>JAEQBH010000173.1:4800000-6210809 GCA_016808115.1 Tetrastigma voinierianum | reverse complement strand
TTTTGAAAATCACTACATACATCCTTTTGTTTTTGCATTGCTAAGGGACTAACAACGTTGGTTATCGAGGTTGTTCAGACTAGATCTTGTTTTGAACCTTCTCTTGGAATAGTTTAAGTGCTTTTTGTATAATCAACAAAACTATACAATTAAATCATTGATCTTGCCCCAGTTCACTTACGTTTAGAGGATATTGCTGGTGTACTGGGTTTTACGTACTTTACAGGAGTTCAATATAGACATATGATGAATCATGAAAGATCAGAGACTCAATTGGCTAATATCGAAAGGATAAATCAAGAAAATGAGAAACAGTAGTGGAAATCAATCAGGAAAGAAGAGGAGCGATGCTGACAAAAGCGGTAGAAAGAATCAGCGCAGTTCAGGGATTTGGCTAAGTTGAAGAAATTTGGGTTCAACATTAAAACCTTAAGCGAGTTTAACAATCTTAAGCGGTGTGGTTACATTCAAACTCAGGTTTAAACTGTTGCTGTCCCCTCGTGAGGAAATTGCATTTTAAATACTCTGAGTTGCTGACTGAGCGGCAGTTTGTTTAATGAGTTGCATCTGTGATTCTTGAGTTTGGCTATTTCTTGGTGATTTATTACTAAGGGGTTTTTGCTAGCTAACGAATTTTATTTGTGCGGGGATTGTCATTGGCGAGATTCAGCTATGCTTGTCATACTGATTGATATGAGCCGACAGTTTGTTATATTCATCATGTCCTAGAAGTTCAATTAAAATGTTGGGACTACTTAGTGTTTTTCTGTGCGTTGGTTGGCTATCTGAGGCCCCTCCAGTTTTGTATAGCTTTAAGGTGACTCATTAGAAATAATAATTTTCTTATAAAGTTTTTAATTTTTATAGTATCTTTTTAGTAGTTAGTTAGTTTTAACATATATCTTCTCTCTTTCTCTTATTTTCCGTGTTTTTGAACACCTCTTGAGATGACAACTCAAAGAGATGTAGCTAAGCCTCTTTTCTTTGAGGAAGGAGGAAGCTAGCAGCTGAGTGGTAGAGGCCTGCTTCATATTTAATCCTCTTGTTAAGAACACTGGAGTGCGTGTTTATGACCCATATCTTCTCAAATCTTAGTTGAGTGCGCATTGAATGTTAGTGGTTGCATTGTCTTACCATGCTTTGGTTCTGTTGCTTCTTCACCAACTATGATGCCTTTGTGGTTTTTTAGTTGATCTTTGAGCCACTTAAATGATGTTTGTATTTGGGTTTCAAGTTTGTGTAAAGGCCATGATGCATGTTATCCGCTCAAACAGAACGGTTTGGTGAGGTTTCTTCCGTTCGCTTTGCCGATCAAGTTCGACGCGCCCGCGCGCTTTAGCGCGCGCGCGCGCGCGCGCCCGCGCGCGCGCGCGCGCGCCGCGGGCTCGCCGGTTGCCATCGCCGCGCGAGGACTGAAACGAACACCTTTACTAGTTACCAGTTGTATTATTCTCGGCGTCACCAGTGCTTTTACATCTTTGGTTTTACAATTTCTGAATTCTGCGCTGCTACTGTTTCGGCTCCGTCAAAAGTCGACAATACCGCTTTGTTATGAAAGTTAAGGATTGGCTTAACGTACATAATGTTTGACCCATTTTTATACTGGAGCAAAAACATTTCTGAACAGGAGGAACTTAAGGTATATAAATATTGTTGATTCATTCACATTTCACTACTGTACAATCATCTTCTTTCTTTCTTTTTGATTTTTCTTTTCCTTTTTGGGAGACTTCCATTGAATGTAACTAATTCATGGTAACACTGAAACTATTCACTAGATTTATCATAAATTTAGTAGACTTGCAAAGTGGAAGAAAGTATGTAAAACCAGCCCTATTGGCTTTAAACTTTGGTGTGCGATTATTATTGTGATCTTCAGAGAAGATATTAAGTTAGTTATCTTTAGAGTCTGATTGACTAAACAGCTAAATCTAGTATGAGATTATCTATCTCTATTAATTGCTGTCTGGGTTTAATTATTTGTTAAATAAAATGGAGAGATACAAATGATTAAGTGGTTTGAGTTAATGAAGATAGTAGCTCTAGGATCTGTATAACGAAGAAAGCGAAATTCGATAATATGAAATTGTTTGTGACAGCATGGAATGCGTTGGTCAGGTTTGCTGCCACCTCGATGTGATCGTGGTGGGGGCATTTCCGTTTGTTAGTGTTCGTAAATCAACAAAGAAAATTATATGTCATTCAGTTTGCAGCTACAGACTTCGCAGAGGAAATTTAATCAAACTATGATGAAAGTGGTGTTATTACCAGGACAAGGTGCCATACTAAACCGTGTTTTTGTGGGACTCAGGAGGTCGATGGGAGAGAATTATCAAATGATCAACCTAGTTTCACCACTTTGTCCATTGTTCGATCCCTTGTCAGTTTGGATCAGATGGATCCATGGGCCATTAAGGGGTATGCGGTGCGAATAATCGGTGACCGTCATAAGCGACTTGAAACTTTTTATCTGGTGAGTTTGGTGTCTGTCGGGGACGATTTTTCGGTGAAATTCTTCCCGGGTTATCATACGGTCATGCCATTTTGATCTTTCGTTTGTCTTGGTAAGTAGGCATCATTTCGTATTTCTTCGTCCACGCTGGTGAAGTCTATCTTCAGCTCAGATCTTGCTTGATCAATATTGACTTTTGATTGCCCACCATGCCTTTTTATATTGATCATGGAAGGTAATACTTCTGCCGACCAATAATAAGGACATTCCAGGGTATCATGAAAAATTATTATGAGCCTGGCCGAATAAAGCGATTGTTGGATGATCTTCTTTATTGCCGCCGCTTCTTAGTTAGAATGGTCTTAATCTCTCACGATGGCAAGTTCTAACGCCACTTGTTTTGAGGATGTTAAAGGACAGCCCTCTGTGTTTCACCATATTGTACCGAGGGTTTTCAAAAAGATTTGTTGCGAAGTGAACATCATAGCTAATAATGACTTGACTTGAACTCAGAAAGATGTTTGACATAAGATTAATACCACTGTGGTCATTGATTATCTGAGTTATTTATTAACTTGACAATGATCCTCCACCATTTATGTATTCATAGATGTGGGAAAGGTCCCATGAAGTAGTCTTGAAACATAAAGCTGACTATAAAATTATGGGTTCGAAATCTGCGAGACAACTTCACAGTCTTTGGCATCTATCACACATTAGGCACATTTGGGTGTGCTTCCTTAAACTCAGATGATGAAACGGTATAACACCATTATTTTTGGCTTTCTGTGAAACAAAGTATTACCGGGCGCACTTTCATGGGTGGCTCGAGTCCACCATTGTTCCTCCTCATTGCATGCGATTATCGATCGCCGATGTTTGAATCACAGAATCTTAATAAAAGATGGATCTACGCGAACGCTTCTCGCGTTATTCACTCGGTGGGATTTCCCATGGGGAAGTTGGCTGTGGTGCTGCGGGAACTTTTCTGTTCATCGGTTGTGCGAATTTATGGTGACCGTTGACTGCGCGGTCGTCGCGTTATTATTCTTAGTGTTCTCTTCGTCTCTGCCGTGCTGTTTGTTCATTTCCGTCGATATGAACAGCGTTTGTTTGCTGAGATAACAGCGATCGAATAATGTAAATGCTCTGATTGTTAATCGAGTTAATGTGACCTGCTGTTGTTCTTCACATCTTCTTCCACCACCATACGCTGGTAAGCCTCGTTACTGTGCCCCGTTCAGTTCTTTGTGATCATATGGTTTTAATCTCTCTTTTGGCGTCACGCTCGTTGTAAATTCGCATCAAATCACTTCAAAAGCGGCACAGGTGATTACTCGTCTGTTGGTCAGGTGATCAAATGGGACTTCAGCTCTTCACAAAACTCTCTTTGGCATTCTCTCTGATAAGCAGCATCTTTTTCAGAGCTTCATGAGGGTTTCTTAATCTAGAGTCTTTTTATAATCTCTATAACTCTGAGGCAGTTGCTTAGCCCAACATTGTTAGGGTGACGGTTGATGGTTCGTTGGCACGTAACTATTCCTGAAATAATGTTTATCTAGTTCATGGTTTAACCGCCAGTAGCCTTCCCTCACGGTTCAGACTTTTGGGTCTTCTCTGCTGCTGTGGATGGCTGAAGATTAGTGTGGACAATTCTTGTGCCTCATCTGGTGATGTCATCAGTGTATCTTCCATTATCTCATCTCCACCATATGGCTGAACATACTGGCATACATCCCGAAAAATTGTGGGAGCGTTGCCGGGATAAAGCATCTCTTATAACGTATATGATGGTGATAAGTGAATCTTTTTCTGATCTCAAAGTGTTCTATCTGGAAATACCACGAATACGCATCAAAAACAGCCAGATGGTTAACCGGAAATACCACAGGGCCAGTTGATGAATGGCAGCGGGAAGTGATCTTCTTGTACCGGTGACTCCTGCAATCATGCACTCTCATCAGCCAGTAGTAGAAACGAATGGAAACAATTCTTCCACCACCCAATTTTCAGATTGTCACTCGACTGTAGGCTGCCACAGTTGGGCTCACCCAGGTATATCAGAAATGGGATAAAATGATATCGAAACGGAGCAATTTTAAGGACTTCAATGCGAACTACTTTCTGTAGTGAGGTTTAACCTTTCTTTTGTGGTACTTCTTGCATTCCAGCTCTCTTTGGGAGTAAATATGATGGGTCGCGTTATTTGGGTTTATGCCTTTTAAATCAGAAATTTTCCACCCTAATGCTTGCTTGTTCCTTTTGAGAAAGTGCATCAGGTTATTCTCTTGTGAAGTGGTCAACAAAGATGAAATCACAGCTGGACAGCTACCCATTTCTTCGAAATGCATGCCAACTCAAGCGGGAGGGGTTTGAGCTCTTGTTGGGAGGTTCATAGTTAAATCGCAGGTTAATAGAGGTAGGATTTCTATTTTCTCCATCATTACCACGTACTAAACTCATACATGAGGTTCTGTTGTTCTCTGAGGCATCAGACTCCTTTCTGGGGTTAATACATTTTTACACTTGCTGCTCGTTAGCTGTTCTTCGAAATTGCATCTATCATCTGAACGCTCACAGTCATCTTCCTCGGGGTGCATATGTCTTTACTCAGATGAAGAATATTGATTTCCTAAGGTCATATTCTCAAATGTGAGTTATAACCCCATTAGGGTTGTATAAGAACTAGTAGCCAGAATAGTACCGTCTGTTGGTTTTTTGATTGGTTCCGCGCATCTAAGTAACAACTCAATCGTCAAATCTATTGGGTAGTGGCGAATCGTCACTTGTATTAACCATTAAGTAGTTTTTGGTATCTTAATAGACTGTTAGTGATGTGATGGAGCGTGGGTTTTAGTTCACCCGAGCCAAGTTGCTTGTACATGGAATAATGACGGGTTCTGTAGCTCCAGTCTGCAGTGCTTTCTCCAGCATGCTCAATGGCGATTTGGATAAGGTCTTTATATTACCTTTGGGAGTCTTGCACTCCATGTGTCTTACTCATATCAGTCAGGAGAAGGCCTTCTTATTTACATTAAACCCTGCTTTACGATTATGATTCACTTGAAAATTTCCCGTGGGTGGACTTTGTTTGATCATGTCAAGGAAGGTGTTAAACTTTCTTCTTATATCAAACCTCTGTGACTGTTTGGTTAGCAGATTTTTCTTTTTAGGAGGCATTGGGGCCAGGATCTGGCTGTTCTTCCCACCTCTTCTGACTATTGATTGATCTTCTTATGCTGACAAATCACAGTAGAGCTGATTGGCTGAGTGAGGCTGTAGTCTGGGTTCTTTACCATGCAAAGTCCTGCCCTTTACTTCATCAATTCTTGCATTTGGATCATTAGTTAGGCTTCTTCATGCCTCTCTTCTGTATTCACTGTGGCCCAGGAAAGACCTTTGCTACGAACCTACTTGTTCTTGGTTGGACAACAGCAGAATCTACCAGGTACATATTAGCTCTGTTTCGTTGAGTGAGAAGCTAACAACTGAATTTTGGATTTAGTGTCTGGACTATTCGATTTTTTGTTCTTCTAAATGTACTATACTTTTACTTAAGTCGGGATCGCTGCTCAGCGGGAGAAAGATGTTGGGTGACTCTTCATTATCTGAGTGAACAGCGTACTCTTTGTGCTCTGGAGAGGACATATGGTTTGAAAATGCATAGACGGAGTTGGATAGTTTCAAATTAGGGTTATAGGTGTTGCTATGGAGCATCTGGGTGGTTGTACAGTTTAGGACAGAAGGCATACTCTTATGGTCTCTGAGATGACTATTTAGTAATGTCAGCTCGCCAGAATGATGAAACTAATATTCTGCGCTTCATCTTTGCTTCTCATTCAACTCCTAAACACCAAGTAAGTAGTATTTTTCCCTAAATCTACGTAGCTTGAAGTACATAATATTCAGTGATTGAAGGCTTTGAGAAATCTTTAACTACTGATTAGTTCATCATACCTTTAGGGTTTATTGCATGGTTCAAAAAGTCCGGGCCTCATCGGGTTTTGCTCAAAGGGTTACCTCCACACATGGTTTCCAATAGTTGCTTCATGGTGGAGACATGCTCGCATCATAAGGCTGGTTCACTGGCATCCATGTATCAAAATATAGTGTGAGCATGTCAATCAGTCTCAATGAATCTTTCCTGATACTTGATAAAACTTCTCATTGTCAAAGAAATTTGGTAAATTATCATCTGTCTCTTCATTAATTGATCTTGTGACGCTGAAGGAATTTCTTCAAAGAGACTAGAAACTTGAAGATAGACCAATTCTGTAGTTCTGACCTTGACAAGGTTGAACATATTTTGGCTTTATCTTGAGATCAATAGAACATTGACCATTTAACTCATCAGTTATTCACCTCGCCAAAGTTATGCCCTCACTCAAAGATCCCTTTATGTGTGGAATATGGTTCAATTCTCCATACTATGAGCTCTTGGGAAAGCGGGGCGCAAACAGATCTCGCTGCCGCTCTCAGGAAGGAGGGAACATGATTGGAGGGCACTAACCTGGAGGTGCTATGTTCCTCATCAAACTTTGTATCTTTGTTGAATCATGGGAGGAGTTTTGTTGTTTCTTGATAATGGCGGGATTACATGAGCGGATCAATGTACCTTGATTGCAACTTTGTTCGAGTGCCGGTATAACTCTTTGTTCACGGATCCATACAGCCGATCTTGCATAACTTTTATTAAACAAGTAAAGCGATAATTTCTAAAAACTTGCGAAAAGTGGGTGATTAAACCGCGGCACGAAATAAAGCGCGTCATTGACGCGAATGATGAAACTACGGGTTCCTTTCAATTAAAGACGAGTTATTTCTTCGCGTAGTGGTTGTTTTGCCGACTCATCGTGTGGTTGGCGCCATCCGAAGTGGCGGCGCCGTTGATTATTTGTACCGACGATTAGGTGCCAGTGGGGTGATCAGGAATCAACAAGAACGCCTCTTCGGTTATCGCTGTTGACGACGCTGCGGTATGGTGAATCTAAGGGTCGAACACGGGGATGGGTTTCATCCACATGAATGACTTGCATCGTGTTGAAAATGGTAAGGGCTTTATTTGGATTTTTGGATTTTTGTTTTTCAGCAGTCAAATGATTGTTTGTGTCTTGATTAGCGTAAAAACTGAAAGTGAAGTGTAGAAAGGTAACTTTAGAGATTTGAATATAACAGTAACATGAGGCAAACAAATTGTCCTCGGGTTTATCATAAAGCATTATGAGACGGCATATGGTCTAAGCCATGGCAGATCTTATTAACTAAACCTAACATGAATCACTCTATTGAATCCTTCGTAACGCCATCATTTATTTAAACAACTAACAAATAACATATCAAACAAGTGGCTTTGTAAGCATCTAGAACTCAATTTATATAGCAATAAAGTATACCTTTATATCCAAAAAAGCATAGTAAGTATTAGCTAGTCATTTGTGTGGTATTCAACCTAGTTTGAGAAAGATGGGAGCCATAAATACAGTACCTATCCTTGCATAAGGACAACCTGCCTTTGCCCACAACCAAGCTAGCTACCTTCTCTTAACACAAAGAAAGGAGGCTTAATGAAACACCTCTCTGAGTTGTCATCTCGAGGGGTGTTGCGGCAGCCTAGAAAATAAGGAAGAAGAGAGGAGAAAGCAAACCCTAAATGAAAGCTGCGAGGAGATATTTACATAAAGTGAGAAATTTGTGCCTAAGTTGCCTCTCCCAAGTTGTAGGGTTCTGAAAGCCAGAGTTTATCTATGTTTCCTGATGTGTGAAAATCTCTGAAAGCCCTAACCTTTAGGCTAAAATAAGGGACAAGGAAGTAATACACAAAATGAGGTGGTTTAAGTAATTGTTCACAAAGGATGACAATGCAGGAGATTTACTAGAGCAAGACAATTTTCGCTAGGTAGCCCAGAAGGAATTTAGTACAATAATGAGTACCATGAGACAGAAGATTACCTGAGAGATGTAGAAATGGAGAAATTTAGCTAGGGCGCACCAATTGTAATACAAGAATTTGCTAACAGTGAGAGTGCAGGTGGTGTGAAAATGTGTAATTTGGCTAGGAACGGTCACCTAAACGAGGAGTTTTGAAGCCTAGTGAGAATTTCTCAATTTAAACTAGAGTTGAGGTGCACCTTATGTTGCAGTACTCTCGATCCCATTGAAGTACACAATCTGTGGAAAATTCAAGTTTTAACTATTCCTTCTTTGCATCCTCTCATCATTTTCTTCTCACTTTATATTAATTCCTTTATTTGAATTTTGAGATATTTGAAAGGTGATAAATGGTTCAATCTTATGTTAGTATATTTACAATCTTAGACTCTGGTGTTAAACACACGCAAAACAATATAAAAATAACCTCTAAGCGGCATAAGTAGTGCACTAGAAGACTGAACACTAGTTAGCATTATTGACGCAGTTAGTGTGCAACTCAAAACCTATATAAAATAGGGCTCAAATAGCACTTTTGAGATGAAATCACACTAGCCGCGTTGCTGATCCCTTAGCAATGCAAAATAGAGGAGGAGAGAAGAGAAAAGGGAGAGACTTTGAGGTGTGGCGACATGGAGAAACTGAAAAAGTGACACCAAGTGTGACAACATGAAAGAGCCGACTATGTATATAGAACATTTGGAGTCAACATTGGACATGATTCTCAACTTGAATTTCCACCAAAGTCTAAACAATTAATTCTGTGGATCGAAGATTAATAGGTGGAAAGTAGTCCTCCCCCAGCCTGGCACTAGTGAGCAAGCGCCAGAGTTGTTGAACAGCCTAGATGTGGGATAGCTGCACTCTAATTTCTTTGTTCAGCTGCATTTGTAGGGTCTGATGGCTAGATCCGACCTTCACCCGAAGTCCGTGTAGCAGAGGTCCTGGAAGTGACTCCCAACCAATTAAGGATTCGACATCAGCCCAAGGATCACTTGACCACAAACTCTACAGGCTTCACCCCGGACTCCGAATGATTTCGAAAGTCAAGCTCGACAATTAGTTCAAACTCTCTACCTATCACCAGTGAACACTCGTCGATGACTCGACCAATTAAGGCTTGAATAAACGCTGAGGCTTGCCCGCCACCTGGTTATTCAGTTCAAGCGACAAGTGTCCGGCTTTATTTTCTTCTTTTCTTTCTCTTTCTTTTTTTTTTTTTTTTTTTTTGCTTTCATTTTTGCTTTGCCTTTGGAAGACTACGTCAGTCTTCAAATGTGGAGTAACACAAACCTATCCTAGAGTTCCCAAACATGCCCTAGGCAGCTATGCAAAGTGAAAGGAAACAACTAATTTATTGACCTATTGAAACAATCTGGCGTCTGATGTATGTAGAATTAGCTTAAGGGAGAAATGTTCAAGTTGAGCATGCTGAACTTGATGACCAAAATTATTTCAAACGCAGATTTGTCACAACATAAGGTAACTTACAATGATTCAGTTTTCAACAAAGGCAATTCAATTGTCAATTAAAACAATATTCAATTGTTCGAACTAAGGCTAATTCAATTTATAATTCAGAAGATAAAAAACAGGTTACACATGGTGAAGACTTTAGAAGACACATTATAAAAATGCAGCCCTTCACCTCATCTTAGACCAGCTTTTTTGATATAGCCAGAAATGGCTAGTACAACAAGTGCAAAGCTAAACCTTCTAAAAGTATCCTTTGCCTACTATATTCTTTCTGATCTAAAAATCAAAGTAATTAGGATTGATAAAGGCTTAGTAACTATACGAAAACATAAAAAGAAACAGCACTTTTACCTCATTTTGTTGTGGTGGTGGTGGAATATATTTGCATAACATGTGCTTATCAAAGAGATATTATTCTTTGTAGTGGAGCTCCTCTCTCGACACGGAACAGGAGGCCAACGAGTTGGAGTCATAATACTCGACTATGGGAGTGTGATTTCTTACAGTAGGCTGAGCTAAAATCATAGTTGCACACTGGTTCCTACTCTTTGGCGAAATGAGAGCTATTTACCTGATCTGTAGTGGTCTAGGGTCGGAACACGAGGATAGGTTTCATCCTAAAGCTGAAAACACATGAGTGCGAAGGTAAGGCTTTCTATTTGGACTTTTTGGATTTGTAACCAGTGAGTGTGGGTTTAGAAAATTTAGGAATGGTAAGCCAAGAAAATAAAGTTTGAAAAGTTAACTTTGAAGGTTAGGTCACTAACTTGGTAAGTAGGGCAAACAAGTGTCCTCGGGTTTTTATCCTCGCGTTATGACAAAAGCGACCTATATAGTCACAGCATCTTGGATCTATGTTTAACTAGCAAACCTAACACATAAACAACAATATGTTGAGTCAACAGGAATTATGGTATGACCCTTTTTGATTTGGAAACCCTAGCATTAAATATCATTTGAGGCTCGTAAGAACATCAGTGAACCAGGTTACATCAGCAATAAGTATGCCTTTGTATCTAGCATGAGTATTGGCCCCGAATCGCAACATTCAAGAGCTATTCAAGCCCCTAAATTTGAAGAAGATGAGGGACCAAATCAAGTACAGTACCTGTGACTTTGGGTACAGAGGGACAACATACATATACTATTATATTAGCACCTTCTGAAGAAGGAGGCAGCCAAGCATCTCTTGAGGTTGTCGTCACTGGAGGGTGTTTGAAGTAAAAAGCTGAAATGAAGGAAGGAGGAGAAGGAGGAAGAATAAAACCTAACTAAAATACGAGACTTTATTTACAAAGTAAGAAAACTTACAAATTCTTCTCTCCCCCCAAATTGTTGCTTCAAAATTCTATCTATCTATTACAAAAAGAGAGAGGTTTATATGACCACCTCAATACATGAAAAATACCCAAAGCCTACAAATTTAACTAATTCAAGAATGAGAGTAATACACACATGGAAATTTGAAGTGGGTTGTTAAATACAAAAATGACAGTGTGATGAATTTATATAAATTGAGAAAGAATTTAGCTAGAGATGGCAGAAATCTAAAGGCATAGAGAAAATAGGAAATTTGTAAGGCGTGGCAATTTCATTGTGCAGCGAAATTTAGCTATTCTTGTGAAGTGCAGTGAAATCATGAGAATGTAGAAGTTCTGGCTAGGAGCAGATGTCTAGAGCGCGAGACCACGGTGTCTAGCGAGATCCACAGTTTGAGTGGGCGGGAATTTTATGATCCCGACGAGGGGTGTTTTCATGCGAGCAGCGAGGAACGCGGATTTGCTTATTTTCACCCGCGCACTCGTACTTCCATCAGTACCTTCTTTACCTTGATTTTTCTGTGATTGCCCAGGCTGGATTGATGCCGGCAGCAGTCAACTTGCGTTATCCTTATCAAATAACAGACTAAAGTGTGAAGACTTGTGGCCATTGAAAATGCCCTCTGAGCGGCGCAAGGTGCTGCTAAGAGGGCTTGAACACTTCAATTTGGTATAGTGAAGCGCGTTGTATGTGGCGCTGAGCACATCTAATACCGGATTCGGTGCACTTTTTGGGCATTAATCAGGTGACAACAACGAGTCGACCTGCGATCTGTCTTTGGAGTAGGTACGCACAAGAAAATGGCATCCATCACACGATATCTCTAGGAGTTGGCATGAGCATTACTCAGGCGAATGATGTGATGTATATGATGGGCCAGGGTATCGAATTCTGCCTTGTTTGTGGGCGTGTGGAGGAGGAGATGGAGGGACATATGGAGCCTAAGCTCTACCTCGGGCTCAGGGGCATGACTATCATCTTTGTGGGAGTGCCCTGCCTCTGGAACTGGAACCTCCTCTTGGTCTCGTTCTGGAGGAGAAAAGATACGGGCATAGTCATCGCTCAGCTCCGTGTGAACCAGAGGTTCCTCCCCTCTCTATCCCAGACTCACTCAAGAGAAAACCCTATTAACTCAAGGACTGGCGGGCGAAGTCTCTCGGCATCCCAGCGTTGGTAGACTCTATCGACGGGCTTCAGGTGGACCTTTCTTGAAATGCATCGAGGTCATCGCCCGACTCGGAAGGATAACGCGATTATCCCTCAAGAGATCAGGTGAAGAGCCTCCCGGATGGCCCCCTCCATTTGTACATAATGTTGTAATTGGAAATGGTGCGGTCCTCAGCCGGTGATCAATCAGCGGCATCGAGGAGGGCGCCTCCTGAAGTACTTGGCCGATGCTCGGGCGATCATCGAGCCTCCAGGTGGGTAGGCCCAAACTTGGTAACCACAAGATTAAGCGTGTTATCATAAGCCTAAATTTTACTTTAAATATCTGCCCTTCACAAGTACTCAGGCGATCTTATGGAAGAAGCTGAAGCTGAGTGGACCATCTGCTCCCCAAGATGTCATCGAATGGTAGAGCACCTTTCACCGAGGGGTAATATCTTCTTAACCAAGTTCATGAAGGCCCGATGGGGAATAGTCCTCAATCAACCTCATAGAATCCCTAAATCTGGGATCAGCCGCCAATCTTTGGGACATCGTATTAAGACTCGATGCAAATCCTCAGAGTGCTGTCTGACATTCCCGAATGGTGCCGAAACAGCTCACTGACCTCCTAATCTGACGGGCGACAAGCGAGACGATCTCCGTCTCAGTTCTTTTTGATGTATTGGCGATGGCCCGAGGCTAGATGAGGATGACTCACCCGGGACCTGATGTGCCGGGGCCGGCAGGGGCCGGGCCCTCCCCAGCTCTACTGAGGTCTGGTGGCGGGGCCAGTTAATATGATCTGACCATGTGATCCACAGGGCTCCTCAGATTTGGAGACCGTGCAGAATTTGGGGCCCCGGAGTGGGCCCCGGGACTGCTCACTCTCGCTTTCCGGGGGTGCTACGATGGATGTGAGGCGAAGCGGACCGCCTACAGTGAACCATAGTATAATTTGAAAGAAGCGGATATCAGCTGTTGATGAAATGAAAGCAGTGCTGCCCGGCGATGCGGGGCTGGTCTGGGCAGGAGACGGAGGCCTTTGGATATGAGTCTGCAGGAAGGCGGCGGCACCTACTAGTGTGGATCGGGGCGTAATGGAGTGCTCGGTGCGAGCCTGCGGCTGTGGCTAGTGGCGGCGGCTGGTGGGCGACCGGCCGGCTGCGAAACGAGGGGCTCGTCGCTCGGCGAAGGGCTGCGGGCAAGGCGTTCGATTAGTGGGCGCATTTGTGGCGGGACGAACCGTGACCAAAGGCGCGGCGACCTCTGAAGTACGCGGTTGTGAAGCGCGATGGCGACTCTGTGGAAGCTGTGGCGGTGGCGAGGCTCGATCGTGGTGCGAGTCTGAATTTGGGTCAGATCTTGGTGAGCCAGAGTGACTGTGGGGCTTTGCTATGGAGGGAGAATATGATGACTAAGTAGCAGCCTCTCTTTTATGGGCTTAATGAAGGTGGCAGAGAGTCCTTCACCGTTTTTAAGCTATTATAAGCGGGTGGAATGACACATCATCATCATTTCAAAATTTTTAGTTTAAATAATAATAAAAACTAAAAATTATTATAATAAAAATTAATATATAATACTATAATTAAAAATTTTGCTCTAAAGTATTATAATATAAATACAATTCTTAAAAAAAAAAAAAAAGCTGCTAATTTAAACTTCTAAAAATAGCAAGGGTATTAAAGTCAGGCTAAACTAAAGCAAAGCGAGTTGTTAGCTGGAAATTTGGTTGCAGAACACCAAATCAACTCGTTTTAAATTGCTCAAAGGTCAAAGGAGGATGATCTCTCAAACCTGCGAATAATCCCCAGTGAATCCTTAATTTAGTTTCCGTTGTTGTTCGGTTTCTCAGCGATGGATTCTAGTTGAGCAATTGCCCGGCGATGTCTTCAGTGGCAATACCCTGACACACAACTACTGGATTTATTATATCTGCAATTCTGGTCATTCGGCTTCACGCATCGACACCTTTGAGCGCATCGCTGTCTTGATTTCATCTACGATACGACACGTGCTTATTGGTGAAATATCGTCGGCTCAATGTCTGTATTACCAAATGTGGATTGCATGACTCCATTAGCAAAATTGATTGCATTGATTGGCTAGAAATGGTCTTTTATGAAGATGATTGGTACAGTTGAGCCGATTATGATGTGGTTCTATCGAGCACTACAAATACACTGGGTAGTAAGTTTGTCTATCTTCATCAAGACATCCTCAATATTCCCTTGGAATCTTTATCTTGATCTATGTAGTAATGAAAGTGTGATATTAGTGGTTTAGTTCTTAATTCTTTGCGTACTACCCAAAATATAATGATAGGTTCTGCAATCCCGATCAAGCAATGACTTGTCTATACCAATTCCACCAATCTCATGAAATTGTGGAGATCCACGGATCCTTGTATTTGACCAGGGGTTCTTGCTTTGGTTATAACGCTGACTTGCTGATTTAGAAATGCCTTCTTTATATTTTTAATCCTTCTTGATTGTTTTAAAGATGCTTTTAATTTTTATGACGGGGACTTGTTTGATTATGTCCAAAAAGAGTATATTGACTTTTACCACCTTAGGACTTCTGGGATACGCTTGTGAGATGCCTTCTTCTTGCCTCTAAGTGCTTGAAATGGGGTGGCATGCGTATTTCATTGAGTCCTCCTTCGGAGAATATGCTCTAGCTCATTCACCTGCTCTGGTTTCCTTAACAGGTTTGGCATTGGTTGATCAACCTCTTTTCCTCCTAGAACAGTTATAGCCTTTGCCTCATCCATTTCCTGGGCACTAGATGAGACCTCATGGACTCCTTTTGGATTTGGCGGTGTTTGGGAAGGCTTCCTCCATGTACCTCCGAGAATATTGTTGATCTTTGTGATTGAGTTACGTAGGTTGTCAATTCTTTGTTTGGGTGCTCTCTAGCCATGCTCCTTCTATTGTTCGTGTGCTCTCTACAGTTTCAGGAAATCCTTTGTACCGGTTGCATATTGATCCCTTTTACAACCTTCTGAGTTACCCACCACCTTTCGAATTTAGGATGTCTTGTTCTACAGGAGAAGAGCATGAGTGGTTGTTGTGGTTTGAAAGGTGGACAAATTGTTGTTGGCACACACACGGTCATGGCAGGATTGGGTTTCAGGAGAAGGTTGGGGTGATTCCTCGATTGGAATTATGGTATTCCATATTGGGTATTAGGTTGTGGTGGCTTTGTAGTGACTCTGACGTTTTTGCCCGCTCTGTCATCAAATCCTTCGGTGATGGGCACCTCGTATCATGTTCTCTGGATTACAGCAGAGAGTTTGAAGCGAATGGTTGGTCTGCCTTGGAGTGTTTTGATCCTTGCATGCACTTCATCGAGCCTTTTCCTTTTGACTCCTCCACCTTCTGTGGAGTTGAAATTCTGGCTTTCATTTCTGCATCCTCGACGTTGCATCCCACTCACAAGTTGTCAAGGCATTTTTCTTTCCATTTCTCTCGGGTTTATTGATTTCATCATTATAAATTCATTCATAGTTTAGAAAATCCATGGCTTCATCGGATTACTTGCCAATCTCCATAGTTTCCAATATGTTGTTTCATGGCAGGGACTTCCCACCGCAAATGGTTTACAGCATCCATGTATCAAACCGCATGATGAGGACGCCACGCGTGGTCTCCATGAATCTATCCCAGCATTGGTAAAACCTTCACCATCTTGAGCTGCAAAAGTGTAAATTTGTCTCTTCAAATTGTTGGTCTTATGAGCCTTTGAAGAATTTTTTAAAAACTCTTCGCGACTCAGCCCAATTTCTTATGGTTCTAGGCGCCAGTGATTGACGATCTTCCAGCCTTGTCGCTGAGGTCGTGATGCTTTTTGCTAAACAAATTTCATGATATATACCTTTCCTTAAATGTAGTGCAAACTTCTCAAAATCCTTTATGTGAGTGCTATGGATTTCATTTTCCATCTTCCATGATGTGAGAATTAAAGGATGCCAGATAAGACTCCTTTGCTACATCTTAGCGGGAAGTGCGATCTGAGAGGAAGAACTAACTCTAGGAGGTGACTATGGTCTCGTGATCTACAGGTTGTTGGATTCATTGGGGTGCTGACTCTATTTGTTCCTCGGTAGGATCCGTGTTTCACTATGTGTTAATTTGAGATTGTCTTGATCCTTAGTAATCTACTGTTATTCCTCTGTCTACGATCACGCATACCATTTGTTACTGGCGAGACACAACAAACATCCTGGTACAGCTTGCGAAAGGTTACGGACAACTGTTAATAGCGCGCAAAAAAACAAAAGATACAGTTTTAAGTGATGAACACTTTGCGATTTGTAGCCCATTTGGAATACAAAATGGATTAAAGGTCATCACTTGATGAGGATTACAAGTACGCTTCAACATCAAGCGTGGTTTGGCACCATCCGACGTGTATGTTGATTGTTTGGTGGGTGATCGGAATCATGGTATATCTAAATTCCTCTGCGGTAGTCAAGCCCGCTGCGATATAGTGGTCTGGTCGGTTTTGGGATGGGTTTCATCCACATGAATGACTGCATCGATGTTGAAAATGGTGCAGAGGCTTTTTATTTTGGTTGCTGGTTTTGTTTGTTTAAGCGATTGCAGGAATTGTCACGTGTGCTGATTAAGCTATGCATGAAAGTGAAGTGAGTAACTTTGAAAGATTGCGGTCACTAACTTGATAATATGGGTGAAACTGAAGTGTCTCAGGTTATCCTCGCATTATGGCAAAGCAACCTATAGTCGAGCCATAGCAGGATCTTTGTTTAACTAGCAAACCTAACCACCAGAATCATCTATTGGTGACAGTAACATGCACTATCATTTAGTTTGAAACCACAATTCATATGTTTAGGTGGCTCATAAAAGCCATCTAAGAACCACACGTTACATGTAACGTAAGTATGCTGTATCCTAAAGCATAGTAAGTATTGGCCAAATTAATAACATTAAATGGTATTCAACCTAGTTTGAGAAAGATGGGAGCCATAAATGTGCATGTCATTTGACATAAGGATTGACACATGAGCCCATGACAAACTACTTTACCTTCCTCTTCAAGAAAAGAGACTTAACCAGCCTCTCTTGAGTTGTCATCTCAAGAGGAGTGTTTGTGACCTAAATAAAGAGAAAGAAAGAGAGAGAAAGAGAGAGAACCAAACCACTAAATGAAAGGCTGGAGATGTTACATAGTGAAAATTGTGCCCGCAGAGATTGCCTCTCAGTGCACAACCAAGGTTAAAAACTAAGGGGTTTATATGAATATGATGTGTGAGAATATGAGCTGTAATTTATTGAAGTAATGAGGAACGAGGAAGTAATACATGAGAGCGGGATTAGGTTTGCATTAATTACAAAGGATGATGACAGTAGAAAGATTTATTCAGAACAATTTAGCTAGACCAAAGCAGAGAGAATTTTATTAAGCCAACGAAAATTTATTAAGGCCAGCGAGTGCCTGAAGGATGATGAGAATCGGAAAATTTATTTCAGGCAGCTGGCATTCGCTAATGATAAATTCGCTAAGCAGCGGGACCCACAGGTGATGCTTGAAAATGTGTAATTCGCTAGGAACGATTAACCCTAGCGAAATTTTTAGACTGAGAAATTCTCAAATACTTAAGTTAACGAAATTTTCTCTATGATTCTGAAAATTTTATGTGATACAATGAAATACATAATCTTAATGAGAAGTGCAGGTTTTGCATATTCTTCCTTTCTTTACTTTTTGCTTTGCATCTCCTATCATTTCTTCTCACTTTGCCTTCATTTCCTTCTTTGAGATTTTGAGATATTTTTTGAAGTATGAAGTAACAAAAAATGAGTTCGATCTTGTGGTTCGACACATAACACCACGACATGTGAACTCTGAGGTAATGCAAGAAACCTGCAGAAACATGATAGAAAGAGTATGCCTCTAGCGGCATAAGTAGATACTAAGAAGACTGAACACTTTAATTAGCATTATTGAAACACTGATTATTAGCAAAAGCACTCAAAAACCTATATAAAATGAGGCTCAAAATGGCACTTTTGGACTATGTCGGAGGTGAGGTGATGGATAAACTACTGGGTTCACTATTCCTAGTTCTCCTACGTGATCAAGCTCACTATGGGTTTAGCGATCTGAGATTCGAACACGGGGATGGGTTTTCATCCAGAATGAATTAAGCATCAGTGTTTGAAAATGGTGAGGCTTTAGTTTGGATTTTTAGTTTATTCACTTGAGGAGAGGTGATTATTCAGTTTGACACATGTGGCTTAATGAGTATGAAAATGGCTGGCTTTATGAAAGGCTTAGGTCACTAACTTGATAACATGATTATTACAGGTGTCCTCGGGTTATTTCCTCGCATTAGGGCAAATGACCTATAGTCAAGGCCAAAACCGGATCTTTGTTAGCTATAGAACCTAACCCCAGAACCACTCTATTTGAGTCAAACCAAGTACTAACATTCAGGAAGTCCCAGTCAAGTTTATGAACAACATTTAACCTCATTGATGGCTATTCAAATGACAATCTCTAAAGGATGTCGATTGCATCTATTTGATAAGAATGCACTGAACCCTAAAGCATGACAAAGTAATGACCAAAGGAAAGACTTGTTAAATGGCATTAAACCTAGATTGGAAAAGTTGAACCATAAATATTGTACACATAACATTAAACATAGAGACAACACTGTACAGCCCCCAAGAAAACCAAGCTACTTGACCCTCTCTTCAAATTCATAGGAAACAGCCAAGCATCCCTTGAGTTGTCATCACTCAAGAGAGGGTGTTTGGCAATAGAAAATGAAAAGAAAAGGAGAAGAGGAAGCAAATAAAGCCTAAAATGAAACTAAGACTTTATATAAAATGAAAAGTTGTGATTTACAAAGTTTAAGAAGTTACTATAGATGGAAACAAATTAACGAAAATACAAAATTGCCTAAAATATGAAATTACATAAGGGACAAAATGGTAATTTATCCAAAAATTATAGTCAGTTTTAGAGACAAAAATACCCAATAAGAGTTTCGCTATGAGGAGATTTCACTACAGCATAAGGGATTCGCTATGCTAGCATGTTTATAGCTGTGAGGTCTACAAAGATAATAATGTGAAATTTCGCTATCAACAGTGTTTAAGCTAGCTAAACGGGAATTTTGTATGCAATTTTGAGATAATGAAGTGGAAAAGATTTATTCTAGCTAATGACGAAAATTCGATTTAGTTAGGATTGCGAATTACCATTATAGTTAAAGAATTTTGTGATTCAGTGTGGAAGATACCATGACATGTTCATTGAAAATCTACAGGATTGCTCACATTTATCTTTGCTCATGCATCCTCACGCACTCCTTATCCAATCACTTTGCAGCTGATTCTTCGCGAATCTTGACATTTTACCCTATGCAAGCTCAGGTGAAATCTCAGAGTTCTGCGTCGGCAGCAAACCTGACCGAAGCGAAGCTTAGGTGAAGAGTTCTCCACAAACCTGAAAAACTATCTGAAAACAATCTAAAAAACAAATCAAAACAAGTGGACATGCACCTGACAATTGAAGCAGTGACACAAATTAGTGTGGCGCAAAAACCCATACTTGAATAGGGCTTAGTGAGCACTTTTTAGGCACTGTGGCCTGGAGGACTCACCTGGGACAGAGGCAAAGAAGACGGGGCGCGCCATGGCCTGCAGGGCACTGGCAACGGAGAGCAGGGAGGAATGGTGCCCAGGAAGGCCCCCATTGAGACAATGGAGAGGGGATTTACGGGGCTGTGTCGGGAAAGAATGTTACGCAATCGAGGAATGATATCTGCGGAAGTAAATAGATTTTGAACTAAAGCCGGCCTTAATTACAATGGATTAGTAACATTCAGTTCTGAATGTCCAAAGACCGAATGAACACAGGAAGATTTCTGGGATTGAAGCTATCTGATTGAAAATTTGAATGGTGTGAGACCAGAGGTGATGAGATTTATCTTCATTTTCTTTAGGAGATCTGGATGGCGGGGTATGAATCATTATGGTTCAGTGGATACCAGGAGAAGGGTTGGTAGAAGCATACTTGAAGCGGGTTCTTTCCCATCTCTCACTTTAGAGACGAAGAGAGACATGAGTAAGCTAAACAGGGAGAGATGAGGAGCCTGTAGCTTGGGAAGATTCAAGAGGAGTTGAAGAGTGCCGATGCATGGAGTGAGTTTGAGGCCAGATGAAGCCACTGTTATATCTTTAATGACGATGCATCAGAGGACATTATCGATGCTTCATGTTGGCAGGGCACATTCAAAGCAGAAAAGTCTTTGAAGAGGCGAAAGATTGATGGAGGCTAGCAAAATGTAATATGAAGCTCCATCCCGAGTTTTGAGAGGAAAGCAGCGGAGGAAAGGGGGTCATGGAGTTGAGACAAGATAACAGCCATGGAAGCAAGGATTAGATGCCATAATGGGATGGACAAACAAAGAGAAAGATGCACACGCATAACAAATAGGAGTTGAGTGGAAAAGAACATAAGAAAAGAAATCTTGACATTTGTGAGAAGAAGATTCTTATAGTCTTGAGAGGTTAAGTACGTGAACGAGCAAGGATTTATCATTTCAAGCCGAAAATCCCCTTTGCCCCACACATTATAATCCGGCGTGTGAGGTGATGAGAATTTCTCATGTGGTGGAGGGAGCCTTTACCGTGAGCAGCGGACGACATCCTCAGCAGGATATGGCGGCCTGAGGATTCAAGCGGCATCGAGTGAGAAGCGAGAAATAGATACTCAAAAATTGAGAGACCAAACCAACCCCCAGCTCATCTTTACGGTTCATGGGGATAACAAGGGGCTGTTACAGTTGCTGACAGAAACTATCTGACTTGGAAGCTTCCAGTACAGTACTCCTCTTCGAAGGTACTGGTGCCTCATTGAAAATTGAAATATAAATACAAGGCCACCTATGGATATATAAATCAGAGCGAAGGGTACATTTCACTAAGTGACACCACGAAGAACCAAGGCGCAGCTTGGTCGGTTAAAGTGGGAAGGATTTGGGTAACAAAGACGAAAGGAAGAAGGAATGGCGAGAGAAGAAAGTGAAAGAAGAAGAATGTGGTTCTAGCAGAGACTAAAGTAGTGGAACAAGAAGGAAGGAGTACGAGTATTATCACTGCGATGTCATTCCACTGGAAAAACTTTAGAAGTCAAGAAGAAAAACGTTTTCTAAATTCTTGGATATTTTGAAAATAGAAATAAATATCCCATTCTCTGAAGTTAAATGAAATCCTCATATCATTAAGAGGAATCAGACGAGAAAAGAAAGATAGTGGGAGGGTATAGTTAGCCAGTTTGCTCATGTTGTAATTATCAGTGAGCTCCCATCAAAGATGAAAGACCACAGCGATTTCACCATTCCTGCTCCATAGGAAATATAATTCGAGAAAGCTTTATGTGATTCTGTAGTATAAATTTGATGCCTCTATCCGGTAGTGCAAAGACTAAGTTTGGAACTTACCCTGACCAATGATTACATGCCAGTTAATTTGATGAATCCAATCTTTGCTTGAATGGCATTTTGGAAGATGTACTGTCAAGGTTGGGGAAATTATTTTCCGATGGATTTTGTTATCTTGTAGATTGGAGAAGATACTCGAGTTCCTTTGTTCTTTAGGAAGGCCTTTGTATGTGTGAGCCTTGATTGACGTCTGGAAAGATGACCCGGCCGCTAGAGTTGGGGATGAAGCGTGCATTTTGATATTAATGAGTCTGGAGTTGTCCTAATGCAAGCGGGAGGCAGTTATATGGGCATGAAACAATAGCCTTCTCAATGATGAATTAGACTCGATTGTATCATTGACACTCTCTATCAATGAAATTGAGATGAATTTTCGGTACCTTAAAACTTTGATTGTGAAGTTGCGCAGCGAATTTGTCTAACAAGGAAACAATCTCAAGTATAAGTAAACGATGCGGGGCCAAGTAAGCGACGAGAAGCTTGACAAACTCATGACGAAGAGCGATGCGGAGAATTCGCTTATTGAAAAGAATTGCCCAGTCATTTAAAATATGAGTTTTAGAACGAGAAAAGAAAGCAGTTATCATATCGAACTTACTGCGTTGTGTTTGAAACGAGGAATTTATTTAGTAATTTTGAGAAAATACAAAGACGATTGCTTGTTAATTAAATCTGAAAGTGTCAGTCCCTCTATTTATGCACAAAAATATTGCTGAGATAATGCAAAAATATTGAGCATGAGGAAGGTGTTGATGATGAAAGGATTTATCGGAAAAATTTGAAATGGTTAAATCTGGAGTTATACATGCTATATCGGATAGTTCTTGGGTGACAGGTACCATGTGGTTCCCAAGAAGGTGGATTACTGTAATCAGAAATGAAAAGAATGAACTGATTTCTGAGGCGTGACGGGATGGAGGGTGTGTATTGACTGAGAAAATTGAATAACCGACGAGAAGAGGATGTTTCCTGGCATGTATTGATTAGATCTTGGATAGGTTGGCGGGACTCATTTTTATTTTCTTGATGGATACTGCGGATACAATAAATTGCTATGCACACAGTGGGAGAAAACCACTTTACATGTGCCCATTTAGCGTTTTTTTGCTTTAGGAGAATGCCATTTGGTTTGTGTAATGCTCTGGTACCTTCAGTTGCATGATGTCTATATTTTACGATCCTAGAAGAAGAAGTTTATGGAGATCTTCATGGATGATTTTACTGAGTGTATGGATCAGTTTTTGAACAATGCACGCATAACCTGAGGAATGATGCTGAGGCACCAAGACAAGAATGCGAAGCCGATTAGAAAAAATGTAATTTTGTAGTTCTGAGAAGAGAGATTGTCTTGGGGCACATGATTTAAACGGACTCAGAGGTGAACAAACAGTTTGAGTGTATAAACCTAAGCTATATCTGAGTCAGAGAATGAAGTTTCTTAGGACATGCTTTGGATTATGAAGAATTTCTCAAAAATTGCTGAATATATACAGTTACGGAAAAATATACTAAGTTCTATTTTGATAGATGCGAAAGCATTTAGAAAATAAATCAATTGATTAGATACCATCGCGCCAGTTGGAACAAAGAATTTGAAATCATGTGATGCCGGTGATTTTGCAATGGCGGGCCCATGTTAGGTTTATAAAGATGAAAAGTGTTCAAGATACCATCTATATGCTAGCAAAACCTTTAATGAAGCACAAAGAAAATTACTCTACACTAAAGGATGCTGCAATAGTTTTTTGTATGAAAATTCAGGCCGCGCCATTTTGAGATTATGTTATAGGCACCTGATCATGCAGCAATTAAATATCTAATGGAAGAAAAGAAAACGAACAAGGTGATCAGGTGGGTACCCTATTATTGCACGGGAATTTGATTTAATAAGGCTGAAAGATGGCCAACAGTGATAGCTAATCACTTGCTCAAGGAGTAGAAAACCACTGTCTGAAAGAGGAAGAAAAATAGCAAAAATTTTCGGATGAAGCGATTATTCAGTTGTCACTCCAATCACCACAAATAATCATTGCCAATTTCTTATGTGGAATTAGCCTTACGAATTGATACTACAATAGAAAAAAGCTAGGGTGGCAATGGAGTACCATACAGGATGACCATTATTGTTTAAGAGGTGATCACGATTATGGAGATGTGTGCAGAGGTGATAATAGATTTAAAAGAATGTCATGCATCTTCCTTATGGAGGACACTTTGAGACAAAACATCCCACATAAAATTCTCCGATCGAGTTCTTGACTTTCTCTGATTTTATTATTTGAATGGGTAATTGTAATAGTCGATACGAAATGGGAAATATGAAGCCAAAGGCATGAGATGCCCTACCCAAAGTATCTTAATTGAATTACAATTGTTTACGATGTATGAGGAATATGGATTTTATCAGACCTTCTGGTTTCGTTTTGGAAATATATACATACTCCTAGGCATGGATTATGTATCAAAATGAGTAAATGATAGCATGTCTAAAGAATGATGCCAGCTACGATTGTAGGGTTTTACAAAGAAATATTCGTGATTTGGGACACAGAATATGTTGGGAAGCCGTTTGCAATAAGATGGTGACAAATATGGTGAATGGTGTCGAACGCATTTGCACAGAGCTTGGCTTATCATCTCGAAACAAATGGGCGAAATTTGAAATTTCAGGAAATGAAAGTGCAAAAAAGCGCAAGATTCTAGCGGGAGGGTGGTCTTTGAAGCAGTAATGCCTTTATGGGCATACATGGCCCTTTTAAAACTCCCATTGGAATGTCCCAGCCACAGATTGTCTTTGGAAAACCCAGTACTACCTCTGCCGGGCCCGATAAAAAACTATGGGACATAACGTTTGGGATTTTCTTTTAGGAAGATAAGGCTGCTCTGATTAATGGTGGAAGAGTTGAGATTTGACTGCCGATGAGTAGAATCACAGATGGCTCAGTATGATCAATGAATTTTGAGGAGAATTCAAAGAGCGAGAGATCGGGTCTTGTTATTGACTCCGATTTGCAAGACTCTTTCCGGGAAAGGGGAAATCCAAATGGGTGGACCATTTACACGGTGTTATCGAAGAACACACGATTTAGGCGTTGACGCGAGCCAGCAATCATGAGGAGTTCAAGTTAATGGTTAGAGATTAAACGGTATCACGGAAAAATCAATTGGAATAAACCCTTAGTTGGAATGAGAAAATTGAAGACGGGAAACAATGGCGATGATCATTGTGACTAAAAATGTTTGTGGAAGCGGTCACGACATGTTTTAAATTTTTCTTGTTTCATTTTCTGATTTCAGTTTTTCATTTTTAATAGATTCTTGTAATTGTATTCATTAGTGATTGTGAATAATAGTTCAGCTGTTAAATTTACAAGACAATAATGAAGATTGTACAAAAAAAAAAAAAAAAAGGAGGCATGCATATGTAAATCAAACTTCCAATCGACTATAGAACCCGAAAGGCGTTCTTCTTCTTCTTCTGCCAGTTTGAATTTTTAGATTTTCTTTGATATAGCATGATTGAAAGTTTTAGAAATTTTTTATCTTGTTTTGATGTATTCATAAGATATGATGCATAATGGGGATTCTTTGAATTTTTGCATGATCTGAGATGGGTTGAGTTGTGATTGTTTTGAATGGAAGTGAATACATTGAAATTTTCATGAATTGAGTGTTTATGGGTCGCAACATTAGTGCTGGCGCTGAGAGTGCTAGATGTGAAGAGACAAAAGTGGAAAAAGAAAGTCAAAATAATGAATTAAGGTCACATTCTAGAAATAAAGGAGGGAAAGAACATTTTTGTTGCAACTAATTTTCCTGGGCTAGAATTTTTAGCTCCACGACATGGTACGATCGTGACGGAAGCAGCTAGGAAAATTAAAACCTGCAATTTTGGCGTCATTTAGTTAAAATAAATAAATAAATAAAAGTCATTGACAATCATTGATTTAGTGGCTAGTTATGTCTTGCTCCCAAGGCCAGCACTATGGCATTAAACCAGCGTCTATTCAAATTCAAATTTGATGGCTGGATTATTGACCTTTCTGTTAGCATCATCTTTTGGAATTTTAAACCACGAACCAGGAAGTTCGATGAATTCCCGAAACCTTCAATCGTGGCGGCAAACCAAAGTAAGTCAATAATCTCAACAAATTGATCGGCGAAATTATGAAGAGACAATGTTGAGCGATAGAAGAAGTTGAATGGAAGACTGGCTCCAGAAAGTAATCATTTCAAAGAGGAACCAGAGACGAGAGGAGGGACAACTGACGGAGGAATAACAAAGAGAAGACTAGGACTTATTTCTACAAGAAGCCAAGGAATTGTAGAGCAAGGTGATGTTTTGTTAAAGAATTTGTTTTACTTGAAAGAAGTTTTATGTAAATAATTTCCCGTTTTCGAAGTAATATGAGGTTGAAGTTCTTTGCGAACACAAAGCACCCGAGGGTTTTGTTCTTCCAAAAAGATTCTGTCTGCATAATTAAGAATGAAGGATGATTCTGTTGAGGTGTTTGGGTGCCCTTCGACGATGAAGCATAAATGAAGTGTTCGGCTTGAGAGATTCTGACGTAGATTGAAATGAAATTGTTGGAGAGCCCCGAATTATAAAAATATAGTGATTCTGTTGTGGAGGGAGAAGAAGGGAAAGTGGGAAGTGGTATGAGAATCCCCATCATGCCATCAAGGGAGCTCTCACAGAAGAAGGCAAGGTTGGTTTTATTTTATATGTGCATGTGATAGTACTATGGTTGCCTTTGCGATTAGGCGGAGGCCTATCTACATTGTACTTTTGAAGAATACAAAATAAACATGGGGAATGTGTTGAAGATCAAATCTGAGATACCATAATAGCGATAAAGGGTGTTCCTCACCCTTCACTATTACTAGACTGTTTGGGCGGGGTGAGGCGGGAGGGAAGAAGAAGATGTCTGGGGTCCCTCCTCTGTTCCCTTGGGGTGACAAGGGAGCCGAGAAGGAAGCAAGTGACAGTGCAGATGCAGAAACAGGGCCAGGGCTAGAAGCAGCGTGAGTGGAAGGGTGCGGGCCGTCTTCAGGAAGCAGGAAGGAGAACCTCTGGGATGAGCCCGAGCCATATCCTTTATCTCGGAGTGCGGGAGCGGTGCCGGTTCAAGCGAAACCTCCGGGGCATAGAAGAGATGTGCAGATATGGAAATGTTGAAAACAATGAAAGATGCGGGCAGAATACGGACATGCGTAATGCAAGCTTTGCAATAATCGGTTCCTAAAGAGATCTTTGGAGTACTGAACATCATGAAGGAGAAGGAAAGAAATGGGCTATACTAAGAAAGATCGGATTAAGCATATATATAAAGGCATTTCAAAAGAGTTTGAGAAGATAAATGTAGAAAGAAGAGATCAACGGTACGGGAGAAAATGATGGTATAAGCGAGGAAAGTATAAATTATATTTGTTCATCAATCAAATCCCTCAGTGAGCTCTCTTCTAGTGAAACAGGTATCAGTATGGGTGGAGGCCAGGGTGTAGTGTTTATTCAATATTGAATATTTGTGAAGAACGGATGTCTATACAACTGAAGTAGCTGATAAATTCCTGAGTTTGACACCGTTGACTGATTTTTGATGTAGAGCCTCGAACATGGTACTGAAGAACACATGAGAGAAAAGGAAGTGAAGGTTTAGCATATTATATATAAACATTCCCAAAAATTTTATTGACTGATTTAGTTCATCCTAATTGTCCCTTGTTTGATTAGTTTCTCATTTCATAATTCTTTGTGATGAATGGTTTCTCACTTGTTGAATGAAAATTGGATTGCGGATAAATAGATGTTGCCTGATTGATGTTGTGATATCTGAATTGTGTTTTATATGTATATTTTACATTTAGGGTCAAATAGTAATTCTATTCTTTCGAGAACATAAATTAGTAAAGAATGAACTGAATAATTAAATTGGAAATTAAGTCTTCTTTGTTTTGTTTAAGTCGATTTAGTTTGCAAAAATCGGAAAATTGGTTATTATTGTGAGTGGAACAATGCTTGGTTAAAACAATGTAGTAACTGATAAATATTTAGTGCCGAAGAATAATGCAGCAGGTCCATGAAACATGAGCTTTGGCGAGGATTAGGGCGCTCTTCTGGAGATTTGGTTAGTCCGTAGTCCTGGGTTTGTTTGATTGCGATTGAGGCATGAAATTAGAGTGAAAAGAAGCCAACAAAAAAATTATGGGGCCATCGCGAAAGCGACTTTTCTAAGCCTACCCTCAAAATAGCCAAGCATATTGCCCTAGTTCATAGTTTGACCAAATAAACCTTCTTGATAACATCGCGGCGAAATTCCTTCCCTTTTGTCGCTTTTAACAAAAGCTGATATCAGTTTGAGTTGAAAAAGTTTAGTATAAAGAAAAACAAGTTTGAACAATATTTCCAAATTTTGACAATGAAGGAGTTGAAGAAGTAAGAGAAGTTAGTGAAATAAGGAATAATTTTGTCTTAGGGCCTATTTCCCTTGAACAATTAGGCTCAATGAGACGTTTTCCTTTTCTTCTTGTTGGTATAGTGGGTGATTACTAACTTAAAGTTCTCTAGATAATAGAGAACAAAGGACAAGGCATTGCCTATTAAAGATCGTAGAAAATAAAAATGAAGTTAAGACTCAAGAATACACTGAATCAGTACATATAGGTGAAATTCCAAAGGAATTCAAAAAAGATGAATGAGAATAAGATTGAGGAGAATGGAAAGAACAAAGAAAAAGGGTGAAGTTAGAGTAATAATGTAGAACAAGATGGAAACTATGAGTGATTTACAACAGAATTTTCCATTATCTACCCTGTTCACTTAAATGACATTACATTTTTAGAAAGACCTCATTGATTTTGAGAGGTTGAATTTACCTACATTAGTGGGATCTTATGAAAACAAGCATATGGGACTTTGTAAACAGTCCCCAGAAAACTCCAGAAAGATTAACTAAATTCAGCATGAAGATGAAAAGGATTGATGACCTGCACACACAGGCAGACTTATTCAAACATTACAGTTTAACCAAGAAATTTTGTGATGCGTATACGTACGCATTCTTCATTAAAGCTGAAATTTAAAAATAATGTTGATATCTCTTAGTTCCGGTTCAAAGATGGAATATGGGAAAAACGATGATCAAGAATGTCCTTAAAAATTTTCTAAGCTTATTGTTGAGAACAACAATGATTCTATCATACTATGGGATGAGCAAATTTACAGATTTGGAAATTGGGTGACGATGAAAAAATATTAGATTACTATCATTTTACGAGTTTAATACAGAAAATATTGGATCATCATTAGAAAAGTGATATTGACTCATTCAATTTAAAATCAGTGAAAGCTGTTGCCAATAAGAAAAATCGCTCGTGAAATTAAGTTGGCTGAATTTAAGTACATTAACGAGTTGCTCGACGACCAAGTCGGCTGTCTGGCAGTTTTGAAACTTTTGGAGAGAAATTGACGTGAACCATAGTGAGTGTCGACGAAGGTTAAGGCGGGGCGTGGTGGGGATTGAGAAGCGGATCGATGGAGAGGAGTTAAACAGCGGGCATCATTTGATTTCACGGATCAGGAACATCAGTGCGAAATGGTAACGCCTCTGAGATGTGACGGATCATCTGCGGAAGCCTGGGGAGGTGCGGCAGTAAAAGAGTGTGACTGGTTTTCAATTGAAATTGGAGTGGTGCGGCCATTGCTCTCAGGTGACATGGCGGGATTAAGTCTTCTCGCAGGAAAAATGATCTGTA
This sequence comes from Tetrastigma voinierianum, assembly GCA_016808115.1. NCBI lineage: Eukaryota > Viridiplantae > Streptophyta > Magnoliopsida > Vitales > Vitaceae > Tetrastigma > Tetrastigma voinierianum. The sequence goes on along the minus strand of JAEQBH010000173.1, from coordinate 6,181,248 downwards.
ATGCATATTCAGTTATGGCATATGGCGGCGAGGAAGAAAGGTGGCGTTTTCACTTTGATCGTAGCGACAACTCGATTGGAAAGAAATGATTTGAAATTGATGGTGTAACTTTGAAAGCTAATATTAAAGGTGACATCCTGCAGTTCTGATGCTTGATCAGGACACTGGGGTGGAACACCAGGGGAGTGTGAAGGGATGAGGACCACGGTTCCCAGGGGCGACCTGCAGCGTTTTTTTTTTTTTTTTTTTTTTTTTGAGGTTGGCTAGCGGTGCGCGCCAGAGGCTTGGGAGGACCGGGCTTAAAAGATGTACTTGAGCCACCACATATTGTGGAGACAGCATTGTGTCTTGTGAAAGGGACTCTTGAACAAAGACAACATCAATTCGATGCTCCCTTGCGACCAATCTGAAGGATTTTGCAAGATAAACTGGTTTGCAGCGAGAAAGGAAGAGGGTCACGGTCATGGCCATTGAGAGATTCCATGTGACATCAACAGAGTCGCGACGCAAACAGGCTTTACTTTGGATTTCCACACAGAACATTTTGAGGGTCGACCCAGTTCTTTTTGATATAAATAGATAGCTTCGGAATAAGTAAAGTAGTTTCTCCTTCTTCACTACCCGGCAAAGGAAAGAAGAGGAACTCGGTGTATATTACAAGTAGATTTTTATTTTTAGTTTTATTTAGTTTTGAATCTGTGACTGTCAGAGGCAGAAGGTAGATTTGGATTGATGGTTTGTTATTTTTTTCTTGATGTCTTTGAACTATGAAATCTAGACAAATTTATGGAATTCATCTCTTTAGTTGTGATTACGATTAGTGATGCGAGATCGGCACTCCAATTTCTTGATTCACAATGCGATGTAATGGAGCGCAGCTCAATTTAGTTGATTTACATTTAGTTACAGTCTTTCTGCACATTTATGGGAATTAATTTTGAGTTCGAATTTGTAATCAGTGTCGTTTTGAATAGATAAGTTCCCAATGGTAGTACTAATACCCGATTAAGGAATGTATCCTAAAATCTCAGGTGCCCTCTGAGTGGCACAGGCAGAGATTCTGAGGGTTGAAACGTTGCCACCACAGTGTTGACCACATTCAGAACTGCTGAGCTCTGAGGAGTTCATTTTGATAAATCCCCATTCGCTCATAATTTGAAGTACCGGAGGAAATTGTATTTTAAATATAAATTATGAGAGAGTTCACTGCAGTGCAGATGAACGAATCCAAGTATTAGCTTAGATCTTGATCAAGGGAGAGAGATCAAACATATGATCACAGAGTTGTGAGCCACTATGATGCAGTAGTAGAAATTTTGCGAGAATCCACGAGAAGAAGGTAAAGCAAAAGTTTCTTTATCCAACGAGAAATGAGTGTATAAATATGAGAAAGAAAATACCGGATCACCCGTGAAGAGAATGGAATCTGAGTAAGCTGAACGTCTGTAATGTGAAGCAAGATATAAATCGATGGAAAGCGGAGAAATCCAATTCAATAATTGGAATCTTGGACAAAATTCATATCATATGACAGACATGGTTATCTTTGGAATTAATTTGTTCCATTTATGTATTTCATTGATGGTTTTAGTTCTCTACGATGGCTGATTGATCCATTTTTCTTATATACAATTTATTTTTAGTCATTCACTTTTATTTAGTTTAATTTGAACATATTCAATAGTGGTTTTTAATTTTTATCGTTTTTGATAAAACATTCATTATGAGTTTTGAGTACAAATAGTATGAAATTTTAGTAATTAGGGTAGTTGACCTGTATTAACATCAATCTACAATGGAGGAATGATACCTTGGACTTACATTGATTACTCTTTGTATGACTGTGCAATTCTGATTAAGGCTGAACCTTACTTATTTTAATTCTAATTTATTAAGAAATTTATTTTAGCAAGAAAACTTATCCAAGTGACATGGGCACAAGAAGGGTGTAAGGCTCTTCAAAGTATGTTAATTTGAGGAGTTTCGTCTATATTGAAAAAAGATGACATTATCCACGCAGCAGCAAATCAACTATTCTCTGTAACATTAGGGTTTCATCCCTTTTGAGTCTCCTTGAATGATTATACTTGGCCCAATATTTTGGAAGCTCATTGAAGCGATCACTTGTGTGAATCCATTGATATTTATTAGTGCCTCATTTATGATCCGTTGAGGTCGAGTGATTTGCGTTTAATGAAGCCTTGTTGATGGCGGTGGATGCCATTTTCAAGGATAATTATTAGCAGTTGGGTTTTACAGCTAAATGAAGTCAGTTGGGGAGGGACTACTCTCTACATCCTCTGACAAGAGGAAGGACCTGGAAGCCCTCGGTTGCCACTAGGAATCCAGCAGTGTTTGCTGCTTGAGGATTCTGTGGGTATATTTTTGGCACAAGTTTCAAACCCAAAAACCTCACTTGACTTTACCAAACACAGAGAATGCAAATTTAATTACTAAATTGGGCCTCATGACAACCAAAATAATTTGGCCTGACATCCGGAAGGTTAGGAGCCCACTGACCATTCCACCTCATCAAACAACTTTTTATTCATAAAGTGGAGAATTTAGGATACAGAATTTGAAGCGATTCACGTTCACTGCATTTGAGAATGAATGGCGCCATTGTGGGGATCAGTGCTGATGCATTTAATGACGGTGAACATGTGATTCTCATCTGGCATGTTGAATTTTCTTTATTTTTACATTTTACCAGTTTCATGCGGTTGCAATTTCTCTCTGTTAGTTTTTTGATTAACATTACCTTTTTTTTTTTAGTTTTTGAGACAAACGGATGAGTGCAGGTATAGTGTTCCCTCAACTTATGCCTCACCTTCTCACATTTTACACTAACTCCACTCAGCCACACGACCACAATTGGCATCTTGATTGACTGCTTTAACTACTAAACAAAACAAACTAGTGGATATTCAAAAAAAGGAAACATAAGACGGTAAATCCTCCAGAGCTAAACAAGAAATTAACAGTGAAGCTCTGAAGCAGATGGATGGATTAGCAGTCAGAACTTTGACATCAAGGAAATCCATCTCAAGCTGCAATCGGCTTGTTAAAAGCAAGGAGAGAATCAGGAAAAGAATTACGATTGTGACACCACGGTGGAGGAGAAGCGATATATGGCAAGATGAAGCAATCTCCCCATTATGGCCCAGAGGAGAAACAGTGGAAAGGAAATGATGTGGAAGGACCCAAAGCTATCTTCAGCAATCTCATAGTTTGGATCTAATGCACTTACTAAGCAGAGAAAACATTACCTTAATGCACATCACCTTGCCTTCACATCTGAGTCAACCTGACTCTGTTGTTGAAGCTAGGTCAATCCACCTTCTCTTTCATTTACTCAATATTTAGGAAGGAAGTTAAGTGTGCTGCCACTCAAATTTTGCCACTAAATCAAGGAAATTGGCAGCTGAAACATGCATGGCATAGTGGATGGTTACAGTGTACAGCTGGATTTGGAGCACACAGACCTTGCATTTCTAAGCTCACTTGGTTCAGGCCCCGACCTCAAAGGCTTGAGGAATTCGGGTTGGGGGAACACAGTCTACACTTTTTGTTTCATTTCTTGTTCTTATTTTATTTATTAAACTTTTATTTTCATTTCTTTAATTTTCTTCTTTGAGACTTTCTCTAATTTTATAGTTAATATTTGTTTTTAGATTAATTTTCAATGTTGGTAGAATTTTCTTGTTTTCTATGTTTATTTTTCAAGTTGGAAACGAAATTTTACAAAAACATATGAGCACATGACTCAAAAATTTTACCTTTGAAAATTTTTAAATGGGTTAAAGAAAATTCACATTCTTATAAACTTCCTTTTTGTTTTTTAAAGTCCTACACTATTATGCTGTCTTTTATTATATATTCTATTGTGTCTATTATTGTATGTGTTATATATATATATATATATACCTATATATATATATATATATATATATATATATGGTTGGTCTTCAAAAAAAATAATAATAATAATTTAAAGCCCAATTTTGTTTTAAGTCATAACACTAATTGTGGACTCTTGTTTTTGGTTTTTGGTATCGTTGGAAGCTTAGAGTGTAGAATCCAAATATATCCAGAAAACATGAGTATTATAAAAGTGGTACAAAATTCTCTAAATGGTATTTTCTCTCTTCTACTCTAACTTGTTTATTTGAAGCTAATTGAAAAGTTGTCGATGGAAGCTTGCAGAGTCTCCTATAAAAACAGAGTACATTTCATCAAAGGAGTATGCAGCCCCATAACTCGATCAGGCCATTCTGGGACAATGTGACGTGGTTGGGAGGGGTCGAGAAGGTATATTCTTATGTTTTTTATTTTTATTTTAAAAGCCCATTTTGTGATGTTCCGGTGGCTTCTGGTTTTCCTTTTTGGGAAGCTGTTATACTATACAGCTTAATTTAAAAAAATTTTCCTTTTTTATTTTAACCCTTTGTGGTTTGAAAATTGAGCTTTGTCCAATTCTATTGATCATTGATTAGCGGTTTCATGTACAGTGAGTGGATAATAAGTTGAACTCTTATTGCTTTCGACCATTTTTCTTCCACACACTATCCACATCAGGTTTATTCAATAACTGAAAAATGCTAGCCTCTAAGCTTTACGATAACCTACCTAGTTTTGATATAATAGGTTAATATTTATGAATAGAAGGCCAATGTGTCTTCAAATAAAAAGAGTGAAAAATAAAAGAAAAAGAAAAAGAAAAAGAAGAAAAAATTATGCAGCTTTGCCACAAACAAAAACGGTCAGAGGGTATATATGTGAAAGCCTTCAAAGCCCGGTGCCACAAGCTGACTAGTTGGGAGCCAAGAGCTTAGTACTCTCGCTACATGGGTGGATGGGTGGAGTTTGTAAGTTATGATTGCTGGAGTTTGAAATCATTTCAGATCCAGGGTGAAGCCTGAAGAGTTAGTGGTAGAAAGATCCTGTGTGACTTGGTGCCTGGCCTTGGTGGTTGGGTCATACGCAGATCCCACATTGGACTTTGGTGAATCGATTCCTCAGCATTGCACCACTACAACACAAAAAAAAAGAGTTGTGGAATAAAATTGGGTCACGAATCTATTTTAGGTCAGTTAGTGCTAGGTTTATGTGATAACTTAGTTTGGGGGAAATCAGTTGGTTTATTGTTGATGATCAACTGAACAGCAGATAATGGTGAAGTTCTGGTTGGAGTCTTTGAGAAGGGAGCTCTTTTGATACTCAATTTTATATGGCGTTCATTCTCTCTGTGTGATTATTAGGCTAGGTTTTGATGATTCTTTAGGACAATATTTACTCATTCAGGCCTTTTTGAAATATATATTTTTTGTGAACATTCTTTTGATTTTGTTTAGTATGCTCTCTTTCCTTTCTTTCTTTCATTGCTAAGGACCTTGTGCGGGTTGAGGTGTGATTGGTAATCAAAGATTCTTTCAGATACTATTTGTTTGAGGTTTTGAGCACTTTTTACGCGCTAATCAGCGTAATTAACGATTTGCGCGAGAGTCCTGCTGTTCTGATCGCATTTTGTGGCAAATTTTTTTGTTTTTACGAGCTAGCCATGCCAAAATTGTTGAGTCGATCCAAGCATGAAGAATTCGAGTCAAACTCAACATTGCAGATCAGAGACGAGAAGGAAAGAAGAACAGAAAAATACAAGAATTTGGATTTGTAAATTCTGCGCCTGCTGTTCACTTACATCTCCGCATTCATTCGGCCATTCGTGCATTTGCTCGTTCACGCTTTTGACCTTGTACTTACTGTTGCATTTTTGTTTTCTTCAAATTTATCTTTATGGCCCAACTTTTTCATTTATTTTTATGCTTGCCATGAGCATTATAAGCTAGAGTCAAAGTGCATCAAGAATCAATCACTTATAATAAATTTTTAGGGGCTTTCAGCTCTATAAGTTTTGCGCTTCATTTTCTCTCCTTGTCTCTCATTTTCTTTCCACTTTCTCACTCTTGAGCACACTCCGGGGATGGCAAACTCGGAGGATGAGCAACTAAGAACCTCTCCTTGAAGAAGAAAGGCTCTTGGGTGCCATGCTGGATCTTGAAGGCGAGCTAAGGTGTTCCATGATTTTCACGCGAGGTATCCATTGTAAATCCTTTGTTCTACTGTTTAACACTGGGTTTCATCCTTTTAAGTCTCATAATGAGTTGTATAATATCTTTTTATGGGCTCATTGGATTGGCAATGTTAGATCCGTGATGTTTTGTTAGTTATCATTTATGATCCATTGTGAGATGAGTCAAGGGTGTTGTTTGTGTGAAACCTTGATGGCGGTGGTTGTTTTTCAAGGATGATAATTATTAAGGGTTAGGTTTTATAGCTAAATGAAGATCCGGTTCGGGAGATGACTATATGTCATCCTCCCCAATGCGAGGAGAGGACCCTGGAAACCCTCAGTTGCCCTAGGAATCCAACCCCAGTGGCCTAACACTTCAAGGGGTTCTATTTTACATTTTAACTTGTTTTTATTTTCTGTTTTAAACCCCAAAACCTCACTATTTTTACCAAACCTGAAAATCCAAATTTAATTCACCAAATTGAACCTCCTTTGTTAGTCATTTTGTGCAGAAGAAACCCACATCCTAAGTTCGACCCTGGAGCATGCTATCATAGTAGCTTTGCTACGGGTTCGAAGGCCCAGGACAAATTTTGTTGATTCGGTACACCCTCTTTGTGGCACAGACCATATCCCATCCTTCGAATTTGAGTATACTCTCTATCTCCTTGATTATATCTATGCTAACATGTGATTCGGGGCTCGTAGGGTATTCTAAATCAACAAAATTTAGAACCTAATACCTCATACTAACGTAGCATTACTTTATAGTATAAGAGCTCTGGATTTATAGACAATGATGGGTTTTCTTCATCAGAATAAACTAAACTCATTTAAAATACACTGTGTTATCGTTTGGATATTGGGATTAACCGATAAAAGGGGTTAGTTTTAATGGATTTTAACTCTGAAATAAAACTTATTAGAATATGGACGGGGTCCCTTAAAGTATCGAGGACACTAGGCTTGGGTTCTTTAAACCGTGGGGAGTTTCGAGGATTGTACCTTGCCGCGGGAGGATAACACACCACAGTTATATCTCGACCAGGATCTTCTGGCTATGGCTTAACCCTCGTTACATACCTTTGAAAATGGCATTCACTACTGTTTAATATCTGAGTCGGTGAAAGTAAGCGTCTCTTGACTCACCTTCTGACATTACGTGATAACTAACGAACATCATGGTTTAGCATTGGCATCCGTAGGCTGCAGCTGACAATGTGACCATTCAAGGTGATTCGAAGGAATCAAAACCTAAAGTTGAAGAGAAGAACAGTAATGACAGTGAATACCTGCGTGAAAAACATGGAAACCCTTAGTTTGCCTTAGGATCCTTCACCCGGTGGCCCTCTACTTCAAGGAGGAAGGGGTTCTAGCCACTCATCCTCTGAGAAATTATCCTCAGAGGGTGTTTATTGTGTTAAAATAAAAAATGAAAATGAAAAATGGGAGCTTTATTAAATGAGTCTCCCCCAAAATTCAGGTAAATAAAACTTAAAAGTTTAAAAGTTTTCTTTACAAAGTGTTGTTTCGGTATTATATACCACCAAAACAATAAAGTCACCAATTGATAAAAGCAGGAAACTATTACATAGGGATGAACTGGAGAAAATCATAAGAAGACAAAACTCAGATCAAAGAATGCTTGCAGGAATTTGCGGGGTTGCGAAATTGTGAAATTGTTCTGTTACTACGCTTTACAAGTTACGCAACTCCTAGTTGATTAGTTTCTTCTTGCCCCGAGCTGCATCCTATCTTTAAATATATATAGCTTGTATGAGACTGCCTGAAATTGTACATAAATTTGATCAAAAACATTGCTAGGTCCTTAATGTGCCAATTGGGTCAATTTGGCTGATTACTACACAAAAAGTGCTCAAAACCCAGAGTGTTAAGAGTATGGAACATCTCTATTTGGGTAGTAATCACTCCCCCTAACCAACACATTGCTAGTCTTGTAATGAATAAAGCAAGATGAACTATATACCCATAAAAAATTGTTTTCCAAAATGAGGGATCTTCTTAACTTTAAACAAGAGTCACCAAAATCCTACCCAAAGATATCTCGGGGAAGTGTATGGATGGACATATCAGGGTTCAGTTTTTCTGAGATATGATTTCTTTCCTAAAACTTTCATTTAACCAATGTTGAACGATCATAGCGTTTCTCTCACAGTGAATCACATGTGGACTAACTAATATATGATAGATCGCGGGACCTTTTGTTTAACTCTTTTGTGTTGTAGGGTGCAATGTTGAGGAATCAAAATCATAATTGTCATGTGGGGTCCATCAGTGACTCCCATTGGTAAGGTTTAGGCATATGGAGTCATAAAGGATATCTCGACCCGCGCTCTTTAAGTTTCCACGAGCTTTTAATAAACTGAAAACTCAGCACCTGCGTTTGCCGACTCACTTATCCGTGCAACGGGCGTAAGTGGAACGACCTGACTAGTTGGTTAAGGCACCGAACTAAGAACTCACGCCGTATACCCATGGACTGCGCTCGGGTTCGAGCCAAGTCCTGATTTTTCTTTTCTTTTTTTTTTTTTTTTTTTTTTTTTGAAGAAGACATGGTCTTTTATTCAGGGGTCCTGACCTATTAAAGGTGGTCAAATTACTAGGCCGGACTTTTGCGGGTTGGGGCAAGGAAGTTTTTAAACATAATTGACCTTAACCTAATGTGCCTGATATGGTTAGTTCAAAGTGGAAGAAATAGGTGAAGGCATGAAGAATTTCCTTGTGAGTTCATCAACTCCAGCTAAGCACTTTTATTACTTATCAGCAGCATTGGGACAAGACTTCAATTTCTCATATTAAGTTGAGCATTTACAAAAAAATTTTGTAAATAAAAATTATCTTGTAACTATTAAAACATGAGTTCAAAACTGAAACATATATGCTTGTGTTGTAAAAAAAACAAGCCATTCAATTAACAAAAAAGCGGACTTACTCAAAACATAAGCAGTGCCTTCCTTCATTAACTCTCCCCCAACTTGAATTTTCCATTTGTCATAATGGGGTCTGGAGCGAAAACTTAATGAAGAAAGTAATACCTCATCAAGTAGTCGCAGAGGGTGGAACCTCATCCTCATCTTGTCGCTGGGGCAGGGGCGGAAGGATGAGCGGCCAGTGGGCTTGCTGAAGTTCTTTGGTGATCTTGGGTCAGATCTCTGCGGTTGTTCTGAATAACTTCTAGAGCTGTAGGTGGTGGAGCTTGTGATCCTGTGGCTGCTACTGCTGGAGTGAGAGGGATAGGTGGCAAGCCTAGGTGTTGTTGAACCTAGTAAGGATGGAGGTATTCTGAGGAAGGACAGCGTTGGTGCGAGCCATCCGCTCGGCCATGGCAGCTTGTGCAACAACAAAGGATTGGGATGTAACCGCTAAATTGCGGACAACAGCCATGATGGAAAGAAAATCCTAAGCAGTGATGTGGATAGATGCCACTGTTGGAGAAGATGAGCTGGGGCCAACTGGAGGTGAAGAGTGTGCTGCAGGCACAGGTGGGGCAAGCACTAGGTCAGAGGTAGGGGCTGCTAACATTGTGATGTGGAGCTCCTGATGTGGGGCTACAAATTTACCAAAATATCAAAAGATAATCATCACAGTGACAACAAGATACAAAATATACAAAGAAAAGTCAACAGAGCGGTACTAAATCTCGCAACCGCGAAATCGCGAACCCTTGAGAAACGGCTGTGGTTGCTTGCTTCACTGCACTGCTTCTTCTTCCAATTTTTGATCCGCAGCCTCCGATTTCAACTCGACCGGTGATTGAGCCGCCACCCCTGCTTTGCAGACCGCCTGTGAAACACCAAAATCTGCCATAAACATGAGATAAGTAACATAGCTAGGTCCTTAACATGCCACTAGGGTTAATTAGGTTGATTACTATGCAAAAAGTGCTCAAAACCTATATTAATAAGAGTATAAAACAACACTGTTTACGTAGTAATCACTCCCCCCAACCGACACATTGCTAGTCCCTTAGCAATGAAGGAAGAAGAAAGCAAACAAAAACAAAATCAGCTATATATGTCCACATAAATGATGATTCAAAAAAAAATGAGGGGAAAATGCAAAACCTTCAATAAGAGTCACCAAAATCTTGCCCAACAACTATCTCAGGAAAATTGTGTGTTATGTAAAATCAAGTATCAAAAGAAGTTCAACTCCTAGAGAACCAACTTAACGCCTTCCACAAAACCCTTAGTGTTTGGTTTGATTAGGTTTCAAAGATAGTATGTCAAACTGTTCTCCCCCCCCAGCTTAACCATCCTCAATAGATCAAGACCCACTTTTATTCTACAACTTCCCTTTTTTGTTGTAGGGGTGCAATGTTGAGGGTATCAAATTCACAATTGTCCATGTAACAGGGGTCCACCAATGACTCCCAACCAATTAAGGTTTAGGGCATCAAATCATAAGGGACTTCAACCACTAACTAGTCCGTGTTTCACTCCCGAACTTTAAAATGAGTTGAAACCTGCAAAGACTCACACCGCTAAACTCCACCTTATTCACACATGTAATCGAGCATAAATTCGTGACTCCCAGCCAATCGTTTGCACTCCAAGCCAAAGACTTTCACTATATACCCCTGATCGTGCTCTTCAAGTTTCAAGGCAAAGTGTCAGCAATTTTTTCTTTGCTCTTCTTTTTCTTTTCTTTTTTTTTCTTTTTTTTTTTTTTTTTTTTTTTAAAGACTCATTAGTCTTTTATTCAGGGGTCCCAACCTATTAAAGAAGGTTAAAAGTACTAGGCTGGACTTTTGCAAGGCTTAGGAAACAAGGCAAGCCATCTATCATTGAAATCTAATGCAAGGAGGAGCGAAAGTCATCTATTTTCACCATTTTTTTCGATGATTTTTATATAAAAGACCGTATTAATATGTGAAGATGGAATAATCTTCACCCAACTGTCAGGTAACAGAAATTGAAAAGAAAGCAGAAATGCGTAAAAGAGCATCGTGGCTGCAATACCGATGATAATGTCACAAAGTCAGAGCAGAAGTGAAGATTAGAATTCATGTCTGAAGCTGATAATAAATCAAATGCATCTTTCGCAAGCAATTACAAAGGTCCAAATAGCAATTGAAGCATAATCAAGACAAAGCGAAATGGGCGTGAAAGGAGCTCAAGGTCAAACAACCGTAATCATGAACAGCAATGATGTCGCGATATCATTCAGAGGTCGCTGGCTGCACTTAACTCAAAGATACGATTGCGATGTCGCTGACACCAAAAAGAAGTCGCCGACAGAGCTAAAAATTGATCAACATTTAAATGCAACATCTGGTTAGCGTCGCCACCCCGGGATCAGCGCGCCATGGCATCGCTTGCAAACGTAAACTATAATGTATCAAACATCGATGGCACTGTAAAAGAACACCGCGGTGATCGCTGTCGCGACATCAACTATACAGAAAGGAAGTCGCGACATCATTCAAAGGTCGCGACAAATATTGGTAGCAGAAGAAGGTCGCGACAACACTGTGTTGTCGACATCAATTGTAAAGACTTGAGGTCGCTGAAGAAATCGGTGAGGTCGACAGCCACTACAGAGAGGTTGCGACAACATCCGCTGTCGCGACATCAGCAATGCACACGCTAAGGTCGCGACGTTCTAAGCCGTCGCGACATCACTATTACCCAAAGACACGCCACATCAAACAAAGACTCGCGACATGACTAAAGACAATGTATGTCGCGACAAGAATTGATGTCGACATCAATAACCAATCGGGCCATTTAACCAGAACGTAAGAAGTGCATCGAATTAGGGCCCAACTTCGTAACCCTATAAATAATAAGTCGCTACCGACGAACGCAATTTCTCGGGCGACCAAGGAGAGATCCGCTACTGGGTTATTGTATTTTAATTTTCTTTCTTTTCTTTTCTTCGCTTATTTTTATTTTTAGATTATTGTGTTTCTATTCAAATTCTGGATTTGAACTACCGTAGCGGTGCAGTTGAATGCGCATTTATATTTCTTCACCATCGTCTGGTAGCTGGAATCTACAATTCTGGATTTCGAATCATCAGCTTCCGGACATTTATAAATATTTTGATCATGTTGCCGTATGGTGTAATCCTGATTTTAGAAAACCCGCCCCATTGAATGACGCTATTGTCGAAATTATCTTTCCCCGCATAATTTTATTCATTATCATTGAATCTCAGCTATAATTCAATTTGGTTTGAGCAAGAGGATTTCCTGAACTGATCCAAACAAAAAGTCACCTTCCCTTATACCCATAACGGGCTGTCTAAGTTTTATTTCCGTGAGTCCTCCTCGAGTGACACAGAAGGTGACTCCCGAGAGTGATGAATAATTTCTAGAAGGTATGGGAACCTGATATTGATGATCTAATGTGCTCTGTGTAATTAAATCGATACATCCTCTTCTCACTTGAAACCGAGAATGAGCTGAGTGAGTTATCAATTTAAGCATGCAGAGAGTTCGCCTCAATTCGAATCGTGAATTCAATCCCGTGTTAGCAACGATCTAATCAAGGAAAGAATGAGTTGTTCTCAATCTGAGGAAGAGGAACCAAGATGGTGTAAAACCCATGCAATGACTATACAAAGGAGCTAAGGTTTGATACCATGTTAAGTGGGTATGAAGCATTGGAGAAAGAAAATACCTGCAATTACACTACCCAAGATTAAAGATATTCCAGCCCATCAGATTCAGAGAAACTATGAAGGTGAGATGATGAACCAAGTGTGGTCTGAGAGATCCAGCCGCACTATCACATTCCTTGGAATTAGTTAAAACTGGTCTGAAGCAAAATTACCATACAAGTCGTAGGAATTGATTCTTCACAATAGCTTTTATTTTCAATGTTCTCTTATGTGATGAATCGGTTCAATCTAAATTGCCATTTCTATTATTTTTCGCAGTCATTCATTTGTTATTCATTCATATTATTTTAGGTTTTCATTATTTCAAGGTTTGATCCATTTTCATCTAAATTGTCCATTATAGTCCTAAATAGTATGTGAGCTTGAGTAGTCAGTAGTTGATCGAAAATTCCCGAGATCTCGTGGATCGATATCCGGACTTAAATCCAATTTACTACTTGTCCGACCAGGCACTTGCAAAGATAATCCGATCAAACCACTAGAAACAATTTACTCCAATTGAAACAATTTTCGAACTAATCAAATAGCTAAGACATATACTGTCAACAAAGCTTTAAGCCACACGGATTAGACAATAGTCTTTTGGCTTATACAAGGTTATAAATTTGTACATGTCTGTCCTAACAAGTTTTATGAGGCCACAAGCTGATTAGACAATAGTCTTTGCGATAGTGTTATAAATTCTGTACATGTCTGGTCCTATTAATAAGTTTTACGGGTTTCATTGTTTGGGGATCAACAAGAATTTGGTAGATCAATATTCTGACGAAAGAAGGAAATGCTAATTTGGACATTTAAAAGAAAAAGAACAAAAATAGTTTTTCGCAAGTAATATTTAGTCACCAACTTTCAACGAGCCATATTGAAATATTTGTCAGCTCGACTAATCCGTCCTATTAATGTAAGTGTTTTGATTTCGTGAAAACTTTAATGCATAGGAAATGTGAACACCGATCCGATTCCAACAGATACCGAACTCGAAAGCACACTCGTAGTTCGAGAAAGGCGAAAAGATCAGAAAAACTCGGGATATGGCAGATGAAAGGCCGTACTGCATCAAGGACAACGAATACACGTAAGGCCTTCCAATCAATGGGACAATGGAGGACTTTTTGGAGACCCATTATTCGGGATGGAATAATTTAATCGCACAGCCCGCAGCGGGATGCAATAATGAACTAAAGCCGCGACCGACAGCAATGGTTCGAAGAACAATAAATATCGGCCATCCTCAAGAATCAAATGGCATTCGGGCGTTTCTGAATAAAACACAAGAGCTTGAATGGGTGAGACCAGAGGTCATTAAATCGCATTTATTTCATTTTCCTCTACATACAAGAGCCACATGGTATGAATCTCTACCATATGGTTCTCTCATTGATACTGGGAGGAGCCTACAGAGCCTACCTGGTAGATTCTTTTCCCATCATCACCTGAGAGAGTCTGAGGGCGAGGCAAATTGTGTTCTAGCAGGGGGAAGATATAGCATTTTACAGAAGACGTGGGAGAGATTCAAAAGGTTGCTGGAAAAGATGCCCGATGCATGGGATAGACTTGAAGACCCAGATGGACATAGTGTATCATGCCTCAATGATACATCTAAGGGTGTTATCGGGACAAGCCTCATGCCGTGGAGCATTCAAACGTAAGAGTGTCAAGAGGCAAGAGATCTGATTGAGGACTCAAGCAATGCAATATGAAAGCTCCACGAGTTTTCAAAAGTAATCAAGTGTAGGAAGAGAGGAGTCGTTGAGTTGAAAGAAGACGACACCTTATGGAGGCAAAGTTAGATGCCATCATGCCAGAATGGACAAAATAAGAGAGGAAGATGGCAACTGCTTCCATAAATAGGAGCAGCTGAGAGGAACTATTGAGAGGAAGTGCTAAGGTACCCACCGTTGAACCTGCTTTACGATGCCGAGGGAGTATGGCAATGGGAGTCATAGTTATCAATTAAACTAAATCATAACTCTTCTAAAGACACTATCATCCAAAGACTGAGGAACCATGAAAATTTTTCATATATGGTGGAGGCCTCTACAAGGCTAAAGGCATGAACAAAGATCCTCGCCAAGAAGGGATATCGCCAGCTCATCAAGGTTCCAAATGAAAGAAGCAAAGAAGGAGGAGGAAGCAAAATGAATATCGTGTTGAGTTCCCACCATTCAAGACTGGGAATGTCGCAATTCACGGGGACAACAAGAAGCCGTTAAACCTCCATGAACAAAAGCTCGCACCAGCCTCAAATGCCAATTCTCAAATTTTTCGAAGACCACTAATGCTTCTCTTCAAGAACCCGAGACACAGACAGTAAGGAACCGGCCCTAAAACCCCGCAAAACCAGATGAAAGATGCCTTTCCCAGTGATACGAAGAAGAATCCAAAAGACCTGTGATGGCAGGCAAATTATGGAAAATGATTTGGGAGAAGAGGATGTAAAAGATGAAAGCAACAAGTGGAGATGAAAAGCCAGGACAATGCAGAAACACTGGAGAAAGAAAGAAAGAAGGAACAACTGTCCGAAGAAGAATGAAGTAACAAGAAAAACCTGTAATAACCTCGTCAAGAAATCCCATTTCCATAGAGGTTGCAGAAATCAAAGATAGAGGAATGGGCCAAAGGTTCTGAAAACCTTTCAAAAGCTAGAGATCAATATGCCTTTATACAGAAGTGGTTATCAGATGCCACTTTATGCAAAGCTGAAAGACATACCGAAAGCAAAAAAGAGGAAGATTTGTCAAGAAGGAATCAGAACCTCGACTCAACTTGCATTACTAAGACTGGAAGAGAGGCTTACTTAAAAGATGAAGGATCCAGGAGCTTCCCCACCATCTCTCTCGCACCATTGAGAGTTTGAGTCATGCAAGCTCGTGGACTCAAATATGATCACTTAATGCCCTATTCAAGAAGTTAAGTTTGGGGAGCTTACTCCCACTACGCTACTCAAAATGGCAGAGAACTGCAAACCCAGAATCATAGAAGATATGTCGGTAAAGGTGGGGAACTTTATTTTTCCAAAGACTTCATCGTATCGATATGGCGAAGATTCACAAGTCCCTCTAAGTACTGGAAGGCCATTCTCAGAATCGGAGCGAAATTTTAATCGATATGCATAAGGGAATTCTACTGAGTCGAGAAGAGAAAGTCGACTCTCAATTTAATCCAGAGTTTCAGAGCTAGCACGAGAAGATGTCAATAGAAGACGTGATATGTCAACAACTCGAATTTTACTATGATCGTAATGCCCTAATTTTCAATCAATGAAAAAGAGATGAATTCCTAGTATTCAAGATTTTCGACTGTATTTTCCGCGACATCGCCTTACATTCTACCGAGAAAGTGATGAGTCTCAACAAACCGAGGTGAAAAAGAGACCAAATTAAAGAAAAGGAATTTCATCAAGAAACCAAAGGAAGAAGGGCTGGGCTTCTAAAGGTGTTGCCAAGTCATTTAAAGTATGCTTATCTGGTCACTAAAGAGTAAACCAAAGAATAATTTCGCTAGACTTAGTGATGAGAACGTGAGGTTGTCAGAAATTTTGAGAAATCATAAGGAGTCTATACTGTCTATTAAGAGTTAAAAGGTATCACCATCAATATGCATGCACAAATACTTCTAGAAAGAAATGCAAGGCCAATAACATCAAAGAGCTAACCAGAATGAAAGAAGTAGTCGAAGAGGTACTCAAATGGTTAAATACCGCCATTCAGACATTTATAGTCTGGTTAGCCTACCCATGTGGTTCCAAAGAAGGTGGATTTATCAGAATCCAATGAAAGAAATGAATTAATTCCAACAAGAACGGTGACAGGATGGAGAGAGTATGCATTGATTATGTGAGAAGCTCGAACACAAAGAACCAGAAAGATCACTTCCTTTTGCCATTCATTGATCGACAGTTGGATGTGATTATCGTGACATCCTCACTTTTGTTTCGGATCGCATTCAGTTACAACCGCATTGCACCAGACTGAGGACCAAGAGAAGACCACATTTTACATGCCCTTATGGCATGGCCTTCTAAGGATGTCATTCTGGGCCGCGCAATGCTCCCCGCTACTTTCCGCAGATGTATGATGTCAATGTTCTCGACTTGATAAGAAGTTATGGAAATTTTATGGATGACTTCATGTTGTATGGGTCCGCTTTGAACAATGTCTAACAACCTGAAACAAGACTTCAAAGATGCAAGGACAAGCAAATAGCACTCAATCGGGAAAATGCCATTTCATGGCAACAAGGTATTGTTCGGGTCATAAAATTTCGCTACAGTATTATATTAACAATCTAAGATTTCTTGATGACAAAACCTCAGACTCCCACCACAATAAAAGGGATAAGAAGTTTCTTGGGGCATGCTGGATTTTACAGGAGATTCATCAAAGACTTCTCAAGAATAGCCAGATTACTTGAGAAAGACACAAAATTTAATTTTGATGATTCTCACAAGGTCGCTGAAGAAAATTAAGATCTACAGTTCGCGACTCACATAGTTGCACCAGAATGGGATCAGAATTGGCAATGTGTGATGCCATCGATTTCGCAATGGGAGCTGTTTTGGGCAAAGAAAAAGAGAAAATATTCGAGCCATATAATATGCTAATAGAACTCAATGAAGCACAAGAAACCTATTCCACATCCGAAAAGGAGATGCTAGCAACAGGCCTGCCAGGAAAATGCTATATATTCATCCCATGTTATAGTTCACATGCACTACGTGTACCATCAAATATCTTATGTCAAAAAGGAAGCTAAGCCAAGACGTATAAGGTGGGTGCTACTACGCAAGAGTTTGATCTCGAAATTGTAGATAAAAAGGGATGATAATGTGATAGCTGATCACTTATCCAGAATAGAAAGAAACGCGTAAGATGAGGATAAGATTAAGAGAGCTTCCTGCATCAGTAACTATTTCAATTGTAATTCCATAAATGCTACGGTATGTCGATACAGAATTACTTAGTCAGGGAGGCCTCGAATTCAAACACCAACGTAAAAGAAAGCTCAGGATCGATGTTAGGTATTATATCTGATGACCTAATTATTATTTAAGAGGGACATGAGTGATTATAAGAAGACAGGTGCCGAGGGTGAACAAAGCAAATTATGAATGAATGCCATGCATCACCATGGGGCATTTTTCTTCTGAGAAAGAACAATAAGATACCCAATCGTGATTTTATTGGCCAACCTGCTTTCGTGGACTGACCGAATAATAAATTATGTGGATAGATGCCAAAAGATTGAAATACCAAGAGCAAATGAAATGCCTCATTTGCGCATATCGTGGTGCACCATGTACGGGGGATAGATTTGGCTGACCTTTCCACAATCGCTTAAAACTGGGATATACCATAAAGAAGGGATTATGTTTAAATGGGGAAGCAATAGTCATTTACTGAATGATGTTAATACAATTTAGAGTTTCCCGCAAGAAAAGAACATATCGAAGCATTGGAACACCCAGACTATTATATCAAGTGATGGGGGAAGCCACTTTGCAAAACAAAATTTTCTCAAAGCTCATGAGCAGATATGGATCAAAACATAATGAGCCAAATTTATCATCCTGTATACAAAAGTAAGCGTAAGTTTCCAACTCCGAGGTTAAAAGGATCCTCGGAAAAGACTAAGTTCAAGCAGAAGGATTGGTCTTCCAAACTTGACGACACTCGCCACAGACCATTGAAATCATTGACAACTGGCGATCGTATTTGCAAGCCATGTCACTCTCCTCTGAATTGGAATACAAGGCTATGTGGGCCATCAAGAAGCTGAATTTCGATTTGAAAATGGCAAAGGAAGAGAGATTGCTTCAACTGAATGAACTGGAAGAACTGAGAAATTGCCGGTGGAGAATGCTTATGATTCACAAAGAAAAGACAAAGAAATGGTGCATCAAAGGATTCTTTAGGAAGGAATTCGGGAGTAGCGGGATCGAGTTCGTTATTTAACTCCGTGACAAGATTGTTCCCAGAAAATTGGAAATCAAGGTGGAGCGGACCATATACCGTGGTGTCACACTACTTTTGAGCAAGAACACTCAAGACCGATGTCAGAGGAATTTAAAGTCAATGGACAAAGACTGAAGCATTATCAAAGCAGGGAGGAAGGAAAAGAAGAGCTACAACAAGTTCATTGAGAGAGAAAGAAAATCAAAATAAATAGTTCGTGCTACACCTAAAACCATACTGGATGAGTAACTGCAGAGATTTAATGCGACTTAAATTTTTTTGAATGTCAGCTTGCTTTTTTTATAGTTATTATAATGATTAGTTAGTACTTAAGAAGTTAATTTTTGTTTAATTAAATCCTTCCCGTAATATGTATACTTAAAAGTAAATGGCTCTCAGCAAGAAGGAATGAACTCCAAGACAACTCAAAGAATCAAGAGAACTATTAAAAAAAAAGGGGACATTAATTTAATTAAAACGTATGTACAAATTTCTGACACTATTACTAAGGACTATTATCTAATCTATGAATCTACAACATAAAACTTGTTGACACCAAAACAAACACGTATAAACCACCAATCTCTGTGAGTAAATCATAATTTTTTTAAAGTCGTTTTAAATTCGGATATTCGCAAGTGCACAGGTCGACAAGTACAAAATGATTTAAGTCCGTATATCGATCCCACAGAGATTCTGGGCACTTTAAATCAACTACCCCGACTACTCAATGATACTATTTGGACCACAAAATGATAATAGGATTCAAAGATTAAGGGCGCCGAACAATTAAACGAATAAAGGAAAATAAATCAACTACCTAAATATACTAAAGAATAAGAATAAAGAATAAATGAATTTCAATAAAAGAACCGAATACCGAATGCTTATCCTCGTGGCTGATTATCATTAGAAACAAAGTATAAAGGTCCACTGTAATTCCCGAAGTTACCTTAATGCACCATTAACCCTAGCTTCAAAATCGTCCAAGGCGCCAGAAGGTGTACCGATCTCTCCATACTCCACATTTCATTATCTAATTTATGACCCCGATTCCTCTCAATACAGGAATTAGATAACTACTTTTAAAGAGGGACTCTCTAATCCGGTATTTTTCTTTGCAATACTACACCCATTATGGACTATAAACCTTAGCTCCCAAGTTATCTGGCCAAGCAAGGATATACAACTTCCGTGACGCTTCCTCCTCGAAATTAGAATAGATCAACCTTTCCTTGATTAGATCCTCACTAACACTTCTGGATTGGGGTTTCACATCCGAATTGAGGTGAACTCTTTGTTGTTTAAATAGATAACTCATTCAACTCGCTCTTGATTTCAAGTGAGAAGAGGATTTATCTGGGCTTAACTTACAAAGCTCACAAAGGATCCCCATTAGCAGTTAATATACCTTCAAAGAAATGTACATTACTCTCGTGAATGTCTTCTCGTGTCACTCAGAGGACCTCCTTGAAATCGCAGCAATGACGCAAATCTTAACTGCATAAGAAACTCGATATTCGATCCCAAGAAAAATAAAACCCAAAACCATAAATTTATTAACCGAAATTAATGTCGGGCCGGAAGACTACTTAAAAGATAAATTCTGACTATAATCGCTCACTTAATGGAAGTCGGATTCCTCACCATCGACTACACGATACAAAGATTCCTCCGATCATAAGAATGACCAATCATTGAAACCGAAACAATCGACTCCGTAAATTGTCTATAAACTTCAAACATTTCGTGATAAGACTTGAAAATTAAATGAATTTATCTCGGCCGGGCCAAACGATAACATCTCGCATTCGAAAAATACAACGAAAAAAATAAAATATACGATCCTCTAAACGACAATGAAAAATTAAGAAAATAAAAGAAAAGAAAAAATAAAGAAAGAAAATGAGCCAGCTATCCACCCCCGCTCAGGGCCGCGGTTACGAATGAGCTGGATAGTCGCGTATTTATAGGTTTTCCTACCAGCCCTAATCCCAATGCAAATTGCAGGATTTTATCCAAAGCGCCCAAGTCACTGCTCAAGTCGCGATCCCGCTTCGTCATGATTAACACGAGGTCGCGACTGATCCCACGTCACACTTCACTTTTACTCTATGTAGCCTTGATTTAGTCATTTTGCGTCGCGACATCACCATCTTTGTCGCCATCTTCTCACGCTCGTGTTTCACTGTTTTTTCTCGATGTCGACGCCGATATCTCGGTTCGCGTAATTTCGCGCTAAATTACCCAGCTTCAACCGTATAGTCTTCTTTATTCGCCATCGCATCTCGTCGCTACACGTCCAAAGCGAACCAGGCTTCAACTAGTTGCTCGCGTTGTCGCCATATCAATATCTTGTCGCGGACACTTCTTAAGGCTCTCTGCGATTGATCTGAAAGTCGCCTTCCTTTATGCCGCGATTTCGATCTCATGTCGCGATAACAACTTAAGTCTCTCGAGGCTTTCGATCGTTGCTTTCGGCGTCGCGACTTCGAAGCCGTTGGCTGCGGACTCACTTCATGAAACTTCACCTTCAATCGAGCAGTCCGTGTCGCGACTTCGATTCATGTCGCGACATCACCGCGTTTGCGCCTTCGATGGTTCTCGGCGTCGCGGACTTCAGCCTCGTCAGATCATCGATGTCGCGACATCAATCTCACGTCGCGATAACAACGGCGTCGGGCAGCCATACTACCCAAACTCTCATAGCGCTTAAAGGTGTTTCGCGGTCGCCGGCCTCGCACGCCGCGGCGACGCCGCTCTTCTTAACTCCCCGACACCTTCACCGCCGGATCCGTACTTACTCGGTCGCACCGCATCAAATTCCTTAATTTTTGGTGTCACGACTTAATTCGACCGGTGTCAACCCCAAAACGATCAATGAATCAGCCACCTTTTTTCATTACTTCATTCAGACCCGCACTTTTCTTCCACTTATTGCTGTATTTTTCTACTTTCTTCTCTTCCTCGCAATAACAATTTGGTGAGTTTCTTCATATTTCAGATATTAATTATTCATTTCTAGATGAAAATAGAACAGAAAATGGACTAAAAATGGGGATGACTTTAAGTTCATCAAACTCCCCAACTTAAAAGTTTTGTCATCTCAAGCAAAGAAAAGAAAGAATTGTTCATTCCTCAAACAAAATAATTTTTAAGGACATTTTTCAGTGATTTGTTCTGCAGTTTCATTCAATTTAATTGCAATGCAAGGTATGCAAAATTTTCTGTACATTTAACTTCAAGTCCAACTAAGGTCAGGGTCTCTACTTTTATGCTATGCAAACTATCATGTTGAGACATTGTTTTACAAACAATATACTCATTATTGATCCTATTGAATAATGAATTAAATTCCTTTCTCAATTTACGGCCGAAATCATTTAACTCCCTAAAGTTCTTCACAATTTTAATTGTTTCCTTCCAAATTCCATACAGGCTTGTTTTTTCATATTGATCTCCACTAATGTAGGTGAATTCACTCTTCCATCAATCAGTCTGGGCTTATATTGTGAGGCTTCGGGGTAATGGGTGATGGAAGGAATTTTTTAGGTTAAGATCAAATTTCTGAACATTTTCTTCTTCTCTACCCTTCTTTCTATAGTTTCTCTAAAAGAGAACTCCCTAAACTTCATGTTTGGGATATCTCTTGATTTCTTCGCTTCGTAACCCGTATTCTCTATTTTACTTTATAATTTCACTGGAGGAATTTCCTTAGCGTTTGCTACCACTAAGGGATAGTGCAATGTTTTAACTTTTTTAGGCTTTCTAACACTCTTAGCTTAACTTTCGGTTAGTAACTCCTATACCAGATGGCATTAGGTACTAGGTGTTAAACACTCCCAGAACTTAATTGTTTGGGCAGAGTTAGGCCACAAGATAAAACTTATCCCTAGAAGCCTTCTTTCTGTCATTTTTCCTCGCTTCCTCGTTTTTCTTTCATTCCCTTTGAAGTTCCTCAAAAATATAAACTCCCCAAACTTCATTTCTTTCTTCCTTTAATTTCACCAGGTTCTTTACTCAAGGATTGATGTCTTAAGATGAGTCGTCTATTGGTCTATTTTTGAAAAATAAAGCCATCGTCACTTTGAATCACTATAACGTAGATGTGAATAGTGGGACGGTTGAATGTCAAACCATCCAAGAAATGGCCTGTACTATCTTCATACCAACTCATAGGATTTCGCTTCAATCAATAATCTAACAAATTCTAGAATCTGGATTTATCAACAGGACTAACTATATGAGTATCTTCGACCCATTTTATTTATGAGTAGTTAAGTTAATTGATATTCAACAGTTCCTTGACTTAATTGCTCATACCACAAACTCAAAAATATGTTTGTTCCATCCGTTGTATTACCTTCCTCTAACTGACTTCTATCGCTAAATATAAGTAATTTTTACACCTCAGGTTTCAATTAAACTAGATGCTTTTTGTCCTTGATAATTTTTCTCATTTTGACTTACTCCTACTCATTGCTTCATTAAATTAAGATAATGTCCTCTCGAATGGAGTTTTATTCTTGAGCTATTTTCCTCCTTGATTTCCTAATCATGCGACCCTGGCAACCTTAACAATTAACAATCGATTGCAAAATAGCACACAACACTTCAATTTAAATTTTTCATTTATTTAGATTCATTTTGAAGCGTGGATACAGTATGGAAGAAGGATGGTAGGAATGGTTAGAGCGAGGAAGGTTTTATTTTTTCTTTTGAAATAGTCGGGACCAAAAAATGTTGGGGGGGATCTAGTCAAATGTACTAGATGGGCTGGAAATCCAGGGATTTTTCATTTCTCTTCTTTGCTTTCTCTTCTTGGTTTCCCTTCTCCATTTGTTCTTGATAAAAATCTCATTAGAGAGATCAACCTTCTTGTTCGACTCATCTGCCTCTTTCCCGAAGCCATTCATTGTGTTTTCAGTTCGATCGTCGCCAGAATTGGCAAGATTGTTGTTGATCAAATCTAAATTTTCCAGCCATTCCTTCTGCCTATAGGATTCAGTCTCCCATTGCTTTTTGTCTCTATCGTTCAGTTTGTTTTCCAGCTCCCTCTGTAGAGATTTGTATAGTAATTTGAAACCCTTTATCTGGCTCCCCCGAATTTGGTGTCATGCTCTTTATCTCTTTTCTCAACAATGCTAGGAGTTTGAGCATCTCGATCAAGCTGCTTGTTATAGAAAGGCTTCATGTGACTCGGTTTGAGTTTCGGTAAAGATCTTGATCTCTTTCCTTCCATTTATTTCTTGAACTCTTCTCCTTCTTTGTTGACATTTTCCCATACATTTCTCTTTTCTGTGTTCGAGTTCTTCCTTCCAGCATTGTTCCTCTTCTTTGGATCTCCACCTCATGCTCCCCTTTCTTTTGTTCCACTCTTCTTCCCTACTTGTTGGTCTCTTCTTTTCAATTCTTTTTCATACATCCCTTCTCACATTCTGTTTTAAGTTCCATTTTCCTTCTCTCTTTCTTATTCTTTTGCATCAAATTAGGAGCTTCGAGAATTGAATTGTCCTCTTGTGCTCCTCTTGAGCTTTCTCAGTGTTAAAAATTTACATTTTGTACGAGGATAGGAAGGCGCGAGGATGGAGGAAATACATTAAATTTATCTTCATCCACATACTTCATTATCTGCAAACATGTAATCATTTGTGGTCGAGGTGATGTCAGCTGGGTGCTCTTTGCTCCTTGATCCCGGTGTCCCTGCGGGTCTCCTTTTTTACGGTTCTTCGACTTTGGTTTCACCTGCGTTCTCTACCGGCCACTCACTTTCCTACGATTTCTTGGCCGCGCGCTCTGTCGAGGAAGGAGTGGGTGAAGCTACAGGGACTTCGCCTTGACTCCCGATTCCTTTCCTCCGGCCTTGAGCATAGAATTGCTTGTGATTGTTGGGTGGGAACAGGACCTCTTTGTTCCGCCATGATATCTCATGATAGAGTTCTCATGAATAACTCTATGTTGATCTTGTACCCGCTTGAGTATGGCATACGTGGTCTGACTTCTTGCGGCACGAGGCATGAGGAAGTAAGAACCATACCCTTCGGCTTCCTCGGTGAGGCTTCCCTTTGTTGAGTTCTTGGCTTTCCTTCTCCTTGAGTACAGCGCCTTCCGTGATGAAACTGCATGATCTTCCTAAAGTCGGTTTCCAAAATTTTCCTGAATTTGGAGCCATGCTTGTGTATTGTCATCATAGGCTCGTTGATGGCCTTGGCTAAATGTATGAGACCCGAGACTCCTCTAACATAAGCGACTCCATCCCCTTCCTTCCTACCATATTGGAATAAAACTCTCACAGTCTTTGTATATCCTTGCTTTCGGTGTGTGAGACTCTCCCATCCTCTCACTGCTCTATCATCTCCTTGAAAGGAGTCACGGGGGTTTTGAATCTCCTTTTACGTAGCAAAACCCTTGTTAGCATAGTACTTAACTGCTGAGATAAGCTTCATCGGATGAAATCTTATAACTTCTTCTTCTTCTCTCCTCTCCACTCCTTTCGCTACATCTTGAAGTTGTCGGAACTTAAGGCGTTTGATAGCACTCTCTCACCTTGCTCTTCTAGTGAATCTCATCTAAGCGTTCTCCTTGTGAGTTTCTTCTTCTTGCCGATTGTTCGTGTTCCCTCATTATCGTCTGGTTAGGAGCAGAATTTAGAATTCAGCCATTGGAAAGCGAAGCTTTTAAACGGTTTTGGAATCTTTAGGGTTTTCGGAGTTGAGATTTGGGAGGAAAATAGCCGAATGGTTATGTGGGTTGGAGTGAATGAAATAGTTTCCAACAGTTGCAATTCAATCAATGTTGTGGGCTAGTTAATGATTCGATTAAAATTGTCGCGACCCGATTAGCCTCTTTTATTTAGGTCATTAAATTTAAGGGCTTTTTTTTTTTGAAGTGAGTGGTTGGCACATGTCGCACTTTAATTTCGCGACCTACCTAACATGTGGCAGCCAATCTGGGGGGTTCTCAAAGATATTGATAATGGCGACAATCCTTCTTCTTTTGAAACGCAATTCCACTTTATCGCACGACATGCATTTCCGCTTCTTCCATACTCGTGAATTGTTCTTTCCCGAAGTGGTCACGACATGATGTTTTGTAAGACAACGGCTTTGTCGCGACTTGCCAACCTTCAGCGTTGTCGTGTGAAACTCTATTGATGATTCCAAAGCTTTGAATTCTCTTATTGTTCTGGCACCGGGTGTAGACATCTCTTCGAGGAATATTTTAGCGGAATTTTAACAATTAATTCAAATATATCTGAGTTGGGTTATGGGGAAAGTTACTCCCGCTTTTCTCATAGCCGCGACTCCTCACAGCAGGATTCTTTGGAATTACCTCTATGAATTGCCTTGCTATTCATGTCTTTAACTTAGTTCGAGAAAATCCTTTGCAATATTAAGAAAATTCTGATTAAACTACAATCTATTTCTAAAAATTAAATCTATCCTTCTAGAAACAAATCGACTAATTTAATAACAAGTAAAAGAAAGAAATAATTAATTTTAAATTCGAAATTTAAATCCTCATGGGTTGCCTCGGCATTAAACGCTTTCGATTTGAGTCCCTTAAAAATTTGGACTTGCTGTTGTGGTTCTTCTTCTTTTCCTCGAGAACCGATTGGAGTTCTTCACTTTCCTCTTCTGTTGAGATAATGCTTTAACCTTTGTCCATTGACCTTGAATTCTTCCCGATCATTAAACATCTTGGAAATTAAATCTCTTTTTCATTGATAAAATTTTAATCGGGTTAAACCGTGACTTCTTCTCGACCCTTAAGATAAAGAACTCCTTTTTGCATGTCGATCGAAGTACGCTCCGATGGCTAGGAATGGTCTTCCTAATAGTAGGAATTGCCCGGCTGAATCTTCTTCCCATGTCGAATGATGAAATCTGCTGGGAATACAAACTTCGAATGGTGGCCCGACACGTCTTGATGACCCCTTGAGGTTTCATAATGATCCCATGCGCCATTTGAAGGTAACCGGTTGTGGGATTAAGCTTCTGACTTAATTTCTTGTGAGAGAAGAGGCATCGATTGATACTAGCTCTGAGTCACGAGAGCTTCACGGAGTCCATTCCTCGACAATACAAGGAATTGTGAAACTTCACGGGTCGCCGTCTTTCGCGGTAGTTCTTTTACGTTCTTGCCGCTGCGGTGGCGGTGAAATTCACCTATTCCCTTAACTCTCTTATTTTTCTTTTCTTGCTCGATATGTCACCCGAGAGAATTTTTGCATCTGATGGCATACGGTACCACTTCGATAAAGGCATCTTACGATCTCCGGCCTTCTGGAAAGTTTTCAAGAACCTTACCATTGCTCCTCCATCTTTGATTTCTGATCTTTGTGGAATGGGGCTACGAGAGACTGTTCCTTGGATGTTAACTGCTTTTCTACTCCCTTCTTGTCATTCTCCATTAGCCTAACTTCCTTACGGTCTTGCTACTTCTTTGTTGTTGTCACCCTTTTCTTTCCTCTCTTCAGCTCCCTTCCCGGCTCCTCGATTTGCCGCGGCCAATGGAGTCTTTTGGTTCCTTGTATCACTTGGGAAGGTATCTTTCTTCGACTTTGCGGGGTTAGGGCTAGTTTGCCACTGCGGTAATCTCCCGGGTTCTTGAGGATGCATTGGTAGTGTTACGAAAATTTGAGAATTGGTAGCCGGCTCTTCGATTCTCGAACTTTGTTCATGGAGGTTCAACAGCTTTTTATTATCCCCCATAAACTGCAGCATCTGTTCCTCAAAAGATGGGGCCCTCCTCTGACCCTGATATTCGTTTCTATGCTCATTTCCCTGCTGCTGCTGCTGGAACCTTGGTGGCTGCTGATACCCTTGTTGAGGGTTCTGTCCCTGCCTTTGGCCTTGAGAAGCCCCTCCACCATACGAGAAGTTCTCATGGTTCCTGCGAGTCTTTGGGTGATAATGTCAGCGTAGGTTAAGATTGGGTTTGGAAATGGTAGCTCTCTTGGCTCGCCCCGAATAATTAACCTCTTGACATCGTAAAGTCCTTGATTACTCTTTTCGGCCTCCCGCTTCATTAACTCCACTTTTCCAGTGCTCTACTATTTCATGGCGGTGTGTGTCTTTCTTTCTTGCTTGCATGCCTTTGTGCATATTGTGGCATCCAACTTGGCCTCACAGTGATGTCTTTGCTCAGCTCCATGAATCCCCTTTCCTCTGCTTTGCTTCCTCTTGAAGCTCGAGAAGGAGTTTTCATGTTACGACTAGCCCCGGATCTTATTCGGCTCTTTTGCCTCTTGACCTTTTAGTTTGAATGCTCCTGGCCCTTGGAAGCATCGATGATCCTTTTGATATATCATTCATGGCATGATATCTGATGTCCATCACGAGTCTTGGTCATCCCACGTCATTGGACATCTCCTCAGCCTTAGTTTGAATCTTTCCGTGCTACATACGGGCTTTCATCTTCTCCCTGCGAACGAGGAATGATTTCCCTCATGGCACTACGTGGTGAGGGAATTTGGGAAAGAATCTGCCTAAGTAGAGCCTCTACTAATTCCTCCCAGTATCATGAGAACCATATGGTAAAGATTCATACCATGTAGGCTGCTTTGTATCTCTTAGAGAATGAGGAATAGATGCGGTTTATGACTTGGTCTCACCACATGAATTCGGCTAGCGTGGCCATCTGGGGAATCTTCAGTGCTCGTTTGGATCTTCGATTAGGATAGGCTTGATGGCTGGTGCTGTTGGACATTATGTCGATCTTGGCTTTAATTCAAAGGTGTGGCATCACTATGAGGTATCTACGATCATTTAGTATTCTTCTGTATAATTAGTGTTGAGAAATCCTCCATTGTATCGATTAGGTAGAGATCTTAGCTTTTTCTATATGTATTTCCTTTGATCATCTTCCATCTTGCCATGGTTGAGTTTTATTGCCTTCTTGGTCTTTCTCGAAGCTTACGGCGTCTTTTCACATTTAGGTGTGGTGGAATCGGATAGTGTTACGTTTCCTATGCATGAGAAGTTATTACGAAGCGAAACAGCCTGCCCCAGTTAATAGGATGGAGTCAAATCATAAAATATATTCAATATGGATTGTTAAAGGTCGGTGGCTACAAAGTCAGCGCTTGAAAATCTTGTTTTTGTTCTTTTTCTTTTGAAAATGTCAAATTAGTATTTCTTTCTTTCATCTGAATATTGATTTGTTTTAAATTCTTTGATCCCAAATGACAGTAGCCATAAAACTTGTTATTGGGACCAAAACGCATGTCTGAATTTACGACACTATTACGAGGACTTATTATCTAATCCGTGGCGCGCGCCAAAACTTGTTGACTTAACAAACAAGTATAAACCACGATCTCTTAGAGTAAATCATAATTTTTTTTTAAAAGTTGGTTTTAGTCGATATTCTGCAGTGCACGGTCGACGAGTAATAAAATGGATTTAAGTCCCGGTCTCGATCCTGAGAGATCTCGAGAATTTTAAATCAACTACCTGGAGCTACTCGATTTCCATACTATTTGGACCACAAAATGATAATAGGATCCGACATTAAAGTCTTTGGAACAATTAAGCAATAAAGAAAATAAGCGAACTACCCGACATACTAAAGAATAAGAATAAAGAATAATGAATTTCTAATAAGAGAACTGAATACTGAACAATTATCCTCAGAAGACACATTAATAGAAAGCGAGTTATAGTGAACTATGAAATTCCTGTAATTTACTCCAATAAAATTTCTTGGTCTTCCGGTTCAAAATGCATCCAGTTGTAGTGCGGCTGGATCTCTCCATACTCCACATTTTCATTATCTAATTTATGACACGATTCTCGAATCACGAGAATTAGATAACTACTTTTAAGAGGGACTTAAGCCCAATGCGGGTATTTTCTTTTGCAATACTTCATACCCATTTTATGAACGCAAACATATAGCTCGAGTTATCGGTCAGCGAGGATATACAACTTCGGTGCTCCTCCTCGAAATTAGAATAGATCGACCTTTCCTTGATTAGATCTCATTTAACGGGATTGGCCTCACCATCGAATTGAGGTGAACTCTTTGCTTTGTTTAAATAGATAACTCATTCAGCTCGTTCTTGATTTCAAATTGAGAAGAGGATTTATCTAAGTGAACTTACAAGCTCGAAAGGATCCACACAATAAGCGAGGTTAAACCTGCCTTGAAGAAATGTACATTACTCTCGGAATGTCTTCACTGTGTCCTCGGAGGACCTCCTTGAAATCGAGCAATGCCTTGAGTGTAACGGGTATAAGAGCGATATTCAGATCCCAGAAAATAAACCAAGAGCAGTAAATTTATTAAGCTGAAATTAACAAGTAGCTGAAAAGACTACGAGAAAGATAAATTCGACTATAACGTTCACTTAATGGGCGGATTCACCGATTCTTGAATTACACGATACGGCATTCCTCTCATCATAAGAATGATTACGATTGAAAGCTGAAACAATCGAATTCAGTTATGCGAACGAACATTTGGTGTAATTTGAAAATTAAATGAATTACGTATTAGACATTTCGAGCGATAACATCCGGATTCGGGAAATCTCTGACGAAAAAAATAAAAATACGAGAAATGATGCGCAAAAAGCGGCGGGGAATGAAAAATTAGAAAAATAAAAGAAAGAAAAAATAAAGAAAGAAAATGAGCTTTTTCGGCTATCGGACCTAAATGCGTAGGCGCGGCGCTTGGGGTGGCTGGATAGGCTGCGTATTTATAGGGTTTTCGGTTGGGCCCTAATCCCGATGTAGCATGTTGTGGATTTTTGGTGTATCCAGGCCCAGTCAACTGAGTCAGTCGCGTTTGATTTCCTTGTCGTGACATCATCGAATCGACCTGATCCCGCGTCGCGACTTGACACTCACATGTAGCCTTGATTTAGTCATTCTTGGTGTCGCGACATCACCATCTTGTCAGCGACATCTTCTCCGATCTTGGCGAGGTTTCAATTGTTCTTTCCAGAAGTCGCGACGTCGATATCTTGTCGCGACCTCGACTCGAAATCGAATGCACGATCAGCGATGTCTTCGGATATCGCGACATCGATCTCTTGTAGCGACATCATGCAAAGAGCGAGTAGGCTTCAACTAGTTGCTCATGTTGTCGCGACGTCAATATCTTGTCGTGACATCTGCTTTAAGGCTCTGCATCGTTGATGCAGTCGTTTCACGATCTGCGACCGATCAGCATATCAGCGGCGACAACTTAAAGTCTCTGAGGCTTTATTGGTTGCTTGATGCTTCGCGACTTATTGTTATCGTGACTCACTTCATGAAACTTCACCCCTTCAATGGCGGTCTGGTGTGTGACTTGATCTCGTAGCCAGCGACGCTCGGCATGGCTGCGATCTTCTCTTGATGGTTCTTGATGTCGTGACTTCAGCCTCTTTGTCGTGACATCTCGATGTCGACATCGATCTCACTTGTCAACTGACAACTTAGAAATGTGGCGGCCGTGATCCAAACTCTCATAGCTTAAAAGGTGTTTTACATTGTCGCGACCTCGAGAATCTTTGTTCTGGCGTCGTTCTCTTAACTCGATTACCGCCCGGTCTGCTTGATAGTACTAGCCATTACACAAGTAAATTCCTTTTAATTCTTTTGGTGTCCGCGACCTCGAATTTGATTGTGTCAACCCCAGCGCATCTGATGAATGGCCGATTCTTTTCATTTACGCTCTGCCATTCGTAGCTTTTCTTCCACTTATTCTTTGTATTTTCTACTTTCTTTCTCTCTTTCACGCTAATAACAATTTGGTGAGTTTCTTCATATTTACGTATAATTATTCATTTCTAGAATGAAAATAGAAACGAGAAAAAATGGACTAAAAATAGATGACTTTTAAGCTCATCGAGGGCATTCCTTTCCACTATATAAGTGCAGTGAAATTTGATAGGGCCCATTCTTTAATTGCTGTGTGAAATTGGTTTGTTTGATGATGAGAATGTTAGTGTCGAGTGAAAAGTTGTTGTTCATTAAATTTGAGAGATGGCCAGGACCAAAACATGTTTACACATTTATGCATTAGTTAGTAAAATATGAGATTATAACGTTATCAGCGAAGAATTTACTATCTAATCTGACAAAATCGCCGTAAAACTTGTTGTGACGAAAATACATATACAAATTTGCCGACACTTTATTTAGAAGGGTATTAACTAATCCGTAGCGGTCTTAATGACTTGTTGACATCATCTTATCATAAGCAAAAATCTCTTAGAGTGGAAACAATTTTAATTTATTAGTTTTAGTACGAAATTCTGAGTGCACGAATTAAATAGTAATAAAATGGACTTAAGTCGGATGCTCCACGATCCACAGGAGATCTCGAAAATTTTCATCAACTACCACGTACTCGAAAGTTAATACTATTTGGACCATAAATTGATATGGGTGTCCGGCATGAAAATTTGAAATTAACTAGTTCAAAGAGAAATGAACATTGAATAGTGAAATAAAGAAACGAATGAAGGAAAATAAATTCCTACAAAAGAAATGAATGCGAGCAGAGTTATCATAGGAAGACACATCGAAACGATCGTAGTGAGCGATCGATTCTACGTGGTTCATCTTTGAATAAATTTCTTGATTATCCTCAAGTTTCAAAATCATCCCGAGCATTTGTAGTGCATTTGGATCTCAGCTCCACGTTGCGTTATCTCTTTCTTCTGATTCTCTCGAATTCGAGGAACGAGATAACTACTTTTAACAAGAACTTCCTTAAAAATTTGAGTATTTTCTTTTGCAATACTTCATACCCCATTTTATGGAATGTACACCTTAGCTCCGAGTTATCGGTCGAAACAGAGTATCTGACTTCCAATTATATCTCGGGGAATTAAAATAGATCCAACCTTTCCTTGATTAGATCTCAGCTAACACGGGATTGGCCTCACTATCCGAATTGAGGTGAAATCTCTGCTTGTTTAAATAGATCGTCGTTCAACTCGTTCTTGACTTCAAGTGAGAAGAGGATTTATCTAAGTGAACTTCTGGCTTCGAGGATCACCCAATAGCGAGGTTAGTATACCTTGAAGAAATGTACATTACTCCGAGGATTGTCTTCACTGTGTCACTCGGAGGACTCGGGAAATCGGAGTAATGGCCTTGATTCTTAGCGAGGGTATAGTAAGTGATATTCGAATCGAAACTCGATAAACCCATAATCTGAGTAAATTCGTGGCAGAAATAGACGAGATCTTTGCAATTACTACGGGGAAAGATCGGTCGACTACAACGTTTACTAAATGGAAGAATTTGGGTTCCTCATTCTTGAATCACACGAGACGGCATCCTTGTCAAAGAATAGCGCAATTCGAGCGAAATAATCAAATCCCGAAATTTATGCGAACGATGCATTCGGGTAGTAATTTGAAAAGAAATTGAGTGCTTATGTTCGGCAGCCATGATAACATTCGAGATCGAAAAATAATAAAGCGAAAAAAAAAAAGCGAGACGAACATACGCTCAAAATAAAGAAAGAAAAGAAAGAAAGAAAATAAAAGAAAATAAAAGTGAAGCCTAGGCTACCCCGGATCTCTCCTTTGATGCGCCTCAGAGCTTGCTTTACTAATGCAGGTAGGCTGGCATTATTTATAGGGTTTTCGGTTGGGCCGCTGTCATTATAACCTCTTGTGGATTGAGTAGCCGAGGCCCGAGTTGCACTACTCCGATTCGCGACCTCGAGTTCTCTTTTGTGGCGACATCGGGCTCATGTCGCGACATCGAACTCATGTCGCGACATCGACTTAAGATTACGCTTCACATGGGCTGAATTACGTTCAGGTTATCCGCGACACGATCTTATGCCCTTGCGGGTTTCAGTTGATCGGCAGCGATGTCGCGACATCATGGCCTTATCGCGACATCATTCTAGTCGCTGCGGTCTTATTGGTTGTTCACGATGTCGCGACATCGGGATGTTATCGCGACATGGACTCGAGTCTCCTACACCCCTTCGCATAGTTATCATGATGTGCGACCTCGGTTTTCAGCCGCGACATCACTTAATGTCTTGTTTCCTTCAGCGGGTGACCACGATGTCGTGACATGACCTCATAGTTTGAAGCCTTCGGTTGATCTCACTCTTGATGTCACGACTTGACGCATTAAGTCTCTGCACATATGACAGTTGTTCTTGGTGTCGACATCCCGGTCTTCTTGTCGCGACATAACCTTATCTTTGCTTTATGGATTTGCAATGGTTGTTGATGATGTCGCGACTTAATAGTTTCTGTCGCGTCATCACTCTTTAATTTCGCTCTTTCCCTCAGTTTGCCTATGTTGCGATCCATCGCGACTGCATCGAAATTCTCTTGATCTTCGATGTCGCGACTTTGAGGCGAATTTATTCAGGGACCCTAGTTTGCGCTCCATTGACTCGACCGAGTTGCTTTCATTCGCTCACGCCATTCGTGCATTTTTATCCACTTATTTACGCATTTTTCTACTGCTTTTTCTTCTTTCTTGCTTCCTTCACGCTATTAGCAAATTGGTGAGTTTCTTCATAGTGCAGCCCATATTAATTGTTCAATTTTAAGCGAAAATCAAACAGAAAAATGGACTAAAAGAGATGACTTTTTCCGGCTTCGTCGGAGGCAAAGTGCGAGACTACGTTGGAACAGAAACACATGTCGTGACCAGCGAGAATCCGCGACAAAAGTTGATGTCGTGACTTGATCGTCTTGAAGGAAGAACAAAGTGGCGTCGCGACCAAAAGTTACGATGAGAAAAGAAATTGAGGTCGCGACGAAATTTTTGAATTCGCGACGAAGCAGTAATCCCTTCGGAAAGAAAAGAATCGCGACAACTTGACAATATCTTGAGATGCACGATGCCATGACCTTAAGGACTTGCCATCACGGATAATTTGTGTCGCGACAAACAAAAATATCTTCATGGCAAAGGATAAGTGCCATTCAGGCGTTTCCGATTTTGCCCTAAATTTAATGGCCAGCGCATTTCGGCTGAATTTAAGTCGCGGCAAGCATTAATAAATGAAATCATAAAGAGCCCACCATAATAGCTGAATTGCAAGCGTTGAGAAACTCTTTCCACTTGTTATCTTCTTTCACCGATCACGAATTCAACTCTTCGTCTTATATTCTGGTTTTAGATTCTTGCAAAACTCACAAATCGAACTTCCTCCTAAAAACCTTAGGTCCTCCCGATAGTTGGGCGAGACTTTCGTCCAGTCTGAACTAAATCATGGAGGGAACATGCTCAAGCCAGAAGGACGGTTCATCGAGAACGAGAGTGACCAGTTGCAAAGGGAACGAGAAGCATACGAGGGAAAACGAGGTGATGGAAGAAGAAGAAGATCTTGTTTGTGGCGGAAGAGGCTGGTGTTAACATGCGGAAGTATTATGCGATAAAGGGTTTTGTTGGAGAGAGGATTCAGCAACCACTATTTCCTTTCAGGAAATGAGAACAGGGATGGGAAAATTTACTTGGCACGAGAGGCCGGATATGCAGCGGTGGTGGAATTCTACTCTCACTTGGTAGGAAGAAAGAACTGACTGTGTTGTCGGGGGGAGTTTGGGTTCCATACGGGCAAAATGCCATTAGCGGGTGTGCGGGTTGTGAGAGACGAGCGTAGCTCGAATTTGGAAGAATTTGTTAGCAAGCCGAGCGAGTGAGAAGATTGTGAAAAGTGTGGTTGGTAAGGTTCAATAGGAGGATCGAGAAAGAGCACAGGCAATCGCGGGGAGACCGCTACGAGAGGAGGCTAAGGTATGGTTTATTTCTACAGCGTCTATGTTAGTTCCAGCGAGCATGTATGCACGATGAGGAACGAGGAAGCCGTCATCACGTATGCGTCTTGAAAGTCTGGCTGCGTAGGGCGATGATTGAAAATTCAATAATAAGATACCATGAGGAAGCAAAGAGAGGTTTGATCCCTCATCGACAACAATCACTAGGCTTTGTTTGAAAATTTGGGAGTGGAAGGGAACATGGGCGAGAGGAAGAAGAAGGGTTCCCGAGGCTTCACCATTAACCACTGTTTGGGGTAAGTAAGAGTAGGAATTTGAAGAAAAAGGAGATCATGGTGGAAGTAGATTCTGGAAAAGAAGGGGAGAATGAAGAGGCGAAGAGGACACTCTTGAGTACAGGGAATCAAGGAGAACAAAACCAGAGAACATTGGGAAGGGAAATACCTCACATCATTTGAGAGGACTTAGAACCGGATGGGACGAGTCCTATGGAGTTCACCACCCCAGCCGCCCGTCTCACGATGAAGAAGGGATTTGAGGGCTGGTAAAAGTTACGGGAGGAGC
Source organism: Tetrastigma voinierianum (assembly GCA_016808115.1). Lineage (NCBI taxonomy): Eukaryota > Viridiplantae > Streptophyta > Magnoliopsida > Vitales > Vitaceae > Tetrastigma > Tetrastigma voinierianum. The sequence goes on along the minus strand of JAEQBH010000173.1, from coordinate 6,145,310 downwards.
CCGGGAAGATAATCCAACTAATGGATTATGCTCCCGTATATAGAGAAGGTATGGAAAGAGAAGAGATGGAGCCTCAGCGAGCTTGGAAGATGTGTATGAAATTTGGAATTAAAAAGAGATGTCAACTGATGGGAAGAATGGCCCAGATAGAAAAGAGGAAATATATAGACGAGATAAAAGGAAAGAGCGAAATGGGAAGAAGAAATGGCCGAAGGGAGAACAGTTTAAGATCCTAAAGCGTGAAGACAAGTTCGAAAGAAATAGAGGGCGGAGAGATCGAGACTTACTGAAAAAGTTGAAACTTAGTCACGAAGCATTCTATAACAATCAGTTTGATCGAGACTCTCGACTCCTGAAACTTATAAAAGAAAGGGATGCGGATCGAAGCCCGAGCGAACGGGTTAAAGGATTGAGAGTTTCTCATATGCAATTGTTAAGGACTTGAGAAGAAGATGATGGATAGAATAAAGTTCTTGGCGACAATGATTCTATGAAGAAAATGCGGCTGGAAAATTTGGATTTTGATTAATAGCGATCTATCGAATTTTTGGAATCTGGCCGAACTTGAGAGCAACATGAACAAACTTGGAAGAGGCAGGATGAGCTGAGCGAAGGTGGATCTCACAATGAATTGGTTGTGGAAGAACAGACGAGAAAAAGAAAATGCGAAGAAGAGGAGAATGGAAATAGAGTTTCCGAGAATTCAAGCTGGCTGGATACCGCGATCACAGATCCCCAGGAACATATTTGCACAAGTAAGCAGAAAAGAAAAATAGACCTTTTTATTGGGTTGTCAGCCCACCCTCATTCCTATCCTTTTATTCTCAACATTTTTGTTCGATAAATAAAACCGAGGAAATTTGTTTGATGTGTTAGAAGTAAAATTATTGTGTTTACTTTTTGCTTTAATAGTTAGAAAAATCTTAAAATATCATAAAAGGGGCTAGTTGATGTAATTGATTAGATGAATATCTTGAAACACAAATAGATCTGCTTATAAGAAATTTGAATAACATGCAATTTAATTGAAACACGAGTGCGATTTAGTTTGAATTTCTTGATAGAGTCTAGAATAAGGAAGGTTATGCGATTGAAGGAAGGCAAAGCGATTTTCTTGAGTTTGTGGTATGAGCAATTGAGTCGAGGAACTGTTGGAAATAACATCATCTAAATTCTCATCCTTTGATATGGTCGAGAAAATCCTCGAGGGTTACTCCACGGGTTAATCAACTGAATTCTAGAACTTGTTAGATTAATGATCGAGCGAAATCCTAGGTAATCTGATCAGGAAATGATGCGGGGCCATTCTTGGAAAGTTTGAGCCATTCTAGCCATCCTATTCCTTATCTTCCAAAATGCATGCACTTTAGTTCCGAAGAAATTGAGCCAAAACAAGCCTTATTCTCGAGAGGAAGCTGATGGAGACACGGCAGATTTCTCTGAAGTCGATCCTGCAAGAACTGTGATTGCAAAGAACTTCAAGAGGAACAAACTAAAGTTTGGGGGGAGTGTAAAATTTTGAGGAACTCGAAGGAGAAAATATAGAAAGGGAATGAAAGAAAAGAAATACATGAAAAAGAAAGCTTAAGGAATAGGTTTTGTCTTGTGGCCTTTAACTCTCTTGAACAATTAAGAAGTTCTTAGAGTGTTTTATTTTTAGTACTGCAATGCCATGCGGTATGGGAGTTACCCAACCCAAGGATTACTAGAGTGTTAGAAGCTGGAAGACGAAACATTCTTATTATTCTGAAAGGTGACAAGAAGGAAAATTTCCCCAGTTTGAATTATGAATGAGAAATAGGAACATACAGTTTTGAATAGAAGAAAATCAAGGTGGTATCCCAAACACGAAGTTTGGGGAGTTTATTAAGGGAGAGTACAAGGAGGGAAAGGGACGGATGAGTAAGAAAGGAAAAATGAGTATTGGTAATCTTAACTTTAAAAATTCCATCCATACCCTTACCCAAACCTAACTGCATTACAAGCCCCAAAGGGCACGATTGATGCGAAGGTTGTAATCACTACATTAGTGGAGATCGATAAAGACATGAGCCTATGGAATTTTGGAAAATCGAGGGAAAAGATCAAGCGTGAACATCCTCTGAGGTTAATTGACTCATTAAGAAAATGAGAAGAAAAACCCGACTCACATTTCGAGCGAGAATCAATTAAGCTATACTAATTTGTAAAACAAATTCAACAATTTAGATTATGTACACACGATTGAGTAGAAACTAACCTTTATCTGGACTTAAAGGCTGAATACAAAAAGAAAAGAATCACGATTTCAATTTCAATTAAATTGGCACGCTCTTGCATAACGAGCGGAAAAATGTCCTTTTGTTTGAGGAATCAGACAAATCTTTTCTTTTACCTCTTTGCCCCAGAGACGAAGCAAAATTTTAAGTTGGGTAGTTTGATGAGCTTAAAGTCATCTATTTTCAGTCCATTTTCGATTGATTTTTATATAAAAGATTGATTAATATCGCGGGAGAGATGGAATAGCTACTTGTCTGGCATGCGTGAGAAATTGAAAAGCGAAAATGCGCGAGAAAAAGACGAGGGCTGTGAAGTGCGATCTTGATATAATGGGGTGAAGGAGTTGCGAGTAAGAGAAGTCTGAAAGAGTTAAGATTTGAAGTGAGTGAGCTTTGGCCAATGATCAAAATGCATCTTAGTTCTGATTACAAAGGTCGGTCGCAATTGAAGCATAATTGAAGACAAGCGAATTTGGGGTGAAAAGGAGCTGAGTCGAAACGACCGGGGAATTGATGAGCGAAGAAATGATGTCGCGACATCATTCGAGGAAGTGTGACATCATTCGGTCGCGACGAATTTAACTTCGATCTGGTGGATGTGATGTCGCGACACGAAAGGGAAGTCGCTGACGAATTTAAAATTAGTGAACATTTAGGTTGCGGCATCATTCTAAAGTTAGAAGTAGTCGCGACCTCGACGAGCGGCCGATCGCGACATCGGTTTACAAAGGAAACTAATGGTGCCAACATCGGATGCACTAAAAGAAGGAATTGGCGAAGCCAGATGTCCAATTTGTCGCGACATCGACTACACGTAAAGGGGAAGTGTGACGTCATTCGGTGGTGGCGACAGCATTGGCGAAAGAAGAAGAATTAGCGTGACACGGAGGTATCGCGACATGATTACTTAAAGACGCGAGATCGCGGCTTGACATCGGTCGCGGCGACCCTTCTGAGAGAAGAGGTCGCGAAAGCGACATCCGAGTTGTCAGCGACGCTAAGCTACCACCGATTAAGGTCGCGACGTCGCAAGGCTGTCGCGTGTGTTGTTTATTGTTGTTGTTATTGTTATTGTTTATTGTTGTTGTTGTTATTGTTGTTGTGAGTAGCTCACTGAACCGCGTCGCGACAAGCAAGACTCTGCGACATGCACAAAGACAGTGCGAAAGATTGATGTCGCGACATCAACAACACTCTTAGGCCATTTAAGCGCAGTCGAAAAGTGCATGTTAAATTTGACCGGAACTCTATAAATCTGAAGGCGCTCTTAGAATGAGCAGCGACTCTTGGCGACTGAAGGAGAGATCTGGGTTGCTGAAGGCTCCTGTATTTTAATTTTCTTTTCTTTTCTTCGTTTTTTTTTTTTTTTTAGATTAGTTTGTATTTCATTCAAATTTTGGTTTGAACGTTAGCTGTAAAGGGTGTAGTTGAATGCAGATTTATATTTCTTCAAATTACTGTCTAGTAGTTTGAATTCAGACAAATTTTGGATTTCGAACTACCGAGTTTAGATTTCTGAGTGGTTTTCTTGTTAATGACCAATGTGGTGTAATCCCGGTGATTTAGAAACCCATCTCCCATTGAAATAGCGCTATTGTCGAAATTATCTTTCTGAAATTTTATTCATTATTGCTGAACTTGAGTTTATAGTCGACATCTTTGGTTTTGCGTATTTCTGGAATTGATCCCAATGTCGATCTCTGCCCCATGCTTGGGGGTTGCTCCGAAGCTCGCGATTTCAGGAAGCCCTCTGGGTGACCGCAGAGAAGGCATTCACGAGAATGATGAATAATTTTTGGAAGGTATGGGAACTGATATTGATGATCTGTGTGCTCGTAATTAAATCGATCGTCCTCTTCTCACTTGAAGCAGAATGAGTTGAGTGAGTTATCAATTTAATCATGCAGAGAGTTAGTCTCGGTCGAATCGTGAATTCAATCAGTGTTAACTAGCGATCTAATCGAGGAAAAAATGAGTTGTTCTAATTTTGAGGAGAGAGCATTATGGTATGGCTTGTCCTGTGTATCTGAAAATTTGGAGTTTATAATTCCGTATTGTAGGTATGAAGTATTGAGAAGGAAAAATACCCGAGCAAGGCTACGAATTAAAAAAGTATTATCCTAGCCCAGCGTATTGAAGCTTGATGAAGGTGAGATGATGAAGCGGTGTGGTTTGGAGAGATCAGTATAGCTATCATTTCATTCCGCATGGACTAGTTTTTAAAATCTGTGGTTGAAAGCAAAAAAATTACATCTATTTGTAGAAATTGATTAACTTCCCGCAATACTTTATTTTCAATGTTCTCTTTATAGATAGCTTGTTCAATCTAAATTTGTCATTTCATTATTTACGATGATCATTCATTTGTTATTCATTCATATTATTTTAAGAGTTTTCATTATTTGAGGCTTTAGCGGTGAGTTCGATTATCCATTATAGTCGAATAGTATAGAGCTTGAGTAGTTGGGGTAGTTGATTGAAATTCTTGAGATCTCTGTGGGATCGATATACGGACCAAATACGATTTACTACTTGTCAGGCACATTGCGCTGCGGCATAACGGATCAAAACCCGCTTTCGATGAAGCAATTTACTCGATTGAAACGAAATCTTGAACTAATCAAATGGTACAAGACATATCACGGTCGACAAGTTTTATGGCGCGGATTCTTAAGAAAGTGGTTACACAATAGTCTTTTGGCGATAGTGTTATAAATTTGTACATGTCTTTTGAATTGGTCGGCAAGTTTTATGTGGCGCGCGAAATTCAGCAGGGTTAGGTGATAGTCTTTTGGCGATAGTGTTATAAATTTGTACATGTCTTTTGGTCCGGTCAACAGTGCACAGTGGGTGGTTAGTTCAAAGTGGACGAAAAATGTTGAAAACAATAAGAATTTCAACTGGTTATCAACTCAACTAAGCATATCACCATTCTAGCATCAACAGTATTGGAACAATATTTGATTTCTCATCTTTGGTAGGAAATGGTTGTAAATGAGAAGAAAATGTAAACATAACATGTCGAAACTAAAGGCATACTTATAAAAAAACTAGCACTTGAGAAAGTCTTCAACTACCGCAAAGGACTTGCTTTCTGAAACAAAGCATAACCATAACATGAAAAGCTATTTCCTTCATTAATTCTCCCTCCGACAGAATATCGCAATTCCCTGATAAGTGCGGAGAGGAAATTTAAAAGAATGAAGTCGCACCTCCTCGCATCTTTGGAAGATGGTAGAATGTCATCCTCGTCACGGCGGGGATGAGCAATGATATGAAATTTGTGGGAATGGGCGGTAGGAAAGGGGCTGGCTGGCTGGCTGGCTGCGAGGAAGTCCCAATGGAGGCTGCGGGAGGGTGCAGGTTTCTTTAGTGCTATTTATTTGCCGGGCTAAGCTAAAGATGGTGCTTCTTTGCTAGTGGATTGGGAGGGATCGAGGCGGGGGCTGAGTGATACAGATTTGCACAGAGTATGGCTGTTACGGCGGGATGGCGTGGTCTGCGCGGGTGGCATTGGTGCGACCGAGGCCGAAGCCAGTGCATGTCATCGTTCGACGAGGCCGCGTGGGTGTGTTGGACCATTTGATGTACACAAGTTTATGACATTATCACCCAGAATTTATTGTACAATCCACAGCAATGGCGCGATAAGCTTACGTTGGCGGATCGAGTATGTTCACCAGTTCATAACCTGGAATTACCCGAGGACTATTATACAATCTTTGGAAAGGCTGCCATAAAACTTGTTGACCACTTCTATGATTGATATGGATCAAAACACTATTCAAATTTATGACTTGACTACGAAGTTATTATCTAGTCCTCATTAATAAAACCATTAAACTTGAGTGTGAGTTTCTTTAGCTATAGTGTTGATTAAAGATATTTTTGTAAAGGAGTAAACCATTTTCTTTGTGGTTTTAGTCCCATTATGCGCAAGTGCACGGTCGAACAAGTAGTAAATTGGATTTAAGTCCAATGCTCCCGTCTGAGAGATCTCGGGAATTTTTCAATCAACTACTTGACTACTTAAGCTCCATACTATTTGAACCAGATAATATGATATTGGGATTTTTTCCTTAAAAGCACGAAAATAATGAAATGAACGAAAAATGAATGAATAACAAATGAATTTAATATTGAAATATTAAAATAGCAAATTTAATTGAGCAATTATCTACAAGGAAAACATTGAATAATCGGCTATTGTGAAGAATCAATTCTGGCTGTCGCATGGCTTTTGCCACGAGCAGATTTTAAAACTTAGTCGGAATAAGATAATAATGAAATTTGGGTCTCTCAGCTGCCAGGTGTCATCTTCACCTTATGACTACTCTCGAACACGTGGAATTGGAGAACCTAACACTTTTAAATACGGCATGCTTGTGCAGGCATTTTTCTTTCTCAACTTCACCCACTTATGTTTATGGGCGCAGACATAAGCTCACCAAATTAGTCGTGCGGGAGGTTCACCTTTATGTTTGGAACTATAGGCCTCAGTAAGAACAACTTTGCTCATTCTTGATTAGATCTTTGGCAACACGGATCGAGCCACTATTGATGAGATCTGTTTCTGCCGGCATACTTAAATTAATAACTCACTCGACTCATTCCGATTTGAAATGAAGGATGTGTTTAAGTGTGCGAAGCACATTAAATCAGCTGTCTCGAGGTTCCTCCTCTCATTTCCTTACTCACCAGGAATGCCTTCTACTATTCTGTCCTTCAGAAACACAAGCATCGAGTTGGAAAAAATCTGCGATTATGGTACTTAAAAAACTGACGTTAAGGATCAGTCCAGGCTAAAACCGGCAAAAAATCATTTAATATACGAGTTAGCCCATGTATAAATCTTGCGGGAAAAACTAATTTGTTTCAATGCGATCAATTCAATGGAAAATTTGGGACATTTCTAAATTCTTGATTATACCATACATTGGCTTACTGATCAAAAACTTTCCCTTGTAAATATCATTTTTAGCTAGTAGAAAATCAAGAATTTGTCTGGAATTCAAGTAACAGAACGATAATTTCCAGAAATATAGATGCATTCGTAAACCCTTTACGATAACGTTAATCAAATTAGAATAAAAATACAAACTAATCTAAATCCAAATAAATGGAAAGAAGAAAGCGAAAGAAAATAAAAGAAAAGAAAAGAAAATAAAAATACGAGCCTTGAAGCCTCCCACGGATCTCTCTTTGAGTCGCCCACAGCCACCTCGTTCACTGCACTAATTGCATATTTATAGGGTTCTGAGGATGAGCCCTATTCCGATGCATTCTGTACGGACTTTGGTCTTGGCGATAGTGATATACTGTCGCGACATCGAGCCCTCGTCGCGACCTATGTTCTTGTCGTAGTCCTTGTCGCAGGAGCCTCTATGTGGTTGCGACATGTCTTAAGTGAAGCTGGTGTCGCGACAGCTTGATCTTGTCACGACCTCTTCTCATTGAAACTCACGTCGCGGCCGACCCCTGCGCGTCGCGACGCCTTCGGGCCTCCTTGCGGCCGAGATCTTGCGGCAAAGCTGTTGTTATCGCGACTTCCGTCATCACAATTGTTATGTGACAACCTTATGTTATCGCGGCTTGACTTTCCTGCGAGAGCGTGTCGCGGCGCCACGATGCGGTGTTGATGTCGCGATTGCATCCGGTTTATCAGCGACATTGTCTTCTTCTTCTTGATTCTGAATACGCGATTGATGTAGCTTGGCGACATCACGGTCCTTTCATCTTTAGCTAGCCGTTCTTAGCGCCACCTCGCCGTCCATTATATCGAGTTCTGCTCGGCGTTTACGCGCTCATTTGCTGCGATTTACCGCTCTTTGAATTCCTAACGCCTGAAAATTGAGTGAAGTTTATTCAGTTCACTAGCGTATAAATAGAATCTTTTTATATGAATTGAAATCAAGAAAAATGGACTGAAAATAGATGACTTTTAAGCTTGATTAGTGCCCAAAAAGTGCTATTTTGAGCCCTATTTATTATAGGTTTTGAGTGCTTTTTGTGTACTAATCATTCCTAATTTTAGGTGCACATTAAGGTCCACTACTTATTTAATGATCGCATTTTGTGGCAAATTTTGCGATTTTCTTGAGATAATTGCTTAAAATTGTTAGTCGATCGAAGCCACGAAGGTGAGTCAAACTCGACATTGCGGATCGAAGATGGAAGGAAAGAAGAGCAAAATGTGAAGAAAAACACCCCTGCAGGAAAGCTTCTCCTGCGAGCAACTGTTCGACTCATGCCTTTGTTCCTCCTGTTGCCGTTCTGCTTTCACTGTACACCACTGTTTGCTTTTGCTTTGGTTTTCCATTTTACCTGTAATAACCTTAGATTTTGGTTTTGTAACTTCCCTTGCGAGCATCTATATAAGTCTCAGTTTGTACAAATCAACGGACTTGAATTTGGATATCACATTAAAGCGGGAGAGCGAGTTTCCCACTGTGACTTCTTTCCTTTTTTTTTTTCCTTTTTCTTTTCCATTTCTCGGGTGCGAACACTCCTGCGGGGATAATGACTCGAGGAGGATGTTCGACTGAACCTCTTCCTCCTTGAAGAGGACGGTACGTTAGGTAGAGGTGTGGAGGTAACTCACGAGTTCCCCTTTGTTTTTTAACGCCGCGTATTTTATGGTTGTTTTGTGTTCTGCTTCTCACTTGGGTTAAAACTTCTTAAGCATGCTCTCTTTTAATGTGTATTTGGCAAGCTTTTGGGTTCAATGGATACTTTCACTAGATCCATTGAGGCTCAATTAGTTGTCTCCTGAGTTATCGTGGAGTAGGGTTTTAGAGATGTGTTTTCACTGTTAGGGACATTTATGCCCATTTAAATGCTATGTTTCAAAAGGGAAAATCATAGGGTTTAGTTTTTAAAGCTAAATGAAGATCCGGTTCGGAAATGACTATATGTCATCCTCCCGGCTTCGAGGAAAAAATACCGGGGGACATGTGGTTACCTTAACACCTACTAAACCGGTGGCTAACACTTGAGGGTTACATTTTACCGGTTTTTCTTGTTTTGGCTTGAGTCGGTGAACCTTACAGAAGCCTTTGTTTTGGAGCCTTAAAATCAAGTTTAATTCACGATTTTGCACTTCATTATTAGTCATTTATGCGAAGAAAACCCATCCTGTGTTGGAAGGCCACAGACCAGCATCTTTGCGGGTAAACGACTACGGAGTAGGAGAACTAGGAATAAATTTTTGTTGATTCAGCTCACCTCTTGTGACGCGAGAATCAAATGGCGGATTGCCGGGGATGGTGCCTTAGTGCGAGTGATGAGTTGTGGAACACTTGTGATCCTAAATCCGCAGTGCTGGTGAATTTCTTTTATCATTTCTGAGTCATTTTTTTCTTAGTTTTATTTCAGCGGTAAAAAAAAAAAAAAGCTGTGCGACGGGATCGTTGTGTTGTTTTTGTGTTTTTGTTTTTTGTTCTGGGAATCCATTCTCGATGGATTAGAAACCTAGAAGCGAGCTACTTAAAGTCGATCTCTCCCTCAAGAACTTGGATTGAACTTGAATTGAACCCAGAATGGAACACTTAGAGGGAGAACAATACGGTCGTTGCCCATGGAGGGGAATACAGAGAGGATACATGTGTCCATGGGGACTACGAGACCCGATGGATGAATTCACCATATGGTAGTACCCCACACAACCATAGTTGGGAATCACCGCAAGGAATTCCTCATTAAACGAAAACCTCCACGATATGCACCTCTGAACCTCTTTTATTATGCCCCGGGTTTCTGGCCGACAGCCACCACCCTTATCCCCTGTTGAACGAGGCCATCACGAATTTGAGCAAACAGATTGAACTGATTTCATAGAGGATAATGAGGCGTGAATGTTAGGACTAATAGGGAAGTGAGACCGGTGGAGGGCTCACTGAACAAGGAATTGGATGAGCTACGAGCGAGAAATTGATGAAAATTGGACATCCTGCGGGGAATCCGTCTCAAAGCTCACGATCGGTTGTTCGACAAGAGGGGAGGAGAATGCGGAGGAAGAGTGCTTGATGACACTCTGCGTGGTGGAAACGAGGCTCGATTGCGGCTTAGCGGGAGGAATTGAAGAGGAGTGGAGTGAAGATCCTCTGAGGAGCTACGGGGGTCTTGCATGATTATGTGTAGAATATGGGCCGTGGAAAATGAAGAAGAAACCTCCCTGTGCGGGCGAGGAGGGTAATGGAGAGGAAAGAAATGGAAGAGCCCGAGAACTATCCTTGACAATCCCACAGCGAAGTTGAATCCTGAATTACTTATTTGCCAATGACAAACCCACTTTGCCCGATTAATACATGTGCCCTTACTGCGGCGAGCTAATCCACAAAGCACCCAAAGAAAGTCGACCCATCACTTTGCTATTCTCTGAAAACCTCGAAGCTAGTGGCCATTGCTTTCGTATTGTGCCACTACGCCGAAAAAATTGGCGTAGAAACTCATCTGCAGCGTGGCATAGTGGATGGTTGGTCTTGGTTGGTTGGAGCACGAACCCTGCATTTAAGGCTCACTTGATTCCGGCTGGCCTCAGGCCTAAGGAAGTGGTATGGGGGGCGCCTGATCTCCCAGCTTTTGTTTTAATTTTTCTTGTCTTATTTTATTTTATTGTATTTTATTTTGATTTCGTTAATTTTTCTTAGGTTTATACAATTTTTAGTTAATTTATGTTTTAAATTAATTTTGCTTTTCTGTGATTTTTCCTAATTTTTCTAGTGTTAATTTTTGCGGTTGTGTGCAAATTTTGAAACTGGATTGAAAATCGTGGCAATGAAACGAGAGGAATTTTTGATGATAGCGAAAATTTCGCAATTCTAGCGAAATATTGAAAATTTACGTATATATACTTAAAATACCATTGAAGCTAGAAATTTATTTAACTACAGCGAAAATCTGTGAGGCAATGAGTGAAGAATTTAAATGAAACGATGAGTTAAGCTAACTAGCGAAATTCAGTAATCAATATTGATCATACGAGACAGAAAACTACGATTGCCATTTGTTTTTTATTTTTATTTTGTTTTTGTTTTTATTTTATTATTTTATATATTTAGAAAATAAAAAATATAAAACAGTTTGACATTTTCTTTCTATAATGTTTTTATTTCTATTATATATATATATATATATATATATATATATATATGTATATATATATATATATATATAGCTTATTTTATTATTATTTTTAAATTTTTTTATTATATAAAAAAAATGGATTTATATATATATATATATATATATATATAAAATTTGAAAAAAAGTTTTTTATTTTTATTTTTATTATTTTATTATTTTTATTTTTATTTTTAATTATTAATTATTTTATTTGAAAATTAATAAAAAAAATCAAAAATTTTCGCTATTAGACATAGCAAAATTTTCGCAAACATAGCGAAATGCTTAATTTTCGCTAGCTAGCGAAAAATTTTCGCTATGCCCCACAGTTTTGACCTCCAATTTTGTTTCGCTCATAAACTTTTAAAGCATTTCAGTTTTAGGCGTTCTTGAATGCAGATTGGAAAGCTTAGAATGTAAGAATCAAATATGTCCAGAAAGAACATTTTGAGATTATTATGAAAGTGTAATTTAAAATGGTCCAACTGATGCACTTTTTCCTCTCTTTTCTTCCCCTAACTTGTTTATTTGAAACTGACGGAATTGAATAACGTGTCGATGGAAAGCTTGCGAAGTCACCTATCCAGCAATGATCACATCTCATCAAGGAGGTAACACTTCCTTCTCTAATTTTCCAGTCCCAGGCCTCATTCGGACAGAGATGTTTGGGTTGGGAGTTAGCAAGGAAATTGGCTTTATATTTATTATTTTTGTATCATTTTGAGCAAGCCCATTTTGTGATGATTAGTGGCTTGCTGGGTTCCCTTTCTATAAAAATTTTGTTATACCATACGACTTACTTTTCTAATCTGGACCGATTCTGCGATCAAAATTTTTTGTGGTTTTAACATGAGTTGGAAAATTTAAACTTTGTCGATTCTATTGATGCTAGATTGATTCCATGCTTGGATTTGAGTGAATGATTAGTTGAATTCTTATTGATTTCGACATTTTCTTCCACCTTTAGCTGACACACCTGAGGAAACCTGATGGAGTTTCAATGATAAATTTGAAAAGCTGCAACCTCTTTTACTTTGCATAACCTACCACTAGTTTCATTGTAGTACTTTAATAGGTTAAGGACCCTGTAGAAAAAGAAAAAGAAGAAAAATCGAGAAAAAAAAAAAAGAAAAGAAAAAGAATAAAAATTACTGACACTTTGCCTTGAAACCAGAACACGGTGAGGGGGTATATGTGGCCTTAAAGCCGGTGCCACTAAACCTTCAGCGGTTGGGAGTCACGAGACTTAGTGTTCGTTACATGGGTGGATGGGTGGAGTTTAGCAAGTTGTAGGTCTTTGGAGTCTCGAGAAATAAGTCAGTCAGGAGTGAAACACATTGAGTTTGTGGTGAGAAGATCCTTATGACTTGATTGCCACTAAGCCTTAATTGGTTGCGGAGTCATCGGTAGATCCAGTTACATGGACTTTTGGTGAGGTCGATTCCTCGACATTGCCTACTGGCGATAAAAGAATGTGGAATAGAGGTGGGTCTGATCTATTTAGGTTGGTTAGCATGTTGGAGTCGTGGTTGTAGCTAGGTTGGGGGAGAGTGCGGGTTTGACCGGTTTATTTTGTTGCGAGCTAATCAAATAAACACTTGGGTACGGTGGAAGTTTACGGATTTACGAGTCATCGAGAAGAATCTTTTGACCTCAATTTTGTATAGCATTCATTCTCGTGATAGTTATTGGACATGACTTTGATGATTTTTCCTTAGGGTTAGGCATTGCTTCGTTAGCGGCACTTTTTGAAGAATATAATTTTTGTAGACATTATTTTGTTATCGTTGTATGCTCTTTCTTTCTTTCTTTCTTTCATTGCTGAGATGCGATGTGTAGGTTGAAGTGTGATTAGTGCGAAGTGCTATTTTGGTACATTTATTATGGAGTTTTGAGTGCTTTTTGTGTCTTAATCATTCTAATTTACCCGATTTGCACATTAAGGTCCCTCTTATTTTTAATGATGCGCATTTTGTGGCAATTTTGCGACTTTTGCGAGATAATTATGCCAAAATTGTTGAGTCAATCCAAGCACGAAGAATTCAAGTCAAACTGACATTGCGGATCGAAGATCGGAAGGAAAGAAAGAAGCGAAAATGTGAAAAAAGAAACACCAGCTGCGGGAAAGCCTCTCTGCGGCCCGTACGTTCCTAGCTCCGACCTTTGTTCTCTGCTGCACATTCACGCTTTTCGCTACACCTGTTTGCTTTTTGCTTTTGGTTTTTTCCATTTACCTGTAATAACCTTAGATTTTGGTTTTGTAACTTCCCTTACGCGAGCATCATATAAGTGTTGATGAGCTTGAAAGTCATCCATTTTACTCCGTTTTGCGGTGTATTTTTATCATGAGAGCGATTTATGTGCGGTATGGAATAACTAACAAGTTGTTAAATGGCGAGGGTTGAGAAAAAGAAAGAATATTTCAGAAAAGCGAGAAGGTGGATGGCGTTAATAGAAGATAATTAAATTTGAAAGCGATTGCATTGAGAAAAGTAGCATAAAGATAAAGAACGATGTCGTGAAGCTTTGGCGTGATGAAATATATCAGTTGCAGCAGCGGAGTAAAACTCAGGTGAGCGAAACACTTGAAGAACAAAGGGAGCGAAATTTGAGGAGTTAAAAGAGCTCGGGTGGCAATGAGGAAATGAGGAAGAAGAAGACTTATTGTGTGACATACGGATCTGTCGTGACATCGACAAAATGGTCGCGGCGATCGCGACATGGCGATGCAAAGAAAAGAATCGCGACGAGATCGGCTAAAGAGAGGTCGTGACATCGAGGAAAGGAAATGAAGGAAATAAGTGTAGCTAAATTACATGAAATGAGAGTCACGAATCGCGGCGGGGATTGGCGAGGCTAGGGAATGATCGCGGCTTGATATCGATGTCGCGACAAGGGTTGATGTCGCGACTCGGGATGGAGGTCACGACAAAAGAATCGCCTTGAAGCTATGACAGGCTTATGCAAGGTTGGGACCGTGATGGATGATCCAGAAGTTTAGGTAAGTCAAAATATGGGTTTGGGGTAGTTTTCTTGGGCCAAAATAGGTTATGGACGAATTTTGGAGATTTTCTAAGTTAAGAAAGGTCAAATTTTATGAATATAAGGGAAAGGGGTATTTAGGAAGGTTTTAGTAGTATGAACAAGATTTGGAAAGTTTTGGGTTGAGGTTGAAAATTTGGTTATGGAAATTTTGAAAATATGAGATGGTGAGGAGAGTAGAGTTTGCCTGGTAGTTACTTATTGGAGTTGCGAAAAGATCCACCTGAGATAGATGATGGAGTGAAGGCGCCACAATCAACTATAGGACGAGTTGATTTTGATAAAGCTAGGACAAAGGCTCCTTGCCGAATCCACTGATGTGAAGCTACGAACTCGTCCCCAGGGAATCCACCCGAGAGATAAGAGAGCAAAGAGAGAATAACGCCCAAAGAAATACGAAATATTGTATTAAACTTGAGGCTGATTTTCAAAGACTACATTAGGGGTATATATAATATTTAACCTAAATCAAAAAAGCAACTTCTACTTTAACTAGGAAAAGAAACTTACAAATTACAAAAACAACCTGCTTTAACAGGGAAAGAGAGAAAAAACACAGTCACTGAAAATGACTCTAAAGAAGCTTTAAAATATAGTAAACAAATCTTCCTAAAATAAATAAAAGCGAGGCACTAAAATAAATAAAGCAAACTTTATAAGATAAATAAACCAAACTTTCTAAATAAATAAAGCAGGCTTTCTAAAATAAGTATAAGCGGCTCCACGTCGGTTTGTCGAGTCGACCACGTTTTTGCCTTCGAGGCTGAATGAGGGTCCCAGGAGTTTCACATGTTCAATGCGTCTTGACCTCCCGTCCAATTCTTCAATAGTGGGGCTGAATTCCCAATGTTGTATTGTTTCACGGATGCTCACATCAAACCTATAGTTAGGAAAAAGAACTTGTCCTCAGTCTTCACCATGATAAGCCTGAATCCACTTAACCTTGAATGTAGAGCGAGATATTGAATCATGGAATGATTTAACCTTGTAAGCATTCTTTGTGATCTTCTTAATAATCTTGAAGTGTCTATTCTTGTGCACAACTTGGAACACCTCTTTTTTTTTTTTTTTTGGATAAGTAGGAACACCTCTCTTTTATCATGTGTAATCGAATCCATCCTCCTGGATCAAATACCAGTCGCTGATAACCTTCATATGCTTGTCTTTCATATTGTTCCACTCTTTGCCCTTTGTTGAATCTTGCTTCCTCATGAATAAAATGTTGTTGAAAGCACTTGATCAAAACACATACTCCAGGATCCATGCTTTTCATGCACGACACTTAGTGGGAACCACATAGAACTTTCACTCTCTTGAACAAGCCCTTTGTCGAAAATCATCAACTTGTGTTTAAATACTTCATGCTCCTTAGGGCTCTTCATGGGAGCTAGCTTATTAGGAAAAACCAAACCTGGTATGAGTGCATTTGATGTTTGAATACCCTCGCTAGGTGGCAGGTGTGAGTATTTCTTTGGCATTACTTGATGAATTCTATAATGTTGATTTTGTATGTGAGGGAATTCCTTTTCACTTTGAAGCTGTGACAACCAAAGTAGTCGCATCACGAAACATCTTTGATTTCCTGTCAGAATTGCGGTAGTGAACTCTTCTCCTCATCTTCTTGAATATGGATTGGGTCGACTACTTCTTGACATCAACATATTTTGACGGCGGTGATTTGTTCTCATTGTCTTCTTGGACATGGTTAAGATTCGATCCTTGTTCAACATCTTCTTCCTTGGCTTCATCTTCCTCAATTAAAGGCAATCGCTTTTGAGTTGAGATGAATTTCAGAATCCACAATACCTTTGACCCTTAGCATAAAACACGTCTTTTGACAGAAGCCAATTCTTGTAGTGCTTTGCCTCTTACTTGAGTGTGGGTAGTTTTCCTACCACTAGTTGAAATTAGAACCCTGACAAACCCTTCATTAGCCACACTCTTAGTTGTAGTAGAGTTTTCCGCCACTTTTTAGTCCCAACTTTCAAAGCAAGTTTCATAATGGCATCTTGGGATATTTGTAGTTGCAGAAAATAAACTTCTGGCAATGTAAGTCCTGTGATGATGAAATGTGGTGTTGGGCTAAGCCATGTTTCATGGCGACCTCTTGTAGTCTCGCTGATGATAAGGATTTGGACTTGTGGTACTCTCCATTTTTCTAGAATCTGATTTGTAAAGTTATGATTTTGAGATGGAAAATGTCTTGTGACCAGTTAGGAAGTGCTTCCATGCTTGGTTCAAACATATTATCTTTAGTTGAGATATTCTTTTTTTCATCTGTACTCATTGTCTCTTGTTGTTTATGATATAGCATTATATCTGTGACCATGACTTCACTTTTTCAGTTTTGGGAGATGTATTATCAGAGACATGCTCTTGTATGTTAAATGATCAAAAGTTAGCTGGATCAGTCTTTGTGGATGAAGATATTATTGAATTTTGGATTGAATCTAAACAACTATCATAGTTACCATGCCTCTTATAGTAATCTTCATTACGGTAGTAGCAATCATACACTCCTTGATAATCATAGTCTCATACATACATACCTTTAGCTTTCTTGTGCCCCCAAATGTTGGGATTGACTAAGTACGCAAAAAGCTCTTCATAAAAATCATATTTTCCTCCTTGGCTAGTGAGCGACTCGGCTTGAGTATCTAGAGATCTTGTCTCTAGCATCAAGCACTGGATTAGTTTATGATCGACCATCAATCCATGAGCTCGATGCCGTGATGCAAGGTTGGGACTAGTGATGGATGATCAGTTTAGGTAAGTCAAAATATGGGTTTGGGGTAGTTTTCTTGGAGCGAAAATAGGTTATGGTGGGCCAATTTTGGAGATTTTCTAAGATTAGAAAAGTGAATTTATGGTATATAAGGGAAAAGGGAGTGTTAGGAAGGTTTTAGTAGTATGGAACAAGATTTGGAAAGTTTCAGGTTGAGGTTGAAAGGGTAGTTATGGAAATTTTAGAGAAAATGAGATGGTGAGGAAGTAGAGTTTGCACGAGAGTAGTTACTTATTGGAGTTCTTGAAAGATCACACAAGATAGATGATGGAGTGGTTAATCATTGTAGCAGTGGTGGATGATTGATAAATGACGGGCTGTCATCAGAATCCCACATGTGAAATACAGACTCGTCTGAGATCCATAAAGATAAGATGTAGTAAACATTCTAAAATCTTAGAAATAACCTTGTTTATTTGATTTCAAGGATTACATTAGAGTATTTTATTTTATTTATACTTTCCTAAATCAAAAGCAACTTCTGCTTTAACTAGGAAGAAACTTCTAAAGTACAAAGAAACAACACATAACTTTAACTGGGAAGAAACTTCTGGAAATTGCAAAAGAAATGACTCCTAAAGAAGAAACTTTAAAGAATAAATGAAAGCAAAGATCTTCTAAGATAAAATAGAGCCAGGCTTAAAGATAAATAAAACCGAAAGCACCTAAGATAAGATAAAGCAAACTTTCTAAAATAAATAAAGCAAACTTTCTAAAATAAATATAGCAGCTCCATCAGGGGTTTGTCGAGTCGACCGTCTTTTGCCTTAAGGCCCAAATGAGGTCCAAAAAAGGAGTTTTCACATGTATTCAATGCGTCTTGACCTCCCCAATCCAATTCTTCAATAATTAGGGCTGAATTCCCAATGTTTGGTGTGTTTACAGATGCTCCTGCATCACAGGCTTGGTGAGATGAAGCTGAGGTAACTCAAGTTGTTGTCGAGGCGGAAGGGCGAAGTCGCGACATCAGGGGCGACCGGTTCAGTTTGAGGGCATGAGATTGATGTCGCGACAAGGGGATTGATGTCGCGACGGAACCATCAGTGAGAAATTGCGAGGCCACTTAAGGCGTCGCGAAAAGGGGTGTTATTCCTTGACGCGAGGAAGCCCGATCGGTGGAAGCATAAGTCCTTAATCTGATGTCACGAAGAGAGAATGATGTCGCGACAAACAGAAGCAACCATTAAAACCTTCAATGACATATGTACTTGTCGCGACAAGATATCGATGTTGCGACATCAGGGCGACCATTGAAACTACTTGAAGCGTACTGCGATGTCACGGCGAGATTGAGGTGGCGACATCGCGGGCGACACAGTTGGTACGCATAGACTAAAGTTGATGTCGCGGCGTGGATCGATGTCGTGACATGGATGATGTCGCGTGAGAGTTAGTCGTGACGAGCATTAACTTGGGCGGTCCACTTTGAAATCCGCAATAGAATGCGGTTGGGATTAGGGCTGTGAAACCATATAAATACGCGACTACCCCGGAAGAGCAGCTTAGCGGTGACACGGGCGAGAGGTCTAGGAGGCTGAGGCTCATTTTCTTTCATTTTCTTTTGAGTTTTCTTTTTTCTTTTCTTTTCTTGATATTTGATAGTTAGAGATTAAGATTAGATTAGATTTGACGGAAAGTGAATGCATAATTCTATTCTTTTCAAATTCTTACTGGAATGTTTGAAGTTAGACAATTTACGGAATTCCAGCTCTTCGGTTCGAATTGCGGTAATTCTTATGATCGGAGGAATCTTTGTGGTATTTAATTCGGTAATTGAGGGAATCCGGCTTCCATTAAGTGAATCTTTATAGTCCAGAAATTATCTTTCACGTAGTAGTTTCAGCGCGACTTTTGAATTCCAGGTTTATGAATTTACTTACGGTGTTAGGTTCTGTTTTGATGCGAATATCAGTCTCTTATACTGTTATAGTTGTCACATTGCTCACGATTTGAGGAGGCCCTCACGAGGTGACACGAGAGATGGCATTTCTGAGAGTTATGAACAATTGCTTGAAGGTATATTGTCTAATATTACAGAGATCTAATGAGCTTTACCAAGTTTACGCCGATAAATCTCTTCTCACTTGAAATGTGAGAAAGAGTTGAATGAGTTATCAATTTAAACGACGAGTTCACCTCGGTCGAATAGTGAGGCCCGATCAGGTGTTGGGTGAGATCCCGAATCGAGGAGAGGGGTGAGTCTGTTCTAATTTTGAGGAAGAGCATCCTGGAAGTTGTATATCCTTTGCAGATAGCAGGAGCTAAGGTTTCACCGATCCGTAAAATGGGTATGAAGTATTAGAAATACAGGATTGGAAATCCCTTTTAAAAGTAGTTATCTCGTTCACGTCTTGAAAGAATCGGGAAAAAATTAGATAATGGGGAAATGTAGAGTGTGGAGAGATCCGGCTCTTGCTAAACGTCTTGAGACAGATTTGAAACACGAAAATATTGATAGGATTTTATCGAGTATTAACTACGGGTGGTACTTCGCTATAGCGGTATACTTGATGTGTCATACGAAAGATAATTATTCGATGTCCATTTATTTTCTTAACTATTCTTTATTCTTTATTCTTTATATTCCAGTTTATTTCTTGTTCATTTATTTTCGTGCTAGTATAATTTCCGGCTTCTTAAGATGGACCCAATATCACTTATAGTCCAAAATAGTCGCAACGGAGCTTGAAGTGAAGTCGAGGTGAATTGATTTAAAATTCTTGAGATCTCTATTGGGATCGATATACGGACTCTCCGTTTATTACTTGTCGACTGTGCACTTGCGGAGTATATCAGACTGAAACCAAAGGTGAAAATGATTAACTGCAGAAGACTTTGGTCTCGACAAGTTTTATGGTGGAGTTTAGGAGGTTAGATAATATTCCTTTGGTAGTGTGCGATTAAATTTGTATATGTGTTTGGTCGAATTCGACAAGTTTTATGGCGCGGATGTAGGGATCGAAAGAATTTGATAGATCAATATTGAGGGGATGAAAGAAGAAATACTAATTTGGACATTTAAAGAAAAAGAACAAAAAATGATTTTTTAATGATGGTTCATTTTGACCACTAACCTGGCACAAACCATATTGAATATATTTATTGTTTTGGTAATCTGATAATGGGAGTGTTTTGCTTCGAGGAAAAACTTTTGATGCATAGAGCGACGATCGATTCCGGTGATTACGAATTAGAGAAAACACTTCGCGACTTGAAAAGGCAAGGAAGCGAGAGAAAACACCACCATGGAAGATGAAGACGGTCGAGATGAGGGACACGGGGCCGGCGGCGAAGACCTCGATCAACGTCACGTGGAGGACTTAGGCTTTATTATTGAATGGGAGTACTCTGCCACGATCGGGCGGCCATTTATCGATGCAAGCAACTTTGAACTAAAACCGGCCCAATTCTGATAGTGCAGCGGCTTACGGTTCTTGGTAAATCCAAATGAAAGATCTGTAGGCACTGGGGAGATTTCTGGATGTGAACACGGGTTAAACCAGATAGGGTGAGACAGAGGTTAGCCAGGAATTACATCTATTCCCATTCTCTCTAAGAATGGCAGCCACATGGTATGAATCTTTACCATATGGTTCTATTGATGCCAGGAGGGGCGGTAGAGAACTGTTCGGGCGGATTCAACACACAATCACTCACACCTCGAAGGGAAATCATTGTTTTTCAGAGGGAAGATGAGGCCTATATGTGGCTGGGAAAGATTCAACGGTTCTTGAAGATGTCGATGCATGGGATAGATCACGAAGACTCGGATGGACATCGTATATCGCATAACCAGATAAATATAATCAAGGGGATAAGTGATGCTTCAATGTTGTGGGTGTTCAAAGAGAAAAAGTGCTGAAGAGATGGAGAAGGCGATAGAGGGACACGGCAAAATCTGATATGAAAACTCCTTACGAGTTTTCAAAGGGACGGCTTGAGAGGAAAGGATCATGGAGGCGCATGAAGCGAGATGAATCTTATGGAAGCGAGTTAGGATGCTATTATGCATCGAGATGAATGTGAAACAAGAGAGGAAGTTGCACCTTTATTCATGAAATAGGAGGCGGTTGAAAGAGAGGGGATTATTGAGGAAGGAGAGAATATTGAGAGAAGGCTCTTTGAAGAACAGTTGATACATGATCTTTGAGGAGGTAAAATACTTAGGTGAGGCTTGGAGAAGTTACCATTTGAACCCGATCTAACCTGCTTAGGCACATTACATGCGCCCCGGGCGCTCGGGAACCATGGGATTTCTCATATGGTGGAGGGGCTTCTGAGCCCGGCGGGAGCGGAGAACCCTGACAAAGGTATCGACAACCACGAGGTTCAGCCCGAGCGGCAGGGAAATGAGCACATAAATGAAGACCTCAGGAGGATGCAGGAGGAGGGATGATCTTTTGAAACAGGATGCACGCATTTCATGGGGGATAATAAGAGCTGTTGAACCTCCATGAACAAAAGTTTGCGAGTTGGAAGCAAGCTACTTTGCCAGTTCTCCAGAAGTGCTAGTGCACCACCACGATGCATCACTGAAGAGCACTGGAACCATGGTGGGCGGGCTGGCCACCCAACCTGAAACAGGAGGAAGAGAATACCTTCAGTGACATAAAGAAAAATCGAAAATTTGCATGGGTTGTGCAGCTTAGAAGTGGGAAGAAATAGAAAAGATGAAAGAAAAAGATGACGATGACGAAGAGGAAGCAAGACCTTGGAAAGGGAAGGAATGCAGGAGAGAAAGAAAGAAAAAGAAGGGAAGTAGAAGAGAAGAACATCCGGGGGAATCCTAGACACACTTGATTCCGTTTCCAATTGCATAAATCGAATAGAGGAAGCCGATTTGCGAGTTTTGAAAACTTTCCCGAAGAGCTGAATCGTATGCCTTTCTTAGTAGTAACTTCAGATGCCACTCATGCAAAATTTCAAGGACATCTTGAACAAGAAAAGAAAAATAGTAGAGGAAGGAATAGTGAATCTCAACTTGCCACTTGCGATCTGATAATCGAAAGAACTACCGGTAAAGATGAAAGACCCGGGGAGCTTCACGATTCCTTGTATTGTTGGGAGGGTGAATTCGGGAAGCTCTACGTGACTCGGGAGCTAGTATCAATTTGATGCCTCTTTCTGTTGCCAGGAAACGCTAAGTTTGGGGAGGTTATTCCCACAGCTTTGTTACTCTTGAATGAGACGGTCGATGGTGAAACTGAAGAAGTCTTAGAGATGTTTAGTCCCTTTGTTAGGAAATTTGTTTTCAGTGGAGACTTAAATGATTACAGGTAATGGAAGAAGGTCCACCAGTACCCACCTTTCTTGGGAAGACCATTCCTAGCCTCTTGGGGCTGCTCGTTGACATGCGAGGAGTTCTCATCTTGAGGTTGGAGAAGAAGGCGTCTTAACTTGATCAGTATGCAAAATATAGACGAGAGCAAAGGGAAAGTTACAATGTAAGCGGATTTGGTCTATACTTCCAACCACGTATTGCAATGAATGTAATACTCGAGTTTTTATCAATAGAAAAGGGTGGTCGATATAAAAAGAATCATCTAAATGCAGATTTTCATACAAGCAGTTTTCATTCTTTAGAAAGCCCATGATGAGCTTGAAAATAGCAGAAGTATGATAGGAAAATATGGAAAGAAATTCATCGAAACAGTGCAAAAGGACTAGTTTTGAAAGTCAAGGACTAATTTTTGAAAGAAGTTGCCACGTCATTTAAATGTAGCATGGTGCAAAGAAAAACCGATGATCATTTCAACCCGGACTTAGTGATCACTGAGGAACTGAAATTTATTTGAAAGAAATATTAAAAAGGAAGCATAAGGAATGCATAGCTAGCTTGGTCAGTGAAGAAGTGAAAGGGTATCAGTCCATCAATTTGCATGCATAAGATTCTACTAAAGAAGAGACTTCGGGACACTCTGTAGAACACGAAGAGGCCCGAATCAGTGATGAAGGAAGTAATAGTCGAGAAAGGAGGTACTCAAATTCTTTGAATCTTTTTGGTTTTATCTATGCTATTTAGACAGTGCCGGGTGACAGATCCATGTGGTTCCAAAGAAGGGGGTTTCTTGTGATCGGAAATGAAAAAATGAGATTAATTCAATGGAAGCTTGATGGCTTGGGATGGAGGTATGTATTGATTACAGGGGAAGTTGGTCAAGGCAACTTGAGAAAAGATCATTTCCTTGCCTTTCTAGCTGTCGGATATTGGACGGGTTTAAGCGGGGACACCCTCACTTTGTTTTTACGGATGGGTATTGAGGATACAATCAGTGCTAATACTTTGAGGACCAAGAGAAGACCACCTTCACATGCCCATGGTACCACTTTGCCTTCTGAAGGATTACAGTTTATGTTTGTGGCATACTCTGCTACATTCAAGGCATATGATGTCAATATTCTCTCAGATTGGTTGAAGAAGTGAGAGGCACCATGGACCTGACTTCAACGCTGTAGCCTGGATCCAGCTTTGATCAATGTTTAACAATGGGAAAGGAAATTGCTTCTCAAAGATGCTGAGACAAATGACTAACATTGAATTGGAAAAATGCCATTTATGGTGGCAGAAGGGTGTGTTCTTTGGGCCTGGTACATCTTGGACTAGAAGTGGACCAATCAAGGTATCCATTATCAAAACTCTTGCACCACCTACCACGAGTAAAGGAGTAAGAAGCTTCTTGAGACATCTTTGGATTTTATAGGAGATTCATCAAAGACTTCTCAAGCCAGCCAGGAGAAAACCACTATGGAGATTCTTTGGAAAAGAGAATACAGATTCAATTTTGATGAAACACTGCAGGATAGCACTGAAGAAATCAAAATCAGATTGGTACAAGCACCTATAATGGCTGCACGAATGGGATCGGGGGTTTGAAATAATGTGTGATGCCGATGATTTTGCACCATAGGGAGGTACATGTTGAAGTGAAAGAAAGAAGAAGAAATATTGAGGGCCATATACTATGCTAGTAAGACCAGCCTTCAATGAAACTTTCAGAGGAACTACTCAACAAGCGAAAAGGAGATGCTAATATAGTATTTGCTTGTGAAAAATTTAGGCAATACATTTTAGGATCCCATGTGGTAATTCACAGCGATCATGCGACGATCAAATACTTGATGTCAAAAGGAAGCTAAGCCAAGATTCGATAGGGTGGGTGCTAACATTTGCGGGGACTGATTTTGGAAATCAAAGATCAAAAGGAATGTGACAATGTGATAGCTGATCACTTACAATCGCGATCAAAGCGGTGATGAAGAAGAAAGTGATGTTAACAGAGAACTTCGGATGAGCAATTGTTCGCGGAGTTTCCTCCAACTTCCATGGTATCTTTGATATTGTGGTCATCGGCTTGTGGAATGTGCTTTCGAATTGGCACCTGAAGAGGCTTCAGGCGGCGAGTACGTATATTTGGGATGACCCACTATTGATATTCAAAGAGTCTTGACATGATAATAAGAAAGATGTATTGCGAGGAAAGTGAACAAGGCAACATTTTAAATGAATACCACCATCACCCTATGGGGGAAATTTTTGGAGAAAAACGACTCACAAGATACTCAATCGGGGATTTATTGGCACTATCGCGCCTGGGGGGAATTGTGTGCTGAGTGGTTGACCCATGCGATAGATGCCAAAGATTGGAAATATCGGCTGACGGGAATGAAATACCCATCAGGAGAGTATTTTGTGACCCTACAAATTTTGATGTAGCAGAATAGATTTTATGGGACCTTTCCACATCATTTGGAAACCTATACATCGCGCTAGCGGAGTAGATTCACCCGCTCAGTGGGTGGGACGATGAACGTCAAGGAATGATGCTATCTGGGTTGAGTTTCTTGCAAAATTCTTTAAAGCGATTTAGCGGAACACCAGAACATGCTCATTAGTGATGGGGAGCACTTTGCAAACAAAATATTTACCGAAACTCATGAGCATGTGGCAGGATCAGCATGTAATGAGTTTGGCTTATCGTATCCGGAACCGATGGACAAGCGGAGAAATTTCCAACGAGTCAGGCGCCACTTTGAAAAGACGGTGAGCTCGGCGGGGAAGGATTGGTCTTCCAAACTTGATGATGCACTTTGGGCAAGGACTGCATACAAAACCCCATTGGAATGTCCCCATACAGAGTTGTTTGGCAAACCATGTCAAAAATCTACCTCTTGAATTGGAATAAAGCCAATGGGCCACTTCAAAGAAGTTAAACCCGATTTTAAGTACGCGAGGAAGAAAAAGATTGCTCCAAGCTGAAGCCCAGGAAGAGCTAAGAAAATAAACCTATGATAATGCTAGAATATACAAAACCAAAGGCATAAAGAAATGGCATGATAGAATTTTTGAAAAGAGTTCGAGAGCGAGAGCAGGGTTCTGGCACACATTTAATTCTAGGCGAAATTGGCTCGAGGAAATTGCGATCCAAATGGAGTGGGCCATACGGTGGTGTCAAGTACTACCGCATTGGAGCAGTGGTGCCTGTGAGGACGAGATAATGAGGGAAGAATTTGAGTCGGTAGACGAGAGGATTAAAGCATTATCTAAACGGGGAAGAGGAAATGAAAGAACTCCAGCGGTTCAGCAGGAAAAAGAAGAAGTACCACAACGGCAAGTCCGACTAGGACTCCAAGCGGCGACTAATGGGAGGCAACCCATAGGATTGAATCTACGATTTTAAGTTTTTTTGAAATATTTTCTTTAGTTGATGAAAATTAGATCAGATTTGTTTCATAAAGATAGATTTAATTTTTTTAGAAATTAATAGTAGTTTAATTAGATTTTCTTGAATATATTGCGTTGAGCTTACGCAAGGTTCTGAACATGAATGGCAAGCAACTACAAGAACAATTCCGGCAACTTGCGAGAGAGTCGCGAAGCGTGAAGGAGAGAGAAAAAGGGGGTGACAGCTTGCCACTAAACGATTATGTAGATATACTTGAATTGATTGTTAAATCTTTTTGTAAGGAATAACTTGGAAAGAGATGTCTAAAAGGGTTAAGCAGAACAATAAGAGAATTCAAGGTTCTTGAGATAATTGAGTTAAGGGCTTGAGTGACGAAGGTTATGTCGTGACATAAGTGATATCCCTTGACTCGTACATTGATAGCAATGACTGTTTGAAAAAGAAGGCAAACCCCAGTGAAGGAAGAAAGTATATGTCTTCAGGAGACACACTTTGTGAAAAATGAAAAAAAATGATGTCGCAACAACCTTTGGCATGACACGTGAGGAATAAGTGGGAGTAAAAGCGGGAATAAAAGATATCGCGACATGATAATCGAAACGATTCCTAAAAATCCAGCGATGTAGCGACAAACAGCATGTGGCGACATATGAGGGCAATTTTTAATGCCATTAACTCACTTTAAAAGCCTAAATTCTAAATGAAATCTCAAACAAAGCGAAATTAAAATCATTATCTTACATGTTTTTTAATGGCAAATAAGTATCCCACATAAACATTGATTGAATGCATTGTTGTGAAACTTTATAATTCACTCGAAAACCACATAGCTATTCACCTTAACTGCTCATACGAATCTACATACGAAACCCTAGCTTTTCCAAACCTTTTGAAGAGCTTTTCTTCCATTTCAATGGTGGGGAATTCACCTGAGAAAGTCTGACACAAGGTATGAGATTGAGGGAGCGGCTGAACTGACGAGGAAAGGAAGAAACTGTCGAAGAAAGACGCCAAGCGGTCGTCTCAGGAAGGCAAATGGGAGAGGTACCAGCTAAAAACACCCAAACTCAAACGAAACTCCGAGAAGAGCACAAGAAAGGGAAGAGGTGAAAGAAGGGTAGTTTGTAGTGTCAGACCCTGACTGTGCTCGGGTGGAAAGAAATATTATGCTATGAGGGGTTTGTCACGAGGAGGATGAGTGAAAGAATCTGTGCTCACTTTTAAAGGGAGATGATAGAGCGAGAGAGGGTGGAGGAGTCTCTGCGCACACACAGCACCGTAAGAGAGTTTTATTCAAATTTGTAGGAAGGAAGGATGGAGCGGGTTTTGTTAGAGGAGTCTGGGTTTCATATGGTGCCTAAGGCTATCAACGATAGTTTGGCATGGTGAAAAGTACAAACATGGTTCCAAATTCAAGAAACTTTTGGAAAATCAGATTTTGGAAAGATTTGCGGCTTACTAATGGTAAGTGCAGCTAAACCAAGGAGAAGGGAATGCCAAGAACATTGAACAGGAAGCCTCCCACCGGCAGTTTAAGGTATGGTTTTACTTCCCGCTTCGCTTTTGCCCAACAAAACACGCAGTACAAGGAGAGAACAAGAAGCTGTGTTGTTGTATGCCATCCTAAAAGGATACAAGATCAATGTAGGAGTTGTCATTGAGAATTCTATCATGAGGTATCATGAAGGGAATAAAAGAGGGTTTATTCCTCACCCAGCAACAATCATTGTTCTATGTTTGAAGGTCAAAGTAAAAGGATATGGGAATCGTAAGAAGAAGTACCCAGAGCTTCACCACTCCTTCTGACAGGAGTTAGCAAAGGACCAAGAAACCAAGAAAAGGGGGTGCCGTAGAGAAAAGAGATGATTCCATTGAAAGACCGTAAAGGAGACTCGGGAGGGTTGCCGATCAAGGAGCAGAAAGCACCTTAAAACTCCACCCGACAACAATGATTTCTACTTTTGGCCGATAATGAAGGGCGTGGATGAAGGCAAATCAACAGACTTCTCCATTCCCTTTAGCGCTCCTATGCATCGTAAATTTAACATGGAGAAAGCTCAAGGAACATAAGAGAACAAGCCGACATCGGGAAGCTCTCAATGCCATGCAAAAGAGAATTGATGAAAATGTATGAGGAAACCTACAAGAATTCAGAGAAGGCATTTATGAAAAGAATTGAAAAGAAGAGACCAAGAAGGAGGAAGAGCTAAACAGAAGGAAAAGGAGCATGAGATGGAGTTACAAAGAAGAGACCAGTTAGCTGGGGAGAAGAGTCGAACACCAGATGAGAAAAATTTGAAGCAAAGAAGGGAAGAGTTTAAGAAAAGAAACGGCTGAAAGAGATCACAACTGCTATTAAACTCAAACTAAGTCATGAAGCTTTTATGTCAACTGCTTGAGCGTTGATTCTCAACTCCTCACATTGATAAAGAAAAGAGATACAAAGCAAGAAGCTAAATTTGGGAGCAAAAATCAAGGGCTTCGGGGTTCCCTATACAAGTCTCATGTATGATTTTGAAAATAAATTAGATGATAGAGACAAGAAGCAAAAGGATACTGAATCCTATAGGCAAAAAGAATGGCTAGAAAATTTGGATCCGATTAACAATAATCTCTCCAAATTTTTAGAGGTCATGACTGAAATGGAGAATACAATGAATGGTTTGGGGAAGAGGCAAGATGAGTTGAACAAAAGGTTGATCTCTACGAGATTACTGAATAACAAATGGCAGGAAACCAAGAAGAGAAAGGAAAGAAGAGAATTGAAAATTCCTGAATTCCCAACTCATTTAGGTACACTAGACCTAGATCCCCCCAACATCTTTGCTCCTGGCTATTTCAAAAGAAAAAAATAGACCTTCTCCCTGCCTAACCTTCTTTACCCTCCTTATCCCATTTGAATTGTATCCAACTGTTGCAATTGAATTAGAAATAAAATAAGAAATTTGAATTGAATTGTCAGGTGTTATTTTGAATTTGTTTGTTCAATGTTGTGTTGCTTTGTGATGGTTAGTTGGGAAAATAAAGTAGAAATTAGTTCCGTAATAAAATCACGAGATGTCATGAGCTACGTTTGACAATGAAGCGCTTAGGATTAGAAATAAGCTGAAATGTAGAATAAGGGCCAAATGAATACAGTTTGATTGAAACACAAAGTGCAAAAGTGACTTAAGTCTAACTGTTGAGTCCAGAATAGAGGGAAGTAATGAAATTGAAGAAACAAAACATATTTTTGAGATTGTGGTATGAACAATGAGTCAAGGAACCTGTTTGATACAAAAGAGTTTAACTACTCATCAACAAAATTAATCATGAACTCCTAATGGTCAAAAACAAAGAGCTAACCGCATTCTGTAACTTGTTAGATTATTGATTGAGGCGAACTTAGGTGATACAAATGACAAGAAATGGATGCAAAGCCATTCTTGGAAAGTTTGAGCCATTCAAGCCATCCTCATCTATACGCTAAAGCATATACCTTAGTTCCAAATTGAGCCAATCAAGCCATATTTCTAAAATCACCAATTTAAACCCCAAACCTTCCAAAAGAATCAATCTTCCAAGAAAGAACCGTGATTACCCAATAACTGAGAGGAAGAAGGAAATCAAGTTGTGGAGGTTGTTTTGAAGAACTCAAGAGAAAAGATAGAAAAGGGGAATGAAAGAAAAGGGTCAAAATGTAAATACAATAAAAAAAGGATAAGTTTTACCTTGTTGCCTAATTCTCTCGAACTATTAAGTTCTTTTAGTGTTTCAACACCTAGTACCTAATGCCATCTGGTATGGGAGTTACTAACCCAAAGTTCGCATGGGTGTTAGAAAGCCTAAGAAGGTAAAACATTGCACTATCCCCGAATGGTGACAAACAAAGAAAATTCCCACACTACAAATGAGAAATGGGAGCATGCGCTTCCGACTGAAGAAATCCGTGAGATGTCCCAAAATGAAGTTTGGGGAGTTTATTAAAGAAACTATAAGGAAAAGGGCAAGAGGAGAAAGAAGAGAGAAAAGTTCAAAAATCTAAACCAAAAAGTTCCTTTCTATCCTACCCTTACCTAAGCTTCCAACATTACAAGCTCCAAAAGACCTGATTGTGATTCACATGGAATTACCTACATTAGAGGAGATCAATATGAACAATGTTTATGGAATTTGGAAAAGCAATAAACAAGAAAAACCGTGAAGGACCTAGGGAGTTAAGTGAATAATTATGAAGATGAGAAAGGAAACAATTTATTTTTTCAAATGTGATCCAATGATTATGTTGCTCAGAAACAATTTCACCAGCTTTAGTTTTGTATACTATAAAGAGAGAAACCAACCTTGAACTCGACTTGAAGCTAGATGTACTTAAAATAATGCATACCTTGTATTTCAATTAAATTGAATGCTATCGCAACAAATCAGAAAATGTCCTTAAAATTTTCTTTTATTTTGTCTGAGGACAAACAATTCTTTCTTTTCTTGCTCGAGGACAAACAAAATTTTAAGTTCGGGAGTTTGATGATTGAGTCATCCATTTTAGTCCATTTTTCTGATCTATTTTATCTAAACAAGACTCATTTATGTGCGTAATTGGCGGAATAACTAACCAACCGGTTAAACGGCGGTGGAATCTGAAGGAAAAAGCAAGAATATTTGCAAGTAAAAAGCAAGCTGCATGGATGAGCGCACGTAGATAATTTGGTCATGT
The DNA here is from genome assembly GCA_016808115.1 of Tetrastigma voinierianum. Taxonomy (NCBI): domain Eukaryota; kingdom Viridiplantae; phylum Streptophyta; class Magnoliopsida; order Vitales; family Vitaceae; genus Tetrastigma; species Tetrastigma voinierianum. Next base: position 6,114,725 of record JAEQBH010000173.1, on the reverse strand, counting down.
TGCAGCGTAAAAAGGCGACAAAGATAAAGGAACCTCGATGTCGTGAAGCTTTGGCAAAGAATCAAAATGCATATCCAGTTGCAAGAAGAAACTCCAATGGAAACGAAGCTTACTTGAAGAACAAGGCAGGCTGAGAGTTAAAGAAACTCCAGGTGAAGCAACCAGGAAATGAGGAAGAAGAAGACTTCATGTCGCGACATCTGATGCCAAGCCGTGATATCACAATGAATTAGCAAAGAAGCCATACATCACAGGTAAGAGAAAGAAGTCGACAAGATCACGCAAAGAAAGAAGGTCGTGACATCGTGAAAGTGAAGGAAATAAGCAATCGTCACATAAGAGTCAACAAATTTCGATAAGCAACCGAGGATTAACCGGGTTAAAGGAATGATGTCGCTGACAAAGATTGTGATGTCGCTGATTAGTAGGTTGATGTCGCCACTGGCGGAGGTCAATGACAAGAGAACGCCGCTTGAAGCTACGGCTGTGCTTCTGGTGAGATGAAGCCGAGGTAACTCGTTGTTTGCCGCTGACAGAGGACCTAAGTCGCCGGCTATCGGGAGCGACCAGTTGAAACCTGCAAGGGCATGAATTGATGTCGCGACAACAGGAACCATCAAGTGAAGACTGCAGAGCCATAAGTTGATGTCGCGACAAGAGATTGTTGTCAACACCAAGACCCACACCAGTTTGTAAGTCCTTTGCCAATGTCACGACAAGAGAATGATGTCGCGACAAACAGAAGCAACCATTAAAACCTTCAATGACATATGTACTTATCGCGACAAGATATCGATGTCGCGACATCAGGAGCAACCATTTGAAGCCTGCAGAAGACGTGGGTTGATGTCACGATAAGAGATTGAGAGGTCATCATGAACGACTACGCTCAAGGTCAGATAGACTAAAGTTGGCGTCGCTGAGTTTGAGATCGATGCTGTATATTGGATGATGTCGCTGATGCGGATTCGAGGTCGCGATTGAATAAAGAATCGGGGCCCACTTTGAAATCCACAAATCGAATGCGCTGAATTAGTGGGCCCAACCGAGAAACCCTATAAATAATGCTGTAGCCTACCCGTAAGAGGAACGCAAATTTACGTGACACAGACGAGAGGTCCGGGAGCCAAGGCCTATTTCTTTATTTTCGAGTTTTCTTTTTTCTTTTCTTTCTTCACAAGCCGAGTAGTTAGAGATTAGATTAGATTTATCGCTTATTGTTCGTGCTTTCATTTTCCTGGATCTCGTGTTGGCTATTTCGAGCGTAAAGTCGAATGCAAAATTTATTCTTTTCAAATTACTACTCCGAATGTTTAGTTCAACAAATTTCGAATTCAACTCTTCGCCACTGCAGAATTCTATGATCGAGAATGTTGTAGTGTGTAATTCAGTAATTGAGGAATCCAGCTTCCATTAAGTGAATGCTTTAGTCATAAATTATCTTTCCTGTAGTCGTTTCCAGCAGGTTTTGAATTTCAGTTTATGAATTTACTTCTGGTGTTGGGTTTACTGTTTTTGATCTGAATATCAATCTCTTATACCCGTTATAAGATTTGTCTCATTGTTTGATTTTTGAAGGAGGCCCTCCCTGAGTGACACAGAAGGCATTCATGAGAGTTATGAACAATTGCTTGAAGGTATATTAACTCCGCTATTTGAGATCTAATGAGCTTTGCAAGTTTACTTTATAAATCTTTCTCACTTGAAATCAAGAAAGAGTTGAATGAGTTATCAATTTAAACAAGCAGAGTTCTACCTCAATTCAACAGCAGGCTAATCCCGGTGAAGGAGATCTAATCAAGGAGAGGGTGATCTATTCTAATCTTGAGGAAGAGCATCCCGAAGTTGTATATCCTTGCTTGACCGATAACTTGGGAGCTAAGGTTTACAGTCCATAAAATGGGTATGAAGTATTGCAAAAGAAAAATACCCAGATTTAGGAAATCCCTTTTAAAAGTAGTTATCTCATTCCCTGACTTCGAAAGAATCAGGTAAAAATTAGATAATGAAATGTGGAGTGTGGAGAGATCCAGCTGCACTGCTAAACGCCTTGGATTGTATTTTAAACCCGAAATATTCAAGAAGTTTTATCGTATTAACTACGTGACCGGGTACTTCACTATACAGCATACTGATGTGTCCTCCAAAGATAATTATTCAAAGGTCCATTTATTTTCTTAACTATTCTTTATTCTTTATTCTTATATTCCTTTATTTTACTATCTTCATTTATTTACTAAAAGTAGTATAATTTCCAAATTTCTTAAGCCGGACCCTAATATCAATTCTCTATGGTCCAACAAGACGAGTCAGAGTAATGTGGTAGCTGATGAAAATTCTCGATCCTCTGTGGATCGATATCTGGACTTATATCCATTTTATTACTTGTCTAATTCGTGCACTTGCATATCGTGCCAAAACCAAAATTGAAATGATTAACTCTAGAAGACTTTGGTCTCAAATAAGTTTTATGGTGCAGCCTCCTGATTAGATAATATTCCTTCGTAATCAGGCAATTAAACTCAGATATGTGTTTTGGTATGAGGTCAACAAGTCTCAAGCCAGACAAATCAATGCACTTGAATTTCGGATATACAAAGAAGCGGGAGGCTCAAGAAATTTCCTGCTCCCTTTTCTTTCCTTTCCATTTTTCTACAAACACTCCTCCGAGGGGATGACAACTCAGAGGATGTTCTGCTTAATTCCTTCCTCCTTGAAGAGGGATCTGTCGGGCTAGGTGGGGAGTAACTCCACGGCTCCCTGTTTTTAACAAGACGTATTTATGGTTGCTTGTGTTCTCAGCTTCTCACTTAGGTTAAAATCTCTTAAGCATGCTCTTTAATGTATTCGCAAGCTTGGGTCTAATGGATACTTCACTGATCCATCGAGGCTCGCTAGTTTGCCTCCCGCTAGTTATCGGAGTAGGGTTTAGAGATGTGTTTCATTGTTAGTGACATTTATGCCCATTTAAATGCTGTTGCAGGTTTTAAAAGGAAAATCATAGGTTTAGTTTCTTTAAAGCAATGAAGATCCTGCTTTAAATGACTATATGTCATCCTCCCCAACTCGAGGAAAAATACCCAGGACACGTGGGTTACCTTAACACCCTAAACCAAGGCCTAACACTTCAAGGGGTTCTATTTTTACGCTTTTTTTCTTGTTTTAGCTTCTGAACACCTAAAACTCCCTGTTTTTACTAAACCTTAAAAATCCAAATTTAATTCACCAATTTTCGCTTCATTATTAGTCATTCAGACGTAAGAAAAACCCATCCCCAGAGTTCGACCTTAGAATCACTATATCAAGAGCTTGACCACGGCAAGAGGAATTTAGGAATATAAATTTTTTGTTGATTCCGCCACCCTATCAGGGCACGAAATCAAAGCTCATCAATGGGGCAAGAGTGTTAAGTGTATAGCTGAAAGTGCGGACTAAAGTCATAATGGCCAGAAAATCACGAGGAGAAATGGGAATAGTCTCCATAGGTGTTGTTGAAGTACTAGGCCCAGCTGAATCAATAGGGACCGGAGGCATTGGAGGCTCGAATGATGCAGGCAGTGGACTCATGGCTATGGGAACTGTGGATGTTGGGATGTGGGGCTCCTTAGCAGGAGCTGCAGGTGGTGGTTGGTCCTCTGCTAGGTCCCTGAGTGGGAGAGGAGGAGCACCCGGCACAAATTACCACTTTTCCACTTTGAAAATAGCCTTGCAAACTTGATGGTGCTCTAAATGAGGCTCAGCTGGAAAACCAAGGTGCTCCAACACCTGAGAGAGCAATCACGAACACAGTAAGGGAAAGGCCTCCGCCCTAGTGAGGTTCTTACGATGTATCTTCTCCTCAAAGTGGAAAAGAGAAGTCATGATGAGCTCTGCGGGGTTAAACCAGAAACCCTCGGAAATGCAATCTAGTGCCACCAGTATGGCTCCCCTCCTCAGAACAAAATGCTGAAGTGGAAATAGGTTTGATCCCAACACATGATCAATAAAAAGCATCCCTATTGGGAGCTACCTTCTGAACAAAATGGGACCAACTAAGGTGTCTCGAGAAAGAATATGGACCATCTCCCAAGGTGGGGGATGTGGCCACTGCCTGTAGTCCGCAGAGTTGGCCAAAGCTATAGGAAGATTGAATGTGGCGGCTATGTCAGATGCTCAAAGAATTCCCTCACAGCCATCAATGGAAAAGTGCAGCGTAGTAAGATTACGGTCCCTCCTGGAAGTCATAGTTTGGTAGAATTCGACTACCACACGCAACAAGAACCGATACTGAGTCACAAAGGGCCTGTGTGGTCAAGGCCGCACGCGCATGAGTCTCGTTTAGGAGGGCAAAGAAAGGCCTAATGTCATAAAAGTGCTCGGTTGTGTAGGTCTTTTTCCATCAGAAGCTAGAATTACCCGCGACAGGGCCATAGGAAAAGGTATCTTCCGGTCAAGCATCCTCGAGAGTGGACCCGAGAATTGTCGCAGGTCGGGGCCTAAGGAGGGACACCGGTGAGGCTCAGCACTGAACGGAGGATTCACGGCCCGATGTATGAGCCCTTAGAAGCGGGAGGCTACTGGCCGCAGCGGATGGGAGGAGGCCGAAGTACGCCCCACCGCCTCGTATATGTGTGGGTAAGAAGTAAGTAAGAGCAACTAATCAAGTAAATCAGCAAGGCTTGCAACAGGGGCGATGCTAGGGGTGCTAGCAAGGGCGGTGCCAGGGGCGCCAGCAGGAGGTGGTCATATGCCCTGGGCTTGAGGTGTGGTCCTCACGCGATGTCTATAGGATGCACTATGCCCACCTCTGGTCTTTTCCATGGCTAAAGGCTAAAGGAGCTAGGGTTTTGCAGTTGAAAATGGGTTTTCGCAGGGGAGGCATGACGGGCTGAAAGTGAGTGCAAAGCAGGAAATGCGTAGTCGTACAGCGCATACGCACTCGTTCATGTAAAGGTGCTGGCTAGTCAAGTGTCGCTCCTAATAAGAAAGGTTGTACTAATACCTGGGCTTAGCGATCTAGGAGTAATATTCTGATTCAAATTCTATAGCGAACTAAATTAACTGATTTAAGGAAAGCCTAATATTAAAATTTTGATTTAAGGTAATGATATTTGTACTTAAGCCTTCGCCTCACTACACCGATGGATTTTAACCTAGATAGTGTATTTATTTAATATTTCATATGATTTATAAAGCATGGTTGATCATGCCTACAAGATATTCTCTCTCGAGATATAGCTGCCTATCTTGCCAGTGGGGTGTATTGCATCTCTACTTCAACCCCTTGACTCCGATATGCATAAATGTGCACACCCTAGTGCTACACTTGGAACGCGGGATATCTCTATTCCCTGATTGACCAAGTGTTGCTTTACACATGTCCCTATGAGTCATCTTCTCTCGATATCAAAATCCTAGCATTAGCATGCCAAAAATTGGCCAAATAATAACATGTGATTAAATTCAGGAGTAAAGCAACCGTACAAATTCATACCAATATTAAATAAACCATAATTAATGTATTAATCCATAATGGTGCGGTTAGGGTAGACAAAACCCTAGAGAGAAATGTTATTTCATAGTAATTTTCATTACATACTGAAATATTTTTAGCCTCAAACGAATCAAGAAAATAAATACAGAAGAAGTCGTCTTCGCGATCTCTCGGAATCCGTCTCCGCCAATCTCTCTCTATCCGTCTGTCCTTGTCTTCAATCTGCCTCCGAATCCCCTATTTTGCCTCGAAAATGCTTCCTTTTGATATCTTGGGATCTAGGCCCATCAATGGCCCAAAATTCAGAGGTTTTTAATGCTCCCGTCTGGAAAAGAAGACCTCGCTATGTCGTGATGAAGGAGGCTACGCCGCAACGTACCAGAGGCTATTGGAATCTGCCTCGCTAGTTCGCTAACGTAGCATTCCAAGCCGCGGCGCCACGCCACACTGGAGGGCTTCCGCAACCGCGCACCTAGGCCCTGCTGTACTCTCATTGTATTCTCTCGTCTGGTCTTTTCTTCATTATCTAAATTTCCTTTACTCCTCTATATCGCATTGTCCTGTAAAACATTATAGTATGGGGATTAGCACAATATTAGTGAATATGAATGTGAATCATGAAATTTAGTCTGAAACACATAGAAATTTTACTTAAATGCATGCATAATTCACTCCGATCAACACCCCCACACTTAGCTTCTTTCTTGTCCCTACAAGAATGTGTGACTCTAACCAGGCACGCAAGGAATAAAGTGTAACTAACACCGATAATAGTGTCTAGTACATGATACCAAGAAGAGTAATAATATGAAGCCAGCTTCATTAGATCCAAGGACTACCTAGGTTTGTTCAACTTTCAAGAATCTACACTAGGTCAGTCTCGGTTGACCAAGCAGGTCAACCACCTTTTTAGCGCTCAATAACCTTTCCCAAGTAGTCTAAGTGCGGTTATGTGATTCCAATGATATCTCACTTCAAGACGCAAACTGAAGTTCTAACTCGTCTATTTGGAATAATCCTAACACGTAAAGATGAGAACGCACCAATTTATTCACTTCAACTAATCCTAAGGGGATTAGCTCTAAGAAAAAATTGGAAGAGCACTAGTGCCAAGAAGTTTTAGGTGAGGGTTCCTGTAGCGGGGATCCACTGGTGACTCCCCACCAGTTGCTTAAGGGCACCGCGCATTCAGTTCCCCTCGAACTTGACCCCGAACACTCAACCAAACCTCAAGGCCCTAGACTGTGGAAATCATCCATCCTCAGTCCCATGTAGCTGAGTAAAGGAAGTCACTGGCTCCTGCCATGTTGGCTAGTAGCATTAGGGCTTTGAAAAGCCCCCTGACCGAGCCTTCTGGATTCCGACTGACGATCCACTTATTCCAAACCATGAGCTTATTTTTTGCTTTTATATATATATATATATATATATATATATATATATATATATATATATATATATAGGGCCTGGAAGGCGATCCTCTTTTTCTAAGGTGTCCCATCACTTAGGTGTTTAAACTTTCCAAGGTTCTTAGAACTCTTGAGTGGTGAGTCCAGAGTCAAGGCATACCCCAAAAATCACGTGTGTGTGTGTGATAGCTTACTTCGGGAAATAATTTCTTGAGATCTAATATATATATATATATATATATATATATATATATGTAGAGAGAGAGAGAGAGAGAGAGAGAGAGAGAGAGAGAGAGCTCAAAGGCGATCCTCTTTTTCTAAGATGTCCCATCACTTAGGTGTTTAAAATTTCCAAGGTTCGTAGAACTCTTGAGTGGTGAGTTAGGAGTCAAGGCATACCCCGAAGATCACGTGTAAAATACAGCTTACTTCTCAGAAATGATTTCTTGAGATCTAATAGGGGCGGCCATACATGGTCATTCTTAACTTTATACAATGTAGTCTCGACGTCGTAAACAACCTCGAGTTCTATTTCATCAAACACAAAGCCTGGTAATTACTACGACTCCTTTTGCAATCATGGTTCAAATCCATACGAGAATAATTAGTACTAACTTTGGAAACTACCATGTCATAATATTGCCAAACGCAAACATATTGGTACATAGTGAACAAAACTCGGTCTTTAAACATGCTAAAAAAAAAAACTAAACAAACTAAAACTGATAGAAATTAGACCTAAAACACTCCTAAAACATGCAAAGATAAAATAAAATAAAACTAAGCCACCCTGTACACCCACACATCCATATATACCCCCAAACTTAAAACTGATAGTGTCCTCGATGACAAAAAGGAAACAAGGCATGAGATATCTCTGTGAGAATCACCGCTATATGTGCTGGTAGATGAAAACATATATTTTGCTCTGTCCACATGATCCCACTGAAAGGTAACGATGTTATCTCGCCCCTGGAGGGGAGGCCCATGTTCCGACTAAGGAAACACTTGCTCCTAAGACTATCCAACACAAATAACCATGGTGAGCGTTACGAATCTGGTTTCTGGCCAGTGGGACTAAGTCGAACTAAAGGGGGACCTCAGGTCACCGTCCCTCGTGGTCGCCCTCGCACAGATGGCCGCCGCAAAGATCATCACCGTCTCCCATCCGAATAGCTCGAGCCCCAAATTTCGCCAGCAAAGGATATGAGCAACCTCACGCACTACCCTTGAGTCCAACATCTGGATCTCGCCACCGACATAAATGAGTAATCAGTGAGGGGTGGATCAGGGCCCTGTGCATCTCCCTTGGGTCGACTCAATCAACCCCCTCTCGATGACGGACCCATGTCAAACTGGAAGCCTTGGGTCATGGCGTAGAGAAGGATCGTCTTGTCCTTCGTAACTGTGCTAAGATGCAGGGTAGGCTTGATTTTTACACATAGAAAATTATACCAGACCTTAGCCACCGACTTGAGGGAGTGCATCTAAAAAATGGTAAAATCACCCATTGATGGTTGGCGTTTCCACACGCCCTAGCCCTGGGTAAGCTCCTGCATCAAGCGCTCATAATCTGTGTCTACAAATAAAGCTAGATATTCCACGTTGTCATCATCCAGAAGGCGGTAAATGCTGTTGATGGCTTGGGCCCCAAACTCGACCCACTTGCTTCAAACGTAAACAGTGGTGCCGACTTTGAAAGGAAGATTGGAGTGGAACTCTCGCACAACCGAGGCTACTCCGAGGACGCGCATAGTGTCTACCGCCGCAGCTTCCGAGAAAGCGGTTAAAGAACACATCGAGGCGGGAACCCCGTCAGGACACAAATGAGCGATTGAATAGGGACTCGTGATATATCTGCTCGGCCTCCCAGGAAATGAACCTGTGTGGATCATCCGAAGGGGGTGGTGCCACCCGCAAGGTGGAGCCGGACGTCAAGTTTTGGCCGATCGCCTGGAGCCATGGTGGTCGATCTAAAGCTGTGATCCGCAAACACAAAAAAAAATATGAGAAAGGAAGAGGAAAGGGCGGCCAAATTTCGTGTGGGGGGGAAATGAAAGGCCATTTGGATATTTAAATGACACAAAAATTGTGCCCGCTACGTCGCGGCGTAGGGTTCTACACTACCAAGGCACTAAAGTCGGATAAGGCTCCGCAGCCGCGCAAAGCCTCCAAGGCGCACCGAAAGTTTGAAAAACAAAACTCCTTTCTACGAGCGGAGAGATCCACGCCAAACGGTACGTAAAGTAGGGAACACGTTTTTAAAACACGAATTTGGCTCTCTCACACTATAATGAACATGTAAACCCCTTAGTTAATGCGCTTGCACCCTTCAGCAGCCCTGAAAAACTCACAAACACATTAAAACAACCAAAGTAGAAAGTCCAAAAGCGTAAAATGTACCGAAGAGCAATTAAAAAGACCGAAAATAACGCAAGTTCAAAGAAGAAGGGGATCTCACAATACTGAGGTTGCCTCCCAAGAAGCGCTATGTTTAATGTCGTTAGCTCGACATTCCTACAACTTACAACACTTAGACCAAAAAAATAACTGAACTGTTGGTGACCTTCCACACCCTTACTATCCTACCCCAGGTGTGCTTAGAATGGTGTCCTGCCTTCCTGTATGGAATTCTCCTCCAAAATACGGTTTCAATCTCTGGGCATTGACTTTGAACTGTCCCTTCTCTGGATGCATTATCTCAACTCCTCCATAGGGAAATACTTGAACCACTATGAACAAACCTGACCATTTTGACTTCAACTTGCCAGGGAAGAGTTTCAACCTAGAATTGAACAACAAGACTTTACTCGAATCTCTAGCCAAACTCTTTCCTATAATATGTTTGTCATGTCAAGCTGCCTCCCTTATAGATTCGAAAGATTCTCATAAGCCTCTATTGCGTATTCCATCTAATTCACTAAGTTGTAGCATCCGCTTCTCTCCGGCTACCTTATTATCCATGTTCAGAAGCCTAGTTGCCCAATATGCTCTATGTTCTAATTCCACTAGCAAATGGCATGCTTTCCCATAAACTAGTTGGAATGGCGACATACCCAATGGGGTTTTAAATGTTGTCCTATATGCCCAAAGTGCATCATCAATCTTCTTTGACCAATCTTTCCTTGAACTATTGACTGTTTTCTCCATAATGGACTTTATCTCCCAATTTGACACCTTGGCCTGTCCATTTTCATACAGGTGGTAAGCGAGTGAAGTGCGATGCCGCACATCATATTTTTGCAAGACCTTATCAACCAGCTTGTTGCAGAAATGAGTACCACCATCTATGATTAATGCTCGTGGAGTGCTAAATCGTGTAAATATGTGGCTGGGAAGGAACTTGACTACCACACTGGCATCATTAGTGTGTGTCGGTATTGCTTCTACCCATTTGGAGACGCAGTCTACGACAAGAAGAATATACAGGTTACTGAATGAAGAGGGAAATGGACCAATGAAGTCCATCCCCCATAAGTCAAATAGCTCAACCTCTAGAATTGTGCGCATGGGTGGTTCATCCTGTTTGGAAATGCCACCCATTCTTTAGCACTTATCGCTGTAGATACAAATCGGTGAGCATCTTGAACAAGCTTAGGCCAATAGAACCTGATCGGGAGTACCTTGCCACCGCCCTCTAGCTCTAAAGTGTCCCCCACATGATACAAGGTGTGGCAAAGGATTTGAGTTAGTACCTATTTATCTTCCCAGACACATTGCCTTATCACTCGATCCGCACAATGTTTGTATGTGGGCCAGGGTCTACCCAAGAGTAGTGCTTCAAATGTGCAAAGAACCTCTCTCGTTGGTACCTAAAATCGGGGAGAGATAACCTTGGCCACTAAGTAATTCAAAGTCTGCAAACCATGGAACGAGCTTTGTTTCTTCAATTACCAAGAGCCGCCTTATCCGGGAAATTATCACAACCCGTACTGCCCTGGTCGCGGACAAAATGGTCCGCGACTAGGCTCTCTGCTCCTCTCTGCCCTTAATCTCTGTGTCAAATTCTGCAATAGGAGTACCCACCGTATTAGTCTCGCTCACATCCTTTAGTCATTAGGTACTTAATGGTCGAGTGGTCACAGCACTATTACCCTATTGCCAATCAAGTATGGCCTAAATTTATCAAAGGCGAAAACAATGGCCAATAGCTTTTTTTTAGTGGTGGCATAGTTCAGCTGGGCATCATTCAAAGTCCGGCTAGCATAGTTGATAACCTAAAACATCCTCTTTTTCTCTCGTCTACACACCCGACGCATAAAGCATCGGCGTCGAACATTAGCTCAAATCGGGAGATCCTAACTGGTGGTAAACTATAGTCGATACTCAATCTATCTTCAGATTGAAAAGCTTGCAATAATAATCGCTCATCAAAAGCAAATGGTGTCCCTTGAACTAGCAAATTGGAAAAAGGCTTTGCAATCCGAGAAAAATCTTTTATAAACCGCCTATAAAACCCTGCGTGTCCTAGAAAGCTTCTCATGCTCTTTCCTGATGATGGTGGAGGTATTTTCTCTATTACCTTAATCTTTACTTTGTCGACCTCTATTACTCTTGTAGAAATCCGGTGCCTAAGTACTATGCCTTCTTATACCATAAAGTGGCACTTCTCCCAATTCAGCACAAGATTAGTTTCTTTACATCTGACTAGCACCGACCTCAGGTTTTCTAGACAATTGTCAAAGGAGTTCCCCAATACTGAAAAGTCGTCCATGAACACTTCAATTGTCTTTTCAACCATATCTGAGAATATGGCTATCATATAGCTGAATGTGCCTGTGCATTGCAGAAGCCTAGTGCATCCGCTTAAATGCGACGTACCTATAAGGGCAAGTGAATGTCGCTTTCTGATCCTCGTGGGCTATAGCGACCAATTGTAGCCAAAATACCCCATCCAAGAAAAAGTAATATTCATGCCCCGCTACCACTAACATCCGATCCGTAAATGGCAATGGAAAATGGTCTTTCGGCAGCCTTTATCCAATTTCCGATAGTCAATGCACTTCCAACCTCGTGATCGCTCCGGGAAGGCAAGAATATATTATTCTCCGTCTTTATCACCGTTGTTCTCCTCTTTTAGCACAACCTCGCACCGAACTCACCTCACACATTGTCGAAATAGATAAATAACCTCGCATTCATCCACTTCCGCATTTCCTTACGGACTATGTTCTCTTTTCATGGTTGATCTCGCCTCCGTGCTTCCACCGCGTTTATGACCATCTTCTAGTAGAATTCAATGCATACACATAGAAGAACTAACTCTTCAATCAACCGTAGACCGCCGCGATCCTTATGATCCCTCGTGGTAATTCTCACAATCCTATCTTCTTTGTTGCCGCGTGATGTTGAAATAATCACTGGTAAGGTGGAGGCGTCTCCAAGATAAGCATACCTCAAATGGCTGGGTAGTGGCTTTTGCTCCATCTTGGGTGGTTGTTCGAAGGATGGCACTAACATTTGAGTAATTTCGCTTAAGGATTCGTAGTATTTCCTTCTATTAGGATGGAAGGAGTCCAATCATTTCACATACTCTTTGACCTCTTCTCCCATTTCTTCTTATTCACTCTGTACCAGGCTAGTCTCCAAAGGGTCAGTGAGACCACTTTAGCTAGACACTATAGCCTCAACGATCTCTATCATGAAGCATGTATCACTTGTCGGGTGTCTCATGATTCGTGCCACGGTAGGGTGATCCTGAATCAACAATATTTGTTTCCCTATATCCCATCGCTGTAGTCAAGCTACCGAAGATAGCGGTTCCAGGGTCGAACACGGGACGGGTTTTCATCCCACGAATGATTCGTATTAATGTTTGAAAATGGTGAGACTTTTGTTTGATTTTGACGTATGTACCAGGGAGTTGGCTGCTCACCGATAACTAAAATAGCTTAAACTGAAAGTGTGAAATGGTAACCTTGAAGGCTTGGGTCACTAGCTTTATAACATGGGGGTATTAAAGTGTCCTCGGGTTATTTCCTCGCATTAGGGCTAACGACATATAGTCAAAGCCAAAACCGGATCTTTGTTTAGCTATAAAACCTAACCCTAGAACCACTCCTATTTGAGTCAAATCAAATATTAAGCATTCAATGTCTCAATCAGTTTGAAACCCTAGCATTTAACCTCCTTTCAATGGCTCGTAAATGACATCTAAAGAATGTCAGTGCATCTACCATTAAGAATGCACTGAACCCTAAATCATGACAAGTATTGACCAAAAGAAAGACATTAAATGGAATTAAACTCTAGTTTGGAAAGTTTAGAACCATAAATGCAGTACCTGTATCATTTAAAGCATGAGGGACAACCCGTAAAAGAGTCCCAAACCAAGCTAGCAACCCTCCTCTTCATATTTTGAGGCTTAGTTTTCTGCCATCCCTTTGAGTTGTCATCCTCAAGGGTGTGTTTAGCAGCCGAGAAAATGAGAGAAAGAGGAGAGAGAAGAGAGAAAAATAAAACCTAAAAACTAAAGCTGCGGGAAACTTGCATAAAATGGAAAAGTTAGGGTTACAAAGTTATAAGGTGGCTTATATAGCCAACCCCATTGTGTGAAATGGAAAAAATGCCTAAAATATGAAATTACAATAGGACAAATGGTAATTAATCAAAACGTGGTCGTTGGAACCAAAATATCAAAACATAGGGCAAAAGAATTTCATGTGGAATTTTTAGCATAGCGAAAATCATTAAGAGATAAATGAAAATCAAAATTTCGCTATGAACAAGAATTTTCTCTGTTAGCGAATTTCGCGTAGTTTGAAGGCTTAAAAATTTTGCATAGCGAAAATTTCGCTAAGATTGCGAAATTTTCGCTATGATTGCGAAATTTTCGCAATGCACAGCGAAAATCTGCTTTCCTCCTGTTTTGCCACTGCATCATCCTTCCATCAATTCCACTTCACATTTCTTCATTTTTGGTTGATGAAATCAATCCGTGAATCCCTGATTCAAAGACCAACTTGACATCAAACTTGAAATTATTACCGAGGCATGCAAAACCCGCAAAATTACCAACAACAAATTCGAAATGGGATCAGTGGTACTAAGTGGACCTGCACATGTCAATTGGCTCAATTAATATGATTAGTGCGCAAAAAGCACTCAAAACCTATCTTGGATAGGGCTCAAAATAGAACTTTTTGGGCACTAATCATCTCATAGCCTCAAACACATTGAACTTGACCTCGTCATCCTACACTCTCAATTTCAACTCTCCCCGCTACACATCAATCATTGCCCTGCCAGTGGCAAGAAATGGCCTACCCAATATTATGGGTATTTCTTTATCTTCTTCCATGTCCAGAATGATGAAGTCTGCCGAGAAGATAAACTTGTCTACCTTCACTAGAACGTCTTCTATCACCCCTGAGATGTTTTAGTGACCTGTTTACTAACTGGAGTGTGACTATAGTTGGGCGAGCTTCACCTAATCCCAATCATCTGAATATGGATAACGGCATGAGGTTAATACTAGCCCTGTGTCACACAAGACCTCCAAAGTAGGAGTTCCCGATGGCATAAGGAATAGTAAACCGCTTGGGTCTTTCACCAGGCGCTCTCCGAAGGACGACACTACAATCCCTGAGATTCACTGCCTTGAAGTCTCGATACCTTTTTTCTTTACCAAAGATATCCTTCATGAATTTGACATAACTGGGCATCTATTCTAACACATCAACGAATGGAATATTTATATGCAGTTTCTTGAACACTTCCATAAACTTTGTGAATTGCTTGTCCAATTTATTCTTCTTCAAGCTTTAAGGGTACTAATCGGGATACCGGTTCAATCGTGGTCGGGTCGATCTTTAGCCTCGCTTCTTCCACATACTTTTCTCGGGGTTGTTCCTTTCTATCTTGTCATTCTCGACCGGTCCCGGATTACCTTCAATTTCTACCTCTCCAATCACCGGTGGCTACTCCCGAGCACGCGAATTCCTCCGCCACTTCTCAATGTGACAAGCCTTTGGCATGTTCATTACCTTCCGTCCCGTGCTCCACCTCTCGAAGGTAAGGTAATGATCCGTGTCGCCTGAATGCTCAATGTGGGCCATTCGCCTAGCCACTTCCAAGTTTTTGAGTCAGTCCCTGACTCAGAGTCAGGATTGGTTTTATAGTAGTTGAGCTTGATTTTGGAATGTACCATCCATTCATAAACAAAGTATGGGAAGTCATCATATGAGCTTAAGGCTTCTTCCAAATCTACTCTCTTCCTCAAGTGGCGTTTGCTCGCTTGAAGTGGTGGTATACCATTCGGCTGTTCCTCCAACCCATGTCTGATTGCTCTTATTATTCTCGGTTACCTCCACCCCGCCTGATTCCGATGTCGGTTCCGACACTGCTCGATATGTATTACCCACATTATCCCCGATGTTGTTGATTTTCTTATTCACTGTGCTTACTCTCCTAATATCCGCCCCGACTAACAATCCATAAGATCGTGGTCATTCTACGCAAGACTCGCAGATCTCCCAGGGGTTATTTTGAATCGCATTCACTGTACCTTGCTGCTTCTGTAGCACGACATGGTTTACCAGGTTACTAAGAACTTCTGTGTCTGCTCCCGCTAAGGACTTCCTAGGTGCTGATCTATCTCGAGGCCATTGATTAGTATTAATGGTTGTATCTTCCAATATATCATAAGCTTGATCTGTAGTCTTTTTCATCAGGGCACCTCCTGTTAAGGCATCAATGATTGTCCTAGTTGAATCGCTTAAACCGTTATGGAACATGTGCACCTGCATCCACCTAGTTAACCTGTGATGTGGGCATCTCCTCAATAGCTCATGAAATCTCTCCTAAGCCACGGCCAAGTTCTCCCCCTCGAATTGTCTGAATGTGTTAATCTCTTGCACCAGTTGTGTGATCTTTATGGGAAAAATTCTGTGGCCCGACCGCGATTCTCGTCTATTCTGATCCACCTGGTGGCTATTCCTTCGAACTGTCCTTCATCCCCGACTTTAAGGATCGGGACTATACATATGGGCACTTATGACGTTATCACCTAAGGACTATTATCTAACTCTGAGCAACGGCGTTTACAAATTTGGTGACTACATCAATTAATTGTTATGGATCAAAACACCTATTCAAATTTATGACTTATTACCCAAGGATTATTATCTAGTCCTCAGTAATAAAACCATCAAACTTGAGTGTGGGTTTCTTTAGCTATGGTGTTGATTAAAAGTTATTTCATAAAGAGTAAACCATTTTCTCTGTGGTTTTGATCCAGTATACTGCAAGTGCACAGATCGAACAAGTAGTAAATTGGATTTAAGTCCAGATATCGATCCCATAGAGATCTCAAGAAATTTTAAGTCAACTACCCCAACTACTTAAGCTCCATACTATTTGGACTATAATACGATAATGGGATTTTTCCTTGAAAGCTTGAAAAGAATGATGTAAAAGAAAATAACAAATAAATAAATGAATTGAATATTGAAATATTAAAATAACAAATTTTAGATTGAACAATTATCTCTAAAGAAAACATTGAATAATCAGCTATTGTGAAGAATCAATTCCTACTACCGTATTGTAACTTTTGCTTCGAACTACGCATTTTTAAAACTAAATTAAGGATTAAGATAAGGTGGACTGGATCTCTCCAAACCACACTGCTCATCATTTCACCTGAACTGCTTTCGAACACGTAGGGTGAGATAACTACTTTTAATTTAGTAGCCTTGTTCCGGTATTTTTCTTTCAATACTATACCCACAACATGGACTACAACCCGAGCTCCTTCAATATAACTACCGCAGAGGTTTGCACTATACCGGGGTTCCTCATCCTGTACCAGGTTACCTTACTCTTCCTTGATTAAATCCTTACAACAAGGGACTTAATTCACTATTCGAATTGAGGTGAACTCTCAGATACTTAAATTAATAACTCACTCAACTCATTCTACATGCTGAAAAGATGATGTATTGATTTAAATATACGTAGAGTACACACAAGAATATCGTTCAATACCTTCACGAAATTGTTCCTTACCTCAGAATACCTTCTCTCAGGTCACCTGTGAGGACTCCTGGAAATCGTGAGTCAAAACAACCTCGCAGGGTACTGTGAGACCTAAATCGGGATCAATTCCAAGAAACAAGCAAACCAAAGAAGTCGACGCATTATCCGGTTCAGCCATAATGAATAAAATACTGCAGGAAAGATAATTTCTAACAATAACGTCAATTCAATGGAAGCTGGGTTTCTAAATTACTGATTATACCATACATTGGCTTGTTGATCAAGAAACCATCGTGAATCTAAACTAGGTGTTCGAATCCAAAATTTGTCCGAATTCAAACAAACTGTGACAGTAATTTTAAGAAATATAATCAGATTCGCCTAAATCCTTACAATAACGCTCAAATCCAAATTAGAACGAATACAAACTAATCTAATCTAAAATAAATGGAAAGAAAAACGAAACTAAAGAAAAGAAAAGAAAAGAAAAGAAAAATAAAATACAGGAGCCTTCAAAGAACCCGTGATCACTCTTTTCAAGTCGCTAAGAGTCAAGGCTTTCTTTGCAGCTAACATTTATGTGGTTCCTCGTTACCCACTCGGCGCATTTCTTTTTGACTTTATTTAGTCGCCCAAAGAGGGCCGATACCGCCGCGACATCAGCCCTGTCGCCACCTCCGCTCTTGTCGCACTCTTGTCGCAGAGCCTCTATGTGGTTGGGCAAGCATGTCTTAAGTGAAAGTGGTGTCGCTGACAATTGAATTGCCGCGACCTCTCTCATCAAACCATGTCACATACCACGACGTCGACCTTCCGGGCTCATAAACATGTCGCGATACCGTGCTGTCGCGACTTCCGCTCAGTGTTGGAATTGTTGCCGCGACAACCTCGATGTTGTCGCTACCTCAAGTCTGCATTGATGTCGCGACAACTGGTGTGTCACGCAGACCCTATCTTCCGTGGAATTGTCACGCGAATTAATTTCTCCTCTTGCAACCGATGTCGCCAATTACTACAGTGTTGATGTCACGACTGCATCCAGATGTCGCGATTACTTTCTTCTTCTTCAATTCCCGTTGTTTAACTTTGAGTTTCTTTCACTCCCAAATTTCATTTCGCTTTCAATTAAGATTCATTCGCACTGAGTTCCACCGATGTAACTCAATACGCATTTTGATTGCCAGCCGGCTTAGCAACATTTGGTTCTTTCATCCTTATGCGTCGTTTCGCCGCCACCCGTCATCCCATATCGTCCTCTCGCCACATTCTCCCGCTCCTTATCGTAATTTCGCTTGGTTTTCTCACAAGACAGAATTTGTGAAGTTTATTCAAATTCCATATAAATCAGTTTTTTATGTAAAATTAACTTAAAATGGACTGAAAATAGATGACTTTTAAGGTCATCAAACTCCCCAAACTTAAAATTTTGCTTGTCCTGCCAAAGAAAGAAAAGATTTGTTTGTCCTCAAACAAAAGGATATTTTTCTGTTTCTATTTCAGAGTTGCAACCAATTTAATTGAAAGACTAGAAATCAGATTCTTTCTGTGTATCTACCAAGTCCGCATCAAGATTAGTTTCTACTCAATCGTGTACATAACGGAATTGTTGAATTTGTTTTGTATAAACAAAGAAGGGGTCAATTGATCCCGCTAAAGAGTAAGTTGGTTTCTCATTTCCTTAATGAGTCAATTAACCCTTAAGAGGATGTTCACCGCTTTGATCTTTCGATTCTTCCAAATTCCATGTTGTCAAGTTCATATTGATCTCCACTAATATAAGTTATTATAACCTTCAAAATCAATCAGGTCTTCTTTTGGGCTCAGAATATTAGGGTTTGGGTAAGGTAGGATGGATGGGATTTTAGGTTAAGATTACCAATACCTTTTTCCTTTTCACCTCACATATCACTTTTTCTCCTAGAGTTTCAATAAACTCTAAACTTCATGTTCGGGATACTACATTGATTTTCTTCTATTCAGAATCGTATGTTCCCATTTCATTCAGCAATTCAAACTGGGAATTTTTCTTTTTCTATCGCCATTCAAAGAATGATATAAATGTTTTGTCTTCAGGCTTTAACACTCTTAGCGAACTGGGGTTAGTAACTCTATACCAGATGGCATTAGGGTACTAGGTGTTGAAACACCCTTAAGAACTTAATGTTCTAAGAGAGTCAGCCACAAGACAAAACCTATTCCTTGAGCTTTCTTTTTCCACTCGTATTTTCGATGTAGATCTTTTTTCCTCATTCCCTTTTTCTATATTTTCTCTTAGTTCCTCAAAATTTATGCTCCCCAAACTTTATTTCTTCCTCTCCTTGAATTCTTGGTAACTACAGGTTCTTGGAGGATTGATTCCTAGACGGGTTGGGTCTTTATTACCGATTTTGAAAATAAGGCTTGTTTTGGCTCACCCTCTGAACTAAGGTATATGCACAAGATATAAGTAGGATGGCTAGAATGGCTCAAACTTTCCAAGGATGGTCAGACATTCTCGTTGGTTGTATCACTCCAGGATTTCGCCTGACATATACTCTAACAAGTTCTAGAATTTGGGTTGATTAATCAGCATCAACCCCGAGGATTTTTCGACTCACATCAAGGATGAGAATTTAAATGATGTTATTTCCAACAGGTTCCTTGACTCACTGTTAATACCACAAACTCAAAAAAATTGTTTTGTTCCTTAAATCGTATAACCTTCCTTATCCTGGACTTATTAGCAAAATTCAAACTAAATTGCAATTTATGTTTTAATTAAATTGCCTGTCATTTGGCTCTTATTCTGCATTGTACAAAATTATTAAATTGATTCCCAAATCAGAAACTAAAATGAAACAGAAATATAATTCAGATATCATGAACAACCAATTTACAAATCAGAAGGAAATCTATTCAGATATCAAACATTTTGATTTACAATCTGTTTTCTTACAGTTACACTGTATCTAAGTTCGAGAAAAACCCTTCATTTCTTGATCTAAATCCCTATATCTTCTGCAGGAAGTTGCAGCCCCCGCTTCAAAATTTGGTTCACTGCACCTTGAGTCACCTTTCAAGAGTGATTCTATCAAGCATCAAAGTGTCGGCAAACAAATCGGGTCAGCTCCCTTCTTTGGAGCTTGGTTGATGGATTCTAACTAATCCATATTCCCTTCCATCAACCATTCTTTTTATTACACAGCGTTTTATGGAATGAAGAATGGAATTTATTTCTTTCCGACTCCATTCATTCCATAAAACTGCGGTTCAAAACCTCGGGAGTTCTTCGCTTCTCCTCATCTCCTTTCTCCATTCCCTTGTTCGCTCTTCCCGTCGCTCTCCCATCTTTTATAGTGAATTTCAAGTTTAGGGAAGAACAACCATTTATTCTTTCTTTTATTTTCTATGAATGGATTAATGAGATTCCTCGAACCTTGCTCTTCCGGTGTTTCCAACAAATGTTCGTTGTTTTGATATAGAATTTTGAACGCTTTCTCAAACTCATTAATTTCCTCTGATTATTCGAAATTGAGTGTATTAAACACATTATTCAATTCGAATTTGAATTTCTGCTTTCGCACTAATCATCATTTATTACTTCGCTCAATTGTGTTCTTCTCGTTTCTAACTTCAGCCGAGAATGTGTACTGGTCATTAAATTCATGGCAAATTGAAAATCGCCAATTGCAATTCTTTTCTTTTTGTCGCGATTAACTTCATCAAGCTTGTCGCGACAAAGAAGAACTCCATCTGAGGACAAGTCATCTCTGCTGCGCACCTAAGGTGTTTACTTAAGATGTCGCGACCATCACTGCTTTGAAGGATTTGATCTTGTCGCTGACATAAGTGTTTTGTCGCGACATTCAACTCTATTTTATTTTTATTATTATTTTTTTCTTCAATTCGACTAAGTCACAACATCAACTGCTTCAAATACCACGCGACAGGTTTTGTCGCGACCTAGTCCAGATTTGCCTTAAGTTTAAGGAACGTAGAGCTTTTCATTCTTTATCGCCTTAAAATCTCAAAGATTAACTAAATCAATTCAAACATATAGCCTATTCACTTTTCACAAAGTTCAGAGCAAAAAGTTAATGTCTCTTTTTTCAAAATGCTCCTTCCTGTGAATTGTTGGAGTTGTCCTGGAATCGTCTCCTTCTCTCCTTCCTTTGCCTTTTTGCACTCGCTTCTCGCAACATTTCACGTAAAGAGATTTAATTAAACAAAAATTAGCTTCCATATTACTAACTAATCACTATAAAAACTAGAGAAAACGTAATCAAGGTGAATTCTAAAATATCTACAATGCCTAAAAGTGAAAATGTAAATTAAAGTCTCTATGGGTTGCCTCCCATCACCAAGCCATGGAGTCCTGAATGGACTTGTCGTTTGATTTTCTTTTTCTCTCAATGAACCAATTTGTAGCTCTTCTTTTCTTTCTTCCCCGTCATAATGCTTCATTTCAGCCCATTGACTTTAAATTCCTCCCAAAGATCGTACTGAGTGTTACCAAGCCCCAAAGTAGTGCTTGACACCACTGTATATGGTCCACTCCACCTTGATTTCAATTTTCCTGGAAACAATCTTAATCTGGAGTTAAATAGCAGAACTCGATCCCCTTCTCTGAATTCTTTCCTAAGAATCCTTTGATCATGCCATTTTTTTCACTTTGCCTCAGATCTTAGCATTAATACAGCTTCATTTCTCGCTTCCAACTCATTCAGCTTGAAGTAATCTCTTCCTTTCACACTTGAAATAGAAATTCAGCTTCTGATGGCCCACATAGCTTTATTCTAATTCAAAATAGGTGACATGGCTTGCCAACATAAGTCTATATGGGACATTCCAAATTTGGGAGTTTCACCGCAGCCTCAGAGCCCAAAGTGCATCATCAAGTTTGAAGACCAATCCTTCCCGCAATCCATGCCTTCCAGATCCTTTAATCTCCCGTTGGAAATTTCGCTGGCCCATTCGCCCGGGGATGATAAGCTAGGCTCATTATATGTTTGATCCCATATCTCGCCATGAGCTTTGCAAAACTTTGTTTGCAAAGTGGCTTCATCACTCACTGATGGATAGTTCTGTGGTACCCAAATCAGCTTTCAATATAAGTTCTTTTGCAGAAGCTCAACCGTATTAACATCATTTCTTGGGCAAGCTATGGCTTCCACCCATTTAGAAACATAATCCACTACTAGCAGTATATACAGATTTCCAAATGATTGTGGAAAGGGTCCCATAAAATCTATCCCCCATACATCAAAAATTTGCACCACCAATATTCTGAGGTATCCACTTATGCTCACCATGATCTCACCAAACATCACCACAACATCATCCACTCAAGACAGTCCTTGAAAACTCAAGTACAATAAAACTCGATTGGAGTATCTTTTGAGCTGCCTTCCAAAATGCCCCCATATGGTGATGCATGGCATTCATTCATAATTCTGCTTTGTTCACCCGCACACATCTTCTTATAATCATATCAAGATCTCCCTCTTAAAACAAAAGTGGGTCATCCTAAGATATTACTACGTCACCCCAGCTTTCTTTTCTCTCGTTGTTGGTTGAATTCTCAAGGAACTACTCCACAAGCCAAGTAATTCACACACAAGATACTAAGGCATTTGGAATGACAATTGAAATAGTTGCTCATCCGAGAAATTCTCTTAGTCTTATCTCCTCCCTCTTCTCGCTTGATTTCTTTCTATTCGACAAGTGATCAGCTATCACATTGTCACATCCTTTTATCCTTAATCCAGATCACCCAAAGAGGACCCAATCGTATCGCCCTGCTTAGCTTCCTTTGACATCGATATCGATGGTCAGATGGTCCGTGTGAACTATAACATGGGATCCCGTGAATATACCTAAATTTCGCAAAGCAAACACTATGGCTAGCATCTCCCTTTTCAGCCAGAATAGTTTTCTTTGTGCTTCATTGAAGGTCTCGCTAGCATAGTATATGGCTCTTAATATTTTATCCTTTCTTACTCCCAATATGTACTCTATCAAGGGTCACCGCATCACACATTACTAATCCTCGATCCCATTCGTGCACGGCGATAGGTGCTTGAACCAATCTAATCTTGATTTCAAAGGCGTGCCGCAGGTGAATCATCAAAATTTCAAACTTCGTGTCCTTCTCCGCATCCGCGATAGTGGTCCGCTATCCTTGAGAAATCTGATGGAATCTCTATAAAATCCAGCATGCCCCAAGAAACTCCTTATAATTTTTTATCATTGGAGGTGCTAAGGTTTTGATAATGGAAATCTTGGATTGGTCCACTTCTAGCCCTTTAGCAGAAATTTTATAACCAAGAACAATACCTTCTTTCACCATGAAATGGCATTTTTCCCAATTCAATGCTAGCTGTTTGTCCTTGGATCTTTGAAGTAATCAAGCTTCCGTGTCATCAGACACTGCTCAAAACTGACCCATACACCGTGAAGTCATATCCATAAAAATTCCATGACTTCCTCAACCAACTGGAGAATACATCATACACTGAAAGTAGCAGACAGATAGCCCAAATGGCATCCTTCCTCGAAAGCAAAGGTACCATGTGGGCATGTAAATTTAGTCTTTTCGTCCTCGTGCACCGCAATCTGTCAGGAAATTAATATCCATCCGTAAAACAAAATGATGATGTTCTCGCTTAACCTGCCTAGCATCCGATCAATGAAAGGTAATGGAAAATGATCTTCGTTGCCGGTTCGCCTGTAATCAATGCATATTCTCCATCCACATCGCTCTTGTTGGAATCAATTCATTCTTTCATTGCGGATCACAAGAATCCACCTTCGGAATCCACATGGACTGGCTAACCTAAGACTATCCGAATTGCATAGATAAAACCAAAGATTTAACCATTTTAGACTCCTTCATGACTACCTCCTTCATGACTGGATTCAATCTCCTTTGATGTTCAATAGTCGGGTCTGTACTTCTTCTAGAAGTATTTTGTGCATGCATATTGATGGACCGATACTTTAATCTTCAATATACCATATGACTTTATGCTTCTTTAAAATGCATGAAACTTTGTTCCTCAAAGATCACTAAGTCTCCGTCGAAATTATTACTGTTTGTTCTTGATGCTCCAGTAAGCATACTTTTTTAAATGACTTGCAACGGCGCCATAAAACCATGAGACTACATCAATTAATTGTTATGATCAAAACACTGATTCAAATTTATGACTTATTACCCAAGGATTTATTATCGTCCTCAAGAATAAACCATCAAACTCGGAAAGTGTGGGTTTCTTTAGCTATGTGTTGATTAAAAAGTTATTTCATAAGAGTAAATCCATTTTCTCCGTGGTTTTGATCCAAAGATAATCGCAAGTGCAATGCATCGAACAAGTAGAACATTTGTCCGCATATCGATCCCACAGTAGATCCTCAAGAATTTTTCAATACCAACTACTCCAACTACTTAAGCTCCATACTATTTCGACTATAATACTATAATGGGATTTTGCTGAAAGTTTGAAAAGAATATGTGTGAAAAATGAATGAATAACAAAATGAATTGAATATTGAAATATTAAAATAACAAATTTGGGATTGAACATTCTAAAGAAAACATTGAATAATCATCACTGTGAAGAATCAATTCCTACAAATTGCACCAGAATCTTTTGGGTTTTCTCGAACTAGCAGATTTTTAAAACTATATCCAAGGACTAAGATAGTGGATCGGATCTCCAAACCACACCGCTCATCATTTCACCTTAACTGCTTCTCTCGAATACGAGGGTGAGATAACTATTTTAATCCCAGCAAATTTCGTTCGGGTATTTTCTTCAATACCTAGTACTCCACAACATGGACTGCAAACCTGAGCTCCTTCAATATAGTCATTGCAAAGGTTTGCACTGTACTGGTTCCTCATCCTCAAAATTAGAACAAATTTTTACTCTTCCTTGATTAGATCCTGCTAACACTGATCGACCAATATTCGACCGAACTCTCCGCATACTTAAATTAATAACTCACTCAACTCATTCTCGGTTACAAGTGAAAAGATGATGTATTGATTTAAATATACAGAGCACATTAGATCAGCAATATCAGGTTCAAATACCTTCACGAAATTGTTCCTTACTCTCAGGAATACCTTCTCTCAGGTCACTGCAGGGCCTTAAACTGAGTCAAACAACCTTCGCTGGTAATAAGAGATCGAAATCGGGATCAATTCCAAGAAACAAGCAAAACCAAAGAAGTCGATTTAATATCCAGTTCACCATAATGAATAAAATATCATTGAAAGATAATTTCTGACAATAACGTTAATTCAATGGAAGCTGGGATTCTAAATTACCGGATATACCATACATTGGCTTCATTGAACAAGAAAACCATCAGAATCTAAACTGGTGTTCGAAATCCAAAATTTGTCGAATCTCAAACAACCTGCATAAAGAATTTTAAGAAATATAAATCGCATTCACTAAATCCTTACAAAATTTAACGCTCAAATCCAAATTAGAACGAATACAAACTAATCTAATCTAAAATAAAATGGAAAGAAAATCAAAACGAAGAAAGAAAAGAAAAGAAAAGAAAAATAAAATACAGAGCCTTCGCAGAACCCGCATCTCTTCAAGTCGCCAAGAGTCGCTTCTTTTGGTAGCACTTCAGATTTATAGGGTTCCGTTGGGCCCCACTCGATGCATTCTCGACTTTATTTAGCCGCCCAGCAGGTCGACACGCCGCGACATCAGCCTTGCCGCGACCGCTTCGTTTCGCGTACTCGCCGCAGAGCCCTGCGTGGTTGCCATACGTCTTAAGTGAAGTGGTGTCGCTGATGCCTTGATCTTGTCGCGACCTCTTCTCATTGAAACTCACGCCGCGACAAATTTCATCGACACGCATCTTCCGGTCCATGCACCGACGCCCGACAAATCGCGTTGTCGCTAATTCGCCAAGACAATTGTTGTCGCGACAACCCGATGTTGTCGCGACCACGCTCGTGAATTGATGTCGCGACACCGGTTGTCGCTGACAACCGTGCGTTGTCGCAACCTTATCTTCTCGCGGAAATTGTTGTCGCCAATTAATTTCTCCTGCAAACTGATGTCGCGACTACTGCTAGAGGTTGATGTCGCGATCGCATCCGTATGTCGCACATTGTTTCTTTTCTTCTTCAATTCCGGTTGTTTAACTTTGAGTTTCTTTCACCCAAATTTCATTTTGTTTTCAATTAAGATTCACGGCGGGCCGGAGTTCCACTCGATGTAACCCGAACACATTTCTGATTGCCGTCGGCTTAGCAACATTCGTTCTTTCATCCTTATGTGTCGCTCTACGCCACCCGCTTCATCCCATTATATCGCCTCTCCACATTCCTCGCTCCTTTATTGCAATTTCGCTTTCTTTGGGATTTCACGCACGTAATTGGGTGAAGTTTATTCCGCATTCCCGCATAAATCGCTTTATGTAAAATTAATCGTAAAAAATGGACTGAAAATAGATGACTTTTAAGCTCATCAATTCTGCATGATTTTAAATTGAGTTACGTGTGCTTCTCTGCGTAATCGATGTAATGTCCATTTTGGTTTAGGGTCGAATGAAAGTAATTCCCTGCGATCTTGTCTTTACACGCACACTAATTGCTTTCCTGAAATCGCAAGTATGAAGTCGAGACCAAGTCACAGCACAGATGAAATAAGGAAAAATACCTAAAACAAAGAATAATAAAAAATTATTAATAAGTAAAAAGAACTAACAAAATAAAATTTATCCAGTAATAATCTATAACATTGTCAATATCGCATTAAACTTCCCAAAGAACGGCGCCAAAAACTTGACAAGCCGAAGGAGTGTGTAAAAGCTGGTAAAATGTAGAGCCGCACGCGCAAGTATACGCGGCCGAGTCTGTTTTATATAGTGGCTAGTCAAGGTCGCTCCCACGAAGAGAAGGGTTGAATATTTCAGCTTAGTGATATAGACAATATTTAGACCAAATATAGCTTAATTATGCCTAAATTAATTGATTTAAGGAAAGTTCTAATATTAAAATTTTACTTAAGGTAATGATGGGAAAATCCAAGGTTTTGCCAATACCACACCTGATGGATTTTAACCTAGATATTGTATTTATTTAATATTTCATATGATTTATGTTAGCGGGTTGATCTTTCCTACAAGATATTCTCCCTCGAGATATAGTTGCCTATCTCGACAATACATGGACATCTCTCGTCGCCAATCCCTGACTAGATGCATAAATGTGCAAACCCTAGTGCTACACTTGGAACGAAGATATCTCTATTCACTGATTGACCAAGTGTTGCTTTACCCATGTCCCTATGAGTCATATTCTCTCGATATCATACTAATAGCATTAGCATGCCACAATTGGCCAAATAATAACATGTGATTAAATTCAGGAGTAAAGCAACCATATAAATTCATACCAATATTAAATAAACCAAAATTAATGTATTAATCCATAATGGTGCGGTTAGGGTTGACAAAACCTTAGAGAGAAAAGTTAGTTCATAGTGATTTCATTGCAGACTAAAAGATTTTTAGCATCAAACGAATCAGGAAAAGAAATACAGAAGAAGTCGTCTTCGCAATCTCTCATAATCCGTCTCCGCCAATCTCTCTCTATCCGTCTGTACTTGTCTTCAATCTGCCTCTGAATCCCCCATTTTGCCTTGAAAATGCTTCCCTTTTATATCTCAGGATCCGAGCCCATCAATGGCCAAAATTTCAGAGTTTTTTAACGCTCCCGTCTGGAAAAGAAGGCCCGCTGTGTGAAAGGAGGCTATGCCGTGATGAGCGTACTCGAGGCCCCTACTTGGAATCATCTCGTTGGTTCGTTGGGTGTAGGGCCTCACGCTCTGCTATGAATCGACTTCTGGCCATGACATGGAGTGCCTTCTTGTTGTGTGAGGCTCTCTTGTACTTCTCATTGTATTCTCTGCTTCGGGTCTTTTCTTCTATTATTCAACTTCCTTTTTTATTCCTATATCGCTTGCCTTGTCCTGTAAAACATTATAATATGGGGAATTAGCACAATATTAGTGAATATAAATGTGAATCATGTAATTGAGCTATAAAAACACTTAGAAATTTTACTGAAATGCATGCATAATTCACTCCGATCAAGGCACCTAGGGGAGGGGGGCTTCGGCTATGATGGAGGGTCTACAGGGCTAGGGCTCCTATTTATGAATGAAGGGGCAAGATGGTTTGGGCTTATGACGGGGAGGATCAAAAACAGCGGGGAAGCTCGGGAAAATAAGGAGCACTAATGCGTAGGTTTTCAAGCCTAGGCTGATACTGCAAATTATGTTGAAAAATGAAAGGCACAAACAAAAAGGGGTGGGAACCTGCTTTACACAAGTTTGCAGGCCTGGGAAAGGAAAAAAAAATGGAGAAAAGAGTTTGGCAGAGAAAGCCGGAGAGCTGCGAAATTTTATAGCTTCCCTTGCGAGAGTGGCTACCGCCCCCCTACGAAAATGCCTTTCTGCGAAAATGGCACTTGAGAATTTCGCTCACATAAAAACACTTTCTGCAAAATGACCTAGATTTGCAAAATTTATGAGGGGTTCTTAGTAAAATGTAGTTTTCTAAAAAAAAAATTTCTACTACATCACCTTGCTTCAGTAATTGAGCAATTCCTACAAAATAAACACAACAATATCAAGTAAAAACACGGGAAAATAAAAAATCAATCTACTATTAAGGTTAAATTAAGGAAAAGACGAGGGAAAATAAATAAAAATAAAATAAAATAGCATAAAATAAAATAAAATATCAAACAAAAAGAAGTGGACTTTCTGGAGTCTCGAGGCGAGTCCGCTAAGCCAAACTCCTTAAACATTTGGAGGCTCAATGAGGGAAAGTTCCTCCTTGTTTGGTGTGAAGGGGACTACATATGGCTTGAGTCTTTAGCCATTCACTTTGAATAGTTGGTTACCCTTTGAGCTAAGCAATTCCAGTGCTCCATTAGGGTAGACTTTATGGATAATGAAGGGACCAGTCTACCTAGACTTGAGTTTGATCGAAAAAAATGTGAAGCTTGGAATCGTAGAGCAACACTTAATCTCCTTTCTGGAAATTTTTTCGAGCTACCATCTGGTCATGCCATTTTTTCGATCTCTCTTTTGCAATTTTTGAATTTAGGTAGGCATCATTTCACAGTTCCTCTAACTCGTTGAGGTCAAGGAACCTCTTAAGGTCGACTCTTTCTAAATCCAAATTCAGCTTCTTGATCGCCCACCATGCCTTGTATTCTATTTCCATAAGGAGGTTGCATGCTTTGCCATACACCAGGTGATAGGGGGACATCCCGAGAATTGTCTTGAAGGTCGTCCTGTATGCCCATAATGAATCCTAGCGACAGGGATAGTCCTTCTGGTAGATTCTTTACCTTAGTCGGGATAGTCTTGATTTCCCAATTGGCAAGCTCAACTTGTCCACTGGTCTAAGGATGGTAAGGGGTGGCCACTTCATGTTTCACTCCATATTTACCTAGGAGGGTTTCAAAGGGTTTGTTGCAAAAATGTGAACCCCCATCACTAATTATGGCCTTAGGCACCCCCGAATGCAGGAAGATATTACTCCTTTCAAAACCCGAGTACCACCTATGATCGTTTTCTTTGGAAATTGCCTCCCAACCCATTTAGGCATGTAATCAACCCCACCAAGATGTCACGAATATCCAAAAAAGATGAGGAATGGTCCCAGCCAAGAATCAATGCCCCAAACATCAAATAAGTCAACTACTAAAACTGGGTTTAAGGGCATCGTATGACGGCGAGAAAGCTTCCCGAGTCTTTGGCATCGATTGCAACCTCGGCAGATCTTGTGAGCATCCTTAAAGAGGGTAGGCCAGTACAACCCAGATTGGATGACCTTCATAGCTATCTTCTATGAAGCAAAGTGACCTCCACATGCATTTTCATGGTAGTGACTAAGAATCCCCTGTTGTTCTTCCTCAGGTACACACCTTCTAATGATCTGGTCTGCACAGTATTTGAACATAAATGGCACCTCCTAATGATAGGAATGAATTTTGGTGAAGTAGTATTTCTTATCCTGTGCCTTCCATTTAGCTAGGACCTCCCCTATTGCTAAGAAATTAGCAATATGAATATCTTGCAGAACTTTCTAGCCGATAATGTGATTCCTGCGAGGAATTCATCATTAATTCAGAGGGTATTATCTATTATGGGCTATCGTCAATCTGGAGAGGTGATCTGCCACGACATTCTCTACCCCTTTCTTGTCGTTGATCTGAAGATTAAATTCCTGGAGTAGGAGAACCCATCTAATCAGCCTTGCCTTAGCATCTTGCTTAGTTAGGAGGTACTTCAAAGTGGAGTGGTTTGTGAAAATAACAATGTCTGACCCCACCAAGTATGCTCAGAATTTGTCTAAGGCACGGACTTTACTTGCCAGTTCCTTCTCATGTTAGTGTAATTTCTCTGAGCGTTCGAGGTTTTGCTTGCTCAATAAACAAGCATAAGAGAACTTTCCATCTTCTCTTTGCCCCGAGGACTACCTCGATAAGCGAGATCAGCGGCATCACACATGACTTCAAAAGGTTGCTGCCAGTTAGGTGCTCTCACTATAGGTGCAGTGGTCAGGTGGGATTTGAGCTCTTCGAAGCTCTTTTGACAAGTTTCATCCCATGCAAACTTAGTATCCTTTTCCAGCAACTTATAAAGGGTTTTGCAATTTTTGAAAAATCTTAGATGAACCTCCTGTAGAAGCCAGCATGGCCAAGGAACTGTCTTACTGCCTTGACATTTGTGGGGGGTGGTAGTTTGGAAATAAGCTCAACTTTGGCCTTATTAACCTCAATTCCCTTGTTTGAGATAACATGCCCCACGACAATTCCCTGATTCACCATAAAATGGAATTTCTCCCAATTGAGCACTAGGTTATTTTCAATGCATCTATGCAGCACAGTTTGAAGGTTAGCTAAGCACTCCTCAAAAGTACCCCCATATATGGTGAAATCATCCATATATACTTCCATAATGCGCTCCACCATATCATTAAAAATGCTGAGCATACATCTTTGGAATGTAGCAGGTGCATTGCAGAGGCTAAAAGGCATTCTCCTGTAAGCGTAAGTCCCAAATGGACAAGTAAAGGTGGTCTTCTTCTGGTCCTCTGCCATAATCTCTATCTGAAAATATCCATAATACCCATCCAAGAAGCAATAGAATGGGTGTCCGGAAAATCGCTCAAGAAGTTGATCGATTAAGGGTAAAGGGAAGTTATCCTTTCTTGTCACTGCATTTAGTCTCCTGTAGTCTATGCATACCCTCCAACCTGTGGTAAGGTGGGTAAGCACATCCTCTTCTCTTTCATTCTGCACAATGGTCACCCCTGACTTCTTTGGCACCACCTGAGTTAGACTCACCCAGGGAGTATCAGAAATAAGGTAAATAATGTCGGCCTGCAACAATTTGAGAACTTCTGTGCACACTACCTCTTGCATATGAGGATTCAGACGCCTCTGTGGTTGTCTCACTGGCTTAGATTCCTTCTCCATATAGATGTGATGAGTGCAAACCAAAGGACTAATCCCCTTTAGATCGGAA
The DNA here is from genome assembly GCA_016808115.1 of Tetrastigma voinierianum. Classification (NCBI taxonomy): domain Eukaryota; kingdom Viridiplantae; phylum Streptophyta; class Magnoliopsida; order Vitales; family Vitaceae; genus Tetrastigma; species Tetrastigma voinierianum. The sequence continues at coordinate 6,083,301 of JAEQBH010000173.1, read as the reverse complement.
ATTTTCCATCCAATGGCCTGCTTGTACTTCTTGAGGATGTCCAAAAGGCTGCTCTCCTGTGAGGCATTCAACTTGATAGAGAAATCACAGTGGGCAGTGATCACACTTTTCCAAATATGCATATTTTAATTCTACGGGGAGAGGCTTGAGATCAAGCTTTTGGGGCTCTATGCTTCCTTCTTTTTCGCTATCCTCCCCAGTCAACAAGGGAAGGGTTTCTTCTTTTCTTCTCTAAGGCCCATAAACGGCACCTGTAAATGCGGGACTCTACGATCTTAGGAAATTTCTGCTAGTTCCTCAATCAATTCTCCCTGTAGTTGCTGCAGCTGAGACTGTTCATCCAAAATGGTTTCAATCAGACAAACCTCTTCGGGATCCTCATCCACTAGGTGCATGTGTTTTTTTCTCAAGTGGAAAATGTTAAGTTTCGGTGTCATGTTCCTAAATGTCAGCTGCATAACTCTATTTCAGCAATTAATAATCGCATTTAAGGTAGCCAAGAATGGCCTCCCAAGGATGATGGGTACATAATTGGCCCCTCGACAAGCGGTTTTGGTGTCGAGGACAACGAAGTCCAGGTAATAGAATCTGTCCACTGTGCAGAGACATCTTGGCGGTGCCTTAGAATTTTAAATGACACAATACGCTAAAGATAGGAATTGATGGTGAGTAGGTTTCAATTCTCCCGGCCCCAACTTCTTGTAAGCAGGTAGGGTGACGGGTTGACAATAGCCCTCAAGTCCGGTAATGCGCTACTCCACCTGAAGTTCCTCCAATATTCAGAGATGGTAAAACTTGACCAGTCTTTGTATTTCCTTGAGTTTTGCCGGATGATGGCAACCGACTTATACGTCAAGAGATACTTCTTTGGTTTGCGATCTTCTTCTTTTGCCTCACATCTTCTCTTGCATCAATTTTTCTTCACTTTGCCTTGGAGTTTTTCTATTCAGTTCTTGGGTGGTTGATGTCGACACTTGAGTTCAAACTTCATGATTCATCATTACATCCCGATATTGAACTTAAAGTCTTTTAAAAACACATAAAACAGCCAAAAATACTCTCTAAATGGCATAAGTGCTACTAAGAAGACTTGAACACTTCAATTGGTATAAATGACATGATTAATGCGCAATAGCACTCAAAACCCATCTAATAGGGTTAAGTACTTTTAGGCATTAATCACACCTAACCGGCGTTGCTGAGTCCCTTGTAATGCAAAACAAAAAGGAGATGCATGTAGTGATTTTCAAAAGAGTTAGGATTGGTATATGTACATATAAACATTGCCTTTAAAGCGAAAAATTGACATCAGTTGTAAGCGATAGCAAGAGAACTAAATCCATCTGAAACGATTCTAGGTCGATCTTGGATCCACGATTCTCAGCAGATTTCCACCTAAATCTAATGGTTCTTTATATAACGGATTACGCCAATAAATTGCAAATTTGTCCCTCCCCCATTGCTTGACATGGCCTTAAAATTGTTGAACAACCTAGATAAGGATGATTACGCACTTCTTTCTTTATTCAACTACATTCTTTGTAGGATGCACAATGCTTAAAATTCGACTTCACCAAGTCCGTTATAACTTGGTCCGCCGATGACTCGACCAATTAAGGTTTAGGGCACCAAGCCAAAGGATCTTGCGACACAAACTCTAAAGGCTTCACCACGGACTCCAGATGACTTGAAAATCAAGCACACAAATCGTTAGGGACTCTACCTATCCACCCGTATAACAGACACTAAATCATTGACTCCTGACCAATTAAGGCAGGGCATCGGGTTTGAAACTTTCGCCGCCACCCCTCGGACCGTGCTCAGGTTTCAAGGCAAAACTTCACGACTTTATTTTTCTTTTTCTTCTTTTCTTTTTTCTTTTTCCTTTTGCTTTTTCTTTTCTTTTCCTTTTTGGAAGACAACATTGGTCTTCAATTATAGGTAACACAAACCTATCCTAGGTTGCCCGACATACCCTAAGTGAAGCTGTAAGCGAGAATCAAACAAATTCCACGGCCTATTGAAACAATGCAGGTGTGCAGTGTGTGAATTAGCTTAAGGGAGAAATTTCCAAGTTGAGCATGTTGGAACTGTGACTAACCAAAATTTAATTCAAGCATGGAATTTGTTCTAGCATGGGGTGACAAATCGGGATTCAGTTTTCGACAAAAGCATTCAATTGTCCAATTGTAGCAATTCAATTGTTCAATTGAAAGAAAAAGCAAATTTAAACATAGTGGAGGTACAAACCGGACATGCACAAAAAAGTGTATATATATAAAAGCGAAATAGCTTTTGATATAGCCAAAATGGCTTCATCGCTGAATACAAAGCTAAACACAAAAGTATCACTTGCCTACTATGGCTAATGCATAGTCTAATCAAAATCGGTGGCGGGTTGATAAAGTACAGGTAACTATGCAAAAAATGTAAAGAAACCTAACCACCTCCTTCTTTGTGGTGGTGGTGGTGGTGAACTTTGAAAACAACAGCGCTATAAGCTGAACATCGAATAGAGCTGAAAATGCGTGGTGGGCTCCCTCTCTACGATCGGGAACACGAGAAGACCAGGATACGTCATGATCTCTTTGAAGCATAAATTGTGCCCAGGTCAACCTCGATCTGGGATTTTTGTGTATTTAGTGAAGCGAGATGGCGTATCACACCGGTATCTCTCTAGGACTGGCATGAATGTACTCCGTGAATGGTGTGCTAAATGGGATGGGCGGAATTATGTCGGTACGAGCTCTAGCGATGTAATTACGTGGAGGAGGGATGAAGGTGATATCTGTGGAATTGGACTGGCGTATCTCGGGCTCGGGGCGGATTATATCATCGTATGGTGGTCCTCGACCTCTTGACCGGTACCTCCTCACGGTCTGTGGTCGTAGAGTGGAAAGAAACGGGCATAGTCATCACCGCTCCTTGACATGACCGGGGCATCGAAGAACCCTCATCTCGATCTGAATCCTCTGGGAATCCCATATGCTCGAGAACCTGGCATAGGAGTCTCGGCATCGGTAGTGGCCTCTGCAGTACTAGGTCATACTGTGGACCATGCCACTCAAAATGTAGCAAGGAGAGTCATCCCACCCATTTCAGGAGGGACTGAACCAATATCCCTCCAGACTCGGTATAGAGCCTCAATATAGCTCCCATCCGTATCGTAATCTTGAAGCGGAAATAAGCTTCGTCACAACAATGGTGACCGGCGGCTTTTGCAAGCGAGAAACTGCCTCGCCATACGAATTGGCATTTGGGTGTCTGCGGCGGTCTTTCGAGACTCATCTCGCGATGAGGCGGTGGAGGCCCCAATCTCTGTAACCCTCTTGCATTGGCGGCGGTATCACGCGGGCCAAGAGGCTCTTGAAATATCGGCCGCTCGAGAATTTTCCGCGGCGATCATCGTCTTGAGCGAAGCTCACGCGGACTATCTGATCCTCTAGACGTCATCGAGTGGTAAAACTACAACACCACTCGTGGGAAGTAATGTTGCCTCGGAGTCATGAAAGGCAATAGCGAATAATCCTCGATCAATCTCATGGACTCCGGTATCTGGGATGACCCTGTGGCGGGGGGCGTCGTAGTCACGACTCGATGAGCGATCTGCGATGGAGTCGCACATTCCCCGAAATGGGGTTCCCTACAAACAATGGCCGTCGAGATCCTCGAGCGGGTGGCGGTGAGGTGATGAAGTCGCCTCGGCGATGATGTTGGTGGTGAGGCCGAGAGGATGATGAGCTCACACGGGCACGATGTGCGGGCCGCTTGGAGGGCTGGGCCTCAGAACTCTCAGGTGATACGGAGTGATGGGGCCGCGGGGTCCGGTAGTGTCGATATGACGAATCCTAGAGGCTCCTCGAGGAACGGCCTCGGGGACCGATGATGAAATCTTGGAAATTTGGGGCCGGGTGAGATTCCCTCTCGGGTCATCTTGGCAGATCTCACGGCGGTAGAGATCTTGGGACCCACCCGAGTGAACCATGCGTGTCGAAATAAAATCTTGGAAGGCTGACTCAGCGAAAATGCCGGTTGAGGCTGCGTAATCTACGAGGCCCGAGGTTCTGAAGCGATTGAATCACTCTGGAATCAAGGCTGATGAATCGGGGCTCAGGCTACTGGCCAGAAACTTGACTCTGGACCTAGCTAAGCAAGGCTCGATAGCGATCAAATCTTGGGACGGGGCACAGCGAACGAGACACAGCGGGTGCACAGGCGGCAATGGAGGCTCAAAGGCTCGGCGTGACGGCACGAATGCTGAAGCCGATGATCGGTCGTAATGGGCGCAGCGCGTGTAGTGGATGCTGGTCGGGGCTGATCCAGCGCTCGAACGGAGGTGTAGGTAAGAGGTGATGCGCGGGCGAGCTGGCGGCTATGAAGGCTCAATCGTGCGGTCGCCCAGCTCCGGCGGTGTGAGTGAGCCCCAGGCTCGAGCAGCGTGATGTGATCGGCGGTAGAAGGCTGGGAGATCTGGGGGCTTGTGAGAGAGCTTCGCTAGGGGAAATATGAAGTGACTATTTGGCTATCCCCCTCCCAGGTTTATATAGAACCAACATGGGCAGCCGAAGGGTCTTCCTGCCAATTTTCGCTATTTTTAGCGAATTTGAGAACAATAAGTACACTACACCGCATTTTAAAATTTTAATTTAATTAATAATATATAAAATAAGATTATTATTATAAAATTTACTATATGTCTTGTAATTAAAATTTAAAACACAATACTATACTATACAAACTAAATTACTAGAAAGTGGCGCTAGGATTAAAAATTGCCTCCTAAAAATAAGCTGAAATTAACTAAATTAACTAAATTAAGATGAAGTAAAAATTGTGGGTACGGGTCGGTTTGAAAACACGAACGATTCGATCTCAAAAATTACTCAAGGGGGGTCAAGGAGAATGATCTCCTCAACCCATGCAGTAGCCTGGGCTGATTCCATTTTTTTGGGTGCCCGATTGTTGACTGGTCCTACTGTGATGGCTTACAGATTGGAACGAATTGGCTTGCGGTAGGTGTTGATAAAGCGGGACCAAAATTTCTTCATCTCGCTTGGTGATTACTCCTGTAATTCTGGACATTTGCTACGCACGACCAATTGAAACAACTTCATTAGTTCTTTGATTTTCATTTTCTAACGCTCATGTTTGTTGTTCAAATGAAAAATATTCAACTCAGGAGTCTGTTACCAAAGGTAAGTTGCATGAGAAGCTCCATTAGGCAATTTGTTATTGCATTGGCTGTGGCGAGAGAAATGGTCTTCCTAAGATGATTGGTACATGATTGGGTTCAACGCAGGGTGGTTCGGTCTTCGAGCACCACAAAATCTGCTGGATAGTAGAGGAATTTGTATCTTCACTAGACATCCTCAGCTATCCCGCCGGGATTTTTTCAGCGATCTATCAATGATGGTGTGATGATGTGTTTGATTACTGACTGTTGGCTTTGTATAACTGAATAGGCGTGATTGTGATCTAAATCAAACAATGACACATCACATGCGATTCCACTTAATATTGGCCCGAAATTATGGGAGATCACGGATCCTTGTATTTGTGAATTATTTGCTTTGGATTATAGCCTTGCGACTTGTTCGGTGAAATGCCTTCTTCTCAATGCCTAATCCGCTTCTTAATTGTGAAGATCTTCAAGAATTTTGCATGAGGAACTTTGTTTGATTATGTCAAAAGAGTATGTTAACCTTCACTTGCCTTAAGACCTCTAAAATGCACACTTGTTGAGATGCCTTCTTCTTACCTCTAAGTGCTGTGGAAATGGAGGTGGTATACGGTATTTCATTGAATCCTCCTTTAGGAGAATATGCTCAGTTACAATTCTTCTAGGTTCTTGGTAGGGTTTTGGCATAGGTTGATCAACCTCTTTTCCCTCCTCGAGGGTAATTATAGCCTTAACTTTCATCCATTCTGGTGTTGGATGACCCGACCTCATGGATTCCTTGGGATTTGGAGGTGTTGAGAGGGGAGCCTCCTGCTCTTGTACCTCAGCAACTTGTTGATCCTTGGTGATTGAATCTTGTGGGTTATCAATTTTAAAGTTCGGTGCTCTCAAGCCCATCTATTCTCTTATTCGATTGTACTTTCTACGAAGTATCAATCCTTTGTGCCGGTTGCACATTGATTCCCTTTTGTTTCGAAACCCCAAAGTTGCTCACCACCCTTACTCGGAATTCAATGGCTTGTTCTCACGGAGAAGAGGATGGTGGTTGTTGTGTTGTGAGGGGGTACCCAAGCGGGGTTTGGCCTGGGGGTACATAAGCAGGGGGGTTGGGTCTCCATGAGAGGTTAGGGTGATTCCTCCAATTGGAATTGTAGGTATTACCATATGGAGCATTGGATTGTTGTGGCTTGTGACAGGCCGAAAACGCGGTGTGTAAAATGTATGCCTATGTGTGCAAGTGCACGCGTAGCCCCAAGTAATATAGTGTACTTAAAGTACGGATATCGATCCACGAGGGAAGGGTATGTGACTACAAAGGTTACCTTTTAGATAATATCCCCGAAAAGTGACTTTAGGAGGAAATTCACATATCTGAAGACTACAAACTAAATTTTTATCAAAGTATTGGTTTTGAAGCCTAGAGGTTATATCTCCCATATCCGCGTTCGATGGTTAACTCTAAAGATATTGTTATTCAATATTTATAATATGTCCCTTGGCGAGGTGGTCTTGCCTCACGAGATATCCTCTCTCGAGTATATCCGCCCTATCGTGAATAGAATCGAGTATATCTCTCTATCTCGACTCGGTATTAGAAATGCTTAAATATTCTACTTTTGAGATGCCACTTTCGGGTTCGGAATATCTCACCATTAGCCGAATCGAGGCAGAAACTACTCTACGGATCCTGGATACCCTGTCTCTCGGTCACCGGATCTCGGTCACGATTATGCTAATGTCTTTGGCCAAACATTATCATATAATTAAACTACGGGTATAGAATGATCTGACGATTTATAAGCAATGAATAACATAAAGGTCGATCTTTTTAATCCATCGCATATGACGAGGGACGTAACCCTAGAGAATCTAGAACATAATGAAAGAAAGATGAAAATGTTTAATAAAGAAAACATAAACAATATCAAATATCAAAAATGAAAAGAGCGGTACAATTAGGGCACTTCCTTGAAGCCCGGTGTCACTCTGCTCTGGAAACCAGTGCCTCGGGTTCGTACGCCTCCGATCTTACTAATTCACGAGCCATTACGTACTTTAAATGATGAGTGAATGTTGTTTGGCAATGCGACGTGGTGACGTCATGACGTGGCGATCACTTCCTTTACTGCTCTTCATTGTTCCAAAGCTGGCTCAGCTGCTCTTTTACGCTCGATGAACTCTTGATCACAGACACCAATCAGGATCAGCCACAAAAACTATAAAATTACTATAAAATAAATGTGAAAATGAAGAGCAAATCTGCGAGTGTAAGATGAGTGTTTTAGGCACTTCATCACACTAAACCCAGTTTCTTGCTTGTCCTCAAGCAGGCCGAAAGCTCTAAACGAGACTACCTCATGGACCGACGGACTCACATAAACGTAGTAATGCACATGCTAAAAGTAGAGGATCAATTTGGGCGGCCCACACTCCCTTTGTTTTGCTCGTGATTCGAGAGAATTCATGCGGGTATTTGACTTTCGGCGAGTAAATTGATTGAGATAGGTGGAAGTGACATTGCATCAAATCCCACGTGGTGTTCGATAGCCTTTCCCAAAATCCACATGTGCTTATAATGGTGACCTCGTATATGCCTAGGTTCCGATACCCCCAAACTTAAGTTCAACTCACCTATTTAGGCCAACTAGAAAAGGATAGGAACACACCCATTTTATTCATATCCGGCCACCGAAACGTCTACGTACCTAAAACAAAATGGAAGAATATCTAGTGCGAAAGGTTTGGATTGGTGTTCTATGTGAGGATCCATTGGTGAGCTCCCCGCGGTTGGTTAAGGGCACCAGGCATTCAATTCCCTTCAAACTTCACCCCGAACACTCAACCAAACTCAAAGGCTCTAGGTTGCGTGAATGATCCATCTTACATCCCACATGTAGCGGGCGTTGAAGTCAATGACTCCATTGATTGGCTCGAGGCATTGGAAACACATTAGGCCGCTTAATTTGTGCGGATTCCGATTGGATGATCCCGCTTATTCCTATGCATATACCTATTTTTGTCATATTTCTTTTTTTTTTTTTTTCTTTTTGGTTGGGGCTCGATGGCAATCCTCTTTTGATTAGGTGTCCCGTCGCTCCGAATAGTTAAGATCTCCACAGGTTGATCGAACTTTAGTAGTTGGTTCATTACCTATCATACTCACGAAAGTCACTAGTGTGTGAGTGTGATAGGGTCTTTGAGAAGCCCCGGTTTCAAGCGACTTCCACCGAGGATCGGTTCATAACTGCGTTTACCCTATTCAACCTAATTACGAGCATGTCAGCTTAGCGTATGCATTTGAACAAGTCTATAATGAATTGATCAAAAATGATCCTCAATATTCAACATGGCATGCATGTCATAATTAGTACATACGAATGTCCTAAAACACGCAAACAACACATGACTCATCAACATGAAAGTGCGATGCAAAATAAACTAAACTAAACCTAAACACCACCAATAGCGCATGCGATACTAAAACAAAAACCTGACTAATATGCGAAATTTTTTAGCAAAAAGACTACATACTACTAAAACCAAAACATGATAAACAAAACACAAAAACATAGTACTTGATCACATACCCAGACAAAATATCCAGTGCCCTCACTGGTAAGATAGAAACAATAGAGAGGAAGGGACTCCACGAAGATCGGCTGCGATGGAGGTGGTGGAGGTGGTGGAAGAAGCATCGGGAGGCTGGGGCGGTTGGGCTGCATAGGCTGCTGTTTGTAGAATGATGGCGTTGGCGGGAGATTTGTCATGTCGGCACGCACGCGCCTCCATATCCTGGGTAACGAGGACTCGGTGCTCTTGGGTCTCATCCACAGAATCATTGGCGCTCTGATGGTGGGTGTGGATCATCAGATCAGGATTGAGACGAGGAGAAACGGCCGCCTGAGGCTGCTGGGGTGGTGGTGGAGGTGGGTGAGACGAGGGTGGTGGTGGAGGAGACGAGGACTGGCCTATGTCATCCTGGGTGTCGCCTAGGAATCAAGCAAGCCCGATACTCATAAAGCTCGTCCTCGTCCGAGGGCTCATGACCTGAATCGTAGGCCCCCTCAGGTTGCGGGACACCAGGTGTGTCCCGCTTGACAGATATGGCTTTGATTGGGTGAAGCCAAGTGTCAGTGTCGTCCAAGGGCACCCCGGCTTGTTTGCACAAGCCAAAGATCAGGAAGGGGTGTCCTAGGTTCATCTTCGCATCCCGGTTATGGAGGATGGCATCCTCGATAACCTGCCCAACATCGAAGGGTATACCCTGTAAGATGGCGTAGTTGAGCACGGCCCGCTGGGCAGTCACCTCACACACGTTCGTCGTCGGGATGAGACGCGAAGTGATGAAGTGGTGCCAGACCTTGGGAATGAAGGCCAAATGCTTGGCCTTGAAATTGACCGCATGGCGCCTTATTGATTTCCATTCTCCGCCATTGGTCATCTGGCGTATAATCTCGGGGTAGTCGGGGTGCTCGGACGTGAAGCGGCCCACAAGAGACATGCTCTAGACTGTAGTAACTATTGATCGACTCCGCACTGAAGTCGACCAATACGCCCCGCACCCTGACTTTCTTCAAGACATGGGAAGCGAGATTGGCGTAGAACTCGCGCACCACACTCATCGCTGCTGGATGAGGTGGTTGGCACAAGGCACGCCATCCCTTCGCCACAATTGTCTTGTGGAAGAAGTCATCGGGGTGGTGAAACCCCTTCTCCTTGATGAAGGCTCGGTTTTTGCAAATGGTGCCAAACCGATCGGCGGCACTCGCATTTACAAACCGAGAGGCATCATAAGTGGGAGTCGGGTCCTCGCTGGGCCGACTCCGGCATGAGAAACAACTTACGCCTCTTGCGGAACATATTGATCTAGAACACGTGGTAGTGGACCCAAAGTGGGCACCGACAGACCAAAACCTGAACACACACAATGTGCTAGAAAAACTAAGACTCAGACTCAGGCGCTCTTTCAGAGACTCAAGACCCTACTCTGAGCCTAAAAATACTCCTAATGAACACTTGTGTACGAAACCTGCACAGGTACAAAGGTACCTAGAATGAGACCCCTGAAGCTAGAGCCCAGAGGCACGGTGGGGAAATGCCACAATGACCCGGAACCAGGGGAAGAGGGTTCTCTCGTAGGAGCACAATGGGGGTCGAAGAACAATGGAAGGCCTCCGACCAGTGGAAACAAGGGCTCCGACAAGTCCAGTGAACGCTGGTGCGCAGGGGAAATTAGGGTTTCAATTTGGAGTGTGTGCGGTTAAAAGCAGATGACGATCTTGGGCTTAAAGCGAGAATTGGCGTCGCGACGTCGCGAGGTCCGCGTCAGCGGCGTGACGAAACTTCGCTGGAACGGCGTCAGCGGCGTTGAGCCCAGCGTCAGCGGCGTGACGCCGAGTGGATTTAATCCGTAGCGGCGTTGGAGGTCGCGTCGGCGACGCGATGAAATCATGTTAAAATGGCGTCGCTGACGTGAGGGGATGAGTCGCGGCGTAGCGCGAAGGCTTGTGCAAATCCACGTCGCGACGTGAAAAAGACCGCGTCGCGTGACAAAGAGGTGTACAAATTGGCGTCGGCGTGAAAATACACGTCGCGACGTGACAAAGGAGTGTTAATTTGACGTCGCGGCCAGTGAAAATACCGCGTCGACGTGGCAAGAGAATTTGGGCATATTGAAGATTTCATGAACAACAAGACCTCCTCTCTCGTACTTGTGACTCTATGAGCTTGTAATGCGTAGTTGGAGCGAATCCTCCTGACTGCATCAGGCGCATCCACGAAAGTAAACAAGCAAACCGAAATGCAATCACAAATAAAGCGAAACCTAAAATTACGAAAATAAACAATAGAACTTGGAGCGAACAAAAGGGAAAGTTTAAGAACACTTGGGTTGCCTCGGCTGTATTTAATGTCGTTAGCTCGACTACCCTGAGTCACAATGTGCTCGGGAACTCGAACTCCTATGATATCTTACTCCATCTTGTCTGTTCTTTGTCAAAGGAATGGTTGTTTGTCTGCGAAACCTCGCGCCTCCATATCACGGCCCCTAGTCGTTGGGTGGTGACGGTAAATGTGCCTTTCTCAGGATGTGTAATACGCTACCGTGTGAAAGACCTTGAGTCCTTTGTGAAAGGCCGGACCATCGAGACTTTAATTTCCACTGGAAAAAGTTTTAGGCGGGGAATTGAATAGAAGAACTTGTTGTCGAGTTTGTGAACTCAGCTACTGGTGATGTGTTTGCCGTGCAGGCTTTAGTCTTTCATATAGATCGGGCGTTTTCCTAACCGTTTAAGATTAGTCTAGTTCCACTGAGGTTGGAGCATTCGTTTCTCTCGGTGATGTACTATCCATGTTTAATTGTCGTTATTTTGATAGGCTCGATGCTCCGATTCCTTTGGAAGATGACCGCGACACCATAAGCGATTACGAACGGTGACGCCCAAAGGAGTTTTAAATCTTTATGCGGTATGCGGAGTGCATCGTCCATCTTTTAGACCAATCCTTCTTGGAGCAGATTGGCGTAACCTAGAGGTGAAGTTGATTTCTCTCGATTTGATACCTCACCTTGTCCGTTTAGCGGGTGAGTATGCAAGAAGAGATAATAAATGGCGGCGTACCCCATACTTTTGGCAGACCTTGTCAATCACCTTGTGCGAGAAATGGGTACCATTATACGTGATCAAGGCTTCGAGGAGTTCAAACGTGAGAATATATTCTTCGAGATTGAGCCCTGACCTTGGCATCGTTGGTGCGTGTAGGAATCATTACCAGCTGAGACATAGTCTCTTGCCAACAAGATGTACAAATTCTTTGTATGATGCGAGGAAATGGTCCTGAAATCTATCCCCCATAAATCAAACAATTTCCACCTCGAAATGGGGGATGCATGGGTGGCTCGTCCTTTCCAGAGATGTTCCCATTCGTTGACATTTTGTCCTGAGTGAAGCAATTGATGACATCTTTTTAAACAAGGAAGGCCGGTAAAAACCGATTGAAGCACCTTAGCCATTGTTCTCTGGCCACAGAAGTATCCACCACCGTTAGAGTGTGACAATGGTTTAGAATGCTACGCATTTCATCTTGAACACACATCTCCTTATGGCTGATGTGCGATGTACGCAAAGAATTGGCTCGCCCGATAGTAGTGTTTGGGGTGTGCGAAAAACCTCTTCTTCTTGATAGTTAAATTCCGGAGGGACCACTTTAGCCACCAAATAATTCACAAAATCTGCGAACCAAGGAACTGCCCTTTTGTCTACAATAGCCAAGAGTTTCTCGTCTGGAAATTCATCATTCAACGGAACATCATCCACTGGCCTTCCCGGTCGTGAAAGATGGTGCGCGCTCAGTTTTCGGTCCTTTCTTGTCTTTAATTTCTCACATTAAATTCTTGTAACGAAGGACCCACATCAGATGTCGGGGTTTTGCATCTTTCTTCTGGTCATCAAGTATTTAATGGCGAGAATGATCGGTGTACTCACCACGACTTTGTTGCCAATCGAATGGCTGAACTTATCAAAAGCAAACCTGATGGCCAACGACTCATTCTACGTAGTGGCATAATTTAGGCGAGCATCATTTAGGGTTCTACTAGCATAATAGATTACAGAAAGATTTTCTCGTTTACGCCCGAAGCGCCCCAGTGCGGAAGTCGGCATGCATAGTTGATGGGAAGGACCCGATACGGTACCTGTGATAGGAGCGAAACCAACTTGTCCTTCAACATCGAGAATGCATGCAAACATTGTGAATCAAATTCAAATGGGATCCCTTGGACTAGTAGGTTAGGCAGGTTTGCAATCCGTGAAAATCATGTGATGAACCGCCTATAGAATCGGCGTGGCCTAGAAACTTGAATCCGCTTTTCTTGTGAGGGTGGAGGTAACTTCTCGATTGCTTCAATCTTCGCCCTATCTACCTCTATCCCTCGTGCTGAGATCCGATGTCCAAGGACAATACCCTCTTGTACCATGAAATGGCACTTTTCCCAATTGAGTACTAAGTTTGTCTCTTCGCATCTTGCCAGTACAGCTCTCAAGTTTTCTAAACAATTGTCAAATGAATTTCCCATTACTGAGAAATCGTCGTGAGATTTCGAATTGTCTTTCCACCATGTCGGAGAATATGGCCATCATACATCATTTGAAAAAGTACGGTGCATTGCAGTCAAGGGCATCAGCGGAGGCAAATGTTCCATAAGGACAAGTGAATGTTGTCTTTTCCTGATCTTCAGGAGCTATGGCGATTTGGTTGTAACCGGAATATCCATCTAAAAAGCAATAATATTCATAACCTGCTAGTCGATCGAGCATCTGATCTAAAAAGGGCAAAAGAAAGTGATCTTTTCGAGTGGCCTTGTTCAGCTTCCGATAATCAATACAAATCCTCCACCCGGTAACTGTTCGCGATGGCAGTAAGATGTTGTTTTTAGTCACGATGGCCAGAGTTGTTCCTCGCATTCTTGGCGCTACGAGCTGGGCTTACCCATACCTTTATGCGAATGGGATAAATCACCCAGTGTCTAGCCATTTTAGCACTTCTTTACGGACAACCTCCTTCATTGTTGGATTTAACCTCCTCTGGCTTCCCTTTGAAAGTCCCATGTCCCTCTTCTAGTAGAATACGATGCATGCACATAGAAGGACGAATCCCTTTGAGATCGGCTAGAGACCATCCGAGTGCATGCTTGTGATCGCGAAGGACTCTCAATAATTTCTCTTCTTCTAGTGTAGTCAAAGATGCGGAGATGATCACGGGTAGTGTAGATTCTACGGTATCGCATCGCGGATGGTTGGGTAGAGTTTTGTTCCATCTTGGGTAGTTTAGCTCAATCGATGGGACCGGCGTTTTAACTCCTTCTCGAGAGATTCGAGTATTCCGTCTATTGTGTCGAAAGAGTCCATCCATTTGACATATTCTTACGCCTCTTCGCTCGAGTTCTCGGACTCATTCTCGCCCATTTAGTCTCGAAAGTCGAGTGAGACCACTTTGGTTAGACACTATAGCCTCCACCATTTCGGCCATGAAGCAAGTATCACTTTCTGTTGGGTGTCTCACTGCCTCGAAGACATTGAACTTCACTTCTTCTTCTTGTACTCTAAGTTTCAGTTCGCCCCTCTGTACATCAATCATTTCCCGGCCAGTTGCAAGAAATGGTCTTCCCAAGATTATTGGTATTTCTTTATCTTCCTCCATGTCCAAAACAATGAAATCTGCTGGAAAGATAAACTTGTCGACCTTAACTAAGACATCTTCATTATCTCTGGGATCTTCAAAGATAATGCGCAATTTGAAAAGTATTGTGTCAGGCGAGCCTCTAATCCCAAGCGGCAGAAAGAAAATGGATAAGGGCATAAGATTAATCTTTGGCACCTAAATCACATAAGGCTCTCTCAAAGATAGCATTTCCAATGGTGCGAGGATAGTGGCTTTGCACGAGTCCTTGAGCTTTGCGGCGGCTTCCTGAGAAGGATGGCCTTTGCGTTCCTCGGTTAAGTTCCTTTGTTTAATCATTCTGTCGTCTCTTATGGGACAAAATGTCTTTCATGAATTTTACATGGCGGGCATGCGCTCTAGGGCATCGGCAAATGGGATATTGATGTCGGCTTTTGAACATCAGATTTCGTGAATTGCTTATCCGAGTTTATGCTTCTTGAGGCCCAATTTGTGGGTAAGGAAATGGGATCTTTGGCGCTAGTCGGTAGAGTTCTCACATTGTTTCTCAGGGAACATTTCTTTATACGCATCATCTTTACTGCTCTAGCTTAGCAGCCTTCTCAGTCTCTAAGCGTTGCGCAGCTGGGGATTATGGCTGTATTTCGACTCTTTCCCGGCCACCGGCATTCACTGCTTTAACATGCTCGTTCGTGCAACTGCTTAGGTTTACCTCTGAATTGTAGTAAGACCCGGTTGTCTTTACGTCGATAAGTTTGCCATTTGACCCATTTGTGCCTCTAAACTTCTCGTTGTCTTTATGATTCAGGCGGGTTGCTGGCTGTGCGTATTGGCGCCGTTTCATTCGCCAAAGAGCGAGTGGGAAGTTAACATGCATATTGCAAGAGCTTGTTCTAAATCCAACTTTTTCTCGAAGTTAGTTCCTTCCTTCGGTCCCGATGGCATATTGTTACGATTATTCCGCCCTTATCCTTGATTGTTCGACTATTACGGTTCACGATTGTTCGCCGCGCCAATACTGGTCGGTCGATAAGCTGTTTCCCATACGGTCCTTCTTGTTGTGATTGATTCACGATTAAACTGGACACTTCTTGGGCTTGCTCTCTTGTAAGGTTTCACGGCCCACGACGTCCGTCTTGTTGTGCGGTCCGCTCTGAGAATTCCCATAACTCCGTAGGTTGGTTTGGATTGCGTTTGCGGTTCTTCTTCATCCCCATTTAAGCGATTTAGTCGGTATGCCTATGATTCACTAGATTGTTGAGTTACCGTTATCTATGCCACCCCGCCGTGCTTCTTGGTGTAGCCTTCTCTCTAGGCCGATTAGTGTTGATCGCGTAGGCGTCTTCCTAAGATTTCATAAGCAGTGCAGTGGTTTTCTTCGTGTCTCCTCCGGCTAGACATCGATCATTGTTATTCGGGTTGCATTTCTCGAGACCGTTATAGAAGGTGTGGACTTGCATCCATCTAGTCGGGGCGGTGGTGGGCACTTCCATAATAATTAAATGAAATCTGTCAGTACCTCTGCTGCAGGTTCTCCCATGAGTTGTCAAACATTATTGATTTCTTGTACCAGTTGTGCAATTTTCGATGGTGGGAAGAACTTGGTCAGAAATTTTTGCACCAAATCATTCCATGTAGTAATGGAATCTGGTGGTTGACTGGTTAGCCAGTGTTTGGCCCTATCCCCAAGTGAAAGTGGGAACCATGCGTAACACAGGCTTCTTGATGGCTCAGTTATACTTGATAGTATCATGAGCTTCAAGGAAGTTAGTCAAATGCATGTTCGGGTTCTCATGGGGTAGTCCATGGAATAAGATATTCTGAAGCATCTGTACTATGACTGACTTCAATTCGAAATTGTTTGCTTGAATAGGTGGCCGTCTGATAGCTGTCTGAACGACAGTTGGCGGTAACACGAACTCATCTAGTAGCATGAAAGGGTCATGCGTTTGTATGGCGGTGCAGTGCACGATTCCTTCCATGATTTCCATTTCGGCCTCGTAGTTCGGTCTGTTCAATGCAGATCTTGTTCTTCAATGTTTTCCATGACTATTGGATTTCTAATCCCGTTCCGTTCTCTTTGTTCTGTATGATCTGTGCAGTCTTCTGAGTTCGAGGATCAAAGCGAGGTATTGGTTGACTGATCTAAATCGTCGCATGTCTTGAAACCTATCTTTTGCAATACGAACCAACAAAACCAATTGACCAGCACTTGTAGAGATAGAACAAAACAAAAGTAAAGAAAACTTCAGAGTAATATCTATTTGCTTAATTCTCTATATCAATCTAAACCTTTCCCCGACAACGGCGCCAAAAACTTGACAGGCCGAAAACGGTGTGTGTAAAATGTATGCCTATGTGCGCAAGTGCACGCGTAGCCCCAAGTAATATAGTGTACTTAAAGTACGGATATCGATCCACAGGGAAAGGGTATATTGACTACAAAGGTTCTGCTTTTTAGATAATATCTGAAAAGTGACTTTAGGAGGAAATTCACATATGCGAAGACTACCTAAACTAAATTTTTTATCAAAGTATTGGTTTTGAAGCCTAGAGTTTATATCTCCCCTGTCACGTTCGAGTGGATTGCTTTTCTAAAGATATTGTTATTCAATATATTTATAATATGTCAGCGCGAGGTGGTCTTGCCTACGAGATATCCTCTCGAGGCCATATCCCACTTTATCTCGTGAATAGAATCGAGTATATCTCTATCTCGACTCGGTATTCGAAATGCTTAAATAATGTTACAACCTGGACCACTTCGGGTTCGGAATATCTCTATTAACCGAATCGGCTGAAAGCTACTCTACCCAGATCCCTGAATACCCTCATCTCTCGAATCTCGGATCTCCAGTACGATTATGCTAATGCTGGCCAAACATTATCATATAATTAAACTGCAGGTATAGAATAGATACGACAATTTATAAACAACTGAATAACATAAAAGATCAATCTTTGTCATCACATATGACGAGGTTGAAGCATGGCTTTGTACATTTTGAAGAAAGATGAAAATGTTTAATAAAGAAAACATCGCTCTGTGTCAGAAAATATCGAAAAATGGACGGTACAATTCCGGGCACTTCCTTGAAGCAGTGTCATACGCTCACGACCGTGCCTCCATTCCTCGCCTCCGATGCCTAATTTAAGGCCATTAGTACTTTAAATGATGAGAGGTGCAGATTTTTCGGTAGCGTAGCGGCGTAGTGGCGTCGCGGCGTAGTGGCGTTGCGACGTGGTGGCGTCGCGATGTAACGATCACTTCCTTGCGCTCCTCATTGTTCCAAAAGCTGCTTCCAAAAATTTTGCTCTTTACGCTCCAATGAACCTACTGATCACACGGACACAAATGGGGATCGCACAAAAACCCCATAAAATTACTATAAAATAAATGTGAAAAGCAGCGAAAGAGCAGACGCGAGTGTAAGATGAGTGTTTTGAAGCGCCTCCTTCGACATGTTGACCTACAGTGTTTGCGCATTCGACATCAAAATCCTTCGCTACTTGAGGGCCATAGGACATGACTCACCCCGGGTGCACAATGGATTGGAAATTGGTGCAAGTTGGGTTGTGCGGGATTTTCGATCCTTTGCATGCACCTCTTGGAGGTTGTTTGCGCCCAGCTCCTCACTTTCCTTGCTAGGGTTGAAATCCTAGCTCTCATCTCTATTTCTTCGCGGTGCATGCATCCCACCTTGAGTTGCTTGTGGATCATCCTTTCCAATTCTCTGGTTAGGCTGTCCAACCCTTAGAAGTTTCGACCACGTAATTTAAAATCCATAGCCGATGGGATGCTTACTCGAGAAAGTCTCCTCCACACATGGTTTCCAAGAAGGCGCCTGTGGCGGGGAGACATACCACCATAGAAGTGGTTCACCAACATCAAGTATCAAACCCATGATGTGGAATACCTTTGATGGTTTCCATAAATCTTTCAACCTTCTTGGTAAAATCTCTCACCATCTGGTGCAAAGGTGTAAATTTGTCTCTTGAGTGTTGGTGCTTATGAGCGAAGAACTTCTTCGGGAGTGCACTGCGGCTTCATTGCATTTCTAATGGTTCTAGGCCTCAGTAGGTTGAGCCATATCTTGGCCTTGTCCTTTAGAGTCATGGAAATGCTTTCGGCTTTAGCAAATCCATGTCCATCGTACCTTCCTTAAAAGGTAGTGCAAACCTCCTCAAAATCCACCCCAATATGAGTGTATGGATTTTCATTTTCCATACCATGATATGTGGGGAGTAAATTACGAAATATGGCCTCCCTTGCTATCTTATTGGGAGGGAATAAATCAGGATGGAGCACTAACTCTAGGAGGGTGGATGTGATCCTCGTAGTTCTACATAGGCATTTAGTTCATGGGGGTTCTACAGTTGACTCTGTTGTTCCTCGGGTATAGGATCCATGGTATCGATTATGTACACTTGACTTCACTAGCTAGGTCGAGTTGTGTACTTATCCTATGCAATCTGCACGATGTGTCATCAACATTGCATAAACACACATTTACAAAATTTAGAGACAACAAAACAACTCTGAGCTTGAAAAATGAAAGTTAAATAACAAAAATTCGCGACTAAAGCGAGAAGCGGTCTGAGTCGCAAAGTAATGAAAAGCGCGGAGTTCCTGCTGGTAGTGACAAGAGGTAAAAGGTTACCTTCACTTGTGATGTTGATCTGGAAGTACACTTCATTTTACCATTGTAGTTTTGGCACCATCCGGCGTGGCGCTCCATTTGATTACGTGCCACGGTAGAGGTGAGGCTAAAATCAACAAAATTTATATGCACCTAAGTTCCTACTGCTGCGAGTAGTCAGAAGCTCTTTGCGGTATAGTGGTCTAGAGGATTAGAACACGGGGATGGGTTTTTCATCCTAAGAATGATACTGCAATGAGTCACGAAGGTAAGGCTTTCTATTTGGACTTTTTGGATTTGTAGCTTAGTGGAAGTAGTTTGAAAATTTGAAGATGGTAAAGCGAAAATAAAGTTTGAAGAGTTGCTTTGAAGATTTAGGTCACAAACTTGGTAAGTTAGGGCAAACAAGTGTCCTCGGGTTTTATCCTCGCGTTATGACAAGCGACCTATAGTCCACTGGCATACTTAGATATATAACAACTAACAGGCTAACCTTCAAAACAACTCCTATTTGGGTAACCACAGGTAGCATGCAGCTATGGCCCTTTTCGATTTGAAACCCTAGCATTAAATATCTCATTTCGGAGGCTCGTAAAGACCATCTAATGAACCACAGTGCATCAGCAATAAGTATGCAACGTATCCTAAAAGCATGGAGAGTATTAGCCCGAATCAAGCAACATTGAAGCTATTGAGCCTAAAATTTGAGAAGATGAGGACCATAATACGGTGCACCGTGACTTTCGGTACAAGAGGGACAACATGCATATGCCCCACTACCAAGCTAGCTTCCTTTCTCTTCAAGAAAGAGCAGCCAAAGCATCTCTTCAGTTGTCATCCTCGAGAGGTGTTTGGTAACTGAAAGTAAAGGAAGAGAAGAGAGAAGAAGAGAGGAAAATAAAACCCTAACTAAAATACGAGACTTTATTTACAAAAATGAAAACTTACAAATTCTTCTCTCCCCCAAATTGTTGCTTCCAAAATTCTCTCTATCTTTATTACAAAAAGAGAGGGGTTTATATAGGCCACCTCAATACATGAAAATACCAAAAGCTACAAATTTGAAAACAAGTTAAAGGACAAGTAATACACCAAATTTGAAGTCGGTTGGCATTAAATACAAAACATGACGAGGGCGGTGAATTTAATAGGGTGAAGAATTTCGCTGGAGTAAGCGAAATCTGAGGCATAGCAAAATGGAAATTCGTAGGCTTGATTTCTCTAGCTAAGCGAAATTTTCGTGAGTAGAAATCATGAAATTTCGCCAGGCAGGTGCCTAACGAAAACCACGGTGTCTACTTGAAAATCCACAATTTATTTGAACTTGCGAAAATTTTAAGCTAAACTCTGTGAGAATTTTCATAATCCAGTGAGGCCACCCGCGAGGCTTAAGCGAAAATTCTTTGGTTTCTTTGATTTGCCTTTTCCTCTGTCTTCTCATCAATTTTCTTCACTTTGCCTTGAGTTTTCATTGATTCTTGGGGTGGTTGATGTCACGACACTTGAGTTCAAACTTCATGATTCATCATACATCCCGATATTGAACTGTAAAGTCTTGTGAAACCTGTAAGCTTGACGAAAATACTCTAAATGGCATAAGTGCTACTAAGAAGACTTTAACACTTCAATTGGTATAAATGACATGATTAATGCGCAAAAAGCACTCAAAACCCATCTAATATAGGGTTCAAAATTGCACTTTTTGGGCATTAATCAATACTATGGGGACTTCGGCTTCCAAGAAAGGTTTAGGTGATTTCTCCAGCTAGGGTTGTAGGTGTTGTCATATGGTGCATTAGTTGATGGTTTAAATTGACCAACAACATTGGCTTGTTCCACTAACATCTCCCTCATTCTTCCAGAACAGTTAGAGCGCTGCTCTCCCGGATGTTGATGGGCGACGGATGAAACATGGCTTGTTTGGCCGCGGGAGTCTCACCAGTCATGCTTGCACCTCGTGGTGGGTTTCTGTTTGGTTGTTATGGTTCCTTCTAGCTAAGGTTGAAAGTTTTGGCAACCGTGTCCAAGTCCTCAGAAGAGAATACATGCCACCTCGTGTCTTGGTTGAAGTTTCATTCTTTTCCATTTCCCTCGAGTTAGGCTCATCTGACCTTTTGAAGCTTGACTACCTTACACTAGGAAATCTAAAGCCTCCTCTGGATTTTTGCTCAAGAAATCTCCTCCACACATAGTCTCCAAAACCTGCTTCATGGCAAGAGAAATCCCATCATAAAAATAGCTAACTAGCAGCCAACTGTCAAACCCATGGTGAGGACAGGCATCGAGTCCTTCCATATATCTTTCTGAGCATGCATAGAATTTTTCGTTCTCATGAGCCGAGAAGGTGGAGATTTGCCTCTTTAGAATGTTGGTCTTGTGAGTGGAGAAAATTTTCTTTAAGAACTCAGCCTGCATCTTGGTCCAATTTCGGATGGTCCTTGGCCTTAGGGAGTTGAGCCAAATCTTGGCTTTATCCTTCAATGTGAAAGGAAAAATCTCAAGTATAATTAAGTCCACTATGGTCGTATCCTCCTTAAAGGTATAGCAAACCTCCTCAAATTCCCTGATATGTGTATAGAGGTTCTCACTCTCCACACCATGAAAAGTGGGAAGGAGTGGCACCACGTAAGGCCTAACAACCATTTCCTCAGTTGGAGGTACAATGTAGGAGGGTGCACTCAGTCGTGGAGGGTGTATGTGGTCCCTCATGGACCCCCAAATGCGTGAGGTTCCTCTACACTCCCTGGCGACTCTCTTTGCTCTTCATGTGGGGGTTCCATTAGATCAAAATTCAGGCTCACTCTAGGACTTGTTTCCTATGATTCCTGTGGGATACTGATTTTAACCAATCTGCCTTTTGAATTCCTAAACCATTGGAACATAAACTCCTACATAACAGAATGACACCAGCCAAAGAAACAAGAAAACTCTGAGCAAGGGTTAGTGTTAGCAAAGGAAAAATTAGCAGTAGGCTACTATAAAGAATGAAAATAGAAAAGAAATTCACTAGAACTTGTGATGAAGATCACAAGTGTTCAGCAAACTGTCATTTTCACTAAGGCACCATCCCCGGCAACAGCGCCATTTGATTTGCGCGTGCTTATGTGTAGCCCGTAGGGTTCTGAATCAACAATATTTATAACCTAACACCTCGTACTGGCGTAGCATAGCTACTATAGCACAGTGGTTCTAGGATTGTCCACATGGATGGGTTTTCTTCGTGTAAATGGCTAATACTGAAGTTACACTGGTGATTATAATTTGGATTTTGGGTTGTTATAAAAGAGGGAGTTTTGGTAGTTGAAATCGTAACCAAGGTGATGTAAAAATATAAAAAGAATTCCCTTGAAGTGTTAGGCAATTGGGCTTGGGTTCCTAGGGCAAATAAGGGGTTCTCGAGGTCTTTTCCTTGCATTGGGGAAAGTAACATATAGTTACCTCCCGATTTGGATTTTAATTTAGCTATAAAACCTGACCCTCAATAACTATCCTTTGAAAATGGCATTCAATGTCCATTAATGTTCTCAATCAATTAAAAACCCTATGTCCTTGAGTCACCTTCTAATGGCTTGTAAATGATAACTAATGAACATCACTGGATCTAGCAATAAGCATCTAATGAGCCCTAAAAGCTTACCATATACTAACCATTCAAGGTGAATCGAAGGGATTAAAACCTAAAGTTGGAGGAAAGAACATCAATGAAAGAGAATACGTACGTTGAAAACATGAGGGCCCCTATTTTGCAGTTTCCTTACCAGTGCCTTCTACTTTGGAATGAGGTTTAGCCGCTCATCCTGCGAGTTGTCATCCTCGGAGGGTGTTTAGTAGTAAGAAAGTGAAGGAAAATGAGAAAGAAAATCCAAAAGAAAAAGAGGCTTCTCCAGGAAGCTTAGTTCGATCTCGATAGACAAATGATTACAAAGTCTTTGTCTCTGGCATATATATCATCTCTGAAATACAAATTTACCAAAATATCAAAAGATAATCACTGTTAATACATAGGAATTTTGGAAGAGATCGAAAAGTCTGAAAAGTCAACGAAGAGAGCGGCCAAAATCGCGACTGCGAAAATTCGCAACCTACTTGAAATTCCTAACCCTTGCAAAATTGCCAAGGTTGCTTGCTTCTTCTCTGCATTGGTTCTCTTGGCACCGATTTTTTGATCTGCATTTCTGATTTCAACGAGATTCTCCATGATTGGTGACTCTTTATTAGGCATAACTAGCCTGTGAAAACTACAAAATTCGCCATAAAATATGATCAGTAGCATAGCTAGGTCCTTAATATGCCAACCGAGTTAATTAGGTTGATTACTACGCAAAAAGTGCTCAAAACCTGTAGTAATAAGAGTGTAAAACAGCATTGTTTGGGTAGTAATCAGGGGGAGGGGGCGCAGAAAATCAAGAAATTCGCAACCCTTGTGAAAAATCCTGCAAAACTAGGCGATCCTACAAAATTGCACTGTGAAATTTAACTGTGAGCTACTCGACCTCCCTGCTACATAAAATTAACATAACCCTGCAAAAACAAACACAAGAAAATTCATAAACATAGCAGGAAAATGAAAAACAAGCTATAATTAAGATTAAGTTAAGAAATGGCAAATTGAAGGAAAATTTTGAATAAAGCAAAATAAAAAGAAAAAAAATTAAAAAAAATAAAAGACCAAACAAAAGAATGGACTCTTTTGCAATCTCGGGAGACTGTCCACCTGACCCGATTTCTCGAGCCTTGTACGGGTAGTGCTTTGGAGGAATTAGTGGAGCTACTGTGGTGATTGGTGGGGTTGATAATTCTTCATCAAGCTCTTCTAAGCTCTTGATTCGTGCCACGGTAGGGTGATCCGGAATCAACAAAATTTGTTTCCTATTTTCCTCCTACTGCCGTAGTCAGCTCTTAACGATATAGCGATCTGGTCGAACACGGGGATGGGTTTCATCCTGAATGAGACCGTATCATGATTCAAAATGGTGAGGCTTTCATTTGGATTTTTGGATTTGGGTAAAAACAGGGGAGATTGGTTGTTCACTGGGTAACTGAAACAGTTTAAATTAAAGTGTAAAATGGTGACCTTGAAGGCTTGGGCTACTAGCTTGATAAAATAGGGTTATAAAAAAAAGGTGTCCTCAGTTGCTTTCTCCTCGCATTAGGGCAAATGACTTATAGTCATAGCCAAAATCGGATCTTTGTTTGGCTTTAAAACTAACCCTTAAAACACTTTCCTGTTGAGTCAAACATGTCTTGACGTTTAATGTTCCAGCAGTTTGAAAGCATAGCATTTAACCTCATTTCAGTGGCTCGTAAGTGACATCTAAAGAATGTCAGTGCATCTACCCTTAAGAATGCATTGAACCCTAAAGCATGACAAGTATTGACCAAAAGAAACACGTTAAATGGCATTAAACCCTAGTTTGGAAAGTTTGGAACAATAAATGAGTACCTGTTTCATTTAAAACTGAGGACCACTTGCAAACCACCATTAGCTTGACCTTATGACCCTCCTCTTCAAGGTTTTGAAACCTTGAACATCCCTTGAGTTGTCATCCTCAAAGGTGGTGTTTGGCAGCCAAGAAAATGAGAGAAAGAAGAGAGAGAAGAGAGAAAACTGTAAACCTAAAACAAAAGCTGTTTGAATGAATGCTTGAATGAAAGTTAGGGTTACAAAATGTCATAAGGGTGGCTTATATAGCCATACAAGATGTGTGAAATACCAAAAATACCAAAAATATATGATTGCATTAGGGACAAAATGGGAATTATACAAAATGAAGTCGCTGGATCCATCAAGGGGAATAATTCGTATGCGGGAATTTATTATCATATGAAAATGTGAGCATAACGAAAATTGAAATTTCGCTATACTGATAATTTAGCTATGATAGCGAATTTTTGCTATGATAGCGAAATTTCGCTATCATAGCGAAAAAATGTGCATAGCGAAATTTCGCAGGGATTGCGAAATTTTCGCAATGCATAGCGAAATTTCGCAGGGATTGCGAAATTTTCGCAATGCATAGCGAAAATCCTGCACTCTCCTGCATCCTCCTGCATTCCTCCATTTCTTCAATTCCACTTGACATTTCTTCAACTCGGCTTGATGAAATCGCGAGAGCTTCGAATAAATCAGCACCCAATCTGGCTTGAGCTTGAAATGAAGGTGGGTTCCCCAGAAGCACCAAAACTATCAAAAACAACCTCGAAACAAAATCAGTAGTACTAAACGGACCTACACATGTCAATCGGCTTAATTAATATGATTAGTGCGCAAAAGCACTCAAAACCTATCTTAAATGGGGACTCGAAATAGCACTTTTTGGAGTGTCGACTCTCCATCGACTACCCTTTCAATTTTTCGAGCCTGATGTTCCCCATGGCTAGTGCTAATGGTGGAAACTTCCTCTGGACCTTCTTCCTTTGGATTGGCATGCTTGCTGCTTAAATGAAATATGTTGAGCTCCAATGTCATATTGCCTTGAGATGGAGTATTGCAGGTTGTCTATTTTCTGAGCAATGTCATTTTGGAACCCATCTATTCTCTTATTCAAGGTGTTTTCCATGGCCTCAATTTTTCTTATTTAGCGCACATTGGTGCCTTCTACTCTTCCACAAAATCACCTACCGCTGCCGAAGGTTCGGGATGGTTTGCTCAAGCGGAGAAGTTGGCGTGGTTGTGATGGTGAGAAGTTGAAGCATCTTGTGGCGAGGCGGGAGGTGCCTCTGATGGGGTTTTGGCTTCCAGGAGAGATTTGAGTGATTTCTCCAGCTAGGGTTGTAAGTGTTTCTATATGGTGCATTGGTTGATGGTTTAAATTGACCAACAACATTTGCTTGTTCCACTAACATCTCCGCGGAATAGTTGGACATTGTTCCTCTGGGATCTTTCGGTGGTGGCAGAATGAAGCACGGCTTGTTTGGCATAGGAATCTTAGTCACTTCTTGCACCTCATGCGGGTTTCTCTTTTCCAGTTCTTCCAATAGACTAGTTAAGGTTGAAACTTTGGCTTTCATGCCCATGTCCTCCGGAAGAGAGTACACGCCACCCCTTGTATTGGGTTAAGGTCTCATTCTTTCCATCTCCCTTGGGTTAGGCTCATCGACCTTTTGAAGCTTATTCTACATAACCCGGGAAATCCGGCTTTCCTCTGGATTATTGCTCCAAGAAATCTCCTCCACACACATGGTCTCAGCCAGTAGCTTCATAGCGAGGAGAAATTCCATCATAAAAGTAGTTGACCTGACAGCCATGTGTCAAATCCATGGTGAGGACAAGCATTGAGCGCTTCCATATATCTCTCCTATCATACAAAGAATTTCTCATTTTCATTGGCGGAGAAGGTGGAAATCTGCCTTTTCAAGCTGTTTATTTTATGAGTGGAGAAGAATTTCTTAAAAAATTTAGCCTGCATCTCAATCCAGTTCCGAATGCTCCTTAGCCTCAAGGAGTTGAGCCAAATTTTGGATTTATCCTTTAATGTGAAAGGAAAAAGCTTAAGTCTCATCAAATCCACTGTGACAGTCTCCTCCTCGAAGGTGTTGCTGACCTCCTCAAACTCCCTCATGTGCGAATAAGGTTCTCACTCTCCATGCCATGAAAAGTGGGAAGGAGTGGCATCAAGTAAGGCCTAACAACCATTTGCTCAGTTGGAGCTGTACGAGGAGGTGCACTCATAGGAAGTGTATGTGGTCCCTCATGGATCTAAATGCATTGAGATTCCTGTCCACTCCCTGCTAACTTTGTTGTTCTTCAAGTGGAGTTTCTATTGGGTTTAAATTCAGGTCCAATTCAGAATTTGATTCCTGTGGAATACTGATTTTGACTAATCTGCCTTTTGAATTCCTAAACCACTGGAACATAAACTCTACGTGAAACACGGGGTGACACGAAAACAAACAATTCTGCAAGGAGTTAATGTTAACTAAGAAAAATAAAATAAAAAATATATATGAACAATGAAATGAATTTAGGTAACCTAGTAGTAAACTTAGCAAAAAAGAATGATAAGAGAAAAGAAATTCACCAGAGCTTGTGATGAGGATCCTGAGTGTTATTTACACATTATTTGCACTAAGGCGAGTCCTAAGCTTGATGGTGCCATTTGATTCGGGGCCCGTAGGGTATTCTAAATCAACAAAATTTATAACCTAATACCTCATACTACCTTAGCATTGCTACTATAGTATAAAGGCTCTAGGATCGTCCACATGGATGGGTTTTCTTCATAGAAATGACTAATACTGAGGTTTACACTGGTGATTGTAGTTTGGATATTGGGATTGTGATTAAAGGGGTTGGTTTTAATGGTTGTAACTGAAATAAAACATATTAGAATATGGAAAGAAGTCCCTTGAAGTATCAGGACACTAGGCTTGGATTCTTTAGGCAAATGAGGGGGTTTCCGGGTTGTTACCTCGCATTGGAGAGGATAAATATAGTTATCTCTTAAGCTTAGGATCTTCATTTAGGCCTATAAAACATGCCGTTACATATCTTTGAAAATGGCATTCACTGCTCATTAATGCTCTCAGTCAGTGAAAACAAACGTCTCCTTGACTCACCTTCCAATGACTCATAAATGATAACTAACAAACATCACTGGATCTAGCATTAAGCATCCAATGAGCCCTGAAAGCTTTCCAAATACTAACCATTCAAGGTGATTCGAAGGGATCAAAACCTAAAGTTGAAGAGAAAAACAGTAATGCTAGTGAATATCTGCGTGAAAAACATGGAAACTCTAAGTTTGCCTTAGGATCCTTCACCCAGTGGCCCTCTACTTCAAGGAGGAAGGGGTTCTAGCCACTCATCCTCTGAGAAATCATCCTCAAAGGGTGTTTGGCTAGTGAGAAAAGAAAAGAAAATGAGAGAAAATGAAAGGAAAACGGGAGCTTGTTCGACAAGCCTCCCCCAAAAATTCGATAAAATAAAACTTAAAAGTTTAAAAGTTGTCTTTACAAAGTGTTGTTTAGGTATTATATACCACCAAAAAAATACAAATTACCAAATTTAATGACGAAACTATTACATAGGAGACGATTTGGGAATAAATCGAAAAGATAAACGAAAGGTCGAAGATGGCGGAAATTTCGCGGGGGTTGCAAAATTACTACAGTATACCAAAATTGTTCTACGCTGTCACTTCTCTTGATTCACTTATACAGTTCTCTGACTTTGAGTTCAATTGTTTCTTCATGCCCTCATTTGCATCCTTGTCTTGATATATATAACATTGGCTTGCAAAATTGCCATAAAATTTTATCAAAAGCATTGCTAGGTCCTTAACGTGCCAACTAGGTCAATTTGGCTTATTACTACGCAAAAAGTGCTCAAAACCCGGAGTGTTAAGAGTATGGAACAACACTATTTAGGTAGTAATCAACATGGGATCAAGATCATTTCATCAAACAGAGGAGAAACCTCTAATCAATTAAACTAATACATCAACCAACTAATCCTCACACCATGAGTAAATTAGTGATCTATCAAAGTAATCTTTCAAAGTTCATTAGTTCCATAATATTAGTCTAACATACCCCCAAGTAACTACTCTATACTCTCAGGAATCTTCATCTCTGTGTCACTCAAAGGGCCTACTAGAATTCAAAGCAAGATACAGCCCCTTTCTGGATACAAGCTACTAATATTAAGAATAATTAATTTCAAGAACAACACCAATTAGATAAATTCAAGATTTCTAACTCTGACACTCTTTTAAGTTGCGCAGAAAATAACTAACACCAGTCCATTCCCAAAGGGAGCTCAGTCTTTCAATACCGGATTGCAAATAACAGTGACTAACTGATCAAGTAAATTCATTGAAATTTCAAGCTAACTAAAATAAATGAACTCTAGAAATTTTCCAAATTCCATTGAAATCGGATTGTAGCGACCCCCGAGCTCGGTCCGACCTGAATGGCGGATCCGACTCGAAACCCCAGGGACACTCGGTTAATTCTTTTTATTTACCTTTTTATTATATTTTCTTTTTCAAAATGTCGACCCAGAATCCACTGGCTCGGCCGAATGGCGGATCAAGCGGGAGCCAGTTTACTCAGTGTTTTTGTTTATCTTATCAAAACGTTTATTTCGTCATTTCATTTTAAATTATCATTCACGGAAGCATTTCAAATAGGCCCATAAACATTTACTCTTATACAGATTTGGTTACAAAATGGTGTGTCATGCCTTTACAAAACGATATACAAAACACATTTTCAGAGTTTAACCCTTTGGTTCACAAATAACATGTGTTCAAAAGAGATGATATGCATATGGAAGGTATACACTTATACGCCGCAACATTCTCTATGACTCTGCGCTTCTTGCTCTTAGCCTTCTTTTCGTTTACTCAAAACCTAGGCATGGATAAAAACTACACGCTAAGCATTTTCATGCTTAGTGGTTCTATACAGTTCTATTCCAATTTTCCAATTTAACTTGACATGCATTTATCATAAAATCATGCCCTTTATATCAAACTATACTCATGCTTATTCATTCGCATGCTTTCATACAAATCATTGATCATATAAATATATGCATTTTCACATCACGACAAATCATACCACAAATTCAATTCATGAGATTGAGCACTCACATCTTAAAGATGTGTTTGGTTACAAATCCCATTCTGATCGTCGAGTTCGTTATTTCACTTTGCCTATGCAATTCACATTCATGATGGATTTTGTTCGGTGAATCCCGTCCTTTTTATCATTCAGTAACGTGCTTACACATTTGACAAATTTCAATCTCCCATCATGCAGGATGCCGATTGGTGCTGATGAGTGCCTAAAACACTCATGCCATACCCGCGTTTGTCTTATGGTTTTAGCTTAATTTTACAGATAAATACGTATTTTTATAGCTCGATATCTAATTCTTGCATTTTATGTGAATAGAAGGTGGAACGGGCAATTTTTGAGATCATTTTGGAGCAGAGAGAAGAAGACGAAAGTTGCGAGGGCGTCACGACGTCGGGTCAGCCAGAGGAAGTCAACAAGTGTGCTGTCGAGGCGCCTCGGCGTCAGCGACGTCGGCGGATTACGCTCGCCCGTCATTAAAAGCAAAGGGACCAAAATCAGAGGGATCGAAGACGTGCGAGCGAGGGGCACGGAAGCGGAGCGGCGTGAACCAAATCGATGGAAGACGGTTGCTTTGTATTTTCTTCTTTCTGAAAGACCTCACGTGTTTTATAGATTGATTGTGTATAACCAAGTCCAGTATGTTCTAGATTCACATTTAGGGTTTTGTTGAACCCTGTCACGATTGCATGGATTAAGTTTTTGATTTTATATTATTCAGTTATTCATGACTTGTCAGTATCTGCTCTATATCTGCGATTTATATACAAGTGATGTCTGGCCAACATTGGCATGATTTTGCTCGGTATCCGATATCGAGAGATGAGGGCCTTCGAGGGAGGATCTGAATAGAAGCGACCCTCGGTCAATTCGGTAAATAGAGATATCCTGATTCCGAGGGTGGCGATTAAGGTTAAAACATTTAAGCGTTTCAGAGCATTGGGTTGGGGTAGAGATATACTCAACCCTGCTAGAGAGATAGGCGGATACACCTCGAGAGAGGGTATCTCTTAGGCACGATCACCCCGTCATCAATAAGTCGTAAATAGACTAAATAGTAATTTCTCTATGTAGTAATCCATCAGAAGTGGCAAGAGGAGGCCAGGCCTAGTCTGCAACCTGATAATTTACTAAGATAAATTAGTTTAGTTTAATCTACACATTAGTTAATTTGTCACTCAAAGCTTACGTCTAGATAATATTCAAGGCTAAACTCGATGATGTAAACTTCTCCCCGTGGATCGATATCCGTACTTAGGTACACTATATTACTTAATACGACGCGTGCACTTGCACACATAGGCGTACACATTTTACACATCACGCTTTCGGTTTATCAAGTTTTTGGCGCCGTTGCCGGGGGATAAGTTTTTGTGTTGATATTGATAAACAGCAATTATATATTACTCTGGAATTCTTATTTTTGTTACTATTTTACTTTTACAAGTGTTGGTAATTTGGTATTTCTGTTTTGTGTGTGATTGCAGTAAAGGTTACAGTGAGTGCATGCGAACACGGGGTCAGGCTGAACTACATCTGTTTGATCCTGAGCCAGAAAGAACCCTACACCGATTACGCCGAGAACTGAGAACAGCACAGTATAGAAATCTAGCAATCATGCAGAACAATGAAGAGCATGATCTTGGCCATGAGAAAAACGAGCCACAAAGGCCGCCCGATAGAATAACGGTAGGGAGATGGCATGCACCAGTCGTTTATCTTGTCAAATGATCCATTCATGTTGCTAGAAGAGTTTGCCTTACCGCCTACAGTTATTCAGACGGCTATTCGAAGACCACCTATTCAGGCAAACAACTTGAGTTGAAGTCGGTAACACTTCTGGTCTTGAGTATCTTTGTTCCTGGATTACTTAATGAGAATCGAATATGCATTGCTTGACTTCCTCGAAGAAGTGCATGACACGATCAAGTACAATGGGGTCACTGAAAGAGGCACTCAGGTTGAGATTGTTCCCACTCTCACTAAGCGATAGAGCCAAACATTGGTTGACAAGTCAACCACCAGATTCATTACTTCATGGAGCGACAGTGAAAATTTCACGACGAGTTAACTCCAGCTGCAAAAATTGCACAATTGGTGCGAGAGATCAATACTTTTGGACAACTAGAGGGAGAGAACCTAGCAGAAGCATGGGATAGATTTCACGAACTGTTGAGGAAGTGCCCACATCACCGATTGACCAAATGGATGCAAGTCCATACTTTCTATAATGGTCTGAGGAATGCGACTAGAACAGTGATTGATGCCTCGGCAAGAGGGGCGCTAATGAAGAAGACCACGGACCAAGCATATGAAATCTTGGAAGACGCTGCTACTAATACTAATCAGTGGCCTAGATATAAGATTACACCAGTGAAGGCCATAGGCGGCACAGATAACGAGGTTCTCAGCAATCTAGTTACTCTTGTCGCACAACTCACTAAATAGCTTACTAGACAGCAAGGTACCCTGAATGCCATACAGACTTATTCGTGTCACATTAGGTGTATCGGAATAAACAAAATTTATATCCTAAATCCTATTGTCGTAGTAGAGCTACTGCAGTATAGTGGCTTTAGGGTCGAACACAGGGATGGGTTTTCTTCGTACAAATTGATTTGCAGTGATTCAAAATGGTGAATTTCAGTTTGGATTTTAAGGTTTGATGAAAGCGCGTAGTTTTGGTAAGCAGTGGTGTATGGTGGTTTACAGGCTAAAAATAAAATGAAGAAAAAATAAGAAAAAGAACTCCTTGAAGCATTGAGCTACAGGTTTGAGGTCCTAAGGCAACTGAGAGGTCCTTGGGTTCATTTCCTCGCGTTGGGAAGGATGACCTATAGTCATTTCCCGAACCGGATCTTCATTTAGCTTTTAAAACTAAACCCTAAAATTATTATCCTTTTGCAAAGCAGCATTTACAAGTATAAATGCAATAGTGAATGCGAGTCCTAATCCTACCCTACAGCTGGCTCATAGAGAGACAACTATTGAATCTCGGTGGATCGCAATAAGCATGCTTGAACCCCAGATTGCGAATGCGGTCGTCAGGCATCTGAAGGATTTAAACCTAGATTGAAGTTGAAACTAAATACAAAAGCGCTTGCGTTAAAAAGCAGGGGCCAAAGTTTACCTTATTTGTTGCCCAGTGGCCCTTCTCTTCAAGGGAGAAAGAGGTCTAGCCAGCCATCCTCAGGAGTTGTCATCCTCGGGGTGTTTAGCGTAGAAAAGGGAGAGAAAATGAGAGAAAGTGCAAAGCGGGAGGCTAAAAACCTCGTCAAAGTTTATTGATTGATTGCAAAGTTGATTTTCACGGGAGCTTGGGCGAGCTTTATAGTGCTCAGGCAAAGGAAATTACAAAACAAACCAAAACCCAAAAAGCTATTCTAGAAATTTAAAATAGGAAGAAAGCAAAGAAATTGTAACAAAAATCTCAGAGTCAAGCGGTGAATAGTGGGTACGCGAAGGCACCTGTGAGCAGTGGCAAGCGAGGAAGCAAATTGCTAACTTACTTGAAAAGTCGTAGATTGCGAAATTTAAATGGCAGGTGCGAGAAATTCGCAACCTATGAAATTTCACGGGTGTGAAAATTTGCAGCCACACCAAAATTTTGTTGTGGCCTTTTCCTTCAGTTTTCTGCTTCTCTTTCCTTATTACGATGCGCAATCTTTGAGTTCAACTTCCGAATTCTTCATGTTTAGTTATTTCGATAATTTTAACTTTGATTATCTTGCAAAAAGAAACTACAAATTAGCTATAAAATGCTGTCCATTAGTATAATAGGGACCTTAACATGCCCAGTTGGGTTAATTAGAATGATTAGTACACAAAAGCATTAAAACCTATAATAAATAGGGTTCAAAATAGCACTTTTGGGCACTAATCACACTAACCTACACATTTCTAGTCCCTTAGCAATGAAAGAAAGAAAAGAAAGAAACATATAACGATAACAAATGATGTTCACAAAATGGTGTTTCAAAAGGTTGTGAATGAAGTAATGCAACCCTCGATGAGAATCACTGAAACCCTTGCCCAATAACTATCTCGAGAGAATGAATTTCAAACAAAATTGAGTATCAAAAGAGCCTCCTTCTTGGTGAATCAACCAGAGACTTCCACCAAAACCTTAGTGTTTGTTTGATCCAATTCACCAGCCAAATAAAGCTGCTATTGCCTCTCCCCCCAGCCAAGCTCTTGCCACAACCCTAGCGGCTAACCGACCCAAATAGATCAGGACCCACTCTTATTACATAACTCTTTTTGTGTTGTAGGGATGCAATTCTGAGGAATCGACCTCACCAAAGTCCATGCAGGGATCTACTAATGACTCAACGATTAAGGCTTAGGGCACGAGAGTCATAAGAGATCTTTCGGCCGCTGCTCTTCGAGGTCTCACCGGACTCGAATAGTTCAAAACTCCAACACCTACAACTTGTTAAACTCCACCCATCCACCCATGTAGCAAGCACTAAGTCGATGGCTCCCAACCAGTTGGCTTAGGACACCAGGCTTTAAAGGCTTTCACCATATACCCCTCAGACCGTGCTCGAGTTTCAAGGTAAAGCGTTGCAAATTTTCTTCTTTTTCTTTTCTTTTTTTTTTAATTTTTTTTTTCTCTTCTTTTATTTTGGAAGACACATTGGCCTTCTATTCATGGGGGTCCTTAACCTATTAAAGGTGGTCAACGAAACTAGGGTAGGTTATTGCAAGGCTTAGGAGGCTACGCGAGTTTTTAGGTTATTGAAGCACGTGTGCAGCGTGTGTGGTTAGCTAAAGGTGGAAGAAAAGATTCGAAAACAACAAGAATTCAACTAATCATCCGCTCGATTAGGCATGGAACCAACTAACATCAATAGAATTGGACAAAGTTTCAGAATTTTTCAAACTACAAAGCTAGGCAAACAAAAAAAAAGCAGTAATTTTTGAAAATTAAGCTATATAGTATACGGAAGCCTGTGTAGAAAACCAGCAAGCCACTGAACACTACAAAATGGGCTTGCTTAAAAATAGTGTCAAATATAGTAAGGAATGTCACTCCTTTCTCTAACTCTCCCCAA
Source organism: Tetrastigma voinierianum (assembly GCA_016808115.1). Classification (NCBI taxonomy): domain Eukaryota; kingdom Viridiplantae; phylum Streptophyta; class Magnoliopsida; order Vitales; family Vitaceae; genus Tetrastigma; species Tetrastigma voinierianum. The sequence goes on along the minus strand of JAEQBH010000173.1, from coordinate 6,048,667 downwards.
CCAAATGTCATTGTCCTAGAACGGGCTCGATCGAGTTAGTGAAGAAGCTCACCTCCTGATGATGTACCGTTGTTGGATAGGATACTGCAATCTTCCATCGACACCTTATTCACCCGCTTAGTCTCAACAAACAAGTTAGAGAAGAAAAGAGAGGAAAAAAAGTGACTAGTTAGGTAGACTCTTGAAATTACACTTTATAATAATTCCAAAAAGTGTTCTTCTGGCTATATTTGACTTACACTCTAGTCTTCCAACGGTACCAAAAACGCCTAAAACGGAGTTGCAATGAGAAAGTTATGATGAAAACAAAATGGGCTGCGAAATTGGAGGATTTTCGCAACTTGTGAAAAAAAAATTTCTTTTAAATAAAAAATAAAAATAAAAATAAATATTTTATTTTTATACTTTTGTGTGAGACAAAAAAAAATTATATATATCACAAAAGGACAAAATAGTGCACAATGCACCAAACCAAAAGTCACAAGGTGCTCGAAGCCTCCGTACAGCAACTACAGTGCGGTTGCAAATTTTCGCAACCGTGTGAAAACTCGGTTTGCAATTAAGCCCTGGCAGAAAATTGCAAAGCTATAAATTTTTGTGTGCCCTTCCTATACCTCCCACTCAGATCAAAATTTTGATACAAAAACTCGCAAAATAAACATAGAAAAATTAAGAAAATTTGCAGAAAATGAAAATTAATCTAAAAACAAAAATTAACAATTAGGGGAAAATCTAAGAAGAAAATTAAAGAAATCAAAATAAAATAAAATAAAAAAGCAAGAAAAGATGAAATGAAAGTAGGGGAGACTCCAGGTTCCCCCAAACCACAATTCCTTAAGCCTTTGAGGCCTTGATTAGTGCCCAAAAGTGCTATTTTGAACCTTATTTATTATAGGTTTTGAGTGCTTTTTGTATATCAATCATTCCACTGACCCGACAAGATTGCTGTCCCTACTATTTAAATGATCAATTTTGTGGTAAATTTTGCAGCTTTAGGCTAGCCAATTATGCCAAAATTGTTGAGTCGATCCAAGCACGAAGAATTCAAGTCAAACTCAACATTGCATCAAAAGATCGAAGGAAAGAAGAGCAAAATGTGAAGAAAACACCACCGCAGGAAAGCTTCTCCGCTGAAAGCACTGCCACACCCCATGCCTTGTTCTCCGTGATTGTACCACTTGTTGTTTTTAAGGCAATTTTTGAAGGTTTTTCTCCTTTCTACCCTTGTCAGATTCACTTATGTTTTGGATTGTATGGTATTTCTGCTTTGGTTTGTGCGCTATATAAGCCATTTTGTATACACGGTGAAAGGGACGTTTTTTTTATTGTGAATAAAATTAGGAGCTTTCCGCCTCCTGCTTTTCCTTTTCTCTCATTTTCCCTTTCTGCTTACCAAACACTCCGAGGATGACAACCTGTGAGGATATTGGCTAGGCCTCTTCCTCCTTGAAGAGGAGAGCTGCTGGCTAGGGTTTGGAGGTAACGCACGGTCCTCTGTTTTTATCGTAGGCATTTATTTTCATTTATGTTCCTATCCTTCACTCTAGGTTTAAATCTCCTAAATGCATCTTGATCGATCAAAGATTTGGCAATCTTTAGGTTCATTGGATGCCATTGTTAGAGTTCAAAGATATCCATTAGTTGTCTTCTATTTCCATATCACCTGTGAGATGAGTCCAGAGGTGGTTTTCATCGTATGACTCATGAATGTTTGTTAAATGTCATATTTCAAAAGGAAAATCATAGGGTTTAGTTTTCTTAAAGCTAAATGAAGATCCTGCTCGGAATGACTATATGTCATGCTCCCAATGCGAGGAAAAAGACCCGCAGGACATGCAAAAGAAGGTCGGCCTTTAAAACCCTAAACCAGTGGCCCAAAACTTCAAGGAGTTCTATTTTTACATTTTATTTTATTTATTTTCGCCTTGCAAACCACTCAACCCATCGTTTTTTATCACCACCTAGGGTCCTAAAAATTGAATTCACCATTTTCGCCTCACTGTTAATCATTTCAGACGAAGAAAACCCATCCTCGTGTTCGACCTTAGATCTCACTTATAGCATCAGTGAGCTTCGACTACGGCAAAGAGGAGGAATATAGGATACAAATTTTGTTGATTCCGGATCACCCTACCGTGGCACGAATCAATTGGCGCCGTTGCCGGGGATGGTGCTTAAGTGCATTTGACGAGCTGTGGAACACTTGTGATCCTCATCACAAGTTTTGGTGAATTTCTTTTATATTTCATTGTCATTTTTTATTTTATTTTCATTTCATAAAATAAAAAAAAAAACAGTTGTTGCAGGATAGCTTCTATGTTGCTGTTTTTGCTGCCTCGCTTTTTGTTGCAGTGAATTCATTCCCAAAGGGATTGTAAATCCAGTTACTCAACGTATTGCATACATGTCTATTGTAGGGATTACAGGAACCAAATATGGCAAAGTCAAGAACTCAGAGAGGGAACCCAAATGAATATAGGTCCATGAGGACTATAGAAGCCAATGTTGATGAGTTCACCATGGTAGTGCTTACAACCATAGTTGGGGAATCACACCAATTCCTCGGAACCAAGACCTCCACATGCTCCCTCCTGAACCTCCATTTTATGCTTCCAACTCTCGGGCCACTTCAGCCAACATGCTTAATCCCTCCATTTGAACAAGCCATTTTTGACCTTACCCGATAGTGATGACTTTGTAAGGCAAAGTAACAGTGACATTGCCCATTCAATCATTAAACAGGAAGACAATTTGAACAAGAAAATAGAGGCTTTAAAATGACTTTGGAGACAAATGTGGACAACCTCAAGAAGACTCATTGAAAACCTCATCAATTCGCTGATGAACAATGTCCACTCGTGAGGAGGAGTGCCAAAGCAGGACACCCACGGTGGGAGGAGCAAGGTCAACAAGACGGCACCTCGAACCCCATACTCTTGTGGGCCTGCTTGCCCGTGGGAGAAAGAAGAACCACCGCTTTTGTCGGGCCGAGGAGGGCAAGGAGGCAGCAGGCGGAGGTCCCAAAAGCTTATCCTTCACCCAAACCCCATATATTTGGATCCAAGTGCCACCCGCCCAACCCCAAAATAGCCCACCGCTGCAGCGTCCTCCACCACCCAAAGCAGATACCCCTCACAAAGGTAATATACCGCTCTTCCCCGCAACACAATTCACACCCAAAGCACCACTATAAAGGCCAATTCCCATCACCCGCCTATGAAAACTTTAAGAAGCCAGTGTCATCAAGCTCGCATTTTTGCCACTACTCAAAGAAGATGGCAATTGCTCACACGCATGGCACAAATAGTCGCTCTAAAAGTGTCTCTGGTTTGGAGACCTAAAACCTCGGTGCATTTCTAAGTCATTTCCCACTTTTGTTTTAATTTTTCTTGACTTATTTTATTTTATTGTATTTTATTTTGATTTCGTTAATTCTTCTTTTTAGATTTTCTCTAATTTTTAGTTAATTCTTGTTTTTAGATTAATTTTTACTTTTCTGCAATTTTTCCTAATTTTTCTTGCATTAATTTTTGCAAATTGTGTGCAAATTTTGTTTCAAGGTACGCATAGGGAGTAACTGGAGTGAAGAGGTGAATTTTCGCAAACATAGCGAAAAATTTTGCAGTTAGCGAATTGATTTTCACAGCTAGTAAAATGGCATGGTTAGCAATGCTGAGTAGGAAAAAGACAAAACAACAAGACGTTGTTTTCATTTTTTTTATTTTTTTTTATTTTATTTATTTTATATTTTAATTTTCAAAAAAAATTTTTGTTTGTTTTTTTATTTTTATTTTATTTTATTTTTTAATTAAATATATTAAAAAAAATTTGTCTCTAAAAAAAAATATATATATATATATATCGCTTTTTTTATATAAAAATTTTTTTATTATTACTTTTTTTATTATTAAATCAAAAAAAAATTAAAAATCAAAAATCAAAAATTCAAAATTTTTCGCTTATTAGGACATAGCTTGTGGGCTCAAGAAACATAGCGAAATTTTCGCTATGTCCACTTTCTAAGCTAGCTGAATTCGCTAGCTTAGCTAAAAATGCTGCCCCACGCTTTGACCTCCAATTTTGTTTCGCCATAACTTTTTCATCCGAACTCGTTTAGGCGTCTTGGCAAATCGCTGGAAAGCTTAGAGAGTGTAGAATCCAAATATGTTCAGAAAGAACATTTTTGAGATTATTATGAAAGTGTAATTTTAAAAATGCTCCAACTTGTCACTTTTTTCCTCTCTTTTCTTCTCCTAACTTGTTTATTTGAAGCCCAAACGGAGTGAATAAGATGTCGATGAGGTAACACTCCCTTCTCTAATTTTCCAATCCGAGCCCCATTTCGGACACCGAGATGTTTGGGTTGGGGGGAGAGTTAGCAAAGGAAGTGGCTTTTGTATTTATGTTTTGTTATTATTTTGTGCAAGCCCATTTTGTAATGTTCAGTGTCTTGCTGGGTTCCCTTTCTATGTGTCGTTATACATTATTAATCCTACTTTTTTTCAAAATTTGGACTCATTTTGCAACCAAAATTTTTGTGTGTTGTGCCTAGCCCATAGTTTGAAAAATTTAAACTTTGTCCAATTTTATTGATGTTAGATTGGTTCCATGCCTAATTGAGTGGATGATTAGTTGAATTCTTGCTACTTTCAACCTTTTTCTTCCACCTTTAGCTAACCACACACGAGCATTAGGTTTCAATGATAAATAAAAATCGCACAACCTCCTTTACTTTGCATACCTACCCTAGTTTCATTGGACCGCCTTTAATAGGTTAAGGACCTCAGGAAAGAAGCACAAGGTTTTCCAAAAAAAGAAATAAAAGAAAAGAAAAAGAAATGAAAAAGAAAAGAGAAAGAAAAAGAATAAAAAATTGCAACGCTTTGCCTTGAAACCCGAAAGCACTATCCGAGGGGTATGCGTAAAGCTCTTAAAGCCCTGCCTAAACCTTCACTGTTGGGTCACCGACTTAGTGTTCGTTGTTACATGGGTGGATGGGTGAGCTTAGCAAGTTGTAGGTGCCGGAGTCTCGAAATCATTCAAGTCCTGGTGAAACCCGAAGAGTTAGTGGTCGAAAGATTTCATGACTTGGTGCCCTAAGCCTTAATTGGTCAGGAGTCATCGGTAGATCCCCTCGTTACATGGACTTGCAGGTCATCCTCAAGATTGCACCCTACAACACAAAAAGAGTAGTGGAATAAGAGTAACTCTGATCTATTTAGTCGGTTAGCATGCCAGGTCTGCAAGGCTAGTAGCCAGGTCATGTGAGAGCAGCTAGCTAGCCTTATCATGGAGAGCTGATCAAACAAAACACCTAGATTTTGGTGGAAATTTCTGGTTGATTCACCAAGAAGGAAACTCTTTTGATACTCAATTTTGTATGGCATTCATTCTCTCATGATAGTTATTGGACACGACATTGATGATTCTTACTTAAGGTTAGGCATTACTCATTCACAACCTTTTTGAAATATAATTTTTGTGAACATTATTTTGTTATCATTTTGTATGCTTTTTCTTTCTTTCTTTCTTTTCATTGCTGGAGGACTAGCAATGTGTAGGTTGGGGGTGTGATTAGTGCCCAAAAAGTGCTATTTTTGTCCATATTTATTATGTTTTGGAGTGTTTTTGTATACTAATCATTCTAATTAACCCTATTTACACATTAAGGTCCCTTACTATTTTAATGATCACATTTGTGGCAAATTTTGCAGTTTTTGCTAGCTAATTATGCCGAAATTGTTGAGTCAATCCAAGCACGAAGAATTCAAGTCAAACTCAACATTGCAGATCAAAGATCAGAAGGAAAGAAGAGCAAAATGTGAAGAAAAACACCACTGCAGGAAAGCTTCTCCTGCGAGCACTGTTCCTTCCTACAGCCCCTGTTCTCCTGCATTTCACGCACTTGTTGTTTTGCTACAATTTTTGGTTTTTCTCCTTTCTACCCTTGTTGTATTCACTTATGTTTGGATTGTATGGTATTTCACTTGGTTTGTAAGGCTATATAAGCCATTTTGTATACACGGTGAAAGGGACGTTTTTTTTGGCTGTGAATAAAATTAGGGCTCAATTCTCCCGTTTTTCCCTTTTCTCTCATTTTCTCTCCTTTCTCTACACAAACACTCCTCCGAGGATGACAACTCAGAGGATGGTTGGCTAGGCCTCTTCCTCCTTGGAAGAGGAGAGTCGCTGTGGTTTGGAGGTAACGCACTCAGCCCTCTCAAGCTTTATCGCAGGCATTTATTTTCATTTATGTTCCTATCCTTCACTCTAGGTTTAAATTCCTAAATGCATCTTACTCAACCAGTATTTGGCAATCTTTTAGGTTCATTGATGCTTATTGTTAGATCTGGATATCCATTAGTTGCCTTCTATTTGTCAACAGGAGATGAGTCCGTGAGGTAGGTTTTCACCGGCTCAAATCATGAATGTTTGTTAAATGTCATATTTCAAAAGGAAAATCATAGGTTTAGTTTTTAAAGCTAAATGAAGATCTCGGTTCGAAAATGACTATATGTCATGCTCCCAATGCAAGGAAAAAGACCTCGAGGACATGTTGCTGCCTGAAACCCAAACCAAGGCAACAAAACCCAAGGAGTTCTCATTTTACATTTATTTTATTTATTTTCAGTTTGCAAACCACCAACCCAATCGCTTTTATCGTTCACCTTAAAATCCAAATTGAATTCACTATTTTTGTCTTACTGTTAATCATTTGTACGAAGAAAAACCCATCCTCAGACCCTGAATTCTAGATCGTTATACTGTTAAAGAGTTTGACTACTGCAGAGGGAGGAAGAGAGAGTTACAAATTTTGTTGATTCCGGATCACCCTACCGTGGCACGAATCAAGGCTGTTGGAACTGTTGGAGCTTAGAAATGCCGAGGTTCGGGTGCTCCAAATCCGAACCAGCACCCGAACCATCCACTATGCCATGCAAAGGTGAGCAAACGGCATCTTCTTGAGGTAAAGGACAAAGGTTTGAACAATGGCCACTAGCTTGAGGTTTTGCAGGGCGTAATGTAGATGGATGGCCTTTTGCTTCACAAATATGAGCGGTGTTCTTCTCGTAAAGGCTTTTCTGAAGCCGCAGCAGGTATACACTAGGCTCCGGGAGAGGGTGCTTCGGGCAAGCAATAAGCCATACTGGCAAGGGACTTTGGCTCTTCTATTTCTTCCTTTCCACTCACTCCCTCCCGCCGCATTGGGAGGTTTCTTCTTTTGTTGTTTACATTGCCCTCCACTCGTGGTGTCAATCGTGCACTCTCTTCGGATTCACTCTTAGTGAAAATGTTGGGCCGACGTGAGCCAAACGGGAGTAATCGCAGGTCAAGCCACCGCCTCCATTTCACTTTGAAGTCCATCAATTCTCTTGTTCACATTGTTTTCCATAGTGCCAATTTTCTGACTTAATTGAGCATTGATTGTCTTCTGCTCTTCCACAAAGTCACCCACTAGCTTGTTGAGGTTCAGGATGGCTTGTTCCATGGAGAGGTTGTCTGTGGTGATTGAGACTAAGGAGTTGAAGCATAAGATGGAGAATCAGGAGGTGCATACTGTGGAGGTTCTGGTCCCCATGAGAGGTTTAGGTGGTTCCTCCAACTAGGTTTGTAAGAATTTCCATATGGTACGTTTGTTGGAGGCATCATGCATGAGGGCACATTCATCCATGGAGAGTTTCATACCTCTCGCGACCTACGGGCTCTAAGGCTTCTGCATCGACTATGTTGCTCTCCCTCTAGGTGTTCCATTTGGTCTATGTTTGAGATCACTGCAGCTTCTAGCTTACCCACTAGAACATGCACTCCTGCTAGAAAAAAAAAACAAAGCAAACACCCAACGACCAAGAAGCAATCCTACCTAATGGTGTTGGGGGTGGTTACTTAAAAATATATATATAAACCGTGGAACTAAAATTAAGAAGACTAACAAGAAATATATACAGAAAAATTCACCAGACTTGTGATGAGGATCACAAGTGTTCATCAAAGTCGTCAACACCCAGTACCAGATCCCCACAACGCTTCTACTGGATCGCGCCATAGTAGGTGTATCTAATCAACAAAATTTATATCCTAAATCCTACCGCCACGAAAGGGGTGAGCGCCACGCAATATACGCTCTGTGGTCGAACACGTGGATGGGTTTTCTTCGCACAAATTGATTTACAAAGGATTCAAATGGTGAATTTCGCTTTGATTTTAAGGTTTGATGAAACTGGATTTTGTAAACAAAGGGTGTATGGTGATTTATAGCTAAAAATAAAATGAAGAAAAAAATAAAAGAAAAAGAACTCGAAGCATTGGCTACTGGTTTGAGGTCCTAAGGCAACTGAGAGGTCCCCGGGTTCATTTCCTCTCGTTGGGGAGGATGACCTATAGTCATTTCCCGAATCGAATCTTCATTTAGCTTTTAAAACTAAACCCTAAAATTATTATCCTTTTGCACAGCAGCATTTACAGAGCATAAATGTTCCCTGTAGTGAATACCCGTCCCCTAATCTACCCTACAATGACTCATAGAAGATAATCTGATCAATCTCGTGATCTAGCAATAAAGCATCCACCGAACTCCAAAAAGATTGCCAACACGGTCAATCAAGGCATCTTAAGAGGATTTAAACCCAGATTGAAGGATTGAAACCTAAACGCACAAAACCTGCCATAAAAAACAAAGGGAACCAAAAGTTTACCTTAAAATCGTTGCCCAGTAGCCCTCCTGTTCAAGGAGAAAAGCGGTCTAGCCAACCATTCTCCGAGTTGTCATCCTCGGGGTGTTTGGCAACCGAGAAAGGGAGAGAAAATGAGAGAAAGTGGAGAGAAAGTGCAAAAAGCGGGAGAGCCGAAAGCTTCTCCCGTCAAATTCATTAATTGATTGCAAAGTTGATTTTATAGGAGTCGAATTAAGCTTATAGTGCCTGAGCAAGGGAAATTACAAAAACAAACCAAAACCAAAAGCTATTACAAGGGGTAAAATAGGAAGAAACAAAAAATTGTAACAAAAATCTCAAGCGTCAAAAAGCAAGTGAACAGTGGCTACAGAGGCATGAACAGTGGCAAGAAGGAAGCAAATTTCGCAACCCGCAGGAATTTCAGAACCCCCGCAGGCCTCAGGTTGCGAAATTTCACAGGTTGTGAAAATTTGCAACCCTGCAAAATTTTTGTTGTGGCCTTTTCCTTCAGTTTTTTGCTTCTCTTTCCTTCTGGCTTCTGATCTGCAATGCTGAGTTCAACTCGAATTCTTCATGTTTGAATTGACTCGATAATTTTAGCCTGATTATCTTGCAAAAACTACAAAATTAGCCACAAAATGCGATCAGTAGTATAATAGGGACCTTAACATGCCAATTGGGTTAATTATAATGATTAGTACACAAAAAGCATTAAAAACCTATAATAAATAGGGTTCAAAATAGCACTTTTTGGGCACTAATCACAAACCAACCCATGGGAGTTGTGTGAATTCTGTGGAGGACAGCACAGCAGTACAAAATGCCAGTCGGGACACCAAATAGTAGAGCAAGCCTAGTATGTGTCGAGGTTTAATCAGAGTCAGCCACAAAGAACAGTGGTCGGGCTTTGGGGCAACAACCATCGAATCCAAAAATCAAGGCCAAGGGTGGCGTAATACTCGAATAGTCGAACAAATGTGGTTATGGATGGAGGAACAATCAGAACAACATGCCACCAACTCGAGTAAGCGAACCCCCTCCCCAGAAAAAGGTAGACTTGGAACAAGCCCTTGCGCAAATGCTCACCTTGCATACCGCCTTTATGAATGAGACAAAGGCGAATATGCAACACCAAGCCACCCAATTGAACAATCAAGCAGCACAGTTGAGAAATTTAGAGGTGTAGATGGGCCAAATGGCCAATCTATTGACAGAAGTGCACTGTCTTTACTAAAGCAATCTCGTATGAACCCGAGATGAGAGGGGAATGAACATGTAAAAGCAGTCATGCTAAGAAGTGGTAAAGAATTGGCAATACAGGGGCAACCCCTAGTGATAGAGGAGGTAGAAACTAAGAAAGTCATTCAGACCAGTCAGAATGATAATACAAGGAGGGAACAGCCCCAAGAGAAACAGTTTATGGGAGAAGAAATTGAAGCAAAGGATTGCCCACAACCCATAGCCCCAATTCCATATCCTCAGCGTCTAAAGAAGCATAAGTTGGATAAGCAGTTCACCAAGTTTATGGAAGTATTCAAGAAACTGCACATCAACATTCCGTTTGTCGATGCTCTGGAACAAATGCCAAGTTATGTCAAATTATGAAGGACATTCGTCTTGAAGAGAAGAATGGCAGAGCTTCAACAGCTTAACCTAACCGAGGAATGCAAGGTCATCCTTCGAGATTTGCTCGCTGGCGCCATGATAATCTCACGCCCTATCCATATTTAAACATTTGGGGTTAGGTGAAGCTCGTCCAACTACAGTCACACTCCAGCTAGCAAACAGGTCCTTAAACCATCCAAGAGGGGTGATAGAAGATGTCTTAGTGAAGGCTGCCCATCTTTCCTAGCAGATTAACAGACATATGGAAAGATAAAGAAATACCCATAATTGGTAGACCATTTCTTGCAACCAAGGTGGCAATGATTGACGTTCAGAGAGGAGAGCTGAAATTGAGAGTGTAGGAAGATGAAGTCAAGTTCAACGTGTTCGAAGCTGTGAGACATCCAGCATAGAGTGATACATTCTTCATGACAGAGACCGTAGAGGCTATAGTGTCTAGCTAGCGGTCTCACCATCCTTGAGGCTAGCCTAGTACAGAGTGATCTCGTAGAACTGCGAAGAGGCAGAGAGATGTAAAATGGATGGATTCTTGGAACCCAATAAAAGGAAATATTTTGAATCTCTAGGTGAAAAATACAAACGCTACACCGTTGAACAACCACTCCAAGACGGAACAAAGCCATTACCTACCATTTGAAGTATGCTTATCTTAGGGATCTGCTCTCCACCTTACCAAAGGATTATTTCAAAGATCCCGACAAAGACTAGAGGAAGATAATCATTGAGGGTACTTAGAGATCACAAAATGCGCCGGGATGGTCTCCGGCCGATTGCAAGGATTCGATGTGCATGCATCGACTCTATTGGAAGATGGTCATAAGCCCTCGCGTGGAAGCAATGTAGGAGATTGAATCCAACCATGAAAGAGGTAGTCCGTATGAGGTATTAAAGTCGCTAGATAACGGGGTTATTTATCCTATTTCCCACACAAAGGCATGGGTAAGTCCGATACAGTAGTACCTAAAAAGCGAGGAACAATTGGCCATAAGAACCGAGAATAACACACGTCTTTCAGAACAGCCACCTGCTAGAGAATTTGTATTGATTATCGGAACCGAATAAGGCTACTCAAAATATCATTTCATTGCCGCTTTCGATCGGCGTTGGATCGATTAGCCTGACACGAATACTATTGTTGACGGATATTCCTACTTACAATCGACATGTTATAGCCCTCAAGATCAAGAAGACAACATTCACATGTCCCTATGGTACATTCGCATTCAGGTGGATGCCCTTCGGGCTGTGTAATGCGCCAGGCACATTCCAACGATGTATGATGGCCATATTCTCTTATATGGTTGAAAAAACCATCGAGGTCTTAATGGATGATTTTTCTGTCTTGGGAAGCTCCTTTGACAATTATCTGGAGAATTTGAGGTCGGTGTTGATCAGATGCAAGGAGACCAACCTTGTACTCAATTGGGAGAAGTGCCATTTTATGGTACAAGAGGGCATTGTACTTGGGCATCAGATTTTTGCAAGAGGAATAGACAGAAAGCAAAGATTGAAGCAATTGAAAATTACTCTCACCGTCCGTAAAGGGATAAAAAGCTTTTTAGGCCACGCTGGATTCTATAGACGCTTCATCAAAGACTTTCTCATATTGCAAAGCCGTTGTCTAATTTACTGGTCCAAGGGACACCATGTGAGTTTGATGCACAGTGTATGCGCGCATTTTCAGTCTTGAAAGATAAATTGGTATCGGCTCCTATTGTAGTAGCACCAGATTGGGCCTTTCCATTTAAGCTAATGTGTGATGCAAGTGACTATGCGATTGGAGCAATGTTAGGGCAGAAAAGAGAAAGAATATTCCAAGTGATCTATTTTGCTAGTCAACCTTGAACGGCTCCGCTTGAACTATGCCACCACTAAAGAACTATCGGGCCATTGCCTTTGCCTTTGACAAATTTAGTTTACTTATTGGCAAATACAGAAGTTGTCCACACCCCACCTCATTCCGCACAAAATACTTGATGACTAAAAAGGACACCAAACCCATCAATCCGGTAAGGCTCTCAAGCATAAGAATTGGATGAGATTAAAGACAAGAAGGGAACGGAGAACCTAGTTGCAGATCATCTATCATGGTTAGAAGGGGCAAGTGATGAGATCCATGTGAATGACGACTTCCCCGATGAGCAGCTATTAGCTATTGAAGACAAAAGGGAGGTTCCATGGTTTGGAACTCCTTCTGGCCAAGACCTTTTCCCTTACCTGGGGGTCCGTTGGAGCTCGGACGGCACGCAGGTGCACCCAGGGGTCGCGGGCGCCTCCCCGGCTGCCATTCCAACCCTTGGTCCCATTGTGCACCCTAGGTGCTCGACCTATTGTCTAGGTCACTTAGAGTGGCCTCCTTTACGCCATTCGACCCCGCGCCTCGAGCTTAGGAAGCCTGCACCCACCCCCCTACACACATAAGCTCTGGTAAGCGTGTGCTGATACCTAAACGAGGCCTGCGCCAATGAGGACCCGACTCCAAATTTCGACCTCACCAAATTTGTCAATGAAGGTGTCGCCGATAGGTTTGGCACCATTTGTAAGAATCGGTCCTTCATCAAAGAAAAGGGCTTCCACCACCCCGACGACTTCTTTCGCAAGACCATTGCGAATAAGGGATGGCGGGCGCTATGCCAACCACCTCGTCCAGCTGCGACGAGTGTGGTAAAGAATTCTACGCCAACCTTGCCTCCCATGTCGTGAAAAAGGTCCGGTAAGGCATGTGGTTGGTAGACTTTTAAATACAGTAGCCTATCAACCGCTTTATAATCTTGACCCAGTTCCCCTCGAGCCTTTTGATCGGCTCTATGAGCGGCCCGACTACCCTGAGATCCTCAAGGTCCTGACCAACGGGCGGGGTGAGTTGATGAGCTTAAAAGTCATCTATTTTCAGTCCATTTTTCTGATTGATTTCTATCTAAAAAAGCACTGATGTATATGTAGAAATGTGGAATAACTCACCAAACTGCTATACAGTAGGAAATTCAAGAGAAAGAGGATATTGCAGTAGAAGGAGCGTAGTGCCGCTAAGCAGAATGACACGACCGCCGAACGATGTCGCGCACAGAAGTGCACGAGGAAGAAAGGACCTGATGTCGCGACGCCTGACAAAAGAATGAAGAATCGAGTTGATCAAGGTCGCAACCACAAAACCCGGGGCCGCGACATAAGGGCAATTGAAGGCGTAACGCGTGTCGCACCGTAAACTCCAAGTCGCAACCATAAATTAATGAAGAACAGCACATGATGCTCACACCATTTCCGCAGGTAGCTTACGTAATTCGAAGGTCGGTGATGATATGGAGGTCGCGACACGTAATGTAAGTCACGACATAAGATTTTCAAGAGATCAACATCAAGTCACGCATAACAGAGCAGGTCGCGCATCAACACCGAATCGTGAATCGCTCCTGGGAGCGGGTATCGCAGACAAATTTGCAAGGAGTTCAAGGTCGCGACGTCATTTAGAGGTCGACCGTAAGACAAACTCCTTGGGAAGAATGGATGAGTGATTAGGGACAACTGATGTCGCAATTAAATAAAAAGCTTTCATGACGTATACAGACAACTGAGGTCTCGATTAAAGAATCGATGGTCGCGACATAGGAAGAGCTAAGGGATGATAGCTGGCAAGTCACGACCAAATAAAAGCTTCGCAATAAATGCTAGAGCTGAATCGGGATGTCGCGACAAAGAATCAAGGTCGCTACATTAACAACCAAATGGGCCATTAATCAAATCCACAAGGAGGCGCAGATCGCGTTAGGCCCAACTCGTAACCCTATAAATAAGCAAATGCTACTGAAGGAAAGCAGCTCTTATGGCTCGTAACTAGAGATCCGGTAGCCTAAGGCTCATGTATTTTAATTTTCTTTTCTTTGTTTTGTTTTGTAGTTATTTTTAGATTAGATTGTTATTCTTTTCAAATTTTGGATTCGATGTTAGTCAAGCAAAGTCGGTCGACGTGCACTTATTTCTTTCAAATTATCAGCCCGGATCAGCCCTGGTTCCGACAAATTTTGGAATTCGGATTTGTCCGATCTACAAAGGGTCTCTCTTTGATCGAAACTATCAGAGGGTGTAATAAAGTAATTTAGAAACCCGCCTATCAATAGACTCAAGAGTTAGAATTTATCTCTCTCGCATAAATTTATCGTAAGCCACGAACTTCGCTTATAAATCTACTTGGCCGGGTTCCTCGAATATTCTCGTATCTAATCCCAATATCGTTGTCCTATACCCGTAATAGGATTGTTTCATGCTCGATTTCCGTGAGGCCCTCTCGAAAGACACGTAGAAGGCATTCCTGAAAGTAGTGAACAATTTCTCAAAGTTATGCGAACCTGATAATGGAGATCTAATGAGCTCTGTGAATGTAAGTAGATAAATCGTCTTCTCACTTGAAATCAAGATTGAGCGAATGATTTTATCAATTTAAAAGCGTAGAGTTCACCTCGATTCGAACAAGAAGTTCAACCTGCAGCAAGAAGGATTTAATCATGAAATGATGAACTGCTCCAATTTTGAGGAAGAGAAATTGAAGAGTGTAAACCCATGCTATACCTATGTCTTAGAGCTAAGTGTTGCGCTCCATGTTCGTGGTATGAAGTATTGAAAAAGGAAAATATCCGTAACAAGGCAACCTAGATTAAAAGTAGTTATCTAATCCTATGTCTTCGAAAGAATTAGGGAAGATTAGATGATGAACAGTGCCGTAAGGAGAGATCCATCTACACTACCCTATTCCTTGGACATGTTTTAAATCTATGGTTCATGAAGCAAAGTTACAGAGTAGTCTGCAGGAATTGATGTTTCACAATAGCAGTATCTTCAATGCTCCCTTTAAAAGATAATTGTTCAGTCTGAATTTGTTATTTTAGATTTTCAGTTTTAATTCATTTTGTTATTAAATCACTTTTCTTAGTTTTTATTATTTTAAGGTTTTCTAAGAATATTTCAATTGCCTATCAAAGTCTAAATAGTATAGAGTTCGAGTAGTCAGGGTAGTTGATTGAGAATTCTTGAGATCTCTGTGGGTACGATATGACTTAAATCCAATTAACTACTTGTTCGACCTATACATTCTGGTGAAAGATCCTCGATCAAACCGTAAAGAAATAATTTACTCTTAAGGAAACAGCTTTTAATCAGTACAATAGATAAGGAATACAACAAACAAGTTTCATGGCATTATTTCTAGGGATTAGATAATAGTCCTTGGGTAATAACGCTATAAATTTGTATAGGTATTTTGGTCCATCACTAAAAGAGGTGAACAAGTTTTTGAGAGTGGAAGCTCAATAGCGAAGGGAACGCCGTGCACTTCAAGGCCAAACATTTGGCCTATATTCCCAAGGTATGGCATCACTTCATCACGTCGCATCTAATTCCAACGACGAACGTGTGTGAGGTGACTGCCAAGCGTGCCCTGCTCAACTACGCCATCATCCAGGACATTCCCTTCGATGTTGGGCAGGTTATAGAGGATGCCATCCTCCATAACCAGGACGCAAAAATGAACCTGGGGCACCCTTTTCTCATATACGCTTCCATGCAATGAGCCGGGTGCCCTTAGAGACAATGAGGCGTGGATACACCCTATTAAAGCTATAATGGTCAAGCCGTGACAAACCGGTGTACCACGACCAGGGAGGTAATGACTCGAGCAATGAACCCGGATCGAGGCTGGAGCTCGAGCATCGCTCGTTATGACCTCCCGGTCGATCCCCAGGGAGACGTTGGGCCATCCTCCACTCACCCACCACCCCCATAGCCGACCTCGGGGGAGGCCCCATCCAGTCCCACCCCTGACCTAGAGGACCCGGTGCTCGCCCTCACTGACCGCTTTGATGCCTTCTGGGACGAGACCCAGGAGCACCGAGTCCCTATCGATATGGAAGCCCCCGCGCCGACATGCGCACTGGCCCCGGCTAACCAGCGACCATTCTCCCGAAATCGCCAGCTCCTCCAAGCTCATCACCTGGGCCTCGTCATCCACCAACCACCGTCGCCACCCCCGTAGTGACACGACCGATCACCAAGGAAGTTTCCTTAACCCTCTCTTGTTCTTTTATAGCCAGCGGGGACACTAGACACATCTGTTTGGGGGGGTGTGGGTGGTGATCTAAGCCTTGTTGGGACAGCATAGTCTTAGGTCACGCTTTTCGTGTGTTTCCCGCTTATTTTAGGCCTGCTTATGTTGTGTTTAGTTTATGTGTTTTTTTTTTATGGTAGGCCATTTTTTTTTTTTTCTGTTTTGGTGTTTTTAGTCACTGGGTGTCCCCAGTATTAGAAGATGTTGACGTTGAGAGTGTTTAGGTAGTATGTGCATGATGCCATGCTTGAGAGTCGAGGATCTCTTTTGACCGAGTCCACTATCATCATGGACAAACAGAGTATAACTCCAGAAAGGATTCGTATGGTGTTAGATGCTCAGGAATTTCAGGTTGAATGGGTAGGGAGGCAAAGTGAATCACCTCCGGGATATTCAAGAAACTATTTCTCAACGAGCCTATCACACTCACACACAGATGACCTCTAGGGTATGCCTAGGTACCGGGCCCGGCTACTAAGGTTCAACAAACCCTGGGAGTCTCTAAACACCAAAGATATGGGACACCCTAAATAAAAGAGGATTGCCTTCGAGCCCCAAATTTAAAAAAAAAAAACATAGGAAACGTATCGCGGGGTTCTTCACCTCCAATCCCGCACATCCGAGTGTGGGCCTTCAAAGCCCAATGCCCCGAGCCAACTCGGGCTGCAGAATTCACCGCCTGCTATTGTAAGACGTATGATGGAAGTTTCCCCCACAGCTTAGGGCCCTTAGGTTTAGTTGAGTGTCTGCAGACGTCGAGGGGAACTGAATGCCCCAGGCTCTAAACCAACTCGGGTGGGAGTCACCAACTAATCCCCGCTACATGAACACTTAGCATAAACTTACAGGCACTAGTTTTTTTTTTTTTTTTTTTGTATGCGTAGGTATGTTAATGACTACAAAAGGTGCGTTCCTATCCTTCCGTAGTTAGATTCTCCCAACTAGGTGACTTGAACTCAAGTTTGGGGGGCGTCGGAACCAAGGTATACGCTATAGGTCATTTATTCAATGTACATAGGTCCTTGGGTAGCTGCATAACACCTTCCTCCTCCTGAGGTTGAGGCGCTTGTCAACTGCACCGAGTTCAAATGAATTCTTTCAAAAGTCGAATAATTTTATGGATCCTCGAGTTCAAAACAAAAGGCAAGAGTGGTGAGTCTGGCCCATTTTGGTCCTTCGTCTGCCGAAGACGTGCATCACAACTTAGTGAAAGAGGTTTTTATAGCATGCAGGTTGTGTCTGGTTTAGAGTCAGTTCTTGCTTGGGGACAAGCAAAAAGCTAAGTTTGGGGTGTGATGAGTGCCTAAACACTCATGCCATACCCGCGTATGTCTTATGGTTTTAGCTTAATTTTAGAGATAAATACATATTTTTATAGCCCAATATCTGATTCTTGCATTTTGTGTGAATAGCAGGTGGAACGGGCAATTTTTGAGATCATTTTGGAGCAGAGAGAAGAAGAGCAGAAAGTTGGCAGGAACGTCGCGACGTCGAGTCAACAAGAAATGGAAGTCAACAAGTGGCCAACGTCTCGACGCCTCAACGTCGCAACGTCAGCGCGATTTCTGCCTCACCATCATTAAAAGAAAAATGGACCATAAATCGAGAGGGATTGGAAAGACGTACGGACGAGGGCACAAAAAGCAGAGCAACAGCGAACCATATCAATGGAGAAGACAGTTGCTTTTGTATTTTCTTCTTTCCTGAAAGACTGCTGATGTTTTATAGATTGATTGTGTATAACCAAGTCCAAGAGGTTCGTATTCAGATTCAGGTTTTGTCAACCCTGGTCATGATTGCATGGATTAAGTTTTTGATTTTATATTATTCAGTTATTCATGACTTGTTAGTATCTGCTCTATATCTGCGATTTATATACATGTGATGTCTGGCCAACATTGGCATGATTTTGCTGGGTATCTGAGATCGAGATATGATGACGCCCAAGGATCTGAATAGAGCGACCCTCGGTCAATTCAGTAAATAGAGATATCCCAATTCCGAGGGTGGTGATTAAGGTTAAAACATTTAAGAGTTTCGGATCATTGGGTTGGGGTAGAGATACACTCAACCCTACTAGCGAGATAAGAAGATACACCTCGAGAGAGGGTATCTCGTAGGCACAATCACCCCAATATCAATAAGTCATGGAATAGACCGGAATAGTACTTTCTAGGTAGTAATCCATCAAAGTGTATGTGGGGAGATGAGTCTCTAGTCTCCACAACACAAGAATTTATAGTATAAATTAATGTATTAATCTCACACATTAGTTAATTTGTCACTCAAAGCTTACCCGCATAATATCTAAAGGCTAAACTCGTGAGTCAACGTATCCTCCCCCGTGGATCACATCTGACTTAGGGTACATCAGATATTTTTGATACGACGCATGCAATTGCTGGACATAGGCGCATTATCTTACACATCACGCTTTCGCTTATCAAAAAGCACCCTCGACATGTGGTATTTAAATGCTATACACCATCATGATATGTCGACAGCATCTCGCCAAGTGGGAGATTTTCCACGCTGCGCCAACGAACGACGTGATGTCGATTCCTCGTGTGATCCCACCAAGTGGGACATTAGACAATTTCGAGTTGCCTTCATGACGGATTCAGTTGGTGAATCCCGCCATGTTGGTCGTTCTGTGTATCGATTCAATTCAAGATGTCAAGAATTGATCAATTCGTTTACAATTCAATTAATCACTCTCATGCAATTAATTGTCAATATTTCAAATATCACATTTTCAAATCCATATGCTCTTTCACAATATCATTTTAAAGATATACTCATTCCATATAATCATTTCATATGTATTACACACTACAAAAAAGACTTAGAAAGGGCAGATAGAGTCAAGGAACAAACCGGCCGGCCGGCTCTAGTTTCTTTCCCCTTCGATTCGATCCTAGGTTAGTGATCCTCACTCGTCCCTAGTCATCAACAATCATGCCACTCTTGGTGGAGGGAACAATATTATACATTTTTATTAAATGTCGAATTACGCTTTAACGGTCTTTGGTTAAGACACTAAAAGCTCGCTCGAAGACGAACTGAGGCGCAGGGTACTGATGTTTTTCTACGGTTTTATCCTTATTCAACCCCCATTAACGGCTTGTCAGTGGCCTTCCAAACCATCGTGGTACGAAATACGAGGTGTAATGAAACAAAATCCGAAAACCGCCCATCGAACAATGACTTCGCCGCTGACGGCACTTCGCTTCAGCAAGGCCACGCTGCCAACCGTAGGGGGCCTAGCCCTTCACCAGCCGCGGCGAGGCAGCCCGTCGCTGGCGCGCAGCTCACACCACGGCGAAATTCTGACGCGACTAAGAAGGCACCTTCACACGGTGTCCCGCGATGCTCCAATTCGGTTTTTCCTTTTTTGCGATTCTTCATCTCAGTACCGCAAAACTCAAAACATCATGGAATCATCCCAATGACATCCAACACTAACCTAAACCAACCATGAGCAAAATCCATGGATGGATTAGGGTTTTTCTAACCTAAACATCAAATACAACTTTCTAGGGCTTAGTTACATACCTCAAATCACTTGGAACTCTTTGCCCTAGCTTCTTCCTTCTTCCTTCTTGCAAGATCTTGAGCAAAAATGGAAGAATCACACCACTCTTTTGATCTTCACACAAAACCCTAGCTTTCTCCTCTCTCAAGCTCTCCACAAGTTTTTGCACAAATGTGCTCTTCCAAGACCAAATGTGGTTTTCTTTCTCCTTTTCCCTTAAAGCCTTGTTCGGGTTACACAATAAACCCCATTTCTCATTTTTGGCATTTTTCTCACTTATTGGTTTTCATTTCACTTTCATTTATCATTTATTTCACATTAGCGTTTGAGCTATCATTTGACCCGTAGGTTCTCATCTACAAATTTCCACCCTGTCTTTTCACTTGGCTTATTTCTAGGTTCCATCATCTTCTCATTTTGAAGATATAATACTTAATCATATGCTCACATTTTCATTTCAATTTTTCACTATTTAACAATTTATCGCTTTTCCGAAAACCCAAGTTTGCTCAATTTATACCCTAATATAATAAAATTATTATAAAAATTCTGTGGTATTGGGCGTACGTATAGTAGAAACCAAATTTTTACAATGAACCCAACTCAAAACTTCAACCCAGATCACTGCTCAAGTCCAAAGAAAATACTAACTAAAATGTAAGCTGAAACTAAATTGAAGAAAAAGAAATAAAATAAAAATAAAAATAAAAGGAAAACTAATATACTAAGGAGACTCTAGCTACCTAGATATTCCAGGTTCGGTGGAAGATGCGCACTACTCCCTAGGAGCTTCTATTTATATGCTCAGATCTTGGGCCCTAAAAACAAGGCGAGAATCATGCACTTCAAAAAGCCTAAAAATGATGCCCTAGCTACAGATGTCAAAGTGATGTCGTGACATCAGAATTGTCAATGTTGAGGGTCGCATCTAATGTTGTGACATTGAAAATCTGTTGAGCAATTCTCAATTTTTAGTGATAAGTCAATGTCGTGATGATGTTGCGACATTGAGATTCAGTGTTGTAGATTAATTCCGATGTCGCGACATTGCCTTTCCTGTGTTGTGACATTGAATTGATGTTGCGACACTGCTCTATAGTATTTCAACTTGGATGCTCAGGTTTGATGTTGTGACATTGTTATAGTTCTATGTTCTGATGTCGCGACATTTTCTTGATGTTACAACACTGAGTCAATGTCGCAACATAGCCTACTAACGCCTTTCCTCTTACATTTTTTCCCTGATGTTGCGACATTGCTTGTAGTTCACTTGTTGATGTCCTGACACTGCCTCTGCAGGTCTGATCTTTTCAATTGATGTTGCCACATTGCTATTCCGATGTTGCGACATTGAATCTCGTTGCTCTGAAATCCCCTACCAATGTTTTAGCTAATGTCGTGACATTTATTTTGTGTCGCGACATTTAACTTGTCTCATCACCCAGGCTAATTTGATTAGATGTCGCGACATTACTTATCCGATGTCGTGACATTGGATGTTTAGATCTCCAATGTTCAAGCCTTAGCTGATGTCGCGATAGCGTTTAGCCAATGTCTCCACTAGTTGAGCTTATTCTGATGTCGTGGCGATGTCACGACATTTAAACAATTTAGTTCTTCCCACTGCAGGCAATGTTGTAGCCATGTCGGGGTGATGTCGTGACAATGGATGGCTACTTTAGTTTGATTGCTGGGGCTGCTCATGATGTTGCAACATTGGCATATCTTTGCCTTCCCCTCTTCAGCTGATGTCGTGACATTGCTATAGCGTCAAGACCTTCTCTCATAATGTCGTGACACTAGAAATTTGATGTTGCGACATTGGTCCTTTCTTTTACCTGATCTTTGATTTGCTCCATTTTATGTGGATCTGCTTCTTTCCTTAAGTTCCCTCTGAAAACATAAATCTAGGTGCTCTATGGTGTGCATAAAATGAACTTTTTGCTGCAAAATAT
Source organism: Tetrastigma voinierianum (assembly GCA_016808115.1). Classification (NCBI taxonomy): domain Eukaryota; kingdom Viridiplantae; phylum Streptophyta; class Magnoliopsida; order Vitales; family Vitaceae; genus Tetrastigma; species Tetrastigma voinierianum. Next base: position 6,026,785 of record JAEQBH010000173.1, on the reverse strand, counting down.
ACTTGCAAAATGGGCTTAAAAACATATGATTTTTAGACTCATTAGTCATCTATTGACACAAGAGTGAAAACCAATTATGTACAAAGGCGGTTAGACCCTACATTTCTCTTCAAATAAGGCCAACCCCTAGGTACCCTCTGTTACAAAAATTGTGAACCTACAAAACTCTCCTTAAACCAAACCCTAACCATGGATTCCCATTCAGTTTCTCTCTCGAAAGGATTAAGATTGTATATACTTCAAGGAGACCCCCCGAAGGGGTCACCACTCATTCGCAGAAAAACGAGAGGAGGAAGAACAGAAAAATGAAAATGAAGAAATGAGAGAACACAAACATCACCCCAACCTAAACAGATATCAAGAAAGGAGAAATCTTAGAGACCTTTACCTCTTTTCGCAAAAAACAACCATCGGAAAACACAAAGGAAGAATCTGAAATAGGAATAGCCAAACTCCAATGAACTCCAACGTCAAGTACAAGAAACTTCCAAAAAGAAAAGGGGATACTAAGGGGTCTTATTTAAAGGCAAGGCATAGTCATAATCATGACGCTGTCAAAGCATGGAGATCGAGAACCGTTGCACGAAGACCAAAGCGTACTAGCCGCATAGGAGAGCAGTTGAAAGGACCCGCATTTATTGCAATTTGAAGTCCCCATAAAAGACAAAGTGCCTAACCCATGCCAAAGCTTAAGTCTTAAACTTGGTTAAACGACTGGTAATGAGACCGAGGGACTAGTAGAGTGAATAAGAACGACAACATTGGTCGGGTCTAACATGATGGAATTGAGCATAAGTCAATTCTTTAAATGAATATGGGAATTGTAGTATCCAACTATGTAATGGATAAATCGTCTTCAAGGGTTCATCTCGACTAGCCCAAAATGACAAAATAAGGTTGCATTCGCCTAACTTATTTTCGTCTCACACGAACTTAGCGGAATCATTTACCCCTAAGCATTGCTCAACCCATGTATGATTCATCTGACACCTAAATCACCCATCTTCTAAACTTATTCGACAAATATTCTGGACAAAAGGAGAGTAACCGCTCCATGATCTTACTAACGGTTGCAACAATGAATGAATAAATATAAGACATCTATGTGGAGAAAGTTTATAACTTGCTAGATAGTCTAATATCATCTTGCATCTTGCGCTCCAACTCCTAAATCAACTTAGTTACAATATTATTATAAGTTAAGTCACTTACCATTTCTCAAAGTGTCTTTCTCTCATCATCCCATGAATAAGGCAAGGATTCAAGAACTATCCACATATGTTGCCACTAAGAACTCATAGTGTTCATTGAATATCTATAAAACCCGAGAAAATTCAATTTTATGAGAAAGGGTAAAACGGTAATTTCAGTCGAAAATCCAAAAATTTTCTAGATCTCAGATAACAAAACGGACTCCACCGTTGGAAAATGTCTTGTGAAATGCAATTCTCTGATCCAATTTAGTGATTAGAGATAGTAGGGATTTCTAGTTTTTCGAGGCAAGAAGACAACAGTGACATAGCACTTGTTTGGATGGCTCTGATAGGCCACGTGTCAAATGGAGAGCAAGTCAAACACAAGTCTAAGTGGGACCCATGTGTGACTCATGTCACCACTTGATAGGAAGGAAATCCAAAGTTATGGATAAGAGAATAAGGAAATCCAAGGGAGCCAATAGGAGAGTGACATGTGCGAGATGGAAATTTGCTTGAATTTGGACGGAAACAAATTAGGTGGGAGGAAGAGAGAAAGAGGGAGAGGAAAGAAGAAGGAGAGAGAAGAGAGAAAGAGGAGAGAGAAACTCCAACTTCTCTCTGCGATCTACGAAGATCGGTGGGTCGATTTTCGTCCAGCCAAGAACTAAAGATCATCTGTGCGACAAAGGCTATGTGGTGTAGAACATGAGATTTCGCGGGATTCCAGAGTGAAGAGTTCGGGAAATCAAGGGTTTCCGGGTTTAGGGAAGAATGTCACGGGACTTCCTAGAGCAACCTGCCTTCAAGAAGTAGGTCTTCTCCTACTTTGGTTATTTTCTACCTTAAGAGTTGTGTGTTTGTGTCTTGCCCCAAGGGGGATGTTTGGTTGCATTTTGAATTATGTGAAGCTGCCCTATTTTGATCTCATGTGTTATCCGAACATTAGGACTGGTTTTCAGGTGGGAAATAAAGGGAATTTGGCCGTGTGTCATGAGTAAATGGTGCTTAGCATCGAGTGAATTGATGTTAAGCTTTGCATTACAGGCCGGGACCTCATAGCCCCAGTTCTGAATGCATTTACGGGAATGGTCTAAGTGCAAAGTCTGTCTGATTGGGACTGTCTGGTTGGGTATGTCCGGCTAAGTCTGTCGACTAGGTCCCGGATCGGTAGGTGAAGTCATCGGGTTAGTGCATTTGCTCATGAGGCCTCGACTTGGACGGCCATAACTATTACGTCAGAGCCGTTTGGTGTTCTTAGACTCTATGGAAAGCCCATTGAGTCAAGATTCCATCCATATGCCTGTGGAGGATAGTGGGTGATCATAAATTTTCTAAAATCTATGTTTTGCACTAAGTGTGTAGGTTGCTTGGTTGTGTCGATGCAAATAGTTGGGTTTTGACATGACCATTGCATGGCATGTTGTAAGCTATTGTATTATGTAGGAATTACCATGAGTTAGCCTAAGGAAGGCTATATGACATTATTGTTTAGTCATGGATTGATGAGCAGCTAATATACTTATCTGATATTTAGATATATAGTGGCGTAAATATATGGAACTCATATGCTTCGATATAGGTTTTGCATGGTAATTGACATGAAGTACAACTGGCCCGATGAGAATGGTTCATGTAATGTGCATCATACATGTAACATGAGAAATTGCAATGGCATACTTGCATTCCATATGCACGGTAACATCGTGTCGAGTCGGGTGTGGGTGCATAGAAACGGTTAATTCACCATTCTTGGTGAATGTGTGGTGAGCTTAAGCGAGATGACATCTGATTAGACTAACGGTGGTATAAATGAAAAATGAAAATGGAATATATAGCATATATATATATATATATATATATATATATATATATATATATATATATATACGTGTGTTGAAAAGTAACAGATGAGTTGATCCTCCCGAGGGTGAACCAATTTACATGTGGTTAGACATGATCACCGACGGTGAAAGTCCGTAAAAATGTTGGAAGGCGTTCAACAATCCTGCGGTGAGATCCCAAAAAATGACGTAGCCCAAATAAATAAACACATGGGATTTGATGAAATTCAAATGAGTATTGGAGGTCGAATCAGTAAGTCGAGTCTTTAGGTGAGACACGATGACTGGTTTTCACGCAGCGTTGCATGTGTGAGGGAGTCGGTGAGATCGGTACATGGGACATGGTGGGTTAGCATTTCATTCATGGCATGTAGGGTCCATTCCTGGGGTTTGCATCAATGCCCGAGTTGGAATGTGTTTCTTTCATTGGTGACATGACCATTGCATGTGCACTTAGGTGGGGAGTAACCCTTGTAGGAGATTTTCATTACTAGGCTTTGCTCACCCCATTGTGGGATCCCCCTTTAAGGTACAAGTCCAATACAGGCGGCTAACCCGCATATGGGACCGCATATGGGATGAGAGCCAAACACGGCTTGTTTTGGGTTATTTTTGTCTTGTATTCTATTCGAGCATAACCAAAACATGTACACCTTTTTTGTATCAAAGGGACTACAAAGAGAATGTGATTATAGTCTATCATAGATTTTTGTATATTGTGAATTAAATATACAAGAATGGGTCTCGATATATGAGACATGTGAGTGTGATATCGGGGCTTAGGTGTCACGAGGTTCTTTGTGGAGTTGTGGTTTTCAACGGGATCCTCGGGATAGGGGTGTCACAGCTTGGTATCAGAGCTTAGGTACACGAATACCTAGGACTCGATGGGGCACGGGTTTAGATCATGCATTCATTATGCACTTTGATGAATTGATATGTGTGATGTGTGCTTGAATTGTATGAAATATATACATGAGAACTGGTATATGGAACACTAGGGTTAGAAAACATAACCTTAAGGGTTCGGAAATCAATAATGAACAGGAAAATTTCATAAATTGAATTGAAATTGTATTAGTGGTTGGAGATTAGCACCACTAAGGAAAAAGGTGATGAACGGGTTAGTTCATGATGGCTAAGTCTATTAGTGGTTGACGTGTGCACTACTATTTAGACTGAGATAGAAATTTAATAACTTTGTTGCCATTTGACATGTGTAGATGGAAAGTCGAGGGCAGGGACGTAAAGGTCGTCCACGAGGTGTTAGTCGGCGCCACATCTTTCATCGCGGGCCTTTACGGGAGGCCGTAGGCGCTGCATTCTGGGGTTTTGCATAGGCTGTTGTAGGCGGGGTCGGGTGGAAGCTGGCCTCCGAGGGTTTAAGACGCATCATCCTCGGAGCATTCCTGAGGGAGGGGATCGGAGTAGTGGCTGGTAATTTGGTTCAAAACAGATCGAGAAGATATTGGAGGCCATGGAAATCACCTCCGATGCGACCAAGATCGAGGGTAGCTGCATTCGGCTAGAGAATTGAGTCCTAAGTGTGAAATTGGGATGGTTAAGACACCTCTAGGGACTTAGACGATGACTTGAGCAGAGTTCCATAGGCTGCTGTAGAGCGAAGTATTTTTTCGGCTGTGACCTGAGTGCATGCAAAGGCCCGGGGAGTTCTAGAGTGAAGCAGGAACGATGACAGTGGTGGAGTACGTGGCTAAGAGTTAGCCCGTTTTACTGATGACTATGTGGCCATAGATATGGCCAAGGTAAGGAAATTTGAGAATGGACTAAAGTTGTCCAAGGTAAGATTGTGGGACTCCTCCTACAAGATATGGACTCTATGGTTAGGACAGTTATGGCCATAGAGAGGGAGATAGAGGACACATGGAGCATCCGAGATGCAGGTGCTGGTGGCAAGAGGAAGGAGAGTCAGTCTTCTTCTAGTTCGGGGAAGAAGCCAAAGGCTTCTAGTTCACGAGGGTTTCAAAGCCGCGACCATCAAGGCGAGGCAGAGCCGGGGCTCCCGGTCGAGGGCGGGATAGGCAGGTTTGTTATTTGCATATCGGCTTTGACATATGGGCGAGATTGCCCCTAGGCGAGGATCGGGGTCTCGGGGCTGTGCGGTCTAGTCATCGGTAGAATAGGCGCGGTTTAATTATTCCTCCATTGTCTGAGTCGGGACAGTATCGGTCAACGGTCTTTGTACAAGTACCTCTCTTTACCTGGCAAGTGAGAGACCGAGTATGGGTCGGGTAGGGACGGGGCCTGGTGGGACGTCGAGGATTCGAAGGTGTGTCTACCATCATACCCTGCGTGACTGCAATCGATCGGATATGCAGGGTATGTTTATGTTATCTCACCTATGGGCTAGAGTATTATTTGACTCTGGTGCATTGCATTCATTCATCGTTGCACCATGTGTTAGAGAATTGGGCTTAGAGGTTGAGGCCTTGAAGAAGCCCATGTATATGAGTTCTCCCCTAGGGACTAGGGTGAGCGTGGATCTGATATGTCGGGGTTGTGAGTTAGAGATCTCTGGGATTCTACTCACTGTGGACCTGAGGATCATAGACATGTCGAAGTTCGATGTCATCCTTGGGATGGACTAGTTGACAGCATACCGAATCGTCATTGATTGTGAGCGTATGAGGGTTATCGCCTACACACCGGAAGGTACTTATGTTATGTTTCAAGGGGATAAACATGATGTTTTACCCCATACCGTGTACGAATCTAAATGGCACGGACAATTGATGGGTTGGCTAGAAGGCCTTACCTTGGAGGACGAGGTAAGACAGGACTTGGATCTGCCTCAGTTAGTCTGCAAGTATGAGGATGTCTTTCCAGATGAGCTACCGAGATTACCTCCAGAGAGAGATGTAGACTTCCGTATCGAGTTACACCCTGGCATGTCGCCCATCTCTGTGACCCCACATAGGATGGCACCAGTTGAGTTGTAGGGACTCAAGGTCCAGATACAGGAGTTGTTGGATAAGGGATTCATTAGACCGAGCCTTCACCATGGGGCGCTCCGGTTTTGTTTGTAAAGAAGAAAGACAAGACCCTTATTTGTCGTTGGTATCGACAGTTGAAACGAGTTCTGTCGAGAATCGGTGTTGTGTGAGAATTATTGACTTATTTAATCGATTGAGATAAGAGCGAAGTCTACTCGAATGGGCGCTGCAGGTTACCATCGATTGAGGATTAAGGGGCGGATATCCCAAAGACAACGTTCAGGACGAGGTATGGGCACTTTGAGTTCACGGTGATGCCCTTGAGTGTGAATGTGCCCCGGCCTTCACGGATCTCATGCGTAAGGTATTTTCAACCCCTATCTGGATCGGTTTAATACGTGGTTTTGTGGGCTGACATTTGATCTACTCCCCGTCTAAGGAGAAGCATGAGGATCATTTGAAGGTCATTCTACAACTTCTAAGAGACCATCAGTTGTACGCCAAGTTCAGTAAGTGCGAGTTTTGGCTTATTGAGGTGAGATTCTTGGGGCACGTTGTATCGGCTTTAGGCGTGTCAGTGGACCCTGAGAAGGTCAAGGCTGTGATGAGTTGGGAGAGGCCGAAGTCAGTCTTCAAGATACGCAATTTCTTGGGATTGGTAGGGTACTACAGGAGGTTGTCAGTTTCTCCCAGGCCCTAACGGCTTTGCTGACAAAGGCCCGGCCGGAAGAGGTCAAGTTCAAGTGGAATGACCGGTGAGAGAAGGCATTCCAGGAATTGAAGAGGAGGCTTACTTCAGCTCCTATTCTAATAGTCCCAGAGAGGGGGTAGAGGTACATAGTGTATTGTGACGCCTCAAAGGCCGGACTAGGATGTGTTCTGATGCAGTCCGGTAGGGTAGTAGCTTATGGTTCCCGTCAGTTGAAGAATCATGAGCAAAACTACCCCACACACGACATGGAGTTGGCAGTCATTGTCTTTGCCTTGAAGATTTGGCGCCACTACCTATACGGCGAATAGTTTGAGGTGTATTCGGACACTTGAAAGTCCCAAGGTACATCTTCATAGCGGGACACCAGTATGAGGTAACGCGGGTGGAAGGAGTTCTTGGGGATTATGACTTCACTGCGTTACCACCACGGTAAGGAAAATGTGGTGGCTGATGCACTCAGTCGGAAGTCACGAGGAGCATTGGCTAGTATAGCTTCCTGGGAGTGGCAGATGCTCGAGACCTTGGGACAGTTTGGACTACAATATAGCGAGCAGGCTCAGGGTACCTTGTGGAGTTTGGTAGCTATGCAGTCCCTATTAAGCAAAGTGATCGAATCCCAGGGGCAGGACGTAGAGATAGTGTTTATCAGGGGTCGCGTACAGTCAGGTATAGGTGACGAAGGCAGGACCATCCACACAGATGGTGGTTTTCGGTATAGAGGACGGGTAGTGGTTCCTCAGTTGACAAATCTGAAATAGGAGATCCTTAAGGAGTTTCACTGCTCCCGATTTGTTGTGCATCCAGGTGGTATGAAGATGTATCTGTTAGAGAAGAGCTCTAAAGGCAATCACCATTAGCACTTATTATATGCACAACGTATTATTTAATATGAAAGGCTTCTTTGTTGATTTGATATTCATACGTTGAATTGAAACAGATCTTTAATCGAATTAATGAAGTCCATGATACATAACATAGCATGAAGGAAATCGTGATGGGATCGTGATAATAAGATTCCTATCATGTGCAATTATGTTAGTCAGCTGAAATTATCTCTAGTCATAAGTCATGGTTGGACATTGTTGATCCAGGACAAATGCACATGTCATACTCCTTGATTGGATCCAAGCGTTAGATCTTATAAATTTGTGATCGAGTTTATCGAGTTAGCGTGTGGATGCTTGCTAAGAGTAGCTAAATGCGTAGGAGCTATATTGAAGTGATCATATGGATCATACATTTAAATGTAGATGATTTATCGTCATAGCGATGGTGCAAGTATCCTTAGACTTGAGGTGCTCAAGGATATCTTGGATGCTGATCCTATACTTTGACCTTAATCCACGTTGCCTCTTCGGGGGTCGCTCATTGGATGAGGATTGGGTATAGTTTGAGGTGTTCATGTAAGACCCGAGAAAATTCCAATTTCTGAAAAATGGCAAAATCGTAATTTTGGTCAAAACCCGAAATTTTTATAGATCTCGGATGTGAAAGCGGATTTCACGGTGGAATGGAATACAATCTAGCTACCACATGAATATCGTCAAATTCCCGGACGGTCGAATTTACGTTTTTGAGCGCGAGTATCAGTGTCGTAAAAAAATGACATGTGATGTGACAAAGTCACCTATAACATGCTCATGTGACACATGTTGAGTAGAGATGATGGAAATGGACGAGCGAGATTGTGCCACGTCCAAAATCGAGAAGGAAAGGGACATGGATGGCATTTTGGAATTCTTAATGATAATGAGACAAAAACACAAATAGTGATCATTTTCTTCTAATAAAAGAGACCAAAACGTGCAGGAGAGGGGATGTGATGCAGTAGCTTAGGTTTTTGATATTTTTAGAGAGAGAGTGTGCGACTTCTCTCTAAGATCCTGGGCGATCGGACCGTCAGATTTCTTCGGGCCAAGAAGCAAAGCGGTTCTACGCAATGAGGGCTTCGCGTGGGTACTGGTTTTAGGGAGTTTCGACAAACTCCGTGAGGTAGGGGTTTTATCCTACTTGAGTTACACTTTGTTTAAGTGTTTGTTAATTATTGAGTTGATTTAAGGTCGTGAGGGGTCGTTTGATGGTGAAAAAGCTAGGCAGGTGTTGGGATTTTAGAGTTTCGTTTTTGGACGGAGTCCACGGGTACATTTGGGCTGCTGTGTTGTGATTTATGCATTAAATCATGTTTTGGTGTGAGGCCGGAAATGGCCATGGATTTCGAGTTCACAAAGTGGAATCGATGTTGGGTGATTAGTGAAGTGAAACGATAACGAGGTTTCAACATTCATGTGAATAGTGTTCACGAAATATTTGTGAGAAAATGTGTTTGGTTGAGTAATTCAAATTGAATTGCTCATGTTTGTTAATTAGCCCATGTGAGCTAATTTTTTGTGTAATGGATTGAGAATTAATACAACATGTTGTTGTGATTTAATTTATGTTAATATATGCATGATGATGTATTTGCATGTGTTATATAAATTGTGTTGAAATGACATAATGTATTTCATATGCACCGGGGTAACCTAGAAATTAGGTGTGTGTGCATGGCATGAAAGAAAAATAAAAACGAACATGGTTGCGAAAGGAATTTCACATGATGATTTTTCGGAGAATGGTGTTGGGAGATGGTCCTACAATTACACGTCGGAGGAGCCCATGTATTGTTTTGGAAGGTTCTCGACGCGTTAAGCCTTGGAGGGTAGTCCGTATTTTTACCGAATTCGGTAGTGTATTTTCGAGAACAACAAGTTTTGTTTTGAAATGATGTTTCTCATACATGGCAGTGTGAGTCGGTGAGGACTCGGGACATGGGTTAGTCATTTAGACATTCAAGTAGGATCACGAATTTACTTGAGTGTGTGTTTACATTGGATCATTGCATATGCACTTAGGTGGGGAGTAACCCATTTAGGGTGATTCCACTATTGGGCGATAGCTCCTGCAATCGAATATCATTGAATCGGGAGCGTTCGAGGAGCAGTCGGTTTGAAATTTGATTTTGAAGAAAGTCGGGTTGTGGCTTTGATGTTTTGGGATATATGTATTAGAATTATAAATTTTAATATGTATTTGTATTAAGAGTAATGTATAACTCTTGAACCATGTAATATAATTGGTTGAATGTATTTGGATGAGTATTGGTTTATGGGCCCAAGAGGCCATTTTTACTCAGGTATGGGTCTCGAAATACGAGACGTATAGATTTTTTACGAGTTGACGGGTAATCAACGGACACCCCGGGTTTGGGGCGTCATAGCTTGGTATACGAATACCTAGGGCTTGGAGGACTTGGGCTTAGGCCATGGTCGTAAGTTATAAAAACATCACCACTTGGTGTGGCTCGATGTAGGGTTAAGTATGTGATTACCTAGGAAATCACGGGACATGATTAGAACACTGCATGCATGTGTTTTATGTGTGATTTGATGAATTGTTGTGTGAATGGTGTGCATAACATGGATTGTTATGTGTTGTGATTGAATTATGTGCTTAGGTAAGTAGCACATGGGAAAAAAAAAATGTTGAACACTAGGGTTTAGTGTGAGAAGAAATTGTTTGAGGAATTTTGGATAAAATGGTCCAGAATTAAATGAAAAAAAAATTGGGGTAAAGAAAATTGTGAGTTTGTAAAACTGAAGAAAATCAAATAAAATAAATTTTAATAAGTTTATTTGGTGCCTTCAGAAAATGAAAAAAAAATTATATATATATATATATATATATATATATATATATATATATATATATATATATATATATATATATATATATATATATATATATATATATATATATATATGTATGTATATGTATTTTTGGGTAGTTTTCCAGTAGAAGAAATGAAAAAAAAAAAAAAACAAATGTGTGAAAAAAAAAATGAAAAAAAAAGGTGGTGGTTGGGCTCTTTGCCCATTTGTCCGCGATACAATGGAAATTGTATCGTGACATAGTGATCTAGAAATTTGGTTTGGCTGGGGAAGCGGAGTGTCGCGTCTAGATTTTGTGTCGTGGTGAAGGCGGCAGATAGCGAGGGAAATTTGTGTCGCAATACACGGGGGTGTATCGTGACAGGGGCAAAGGCTGAGGGCTTGGCTGGAAGCTTGTCACGATACATTTGGTTGTATCGTGACAAGCAAAAGGCTTGAGGGGCTAAGGCACTTGGTTGCGATACAAAAGTGTATCGTGACCAGGAGGGAGCTTGAGACACAGCACTATGTCGCGACCTAGGCCACAACACGGCCGTGCCTGTGTGCGACACAGGGCCACGACACGGCCGCTTGGGCCTACGACACGGCCGGCCACGGGGCGGCGAGGCCTCCCGGCGCGCGTTACTGAAGCGCGCGAGAAATTTAGTATTTGTGCATTTGGTGCACCCGACCGGTTTGACTGAGTACACTCTTTAAGTCCTTTGTTTGGACCTTTGTTCATGAATCTTTGTTCAAGAACCTTGTTCATGTTTTCTTATTCACAAGATTTTTCAAAAAAAAAAAAAGTACAAAAATTTTTAAAATTTTCTTGTGTATGATTTAATATATGGGATATTTATATTGCATTTCCTAGGAATGCATTAACGTGGTATGTGAAAATTTTTTTTTTTTTTGTATATGAATAGTGTCTCGGGGCTGTGTTTATGCCTTAGAGATACTGCATTGAATTTTAACTTGTCATTTGACATGTGTAGATGGCTAGTCGAGGCGGGGCGTAGGGGTCGTCCACGGTGGTCGCGCCGTCGACTGACGTGAGCCTTTGTTGAGGCGAGTAGGTATTGGAGTCCACTTGCATTATCGCGCGGGCATGTGCAGTAGTGAGTGATGAGTCCAAACTTTCATGAGATTTTTAATGCATTTTACGAGTTTATAATGAGAATAATGATGAATTGTTTGCGAAGCGATAATTGAATCAAATTCAATTTGCGAGGGAAAATCTGTGAGGAAAATCAAATTTTAGCAAAATCATAAGAAATCGGCTACTTGACATAATTTAAGTCAAAAGCGGAGGCCCGAGAGTCGCGGGGAAGTGCGGTTTCCGGCAGTTCAAGTCCGCGACCTCGACAAATTTGGCTTTGAAGAGGCGGAAGAGTGAATAGAGGTGATGAAGTGACCTGCGAAGGAAGTTGGAACAAAATATGACTTGGTCGAATAAAAGATGGAGTCGAATGGAAGAAGTTCGATTTGTCGCGACATCGTACTAGCGACGTCGCGACGCAAGCGGAGATAAATGGCGGTCGTGATACGCGCCAGAGGTCGCGACAAGGCTGACTGCAAAGCCCGCGAAACGACCTTCTCGAGTAAAGGAAGTCGCAACTAATTTTGAAAGAAAGGACTTGATGTCGCGACTTTGTGATAATGAAGAATAACACGAGTCGCAACGCAAACTCCGTGAGACTGACCGGGGAACTAATGAAGCAGACATGATGTCGCGACACCACTTCGAAGTCACGACAGAATTGAAAGCTTAGCAGTAGACATGGAGGTCGTGACACTAATTAGAAGTTACCTTGAATTTCAAAGAAATTTGAACATAGAAATCGACAATTAGAACATATAGAGACATCCAAACGCGAATCGAGAAGATGTTGCGGCGTCAACTTTGGTGGTATGACATCGGTTGAAATAAGGTGAAGTCGGCGTCCTTTAGTGTGGCGACATCGGTTGAAGTAAAGGTGAAATCGCGGCGTCTTTTCTTGATGTGACATCGATTCTGATAATGAAAAGAGGTCACGGCGTCCTTCGATTGGTCTGCTACATCAGATTGCAAGGGATTATGGTCGCGACGGCTTTTAGTAGTCGCGACATCAGCTGCAAAGAATGGAAGTCGCGACATCATTTAGGTATCGCGACATCATACCGAGATCGCGAAAGACGAGTCACGACAATAGTAAAACTTCCACGACATCAAAAGAGCTCATAAGCATAACATTGAAGTCGCGACGTATGATTGAAATAGCGACCTCAAAAGAGCTCACAAGGCAGAAAGGAGATGTCACGACGTCATTCAGCTGTCGCGACATCAGATCCAAGGGGTGTTAAAGGCAAGTTGCAACCAGATAAAGAAACTACGCTCTGACGAACGAGGAAAAGCGAAGTGTGACGTATGATTGAAATTCGCGACCTCGAGAAGATCACAATGCGAAAAGATGAAGTCGCGGCGTGAAGAGGTTGAACATCAAGTCAGTCATGACAAACAAATGGAGTCGCTGACAACGAGGAAAAAACTGGACGATTATTTTGAAATCCACGAATAGGTGCATCGAGTTGGGGCCCCGAATTCAGGCATATAAATGCGCCGTTTGCCCCTATTTGAGAAAGAAGCGGCTCTTGGCGCTCATAAAGAGAGAATGCAGGTAGTAGAGAGGCTAGGTGTGGTTGTATTTTTCTTTTTCTTTGTTTTCTTTGTTGTTAGATTAGATTAGAGTAGATTGGTATTTCTTTTGAATTTGCGGATCTGGATGATAGTTGTTGAAGTTGAAAATTTGAATGCGGAATGTTAATTTCTTAATTCTTGCTGGATTCGTTTGAAGTCCAAACAAATTTTTGGAATTCAAACTTCCCGTTGATCTCTGTTAGTTCTTTTGATGAAGGGAGCTCTTAGTTGGTGTAATGAGTAATTTGAAACTTGACTTCCATTGAATTCTGTTATTAGAATTTTATCTTTTAATGGTATCGGAGTCATTTGAACCGGACTTGAATCTACTAGATTTGGTTTGTTTATTGTTGTATCTGATCCAAATATTAGTGTCGTATGTTAATAGAGTTGTTTCATGCTACGGTTTCCGGGGAGGCCCTCACGAATTTGACCTGAGAAGGCATTCTGAGAGTTTTGAACAATATGCGGAAGGGTATCTTGAACTAATATGAGGGATCAAATGGTATTATAAATTCTAATCGATAAATCTTCTTCTCTTTCGAAGCGAGAATGAGTTGAATGACTTATCAAAATTAAAATGAGACGAGAGAAGTTCGCCTCGGTCGAACGGTAAGTTCAATCAAGTGTTGGCAAGGATCTAATCAAGGAAAGAATGAATTGTTCCAATTTAGAGGATGAGAAACCGGAGTATGAGTAAGCCAATGTTTTAGAGTATGTCTTAGGAAACTAAGGTTCTGATCCATGTTAAGGTATGAAGTATTGAAAAGAAAAATATTTTCCATAACAAGGCAACTCAGTTAAGTAGTTATCTACTACAATCCTATGCATTCGAGAGAAACGAGGAAGATTAGATGAAGAAATATGTCGTGGGAGAATCCACATGGCATTACCTTCTCCCTTGGAGTTCATGCGAAATTCATGAAGTAAAGCTACATAGTAGTCTGCATGAATTGATGTTTCACAACAGTTGTATTTTCAATGCTTCCTTTAAAAACTAACTGATAGATCTATTTCTTTAATTTCTTTTATTTTAGTTTAAGCATTATTTCATTTTGTTCTAGTTTACATATCGTTGTTATTTCATTATTTTCCAAGGTTGCTAGGAGATATGTCAATTGCAAATCATAGTCGAATAGTATAGGCTTAAGTAGTCGAGGAGTAGTTGATTGTGATTCTTGAGATCTCTGTGGGATCGATATAAGTCTTAAGGATATCGATACGTACACTTCTTGAGAATCATGGATCAAAACCAGGAAGAAGTTTATCTAGTCTTAAGGAAACCATTTTTAATCGAGTATAATTGCAAGAAATATAATTAACAAGTTTCATGGCATTATTGTTGGGGATTAGACAATGAGTCCTTTGGTAATAGTGTCATAAATTTGTATAGGTCTTTGGTCCGGCAAAGCGAGTTTTGGCGTGGATTGCGGGATCGAAAGAATTAATTAGATCAATATTCGGATAAAGAAGGAAATACTAATTTGGACATTTTAAAGAAAGAACAAAATTAGCTTTGGCGATATTACATTAGTCACTAATTTTTAACAAGCCATGTTGAAAATATTTGTTAGGTTTGACTAATCCTATTAATGTGAGTATTCTTTTATTTCAGGAAAACCTTTAATGCATAGGAAACAGGAATCTGACTTGATTCCAGCAGACACTGAATTGGAGAGAACGCTCAGGAGCTTAAGAAAGACAAAAAGAGCAGAAAACGCAGCTATGGCAGAAGAGATACATGACCAAACAGAGGAACAGAGGACAGCAGCCAGAAGACCCCCCATTACTGACACAATGGAGGATTTGCGGGCTGTGTTCCAAGAGTATTACGCAGTCGAGGGCCGAGCTACGGTGAATGCAAACAATTTTGGTAAGCCGGCCTTAATTCTGATGGTTCGTGACATCGGTTCTTGGTCATCCCGCCCCAGAACGAATGAACACCTGGGAGATTTCTCGGGATCGTATCTGAGTGAAGCTAAACGGTGTGAGACCAGAGGTGATAGAACTACATCTCTTCCCATTTTCTTTTAGAGATATAGCACCCACGTGGTATGAATCATTACCATATGGATGCGATACTTGGGAAGAGTTGGTAGAAACTTACTTAGGCGGATTTTTCCTCCATCTCTCATAGGAGGCGAAGAGATAATTGTATTCCAACAAGAAGGAAGATGAGAGCACAGTGTGTAGCTTAGGGAAAGATTCAAGATTCTTGAAGAGGTTTTGATAAATAGAATAGACTTAAAGACCCGAGGATGGATATATTGTCATGCTCTGAATAATACATCGGGTATTATCGATGCTTCATGCTGTGGAGCATTCAAGCGAAAAAGTGCTGAAGAGGCAAGAGATCTGATAGAGGACTTGGCAAAATGCAATATGACTCCATCTGAGTTTTCAAGAGGTATTACTTGAGAGGAAAAGAGTCGTAGATGGCTTGAGATGTGACCATATGGAAAATTTAAGTTGGATCTTTATAATGCATAGGATGGACAAACAAGAGGAAGATACACCTTGCTCATGAAATAGAAGCGTTAGAAAATTGATGAGAAAAGTGCTGATGAGGATTCACAGGAAAGAAGGTTCTTATGGTGCTAAAGAAATTTAGGAAATGCGTGAGCGAGCAAAGTTATCATTTCAAGCCAAATCTACCTTGTACACTACCATCTGGCGAGGAACCGCGAGAATTTCTCATATGGTGGAGAGGGGCATTATAGTGGCGAGGCGGCATCCTCGGCAAAGGATGCTCGGCGGCCACCACGGTTCCAGCGGCGTGGCGAGGAGGTGAGGGCGAGAAATGAATACTAAATTCGAGAGGAGAACTGACCATTTGAGGATTAGATGCGAGTTCGGGGATATGAGAAGGCTATTACCAATTCATGAGCGAAACTATCGACTTGAAACTTTCAGAAGTCGATGCCAGTGTTTGAAAGAATGCTAGTGCTCTTGAAAAATCTAGAGACACAAGTAGAGGCGATTAGCCTGAATATACTTAATCAAGAACAAGGAACATTCCACTAGTGACCGCAGAGAGAGAAGAACCATAAAGGCGAGATGGCAATTGATTGAGAAAGTGGGAAGGATTTGGTATTGCTTATGAAAAGGCGAATGCTTGAAAGTAGGCGGAGAAAGTACGAAGAAAAGAAGAAGAAACGGCTGATTGAACGGATGAAGGAAGAAATGACCGAGAAAAGAAGGGAGTACGACATGCTCTGCCGGTGCCATTCCACATGAAGACTTGAAAGTCAAAAATAGAAGAACATTTTTCTAAATTCTTGGATATTTTCAAGAAAATAGAAATAAATATCCCATTTGCAAAGGTGATCAATCAAATGCCTCTTTATGCAAAATTTCTGAAGGAGGTGCTGAGCAAGAAAAGAAAGATAGTTGAGGAGGGTATAGTTAACTTGGCTTTGCTTCATACGTGCCATAGTCAGCGAAGCTCGAAGATGAAAGACCACTGGCGGTTTCACTATTCCCTTTTCTATAGAAATGTGAGTTCAAGAAAGCTTTATGTGACTGCAGACAAGTATAAAATTTGATGCCTCTATACGTAGTGCTGAGACTTAGTTGAGGGACTAGCGGCCAGCGAGTGCTACGGATGGGCGTGGTCGATGGCACAGCCGGAGGGCATTCACGGAAGATCTTGCTCGTCAAGGTTAGGAAATTCATTTTCCCGGTAGATTTTGTTATCAATGCGAGATGGAGAAGATCCTCAAAGTTCCTTTGTTCTTGGGAAGACCTTTCTTAGAGGCTGCTGTCGGCTTGTCTGAGAAGGTGAGCCCGACACTGAGTTAGGAATGAAGCGATTGCATTTTTAGTATTCATAGAGTCTGGAACATCCTAATGTAGAGGAAAGGCAGGTTGTATGGGTGTAAGCAATAGCCTTCTCTCAATGATGAAGTGGTCGATTGTATCATTGAAAACTTCTATCGATGAAATTGAGATGAATTTCCCGATTACTTTGAGAGTTTTGATTGTGGTCTGCCTTCAAATTTGTTTAATAATGAAAGCAGTCTCATTATAAATGAAAGCAGTCAAGATGAAGTGGCGTGAACCACCGGCAAACTCATGGTGGCTTAGTGCGAAGGTTAATATTGAAGGAGTTGCCGGTCATTTGAAATATGAGTTTTTAGAACCGGAAAGAAAACCGGTTATCCTCTCGAATTTGCATTGGTGAAAATTTGAAAGAGCAGAGGATTCTTGGTAATTTTGAGAAAATACAAAGGAAGCAATTGCTTGAGTGATTGAAGATACAGAAAGATGTATTTCCCATTTGTATACCTGAAATATTGTTGGAAGATAATCTGAAAACTTCGGTTGAAGCGTAAGGAAATTTGAACCAGTCATAGAAAGTTGTCGAGAAAGAAGTTCTGGGAAATGGTTAAATGCGGGTTTTATATATGCTATATGGGAGTTCTTGGGTAAGCCCGGTACATTATGGTTCCGAAGGGTGGATTCATGTCGAAATGAAAAGAATAGACTTATTCTGCAAAGGCGACGGGATGGAGGTTTGTATCGGCTACGAGAAAATTGAATCTGCGCGACCGAGAAAAGGATCATTTTTCCCTACCTTTCATCGATCAAATATGCTAGATAGGTTAGGACACCCATATTTTGTTTCTTGATGGATACTCTGGATATAACCAAATATGATTGCACGAAGATGGGAGAAAACCACTTTTACATGCCCATTTAGTACTTTTGCTTTTAGAAGAATGCCATTTGGACTTTGTAATGCTCCTGGTACCTTCCAAATATGCATGATGTCTATATTTTCGATTTAGTAAAATAAGTTATGGAAGTCTTCATGAGATTTTACCGATGTATGGATCAGTTTTGAACAATTCGAACAATTCGTGATAACCTGGGACAAAAGATTCAAAGGTGCAAAGACAAAATCTAGCTCGAATCTGGGAAAATTCGCTATTTCATGGTTACGCATGGGATTGTCTCTGGGGCAATATGGTTTCTACAAAGCAGTGGCTCGGGCGCAGAGACCACAAAGGTTTCAATTATAAGAGACTCAATACCACCCACGCGCCAAAGGAATCGTAGTTTCTTAGGACATACCGGATTTTATAGAAGATTTATCAGAGATTTCCTCAAAATTGCTGTGACCATTATGTATTGGCCGAGAAAGATAGTAAGTTTTATTTTGATGAATCCCCGCCATAAAGCATTTGAAGAAATCAAATCCAGACTATGAAGCTCCCATCATGGAAAACCATATTGGAACAGAATTTGAGATCATGTGTGATGCCGCGATTTTGCAAATGGAACTCAGATTGGGGACGTAAAGCAGAAAAAGTATTCACAGCCATCTACTATGCTAGCAAAACTTTAATGAAGCACAAGAAAAATTACTTACTAATCGGTGCGAGATGCCGGCAAATAGTGCTCGCATGAAAATTCAAATATATATTTTGTTTCCTATGTTGTTATACACACTAATCATGCAAAGAATTAAATATTTAATGGCAAAGAAGGGAAGCAAAGCCAAGATTGATCAGTGGGTATTATTACTGCGTGAACTTGATTTAGAAATTAAAGGTCAAGAAGGGCAAAAGGACAATGTGATAGCCGATCACCAAGAGTGTAGGAACCCACTCGTAAAGAAAACGCAGAGGAACAGCAGAAAAAATTCCAGATGAACGCTATTTCAAATTGCCACTCCAATCACCCCGGTACGTCGATATTGTGAATTTCTTAGCTTGTGGAATTATGCCAATGTAATCTCGCCTACCAAAGAGAAAAGGTTAAGACTCGATGTTAGTGTACTACATCCGATGATCCATTTATTTAAAAGAGGAGCTGATTCTTATTATAAGGAGATGTGTACCGTAAAGTGAGCAAGGCAAGATTTACAAGAATGTCATGCATCACCTTATGGAGGACACTTGTGAGATAAACAAATTTCACAAAATTCTCTGGCAATGATTTTGATCGTCACAATTTTAAGGACTGCTTCAAATGGGTAAAAGCCAGGCGATCACGCCAAAGAATGGAAATATCAATAAAGGGCATGATGCCTCGCAAGGTATCCTCGTGGTGCAATTGTTTGATGTAGGAATTAATTTTACGGGGCCTTTTCCTGAAGGTTATTTGGAAATATATACATATTCTAGCTGTGGATTTATGTATCAAAATGGGCAGGAAGAAGCAGCTTGTCCTAAGAATGATGCCAATACAGTTGTGGGGTTTTACAAAGAAATATTCTTAGCAGATTCGGGACACCCGTAACTATAATTGCGCGACGAGGAAGCCATTAAGAAATAAGGTGTTCGACAAACCTAAGGAGCAGATATGGTATCAAACACATTATGAGCTTGGCTTATCATCCTCAAACAAATGGGCGTTTCAATTTCCAACAGAGAAATAAAGAAAATTCGAAAAGACTGTGAGTTCTAGCAGAAAGATCATTCAAGCTGAGGATGCATTACGGGCACACAGACCGCTTAAAATTCCCATTGAATGTCCCCATACGTGACTTGTCTTTGGAAACCATGTCGCCTCCTTGAACCGGAATATGCCATGGGCCATCAAACAGCTGAACTTCGATTTCAAAATTGCAAAGGAAGAGAGACTTCTCCAACTGAATGAATTGGAAGAACTGAGAAACGAAGCCTATGACAATGCTAGAATATACAAAGACAAGACAAAGAAATGGCATGATCAAAGGATTATGAGGAAAGAGTTCAGAGCTGGGGATAAGGTCTTGTCGTTTTAACCTGTGATTAAGATTATTTCCTGTGGAAGCCGAAATCAAAATGGAGTGGACCATATACAAAGGGTGTCGAGTACTATCTGAGCAAAGAACACTCAGACCGATTCGGGAAGAATTCAGTTCAAGGGCAAAGACTCAACACTATCTCACAGGGAGAAAGAACAGAAGAACTCCAAACTCGTGAATTGAAAGAGAGAAAGCTTAAAACAGCTAGTCCAGCTAAGGACTCAAAATGGAGCAGCTCATGGGAGGCACCCCAGATAGATATTATATTTTTTAGATTTCAAATTTTTGCATTTTTGAATTTTTTTTTAATTCTAGTCATGATTTGTTAGAAATTGCTAGGTTAGTATCAGATTAATTTAATTTTTTTTTTTTTTTGGAATTGTTACACATGCGTATGAAGAATCAATGGCGCAGGAGAAGGAACAAACCTGTGATTACCGCGCAGCACTTCACGTACGCAGCAAATCGAAAAAGGGGAGTTATTCTCCCTACATAGATTCCGTAAAATCAATAGAATACATTTTTACCATCAGGTGGGAAGGATTAAATGGACATAAGAATGTGCAAATTAATAAGAAGTGAAAAAGTCGTTCCATCATCATTCTAGGGCAGTACGCACTAAGTCGCTGATAAGAAATTGATGTCGCGATGTGTCGAGGTCGCAACTTAGCTTGCATCAGCGACGAACAGGATGTGTGTCACTAATTAAAGTTATGTCGCGACATCAATTGAGGTCGCGGCAGAACTACGAGGCCGCATGTCTATTCCTTTCAAAAGAAGTGGCGAGGGTCGACAACTCAATTCATTTCATAAAATACCCGATGTCGCAAACTCGATGATAACTTGTCTTCCCACACTGATTTATAATGCGACAAACAAGAATAGGTCGCAACATAAGAGACAAGTATGCCAGCTGAGCAGTTTTTAATTGTGCCCTAAATTTAATGACAGCACACAACCGCAGCCTGAAATTAAAGTCGCGACATGCGCAAATAAATGAAGTCATAAAGAGCCACAATAATAATTGAATTGCAACTGTTGAGAAACTCCCTCCACTACCATCTCCTTCCTTGAAGCAAATACAACCTTTCAAGCCAGATATTCTCCGGGTTTCTCTGCTCTGCAAACCCTAAACCCGAACTTTTCCTAAGAACCTTCCGACTTCTCTAAATGGCCGAACCTTCAACTCTCATCCCAAATTTGAGCGAAATCATGGAGGAGTATACTCAGACCGAAGGAGAAGTCTATCCGAACCCGGTGGAGAACAGCTGGCCGGAACAACCTTGGGGTTCAACCGCTACAGCAACAGAGGAAGAAGGGAAAGCGAAAGCAATAAGAAGAAGAGGAAGACGAAGTTCGTTCTCGTAAGAAGCTTTCCGTCCCTGAAAGCACTATGCCGGAAAGGGATTTGTAGGAGAAAGAGTTCTGCCTACCATCTCACCGCTCAAGGAATTGATAGAGCAACGAGGGGCTGGAGAATTCGCAAACATCAAAAGTCCGTTATGTTAGCCAGTTCAAGAATTTTACTCCAACCCGTCGGGAGGAAAGAGAACTCGCTTATGTCGAGGAGTCCGGTGCCTTATGGAGCAAAGACTATTAATGAGGATGTATGGGATGGAAGGATGCAAAACGGATCGTCAAAATTCAAGAAGTCGATGAACAACCCTAACCGTGAGAAGCCATGGCGGTACCAATAAGACGGTAAAGGGCAAGGAAGAAAGGAAAAAGGAGAGCAAAGACTTCGAAAAGGTGAGATTCGGCTGCAGGAGGCAAAGGTGTGGTTCTATTTCATCTATCTCCGTCCCTACCAAGCACGCTTCACACAAGAAGAGAACAAGAAGCAATCCTTCTACGCCATACTACGGATACAAGATTGATGTCGAACAGCTTATTGAAAATTCTATAATGAGGTATCATGAAGGTAATAACGGGGTTTGATCCTCACCCAAGAACCATCACAAGGTTATGTATTAGGGCTGGTGTGAAGGGAACATGGGAAGAAGAAGAAGAATGCCCTAAAATGTCACCACTCACTCTGACGAGAGTAAGCAAGGAGCTAAAGAAACAAAAGAAAAAGGGAGTCATAGTAGAAACAGATTCAAAAGATGAAAATGAAAATGCAACACAGGAAGAAGACACTTTTCCGTAAGGAAAGGTGGAGAAGAAAATCTAGAAGCACATCAAGAAGGGGGGATACTTTTTATGTTTCCAGAGGATAGAGAGCAAGAAGATAGAAGCCCCATAGATTTCAACCCATCACAAATTTCTCCCCCAATAAGGAACATTAGTTTCAGAGAACCCGAGAAAGCCTGATGGAAGCCTGTGGCACCAAATAATGGAAATGCCTACCAATCGTAAGAGCATGGAAGAAAGAGAAGAGAAATGGAACCTCCGGAAGAAAAAGTTCAGAGAAGAGGTTTATGAAAAGAATTGAAGAGTAAGGGACTAACACTGGGAAGAAGAGATGAACAGAATATAAGAAGTACATGAAGCTGAGATGAAAAGAAGAGATCAACAATGGGAAGAAGAGATGAGCAGAAAGGAGGAGCGTATAAAAGATCCTGGAGCAGCAAGAGGAGAAATTTAAAAAGGAAATGGAAGAAAGAGATCAAGATCTATTGAAGAAGTTAAAGCTAAGCCATGAATCATTCTACAACAATCAGTATGATTGCGATTCTCAACTTCTCAAACTCATAAAGAACAGGGATGCAGATCAAGAAGCAAAGACTAAGGAGTGACTAAGGATTCAAGTTCCTATACACTTCCAATGTTCAAGGATTTGAAAAGAAGATGAATGACGTAGATCAAGAGCTCGATGATAAGGATGCCTACAGAAGAAAGCAATCTGCTTTGAAAATTGGATTTGATTAACAAATGTCGTTTCTAAATTTTTAGAAGTCATGACTGAAATGGAACACACAACGAACACACTCGGGCACGACAAGATGATCTAAATAAAAAGATCGATCTCACAAAATGAATTGATCCCAAGAGCGTATTGAAAAGGAGAATGTCAAGAAGAAAGAAGAGAACGTAAATGAAATTTCCTAAATTCAATCCTAATTGCTACTCCTTAACTGATCCTAAACATCTTTTATCTCTCCATCAAAAGAAAAAAAATAGACCTTCCCATTGATTTATCCTTCTTTCCCCCCTCTTCCCGATTGTTGTTCTCAACTGCATTACATCATAAATAAAATAAAAAATTTGTGAAAAAGGAAATGTCATTCATTGCAGTTAGCTTGTGTTTTTACTTTTCGCTGAATTTGTCGGGAAAATAACATCGATTTAGTTCAAGAATGAAAATGTTGAAATGTCATAATCAACTAGTTAAAGTAGTTGACTAGAGATAAATTTGAACACAAATAAGTGCAAAATCGTGGCATGAATAGCAAACCGAATTGTGAATGCATCGCTCTGTTTAGATTCGCTTTAGTTGCAAAATTGGAAATTTGGTTGTTGCCGAGAACAAAATACTTGCTTAAAATAATGTAAGTATACAATGAATAAATACAAGTCTTGAAGAAATAATACACATTGGTCAACAAAACTTATGAAACTTTTGAGAGGAATTAGGAACATCTTCCTCGGGAATTCGTGGATTTAGATCCACAAATCCAGAACTTGTTTGATTAGCTGATTGAGGCAAAATCCTAGGTGAAACAACCAATGTGAAATGATAAGAGGCCATCCTTGGTAGCTTGGAGCCTTTTTTAAGCCTACACCCTCAAAATATGCTTAAGCATATTCTCTCTAGTTCCATTTGAGCTAAATAAGCCTTAGTTCTTCAACAAACAAGAATTGAACCTGGAATTCTTCCTTGCAATAAACTCGCAAAGAAAGAACCCAAATTATCCAAATTTCTAGTTCATAAAAGTTTAGTATAAAGGAAGAACAAGTTTGGGGAATAATATTCCAGATTTTGACAAGAAGGGGTTGAAGAAGTAAAGAAGGTATTGCGAAATAAGGAATAAGTTTTGTCTGCGTCTATTTCCCCGGGAACAATTAAGCTCAGAGGGGTGTTTTAACACCTAGCACCCTAATGCCAACTAGTATGGGAGTTGCTAGCCCAAAGTTCTCTAAGAGTAATAGAAAGCCTAAGAAGACAAACATTGCACTATTCCAAATCATAGAGAAGTAAAGGCAAAAGAGTTAAAGAACAAAGAACCACTGAACATACATATGGAAAGTGAGATTCCATGTGAATTCAAAAAAGAAAAATCGGGGCGGAGATTAAGGAGAACTTAGCGAAACAAAGAAGAAAAAGGAAGAAAGTTGGAGGCAACAATATAGAGACAAGATAGAAACTGGGTAATTTACAACCTAAATTTTTCCATTATCTACCCAATTACCTAGGCCCAACATTACAAGCATGAAAGACCTCATTGATTTTGAAGGTTGAATTTACCTACATAGCTGAGAGATCAATATGAAAACAAGCATATGGGACTTTGATAAACAACCTAAGAAACTTCCAAGATCAACTGTCTACCGTGAATTGAAAAGGAGCTGATGACCCGCACACACAATGCAACAAGACTTGTTAAATAAACTGTTTAAATACATTAGCTTATCAAGAAATTTTATGATAGAAGTACACCAGGCCATGTTCTTGCATCAAAACTGAAATTTGAAATAATAGTGATATCTCTTAATTCCATATCAGAAGGGTGGAATGAGAAAGAATGTGGAATAAATCGAAAATGTCCTTAAAATTTTCTAAGCTTATTTGCTCGAGGACAAACAATTTCTTTTCTTTTCTCGTTTGGGGACAAGCAAAATTTTAAGTTTTTGGGGAATTTGATGAGTCCAAAAACTCAAGTGAGATTTTAATACATTTTTCTCGAGTTTATAATGAGACAATGATGAATTGTTTGTAGAAATTGATAATTGAATTCAAATTCCACTCTATGAAAATACAAAGGTAAAATCAAATTTTAGCAAAAATCATAAGAAATCACCGGCAGCTAATTTAAGTCAAACTGAACTGTCGCGACAGAAGTGCAAGCCAGCAATTCCAAGTCAATACCCCAACAAATTTGGCTTTGAAGAAGAAACTCGAAGAGTGAATAAGAAGTCGTGACCTCGCGTAAGGAAGTTGGAGACAAATATGACTCGGGTCGAGAATAAAAAGAAGCGCTAAATGAAGAGGCTCGAATTGTCGCGACATCATTGCGACGTCGCGACACCAAACGGAGATAAATGACGTCGTGATACCACCATGAGGTCGCGACAAGGAGCTGACTACAAAGCCACAAGAACAGCCTTCTCAAGTAAAGGAAGTCGCAACTAATTTTGAAAGAAAGGACTTGATGTCGCGACTTTGACAGTAATGAAGAATAACACCAAGGTCGCAACATAAACTCCAAATCAGACGACCAGGAACTAATGAAGAAGCAGACAAGATGTCGCGACACCATTTCGAGGTCGCGATAGAATTGAAAGCTTAGCAGTAGACATGGAGGTCGTGACATTAATTGGAAGTTGCAACAAAAGATTTTCAAAGAGGCTGAACATAGAAGTCGCGACAGTTAGAACATATAGAGACATCAAACATCGACCGAAGATGTCGCAACGCCCTTAGTGGTCGCGCACGCTGAAGTAGCGTGAAGTCGCGACGCCCTTAGTGGTAGCGTACATCGCTTGGAAAGAAGAGGAAGTCGCGACGTCTTTTAGTAGTCGCGACATCAGTTACAATGAAAGAAGGTCACGACGTCCTTCAGTGGTCGCTACATCCGTTGCAAGGGATTATGGTCGCGACGTCTTTTAGTAGTCGCGACATCAGCTGCAAAGAATGGAGGTCGCGACATCATTTAGCTGTCGTGACATCATACCCAAGAGATGCTGAAGACAAGTCACGACAATAGTAAAACTTCCACGACATCAAAAGAGCTCATAAGCATAACATTGAAGTCGCGACATATAATTGAGGTAGCGACCTCAAAAGAGCTCACAAGGCAAAAAGAAGATGTTGCGACGTCATTCAGCTGTAGCGACATCAGATCCAAGGTGTTAGCGCAAGTTGCAAACTGCATAAGCTCTCGCTATTGCATCGGATCGTGGTAAAACGTAAGTCGCTAGACTTATGATTGAGGTCAGCGACCAAAAGAGATCACAACGCGGTAAAGACGGTCGCCATGTATGATGTAAGCCGCGACACCGTAATGTACTCCGTAATGCGAAGTTGAAGTCGCGACGCATGATTGAAGTCGGACGTAACAAATTTCAATAAGCAGTAATGTGCTGAAGTTTACGTGAAAGAGAGGTTGGCGCATTATTTGTCAAGGTCGCTGATAAACAAATGGAGTCGCGATATGAACAAACAATGGGCCAATTATTTTGAAATCCATAAATAGTGCATCGGGTTAGGGCCCAACTTCCAAACTCCTATAAATACGCTAAATTGTTATCAAAGAAAGCAAAATTTTGGCGCCGTAGCAGAAGTCCGGTAGCCAAAGGCTCGTAGTTTAATTTTATTTTTCTTTTTCTTTGTTTTGTCATAAGTATTTTTAGATTAGATTAAAGTAGATTACATTTCTTTTTGAATTTCCGGATCTGGATGATACACAGTTGGAAGTCGAATGCGTAATGTTAATTTCTTCAAATTATCACTGGTCTGCTGGTGCCCAAAACAACTGGAATTCAAACTTCCATTCGGATCTACGTAGTTCTTTTGATCAAGGAGCTACCATTAGTGTAATGAAGTACTTAGGTCCCGCCTTCCATTGAATTTACGTTGTTAAATTTTATCTTTTCACAGAAATTTATCGTAGTCCATCGAACTTTTAGACTTGAATCTAGCTAGCTGGGTTTTGTTTATTGTTGTATCCGACCAAATAGTGTCGTATAATTGCACAGGATTGCTTCATGCTCCGACATTTCCGTGAGGCCCTCCGAGTGACACAGAAGGCATTCCCGAGAGTTTTGAAATAATATCCGAAGGGTATGCTAACCTAATATTGGGGATCTAATGGCGCCAGAATTTAATCGATAATCTTCTTCTCACCGAAACCGAGAATGAGTTGAATGACTTATCAATTAAAATGAGCAGAGTTCACACATTCGAACAAGAAGTTCAATCCTTGTCAAAAGGATCTAATCAAGGAAAGAATGAATTGTTCCAATTTAGGAGGATGAGAAACCAAAGATATGTAAAAAACCAAGAATGTTTAGACTATGTCTTTAGGAGCTAAGGTTTCATACCCATGTTTTGGGTATGAAGTATTGAAAAGAAAATACCCATACAAGGCAACCTCAGACAGCAGTTATCTAACTTGCATTCGAGAAACCAAAGATTAGATGATGAAATATGTTATTAAGGAGAGATCCACATGGCATTACCTTCTCCCTTGGACTCCGATTCTAAATCAAACTATGAAGTAAAGCCACATAGTAGTCCGGGCAGTGAATCATGTTTCACAACGGTTGTATTTTCAATGCTCCCTTTAAAAACTAACTGATAGATCTATTTCTTTAATTTATTTTATTTTAGTTTAAGCATTATTTCATTTTGTTCTAGTTTACATATCGTTATTCTTTCATTATTTTCAAGGTTGCTAGGTGTAACGCCCCAAAAATACCCTGGAATTTTTATAATAAAATTTATTATATATTCGTATAATCACTAACTCGGGTATTTTTCTCGGGAATTGTTAGACTAATATTGATTAAATGATATTGAATCTGGAAATAAACTCATGTGAAAAAGAGAAAATATGGAAATTGAAAATGGGGACCTATAATAATTGTAAATAAGTTTATATGTGTAAGGAAAATAAGAGACTAAATGAAAAATAATAGAGAAATGGAGGACCTAAATATAAAACGTAATAAAGAAAAAGAAGAAAATATCAAGGAAATGGCGTATGCATGTAGGAAAGTGGGAGGAAGTTTCTCCTTTTAAAATACGACGAGTGATCCATAAGAAAAGGAAAAAGAGAAAAATGGAGGTATTTTAGAGTGAGAAGCTCTCACTTCTCTCTAGATTTCCCAACGATCGGGCCATAGGTCCCAGGTGAAGCAAGAGGGAAAGTCCTTCCTCGTGACAAGAGCTGCAAGTAGAGACTGGAATCGGGGAGTTTCGACAACCTGCAGGTAGGGTCTTCCCCTACTGGCCAGTTTTCACCCTAAGCCGCCACATTGTGATAAATACAGACAATAGACCTTAGAGCTGAATTTCTGCAAGAAATAAAGAGAATCGGCAGTGAGTCCTCTGGTAAGTTGTAGCCATATCAATGAAAATTGATGTTAGCTTTTGAATCTCTCAATTTGGGCCTCCTTTTAGGACTGGGTTATAGTCCTTTACTGGAGGTCAGCCCAGCCTTCAATCTGGTCGGGTCACCACACCGGTCAACTAGCTGGACTCAGAACGGGGTTTTCAGCAGTTAAATAAAGGAATTAGGAAGTAAGTCCTTCTGGGGAAAGTGTAGCCACGTCCGTGAACTTGATGTTAGGCTTGAATTTCTCAATTGACCCCAGAGACCAAGTTATGGTCTTTTTACTCACACCAAACGGGGCGAAGGGTCACCCATAGAGGTCGTCAAACAGAGGTCGTTGCATCTGTCCCAAGAGCTCAACCGCCATGCGTAGCCCAACTCGCCATGCGTAGCCTAACTCGTCATGTAGAGCTTAGCTCTGGCCCCTCGAAGAGCTCAAATTCGCCCCCAGAGTTGAGTCACTTCAAGGCACCACATCCAGCGTCGCCGTCAAGACTGACTACGCATGACCTCCAACTTCGGAAGGTCATAACTTCTTCGTCTGAACTCCGATTCGAGTGTTCTTGGACTCTATGGAAAGCCCATTGAGTCAAGAATCCATCCATATGCCTGAGGAAGATATTAGATGTCAGACTAAGGTGTTAGACTGAGCTCAGCCACTTCCAGTGCAGCTCGCTTCGCTCCAGTCACCGTCAAGACTGACTGCGCATGACCTCCAACTTCTGAAGGTCATAACTTCTTCGTCTGAACTCCGATTCGAGTGTTCTTGGACTCTATGGAAAGCCCATTGAGTCAAGAATCCATCCATATGCCTGAGGAAGATATTAGATGTCAGACCAAGGTGTTAGACTGAGCTCGTCACTTCAGTTCAGCTCGTCACCAGCCGCTGTCAAGATATCTGACTGCGCATGACCTCCAACTTCGGAAGGTCATAACTTCTTCATCTGAACTCCGATTCGAGTGTTCTTGGACTCTATGGAAAGCCCATTGAGTCAAGAATCCATCCATATGCCTGCAAAAGATATTAGATGTCAGACCGAGGTGTTAGATTGAGCTCGTCACTTCAGTGCAGCTCGTCAGTCCAGGTCAGCTCGTCAAGACTGACTGCGCATGACCTCCAACTTCGAAGGTCATATCTCCTTCGTTTGAACTCCGATTTGGGTGTTCTTGGACTCTATGGAAAGCCCATTGAGTCAAGAATACACTGGCATTCTTGAGTGCAGAGCATATTAGATGTCGACCGAGGTGTTATATCGAGCTTGTCCAGGTTTCAGTCAGCTCGTCGCCTTAGGTCAGCTCAAGCTGGGTTGACTACGCACTCCACCTCCAACTGAAGGTCATATCTCCTTCGTCCGAATTCCGACTGGTATTCTTGGACTCTATGGAAAGCTCCATTGAGTCAAGAATACATTCATATTCTGATTAGGATAGAAGATGTTTGACCGAGGTGATAGATCGAGCTCGTCCAGGTCAGGTCAGCTGTCTGGCTCAGATTTGACCGGCGTATGACCTCCAACTTCTCGAAGGTCATAACTCTTTCGTCCGAACCTCAAGCTTTGGTGTTCTCGACTCTATGGAAAGCCCATTGAGTCAAGAATTCATCTATATATAGCTTGTCAAATTTGAAATCTCATATTAATCTCTGAAAATCAATCCTAACCAAAATTACTAGTACGCACGAATATTGTTCTTTTAATGGTTTTGGAATGGACTGACTATACCGAAAAAGCCAAATCGAGATTGAGATTCCAAGTGATCGGAATCAAAGCTAAAGATTTTGGGTTTGTTCTGACTCACCTCATTCCTCGTTTCAAGTTTTTGCATGGTTGTTCTAAAACCATATTGAATTGATTTAATTGATTTGAGAAAAGTGATCGTGAAATGTTTGCATATAAAAACTGCATGATTATTGAAAATAAACTATTTGTACAAGCGTACATATTGTACTATATTTTGCTATAAAGGATTTGAACGCTCTTAATAGAACTAACCGCTTATTTGATTAAGGCTAGATTTGGTATGCCAAATAGCCAAATAGCGCATCGCGAACTATTGATGGGCCACCGACAAGAGCCTGGGGGACCGTGACGGTAAGTGTTCACTATTTGATTGTTTATCACTACAAGAGCGCCCCACGGACCGCATCAGGTTATAAAAACCATGTGATACCGGCCTCGCAGCCCCACGGACTGCGCTGTGACTCGAGAGTCCCGTATATCAAAGACATAAAGTTAAATTCAAGTATGGGCATGACTGAATTGATTTGTATAACTGAATTGACTGGGCATAACCTAATTGAATTTCGTAATCGAATTGATTTAATCGAATCGAATTTGTGAGCATAATTGAATTGATTTGTGATTGCAAAATTTTGAATATGAAAGTGTATTTTTGGGATGATCACGAACCAGACTAATTGTATATAAAACAAGTATATGTATCATTTATATTGATCATCCATAATGATTTGAAAGTTTTAATTGTTAAATTGCATAATGTGATTTAAACCAAACCGAGGAATGGATTTAGATAGAACCACTAAGCATGAAAATGTTAGAGTATTGTTTTACCAATGCGCAGGTACCGAAAGTGATAGATAGTGATCGGAAGTTTTACCCAAGATCGAGGAGCGCCGAGTCATAAAGGAAATTTTTATATGTCTTACATGTGCATTCATTTCATGTTTTCTTTGATATTAATATTTTGTAAAACAATTTGAACTTCCGAACATCTATTTTTGTAAATCATTTTGAAAAGGCTTGAATGCCTTCATTGTAAATGTATTTTGTTTAAAGTTAAATGTATTTTGTTAAATATAAATGTTTATGGGCTTGCCCAGATTTTGAGTGATTGAGTGATTTTAGTGGCATCCCGGACTCGGTTCGGATCCGCCCAAACGGGTCGGGTCGGGTAAGGGGCGCCACACTAGGAATATATCAATTGCAAATCATAGTCCAAATAGTATAGAGCTTGAGTAGTCAGAGTAGTTGATTGTGAATTCTTGAGATCTCAGGATTGATATCCGGGTCTTGCTGATATCGACCGTACCCTGCGTAATCATGGATCAAAACCAGAAGAAATTTATCTAGTCTTAAGAAACCATTTAATCGCATAATTGCAAAGAAATATAATTAACAAGTTTCATGGCATTATTGTCGGGATTAGACAATAGTCCTTGGTGTAATAGTGTTTATAAATTTGTATAGGTCTGGTCCAAGAACAAGTTTCAAGGCCGCTGCCGTATCGAAAAGAATTAATTAGATCAATAGTCTCGACGAAAGAAGGAAATACTAATTGACATTTTTAAGAAAAGAACAAAATTAGCTTTTCGCTGTTGACTACATTAGTCACTAATTTTAACAAGCCATGTTGAAAATATTTGTTAGGTTTGACTAATCCTATTAATGTGAGTATTCTTTTATTTCCCCGTGAAAACCTTTAATGCATGTGGAAACAAGAATCGACTCGATTCCAAAGAGATTAATCGACTGAGAGAACGTCAGAGCTTAAGAAAGACAAAGAGCGTAAAACATCTATGGCGTAAGAGATACATGACCAAACAAGGGAACAGAGGGACAAAGAAATTTTAAGACCCCATTACCGACACAATGAGGATTTCTCGAGGCCTATTATTCAAGAAGAGTATTCGTAATCAGACAAATTCTACGATGGATGCAAACAATTTTGAACTAAAGCCACTTTAATTACCAATGGTTCAAAGAATAAATTTCTTTATCGGGTCATCCCAATCAAGAACCAAATGAACACTGGAAGATTTGTGATGGCTAATACAAGTTGAAGCTAAAAACTATGGAGACCGTAGGTGATAAAACAACATCTCTTCCATTTCTGAGAGATATATGCTCACATGGTATGAATCATTACCATATGGATCTGTTGATACTTGGGAAGAGTTGGTAGAAGCTTACTTAGGCAGATTTTTTCCTCCATCTCTCACTTCAGAGAGACGAAGAGAGATAATTGTATTCCAACAAGGGGGAAGATGAGAGCTCAGATGAGTTTGGGAAAGATTCAAAAGATTGTCAAGAGGTGCCCAATGCATGGAATGTAATTTGAAGACCTGTGATGATATAGGCACATGCTTTAAATGATACATCCAAGGGTATTATCGATGCTTCATGCTGTGGAGCATTCAAGCGAAAAAGTGATTAAGAGGCAAGAGATCTGATAAAGGACTTGGCAAAATGCAATATGAAAGCTCCATCCAGCCAGAGGTAGTAGCAGAGGAAAAGGGGTCAGTGGAGCTGAGCAAGATGACAGCCATGGAAGCTGTTGATGCTATAATGGCAGGATGGACAAACAAGAGAGGAGGAAGCATACACATCAAGCCATGAAATAGCTTAGAAAGAGAATTGATGAGAAGAAGTGTCATGAGGTTAAGGTAAGAAGGTTCTATGGAAAGCAAAAGAGGCTAAGCACGTGAACGAGCAAAGAAGTTACTACTAAGCCAACCACCCGCCCACACTATACCATCCAAAGACCGAGGAACCATGAGAATTTCATATGGGCGGAGGGCATTACATGGCCTAAGGCGTGGACAAGATCTCAATGCGATATCAAGAAATTCACCACTCTGCCCAAATCAGCCAGCAGTTGAAGGAGGTGAGGGCGTAAATGAATACTAGGCTGAGAACCTAAACTATTTGAGGATTAGATGCCGCAGCTCATGGGGGATAAATAAGAGGCTATTATAAATTCCATGAACGTAAAACTATCCGACTTGAAACTTTCTGTCCGATACCCGCATGTTTCAAAAGGAATGCGCGTTTCACCGAAACCCAGAGACACAAGTAGGGCACTGGTCCCTAATATGCCCAATCGCATCAAGTGAACATTCCCTAGTGACACCGAGAAGAACCCTAAGACCACAAATTCAATTGGAGAAGTGGGAAGATTTGAGAGCAAATGAAGACAGATAGCAAACGGCTATGCATCGAGGCGCAGAAAGAAGAGTCCTGTAAAAGAAAAGCAGCAAGAAACATCCTAATTGAATGTATGAAAGAAGAAAATGACCAAAAGAAGGGGAGTACCAGCCTATGCTCCCGTTAGCTACCTTCCACAAAGACTTCGGTCAAAAAGAGAGAACATTTTTCTAAATTCTTGATATTTTCAAGAAAAATAGAAATAAATATCCCATTTGTAGAGGATCACCAAATGCCTCTTTATGCAAAATTTCACGAGGTGTCGAAAGGCAAGAAAGAAAGATACTGTGGAGGGTATAGTTAAATTTGATCGTTTCATGCAAAGGCCATAATTCAACGTAAGCTCCCAAAGAAAGATGAAAGACTCCTGCGCTCTAATTATCTCTGCTCTATAGGAAATGTGGAGTTCAAGAAAGCTTTATGTGA
Organism: Tetrastigma voinierianum; assembly: GCA_016808115.1. NCBI lineage: Eukaryota > Viridiplantae > Streptophyta > Magnoliopsida > Vitales > Vitaceae > Tetrastigma > Tetrastigma voinierianum. The sequence goes on along the minus strand of JAEQBH010000173.1, from coordinate 5,993,398 downwards.
CTCCTCGAGCAAGTATAAATTGATGCCTATCAGGCGCAGAGACTTTAGTTCGGGGAACTAACCCCAACAAAGATTTACTTTGGCGCATATTGATAGATCAATGGCACAACCGTGAGGGCATTCGAAGATGTACTTGTCAAGGTCAGGGAACGGCATTTCCCAAAGATTTTGTTATCATGATGGAGAAAGATCCTCAAGTTCCTCTGCCGGAAGACCTTTCTAGCAAATGTGAGCCGCTTGATCGCGTACGTAAAGGTGAACTCCACACTGAGTTGGGGAATGAAGTGGCACTTAGTATTCATAGAGTCCAGAACATCCTCTAATGTAGAGGTAAGATAGCTTGTATGGTCAGAAGTATAATAAATTTTCTCAATGATGAAGTGAATTTCGATTGTAATTATCTAAACTCTATCAATGAAATTGTGATGAATTTTCAAGATTTTGAGTTTTGATTGTGAAGTTCTCGCCTTCAAATTTGTTTAATAATGAAACAGCCTAAGTATAAATGAAAAACAAATTAAGATGAAGGAGAATTAATAATAAAGAAACCTACGTGGGCAGAAACTAGTGCGTAAGGGTTAATATCAAGAGTTGCCTGGCCATTTGAAATATGAGTTTTTAGAACCGCAAGAGAAACTGCTATCATATCACCGCATTGATCGTCAAGAACGTAAGTTGGCCGGTAATTTCGAGAAAATACATGCTGGAAGCAAATTGGTCGGGTCAATCAAGATCCGAAGGTATCGCCCCCATTTGTATGCACAAATATTGTCGAAGATAATGCAAAACTTCGCTTGAGCATCAAAGGAGGTCAACCACTATGAGTTAATAGTTGTTTAAAGAAGTTCAAATGGTTAGCAAGAGATTTACGCTTTTGGTAAGTCTGCAAGATATGTGGTTCTAAGAAGGGTGGTTTCACCAGAATCGTAAATGAAAAGAATGAACTTATTCTACAAGAATCAGGATGTGACGGAGGGTTTGTATCGACTACGTAAAAATTGAATATCGCGAATCGTAGCGATCATTTTCCCCTACCTTTCATCGATCGTAACGCCGATAGGTTCAGAGACACTTTATTTTTGTTTTCGATGGATACTCGATAAACTAAATAGCTATTGCACCTGAAGATCAGGAGAAAACCACTTTTACATGCCCATTTGGTACTTTTGCTTTTAGAAGAATGCCATTTGGACTTTGTAATGCTCCTGGTACCTTCCAAATATGCATGATGTCTATATTTTCTGATTTAGCAAAAGAAGTTATGGAGATCTTCATGGATGATTTTACAGTGTATGGATCCAGTTTTGAACAATTCCTGCATAACCTGGGGACAGTACTTCAAAGGTGCAAAGACAAAAATCTAGCTCTAAATTGGGAAAAATGCCATTTCATGGTTACGTATGATTGTCTCGGGGCACATGGTTTCGCAGCCAGGTCAAGTAGACCCAAGCAAAGGTTTCAATTATAAGACCTAATACCACCCACTACGCCAAAGGAATCGAAGTTTCTTAGGACATGCTGGATTTTATAGAAGATTTATCAGAGATTTCTCAAAAATTGCTAGACCATTATGCAGATTGCTGGAGAAAGATAGTAAGTTTTATTTTGATGAATTCTGCCATAAAGCATTTGAAGAAATCAAATCCAGACTAGTGGAAGCTCCCACCATGGCAAAACCAGATTGGAACAGAGAACGGAGATCATGTGGTGATGCCGTTGATTTTGCAATGGAGTCGTATCGACGTAGAAAAAGTATTCAAGGCCATCTACTATGCTAGCAAAACCTTTAATGAAGCACAAGAAAATTACTCTACTAATGAAAAGGAGATTTCAAATAGTGCTTGCATGTGAAAAATTCAGCCATATATTTTGTTTCATGTTGTTATACACACCGATCATGCAAAAGAATTAAATATTTAATGGCAAAGAATAAGCAAAGCCAAGATTGATCAGGGTATTATTGTCGCAGAATTTACTTAGAAATTAAAGATTAAGAAGGCGTTGACACGGGATAGCCGATCACTTGTCAAGAGTAGAGGAACCCACTCGTAAAAGAAAACGCAGAGAAATAGCGTAAAATCTCCAGATGAACAAGATTTCACCACACCAATCACCCCGTATGTCGATATTGGGTAATTTTAGCCAGGAATTATGCCACCGTAATTCAAATACCACAGAGAAAAGGTTAAGGACTGGAGAAGTGTGTACTACATCCGATGATCCATATTTATTTAAAAGAGGAGCTGATCTTATTATAAGGAGATGTGTACCAGAAAGTGAGTAAGGCAAGATTTTACAAGAATGTCATGCATCACCTTACGGGAAGCACACTTTCATAGAGATAAAACAAATTCCCACAAAATTCTCCAAATGTGATTTTACTGCCTACAATTTTTAAGGACCTGCTTAATGGGTAAAGCTGTGATCAATGCCAAAGAATGGGAAATATCAACAAGGCACATGAGATGCCCCGCAAGGTATCCCGTGGTACTGTTTGATGTATGGGGAATTGATTTTACGGGCCTTTCCAAAGGTCATTTGGAAATATATACATACTTAGCCGTGGGATTGTATCAAAATGGGTAGAAGAAGCAAATTTATCCTAAGAATGATGCCAATACAAATTTGTGGGTTTTTACAAAGAAATATTCTTAGCAGATTTGGGACACCCGTAACTATAATTAGCGACGGAGGAAGCCATTTTCGCAAATAAGGTGTTTGACAAACTCATGAGCGCATATGGTATCAAACACATTATGAGCTCGCTTATCATCCTCAAACAAATGGCAAGTCAAATTTCCAACAAGAGAAATAAAGAAAATTCGAAAAGACTGCGGAGTTCTAGCAGAAAGATTGGTCTTTTGAAGCTTGAGGATGCATTATGGGCATACAGATCGCTTAAAACTCCCATTGAATGTCCCCATACAAACTTTGTCTGAAACCATGTCACCTCCTCTCGAACCTGGAATACAAAGCCATGTGGGCTATCAAACAAACGAACTTCGATTTCAAATTGCAAATAAGAGAGACTTCTCCAACTGAATGAATTGGAAGAACTGAGAAACGAAGCCTATGACAATGCTAGAATATACAAAGACAAGACAAAGAAATGGCATGATCAAAAGATTATGAGGAAAGAGTTCAGAGCTAGGGATAAGGTCTTGCTGTTTAACCTGCATTAAGATTATTTCCAGGAAGTCGAAATCAAATGGAGTGGACCATATACAAGGGTGTCGAGTAATATCTTCGGGAGCAAGAACACTCAGACCGATGCCGGGCAATTCAGTTAATGGAAAAGATCAAACACTATCTCAACAGGGAGAAAGAACAGGAAGAACTCCAGCTGGTGAATTGAAAGAGAGAAAGCTTAAAAACAAATTAGTCCAAATTTAAGGACTCAAAATGGAGCAAAAATTCATGGAGGCACCTCGCATAGATATTATATTTTTTAGATTTCGAATTTTTCTATTATTACGCGTTTTTGAATTTTTTTTAGTTCTAGTCATGATTTGTTAGAAATTGCTAGGTTAGTATCAGATTAATTTAATTTTTTTTTTTTTTTGGAATTGTTACAATATGCAGATGAAGAATCAAATGGCACTGTGAGAAGCGAACAAACTCCAGATATCGCAAAGACTTCACGTAACGTAGCAAATCGCAAGGGGAGTAATTTTCTCCCTACATAGATTCTCGTAAAATTGAATAGAATACATTTTCGAATTACCGCGCGAAGGATTAAATGGATGCTAAGAATGCAAATTAATAAGAAGTGAAAAGTCGTCTGACCATCAAATTTAGGTTGGTGCGTACTGTCGCATAAGAAATTGGATGTCGCGACGTAAGTCGAGGTCGCAACTTAGCCTGCGATCAAGGAAGAACAAGGGGACAGGTCACGACTAAAAGTTATGTCGCGACATCAATTGAGGTCGCGACAGAACTGCGAGGTCGCATAAAGAACTATTCCTTCAAAAGAGTGGTGAGGGTCGCGACAACTCAATTATTTCATAAAATACCTGATGTCGCAGCCCGATGATAACTTGTCTTCCCACAGTTTACTTATGTCGCGACAAACAAGAATAGGTCGCAACATAAGAGACAAGTATGCCAGCTGAGCAGTTTTTAATTGTGCCCTAAATTTAATGACAGCACACAACCGCAGCCTGAAATTAAAGTCGCGACATGCGCAAATAAATGAAGTCATAAAGAGCCACAATAATAATTGAATTGCGTTGAGAAACTCCCTCCACTACCATCTCCTTCCTTGAAGAATACAAATTCGTGTTCGCATATTCTCGGCTTCGCTCGCAAACCCCAACCCGAACTCTTCTAAGAACCTTCCGATTTCTAAATGGTCGAACCCTTCAACTCTCATCCCAAATTTTGAGCTTAAATCATGGAGGAGTATAATTAATCAAGGAGAAGTTCATCTGAACCCGGGAAGGAGAACAGCCGCCTGAACAAATTTAAGTTCAACCAAGCATAGCAAATGAGAGGAAGCATGGAAAGGAAAAAGCAACAAGAAGAAGAGGGAAGACGAGTTCGTTCGTAAGAAGCCCGTCTGAAAAAGTACCATACCGGGAAAGGGATTTGTAGGAGAAAGAGGTTTCAGCCAACTCATCTCACCGTTCAAGGAATTGATAGAGCAACGAGGGTGGGGAGAATTCTGCAAACATCAAAAGTCTGGTTATGCAGCAGTCGTCCGAGAATTTTACTCCAACCTGGTTGGGAGGAAAGAGAACTCTATTTATGTCAGAGGAGTCTGGGTGCCTTATGGAGCAAAGACTATTAATGAGATGTATGGGATGGAAAGACAGAAAAATGGATCAAAATTTAAGAAGCTGATGAACAACCCTAACCGTGAGAAGCTTGCGATAAAATTCACCGTACTCCGCAAAGGGCGCGGGAAGAAAGGAAAAGGAGAGCAAAAGACCCCGAGCGTGAGATTCGACGAGGGAGGCAAAGGTGTGGTTCTATTTCTTATCATCTATTCCTGTCCCTACTAAGCATGTCTCAGACAAGAAAGAGAACAAGAAGCATCCTCTCTCTATGCCATACCGCGGGATACAAGATCGATGTCGAAGCTTATTAAAATTATATATCGAGGTATCACGGTTGCACAACTAGGTTTGATCCTCACCCAAAGAACCATCACAAGGTTATGTATTAGGGCTGGTGTGAATGAACATGGGCGTAAGAAGAAGAATGCCCTAAATGTCACCTCACTCACTCGACTCGAGTAAGCAAGAGGCTAAAGAATCCAAAGAAAAAGGGTCATAGTAGAAATGTGATTTAAAAGATGAAATGAAAATGCAAACAGAAGAAGATACTTTCTTCGTGGCGCAGCAGGGAGAAGAAAATCTGTAGCTAACATCAAGAATGGGATACTTTTATGTTTCCAGAGGATAGAGAGCAAGAAGATAAGCCCCATGGGATTAACTCCACCGGCGCCTCCCTAATAAGGAACAAGAGTTTCGTAGAACCTGAGAAAGCTCAAGGGGAGCCTAAGTAGCATCAATAATGGAAATGCTCAATTCAATTTAAGAGCATGGAAGAAAGAGAGTGAATGGAACTCTCCAAAGAAAAGTTCAGAGAAGAAGTTTATGAAAAAGAATCAAGAGAAGGGACTAATATTGGGAAGAAGATGAAACGTAAGAGAAGAAGTACATGAGTCGAGATGAAAGTTAAGAGATCAACAATGTGGTGCTAAGAGACGAGCGTAGCGAGGAGCAAGATAAAAAGATCCCGAAAGCAAGAAGAGTAAGAAATTTAAAAAGGAAATGCAAGAAAGAGATCAAGATTCATCAAGAAGTTGGGGCTGGCCATGAATCATTCTACAACAATCAGTATGATCGCGATTCTCAACTTCTCAAACTCATAAAGAACAGGGATGCAGATCAAGAAGCAAAGACTAAGGAGCAGATCAAGGGATTCAAGTTCCTATACACTTCAATGTTCAAGGATTTTGAAAAGAAGACGCGAAGGACAGAGATCAAGAGTTTGATGATAAGGGATGCCTACGTGAAGAAAGGTCCGGCTTGAAAATTTGGATTTGATTAACAACAATCTTTCCAAATTTTTAGGAAGTCATGATCGAAATGGAACACACAACGAACACCGGGCACGAGACAAGATGATCTCAATAAAAAGATCGATCTCACAAATGAATTGATCCAAGAGCTAAATGAAATTTCTAAATTCCAATCCTAATTTGGCTGCCTTGATCTTGGATCCCCAACATCTTCTCCTCCATCAAAAGAAAAAATAGACCTTCCCATTGATTTATCCTTCTTTTCCCCCTCTTCCTGATTGTTGTTCTCAGCGTATTATCATAAATAAAACAAGAAAATTTGTGAAAAAGGAAATGTTTGTTTGCTGGTAGTTAGCTTGTGTTTTTACTTTTTGCTTGACTTGTTGGGAAAATAACATTGGGATTTAGTTCAAGAATGAAAATGTTGAAATGTCATAATCTGAACTAGTTAAAGTAGTTTGACTAGGAGATAAATTTGAACACAAATAAGTGCAAAATCAGGGCATGAATAAAGCGGAATTAGGAACATTCTTTGTTGTTTAGATTGATTTAGTTGCAAAAGTGGAAAATTAGTTTGTTCTTGATAGAACAAAATACTTGCTTAAAATAATGTAAGTATACAGTGAATGAGTACAAATCTTGAAGAAATAATACACATTAGTCCAACAAAACTTATAGAAACTTTGAGAGGAATTAAGACATCTTAAAAATTCGAGATTTAGATCAGTCTAAAACTTGTTTGATTATTGCTTGAGGCGAAATCCTAGGTGAAAACAACCAACAGGAAATGATAAGAGGCCATCCTTGGCAGCTTGAGCCTTTTTAAGCCTACCCTCAAAATATGCTTAAGCATATTCTCTAGTTCTTGATTTGAGCCAAATAAGCCTTAGTTCTTCAACAAACAGCAATTGAAAACTGAAATTCCTTCCTTCTGATAAACTGCGGTAAAGAACCCAAATTATCCAGTTTCTAGTTCAGAAAAGTTTAGTATAAAGGAAGAAACAAGTTTGAGAATATTCAGATTTTGACAAGAAGGGTTGAAGTAAAGCGAATCTAGTGAAATAAGGAATAAGTTTTGTCTTATGGCTATTTCCCTTGAGCAATTAAGCTCGTAGGGGTGTTTTAACACTGGCACCTAATGCCAAAACAGTATGGGTGTTGCTAGCCCAAAGTTCTCTAAGAATAATAGAAAGCCTAAGAAGACAAAACATTGCACTATTCAAATCATAGAAGTAAAGGCAAAAGAGTTAAGAACAAAGGAATGCACTTTGAATCGAAGTACATATGGAAAGTGAAAAATTCCATAAAGAATTCAAAAGGAATCGAGATTGAGATTAGGAGAATGAAAGACAAGAAGAAAAGGAAGAAAGTTGGAAGCAACAATGTAGAGACAAGATGGAAGCTGGGTAATTTAAAACCTAAATTTTTCCATTATCTACCCGATTACCTAGACATTACAAGCTGAAAGACCTCGTGATTTTGAAGGTTGAATTTACATTAGTGGAATCAATATGAAAAACAAGCATATGGGACTTTGATAAACAACCTAAGAAAACTTCCAGAAGATCAACTAAGTTCAACAGGAAGCTGAAAAGGATTGATGACCTGCACACACACACAGAACAAGACTTGTTAAATAAACTGTTTAAATACATTAGCTTATCAAGAAATTTTATGATAGAAGTACACCAGGCCATGTTCTTGCATCAAAGCTGAAATTTGAAATAATAGTGATATCTCTTAATTCGAGATCAGAAGGGTGGAATGAGAAAGAATGGAATAAATCAGAAAAATGTCCTTAAAATTTTCTAAGCTTATTTGTTTGAGGACAAACAATTTCTTCTTTTCTTTAGCAGGGACGAAGCAAAATTTTAAATTTGGGAATTTGATGGTCAAAAACTCATGAATTTTAATACATTTTTTGAGTTTATAATGAGAATAATGATGAATTGTTTGCGAAGCGATAGGTGAATCAAATTCCAATTTGCGGGGAAAATACGAATGAAAATCAAATTTTAGCAAATCATAAGAAATCAACTGTGGCCGTAATTTAAGTCAAAGCTGAGCCCGAAGTCGCGACGGGAGTGGGTTCAGCAATTCAAATCCGACCTCAACAAATTTGAAACTGAAGAAGAAGCGAAGAGTGGAATAGGAGTGAGTCGTGACTGCGGAAGGAAGTTGAGACAAAATATGACTTGGTCGAGAATAAAAGAAAGCGGTCAGATAGAAGTTCGAAATTGTCGCGACATCATTGCTGACGTCGCGACACCAAAGCGAGGAGATAAATGGCGTCATTGATACCACCATGAGGTGAAACAGGAGAGTACGACTACAAAGCCACGAGCGACCTTCTCAAGTAAAAGTCGCAACTAATTTTGAAGAAAGGACTTGATGTAGCGACTTTGTGTGTGAAGAATAACACGAAATTATTTACGCAAACTCCAAATCGGACGACCGGGGAACTAATGAAGAAAGCGAGCGAATATTAACGACACCATTTCGAGTCGTGACAATTGAAAGCAGCGAGTAGACATGGAGGTGCGTGACACTAATTAGAAGTTGCAATAAGATTTTCAAGGCTGAACGCGAAGTCGCGACGAATTAGAACATATAGAGACATGAGTGCTTGAATCGGAGGATGTCGCGGCGTCCTTTAATTAATTAGCGACATCGATTGAAATAAAGAGTGAAATCCACGGCGATCCTTGCCGTGGTAGCGACATCAGTTGAAGTAAAGGTGAAGTCGCGACGTCTTTTAGTAGTCGCGACATCAGTTACAATGAAAGAAGGTCACGACGTCCTTCAGTGGTCGCTACATCCGTTGCAAGGGATTATGGTCGCAATGTCTTTTAGTAGTAGCGACATTAGCAGCAAGAATGGAAATTCGCGACATCATTTATTGCTCGCGACATCATACCCGAATCGCGAAGACAAGTCCACGACAATAGTAAAACTTCCACGACATCAAAAGAGCTCATAAGCATAACATTGAAGTCATGACGTATGATTGAAGTAGCGACCTCAAAGAGCTCACAAGGCAAAGGAATATGCGAGCGTCATTCAGTATCGCGACATCAGATTCAAAGGTGTTAAAAAAAGACGAAGTTGCAGCCGGATAAAACACGCTGCAGACGAGCGGAGAAAAGCGAAGTCGCGACGTATGATTGAGATCAGCGACCTCAAGAGATCCTGATGCAGAAAGATGGAAATTAATCATATTATGATTGAAGTCGCGACACTAGAACAGTCCAAAATGCAGAAAGATGAAGTCGCGACGTATGATTGAAGTCGTGACATCAGAGCGACTCAATAAAGCGAAGCAGGTGAAGTGTGACGTGAAAGAGGAGTTGCGACATCAAGTCAAGGTCGCGACAAACAAATGGAATCGCGCGTGGTGGAACAATGGGCCGGTTATTTGAAATCCACAAATAGGTGCATCAGTTTAGGGCCCCAGCTTCCAAACCCTATAAATGTGCCTCTTGAAGCGGCTCTTATTGACTCGAGAAGAGAAGTGCGGGTAGCCGAGAAGGCTCGTGTAGTTAATTTTATTTTTTCTTTCTTTGTTTTGCTGTTATTTTAGTTAGACTAGAGTAGATTGTTATTTCTTTTGAATTTGGATCTGGATGATAGTTGTTGAGTTAGTGAATCTCAGGAATATTAATTTCTTCAAATTCTTGCTGGTTCGTTGAAGTCCAAACAAATTTTGGAATTCAAACTTCCGAGTTCCTGATCTCTGATGGTTCTTTTGATCAAAGACTGCAGATTAGTGTAATGAAGTAATTTAGAAACCCGGCAGTTGAATTTACGTTGTTGTTAAATTTATCTTTCTGAGAAATTTATCGAGTCCCGCGGGCAGACTTGAATCTACTAGTTGGTTTGTTTATTGTATGTCTGATCAAATATTAGTGTCGACCACGTAATAGGATTGTTCATGCTCACGATTTCTAAGAGGCCCTCACAGGTGACACGAGAGAAGGCATTCTGAGAGTTTTGAACAATATCCCCGGGTATGCGGAACCTAATATTGGGGATCCTAATGGGCTTTATAAATTCTAATCGATAAATCTTCTTCTCCTCCAAATTGAGAATGAGTTGAATGACTTATCAATTAAAAGAAGCGAGTTTGCCTCGTTCGAACAGTAAGTTCAATCCCGTGTTGACAGGATCTAATCAAGGAAAGAATGAATTGTTCCAATTTGGAGGATGAGAAACCAGTATAGTGTAAACCAATGTTTAGCCTATGTCTTAGGAGCTAAGGTTTACAGTCCATGTTCTGGGTATGAAGTATTGAAAAAGAAAAATACATAATAAAAGGCAACTCGGATTAAGTAGTTATCTAATCCTGCATTCGAGAGAAACGGGAAGGTAGATGATGAAATGTCATTAAGGAGAGATCCACATGGCATTACCTTCTCCCTTAGGCGGATTCTAGTGCGGGAAATTCATGAAGTAAAGCTACATAGTAGTTTGCAGGAATTGATGTTTCTAGCAGTTGTATTTTGATGCTCCTTCAAAACTGCGATAAATATTTCTTTAATTTCTTTTTATTTTAGTTTTAAGCATTATTTCATTTTGTTCTGGTTACATATCGTTATTCTTTCATTATTTTCAGGTTGCTAGGAATATATCAATTGCAAATGCTAGTCCAAATAGTATAGAGCTTGAGTAGTCGGGAGTAGTTGTGAATTCTTGAGATCTCTGTGGGATCGATATCTGGACTTAAATCCACTTTATTACTTGTTCGATCTGTACACTTGCAGAATCATGGATCAAAACTAGGAAGAAATTTATCTAGTCTTAAGGAAACCATTTTTAATCAGTATAATTGCAAGAAATATAATTAACAAGTTTCATGGCATTATTCTTGAGGATTAGACAATAGTCCTTTGATAGTGTCATAAATTTGTATAGGTCTTTAGTCCAAACCAAGCATTGAGCCGGGCGGGTCAAGCGACCTCTAACGTTTAAAACACATCATCCTCAATGGTTAGAGGAGGAGTGGACTGCAGGTCGGGACGACTATGACCACAAAGGAAGGAAGATGACATCACGAGGCATCAGATATGGGTGTTGATGCTTAAGAGAAAGGAAGATCCATCTTAACTGACAGGAAAGAAGTAGAAGACTTTTGTTTCGCAAGGATATCCAGGATAGGGCCAAGGTTATCAGGACCAAGGCCAGGATGGGACATTTAGTCGAGGGCGAGGGCGGGTGATATGTTATTTACGCCGACGACACAGTGATTAGTGCCAGAGGTGCGCTGAACCTATTTATTATAGGTTTGAGTGCTTTTTGTATACTAATCATTCTAATTAACCAATTACACATTAAGGTCCTTGTGATTCCTCTTGATGGCATTTTGTGGCAATTTTGTAGTTTTCTGAGCTAATCATGCCAACATTATTGGTCGATCAAACATGAAGAATTCAGTCAAACTAGACTATAATAGATCGAGGCAGGGAGAAGAAGAGCGAAAATAGAAGAAATAAGAAAGAGAGGGATCTTTGAGGCAAGTTGGGATGCGATGAGCAGTAGCCGCGAGGATGCGAGAGCAGTGAATTAGCTGTGCACGGTTTTAAGTAGCATAGCGAGGATTGCGTGCATGCGAAAATTTTGAATGTCGCTATGCCTTGTATTTTCGTATGCTAGCGGGAATTCAGCACGCATAGCGAAAATCACTTGTGTTTTGGTTCCAAAGCGACCTCGTTTTGTATTTTTACCATTTGTCCCTATTGTAATCATGTATTTTAGGTATTTTGGTATTTCACACATTTTTGTTGGCTATATAAGCTGACTTATAGCTTGTAACCACAACTTTCCAATCTTTCAATACAGCGGCTTTGTTCGAGTTTTCTCTCTTCTCTCTCTTCTTTCTCTCACTTTCTTGGGTGCGAGCACCATGAGGATGACAACTTGGAGGATGAGCGGCTAAACCCTTTCCTCCTTGGAGAGTGGAAGGTTCTTGGGGTAGGATGCGAGGCTGCTTGGTGGTTCCTTTATTTTTCACGCGACGAGGTTTTGACATTCACAGTTTCCATAATTTCCAACTCTAGGTTTAAGCTCTTTGATGTACTTTCTTTGGCCAATACTTGTAGCTTTTGGGGTTTAGTGTATTCTTAGCTTTAGATACACTAATATCCATTAGTTGCCATTTACGAGCCACTGAGGTAGGTTAAGGGGTTAGATTTTCACTGTAGGAACCATAAATGTTAAATAAATGCTTTCTATCAAAAGGAAAATTATTAGGGTTTAGTCGTTAAAGGATTAAATGAATCCAGTTCGGGAGATGACTATATATCTCATCCTCCTCTTGTGAAAAATTAACTTGGGGACCTCTCGGTTAGCCTAGGACCTTAAACTCGGTGTGTCTCTTGAGGTTATTTTACATTTTATTTTATTTATTTTCAGTTTGCAACCAACCACACCATTGTTTCACAAAACCTTAAAATCAAATTTAAATTCACCATTTTGACTTCACTTAAATCACATTTGTCATGAAGAAAACCCCATCCCGTGTTGACCCTATGGAACCGCTATCTTTGGTAGCTTGACTCACGTGATAGGAGGAGGGCTAGGAATATAGAATTTTGTTGATTCCTTCTGCCCTACCGTAGCCTGCCCAGATCAAATGGCGCCTTTGCGGGGATGGTGCCAAACTACATATGATGAGTTGATGTGTACTTGTAATCCACATTACAAGTGTTGGTGACCTTTTAGTCCTTTTTGAATTAAGTGTCTAGGCAGCGCAGAGTTTTCTTCGCCCAGCGATTCTGCTGTTTTGTTTCTTGCGGTCGAGTTTTGTTTTTAGTGCTGCGGCTTCTTTATAAGCTTTGTTTATGTTCTTTGTTGTGTCTCATTTTGTGTAACAAGTGTTTATACGTGGGACCAGAGGATATACGGTAGATTGCAGGGTGAGTGCACCAATTGAGCGAAATTTGTGAAATCGGTGTGCACGGTGACCAAATGGATCCTCTACTGAGGAACTGACAGAGTCAACAAACACCTCCCATGAATCAAGCGGCATACAGATCGATGAGGAACACATACACCTCCCGAGGAGTTAGTGCCCCCTCACGCATCATACCTCTGAGGATGTAGCGGTGAGACCCTACCTAGTACCCACAGCTTCCCACCTTTCTTAGTGTGGAGAGATGAAAATCCATATTCACACATACGGGATTTTGAGGAGGTATGCACTACCTTCGAGGAAGGTATAGCGGAGCATGTAAGGTTGCTGTTGAAGGCATTCCGTTGACCCTCGGGAATGGCCAAAATATGGCTCGACTCGAAGTGAGAGCGATTAGAAGTGGCTGAGATCTTCAAAGTGAATTTTGAAGAATTCTTGATTACCACAAAGACCAACAATTTGAAGAGACGGATCTACCTACTCGGCCTTTGTGATGAGAAGTTTTATCGGTGTTGGGAAAGATTCTCATGGATACCATCGATTCTTGTCCACATCATGGGTTCAATACGGATGTTAGTGAATCATTTCTATAATGGTATGTCCCCACATACATGAAACGTGCTAGAAACCATGTGTGGAGGTGATTTTCTGAGCAAAAACCCGGATGAGGCCATGGATTTCTTGAGTTATGTGGCTGAAACTTCAAAGGGTTGGGATAAGCCAAACCCGAGAGAGGTGGAGAAAATGAAGGGCCCTCGGCACACGAGGGAGGAATTTTTTACACTTTACCGAGAGGACATGGAAATGAAAGAAAGAATCTCAGCCTAATAGGAAAGGTGGAGGAGCTAGAAGGAAAGAGGCTCCATGAAGTGCAGGCAGTGACTGAAAACACTGCACAGGCCAACCCATTCATCAGTTGCCAACCTACTGTTAATCCAGGAGAACATCATCCGACTGCCCCATCAGTGAAGGACTTGATGTCAGAATATGCAAATGTTGTAGGTCAATACAAGCCACAACCTAATGCCCCATATGGTAATACCTACAATTCCAATTGGAAAAATCACCCTAACCTATCCTGGAAACCTAATCCCCACCTTTATGTACTTTGAGGTGCCCGAACAACGATTTGGTTCCTCGTCTCAACCACGGCCACCATCATCCCTTCTCCGATTGAACAAGCGTCACGAATTTGAGCAAGGTGGTGAAACTGGTTTCTTGGAAGAACAAAGGGATCAATGCACAATTGGCACAAGGATTGACAGCATAGAAAGTACATTGAACACAAGAGAATAGATGGGCTTGAGAAATCTTGAATCGGAAAATAGACAACTTGCGGTATTCAATCACAAGATCAACAATAATGCGGAATTACGGAGAGGAAGGTTCCTTCTAAACATTTACCAAATCCAAAAGGAGTGCACGAGATAGGTTCATCCGGCAATTCGGAATGGATGAGGTGAAATTTATAATCACTACGAGGAGTGGAAAGAGGGTTGATCATTGATGCACCCGAGCCGAGTTGAAATACCAAGGAAGAATTGGAGCCATAACACATTTTCACGAAGGAGGACTCAATGAAGCACTGCGCCACCCCCATTTCCCCAAGCACTAAGAAGCAAGAAGAGGCATCCGACGACGGGCATCTAGAAGTCCCCAAAGCAGTGAAGGTGAACATACCCCCTTTTAGACATCCATCAAACAAGTTTTGCCTATGCAAGTTTTGAGATCTTTGTACAATCAAGGGTTGGGCACATTGAGAAAAGAGCATTTTAGCGAGCAGAGTCGATTGCCATAATCAGCAAGAACCAGTCAAATACAAGGATCCCGGTATCTCCGCAATTTCGATTAACATTGGTGGGACTTGCATAGACAAAGCTACTAGATTTGAGGCCCAGTGTAAACCTACTGCCATACTCTATGTATAAGCAGTTAGGTTTGGGAGAGCTTAAACCTACCAACATCACTCTATCATTGGTCGATCGATCGGTAAAGATTCCTAAGGGAATAGTTGAGGATGTGTTGGTGAAGGTAGACAAATTCTACTACCCAGTAGACTTTGTAGTGCTTGACACCGAGCCATTAGCAAATGGGCCCAATCATGTGCCGATTATCCTGGGAAGACCCATTTACGGCCCTTGCCCGATGCAATCATCAATTGCGAAATGAGTCATACTGAGCTCACGTTTGGCAACATGACATTGGAGTGAATATCTTCACTTGAGTCACGAGCACAAATCATTGGAAGGTGAAGTGGAAGGAAACAATGAAGTCACCTTTCGATTGATCGAAGTTCAAGGGAAGCCAGCTTGTCCATAGTGCAAGAAATAGCCAACGAGTGACGGTTGTTTGGGAATTGCCATGCATTAATACTTACGCAAAGTGATCGGCCTGAAATTGACCGATGAGAAACGAATCAACAATGAGGAATCAAGCATCAAGGCATCGGCACGGGTGGCGGGGTTGAGATCCTTCTCCTTGACCCTCCATGAGTAGTCGAGTGACTTGGGCTGGTTTGGTGTTCTCTGAACCAAATTGCGGCTCAATTATTTTTGCTTTTGTTTTTAAATTGGTCGATTTTAATAGTTACTATTTTAGTAACTTTTCCTTTTAAACAATTTTGTCTTAATTTTAATTCATTTTAAATATTTAAATATATTTTTTAAATAATAATTTTATTTTAGTATTATTTATATTTTAATCTTTGAAAAAAATCATTTGCGAGAAATTCAAACAGTTGCCTCTGTTGTGGCTGTCCCGATCTTCGGCTTCCCGGCGCAGCATAAAGCGCGAGGAGGAGGGGCTTTTGAATTCATATCATCCCACGGAAGCGCCATGTCCGTGAGCCACGGTTTTGCCACGAGCCTCAGGTGGCCAGGAGCCACGGTTTTGCCCGGCTGCGTGGCTCGCCCGGCGATCTGGGTCGCTGCGCCGCCGCTCGACCGCCTTGTGACCGGGTGCTGGCTTTCTGAGTCCTTTGCCGCCTTCTCTGGCCTGAGCCCCACGCGTCAGCTGCGGCCGTGGCACCGATACCGCCGGCACCGGTCTTGTCAGTGTGTTTCGATTCTTCTCTTGCCGCAGTGCCATTACCACAGTCCCGATTCGAGTCATCGGCGATGAGCTGCAGTTGTGAGTTCGCGGCCCCGACGTGCCAGTGCCACAGTCCACGCATGATGGTAGGCCACAGTCAGGCTGTCCACATGCCTTTACCACCTTTGCCTCTGTGTCGCTTCCCGATTCTGACCATGGTCGCACGGCTCAGGTCACTTTGAGGCCAGGAGTCGGGTTCGGCACTCCCCGGCGGGAGGAGCGGGCTCGATTCCGGCTCAGTCCCGGAGGCGGTCACGAAAGCCTTAGGGGTTCGGGAGATATCGGGCCGGATGGACCAGAGCCCGCCCCGTGCCACATAGGAGATCCGGGAGGGCTGGAAGGCCCTCGAAGCGGGCACATGCGCCCGGGGCCAAAGTCATCATCATCTAGGCCAGAGCCGACACACCTTCACCGTGATGGGAACCGTCGCCTCGGTGCTCCTTTTGCCTCGAGGATCAGGCGACCATTGTTCGTTGGGACCCGATCGAGAGATATCGGACTCACGCGGGAGCTTCGCGGAGAGTCTTATTACGACGTCCGGCGATCGGCGATCCGGTTGAAGTTACATGCGGCCCGATTGGCGAGTACTCTCTTACGCGTTTATGACCAGCAGCGGATCTACTATCCCCGGGTGGTACTTGAGTTCTGTTCCTGACCTCACCGGGACCTTGAGAGTCATTGGAGCTACGATTCGATGCTCGATGATCATCGGAGTTCTCGGAGGCGAGCGGACATATCCATTGCATGGGCACTGCCACCCGGTGCAGGCCAATTCTGGAGGTTATCGAGATTGGCCTCAGCCGACTCAGAGAGAGATGGTCCGCAGTCTTGCTCGAGAGACCTCGCTTCTTTGGACCATATTCGGGAGGCGACTTCCGCCTCGGATGCTTCTTGTCGATCCTTGCTGGGACCCGACCTCTTCCGCTGCGACTCGTCCCGACAGGGGCCATCCTCGAGGAGCTCTTGTCTTAGAGATCTCGGAGGGGTTCTGGTTAAGTCCTGCGAGTTGAGTGATGTGCTTGATACTACATTTCGAAGATGAGGTCCACCTTAAGGGCAGCTCGAGCAAAGAGTCTACCTTTGTTGATGCAGGAGGCGATGAGCGGGTCTGGAGCACTTGGGCTTTCGGGCGGATTGAAGGAGGATCGGATGCCCTCGAGTCCACGACTATGGAGCGGTATGGTGATGCTATTTCTTTTCTCCTCCAGGGACTAGGAAGTCTGGGCAGGGAGGCGGGGGACTCACAGAGGAGAGATGTTCATGCTCCTGAGGTCGAGATGGAGGTCCCGGTGCGGATGTATCCTCCCATCTCCTCCTCCACCACTTCGGCCGCGGCCTCTTGGCCTCCCGGAGCAATCGTATCTGTACAGCCTCCCCGGGAGTATTTTCATGTCATTACCAGGGAGATAGCAGGTGTTATGGATCTTTGTCTGAATTGAACACTTCTGCCACGAGGCATCGATGGACGAAGTTGACTGAGCCGAGACCACTTTGGAGAGGCGGTGTCATACCATGCTCCGGTAGGATCATGAGTCGCCTCGGTCTCTGCGTGTTTCTGACCGTAGAGATGGGCCCGTAATGACATCCTTAGACATCGCTGGCCTAGCGGCAGCTCCGGATCCACCTGCCACCACGGATTGAGGTGGGTCAGCCCACTCCTAATCTCACAACTTTCCTATCCCTATTACATGTCTATGCTTTTCTTGGGGAGGGAAAGTTAGAGATAGGAATAATCTGTTATATTTTTGTATAGTTTTTAGCATTATCAGCGCCTCACGATTTTGTTTGGGATTCGTGCTGTGTGATAGTAGGCGGTGATATTTTTGTATGCTTAGCTAGATTTCTTGTATTAGCCATTTTTAGTTTATATCAAAGCTTTCTGACCTTATTCTGAGTTTACTATAGCAATGCGAAGTACTTTTGTGTCTTTATTTTATTATTATCTACTTTTCTTTCAATTAGACCCGATTGAATTGCTTTTAATTGAACAATTGAATTGCCTTTAATTGGAGAATTGAAACCATTGTTACCTTAATACTGGACAATTCCAATACATGATTGATTTTTAGTCCATTGAAGTTTAAGCGTTTTTCAACTTGAACATTCCCCCGCTGGCTAATTCACACTTGCACCCAGTTGGCGCGATAAATTTGTGAAATTTGTACCTCCTTTCACTTTGCAAAGCCGGCCTTAGACATGCTGACAACCCATAACGTTAGTTTTACCTATGTATGAAGGCCAATGTAGTCTTCCAAAAGGAAAAGAAAAAGCGAAAGAAAGAAAGAAGAAAAGAAAAATAAAAGCCGTGACCTTTGCATGAAGCGAATCACGGTCCAGGGGGTATAAGTGAAACGCTGAAGCCCGATGCCCTAAATCTTAGTTGGTTGGGAGTCATCGACTTTGTGTTCGTTACATGGGTGGACGGGTAGAGTTTAGCGTGTTGTAGGTGCTTAATTCTCAAAGTCATTCGGAGTCCGGGGTGAAACCTGCAGAGTTTGTGGTCAAGTGATCCTTTTGGCTTGATGCTAAACCTTAGTGGTTAAGTCATCGGTGGACCAGGTTAACGGACTTTAGGTGAAGTCGAGTTTTGGCATTACACCCTACAATGTTACAAATAAAGAAATAAAGAGTGTAGTGATCTATTTAGGTTGTTCGATTTAAGGTCATCAGCGGTAGCTAGGTTGGGGGGAGGGAATAATTTTGCAATTTATTGGCTCAGTTTACATTAGGAATCATTAGATTTAGGTGGAAATTCAGGTTGATTTCCTTGGATCCGATGTTGACCTAAAACTTGTTCTTATATGGTTTCTGTTCTCTTATGTCGGTTTTCGAACAGGGTGTAAATTGTTCATTTTAAAGGTAAAGCCAGTCTGTACATACACTTTTTGATCCACATACACTTTTTGTAAAAACACTGCATACATACCCTTTTTGTTTTAGCATTGCTAATTTGTAGCGATAATCGGTTGAAGTGATTAGTGCCCCGAAGTGCTATTTTGAACCTATTCAGATAGGTTTTGAGTGCTTTTTGGCCCAGTAATCATGTCAATTAAACTGATTGATGTGTGCGAGTCCACTAGTACCCTTAATTTGCGAGTCTTTGCGTACCTCGGCCATTATCTTGAAGATTTGCGGTGTTTTCAACCATCAAAATGAAGGAATTTGAGTGATTTTGAAGGAAAGTGGGATGCGTTGTAGGAAGATCTGGAGTGAGCAATGCGGTGAAGCGGGGAGCAATCCTGGAATTTCACTATGATTCTGAAAATTTGTAATCATAGCGAAAATTTGCAATCCTAGCGAGGAAATTAGGAAATTTCGCTAGACTAGAGAATTGGGAATTTCGCTAGCTAATGAAATTCTTGTGCCTAAGCAGAAATTAACCAATTTATTATCTCCTATAATTTTAAGCTAGAGCTGTGAAATTTCGCTAGTAGCGAGTCCTTTGTTGATAAGTGAAATTTCCCGATTTACCGCTATCTACTAATAAATTTAAGCTAGGCTAGCGAATTTTAAGTATGCTAGCGAAATTCTCTGCATGAGTTAGTGCTCAAAAGTGCAATTTTGAACCCTATATTAGATAGGTTTGAGTACTTTTTGATCATTAATCATGTCATATATCCCAAATTGAGTGTTCATGTTATCTTAGTTAACACTTATGCCATTTGGAGCATGTTTTTGGATTGTTTTGTAGGTATTTATGCACTTCTAGGCTTCAACCACAATGCAAATGATCAATCATAGGGTTGGAAGTTTAGTCTCGACCATGACAAGCCCAATCAATGGAAAAACAAAGGAAAGTGGGAGGAAATGAGATGCAGTTGAAGACGAGGATGAGAGGCATAGAGGCAGCCATGACATTTTCGCCGCTGTTATAGCTTGATTCGCAATCCTAGCGAATTTATGTGTTCGCAAGCAGGTTCGCAATCTCGACGAAAATTACGAAATTAAACAATAGCTTACTGCTTGCATTTGCGGGGGTCGCTTCTCGCGACAATTTCGCTGGCTTAGCGGGGAATTTCGCTGTCTTGAAATCCCTGCTAACCAAATTCGCTAAACGCATAGGTCGCTAGACCCTTACCATTGTGCATAGGCCAAATTCGCTAGTTAAGCGAATTCTCTACATGTGAAAATGATGCCTAAATCATGCTTTGTAATTAATCTTGAAGCACTTCAAACTTGGTTTATTACCCAAATTGTCCTATAACCAGCCTAGTTATTAGGGTTTTGGTAATTTCATACCTTGAGGAGAAGCATAAATACCCCTCATGTTTTTGTAATAAAAGAGGGAGGATGAAGGGAATACAAGTTTTGGTGATTTGTAAGTTATTTTCTTTGATTGCTTTTGTAAATAAAGTTTTTTTTTAAGCTTTGCTTTTATTTTCTCTCTTCTTTCTCTCTTCTTTCTTTCACTTTCCCGGCTGCCAAACACACCTCTTGAGGATGACAACTCAAGAGATGCTTGGCTAAGCCTCCTTCCTTTGAAGAGGAAGGAAGCTAGCAGTGGTGGGATTAAGCATGTTTATCCTCTTGTACTAAAAGTCACGGGTAGTGTATTTATAGCCTTATTTTCAAAGGTCGAGTTGCATAACATGGGATGTTATTGTCTTGGCCAATACTCTCATGCTTTAGGATTTGTTGTTCTTTAAAGATGGTTTTACGAGCCTACGAGGTAGCATTTACATGTTAGGGTTCTTCAAATTAGGAGTTAATAACATTGGCTTTTATTGTGCAGCCCGATACTCTCCATACTTTGGGGTTCGGTGCTCGGGTGAGAGATGCCACAGCGTTCTTTAGATAATCTTTACTAGCCTTAGAAAATGATAAAGGAATGTTAGGGTTTAAACAAAAGGGGCCATAGCGCATCCTATGTTGACTCACATAGGAGGATAAAACCTGAGGACTTGTGTGTTTGCCTAGCTTGTCAGTTGGTGACCCTAAATCTTCAAAGTTTAATTTCTTAAGCTAAATTTAGTTTTACATTTCAGTTTTTTACGATTTCTAGTTTTAAACCATTTCTGACTTTGACACAAATCCAAAAAAAATTCAAATAGAAAGCCTTACCTTCATGCCTAATACAAACCATTTTGAAAGAAAAACGCATCCGTGTTAGGCCCTGAGCCACTATCTGCGTGCGCTTGACTACGCGATGGAGAACAGGTATATAAATATTGATTGACTCGACCTCTTGTTGGCGCGAATCAAAATGGGCGCCCGTTAACGGGATGGTGCCAAACTACTTATGGTAAGTTGAAGAGTACTTGTGATCCACATCACAAGTGAAGGTATTTCTTTACCTCTTTTTGTATATCGATTGCGAGGCGCCGAGTTTCTTGCCCGGCTTGATGCTTACTGCTGGTCGACAGGTTTTTCATTCGATCATTTGTTATTTTTGTTAGATTACTTTTGTTTTTCTTTTAGCACTCTTTGTTAGTTCTATTCTTTGTCTCTACAATTGTGTAACATACATTGCATGCAAGCTATGGGATAGAGACACTTAGGGTAATTTGAATAGGAATATTAGTACACAACAAACCTATCAGTGAAGTTGAGTGTACAAAGCAGTATGGATCATGCACGAGGAACAACAGACCGACCGGGAACCCCTATAGATCCAAATGCATATAGAACCATGAGGATCATATCCACCTCCTAGAGTTAGTACCCCATCTGTGTATCATTCCTCCTTCTTTGAGTAACGGTGAGGCCTTATTTGAGGCCACCCTACTCCCCACATATCATGGTATGGAAAATGAAAATCCATACGCTCATATAAGGGATTTTGAGGAGGTTTTTACCTTCAAGGAAGGTACTATGATGGACATGGATTCTTGAAGCTAAAGGCATTTCCATTGACTCTAAGGACAAGGCCAAGATATGGCTCAACTCATTGAGACCACAGAACCATAAGAAATTGGGCTGAAGTACATAAGCTGAATTCTGAGAAGAAGTTTTCGTACTCATAAGACTAATAATTTGAAAAGGCAAATTTATACCTTTGCGGCTCGGGATGGTGAGGAGATTTTACCCCGGTGTTGGAGGAATTTATAAACCATCCAGTGCATGCCCACATCATGGGTTTGACACATGGATGTTGGTGAACCACTTCTATGGTGGTATGTCTCCTGCCATGAAACAATTGTTGGAAACTATGTGTGGGGGTAACTTTTTGAGTAAACATCCCCCGGTGAGCTATGGATTTTTGCAGACTATGTATTTGAAACCTCCAAGCTTAGGATGAACCTAGTCCTAGGAAGTTGGAAGATTAGGGCCATTGAACCACCAAGGAGCTAAGTACGCATTTCACGAACACGAGATGAAAGCAAAATTGTCAGTTTAACTCAAGATTGGATGATGGAAATGAAAGCCCGTGAAATACAAGCAGTAAATGAGTTATCTTCATCTCAATTTTCTTGCTTCAATTTTTCGAGTCAAATAATTACCACGAGAACCTTTGCCTGGCGTGCCCATGCCATAAGTCAAAATCAACCACCATAGATGCTCCATATATTAACACTAATAGCCCTAATTGGAGATATTGTCCAAACTTGTCAAACCTCAACCTCTGTATATGTACCCCGAGCAACTGTGATGCCACCGCTACGGCTTAATGACACTGCCCACTCCTCTCTGTTGAGCAAGCCATTGTGGTCCAGGCAAGGTGGTGGGAAATTTGTGGAGGAGCAAAGGCATCAATGCTCGGTTAAGAAAAAAAAAGGTAGAAAATGTAAAAGCTCCTTGAACAAGAGAATAGATGGGATTTGGAAAGTAGCCTTACTTAGGAAGAATTGGCCCATTTGCGGGCATCCCATAACAAGAATGGAAAATCATCGGCAAAGGCGAGTTCCTTCTCGACCAGCTGCCGTCAAGGGGAGTCCACGGCGAGCTATTCAGTAGACCTCCCCAAAATGGATGAAGTCAAATTTGTCATTGCCTTAAGAGTGGAAAGAAGGTGATCAGCGATACCAGACTGTTGGGAAACCAGAAAAGGGAAGAATTGGAGCTTCCAGAACACATTTTCTTGAAGGAGACTCAATGAAATGCATACCCTCCATTTCACAAGCACTTGAGGTAAGAAGGCATCTCGACAAGCGAGGCATTTTAGAAGTTTAAAGCCCAGTGAAGGTTAACATACCTTTATTGGACCTAATCAAACAGAATTACCTTATGCAAAAGTTTTGAAAGATCTTTGCACAATCAAAAGGGATTAGGCATTGAGGAAGAAAGCATTTCTCACTGGTATGTCCCAGTGCCGTAATTCAAAGCAAATACCACCATCCAAATACAAAGATCCACAGTTGCTCCCGCGATTTCGGTCAATATTGGTGGGAATTGCATAGAAAAGTCCTTGCTTGATTTGGGGTGATGTGAACCTAATCATATTATTCGGTATACAAGCATCTAGGTTAGAATTGAACTTAAACCTACCAACATCACACTATCATTGGCGATAGATCAGTGAAATCCCTAAGGGGATAGTTGAGGATGTCCTAGTTAAGATAGACCGATTCTACTACCCGGTAGATTTTGTGGTATGACTCTTGAACCAATTCTTGAAGTGAACCCGATCATGTGCGATCATCTTAGGAAGACCATTCTGTGCCTTGATACAATCATCAGTGCCGGAATGGAGTCATGCAATTAACTTTTGGTAACATGACCATGGAGTTGAATGTTTTTCATTTTGAATAACAGAGCATGAGTTGCTAGAAATTGAAAATCAAAGAACTCTGGTAAATTGTTTCAAATGATCAATGCGGGAAAACACGAGTGTCGAGGAAATCACGAGTAATCAACCTTGGGGATAAGAAGATTGGTCTTATAGCAACACCAAGCGCAAGTCAATTGATCAATTCAGAAGCCATCGGCAGGACCACATCAACAATTGGTCACCCCGAAACCATGGAGCCGGCCCGGTAAATGCATGGAGTTGAGAGATCATTCTCCTTATTTATGGAAGTAATTCGAATTGGCCCGGTTGGTGTTTTCAAAAGCAGGAATTGCGGTTCCACACATTTATTTTGCATTTTAAGTTAATTTAATTTTGTTAGTTTTAGTTAGTTTTGAAAATTTTTAACTTAGCGATTTTCATTTATGGTAGCTTGATGATATTTTTTGTGTTTAGCTTGATATTCAATATGCTAGCCACTTTGGCTATATCAAAAGTTATTCAGTCTATATATATATCTGACTTTTTTTTTACGTACTTCGAGGTTTGTGCCTTTTCCATATGTAATCGTTTTTGCTTCAATTAGACAATTGAATTGCTACAAATTGGACAATTGGATTGCTTCATGTTGGAAAATTGAATCACTTTTTGTCACCTATGCTGAATGAATGCCATGCCAAACAATTTGTGTTGATCAACTAATTTCCCGGCATATTTCAACTTGGAAATTTCCCCCTTTATGCTATTTCACACCTTTGCCTTGATTGTTTCAATGGGTTAACAAATTTGTATGCCTCCTTCCACCTTACAAAGCATTCTGAGTATAGGTATGTTGAGCAACCTAGAATAGGTTTGAGTTACCAACAATTGAGGCTTGATGTTGTCTTCCCGAAAAAGAAAAAAGAAGAAAAAGGAAGAATAAAATCGTGAAGTTTTTGCTTTGAAACAGAGCACGGTCGAGGGTGTATGGCGAACCTTTGAAACCCGATGCCCTAAACCTTCCCATTGGTTGGGAGTCATCGATTTTGTGTTGAATTACATGGGTGGATAGGTAGAATTTAGCGGAATTGTAGGTGTGATTTTTGAGTCATTCGGTCAGGTGAAGCCTTTGAGTTAGTGGTCTATGATCCTTTGACGAGTACCCTAAACCTTAATTGGTTGGGAGTCATCGGTGGACCCCCGTTACACGGACTTTGGTGAAGTCGGATTTTAAGCATTGCATCCTACAATATAGTTGAAAAGCAAGAGAAGTGTAACCATTATCTTGTTGTTCCAACAGGTTTGACCATGTCAATGCTAGGTTGGGGGGGAAACAAATTTTGCATTTTATTGACTCAATCTAGATACAAAATGAACCATTTGACTTAGGTGGAAATCCAAGTTGAAAATCATGGAAACAGTGTTGTTCTAAAAATTGTTCTCTTATGGATTTTATTCTTGTATATAAGGTTTTTCAAATGTTGATTTCAATTCATTCACTTTAAAGTAATGTTAGTTTGTATATAAGTACAATAACCTTTTTGAAACACAACCTTTTTGAAAATCACCACATGCATCTCAATTCTTATTTTGCATTGCTAAGGGACTAGCAACGTTGATTGAGGGTGTGATTAGTGCTCAAAAGTGCAATTTCAGACCATATTAGATAGGTTTGAGTGCTTTGATGCATTAATCATGTCATATATCCCAATTGAAGTGTTCATGTTATCTTAGTAACACTTATGCCATTGGAGCATGTTTTGGTTGTTTTGCTTAGAGTATTTATGCACTTCTAGGCTTCAACCACAATGCAAATGATCAATCCTTGAGTTGGAAGTTTAGTCTCGACCATCAACAAGCCCAAAATCAATGGAAAACAAAGGAAAAGTGGAGGAAATGAGATGCAATTGAAGACAGGATGAGAGGCATAGAGGAGCATGACAAAACAGGCATTTTTAGCAACTGTTCGCAGCAATTATAATCTGTGAATTTCGCAAGCTATTTATGGCTTGAGTTCGCAATCTCAGCGAAAATTACGAAATTAAGCTTCTCCTTGACAATTTAATAGCTTAGCGAAATTTCGCCTAACTAAGCGAAATTCCCACCTTATAAGTCGCTAAACACTTGCCAAATTCGCTAGACCCTTGCCAATTTAAGCTATACATATAGGTCGCTAGTTAGCGAAATTCTCTACTGCCAGCGAAATGATGCCTCGTCATGCTTTGTAATAATTAATCTTTGTAGACAGCCTTCAAACTTGGTTTATTGCCAATTGTCCTATAACTTGAGCCTAGTTATTGGGGTTTTGGTAATTTCATACCTTGAGGAGGCTTATAAATACCCCTCATGTTTTGTAATAAAAGAGAGGAGGATAGAAGGGAATACAAGTTTTGGTGATTTGTAAGTTATTTTCTTTGATTGCTTTTGTAAATAAAGTTTTTTTTTAAGCTTTGCTTTTATTTTCTCTCTTCTTTCTCTCTTCTTTCTTTCACTTTCCGGGTGCAAACACACCTCTTGAGGATGACAACTCAAGAGATGTAGCTAAACCTCCTTTCCTTGAAGAGGAAGGAAGCTAGCTTGGTGGTGGGAGTTAAGCATATTTGTCCTCTTGTACTAAAGTCACGGGTAGTGTATTTATGGCCCTTATTTTCAAAATTCAGTTATAACATGGGATGTTATTGTCTTGGCAATACTCTCATGCTTTAGAATTTGTTGTTCTTTAGATGGTTTCCCGAGCACACGAGGTAGCATTTACATGTTAGGGTTCTTCAAATTAGGGTTAAATAACATTGACTTTTATTGTTTTGGCCAATACTCTCCATACTTTAGGGTTCAGTGCTCGGGTGAGAGATGCACTGTGATTCTTTAGATGGTCTTTACTAGCCTTAGAAAATGATAAAGGAATGTTAGGGTTTTAAACAAAAAGGGGTCATAACTGCATCCTGTGTTGACTCACATAGGAGGATAAAACCTGAGGACATGTGTTTGCCCTAGCTTGTCAAGTTGGTGACCTAAATCTTCAAAGTTTAATTTCTTCACTTTAAATTTCAGTTTTTACCATTTCAGTTTTTCGCGATTTCAGGTTAAACCATTTCTGACTTTTGACACAAATCAAAAGTCCAAATAAAGCCTTACCTTCATGCCCTAATGCAGAAACCATTTTTTTAGGAAGAAAACCCATCCCGTGTTCGACCCTAGACCACTATCGCTGCAGTGGCTTGACTACGGCTATTAGGAGAACAGGTATATAAATATTGTTGATTCATTTCCGACTCTGTGCTTGCGAATCAATAGCGAAGTCTTTGCCCTGTGATTTTGTATTCTTGACCCCAAAGCGGCCCGTTTTGGTGTATTACCATTTTAGCCCTTATGTAATTTCATATTTTTTGGTATTTTGGTAGTTTCACCTTTGGGTTGTACTATATATAAACCCCCTTTGAGCTTGTAACCCACGGCGACTTTTCATTTATAAAAAGTTTCCCGACTTTCATTTAGGGTTTCATTTGCTCTCTTCTCTCTCTTAACTTTCATTTTCTAGGCTGCCAAACACACACCCCTTGAGGATGACAACTCAAGGGATGCTTAAACTAAAACCTCATCGCTTTGAAGAGGAGGGTGGCTAGCTTGGTTTTTAGGGACAGTGCGGAGTTAATCCTCGGCCTTTAAGGGATACAGTCTTTGCATTTATGGTTCTATACCTTCAAACTAGGGTTTAATGCCATTTAATGTTGTTCCTTTGGTCAATACTTGCCATGCTTTAGGGGTTCGATTGCATGCAATGCTGATCTGCGGCATCAACTAGATGCCATTCACGAACCAGCGAAATGAGGTTAAATGCTGGGTTTTAAAGAAATTTGAGATGGGACTTTGAATGCTTAGTACTTGGTTTTGACTCAAATAGAATTGGTTCTAGGGTTAGGTTTTATGGCTAAACGAATCGGTTTTGGCTTTGACTATAGGTCATTTTGCCACTGTCTGTGAGGAAACAACCGAGGACATTTTAATAGCCCCATGTTATCAAGCTATTGTTGAGCCTTCAAAGTTACCATTTGCACATTTCACTTTAACCATTACAGTTAATTCATTGAACATACAACCCCCACTGTTTTTAACAAAAATCCGAAAATCCAAACAAAAGCCTCACCATTTTTCAAACAGTGCGATGTTGCGTGGGATGCCCGTCCACGTGTTCGGCCTAGATCGTATCGCGGTAGCTTAACTACGCGTGGAGGAATGAGATACAAATATTGTTGATTACAGAATCACCACCGTGGCACGAGAATCACTGGACACTTTAGAGCGGGATTGCCTACGGAGGCGAATCCCACAGTTATAGGACACCTGGAGTCCTGATATTGATGAGGCAGCTGAGTTGCTAGTCGGGATGGGCCCAGAATGGTGTCATTACCATTTACCCGACTTGGACACATGAGGAGGATTGCCCCGAAGCGGGGATCCGGGGTTTTAGGACGGCGCAATCGATTCGCGGTGGGACGGGGAGAGGACAGTTGTTCCTCCGGCCAGTCTGAGTCGAGAGGGCGGTTTCCAATTTCGAGGAGGCGCACGGGCACCTCTGTCTGGCGGTCGGAGAGGTCAGGTTGGGGTCGGGCGGAGGGACGAGGCCACGAGGCAGGGCCGTCGAGAGTTGTTATCCACGCCATCACACCGCCATTTGATCGATAGATCATCGATTATACGAGAATGCGTTTTTGCTATCTCGCCTATGGGCAAGAGTGTTATTTGATTCTGGTGCTTCGCATTCATTCATTGCTGCATCAGTTGGGATAGAGTTGGGCTTAGAGGTTGAAACCTTAGAGGAATCTTTCTATGTGAGTTCTCCCCTAAGGATTAGGGTGAGAATAGGGATGATATGTCGTGGTTGCGAGTTGGAGATCTCGGGGACTCTACTCACAGTGGACCTGAGGATCATGGACATGTCAGAGTTCGATGTCATCCTGGGGATGGATTGGTTGACGGCTTATAGAATTGTTATCAATTGTGGCTTGGAGGTTACACGCTGCAGCGGGACAGTACTCTATGGTATTCGGGGGGAACAAGCATGATGATTTTGCCCCAAGCGGTATCTGAGTCAAGTGTGGGACGGTTAGCGAGGTTGGCTAAGCGGGCACTTACCCTAGAGGACAAGAAGAGACCATACGTAGATCTACCTCGAGTAGTTTGCGAGTATGTGGATGTTTTTCCGGATGAGCTACCAGGATTGCCTCCATAGAGGGTTGTAGACTTCGGTATTGAGTTACACCCTGGTACTTCGCCCATCTCTATGACTCTGCATAGGATGGCACCAGTTAAGTTGCAGGAACTCAGAGTCCAGCTATAGGAGCTACTGGACAAGGGGTTCATTAGACCGAGCACTTCACCATGGGGCGCTCTGGTTCTGATTAGTGCCCAAAAAGTGCTATTTTGAGCCCTATTCAAGATAGGTTTTGAGTGCTTTTCTTGTATTAATCATATGAATTAAACCCGATTGTCATGTGCATGTCCACTTAGTGTTTTGGTTGTTTGAGATTGTTTTGGACCGAGTTTGCGAGGTCTTGGGAACTTGACCAAGCTTAGTGTATTGGTGATGAATGCGAGAATCCTCGATGATTTCACCTAGCTGAGGCGATAAAATGTCAAGATGCAGTGAAGAATTGAAGGCAAAGTGATGAATAAGAAGTGCAGGAAGGGATGCAGTGGGATGCAGTAGCGGATCAAAGCTGAGATTTTCGCTATAGTTCAGAAAATTTATTTGGGATCTGAAATTTCTAATCATAGAGAAAATTTTGCCAATCCTAGCGAAGTACCCCGCTAATAATGAAAGAATTCGGTAGGCTAGCGAAATTTCGCTGGCTGTACAGAATCCCTTCAATTCCCTAGCGAAAATTTCCAATTCATTATCTCACAAAAATTTAAACAGGCTAAAGCGAAATTTCGCTAGCTAATGAGAATTTTAAGCTATACTAGCGAAATTTCTTTATAATGAAATCGCTCAGAGCTTTGTGTTTTGGTATTTTTGATCCCAAACGACCACGTTTTGATTAATTACCATTTTGTCCTTATTGTAATATTATATTTTAGGCATTTGGTATTTCACATTGAGTTGGCTATATAAACATATATAACTGTAACCCTAACTTCATTTTCGGTCAAGCTTTCGGTAGCGGCTTTTGTTAGGTTACTTGGTTGCTCTTACTCTCTCTTCTTTATCTCATTTTTATAGAATTTGCCAAAACCACACGCCAGGATGACAACTCAAGGGATGCTTAATAAACCCCCTTTCATGAAGGGAGGGTCACTGATGGAGGGTATGGAGGTAAGTTTCATGCCCTCTCATTTATCCTGCTTTGCATTTATGAGCATTTAAGCTCCTGTATCTCACCACTAGGTTGAAACCTCCTAGATCCGGCCTACTTGATGTGTATTTGGCAAGCTTTGTGGTTCTGAGTGGATGCTTAATCTTAGATCCATTTGTCATCCCATAGTTTGTCTCCTATTGGTGCCGTAGGTTGCCTCTTTTAGGCCATATCATAGTAAGGGACTTGAATCATATTTGAATCTTATCTCATGAGGTAATTTAGGGTTTAGGTTTTAGTGCCAAATCAAGGTCCGGTTTGGGAAAAGACTATAGGTCATTATCCCCAACGAGGAAACAAACCGAGCATGAATACACCTTAAAAATCCAATCAGTGACCCAAAAGCTTTAAGGAGTCTTCTTTTTCTAAATTTTCCTTTAATTTATTTGGTTTACAACCATCTAAACTCCTTGTTTTGAACAAAACCTTAAAATCAAGGAAATACCATTTCAACTCATTCACTTCTCATTTCCACGAAGCATCCCGTGTTAGGCCTGGGCCACTATCTTCATGAGTAGCCTAAGCTACGGCGGTAGGACACCTAGGATACAAGTTTGGTGATTCTGTAGCCACTATTGTGGCGCAGATGAGATTCTATTCGTGAAGAAGGACAAGACCCTTCGTGCATTGATTACCGGCTTGAGTTGAATAGAGGTTACGATCAAGAATCAGTTTTATTGCAGAATCGATGGTTGTTTGATCGAGTTGGGAGGAGGCCTTGAGTCTACTCAGGGTAGACCTTCGCATTGGTTACCATCGGTTGAGGTTAGGAGGCGAATCCTAAGGCGGCGTTTAGGGCGTTATAGAACTGGGTTCGGTGATGCCCTTTTGGATTGTGAATCCTTAGCGGCATTCATAGACCTCCATGCATAGGGTATTCCAACCCTATCTAGGTCGAGTTCGTAAGTAGTCTTCATGGATGACATTTGATCTACTCGATCGATGGGAGCATGAGTATCACTTGAGGATCGTATTACGAGTTGTTGAGACCATCGGTTATGCATGAGTTAGTCTGAGTTTTGGCTTATTGAGGTGAGATTTGTGGGACACGTGGTGTGGCTTGTCAGGCGTGTCGGTGGACCCGAGGGGAGAAGGTTGAAGTAGTGATGAGTTGGGAGAGGCCCGAAGTTAGTCTTGAATCGTGGGCTCTTGGGATTGTTTGGGTATTACAGGGAGATTCGGTGGGGATTTCTCGATTAAGCGGCACCTATGACGGGGTTGACCGGAAGGAGGTCAAGTTTGATTAGGATGACCGTGTGGGGAGGCATTAGGGAGTTGAAGGAGACTTAACCCGGCTCCTATTTTGATAGTCCGGACGGGGGTGAGGTACGTGTCTTTGTGATGCCTCAAGTGTCGAACTGGGATATGTTTTGATGCAGTCCATGAGGGTAGTAGCTTATGGTTCCCGTCAGTTGAAGAATCATGACGAAATTACCTTTACGACATGGAGTTAAGCGGCCATAGTCTTGCGTGAAGATTTAGTGCCACTATTTATGTAGTGAGGAGTTCGAGGTATTTTCAGGACCATAAAGTCACAGTATATTTTCACTATGGCCGGGATCTCAATGAGGCAGCGCATATGGATGAAGTTCCTAGAGGATTGACTTCACTTTGCATTTACCGTACGGTAGAGTGATGTGGAGTGGGCGATGCGCGCTCGGTCGAGTCACGAGGGCATTGGCTAGTATAGCTTCGAGGTGTGAATGTAAGGCATGGAGACGATTTGGAGCTCTGATCTGGCGGGCTCGGGGTAGGTTGGGGAGTTTAGTAGCTGCACGTCTCTTTTGAGCGAGTGATTTGAGGTCTAGCGGCGAAGCGGAGATGGTGTCCATCGGGACCAGTGCGATCGGTACTTATAGGTGACGAAATTTGGACCGTCCTTGCGCATCGAATGGTAGTCTTTGATATAGGGGACCCGGGTAGTGGTTCCCCTGATTGACCGATTTGGGAGAGGAGATTCTCGGGAGTTTCTTGCTCGATTTCTTTGTGCATCGAGTAGCACGAAGATATGCAGGAATCTTCATGCGTCGATTACTACTAGAGCAGAATGAAGAGACACGTAGGAGACTTTGTTGACGATGTCTGCGTGTCGGCAAAGTTAAATTGAGCACCCGAAGCGTGGGGGCTCTTCAGCAGTGGAGGTGTTTGAGTGGAAATTAGAACACGTCCGCGATGGATTTTGTGAGCCAGCACCCACGGACCTTGCGAGACATGATGCGGTATGAGTGATAGTGGACGGCTCACGAAGTCGGCACATTTTCTAGCCGTGCGGATGACCTTCACATTGGAGGTACCAGGTTATAGTGTTGAATAGACCGGCTACATGGAGTACCGGTATCGCTAGTGTCGGATAGGGACAGGTTCTGGTGCACTTTTAGAGGGTTTCAAAGTATGGAGCTGCGATGATATGAGTCTGACTCCACCCACGGATAGATGGTGAGTCTGAGAGGACTATCGGTGTTAGAGGGACATCTTTGCGAGCATGTCTACAGATCATGGGAGTAGTTAG
The DNA here is from genome assembly GCA_016808115.1 of Tetrastigma voinierianum. Lineage (NCBI taxonomy): Eukaryota > Viridiplantae > Streptophyta > Magnoliopsida > Vitales > Vitaceae > Tetrastigma > Tetrastigma voinierianum. The sequence continues at coordinate 5,960,866 of JAEQBH010000173.1, read as the reverse complement.
GAGAGGAGCATTTGCCCCCTTAGTGGAGTTAAGCCTCTGACAACGGTTCTCCAATGAGTATACAAATGGCACCATCCCGAGGCATTATGGGAGGCGTCTGAGTCACCGTTATGTTGGGCCAGAAGTGGGAGAGGCTCCGTCTTTGGTCACGATCGATAGAGACACCTCCGAGAGGTGAGCGATCTGACCGGCGTCTTCTCACATTTCGGAGGCCCGCGAAAGCTATCTTTGATGTACGACGTGCGGCCAGGATTCGAGTTGGGGATCACGTTTTCTTGAAGGTGATGCCTAAGAGGGGAGTGGTCAGGTTCGGCAAGCACGAGAAGCTATCATCGAGGTTTATTGGGCCTTTCGAGATACTCGAGAGGGTAGGCACTGTCCCAACTGCCCAGGTTGGCTTTTCTGTGACATGTCGGTGTCCGGGTATTTCAACGTCTCCATGCTCTCGGTATACTACGGATCCCGAGTTCATGTGGTGGATTGGGAATGGAGTTAAGGAGTTAACTGATGGGACCTTGAGGAGGGACCAATGTGGCTGCAGATGGCCGTGATCGGGTTTTGCGACGTAAGGCCCATGAGGCTAGTGAGGTGCTATGGCGGCCTTTATGGGTGGAGGAGTCAGCGTGGGAGCGCGAGAGGACACGTGCGGGCCACCTATCCACTTCTTGTTTAGGGATGAGGTCGTGGTTTAGTCGTTTAATATTTAAATGCGAGTTTACATCACATGGCATAGTGTTGCATATGCATGTGGTGATTGTGATTGTCGAATTTACGGGCCAGGAAATTCCCACAGGATGGGAGGAATGTAGACCAGAAATTCAATTTTATGAAAAATGGCAAAATCATAATTTCGGTCAAAATCCGAGTACATAGATCTCGGATGGCGAAGCGGTTTTCATCGTTGCGGAATCGATCTCGCGGGAAATCTGGCTACCACATCGAATTTCGTCAAATTCCCACGGACGGTCTCGGAATTTGCGTTTTGAACACCCAGTATCGAGGTGCGTCAACGACATGTGGTCTTAGACAAAAGTCACCTATAACATGTACTCATGCGACTATGTTGCATGAGTAGAGATGATGGAAGCAGACGGCCGAGGTGTGCACATGTCAAAATCGAGAAAGGACATGGATGGCATTTTGAGATTCTTAATGATAATGAGACAAAGAAACTAAGTAGTGGTCATCTTCTTCCACTTTAAAAGAAGACCAAAGCGTGCAGGAGAGGGGATGTGATGCAGTAGCTTAGGTTTTGATATTTACACTAGAGAGAAGTGCGACTTCTCTCTAAGATCTCAGGCGATCAGGCCAGGTCGGACTCTTCGGGCCAAGAAGCAAGCGGTTCCTACATAGCGAGGGCTTCGTGAGGTAGGGGTTTTATCCTACTTAGGATTACATTTGTTTTAAGTGTTTTGTTAATGATTGGGTGGGTTTGGGGCCGTGAGGGGCCGTTTGATCTGTCAAGAAACTTAGAGGCAGGGTGTTAGGATTTTTTGGGCTCGTTTAGGGTGAGTCCACGGGTACATTTGGGCCTCTTGTGTTGTGATTTATGCATTAAATCATGTTTTGGTGTGTATGAGGCCGAAAATGGCAATGGATTTCGGGTTCACAAAGTGGAACCCGATGTTAAGATGATTAGTAGTGAACAACGAGGGTTTCTTTGTTCACGTGATTAAGTGTTCCGCGAAATATTTTGTGAGAAAATGTGTTTGGTTGAGTAATTCAAATTGATTTAAGTGTTTGTTAATTAGCCCATGTGAGCTAATTTTTTGGTGTAATCAGTTGAAAATTAGCTAACATGTTGTTGTGATTTAATTTATGTCAATATATGCATGATGATGTATTTGCATGTGTTATATAAATTGTGTTGAAGTAGCATAATGCATTTCATATACCTTGGGAGTAACTAAGAAATTAGGTGTGTGTGCATGGCATGAAAGAAAAATAAAAACGAACATGGTTGCGAAAGGAATTTCACAAGATGATTTTTCGGAGAATGGTTGACAAGACCCTTCCCAGACCTTATCTAAACTCTTGTCTGGAGGATCCTGCCGGGCACTTCAACGGACTGCTCGAAACCGACTCGTCGGTCGAAATCGAGAAGTTAACCCTCGCTGAGACAGGTTACTCGTTTAAACTCGAAATTAAAATTTTCTTTAATTAGTTAGGAGTGATAAAAAATTTTCGCAACTTTTGTTTCAAATACTTTTATAAAATTTTTCGTGACATACTTGGTACGCATTTTGAAATAAACAAAATTTACTGTCAAGAAATTGACACTTCTACTAAAACCTCAATTTCTCGAAACTTCTTTATTCCACGAACTTACTGATAATCATTATCATATTTCCTGACATACCCACATGACACTCAATTCTCAATTTATAAATACAAACTTACAAATTTAAGTAGAATATCTAGATGCATCATATATATGAAATGCAGATATTCTAAATATACAAATTTCAAAATCTAAACATGTATTGTTCGATTACATATCAAATCTCATACAAAAGTTTTACATCATGGAGTGTAAGTATTGTTTATATGAACTGACAAAATGATGACGTCCTGTCGTCCTCGATGATCACGCAATGGAATATAATTAGCTACAAAATGAACAAACAAGTTAGTCACGAAAATATATATCATACGCTAACATGACAATTTATCATTTGTTTTATGATTTCTTTCCAAAACCACAATAGCATATCCATAATTATTTTAACCATCACGGGCGATTTAAAACTAACGCCAGCGTGAAGCTTACTAAGTAATCTCAACCACTCGCGTTCACCGGAATTTCTTGCATCATGCGTAGGGTGCTAAAGGTTATCAGCGAGCAACAATCACAGATTCTTGCATCATGGTTGTAGTGCTAAAACTACGGAAAGAGCAACTCTGACGGAATTCTTGCATCATACGTAATTGCCAAACTATACAATTAGCCCGACTACGTGCGGAACATGCATCGCTAGCGTAAGCGCTTATACTTTCCTATGAGCGAGCAAGCTACGTGCAGATTTTACGCATCGTCATATAGTGCTAACTTTTCTCTATTGTGACGACTACGGACGGAATTTCTTGCATAAATCACATAACGCTAAATCTCATTATATCTTAAAGGGAATATACATGGGTTTCAAACTACATTTACTTAGTGTCAAAATCCTGGAAATCTAACTCATTTGAAACTTCTAAAACTCTCTTTTCAAATATTGTCTTTTTAGATTACTTAACTATCATATTCATTACCAACATCAACCAATTACATGAAATTGGAAAGGATCTTAAGTGGCGAACCACTTACCTTGAAGCCGCGTCACTCCCCGTCAAGCTTCTCTCTGAGGCTCGTGGGCGTCGCTACCCTGCCATCCACCTACACAATATTCCTGCATGCATTTACTAGTGAAAAAAAATTTCCAATTCTCAATTATAAGGTCAAGAATCTCAATTAAGACCATTTTTCTCTATATATCCTCCTAACTTGTTTCTACTCAACTGAGACTCTCTAATCCCGATTTTTATGTAAAAGTTTTAGTTTTTGACCCTTAGGGATCACCCCACGCAGTCCGTTTAATTTCTGAAGGCTTGGAACGAAAAATTATATTTTTACACAAAACGGACAGCCCATAACAGAGCAGGTGGTAGCACGCTGCTCGGGGCTCCGTTTTCCTTCGTTCTTCTTCCTACGGTTCACTTATATCACCTTCTAGTCACATGAAATTGCCTTTTGTTTCTTCACTCATTTGAAGCTATGGTTCTAAGGTTTCTTCTCCAATTTGAATCACCCAATTTGAATCACCAAAACTCAAGTTATTGTATTTTATATCCAGATTACTCAAATTGGCAGAACAGAATCTGCACATAGCTCTACTTGGAAATAATTCTGGGAACTCTGGGGTTAAAATTTGCTTAAACTTCCTTCATATAACTTATTCCCCTAGAAGTATATTTTACTCAGAATTTTGAATCACTCACTTTGGATGAGTGAAACTCCACTGTAGTAAAACACTACAATAGCCACCCCAGAACAGAGCAAAATCAGTGAGCTACACGAATTCACCTTGAAGTCCATATTTGGGAGCCTTAGAGCTACAATTTGCTCTTGGTCCCTTCTATAAATATTTATCCCTATCTCTTATGGTTATTTCCCAATTGGAATCAATTCATTTGGATGATTCTAACTTAATTTATAGCCAAAACAAAACAGAGGTTTTACAAAAATTTTGACAGCAATTCCTTCAAAAACCAACATTCTCCTTTGTTTTCATTTTTTTTTTTCATGCTCAAACTTGGTTTCAAAACCTCTAAATTTCAGAGCTTATTTACTATCTAATATGGTCATAACACCACACACATAAACATTACTTGTTCATTTGAACACTAACAATTCACTCAAAACTTTTCATCAACTAGGTTGTGTGTGAAAAACAAATTTTAGTTTCAATGATTCTCAAACCTGTAACAGCCCATAAATCAAACCCTAATCTACCATTTACACCCCACAAACACATCCTCTAGGTTATATAACAATCACTTAGAGTTTTGACACCATTTCTAGTACAAAACCCCAGCAACATACAACAAAATTCTGCAAGAAATTTCAGCAACACTGCTGGAAATTCCAGCAAAGGGAGAATGAGCCAATTTCTTACTTGGTTCTTGACTTAGGGTTGAGAGGACTTGGAGAGGTTTAAAGAGAAGATTGAGGCTTGGATGGGCTGGAAAGGGGCTATCTTCATCTTCTTCTTCCTCCTCTTCCTCTTCCTTGCTCTTCTTTCCTCTATTCTCCTCCCTCCTACGTTTTTGCCCTAACCAAATGAGACCAAAATTCTGATTTTGGTTTGTATCATGGCTATTTATAGCCTCAATATTTATTTCAATTTGCAAGTTGGTCCTTAATTTTTAATATTGCAATTGTAAGCTTGTTTATTTCTGTCTGACCCATCTCTACTTGTTTATGACTTACATGTCCTTTGTGGTCTAATACAATTGTACCCTTGCACTAGCACGAAATTAGGATTTAAGTAATTTATCATTTCCTAATTTCATCTCCAAAATATTACATTGGGACACTTGGTGTCTTATACGCTACAGCATCATGTACGTATACTCTCTCGGGCAGGCGTTATTACTATCGTCAACCTTAAATTTACTAATTCTCTAGTGCCATGAGATTCAATTAATCTAATGTAAGAATTTATTTTACGCTGTCAATGCTTTTAACAGCTAGAGATTATAGATAGAAACTAAGGGTTTACAATTTCTTCCCAACTAAAAATTTAGTCCTCGAGAATTTAAATTGCGATACCTTATTCAAACAGCGGGGTATTGGGCGCATGTAGCCGGAGCTCAGTGTAGCCTCTTACCTTGTGGTTGTAATGCACCTTCACTGTGAATCCTTTATTACGCAACACTTGATCTCTCTACGATCTAGGATTTCCTCTTTGGATGTTCCTCGTAGGTCAAGTTTTCCTTCAAGCCAGATAGGTTGCTCCTTAGAATATGTGAAGGAATTCGTATATGCTACGTAGCATGGGCGTGGAACACGTCATGGATGTTAACTGAACTCGACGGTAGCCTCGTCGATAAAGCCCTTCACCACCTTGTCTACTATCTCTCACTTAGGGGCCTATATATACGTGGACTCCGCTTTCCGAGCTTCCCGAACCCTCAAAGAATACCCTTCCATGTGAGACTCGTAGGAATGCTTAATCACCCATTTCAAACTTCAGATCTAAGTCTTGATTGTCGCATAAGCTTTACGCACATCGTTGCTATCTTCAACCGCTCGTATCATATTTACTTTCTCGGTTGTATCTTGGACAATCTCTAGGCCAATTAATCTTCTCTCCCACTTAGTCCCAGCAGTTGGGGTTCACTTTCTACCATACAGTACCTCATGGGTGCCATACCAGTACTAGGCCCGATAGCTATTGTTGTAGGCGAGCTCTATCAATGCTAGGTAGTATCCCGGCTTCCTTAAACTCCATCACCACGACGGGCTCTCAACATATCTTGAGTCCCGAATGGTTTCTCTACGATTGTATTTAATGCGTAGGTGAGCGATGCGAAGTGTAATCTAGTTGCCCATGGCATCTTGTAACCGACGGAATCGAGAAGTGAAGCGAGGATCTGCAATAGATACAATGGACAACTGATCGCCATGTAGCCTCTAATCTCATCTACATACAAGTAGCATGTCTTTCTGAGGAATCATGTTATTAGTAGCAATGAAATTAAGGCCGACTTCGTCAACCTATCTGTAGCAAATAGCATCATGTCCTTGTGTCACTACAGTAAGAATACTGTCCATGAAATCCATCGTGATCCTTTCCCATTTCCACTCAGGAATGGATAAAGGCTGTAGTAAACCTGCAGGTTTCTGATGTTCAATCTTGATTTGTTGACAAGTTAGGCACTTAGATACGAACTCTGCTATCTCTCTCTTCATACCTCTCCACCAGTAGTGGTCTCTTAGAGTCCGATACATCTTAGTACTCCCTGGATGCATCGCGTAATATCTTGATAAAGTGTGCCTCTTCCATGATTTCTTTCTTCAACTCCTATCACATCTGGGATTACATAATCTACGGCTTTAGCACTAGTGTCCCAGTACCTCGTAAGGTGGAAGTTACTGTTAATCTGACCTCTATCTGCTTCTCAATTTCATCAAATCTTGGTCCTGAGCTTGTAAGTCTCTAACCACATCGGCTAACACGCCCCGAGCATGAAAGGTTTGCTGCTAAGGTACGACTCTGCTGTCTCATGGCCCCATGAATCTGGGTTCTGCTAGCATTGGCAAGTGTGCGCTGGGCAGGCTAGGGAACTAGAGGGGGCTTCTGCAGCGCGTCACAACTCTTGCATTTGCCTTGCTGGGTGGTATTGATAGATGCGATCATAGTATTTGATGAGTTCTATCCACCTCCTCTGTCTCGTATTTCAAATCTTGCGTGAGAATAGATATTGTAGGCTTTGTGATCGGTAAAGATCTGCAAAGGTACTCCATAGAGGTAGTGTCGCCATATTCTCCATGCGAACACTACGTGGTAACTCGTACGTGCGTTGGATAGTTTACTTGTCTTCTTTAATTGCCTTGAAACATAAGCTATCCCGCTCTATCACGTTGCATCAACACACAACCTAAACCTTGCTGGAGGCATCTGATATCTTGTAAATCCCTCACTTCTGAGGGAGTGTAATCTTGGTGCGATAGTCGATCTTTGCTTCCCAACTCATCGAAGCTGATTCGACAGGCTTACGGCGGATGAACTTCTCTTCTTTTTCTTATTAGCAGTACCGTTGGGTAGCTATCTTTGAGAACCCTTCTATGAACTTTCTATAGTAACCGGCTAAACCCAAAGAAACTTGACTTGATTCGTTCGTAAGGTGGTTTCCGATCCTCTGATGGCCTCATTTTAAGTCTATGAAATACCCCTCGACGGATACCACATGTCCCAAAATGTTGCTCGATCTAACCAAAATTGGCGCAGTAGACTTTGCATGGTGATGCTCTCTCGAGTTTGTAATACTATCCTCGGATGCTGCTGCATGCTCCTCTTTACTACTTGAATATACCGGGATATCATGTGATGAAGACTATAGCGAACTTGTCTAAATAAGGTCAGAACCAGATTCATATCAAATCCATAAAAATTTCTTTGGAGCGTTAGTTAGGCGAATGGCATCACCAAAAATTACATAATGCCATATCTAGTTCCCAAAGTACATCTTGAGACATCTTCCCTACCTTTGTATTTGATGATACCACGATCATAGATCTATCTTAAAGAGAGAAGACCTTAGCTCCTTGTGGGCGATCAAATAGATCATCGATTCTTGGCAATGAATCACGATTCCGGATGGATTTACTTTGTTGTTTGTCTATAATCGATGCATAAGCGAAGAGCTCCCATCTTTCTTCTTAACAAACAACATAGGAGCTCCCACGGTGATGTACTCGTCATAACGAAGCCTTTGCTCGACAAATTCTTCATTTGCACCTTCAATTCTTTTAGCTGGTGGTGCCATCCGATGCGGCGCTATAGAGATAGACTCTGCGTGCGGGCGCTAGCTTCGATCTAAATTCAATCTCTGTCCGTGATAACCTGGTAGATCTGCCGGGAAATACATCAAGAACTCGTTCACCACGGGAACTTACGCGATTGCATCTGTTTGTTGCGGATTCTGTGCATACGGTACCCACGGCATGCTATAAGACATCTTGTTTTGTTTGTATTACTGCCCCGATTAAACTTGTAGAAAGTATCTTCTCTCTCACGAGATCCTTACGGTTCCCGGTGACTAAATTGGACCTCTTTCACGTAGCAATCGGCGATATGCGATATTTAGCCTAACGATCCATGCCCGGAATGATGTCAAAGTCATGAATATCGAGCACTATTAGATCAGCCTCGAACTCATGACTTGCTATAGTCACTTTAATTCCCTTGTAGACTCTATTCGCAATAAGCGAATCACCCGTGGGAAGTGACACTATTATACTACACTCAGTCGATCTCATCTCTATCCTGACTCTCTTTATGAACTCCCGAGAAATAAAAGAATGGGTAGCTCCTGAGTCCACCAATACATGAGCATCAGTATCAAATAAAGAAATGGTACCTGTGACCACATCTGGGGTAGCATCGTGCTCTTGGAGTCAAGTATATACTCTGGCAGCGACTTGAGTCACTGGCCCGGTCTTTCTGGATGGTCTACTAAGTACATCTCTAGGGGTATGCCTCTACACTCTCACTAATTTGCCATGCACTAGTAGCTCCTCCAGTATGGGGGCCTCCCCTATCGGGTCCACGACTCCCACTGGTCTGCCCCTGAGCTGTAGATATGGCCTCTGACGAACTCGACGCCACTGCACTTGGACAGTCCCTCATGAAATAGCCTCTTAGCCTTATCCCAGAAACACCAGTCCTACCACGAGGAACCTCACCGGAATGTGATCGGCCACATCTCACTTTGTTGTTGACTCCTCCAACTCTGTGCTCCTGGAACACATGACCCGAGACGGAACTTCCCCGGCGCTGGGGTCTGCGACTCTCTTTGCCGACTCTATGACCATCTTTGGGCGCAGCCACTCTTAGGCATCTTGCAGCCTCTCCCTGATGGCTACCAGTCCATTCCCTCTTATTTGAATTGTGACTTTGACTTGAGTGATGCATTGCTCTGCTTTCTACTAAATTGCATTGCTCTGAATTGCCCATATCATGTAGTCACGAGGATATCATAAGTCTAGCTACTTGGGGTTAAGACACCTTGTAAATCTATTGATCTTCTCTTGTTCATTACTCTGCGAAGGAACTAGCGAATCAACTACGACTTCTTTTCGTACTCAAATTTGAGGAGTTCCCTGCTCGATCTATAAACTCTTGACTTTGGCATCTTTTTATAGCTTTAGGAAAAAATCTCTGTAAATTCTCTCTTGAACTCCGCCCATATGACACCTCTGGGGTGTGTACTCTATCGCCTTCCGCTTTGATCCTTGGCGCGATCTTTAAGTAGGAAGGCAAATAGGAGACCCTGCGCTCCCTCTGTACACACCCCATCATCGAAAAATCTCTTCGTTGCTCTCTATCCCGAGATAGCGCTCTCTACGGGTCTCGCTACCCGTCATACGGCTTTGCGCTAATTTACCGGGCGCGCTCAATCGATATCCCCAGGACTCCCGCGTGGTGCTTGAAGGGACGCTAACTATCCCTGTGCATCGTTGTCCGCCTGGAATAGAGTCACAGGGAGTAGAGCTGGTAATGCTTGGCCCGCGGCTGGGTGTGCGAGAACTCTACGGCATGTTGATAGACTCGTCTGACACCATCTCTATCCTGGTGTGGAGTGCCTCTGCTAATTTGCTGTTGCGTCTACTCGGACTGACCTCGGCTATTTGCATAGCTAAATGTGTACTAGTATACTATATAGACAACAAAACAAAATTTCAAGTTCAGCCACTAACTCAATATAATCTGGCATGATAATTCCATGCAATATTTAACTCACAATTTGATGCATATTCATAATATGTTGAATTCAAGTACTATAACTCATGCTTTAGCTTATGCAATCAATGAAAACATAACTCTTGAAATTTGAAGAATGATGTGTACACAGAATAACTTCATGCGTAGCATAACTAGTACACAATTTGTCTTGAAATAGTTCAAACTTTTCTCTTAAAAAACTTTCTTTCAGGCGGGCGGGAGCACAACGATACCAACCTGACAGAGACCCTTCCCCAGACCTTTTCTAAACTCTTTGTGGAGGGATCTGCTTAGGGCACTTCAACGGACTGCTCGAAACCGACTCGTCGGATCGAAGAAATCCGAAAGTGAACCTCACTTTAGAGACTGGGTTTACTCGTTTAAACTCATAAAATTAAAATTTTCTTTTAGTGGTGGAGTGATAAAAATTTTCGCAACTTTTGTTTCAAATACTTTTATAAAATTTTGGCGGCCTCTTAGTGCATTTTGATAAACAAAATTTACACATCAAAAAGTGACACTTCTACTAAAACCTCGAATTTCTCGACTTCTTTATTCCCAAACTTACGATAATCATTATCATATTTCCACCAACGCTGCCATCAACTCAATTCTCAATTTACCAAATACAAACTTACAAATTTAAAACTAGAATATATCTAGATGCATCATATATATGAAATGCATGAATATTTACAAATATACAAATTTCAAAATCTAAACATGTATTGTTCAATTTACATATCCATCTCATACAAAAAAGCTTACATCATAGGTATATTCGCCACCTATACCAGACAAAATGATGACGTCCTGCATCGTCCTCGATAGTACCTGATGGAATAATTAGCTACAAAATGAACAAACAAGTTAGTGCCGCGAAAATATATATATCACATACGCTAACCTTGACAATTTATCATTTGTTTTATGATTTCTTTCAAAAAACCCTATGTATATCCTTAATTATTTTAACCATCACGGCGATTTAAAACTAACGCCAGCGTGAAACACTAAGTCATCTCGACCACTACGTTCTGGAATTTCTTGCATGTGCATTAGGGTGCTAAAGTTATCAACGAGCAACTGTCTGGAATTGCCCGCGCCATAGTGTAGTGCTAAAACTGCAGGCAACTACGAGCGGAATTTCTTGCCTTCGCCACGTAGTGCTAAACTATACAATTAGCCAACTACGTGCGAGGTGTACGCATCGTGGCATTAAACATACTTTCTATGAAGCGAGCAACTGTCGGAATTTTACGCATCGTCACATAGTGCTTCTTTTCTCTATTGTGAAAGCTGACGGACCAGGAATTCTTGCATCGTCACATAACGCTCTCATTATATCTTAAGGAATATACATGGGTTTTAAAACTATTTACTTAGTGTCAAAATCACAAATCTAACTCATTTTGAAACTTCTAAACTCTTTTCAAATATTGTCTTTTAGATTTATAACTATCATATTCATTACTAAACATCAACCAATTATGAAGTGGAAAGGATCTTAAGTGGCGAACCACTTACCTTGAAGCAGCGTCACTCCTAGTCAAGCTTCTCTGAGGCTCGTGGACGTTGCTCACCTTGCATCACCTACACAATATTCCTCATCGTACTAGTGAAAAAATTTCAATTCTCAATTATAAGGTCAGAATCTCAATTAAGACCATTTTTTCTCTATATATCCTCCTAGCATTTCTACTCATGAGACTCTCTAATCCCGATTTTTTATGTAAAAGTTTTGGTTTGACCCTTAAGGATCACCCCTGCAGTCCGTTTAATTTCTGAAGGCGAGAGGCAGAAAAATTATATTTTTACACAAAACGGACCGGCCATAGCAGACGGTGGTAGCCTTGCTCGGGGGCTCCTCACGCCGTTCTTCTTCCTCTGATTCCTTATATCACCTTCTAGTCACATGAAATTGCCTTTTGTTTCTTCACTCATTTGAAGCTATGGTTTTAGGTTTCTTCCCAATTGGAATCACCCAATTTGAATCACCAAAACTCAAGTTATTGTATTTTATATCCAGATTACTCAAATTGGCAGAACAGAATCTGCACATAGCTCTACTTGGAAATAATTCTGGGAACTCTGGGGTTAAAATTTGCTTGAACTTCCTTCATATAACTTATTTCCCTAGAAGTCTATTTTACTCAGAATTTTGAATCACTCACTTTGGATGAGTGAAACTCCACTTATGACCAAAACACTACAACCATACCCAGAACAGAGCAAAATCAGTGAGCTACACGAATTCACCTTTCAGTCCATATTTGGGAGCCTTAGAGCTACAATTTGCTCTTGGTCCCTTATATACATTACAGCCCTATCTCTTATGGTTCTTTACCAATTGGAATCAATTCATTTGGATTGATTTCTAACTAATTCTGGCCCAAGGCAAAAACAGGGTTTTACAAAAATTTTGACAGCAATTCACTTTAAAAAAAACCCAACATTCTCTCTTTGTTTTGTTTTCGTAATAATAAACTTGAGTTTCAAAACCCTCTAAATTTCAGGCATATTTGCATCTAATATGGTCATAACACACATAAACACATTATACATTCAATTTGAACTTTAACAATTCACTCAACTTTCATCAACTAGGTTGTGTGTGTGAAAAACAAATTTTTCGTTTCAATGATTCTCAAATAGCCTATAACAGCCATGGAAATCAAGGCACCTAATCACCATTTACGCCCACAAACACATCCTCTGGGTTATATAGCTTACAATCACTTAGGTTTTGACACCATTTCTGGTACAAAACTTGACAATTATACAACAAAAAATTCATACCCAAAGAAATTTTCAGCAACAACTATTTGGAAATTCCAGCAAAAGAAAAGGGAGAATAAGGCCAATTTTACACTTGCTTGGTTCTTGACTTAGAGAAGTTGAGAAGGGACTTGGAGAGTTTAAGAGAAGTTTGAAAACTGGATGAGGCCCACAGAAAGGCCTATCTTCATCTGTCTTCTGCACCTTCCTCTCTTCCTCTTCCTTGCTCTTCTTTCACTCTATTCCTCCTCCCTCTCAGTTTTTGCCTAACCAAATGAGACCTTGAAAATTTACGATTTTGGTTTGCAATATATCATCAGCTATTTATAGCCTCATCTTACTAAATTTGCAAGTTGGTCCTTATTTTTAATATTGCAATTACATAACTTTGTTTTATTTTTATTATGGCCCATCTCATATTTTACTCTGACACCACATGTCCTTTATGATTATATTTGGTGTACCCTTGCACTAGCACCAAGAATTAAGATTTAAGTGATTTTGCATCATTTCCAATTTCATCTCCAGTATTTATTTGGGACATAGTGCTCTTATACGCCTCACGGGCATCATATCACTTTATCATCACTCTCTGGGCGGGGCGTTATTACTAATCGTCAATATGGAATTGATCTCTCGAGGTTGCCGGCAGGATTCCCCGGTGTGTGTAAGAAGTTTATTTTACCTTTTCGTCCATCTTTTAACCCATAGTTATAGATGAGAAACTAGGGTTTACAATGGTGTTGGAGATGGTCCTACAAGTCCTGCGATCGGGAGGGCCCATGTATTGTTTTTGGAAGGTTCTCCGACACGATCGCCTCGGAGGAGTAGTCCATATTTTCTAGAAATTAGGTAGTGTATTTTTGAGAACAACAAGTTTTTTTTTTTGAAAATGATGTTTTTCTCATACATGGCTTAAGCAAGTGTGAGAGGTGGGGTGAGGACTGGGACAGCTGTGGATTAGTGTTTGACATTCAAGTAGGATCACGGGTGTGAGTGTGTGTTTATGTTGGATCATTACGTATCTTGACCCAGGTGGGAATCTTGAGTTCGCGAAAGTGATTAAGTGCGGGCGATAACTTCATGCTGTCGAGAACCATCATTCAGTATAGGGAGCGTTAAGGGAGACGATTCGGTTTAAGTGCGATTTGAAGAAAGTGGGTTGTAAACACATAATGTTTTCAAGATATATGTATTAGAGAATTATAAATTTTAATATGTATTTGTAATGAGGTAATGTATAACTCTTGAGACCATATATCTCAGTGGTTGAATGTGATTTGGATGAGTATTGGTTTATGGGCCCAAAATGCCATTTTTACTCAGGTATGGGTCTCGAGATACGAGACGTATAGATTTTCCGCGGGTTGACGGGTAGTCAACGAACACTTCGGGTTTGGGGCGTGATTAGTACCCAAAAAGTGCTATTTTGAACCCTATTTATTATAGGTTTTGAGTGCTTTTTGTATACTAATCATTCTAATTAACCCAATTTACACATTAAGGTCCTGGTTCTCAGTAGCATTTTGTGGCAATTTTTGCTGATTTTTGACTATGTAATCATGCCAACATTGTTGCAGTCGGTAAACATGAAGGTAAGTGGGGGCGGGAGAAAAGAAGAGCGAAGCCGAGAAGAAGCAGAAAAGAAGAGGATCTTGGAAGCGGAGTTGCGGGATACGTGGGGCTGCCGCGGGATGCGAGGGAGTGATGGTCGCTATGCCTGGGTTTTTTAGCTAGCATAGCGAAATTCTGTGCTGTAAATTTGGGATTTAAAGCCGCGTATTTTACGCTATGCTAGCCGAGAGGTGCTTTATAATCACTTGTGTTTTGGTTTCCAAAAGCGACCTCGTTTATATTTTCCATTTGTGTCCCTATTAATAATGTATTTTAAGTGACGCATTATTTCACATTTTGTTATGGCTGTATGGCTTGACTCCATATTTTATAACCCTAACTGTCTTTAGAAGATTTTATATACATGGCTTTTCTCACAGGTTCTGGGTTTTTACTCTTCTCTCTCTCTCTCTGTCACTTTCTTGGGTGCCAGCTGCCCCTCAGGATGCAACTTGGAGGATGAGCTGAGCTGTAAAGCCTTTCCTCCACTTGAAGTGAGTTGCTTTGGGAGTAGGATCTCAAGAGGAATTTGCTGGTGGTTCCTGATTTTCCACTGCTTGTGAACATTGTCCCAGTTTCCCTAATTTTAACTCTAGGTTTAAAGCTTTTGATGTACTTTCTTTGGTAATGTAGCAAGCTTTTGGGTTTAGTGTATTCCTTGGCTTTAGATACTAATATCCATTAGTTGCCATTTAGAGCCACTTGTGAGGTAGGTTAAGGGGTTAGATTTTCAACTGCGAAGTGCATCCACTTTGATGTCGTATGGTAATTTTTTTGGGGTTCGGTGGATTCTTATTTTAGGAATCGTGAGACTCATTGATTTTCCCTTTACGAATCATTGTGGGATGAAAGTCAAGATAGATTTTCTGCTTTGTGGGAACCTTGTGTACTAAATAATGCTTTCTACCAAGAAAAGTATTAGGGGTTTAGTTTTAAAAGTTAAATGAAGATCCGGTTCGGAAATGACTATATCATCACCTCCCAATACTTGAGAAATAGACACGAGGAGACCTGGGTTTACCATAGGAATCCAACCCCGAGTGACCCAATGGCTAGGTTTCTATTTGCATTTGTTTGTGTTATTTGCATTTTGAAAAAACACTGACCTTTAAGTACTTTATCCCACAAAATCAGACCAAATTCCCACCATTTTGACTACTCAGATCATTTCATACAGAAAGAAAACCCATCCACCTGTGTGCGACTCTAACGGGGCCACTATCACTGCGGTGGCTTGACTAATGTGGAGCTGGGAATATAAGTGCATTGATTCGCATCACCTACCCAGTGGCATGAGCTCAGGGGCGTCACAGTTGGAGGCGAGTGAGTAGCCAACAAAGTTCATCTTTCTCTAATAAAGGGAGAGTACTGGAGCTCTTGTGGGAATCCATTACTGGGGAATCTCTAGCCATAGTGAAAATGTCTTGACTGTGGTGTCTTAAGTCCCATAAAGGTTGATGATGAATCTGGGGACAGATAAATATCACTGGAGCTAGGTGTGATGTTGTAACACCTTGAAATATACCTAATTAATTTTAGAGCATGTTTAGGGTATTTTAATAGCACATAATTTAAATGTTTATCTAAGTTAACTTACATTAGAAACATGAAGCAGAGGAGCAGAAATTTTAAGACTTTTAAAAGGACAAAATTGTAATTTTGTCAAAAAGGGAGCTTAAACGTTATAGTTGATGAGAATAGAGGCCCCAGGAATAAAATAATGGGAAGTTGAAATTCAAATAGTCAAGAGTTTAAGGACAAAAAGGCAAAAAATGAAACTTAAAACAAAAAGGGGTTTTCTTGTCTTGGCCAAACATGGCCTTAACAAACATGGGATTTAAGGGCAAAATTGGTGTCTCTATTTTGAGATGGGAGAACAAAGCGTGAAGGGGGGAAAAGAAGAGAAGAGGAAGAGGAAGAGAAGAAAGAAGAGAAGAAGAAGGAAGAGGAAGAAGAAGAAGAAGAAGAAGAGAAGGAGGAAATCAAGCAAAGGTATGAAACCCAACCTTGGTATGGGTGTAACAAGTTCTATGCTTTGTATGGAATTTCACAGGTTTGTATGGTTAATGACTTGTGTTTTGATCTCTAGGGTTTTATGGTAGAATTCATTCTAACCTTGGTTTCATGGGTGTAGGATTGGTAGACCATATGGAACAAGATAAGTATGAATCACTCCCTTTTGGGTTAGATTCATGGATTAGTGCAGCTTTCAAATTGAGTTAGGAGTTTAAGACAAACCTAACTAATCTTCATGTTTGATTTGTGTACAGGTTGTGACCCATGAATAGTTTTGGGAGAAATTCATGGAAAAATTTTGAAGAATACACATGTAATGAAAGAGGAATTGAGATTATAAGATGAATTTGATGTGATTTTTGAGGTGTAAGATAAGTATAGAAGTTAGACAGGGTGAAAAATATGGAAAATTTTAGAAAAGCCCCACATTCTGGGCAAAAATTCGAACACATGTACCATTCTGGTAGAAGATTTTCCAATACATGTAGTGCTTACATTTTCTATTTCGACCCGGATTTTTGTATTTTGACCACCATACCTTTGTATAATTTATGATCCGATTTGAGTGATTCAAGTTGCTGGTTAAAATATACTTCAATTATAACCAAACATATAGAAATAGGAATCGTCAAATTCTGACTCTAAGTGGCCAAAAAATTCACTCAAAGTGGGGCCATGTGCAAGCCAATTCCTGCATCAGTTTGATCATAGAGTAGTCCGAGTTGTTTCGGATGTAACTTGAGTTTCGGTGCTCCGATTTGGGTGATTCCAGTTGGAAATGAACTCTTAGCACCTTAGCTTCAAATGAATATAAATAACCAGGGTCAGGTATGAAGTTAAGCCTCCTGAAAAAAATAAGAAATTCAGTGTTTCTAGTGTAATCGGGTAAGCCAGGCTAGTTTGGCATGAAAATGCCATAACTTTGGACCAGGATGATTCAATTGGAATGATTCGATTTCTAAGAAAAGTAGATACGACTGAGGGGACAAAAATGCATGAGCGATGTGTGAATACGCCAGTCTGTGCCAACATAAGTCATCACGGAAATCTTGTATGGAATAGGCATGAGAGCACGAATAGGATATGAAACATGAAAACGAGGCGAAATATGAACTTGAACGCATGAATATGAAAGGGTAGAAATATCATGATCATAGAATGTGATTAAGAAAGGTTATAAGTTTCTGAAAGACATATGACAATCGACTACCTGGACCGAATAATGAATGAGTGGACTCCGCATTTGGTGCTCCGGCACTCGTTGGAGTGCTTGACACTCCCCAGTAGGTGCTTCGGCACTCTGATGGTGCTACGGCACTCTGGCTGCGTGGTTAAGCCACGTTTGATTGGTACTCGGCACTCCTCTTTGGTACTCTGAAATCTGATGGTGACGGAACACGTCTGTCTGATCTTTAAACGCCAGTCTTGTGTCGTACCTTAGATTTTTTCTTATCTATTCTCACTCATTTCTTATAATTGGTCTAGGTAGTCAGACAAACATATGATAAAACACTGAATAATGAATAAGAGTAAAGATCTGAATGTATCTCTGTATTTAATTAAGCTTTGTGGTACCTACGGGTACTCCTGTATCTGATTAAGTTCTGTGGTACCTATGGGTACTCCTGTATCTTATTAAGTTCTATGGTACCTACGGGTACTCCTGTATCTGATTAAGTTCTATTGTACCTCACAGTTTACTCTCACGTATCGATAAGTTACGTAGTACCATGGTACTCTTGTATCGATAACATAAGTATAAGTTCTGTGGTACCACGGGTACTCTCGTATCGATAAGTAAGTTAAAGTTACGTAATAGAAGTATAAGTCCGGTAGTACCTACGGTACCTCAGGAGCAAGTGTAACTCTGAATATGGTTTATGATTTAAACGATAATCTCTACTTTATTGTGGATATATTAAAATACATGTGTGAATCCGGTATATGTATCTGTTGTGATCACCATCTTTTATGGACTAATGTCATATCACGAAATGTATCTGCATAAGTCTGATACGTTAAAACCTCTCGTACCTACAGTACCTTCGCACAAGTGAATCAGTAAGAGCGATAATAAGTTCTATAATACCGAGTAAAGATCGAAGCAGATAATGAAATCTCTGCTACCTTGTAAGACATGTATAAGATCTAAAATACATGTCTAGATTCTATGCTCCAGGTATAAGATCAAGTAAAGATAAGTATATGCATGGCACATTATAGGTTTGAAACATTGCACTCAGATTCATGACTTGTGTAAGGATAAGAAACATATAGGTATAGGATTAAAGTAAGACGTTATAGAAATTCACGTAATATACATGTAAGATCTAAAATATATGTATAAGTTACTGTGTCCCATCTTGCATAGAATCCGAAGCCTAGTGCAATAACCAAAATACCGGTCTATAAGATCAGTAAGACATTTTATAGTTCAAGTAAGACAAGTATAAATTTACGTAATACACGTAAGATCCCAGAAATACAAGTATGTAGCAAAAATACCGATTATAAGTCTCGTAAGACAGAAATATAAATTAATAATATCTGTAAAAATCAGTAATACGTGTGCCATATGCTCCGTAAATACAAGGATAAAATCAGAAGTCTGGGAATAAACTCTAGTACAAGTAGAAGATTCGTAAGACAGGATAGGCTACGTAGTATAAGTATGAATCTGATACGGTCTAAGTTTTATGTGCCCACAAATACTTTCGTATATAAAGAATAAGTTACGCAATGCCGGTATAAGTTCGTGTATCTCTGCCAGCAGCAGAAACTCCTACAGTGGGAGATGAATCACTCAAAATCTGATGACATGAGTACTCTGTATGCATAGTTCTGCCAACTCCTACAGGAGATCCGTATACACATAAGTCTATATAAGAAAGTATAAGTTCCGAATAAGCATAGGATTACATAACTCTTACGGAGATCGAAACAAGTATAAGCGTGAGATAAGTATAGTACATGTATAAGTTGATCTTGTAGATGAGAGATCTAAACAAGCAAGTTGTTACACTGAACAATTATGTATGTGCAAATATGTGATATGAATTCATGAAATTACCGTGCCATTACATTATGTTAATTGTGTTTACGTATAAGATATGTTTCCCGCTAAAAATAAAAACAGGGTTCCTGTCAGGTGTGGAGTGGGAAGAGCGTCGACCAAACTGTCCATACAATTTGGGCCAAGCGTTTGCCTGCATAGCAAGGTTCTACTACCGTGGAGTTTAGTGCTCTAATTTGTAAATGTAAAAGTACAGTTTTGTATTTGTAAATGGGACTCGATAAATGTGTATAGATTTTGATGAACACCACTCCGGTGGTAGTTCTTTTGATAAGTTTATGATATTTTGAATTGTTATAAATGTGGGCCATACCCACAGGTACCAGTTCGGCTTTAAAAAAAAAAAACCAAGTAAAGAGTCCCAGTCCTGAGTCTCGCACCCCGAACTCGGTTCGGATCATGTCGAATTTGGGCCAGGGAATCGGGCGTGGCAGGAGTATAGCCCGATCCTAGTGGGTCTTACAGTGGTATCCATGCTCTACGAACGAGTAGGGTATAGTTTGGTGAAGGATGGAGCTACGTGGTATTTGTCATGGGAAGGGTATGCAGTCGGACCAGCGACTCTCGAGTCAGAATTAGGGGTCATGATGTATTTGCTAGATACAATCTTGACTTGTAATTCAATAGTTGAATCAGTGGCCAACATAACCGTAACCTAATGGGTCACTTAGAAGAGTGTGAGGATGATGTATATGAAGCAGTTTGGATGTGATCTAAATATGAGGGAGTTAATTCTCATAGGAATGGAAATGTCGCGGGTTGGTGGGAATCCGGTTAGCCTCATAGAGATAATAAGCTTTGGGCTTGTACTCGGCAAGGCAGGAGTGTGGGACTGTAAAATAACGCATGGGATCATAAGTGTGAACTTTCCTATCATCACTTAGAGTGAGGGGGCATTTTGATCCATTTAGACATGATGGGGTTTCTATAAGTAAGATGCTATGGAAACCCTAGGATTGGAGATAGGCCTTTTGAGGAGAAAGGGAGTTCATGAGAAAAGCCAAGGGTGCTCTCATCTCCAAGAAATTGTTCTAGAGATTAGGGGCGAAGCACCTGGCTTCCTCTTCGGATGGAGACTTGGGCGCATCTGGACCCTTCGAGACCGTTGCTATGGAGGTTTTTGGCTTCACTCTTCGTGTGGATACCGTTAGACCGAACCTAGGACTTGATTCGCAGTCTAAAGGCGCCCCCGACCACCGGTACTCATTGCCGGTTTTGGAACCGAGCACCAGGTAATCTACTTCCCTTCTCATTGATGTAGAACCCCGACTTTGATGCTACTTTAAAGTCCGCCCCGAAAGGATGGTTTTGTTGGGATTTTTTTGTATTTCGGCACTCTTGGCAAGAGTGTTGCCTCCCCACAAAAACCCATGAATTTGGTATCGAGAGAAACCTTATTGATAAACTCTAAGAGTGGTTTAATGTTAAAGTTTTGCAGTTTTGTTTTACCATATTTTCAAAGTTTCGAAAATTAAGATTTTTAGTATGAAAAGGTTTAGATCCGGTGTTGTTTCTTGATGTATGTGGCCATTGAGATGATCTAGGTAGTTAACATGAAGAAAGGAGACAAGGGTGGAGAATGTAAGAGTCCCAAAGATTGGATTTTTGCAACTTTCTTGTCTTTGGAAAACCCGACAGCGTCATGGCAGGTTCATGTCAGCGTCGCACGGCGTTGCTTTCGAAATTTCGGCGATAACGCCAGCGACGTTGGCACCGGCGATCGCGCGGCGTTGTTCCATCGAACCGAGCGTCATAGCGTTCCAGCGTCGCGTTTCCGAAAATGTTGTAGTGGCGTGATGAGCGCGGCGTAGCGCGATGTGGCGCCGTGACTTGACGCTGATGTTTGAGTCAGGCGCTGATACGCGCCCGGCGTCCCAGCGTCGAGGCGACGATGTTCGACGCTATTTGAGGCGTGGTGACGTCTCGGCGTCGCGGCGTTCCATCGCAGCGTGTCGGTGCCTTGTTCATTATGTTTTGCCCCACGTAGTTTTGCGCAAGTTTCAAACACACTATTCTTAGCATGTATTTAAAATATGAAGTATTACGATTAAAACTAAACACGTTCATCTTTAAAATTTTTCACAAGAATCATGGATTTCGAAAAACCATGTTGATTACCTAAGAGAAAAATTATGGCAAAAACGCGTCTTTTGAAAGAAAAATTGCGGTTCAAGTGTTGAATCGGAATAATGGTTCAAGGTGTTGAACTAATTGGGGAGTTCTTATAAGGGTTTATGGAGTTCAAGGATTGAATCGAGTTCATGACCAGATATTGAATGATTTGTCAGTGATATTGAATAAAGGGGTTATTTGTTCAAGTGTTGAATGAATTGGATACAGCGGCAAGTTAGTTCAAGTGTTGGAATTGGAGTTCATTGTTTAAATGTTGAACAAAACAAAAATGGATCAATTTTATTTCAAGTGTTGAAAAACCTTCCCAATGTGCTTTTGAAATCGTAAGAGGGTACCATTACCTTCAACTTTTGATGGATTTGGGATTTAGAGAATGCATGTTTAAAGATTATATATTAGCATGACATGGGCGTGAATTTTACCGGGACTATTTTTTTGATAGTGATTAAGCATCTGCATTGTTATTATTTCTTTTTGGATAAATAGAGACTTATTGTGTCCACTGCCTCTCTTCTAATGTCCTCTATCTCTTAACCATCTCTTCCTCATCTAAATCCTCCGATATGGCAGGGGGTTGTTCTCATTAAATGTGTGTAAATTAGATTACAGGTTAGAATAGTTGTTGAAGATGCAAAGGGAGAAAGAAGTGTGGAGAAGGATCCAAGAAAGAAGACATGAGAAGATTATCAAAATTTAGTTATTTTTAAAGGGTTGTAATAATCATGCATATCTAGGTTTGACTTCCGTCAATTCCATTATAGCTCATGGAATTGATTTGGGATGTCCATAATCATGCCATTTAGTTAGAATAACTATCCTTACTTATTTCATGAGATAGACTAGATAATGCATGCTAATGAAATGATGAGACTTAAATAAAGCATAAATTCAATAATATTAAGGCTAGCGATCCACTAATATGATGTGAGCGAGAGTTCCTTTTGGAGATTGAGGTTGTTCGCATTTGCCCAAGCCTTCCTCACAGGCATATTCTATCCATGGAAATGAGTTTTCTACAGATTTGTGGGTTGGCGCTCAACTGAACTCATTAACCAATTGGGCTAAACCCAGGTTAATATTGGATAAACGGCTGAGTTGTATACATGATCTGTACCGTATCATAGATTAATCTTACATTGTGATAGTGCACAAATCAACAATTGACTAATAACTGGATTGATAGTTGCATCACATTGCAGGTAGTGTGATCTGAATGTGGCTTGTTGGGCTAACTGAGGCGCCAGAGTATTGGTTCCGCGCTAAATTGCGTGCGAAGATACAATTTGGTATGATCAGATACCTACCCTTTTGATAGAATAACTTGATGGGCTGCTAACTACAAGAGTGATTCTCGGTGATATGAGACATCGACCCACTGAGGAGAACGCCACGCAGGGTTTCTACGGGATCAATATTGAGGCTATGATTCGCAGTAAAAATGAGTGGGAGCATATTTTTGGATTATCAGAAAGCAGGCCAATAATTGCCATTTTAAGTACAATCTAACATAATCTTTTACATCTGGGTTGTGAAGAATCGAACGTGATGACCATCGTGAACTTCAGATCCTGGGATGTAATAATTAACAGGGACCATTTCATGGGTAGCTGGGAACTGAATTGTTCTCGGGGCGAGAAAAAAGATAGCTTATGTCCTTGATGCCCCACTCCCAGTATCCTATGCATTTGATGCATACATTTGGAGACGGGATGGCATATCAAAACGCTTAGATAGCGGCCGGTATCATTGCGTATCGCGCTTGCATGTCGATGTCTCGAGGAGCTTCGAATAGCATGAGGCTATGACGACTGCGCAACGCAGTCGCTGCATCTAAAGAACTATTTCATGAGCAGAGATCAGAAGAGGATTCGAGATGCACCAAAATGCTTTTGAGACTCGGAGGATGCGGGGGGACATCTCAGCGTATGCATTAGGGTGGCCCGGGTATAATGCGCGGTTGGATGTGGGTTTTGGGTATGGACCAATAGATGTATGGAGCAGTCGCACGGTTTACCTACCAGTTTTTCACGGTTTGTGTAACCTACGAGGATGGGCGATAAAAGAAAGGGCAACCCTTTGCACGTGCGATCAACATAGCAGCGGTTAGACACCTTGATGAAGAAGATAAAGGCACATATTGCCGTGAATATTTAACAGTTCCGAGAGGGGTTCTAAGGAACGAAGAAAATCACTGAAATAAAAGGGAGGGAGCGACCAAGAAAAACATCCGGGGGCATCCTCCGCGAAAATTTTTGTACTTCCCATTGTTGGCGAGAGGCCACGATGGAAGAAATTGCGGGGAAGCTACATGAGTCGAAGAAGGAGTGGCATGATGCACCAACACCTTCGACTATTTATGTCATTGAAGTTATGTTGTTTCTTATGGCAACCTTTGGTGTGAATCTTGGAGAGTTGTAGCATTCACACATGTACTAATAAGGTCTTAGACGGTAGGAAGCTCACGAGGAGTCGACCTTGGGTGGGTAATCAGTTGCAAGAGTTGCAGCTGTTGCCATTGGGACTTATGTTTTGAACCTCCTAGTGGTTTTTGTTATATTTAGACAATCGCTTATGTCATTTTTCATTTATTGAAGAACATTTTAACTCTGTGTTGAAACAAGAGGCTTTCATTTAAAATTCTGTGACAATAGTTGTGCATTATGTTAAATGTTTTTCATGCTGGTGGTACCTTGAGCAATGGGATTTACATATTTAGATATGTCAAATCAATCACGAGTCACCTTTCTGTAATGATAGTAAAAGACAAAAGAGATAATTTGAAATCATGTCATATTATGGCATTGGCTCGTCTTGGCCATATAAGTGAGAGACACATGGTAGAGTTACACACAAGTGTAATAGAGCTAGGGTCATTTGATTATGAATCATTTGACACATGTGAATCATGCTTGTTGGGAAAAATGACCAAGATTTACCGCTTTAAAGGAAGGGTGAGCGAGAGCAAGTGGACTATTAGACCTAATACATGCGCGTGGTATGCTGGTCCTATGTACGTGCACCGCAGAATTGGTTTTGTTTACTTCATAACCTTCATCGATGACTATTACGGGATATATGGTGCCCAGCCATCTCATGAGGGTGTAAGTCTAAGACCGCTGAAAAGGAGTTCAATTCGGAAATGAAGTAGAGAAACAACTTGGGAAGTATAAAGCACTTAAGGATCATCTTATCAAGTGTAGTATTACTTAAGCCAAGAGTTTTATGGATTATCTGGGGACAAATGGGATTTTATCCCAATGGACTGTCCACCTTACACGCCACAACACAATGGTGTGGTGAGAGAAGGAGTGAACAGCAGTATTAGACATGGTAAAGGTCTATGATGGAGCTAGAGCAAACCGACTCTCGTCCTTTTTAGAGGCTATGCACTTGAAATTTATTGTTTACATAGCGGGAGTCCCATGAAGTCGGTTGGGATTACTCCATATGAGATATGGACCTTAAGCCTTATCTTTCTAACATGAAAATATGGGGTTGTCTGCTTATGTAAAGCGAACAATATCATATAAGCTTGAAGCTGGGTTTGATAGAGGTGTTATATGTTGGCAGGATATCCCTCTGGCTGACAAGGATATCAATTCTCTGACCTTTTGGAATAAAGGGTTGTTTGTTACTAGCATGATGTCTTTAAGAAAATTTCCTCTTGAGAGAAAACTTGATGGTAATCAAAGTGGGAGGCTTAGTAAAGCTCAAGATGCTCTAATAGATGCGTCTCGAAATCACATTTGGCGAACACAGAAAAATTGCATCAAATTCATGATGATGAATTAATGGCCGACTCTTCTAAAGCTCACTCCCATTCTGATATTAGTAGGATAAGTAGGATACGTTCTGTCTCAGAGAGATATGGATTTCTCATTAGCGAACAAAAGGAAGTATTGCTCGCAGAAATGAGTGAGATAGCTACCTCTGAGAAGAATCTGTAGCACTTGAGTTCGAGTCTAATCAGTGGCAATGCCATGAGAGTCAAAGATGGATTCCATGTAATACCAAACTGAGTGTGACAGGACTTTGGGTTGATCCACCTAAGGGATAAAAACCCACTTAGGGTGCAGTGGTCTTCAAGAAGAGATGGACACATGGAGAGGTAATGTCATTACCTACAAATCAGCACCCAACTGAGTTGTAGTAAAAGGAGTTGATCGCGATGGAGACTTTCCAGTCATTGCTATGTTGCATCCGGAATACTCCCTAGCATAGTAGCACCTATCATTCATTAGATTCTTGCAAGTCTTCGTCAGGATGTTGAAGACAGCTTTCTCAATGGAAACCTGACCGGGAGAGTGTATATGACACCTTCCCAGAAGTTTCCATCTGAAGTGCGATGAAGTGTCTCTGAAACTAGATCATTTGCTTCAGGTTAGAAACTCAACACATCTAAAAGTTGAATAAAGCCAGTTTGAGTAGAGACCAAGTCGAAAGGTTTTGGTTTCTCACAAAATCTGGACTGTGTATGAACCTTGTATTTATATAAGAAGACAAGCGGAAGTGCGGTCTTGACCTATAGTCTTATCGCTGGATGACATGCTTCTGAAGAAATGATGTCATAGGTATGTCTTCATATTCATTCAGAATTACAGTTGTCAAGAATTTCTCCATGAAAAACCCTTAAACAACCTATGTGCGGGATAAGATCTGTGGGGATAGAACTAAGGTTGTAGTGAGTCTTTTCATGATCTACATGTAAGACAGATCACTAAGGGTTTCTTTGGAGCCCAGTCAAGAGAGGATATATATCCCCATGGATTGGAGTGGGATCTCATTTTTCTGAAGTCTACATTGTCATGGGACACAGGATTGAAGGACTACTATGAATATGATACCATATGCCCGGTACGTAGGATCGATCTAACCATTGTGCGCTATGTTATGCCTTCAAGACGGTGTGTGTATATACAGTGTCCACGGCGAGATGCCAAATCAAACCGGGGAATGGTCATTGGATGGCTATCAAAAATATCCTTAAGTACTTGAGAAAGGACTAGGATGGGTACTATTAATTGTGGAATGGTCCTTCAGCCATTATGAAGGGTATAGTGATGCAGTTTCAATAATATGATGAAGATGACTTGAATCTTGGTGATTAAATTGATTCACGTCGATAATTTGGAAGCGATCGGTTCAGGAAGAGTTTAAACGAGGAAAACGGCTGGCGTAGTTCTCTGGCTGATGGTACATGCAACTTCGATAGCTAAGAAATGAGTTTGGATAAAGAAGTTTGTTATTGAACTAGGAGTGGTACCTAGCATTGTTCATCCGATACTTTTGCATTGTGACAACAATGGAGCCATAGCACAAGCTAAGGAACCACGGTCTCATCAAAGGTCCAAACACGTACTTAGGAGATACCACTTGATCAAACAGATCATTGGCGAGATAGTGTAGATAGAAGAAATGTTTACCACTGTGAATATTACTAATCCCTTAGATAATATTGCTTTTAGAGTACAGATCTGCGATTCTCAGCCTATGATGCTCTTGAGGATACGAGGCGTTGGCTTTAGTAAGTGGGGTTGTTGAGAAATATACTAAGGCAATTTCATTAACACTTATTGTACACAGCGTGTTCATTTAGTGAGAGAAGGCTTCTTGTGTTTGGTATTCATCGTTCGAATTAGAGAGAAACTGGATCTTTGTTAGATTCATTGGAGTCGTGATGCGTAACATAAGCATGAAATCATGGTGGGATCAAGCATTACAATAAGATTCACAACATATATTGCAAATTCATATTAAGAAGATGTCTAAGTGGCATCCACCTAGATCATGGGATCAATAAAGGCCCGGACATTGTTAATCCAGATGGGCTTCTAGCATATCGCACTCACTTGATTGGATCAGCGACCGTCTTATATTGCTTTGATCAAAGAGTTGATGGAGTTGGCGTGTGAATGATTGCTGGTAGCTAAGTACATGGATTCTCGTAAGAACAATCCATATGGTCATCTAGCCCAAGCCATGAATGGCCTTCTCCTTCTTGCAATAATTGCAGAAAGTATCCCTTCCAGACTTCCCGAGGTGCTCAGGAGGATATCTTGAATGCGATCTCACTGCTTTGACCTTCCAATCCGTTACTCTGGGGTCATATCTAGACCAGTTAAAGTTGGGTATAGTTTGAGGTGTCAGAAGTGATGAAAGGTAACCAACGAGGATTGCCGCTCCGATCGAGGGAGAGAGTATACTTGAAGTGTCTTCAAATTGCATGAGGTTGAATGTACGAATCGCACGGGGACAGATAAATATCCACTTGGCTAGGTGTGGCGCATGCTTGATCTAGTGGGAGCTACCGGTGTCCATGCTCACGACTAAAGTAGGGTATAGTTACGAGGCAGGACCCAGTTTGGCGGGGTGTTTGTCTATGGGAAGGGTATGCGATCTGGACGGGACTCAGGTGATTGGTAGAGATCCATGATGTAATTTGCCCACAGAATCTCTCAAATCTTGACTTGTTTAGTCAATGGTTGAGATCTGGTGACGGCCTGCTTGGAACCCCTAATAGAGATTCTTTGCACTTGAAAATGTGGGGCTGATATAAAGCAGTTTTTGATGTGGTCCAAATATGAGGGGAGTTCCAATTTCTCATGAATGAAATGTCTGGGATTGGTGGAATCAGATGAAGAAGCCCTCTGCTGCAAAGATAATAGGCTTCCAGGCTGTACTGAAAACTGGAGCGTGGGACCTGCGCGCATGGGGATGTAGTGGGCTCCGCAGTCTATATCCTTAGAGTGAGGGGCATTTTCTGTCATTGACGCATGAGTGGGGGGTCTCCTGTGTAGGGTAACTGTGAGCGCTGCAGGATACGGAGACAGTGTTGACCACGAAGAGAAGGGGACTGTGAGAAAACAGAGTGCTCTCAAGTCTCCCGAGAAAGTGTTCTAGAAAATTAGAGAGCCTGGCTTTGGCTTTCTCTTGGGGATGTCAGGGACTTGTGCATTGGGACCTTTAAGGAGGCAGATTTGCTTAGAGGTTGTACCGGCTTTTCCTCCAGGCCGGCCCAGATGGTGAAGGGCGAACTAGGACTTGATTCTTTCCTGGCGTCTGATGTTTCCATTCCATGACTCCTGGTTTTTGGGATGGCATGGGTGATCACCTTCCCCCTCATTATTGTAGAGCAGACTTTGAAGGCTGCTCAGAGATTCCTTCGGATGGATTTTTGTTTATGGATTCTTTTTTTTTTTTTGTATTCCGCTATTGTGTGGAGGGAGTGATGTTTACCTCACGAAACCCTTTGTTGTCTCATTGATCTTGGTGATCTTGATACTATTGAGTGGGATGAAGACTTATCCGCCAGACTTTCTATTATGACGTGTCTCACGTTGTCACATCCACAGTTGGAAGCTGAACACGAGAAAGCTAGCGGGGGCTGCTCCGACCATTCGGGGTGGCTGAGTGGAAGTGGGCTTTGTGTCATGTGGATTTGTGACCCTTGCCACGGACACCACGGAGGCATGACTGTGGTACATGACATTGTGGACCCAAACTGACGTAAAAATGACTACCATTTTCTAGCTATCACGAATGACACGCTTCACGCTTTGTGTGGAGGAAGTGCCCGGTTTTATATCGGGGTGTCGACTTCCGCCCAGTGCCGATGTCATGAGAGTCGACGATGGACAGGGATCTGAATTTGTGGCACACTTTTGGAAGAGCTTCCGGAAGGCCATTTGGATGAGTCACGGGGTCGACTATGAGCATTACATTTTATCATGGGCGGGTGTGTTCAATTCGGGAGAGGACCATATAGATTTTGGAAAAATGTTTCTTTGAGTTGGTATAGTATGGGAGTGATGGGAATCAACAAATTTATATCCTATGAGGTTCTCCTCTTGCAGTGGTCCTTGCAGCTATCTTTGCCAGTATAGTGGTCTGGAGTCAGAGGAGGAGGAAAGGAAAGGAACACTTACAGGATGAGGTTTTTTGCCATCCTGTGGACCGACTTGTATCTGCAGTGACGAAATGGTGGCTTTCCCAGTTTTGGATTTTTTTGTGGTTTGTTTCAGGCAGGTGTGAGTAGTTGAAAGCTGATTAAGCGTAAGCGAAAGTGAAGTGTGAAAAAGGTAGCTTTGATTTGGCAGGTCTTCATGATAACGCCGGGGCTTGAAACAAATGTCCTGGTTTGTCTGCTTGTTACCGGCCGACGACCTATAGTCCATTACTACTTGGGATCTTTGTTTAACTAGCAAACTAAACTTCACGAATCATCTGCTTTGAGTCAACACGAATTAACATGCATCTCTGACTCTTTTAGTTTGAAACCCTAACATTCAACATAAAGCTCATTTCGATGGCTCGTAAAGGCCATCTAAGAACTTATAGGTACAAATCCAGCAATAAGTGTATATTTGTAATAAGCATGGAAATAAAATCTGTTATTGATCTAGCATTGGAAAGCAAAGTATTCAAGCCTAAGTTTGAGAGAAGATGGGAGCCTCGCTCTGGAGTACTGTATCTGCATTTAACACAGCATGAGGACAACACTGGCTGCCCACAACTAAGCTAGCTTCTGCTTCCCTCTTAAAAAGAAAAGAAGCAGCCAAGCATCTGCCCAGGGTTATCATCGAGAGGGGTTGTTTGGCGAGTAGCTAAGAAATGAGAGAAAGAGGAGAGAAGAGAGAAAAACCAAATAAATGAATTTAGGAGATATTTACACATAAAATGAAAATTACAGCACTTAAGATTGGCTTTTTACACCACCCAGGTTGTAGGGTTACAAAGGAAACTCAGGGGGTTTATATATGAACCACCCAATGTATGAATACAGAAAGCCTAACATTTTGAAACAAAATAGGGTTAAGGAAGTAATACACCAAAATATGGTGGTTTGTCGTACAAAGAGTGACAATGGGATTTAAGCTGAATGGGGAACTCTGATTCATGGAGGTGCGATTTCATGGAAGTAGTGAAAATTTAGCTCCGATAGCGAATTTAAACTAGATGGCAGTACCTGAATAAGGGGAATCAGGAGGATTTGCTAGCTAGGCAGCAGCAATTTAGCTGTGTGAAATTTCGCTAATTAAGCGAAATTTTAGGTGATAAGCGAAAATGTGTAATTAGCTAGAGCGATTGCATAGCGAAATTTTGAAGCCTAGCGAAATTTCTCGATTTAATTTGGGATTCTGAAGCTTCGCTATGATTGCGACTATTTTCGCCACAATCCCGGCAAAATTTTAATCTTAGCGAAATTCCTACTGGAGTTACATATTCTTCAACTGGCACTCACCTTTGCATCCTCTCTTTTGCAAATGTTTAACTCACTTTGCCTGCACTGTTCAACTGGTGAATTTTAGAGATGTTTGAAGGCTGATAAATGAGTTGATCTTCATGGTTCAACACGTATCCGATATTGAACTCTCAAGGAAGACGGAAGGATATGCAAAAACACTGCAAAACAACCAAAATACCCTCTAGCGGCATAAGTGATATTAAAGACACGATCACTTCAATTGGCGTATTGACAGCGATGATTAGTCACGCCAAAAAAGCACTCAAAACCTATCTGATATAGGGGCTCGAAAATAGCACTTTTTGGTCTTAATCACCTAACAAGAAAGATTGTAGTCCCTTAAGCAATGCAAAAATAATAAAGGCATGCATGCGATGATTTTCAAAAGCATGATTCAAAAAGGTGTATAAACAAATAAACATTACACCTTTAATGAAGGTGACACCAAGTTTAGAAAATAGACATGAAAGAAGAACTAAAACCATACAATTTCAATTACAGGTCAATATTGGTTTATGATTCTCAACAAAGTTTCACTAAAAGTCTAATGGTTCTTTATGTAACGATCGGAGCCAAAATAAGGGTGAAATTTATTTTCCCTCCCCCCAACCTAACTGACATGGCACAGTTGAGTGAACCTTTGGATAGGGATAATTCTACTCCTTTCTTTTGTTGTTTACATTGTAGAGATTGGATGGCCCCAGGCAAGAGCTTCACAGTCCCCGTGTAACGAAGTCCACCGATGACTCCCAACAATTCGGGTTTGAGGCATCAAGCCAAAGGATCATACGACCACAAAAACTCTACGAGGCTTCACCGGGACTTCAGAATGACGAAAATCAAGCACCACTGAATTCGTTAAATACTCTCACCTAATATATGAACACTAAATGATGACTCCCGACTAATTAAGGCTTAGGGCATCGAGCTGCAAAGGCTTTCGCCATACACCTGGACCGTGGGTAGGTTTCAAGGCGAAGTGTCACGACTTTTCTTTTTCTTTTTCTTCTTTTCCTTTTCTTTCTTTGGCTTTTTCTCTTTTCTTTTCCTTTTTGAAGACTACGTTGATCTTGAATGTAGATGGCTCACAGAAGCTATCCTAGGTAGTCAACATGCTGAGCGGCTATGTACAAAGTGAAAGGAGGTAACTAATTTGACAGCCTATTGGAACAATCTGATGTGCAGTGTGTGAATTGGCTTAGGGAAATGTTCAAGTTGAAGCATCATGGAACTTACGGCGACGAGTATTTAAACATGTGGAGATTTGTTCTAACATAAGGTAACTTACAATGATTCAATTTTCCCAACAAAGCGATTCCGATTTATTACAATTAAAGCAATTCAAATTGTTCAAGAATTTAAAATAAATTCAGAATTGTTTGATTGAGAAGCAATTCAATTTGTCAATTGAGGAACAAAACGATTACGTAGTGAGAGGCCTGAAAACATGATATGCAAAAGTAATAAATATATCTTTGAATAGCTTTTTTGATATAGAAAATGGCACAAATACATGAATCTGAGCTAAACATGCAAAAGTATCACTGCCTACTCACACGGCTAACACATAAATCTAATCAAAATTAAGTGCAGTTGTGATAAAAACGTATTGCTCTAAAAACATAAAAGAAACCTAACCACCCTGCATTGCTATGGTGGGTGATGATTCTCTCTCAACCAACTGCTTCAACTGTGCTGAGCACATCAAAGAATTTCTTCTTTGGCTGGTGGGCTCCTCGACACGGAACAGGAAGGGCCGATTTGGTCCATGGCTCCTGGCTGCGACATGGTGACCCAGAATTAAACTTCGATCCTGCTCTGCTGATGTTTGCTTCAAAGACACAAGCCAGCATCATCACGCAGCTATCTCTCTCGTGCAGCGCCAGGCATGCCTGTAGAATGATGTGGGGCGGTGATGGAGCCCGGGAGTATGGGCGAGCGTGGATAACATGTGGGAGATGGAGGACATATGAGGCTGGACTCCCGCTCTTCCTCGGGCTCGGGGCATGACTATCATCTGTGGGAGTGCTCTGCCTGCAGGCCCGGAACCTCCTCCTGTGGTATGTCATTCTTTGGAGGAGGGGGAAAGATCTACGGGCATGGTCATCCACTCGCTCCAATGGCAGAACCGGAGGGCAGTGAATCCTGCTCCTACTGTCTCAGGGCTCCTCAGGAAGAGCCCAAATCTTTCAAGGACCTGGCATAGTAGTCTGGGCATCCTTGAGTGGTGAACTCTCTCTGCTCGCCGCAAGAGGCCACTTGGGTGGACCTTTTCTTCGAAATGCATGGGGAGGTCATCACCGAGCCTCGAGGAGGGACTAAACCAGGTGCTCCCCTCGAATCCCACGGTAAGAGCCTCTAGGATGGCCTCAGATTGTACATAATGTTGTAGCGGAAATAGGCTAGTCCTCAATAGGTGATCAATCGGCCGACATCGAGGGAGGGAGGGCCTCCTAAAAACCGCTGGCCCACACGTGTGATGTCTCGGGCCGGTGTCTGAACCATCTCCGGCGAGGTGGGTGGAGCTGAGCTCAGTGGCTCCTACAAATTGGCCGGCGGTATACGCAGCGGGCCTAAGTGCGAAATATCTGTAGCTGAGCCGGGCGATCGTCTGAGACGAAGCTGGGTGGACCCAGTACTCCCAGGGATGTCATCGAATGGTAGAAGCTAGGCTCACCCGGGGGTAATATCTTCCTCGGGGTCATGAGGGGACGATGGGATGGGATCTTTCAAATCAACCTCATAGAATCCACAGATACGGGATCGCCAAATCTTAGGAACATCGTAGTAAGACTCGATGAAAGTCCCTCGAGGTGTAGTGGAGCATTCACAGATGGGGTGCCAGAGCAAACAACTGACCTCCTAATCACAGACGGGCGACAGCGAGAGGTGAAGATCTCCGTCCTCAGCTAGCTGATCATGTTGGCGATAGGCCTGAGTTCCTAGATGGGGATGACTCCACCGGGCCGGTGTGCCGGGCCCGCTTGGATCGGGCCCCTCCCAGCTACTTGACGAGGTCTGGAGTGGCCTGGGCCTTGGGTTGTCCCGGTCGATGTCGTTTGAATCCACAGAGGCTTCTCGGGGGGAGATGAGTGCGGGGTCCCGGGGCCGGAGGAGAGGTGGGCGAGGCTGCTCCTGCTCGGGGTGCTCATCGGGGCAGGGCAGAAGGCGGGACCCGCCTCGGTGCGAACCGTAGCTATGGGCGAAAGAAACTAAGGTGGCTCCGCTGATGAAAATAAAAACCAGGGCACCGTAATGCTGATCTGGGGCTCACTTGCTGCGGCGCTGGTCACCTCTACGATGTAACCAACGGAGCCCCGAGAGGCTTCATTGCTTCTACGGCTCACCACAGGAGCTCTTGCAAAGCCAAAACTAAGGCTCGGTGAGCGGATGACTCTTTAGACCAAAGAGCAAACAGTGACGAAGACGCGAAGATGCGATGCGCGATGTAAGCGCGACGATTATGTGGCGACTCGGGGGTGCGGTGGCTATAGATGCGGGCGGCTATGTGGCGCAATACTTGACTCGGCGATTGACGGTGAGCGGACCAGTGCGGGCGACAGCGGTGGTGACCGGGGCTCGGTCGTGGTGCGCCTTGTTGGTGCGAAGCGGCGGTGGAGGCGTTCGATCATGCGGTACTTGGCCCGGTGGTGCCCGTTTGCTCCAGGCTGGCTCGGGGCACGGCACGGGTGGCTCGGGAAGGACTAGAGAGGGAACATCTGAGAGTGAATGGACTATTTAGCCCCTCTACTCTTTTTCACTAAGCTGGAGCAGCCATTAGAAGAGTCGTTTATAATTTCGCTAATTATAGCGAATTTGCGAGACCTCCTGCATACGAATATCAAATTTTAGGTATTTGATTATATACAATAATAAAAAAAATTATTATAATGAAAGTGTATATGATACTATAATTAAAATTCTAATATAAGATATTATATTATAATTACAAAGTTACTAATAATGAAGCGCTAAATTAAAAACTTCTAAAAATAACGAAATTATTGAAATTGACTAAACTAAAGCAGCAAAAATTGTTGAGAACAATTTGGTTGTGAGAACACCAAGCGTCAGCTCAAGTTTCCAAATTGCTCAAGGAGGGTCAAGGAGGATGATCTCCTCAAACTCGATGATACGGCAGATCGCGGTGTTAGTTTCCCGTTGTTGTTCGGTTTCTCAGTGGATTCACCGATTGAGCAATTGGCCTCAGGTGGATTACGATGGCGGTACCACAGCTTGCACAACCGCCTTGGTTAAAGTGTATCCTGCAATTTACGGACGTCGACTTCCCGCATCACGACACAAGCGAACATACTCCATCGGGCATGATTTTCAGTTTCTTCCAACTTGTGTTTGTTGTTCAAAATGAAATATGTTCAACTCAGTCATGTTACCAAGCGTAAGTTGCATGACTCCATTAAAACAGTGTGGAAGTTATTAGAACAGTGGCGAGAAATAGTCTTCTAGGATAATTGCACATGATTGGGTTCATTTGCAATTGACGATTATCAAAGTACTACAAAATCCAGGGTACAGTAGAATTTGTCCTATTTTCACTAGGTTTATCCTGACTATCCTTAGGAGTTTCAACGATCATCGACCCGATGAAAGTGTGATATTGGTAGGTTTAAGTTCACTTTAAGCCCTAGTTTGCATGTGTACCTGAGGAATACGGCCGTTAGGTTCCTGTGGCTCTAAAATCAGGCAGCTGACTTGTCCTATGCAATTCCACAATATCAACTGAAATTGTGGGAGATCAGGAGGATCCTTGTATTTGTGAGGGTTCTTGCTTTGGGATTAGCAGCCGAGCTTGTTAGGTTCAAAAATGCCTTCTTCTCAATGCCCAATCCCTTCTTGATTGTGCAAGATGCTCTCAAAATTTTGCATAGCGAGACTTGTTTGATTATGTCGAAAGGAGTATATGCAACTGCACCTTGGACTTTGGATGCGCTTCTTGAGATGCCCTTCCTTCCTTGCTTCCTGGTGCTTGTGGAAGTATTGGTATCTGAGTGTTTTCATTGAATCTCTTTAGGAAAATGTGTTCTGGCTCCATTTCTACCTTGTATTCCCTGGTGATTTTCATAACGAGGTTTGGCATTGGTTGATCCAACCTCTTTTCCACTCCCTAAGAATTGATTATAGCCTTTTACCTCATCCATTCTGGCGAATTGCTAGATGAACTGCCTCATGGACTCCCTTTGGGTTTGGCACTATTTGGGAAGGAAACCTTCCTCTCTCATGTACCTCGAATATTGTTGATCTTTGTGATTGAGTTCGCTGGAGTTGTGAATTCTTCATTTAGATTGCTCTCAAGCAGAGATGATCTATTCTACTTGTTCCCGGTCTTGCTCTGCAAAGTTTGATCCTTTGTGCAGGTTGCATATTGATCCCCTTTGTTCACCACAGGGTGCCCACCACCTTACTCGAATTTAGGATGGCTAGTTCTACGGGAGAAGAGGATGGTGGTTGTTGTAGTTGAAGGTGGAACCAAATTGTTGTTTGGCACGAAGTCCCATAAGAGCGGGGGGAGTTGGGTTTCGGGAGAGGTTAGGGTGATTCCTCGATTGGGTGTAGGTATTTCATATTAAGGTATTAGGTTGTGGTGGCTTGTATTGACCTACAACTGTTTCTTGCTCGTCATCAAATCCTTCATTGTTGGAACACTGCGTGTATCATGTTCTCTGGATTACTGTGGAGTTGGAAGCGGTGAATGGGTTGATACATGGAGTGTTTTTCGATCCTTTGCATGCGCCGTGGAGCCTTTTTCCTTAATCCTCCATCAGCTTCTAACTGGGTTGAAATTCTCATGTTTTTCCATAATCTACGTGATTACGCCATCCCACTCTACAAAGGTTGGCTAAAGGCATTTTTCTTTCCATTTCTCTCGGGTTTGGTTCATCCAACCCGCGAAGTTCGACCACATAGTTTACAGAAAATCCATGGCTTCATGGGATGCTTCTCAGAAAATCTCCCCACACATGGTTTCCAATAAACTGTTTCATGGCGGGGAGACGCCTACCATGAAGTGGTTTGCACTAGCATCCATGTATCAGACCACTGATGAGGACATGGTGATGGTCTCCATGGATATCGGCCTTTAGTATTAAAACCTTTCACCGTCTTGAGCTGCAAAAGGGTGTAAATTTGTCTCTTCAAATTGTTAGTCTTATGAGCATTGAAGAATTTTTTAAAAACTACGCGCAGCTCAGCGAGCCCCATCCATGATTCTGGGCCTCGAGTGAGTTAAGCCAAATCTGGCCTTGTCCTTTAGGGTCAATCGAGTACTTTCAGCTTAAACATAAATCCATGTCAATCATATCTTCCTTAAGAGGTTGTGCAAACCTCCTCAAAATCCCTTATGTGAGTGTATGGATTTTCATTTTCCATGCACATGATATCGTGGGGGTAGAGGTACCAAATAGGCCTCTCTTTGCTACATCTTATTGAGGAGGTGTATGATGCGGGAAGGGCACCGCTCTGGAGGTGAATATGGTCCCTCATCGATCTATAGGCTGCCCGGATTCATTGGGGTACGGCTGACTCTACTAGCGTTCCTCGGGTGGGGTATCCATTTGGTGGTGGCACTCTGATTTCCACTTGCCTTGTTCAATAGGTGCGCTGATTCTATGCAAATCTACACAGTGTATCTCTTTTTTGATGGTGCATAAACACCAGTTACACAACTGAGACAACACAAAGAGCACAATCCAACTTGCAAAAAGGGTTATTGTTAGCTAAAATAGGCGGCATAAAAACAAAAGCGATCAGTGATTCTTGCAAAGTGTTGACACTTTGCGATTCACTGGCAAGCTGGAATACAAAGGATTAAAAGGTCCGCCTTCAGCGTAATGAGGATTACAAGTACCTTCAACATCAAGCGTGGTTTGGCGCATCCGACAGCGGCGCCGAAGATTGGTCGTGCCACGGTAGGGTGATCGAATCGACAAAATTTGTAACATCTAAGTTCCTCCTGCTGTAGTAGTCAAACTCTTTGCAGTATAGTGGTCTAGAGATTAGAACACGGGGATGGGTTTTCATCCTATGAATGACATCAATTAATTAAAGAAAATGGTGAGAGGCTTTAAGTTTGGATTTTGGATTTGTTTCAAAAAGCAGTGTGAGTAGTTTAGCCCGATTAATATAAAAACTAAGTGAAATTGTGAAAGGTAAACTTTGAATTTGGGTCACTAACTGATAACATAGGGAAAACAAGTGTTCTGGGACATCTCTGCGTATGACAAGCAACCTCTCAATTAAGAAGCCATAGCGGATCTTTGTTTAACTACAACAAGGCTAGCCTGGAGATTAACTCTACTTGGGGTCAGCACGGGTAACATGCATCTCGACTCTTTTGAGGTTTGTGTGACCACAACATTCAACATCATTTCAGTGGCTCGTAAAGGCCATCTAAAGAACCATAGTACATCTAGCAATAAGTATGCACTGTATCCTAAAGCATGGTAAGTATTGGCCAAATTAATAACATTAAATGGTATTCAACCCTAGTTTGAGAAGATGGGGCCATAAATACGATTGCACAATGCATCATTTAACACATGAGGGACAACTGTGGCTGCCTAGCCAAGCTAGCTACCTTATCTTCAGAAAGAGCAGCCAAGCATCTCTTGGGGTTAATGTCTGAGAGGGTTGTTTGGTAGCTAGAAATGAGAGAAAGAGGAGAGAAAGAGAAAACCAAACCCTAAATGAAAGTGCAGGAGATCTTACGTAAAAATGAAAGTGTGCCAGGTGCTTCCCCAAATTGCTTAGGGTTACAAAAAACTAGGGGTTTATATGAACTCACAATGTATGAAAATCTGTGACTAGCTGTTTGGCTAAAATAAGGAATAGTAATACACCAAAATGAGAATTAGGTTTTTACGTAATTACAAAAGGATGACAATGCAGGAGATTTCGCTAGGCAGAACAATTTCGCTAGGTAGCGAAAATTTCGTAGCTAGCGAAAATTTCGCTAGGTAGCGAAATTGCACGGAGATAAGCGAAATCGGAATTTCTCTAGGCAGCAATTTCGCTAGCCGCGAAATTTGCCAGCTGAAATTTCGCTGGCTTAGCAGAAACACAGGTGATAGCGAAAATGTGTAATTTCGCTAGGAGCGATTGCATAGCGAATTTTGAAGCTGGCAATTTCTCAGTTCCTTCAGGATTCTTTGAAATTTTCGTATGATTGCGAAATTTACTGCCGTCCAGCTAAGTACCGCAATCTTAGCGAAATTCCTAGATTGCATATTCCTTCTTGCTCTTTGTGCATCCCCTCCCTTTATATTCTTACTCCTTTGCCTTCATTCCTTCAGTGTGAATTTTGAGATGTTTGAAAGGTGATAAATGGGATTCAATCTTCATGGTTCAACACATATCCGATATTGAACTCAAAATAATAAAACCTGCAAAACAACCCAAAAATACCCTCTAGCGGCATAAGTGATATTAAGAAGACTGAACACTTCAGTGGCATTATTGACATGATTAGTGTGCAAAAAGCACTTAAAACCTATACGATCATAGGGCTCTTGAAAATGGCACTTTTGGGTACTAATCAGGCTATGACATGAGTCACGGATCATAAGGGTAGTTGGGATGAGCACTTGTAGTGGGTCGCCTACAACCATGGGTTGCATGGCCGGTATGCGTGGCACCCTCGAGGCTTTGTCAGAAGTTTATCACTGAATCATGGAGTTCTTCGGAGCCCGAGGAGATGGAGGCTCCATCACTAGTCGGTTGATGAGAGACACCTTAGAGAATGTGGGTTTGATCACGCGACGTCTTCTCTTTGCTCAAAGTTGAGCGAGAAGAGCTCTGTTGAGCGTCAGCCCACTAAAGTTCGAGTGGGTAGTCTAATCTTCTTGAAGGTGACAAGAAAGTGGTTAGATTCAGCCAAACGAGGAAGTTGCTTTAAGATATATAGACCTTGAGATCACTCGAGAGGGTGGGTACAATTATGTATCAATTGGCGCTACCACCGAGTTTATCAAGTGTCCATGAGGTGTTCCAGGTGTCCATGCTCCGAAAGTCTACTCTATATCCAGCTCATGTAATGGATTGGGGAGAGATTACTGTTGACACAGATGAGACCTTCGAGGAGGGACCAATGCTCATCATGGATAAGCGGGATCAGGTTTTGCGACGCAAGACCGTGAGGCCAGTGAAAGTGTTTTGGCAACACAGTAGAGTGGATGAGGCAATGTGGGAGCACGAGGACACGATACGGGCCACCTATCCCTTCTTGTTAAGGGACGAAGGTACGCAATTTAGTCGCTTAGTAATTAAATGACTAGTTTACATGCATAAGATAGTACACATTGCATATGCATGCGAGTGATGTGAATGTGCGTGGAATTTCGAGACGAAATTCTTTTAAGGGGGGAATAATGTAAAACCCGAGAAAATTCAATTTTCTAAGAAAGGGTAAAACGGTAATTTCAGTCGAAAATCAAAAATTTTTCTAGATCTCGAATGATGAAACGGACTCCACCATTAGAGCCGTCTTGTGAAATGTAGTTACCCAATCGAATTTCGTCAAATTTGGAAATAGTCGGGATTTCATGTTTTTCGAGACACTGAGGGTAACGAGTAACACTTGGCACTTGTTTGGATGGCTCACAATGAGCCACGTGTCAAATGGAGAGCAAGTCAAACACAAGTCTAAGTGGGACCCATGTGTGACATGTGTCACCACTTAATAGGAAGGAAATCCAAAGTTAGGGATAAGGATAGGAATCCAAGGAGCAATTGGAGAGTGACATGTGGCAAGATGAGGCCTCCCACTTGACTTTGGACCAAACAAATTCTGTGGGGAGGAGAAGAAGAGGGAGAGGGAAAAAGAAAGAGAAAGAAGAGAAGAGAGAAAGAGGAGAGAGAAACTCCAACTTCTCTCTGTGATCTACGGAGATCGGTGGGTCGGTTTTTGTCCAGCTAAGAACTAAAGATCATCTGCAAGACAAAGGCTAGCATTGAGTGCAGAAACCGCGAGATTTCGTCGGATTCAAGTGAAGGTTAAAAATCAAGGGTTTTGGGTTTGGGAAATAATCCGGGACTTCTTAGAGCAACCTACACTTTAAGTAGGCCTTCTCCTACTTTGGTTATTTTCTACCTTAGGCGGCGTGGTTGTCTTGCCCCAAGGGGGATGTTTGGTTGCATTTTGAATTATGGGAAGCAGCCCTATTTTGATCCCAAGCATTAGCCAGACTTTAGGACTGGTTTTTGGGTGGGAAATAAAGGGAATTTGGCCGTGTGTCCTTCAGGTAAATTGTAGCCGCATCAGTGAACTTTATGTTAGGCTTTTGAATTACCCAAATCGGACCTTTATAGCCCAAGATATGGTCAGTTTACCTGGAACGGTCTAACTACAAAGTCTGTCTGGCTAGGTTTGTCTGGCTAGGTTTGTCCGGCTAGGTCTGTTCGGTTGGGTCAGTCCGGCTGGGTCTGTCCGGCTAGGTCTGTCCGGTTGGGTTTGTCCGACTAGGTGAAAGTCTGTCTGGTTGGGTCTGACTACTCATGTGAGGCCTCCAACTTTGGACGACCATAACTTCTTCGTCCGAACTTCGTTTCGGTGTTCTTAGACGCTATGGAAAGCCCATTGAGTCAAGATTATAGCCATATTCCTATAGAGGACAGTGGGTGATCATAAAATTGATAAAATCTATGTTTTGAACCGAATGTGCAGGTTGCTTGGTTATGTCGATGCGAATAGCCGGGTTTTGACATTACCATTGCATGGCATGTTGTAGGCTATTGTATTGGGTAGGAATTATCATGAGTTAGCCTAAGGAAGGCTGTATGACATTATTGTTTAGTCATGGATTGATAAACGCTAATATGCTTAATATGATATGTAGATATATATTGGCATGAAATATATGGAACTTATATGCTTGCGATATAGTTTGCATAGTAGTGACATAGTACAAGCGGTAGAGAATGGTTCATGTAGTGTCGACATACATGTAACATGAGAAGTACCAATTAGCATACTTGCATTCCGTATGCCGCGATAACATAAGCAGTTAATTCTGTTCTTGGTGAATGTGTGGTGAGCTCAAAATGGACAGCGTCCAATTAAGACTTATGGTGGTATAAAATGAAAAATGAAAATGAATATATATACGTGTGTTGAGCTTAGAAAGATGGGGTAGATCTCCCCCAGGGTGAAAGACCCAAATTTACATGCAGTTAGACATGATCACCGACGGTGAAAGTCCGTAAAAATATGTCGAGCGTCTGACAGACACAACGGTGAGACCCGAAATGACATTAGCCCCGAATAAATAAGCCTACGAGTTTATTGAAATTCAAATGAGTATTGGAGGTCGGTCCAATGAGTCAAGTCTTTAGGTGAGACACCAATGACTGGTTTTTCACACTTGGCGTTGCATGTGTGAGGGAGTCGGTGAGGACTCGATACATGGGACATGGTGGGTTACATTTCATTCATGGCATGTAGAATTCCATTATAGGTTTGCATAATCTTGATTGGAATGTGCTTCTTTCTTTGGTGACATGACCTGTAAGACCCGAGAAATTCCAATTTCTGGGAAAAGGGTAAAATCGTAATTTCGGTTACGAAATTGTAATTTCGGTTAAAAAAATATGTAATTTATTCTCTAGATCTCGGATGACAAAACAGATTTCACCGTTGGAATCGTCTCGTGAAATCTAGCTAGCACATAAAATTTCGTTTGAATTCGAGGCGGTCGAATTTACCGTTTTCGAGCATGGCGGTTCGGTCTGAAGTAAGCAATTCGATACGACAAAAGTCACATATAACAAGTACTCATGTGCCATGAGTGGTATGAGTAGAGAAATGATAAAAATGGATGGCCGGGATAGTGCCGAATGTCAAAACTGGGAAAAGAAGGGACGTAGATGTCATTTTAAAATTTGATTAAAATGAGGATAATGCCAAAATAGGTAATAGTGTTATCTTCTTAAAATGCCAAAAAGGAAGAAAACGTGGGGGGAGACTTCCAGTAGCTGGGGGGAAAACGAAAATGGAGATTTCCTTTAGAGAGAGAGAAACTTCTCTCTAGAAATACGTCTTGATCAAATGATCGAGTCTTAGGACAAGAAGGAGAAGCATTCTCATGAGAGAGGGCTTAGTGGGTACCAGATTTAGGTAGTTTCCTCAAAATCCGAAAGGTAGGGGTTTCTCCCTACTTGGGTTTTACTTTATTTAAGTGTTTTTCAATGTTCGGTTGTATGAGGCCTTGGAGCGGCCTTTTGATGGGGATCGAGCATGGGGCCGAATTGATCTAATTTTTTGGGTGGAGCCAAGGTGCAGCCCGTAGCTGCTTTAGGGGCTGTTTGGTTGGTAAATCATGAAATTTGTGAAATAAATCATGCTTTGATGTTAAAGAGGCTGGGAATGGCCGTGAATTGCGGGTTCATTAAGTGAATCGATGATTTATGATTTTTCGGGAATAGTAACCGAGGGTTTCACTATTCCCGAAATAGTGTTCTCAAAATATATTTTTGTGTGAAAATGTGTTTGATCGAGTGATTCAAGTTGAATTGCTCGTGTTTGATCATTAGTAGTGAGCTAATTTTTGATGTATGAAATGAGAATTTACACTGACATGATTGTGTGAATTGAATGTTTTGTAAATATATGCATGTTTATATATTTACATGTGATCATTTGTGTGGAATTGGCATATGCATTCCATATGCCTTTGGAACACCCTAGGACTATAGGAGTGAAGGTGCATGAGATGAGTAGAGAAAATGGTTCGGAGGGTTGTCTAAAATGTTAATTATCGGAGGGTAGTCCAAACTAAAAATATCAATCCTCGGAGACGGCCCAATTGATATATATCGAAGGGTAGTCCACATATAAAAATATCAATCGTCGAGCGGTGATTGATATATATCTCGGAGGGTAGTCACTAAATATAACATCGAACGATCCGCTCTTGGATCGGAGGGTAGACCACGAGAATATAAACAAATAACTGTTTGAAACTAGTTTTTCTCATACATGGCTTAGGCGGGTGTGAGAGTCGTGAGGACTCGGGATATAAGGAGTTGGAGTTAAACATTCAAGTAGGATCATGCATTTGCTTGAATGTGTGT
Organism: Tetrastigma voinierianum; assembly: GCA_016808115.1. NCBI lineage: Eukaryota > Viridiplantae > Streptophyta > Magnoliopsida > Vitales > Vitaceae > Tetrastigma > Tetrastigma voinierianum. The sequence continues at coordinate 5,916,933 of JAEQBH010000173.1, read as the reverse complement.
TTATTTAGACATTGCATATGCATAGGTGGAGAGTAGCTCACTTATGGCGATTCCACTGCGAGCATTAGCTCACCTGTCGAGGAACATATTTTCGGTGCGGGGGGGAGCGCACGGGGAAGACTGGCTCGTCTGACGGTTAGAAGAAAAGCCAGATTGTGGCTTTGGTTTTGTGATGTATACATGTATTAGAATTTTTTAATTTTAATATATGTGTTGTATAAAGAGAACAGTTAACTCTTTTGAAACTGTGGATATAGTTGTTGTATCATGATGAGTATAGTTGGTGGGCCCAAGTGGTGTTTCTCATGTTGTGATTATATTGGACTATTTGGGACAGGTTTATGCAAGTGTTGTATTTGGGTAGAGCTCCTCGTACAAAGGAGACTCTGCCCGATTTTCTGAAGTGGCGTCGAGTAACCCGACATCCACTTGTATTCTGCGGGTTGACGGGTAGTCAACGGACCCCCGGGAATGGGGCATCACAGCTTGGTATCAGAGCCTAGGTATACGACTACCTAGGAGGCGGCAGGGGACTGGGCTTAGGCCATAGTCTTTGAGGTGTAAGAACATCACCATGGGTGTGGTTCGATGTTGAGGCGTAGGTATGAGATTACCTAGGAAATTGCGGGACAAAACTAGGACCTTTGCATGCATGTGATGATGTGTTTTGTGTGATTTGATGATTTATTGTATGATGTATATGAATGATGTTTATAACATAGTTTGTGATATGTTATGATGTTTGGGTGCTTAGGTAATTAGCACTTATTATGTTGGAAATAAATCTTAGGAGTTTACAGGTTTATGGCTTGGAAGTAAATAAATTGTAATCAATTTATTTGGTTTGTTGGATGACAAAATAGAATTTTTAATAAAAATTTTAAGGTGTTAGAACACTTTGAGGGTTTAATTAATTAAAAGCTGGAAAAGGAAAATAAATGAAATAAATTATAATAAATTTATTTGAAAGGAAATAAAATTTTAATAGATTTTATAGTTGAACTCATAAAAATTTTGGGTTGTGTGGATACGATATTTAAGTTACTACATGTTGAGGTAGCAAGGAAGGCTGCGATGGAGAAACGAAAAAAAAAATGAAGAGAAAAATTTGGTTTCATTTTACGAGTGTATAAAGCGAAGAAAACTAGGATAAAATAAATTTAATAGAAATTTATTTAGGTGTACCTAGAGAATAGAGAAAAATATGGATAAGTATTTTTGTATCTCCCGATGTAAATAAATGAAAAAAAAGGAAAATGATAAAGTAGAAAATAAATTTCATAAATTTATTCGTAGGTTATAAGTGAAGAAAATAATTTTCTAAGGTTTTACAAGTTGTAAAATTGAAGAAAATGGAGTAAAATAAGTATTTTTGAAAAAAAAAATGAAATTTTCGAAAAATAAAATTTTTGTTGAAAACAATATTTTAAATGCAAAATTGATTGCCTTGCATTACCTGTAAATGCAAGGGCGATGTGCTCTGTGATTTATGTGTATGATTAGTGTCTCGAGGCTATGTTTATGCCTTCTGAATCTTATATTGAAATTTAGCGTCGTATTGGTGTATAGATGGCCTAGTCGAGGACAAGGACGTAGAGGCGTCCACGGGTGCTGGTCGAGGCACCACGGTGTTTGATCATGAGGCACTGCGAGGTTTGTAGGTATTACAGGAAGGTGCTGCTCGCCGCGGGTGGTATAGCAGGTAGACAGGAAGATCCTAGTAACCTCCAGAGGTTTAGGGCGTATCATCCTCCGACATTCACAAGGGGAGGAGATCCGATGGTGGCAGACCATTGGTTTATGCAGATCGAGAAGGTGTTAGAGACCATGGAACACTACGACGTGACCGGTTAGACTAATGCGTTCCGGCTAGAGGTGAGGCCACAGTATGGTGGAAATGGGCAGGTTTCAAAGACCTATGAGCGATGACATGGGCGGGTTTCGGGGAGCTGTTCATGGGTAAGTGCTTTCCAGGCTGCGGCTCGGGAGTTCCTAGAATTTGAAGTAAGGGCGATGTGTGATGGATTATGTGACTAGGTTCACAGAGCTAGCCCGATTTGTTGATGATTACGTGGCCACAAACTTGGCTTGAGTTAAGAGGTTTGAGAATGGGGTACGAAGTTGTCCGTTAAGACAGATTAGCCGGGGACCGCTACGGATATGAATTCCATGGTTGGGACAGCCTGACCATAGAGAGAGATAGGGGATGCTCAAGACACTTTCGGAATCTGAGTATCATTATGAAGGAAGAACCAGTCAGTCTTCTTCCAGTTCAGGAAAGAGGCAGAGAGCTTTTAGTTCGCGAGAGTTTCAGAGTTGCGTCCATCCGGGCCGGGGACAGATGAGAGTTGCCGGTCAGGCGGGGCAGATGGTATGCTACCATTATCAACAGCCTGGACACATGAGGAGGGATTGCCCCCAGAGACAGGGATCCCAGGGTTTTGGGACAGCACAGTCCCGATCCCGATAGCGAGGACAAGGGAATCTGATGCGTTCCTCGCGACCGCCAATCTGGGGCAGGAGCCGGTCTCGGTTTCAAGGAGCTACATGGGCACCTCCCATTTCACGAGAGGCGAGGCCCGAGGCCATAGTATGGAGTAGAGCGGAGGGATGAGGCCCGGGGCCGAGGGGACATCGGGGTCGCGGGCGTGTCACGCCATCCTGCGTGCGGCGAGTCGGTGATCGGCTAGTCATACAGTGCGTTTGCTATATACGCCTATGGGCAAAGAGTGTTGTTGGATTCTAAGTGCGATAGCATTCATTCCCATCATGCATCGGTTGTGATTGAGTTGGGCTTAGAGGTTGAGACCTTAGAGGAGCCATTTATGTAGGAGTTCTCACTGGGATTAGGCGAGAATAAGGATGATAGTCAGGATTTGCGAGTTGGAGATCTCGGGGGGACTCAACTCACGGTGGACATGGGGATCATGGACATGTCGAGGAGTTCGATGTGATCTGGGGATGGATTGGCTGACAGCTTACGAGGTGGTGTCAGTTTGTGGCGCATAGGGTTGCACACGTGGGACATTTTTCATGTAGTGTTGGGGGGCAGACATGATATTTTGCCCCACTCCCCCAGGTATATGAGTCAGTGTCGGGACCGGTTGGCGGGTTGGCTAGCAAGCCTTGCCCTAGGGACGGAAGAGACCCGGACTTAGATCTACCTCAGTGGTTTGCGAGTAATATGGATCATTTTTTCGGATGAGCTACGGACTACCTCCGGGATGTAGACTTGGTGTGAATTTACCTGAGTGCTGCCGTCTCTATGACTCCGCGCCAGGATGGCACGATTGAGTTACGGGGAACTCGAGTCTGAGGAGCTATTGGACAAGGGGTTCATTAGGCCGACACTTCACCATGGGGCGCTCGGTTCTATTTGCAAAGAAGAAGGGAGCCAAGACCCTTATTTGTGCATTATTCTGACGATTGAAGCCGAGGAGTTCTGATCGAGAATCGGGTACCATTGCGAAGGTTGGCAATTTGTTTGATCGATTAGGAGGAGCGCGAGTCTACTCCAAGATGAACCTTCGCACTAGTTACCATCAGGCTGAGGTTAGGGATCTGAATATCCTAAGACGGCGTTTGGGACGTAATGGGCATATGAGTTTAAGGTGATGCCTTTGGATTGGCGAATGCGCCCGTGACATTCATGGATCTATATGGGTATTCCAACCTATCTAGAATCGGAGTTTATCATTAGTCTTCATGGATGACATCTTAATCTACTCCCAGTCAGAGTGGGAGCATGAGTATCATTTGAGGATCATAATTGTTGAGAGACCATCAGCTGTACGCAAAGTTCAGTAAGTGCGAGTTTTAGCTTACTGAGGTGAGATTCTTGGGACACGTGTGTCGGCATCAAGCGTGTCAGTGGACCCAGAGAAGGTTGAGGCCGTGATGGGTTGGGAGAGACCGAAGTCAGTCTTCGAGATCGTGACCTCGCCGGGTTGGTGGGTATTATAGGAGAGATTCATTGAGGATTTTCTCCGGGATAGCGGCACACATGACTAGGTTGACCCGGAAGAGTCAGTTTAAATTAGGATGACCGATGTGAGAGGCATTCCGAGATTGAAGGAGACTTGCTTCAGCTCCTATCTTGATAGTCCCGGACAGGGGACAGGGGTACACAGTGTATTGTGATGCCTCGAGGGCCGGATTGGGATGTGTTTTGATGCAGTCCGGGAGGGTAGTAGCCTATGGTTCTCGTCAGTTGAAGAATCATGAGCAGAATTACCCCACACACGACATAGAGTTGGCGGCCGTAGTCTTCGTCTTGAAGATTTGGCGCCACTACTTATATGGCGAGGAGTTCGAGGTGTACTCAGACCATAAAAGTCACGAGTATATTTTCAGTGGGAGGGACCTCGATATTAGGCGACGGATGGATGGAGTTCTAGAGGATTATGACTTCACTTTGCATTACCATCCGGTGGGCAAATGTGGTAAGCTTCAATCACCACTCGGTCAGATGCGAGGAGCATTGGCTAGTATAGCTTCTTAGGAGTGGCAGATGCTCGAGGCGTAGGACGGTTGGGATCTGAGTATAGCGAAGCGGACTCGGGGTACCTTAGGGAGTTTAAGTGGCTACCGTCACATTGAAGCGGTGATTGAGTCCAGTGGCGGGGCGAGATAGTGTCCATCGGGGACCAAATGCGATCAGTCACGGGTGACGAAATTTGGATTACGTTCACGTAGATGGTAGTCTTCGATGGGGACGGGTAGTGGTTCCCCCAGTTGGCCGTTTGAGAGAGTTTACCAGAGGATTTCACGCTGTTCTCGATTTGCCGTGCATCCAGGTGGCACAAAGATGTACCGGGATCTTCGTCGCCAATACTACTGGAGTGGGATGAAGAAACGTAGGGGACTTTGTTCGACGATGTCTCACGTGAATGAGGTTAAGGCTGAGCACCGAGCTAGCAAGGCTACTTCGGCCATTGGAGGTGGCGAGTGGAAGTGGGAGCCGTCGCGATGGATTTTGTGACTGCCGCCACGGACGCGTAGCAAAGGCAAGGCAGGTATGGGTGATGAGTGGGCCAGGCTCACAGTCGAGCATTTTCTAATACGTCACGAATGATGAGTCCAACTTATTAGATTTTTTAACCCCATTTTTAATTTATAATGAGAATAATGATAAATTGTCTGCAGAAAACTGATAATTGAATCAAATTCAATTTGCGGGGAAAATCGTGAGAAAATCAAATTTTAGCAAAAATCATAAATCCCGAATTTACTTGTGAGGTGAAGTGAATTTGGAACTTAAGTCGCGGTAGGGTGCGTTTCGGCAATTCAAGTCACGACCTCAACAAATTTGGCTTTGAAGAAGAGAGCGAAGAGTGAATAAGTGGCGTCGTGACGAAGAAGGAAGTTCGGACAAAATGAGCTTGGTCGAGGCAAAGAAACGATCAGATAGAAGAAGTTCATGTCGCGACATCATTCTCGACGTCGCGACTATAAACGAGATAAATGAAGTCGTAATACCACCATGAGGTTGCGACAAGGGCTGACTACAAGCCACAAAGAACGACCTTCGAGTAAAGGAAGTGCAGCTAATTTTGAAAGAAAGGACTTGATGTCGCGACCGGTAATGAAGAATAACACCAAAGGTCGAAGCTCCAAATCGAGACGACCAGAATTAATGAAGAAACTGAGACATGATGTCGCGACACCACTTAGTCGACGAGTGAGCAGCAATAGACATGGAGGTCGTGACCTTTGAATAGAAGTTGGGCAAGATTTCACAGAGAGCGGGGGGGGGGGGGGGGGGGGGGGGGGGGGGGGGGGGGGGGGGGGGGGGGGGGGGGGGGGGGGGGGGGGGGGGGGGGGGGGGGGGGGGGGGAGAGGGGGGGGGGGGGGGGGGGGGGGGGGGGGGGGGGGGGGGGGGGGGGGGGGGGGCGGGCATCAAGGTCGTGACTGATTCGACAAATAGAGACATCGAGCCTTGACTCGAGAAGATGCGCGACGTAGTCGATTAGTCGCGACATAGCTACAAGGTAGCGAGTGCGACGCCGATTCGACATCGGTTCAAGGAATCATGGTGTGACGTCAGCGATTAGTCAGCGACATCGATTGTAAAGAAAGGTAGCGGCGTCAGCGATGATCGCGACGCTCATTTACAAAGAAATGGGGGTGTGACATCATTCCAAACTGTCGCTACATCATATCCAAGAGATGTTGAAGATAAGTCACGACAAAAGAAAAGCTTCCACGACATCAAAAGAGCTCACAAGCATAACATTGAAGTTGCGACGTATGATTGAAGTCGCGACCTCAAAAGAGTTCACAATACAGAAAGGTGAAGTCGCAACGTCATTCAGTGGTCGCGACATCAATTAAAAGGAAAGAAGGTGGCGACGTCATTTAGCGGTCGCGACATCAGATCCAAGGGATGTTAAAGGCAAGTAGCGACCAGATAGAGCCTTTGCGACGGCGAAAGCGAAGTCGCGGCTGTCTGATTGAGTCGCGACATCAAGCGACTCATAAGTAGAGCGGTGAAGTCGCTGACGTGAAGAGAGGTCGCGACATAAAGTCGAGTCGACACGAAATGGAGTCGCGACATGAACAAGCAAATGGGCCAGTTATTTTGAAATCCTGAATAGGTGCATGATTGGGGCCCGATTTCAGGCTCCCCCCATAAATACGCGGTACGCTGCGAAGAAAAGCAGCTCTTGGCGGCTCGAAAGAGAATGCAGATGGCCAGAAGGCTCGTGTATTTTAATTTTCTGTTTCTTTTTCTTTATTTTGTTGTTATTTTAGATTAGATTAGAGTAGACTGTTATTGTATTTGAATTTCTGGATCTGGATGTTAGTGGTTGAAGTTGAAGCTGAATGCAGAATGATATTTTCTTCAAATTACTACCTGGTTCGTTTGGAGTCCAAACAAATTTTGGAATTCGAACTTCCAGTTTCGGATTTATAGTAGTTCTTTTGATCAGAGAGCTACCGTTAGTGTAATAAAGTAATTTAGAAACCCGACTCAATTGAATTTACTGTTGTTGTTAGAATTTATCTTTTCTGCATAAATTTATTAGAGTCTCTTGAACTTAGTCTTGAATACGCTTCTTTGGTTTTGTTTATTTTTGTTTGATCCAAATATCGGTGTCCTATACACGTAATAGGATTATTTCGTACTACGATTTTCGGGGGGCCCTCTGGTGACCACGAGAAGGCATTCTGAGAGTGATGAATGATTTCTGAGGAGTATCTTTGAACCTAATATTATTGGGGATCTAATGGAAGCTGTGGGTCCTAATCGATAAATCTTCTTCTCACTTGAAGCGAGAATGAGTTGAATGACTTATCCAATTAAAATGAAGCGGAAAGTTAGCTCGATTCGACAGTAAGTTCAATCACGTGTTAGCGAGGATCCTGTCGGAAAGAATAAAGCTGTTCCCAATTTTGAGGATGAGAAACCCGTTATAGTGTAAACCCACATGCTTAGCTGTCTTAGGAGCTAAAGGTTCACAGGTCCATGTGCAGGTATGGTATTGAAAAAGAAAAATACCGAACAAGGCCTTTCAGTTAAAAGTAGTTATCTAATCCTGCGTCTTGAGAAAGAAAGCAGGAGAAGATTAGATAGAAATGTGTCATTAAGGAGAAATCACATGGCATTACCATCTTCCTTGGACGGATTTGAAATACGAGGTTCATGAAGCAAAGTTAAAGTTGCTCTGCAGGAATTGATGTTCATAATGGCTATGGCTTTTCAATGCATCCCCTTTAAAGCTAGCCCGGCCAGTCCATTTCTTTAATTTTTATTTTAGTTTTAAGCATTAGTTCATTTTGTTCTTAGTTTACATATTTTCATTCTTTTATTATTTTAAAGGTTGCATAGGAATTTATCAATTGCCTATCATAGTTCAAATAGTATAGAGCTTGAGTAGTCAGGGTAGTTGATTAAGAATTCTTGAGATCTCTGTGGGATCGATATCTGGACTTCAATCCACTTTATTACTTGTTCGATCGGTACACTTGCAGAATCATGGATCAAAACCAGAAAGAAATCTAACTACTCTTAAGGAACCCGCTTTTAATCAGTATAATTGTAAAGAAATATAACAAACAAGTTTCATGGCATTATTGCTGGGGATTAGACAATAGTCCTTGGGTAATAGTGACATAAATTTGTATATGTCTTTTGATCCATCCAATGAGTTTTGTTGTAGTTATAGAGATCGAAAGAATTGAATGAATCAATATTCGACGAAAGAGGAAATACTAATTTGGACATTTTTAGAAAGAACAAAATGGCTTTTCAGCGGTGACTACATTAGTCACTAATTTTTAACAAGCCATGTTGAAATGTTGTTAGGTTTGACTAATCCTGTTAATATGAGTGTGCTTTTATTTCGGGGAAAACCTTTGTGCATGTAGGAAGCAGGGGGATCGACACGATTCAGCGAGACACTAAAGTGGAGAGAAGCATTCGGGAGCTTAAGAAAGACAAAAGACTGACAGCTATGGCGGAAGAGATGCGACAAAGCGAGGAACAGGAGGACGTGACCGGAGAAGACCCCCATTCTGGAGCACAATGGAGGGTTTACGAGCCTATTATTCAAGGGAAAGTATTGCAGAAATCGGGCAGCCCTACGGTGGATGCAAACAATTTTGAACTAAAGCCAGCCTTAATTACAATGGTTCAGCAACATCAGTTTACTGGTCATCCCACCGAAGAACCAAATGAACACCTGGGAAGATTTCCCAGAATGGCTAATACAGTGAAGCTAAACGGTGTGAGACCAGAGGTGATAAAACTACATCTATTCCCATTTTCTTTGAGAGACATAGCAGCCACATGGTATGAATCATTACCATATGGATCTGTTGATACTTGGGAAGAGTTGGTAGAAGCTTACTTAGGCGATTCTTTCCCAATCTCTCGCCAGAGGCGGAGAGATAATTGTACTCCGACAAGGGGAAGATGAGGCTGTATGTCGCTAGGAAAGATTCCAGATTGCTGAAAGGTCTTGATAAATGGAATAGACTTGAGGCAGGATGGATATAGTGTATCATGCTCACAAGACAGTACATCCAAGGGTATTATCGATGCTTCATCTTTGTGGAGCATTCAAGCGAAAAAGATCTTTGAGGAAAGCGAGATCGATAGAGGACGACAAAATGCAATATGAAGGCTCCATCTGAAGGTTTCAAGAGGTAGTAGTAAGAGGAAAAGGGTCATAAGTGAAGCAAGATGGCGATATGAAGCTAAGTTGGATGCTATAATGCATAGGATGGACAAACAAGAAAGGAAGATGCACCTTGCTCATGAAATAGAAGCCGATGAAAAGAGAATTGATGAGGAAGTGCGTGAGGTAACGAGAAGAAGATCATATGGTGTGAGGGAGGCTAGAATCGTGAGCAATGAAAGTTATCATTTCAAGCCAAATCCTAACCTGCCCATACATACCATCCTTGCGAGGAACCATGAGAATTTCTCATGGTGGAGGGCATTACATGTGAGGCGGGGGCGACATCCTGACAAGGATATCGGCTGACCACCAAGGTTCAGACAAGGAGGTGAGGCGAGAAATGAATCACCGAGTCGGAGGAGAACCCAACCATTTGAGGATCAAATCTTTGTGAGTTCATAGGGGATATGAGAGGCTATTACAATTCTATGAGCGAAACTATCTAACTTGGAAACTTTCAAGTCTGATGCCGAGATGTTTCAAAAGAATGCTAGTGCTTCACTGAAAAATCTAGAGACACAAGTAGGGCAATTATTACTGAATATGCCATCCCGAACAAGGGAACATTCCCAGTGACACCGGAAAAGATTTAAAGGCTGCGTGGCAATTCAATTGAGAAGTGGGAAGGATTTGACGGCAGCGGAAGACAGAGATGAAAAAGACGAGCGAGAGAAGAAGAGGCGAAAAGAAGAAGAAACGACTGATTGAAAAGATGAAGGAAGAGACGGAGAAAAAGAAAGAAGGAGTACCAGCTTATGCTCCTGCAGTGCTATTTACAGAGACCGAAATTCGAAACGATTTTCTAAGTGCTTGGATATTTTCAAGAAAATAGAAATAAATATCCCATTCACCAGTCAGGTCAAATGCCTCTTTATCACAAAATTTTGAAGGGAGAGTCTTTGAGCAAAGAGAGAAAAGAAAAAGATAAGCTGAAAGTGGATTAACTTGAATGCTTCATGCGGTGCCATTATCCAGCGAAACCAGCCAGATGAAAGACCACTGGTAGTTTCACTATTCCACTGTTCTATAGAAATGTGAGTTGAAAGCTTTATGTGACTGGGCAAGTATAAATTTGATGCCTCTATCAGGTTGTGCGAGAGACTTAGTTTGGGGGAACTAACTAACAGCAATTACTTTCACAGGATGGCTAATAGATCAATGGCGACGAGAGGAGCGTGCGGAAGATATTACTACGTCGAGTTAGGAGAATTCATTTTCAGTAGATTTTGTTATCATCTGGGATGGAGGGAAGATCATAAGTTCCCTCTGTTGTGGGAAAATTTTTCTTAGTAACATGAAATTTGCCTTGATCGTACGAAAGGTGGTAGTACTCGAGTTGGGAATGAAGCGGTCATTTAGTATTCATAGAATTACGGAACATCCTAATGTAGAGAAGACCTTGTATGGTACGTAAGAAGCAATAGCCTTCTCAATGATGAAGTAATTGATTGTATCATTCAAAACTCTATCAATGAAATTGAGATGAATTTCGGTACCTGCTTGATAGCTTTGATTGTGAAGTTACGCGAATTTGTTTAAAAATGAAATAGTCAGTATAAATAAGCAGTCAAGATGAAGTGAAGCGACGAGTTCTGACAAACTCATGGGCGGGAAACTAGTGCGGAAAGTTAACATTGAAGGAGTTGCCCGGTCATTTGAAATATGAGTTTTAGAGCGAGAAAGAAAACCCGATTATCATATCAATTTGCATTGGCGAAGAGAAGTTGCTGGTAATTTTGAGAAAATACAAGGAAGCAATTGCTTGGTCAATTGAAGATCTGAAAGGTATCAGCCCCTCTATTTGTATGCACAAAATATTGTTGGAAGATAATGCAAAAACTTCAGTTGAGCATCAAAGGAGGCTGAACCCAGTCATGAAAGAAGTTGTCAAAAGAAGTTACAGGAAATTGTTAAATCACGAGAGTTTTATATATGCTATATCGAGTTCTTGGGTATGCCCAGTACATGTGGTTCCCAAAAAGAGTGGATTCACTGTAATCAGAAATGAAAAGAATGAACTTATTCTCTAAGGCGTGGGATGGAGGGTTTGTATCAACTACGAGAGAAAATTGAATGCGTAACCGAAAGAATCATTTTCCCCTACCTTTCATCGATCAAATCTTGGATAGGTTGGCGGGACACCCTCATTTTGTTTTCTTGATCGGATACTGCGGATATAACCAAATAGCTGTGCACACGAAGATTGGAGAAAACCACTTTTACATGCCCATTTGGTACTTTGCTTTTAGAAGAACACCATTTGGATTGTGTAATGCTCTGGTACCTTCAAGGTGCATGATGTCTATATTTACTGATTTAGCGAGAAGAAGTTATGGAAATTTCATGGATGACTTTACGAGTGTATGGATCGATTTTGAACAATGCATAACACGGGGACAGTACTTAGTGCAAAGACAAAAATCTAGCTTTGAATTAGGAAAAATGCCATTTTATGGTTACTGAAGGGATTGTCTTGGGGCACATGGTTTTGCCGACGGGCTTGAAGTAGACCCGAGCAAAGTTTCAATTATAAGAGACCTAATGCCACCCCTACAGTCGAGAGATCAGAAGTTTCTTAGGACATCTTTGGATTTTATAGAATTTATGAGAGATTTCTCATTAGGACCACTATGCGATTCTTTGGAGAAAGATAGTAAGTTTTATTTTGATGAATCATGCTGACATTTGAAGAAATCAAATCCCGGACTAGTGGAAGCTCCATCATGTGAGCAGTTGGAGCAAATTTGGATCATGTGTGATGCACGGTGATTTACAATGGGAGGCTGTATTGGGGGATGAAAAGAGGAAAAGGTATTCAAAGGCCATCTACTATGCTAGCAACCTTTAATGAAGCACAAGAAAAGAATTACTCTATCTTGAAAAGGAGATCTGGCTTAATAGTGTTTGCATGTGAAAATTCGGGCCATATATTTTGGGGTCCATGTTGTTTATACACTGCTGATCATGCGCTTGATTAAATATTTAATGGCAAGAAGGAAATAGCTTGAGGTGTTCAGTGGGTATTATTTACGGAATTTGATTTAGAAATTAAAGACAAGAAGAAGCGTGACAATGTGATAGCGATCACTTGTCAAAGTAGAAGGGAGCTTGTATCTGAAAAGGGAAGAGAAATAGCATAAATTTTCCAAATGAATGATTATTTAGTTGTCCTCAATCACCACTGGTATCTTGATATTGTGAATTTCTTAGCTTGTGGAATTATATACAGAATTCAGCTACCACGAGAGAAAAGTTAATAATTAGCGGTAGGTATTACATGCAGGATGATCCGTATTTATTTAAAGGGCTGATGCGATTAAGAGTGTGTGCAGAAAGTAAGCAAGTAAGTTTACAAGAATGTCATGCATCACCTTATGGGGGGACACTTTGCGGGAGATAAAGCGACCCACAAAATTCTCGGTCGAGATTTGCGGGCCTACAATTTTAAGATACATTTTGAATGGGTAAAGTTATTGTGATCAATGCCAAAGAGATGGGAAATATCGACCAAAGGCATGAGATGCCCCTTCAAGGTATCCTGGTGGTGCAATTGTTTGATAATATGAAAGATGGTTTTATTAGAAGGTATTTCTGGGTTTATTTGAAATATATACATACTCCCAAACATGGATTACTGTATCAAAGTGGTTGAAGCCGACGGCTTGTCCTAAGAATGATGCAATCTGGAGTTATGGGGTTTTACAAAGAAATATTCTTAAGCGGATTTGGACACCAGGCTATAATTAGTGATGGAGGAAGCCATTTTGCAAATAAGGTGTTTGACAAACTCATGAGCGAGATGTAGTATCGAAACACATTATGAGCTTGGCTTATCATCCTCAAACAAATAAATGTTGAAATTTCAACTGAGAGAAATAAAAGTGCAGAAAGACTATGAGAGTTCTAAGCGGGAAGGATTGATGCTAGAAGCGATCTGATACATTATGGGCATACAGATTTTTTAAAACTCCATTGGAATTGTCTATCGAGACTTGTCTTTGGAAAACCATGTCGTCTCCTCTTGAAGCTGGAGATACAGCCATATTCTTGGGCCATCAGCTTGGTGAACCGATTTCAAAATTGCAAAAGGAAGAGAGACTCTCCAATGAATATTGGAAGAAGCGCGAAGCCTATGACAATGCTAGAATATACAAGGACAAGACAAAGAAAGCAGCGCTGATCAGAAAGTTACGAGGAAAGAGTTCAGAGGAATTTGGGGATAAGGTCTTGTTTGTTTAACTCCAGATTAAGATTATTTCCAGGGAAGCTGAAATCAAAATGGAGTGGACCATATACAGTGGTGTCAAGTACTATCTTTAGAGCAGTAACACTCAGGACTGATGCTGGAGAAGAATTCAAAGTTAATGGGCAAAGGCGAAACACTATCTCGTAGGGAGAAAGAAAGGAAGAAGCTACCCATTTGATGAATTGAAGGAGAGAAAGCTTAAAAACGGCTAGTCCAGCTAAAGACTCAAAACGGAGCAGCTCATGGGAAGCAGCCCATAAAATTTTACTTTTTGGTTCTTTATATAGACTTGAATTTTTTTTTTTTTTTTATTATCGTTTCGAAAAATTTTAGTTCTAGTCATGATTTGTTAGAAATTGCTAGGTTAGTCTTAGATTAATTTAATCATTTTGGAATTTATTACAATGTACGAGATGAAGAATCAAATGGCTCGGTGAGAAGGAACAAACTCAGGACTACTCCAGAAGCACTTCAGATGTGTAGAGCAACTCGAAAAGGGAGTACTTTTCTCCCTACATTAGTGTGAAAATTGAATAGAATACATTTTGAATTCTTGTGTTGGAATGATTAAATTGATCTTGAAGTGTGCAGATTAACAAGAAGTGAAAAATTTGTGCAGTCATCAAATTAGGAACAAATCTTGGACGAAGTCAGCGACAAGAAATTGATGTCGCGACGAGTTCAGTCGCAACTGATCGATCTTGAAAGAAGAACAAGGGACAGTCACGACCAAAAGTTATGTCCGCGACATCAATTGGTCGCGACATAAATTGGTCGCGGCGAGCTGCGGTCGCGAAAACCATTCCTTCAAAGAGTGGTGAGGGTGGCGACAACTGATTATTTCATAAAATACGATGTCGCGGCGATGATAACTTATCCTCCCACAGCTTACTTATGTCGCGACAAACAAGAATAGGTTCGCACATAAGAGACAAGATGTCACCGCGCTTAATTCGCCTCAAATTTAATGATTACACACACCCACCTTAAATTAAAGCTCGACAAGAGCAAATAAATGAAGTAATAAAGGTTTCAACATAATAATTGAATTGGTAACTGTTGAGAAACTCCCTCCACTACCATCTCCTTCCTTGAAGCAAATACAACCTTTCATCTCTCGCAGATATTCTCTGCTCCATTCCTCCTTGCAACCCGAAACCCGAACCTTCCTAAACCTCCGATTTCTTTAAATGGCCGAACTTCAACTCTCATCCCAAACCCGAGCTTAAATCATGAGGAGCATACCCAGATCACGCGAAGTTCATCCTGAATCGAAGGGAGAACAAAGCCAGTCGGAACAACTAAGTTCAATCACATAGCAACGTAAGAGAAAGGGAAAAGAAAAGCAAAGAAGAAGAAGAGGAAGACGAGTTCATCTCAGAAGAGGCTTTCTCCGCTTGGAAAAGCACTATGCCGAAAGGATTCAGGAGAAAGAGGTTTCTCAAACTAACTCATCTCACCGCTCAAGGAATTAATAGAGAAAGGTAGGTGGGGAGAATTCGCAAAACATCAAAATCGTATGCAAAGAGCCATTCTAGAATTTTACTCCAATCCGGCTGGGGAGGAAAGAGAACTCGTTTATGTCGAGAAGTTTAAGTTTTGCAGAGCTAAGACATTAATTGGGGATAATGTATGGTTGGACGGAAGAATGGATCAAAATTCAAGAAGTCACGAACAACCCTAACTCGTGAGTAGCTTACAGAAAATTAACATACCAGAAAGGGCACAGCTAAAAAGAGAGCAAAGACCTTGCCAGGAGATGATGACCTCAGACCAAAACACATATACAAATTAATCATTCATTTAGTTTTGACTGATACACGCAAGTGCACAGTCGACAAGTAATAAATGGATATAAGTCCGTATATCGATCCCAATGTAGATCTCAAGAATTTTAAATCAACCACTCGACCACTCAAGCTCAAGTACTATTTGGACCATAAAGTGATTATTGAATCCAGCCTTAAGAAGTCGGAAATTATACTAACACAAGTAAAGTAAATAGATAAATCGCCTAAACTGAATATAAAGAATAAAGAATAAAGAATAGTTAAGAAAACAATGGACACCGAATAATTATCTTCTTCGCAGAACACATCAAGTATACGCTATAGCTAAGTACCAATTCCTCAGAGCATCGATAAACTTCTTAATATTTCAGTTTTAAAATATGTTCAAGGCGTTAGCGCAAAGCCGGATCTCTCCACACTCACATTTCATTATCTAATTTTTCCCATTCTCTTCTAAGATCGTGGAATGAGATAACTACTTTAAAAGGGCTTTCTTAATCTCGGTATTTTTCTTTGCAATACTTCATACTCCATTTTGTGGACTCAGAACCCAGCTCCCAAGTTACTCCATTGCCATGATATACAACTTCCCAGATGCTTCCTCAAAATTAGAATAGATCAATCTCTCCTGATTAGATTCCCACTTAACACGAGAGATTGGCCTCACTATTCGACCGAGGTGAACTCTCTCGCTTGCGAAATTGGATAACTCATTCAACTCTTTTCTTGATTTCAAGTGAGAAGAGATTTATGAAGCAAACTTGCAAAAAGCTCATTAGATCTCTCAAATAGCATGTTAATATACCTTCAAGCAATTGTTCATAACTCTTAGACCGCTTCTTCGTGTCACCGAGGCCTCAAATCAGAGCAATGAGACAAATCTATAACTGTGTAAGAAACCCATATTCGATAAAAAAACAGAACTAACACCATAAGTAAATTCATAAATTTAAATTCAAGAGCTGCTGGAAACGACTACAGGAAAGATAATTTCTGACTATAGCATTCACTTAATGGAAGCTACCGGATTCTCAATAATTACACGCTACAAAGATTCCTTGACTAGCAAGAATAATCGCACCAAACCTAAGAGTTGAATTTTAAATTTGTCCACTTCAAACATTCCAGGTAGTAATTTGAAAGAATAGACAGATTCAGCTTCGCCAAAAATCGACAATATGCCAAAGACCCAAAATAAATCTATAAGAAAACGAGCAATCTAATCTAATCTCTAACTATCAACATTAAAGAAAAGAAAAGAAAAGAAAGAAAACGAAAAGAAATAAAGAAATGAGCCTTCACCCTAGACCTCTCGCTCGTGTCACCGCCAAGTCGTTTCCTTCGGGTAGTCACAGCATTTATAGGTTTCTGGGCCCTAATCCCAATGCATTCGGGCCAGGATTTCCAAGTGGATCGGCCTGCCACTGCTCAAGTCTCGACCAAATCCCTTGCCGCCGACATCATCCACGCCGCGACATCGATCTCACGCGTTTGAACATCAACTGTCTATGCGTACTTTGAACTGAGCCGTTCATGATGTCACGACCAATCTCTTGTCGCGGACATCAACTCCACGCCTTCGCAGGCTTCAAATGGTTAGTTCGGATGTCAGCGACATCAACTTTGTCGCTGACAAAGAACTATATGGACCGCAGCTTCAAATGATGTCTTCTAATGTCGCGACTCGTCCCTTGTCATGACATCACTTTACGCCGCGTGGCTTTACTGTGTTCCGATGTCGCGAACATCGATGTCGTCTTGTCGCTGACACGCCTCAAGTCTTCTCGTATTTTTAACCGAACGCTCTGATGTCCCGACCACCTTCGCCGCGACATTGACTTAGTTCTCGAGGTCGCAATCGATTGTTTTTGGTGTTTATTATCATTCTTGTCGACACGCCTTTGGGGAACTTACAAGCTTCCACTCGATTACTTTCGTGTCGCGACAACAATCTCTTTGTCGCGACATCGCCTTATGCTCAGCTTCACTTGATGGTTCTCGTTGTCGCCACGCCAACTTTGTCGACATCACTCCATGCCTGTGTTTCAACTCGATCACACCGATGCTCCATCAACCCCCACGCGACAACAACTCGAAGTTACATCGCCTTCATCTCACCAAGCCCGTCATAGCTTCGCGCCATTCTCCGCCGCGACCTTTATCAAATTTCTTCCATGTTTCCCGATGTTCACAAGTTTGATCATTCAAAGGATGTCGCGACTCTTCTCTTCACTAATGTTGTCGCCGGATGTAGCCATCGCTTTTAAGGATCGCTTTCCAGATCATTGTCGATGTCACGACGCATCCGTATAAGTCGCGACCAAGTCTTTCTTCATTTCCCGTTGCTTCACCCTCGAGTTTCTTTAACTCACCGCTTGTTTTTCTGGGCAAGCTTCAAGCTCCGACTGAGTTTTATCACAAGAACCTCGGATATGCATTTTGATTGCCGCTAAAGCTTCACGACATCGTTCCTTTATCTTTGTATGCCTTTTCTCGCCAGCAACTTGCTTCAGCCACTATCTCATTAACGCCATCCACCTTCTACTTCTTTTTCGCAAATATTCTTCTTTTCTTGAATTCTACCATTTAACAAGCTTGTTAGTTATTCCATAATTCCTCACATAACCGCCTTTGTTGGGGATAAAAATAGATCGAAAAATGGACTAAAATAGATGACTTTCAAACTCATCAGAGATTCGACAGAGGAGGCAAGTGTGGTTCTATTTTAGCTCAAGTATGGTCCTACTAAGCACGTTTGCACAAGAAGAGAACAAGAAGCAATCCTTCTCATGCCATAATCAAGGGATACAAGATTGATGTCGGAACAGCTTATTGAAAATTCTATAATGAGGTATCATGAAGGTAATAAACTGGTTTGATCCTCACCCAAAGAACCATCACAAGGTTATGTATTGTATCGGTGTGAAGAAATCGGAAGAAGAAGAAGAGGCCCCAAGGCTTCACTCACCACCCCGACTGGGAGGCAGGCCAAAGAATCAAAAGAAAAAGGGGGCCATAAGAGAAACAGATTCTGTGTGGATGAAAATGAAAATGCAATATTGTGAAGAAGACACCCTCCCTCAATGGGCAGATCCGTATAGAAGAAAATCTAGAAGACATCAAGAAAGTGGACACTTTTATGTTCCTAAGAGGGTAGAGACAAGAAGATAGAAGCCTAATAGATTTCGACTCTGGCTAATCCTCCCCTATAAGGAACAATAATTTCAGGGAACCTGGAGAAAGCTCAAGGGGAGCCCAGGAGAATAATAAAATAATGGAAATGCTCAATTCCATCCAAAAGAAAGTGGAAGAAAGGGAAGAGCAATGGAACCTCCAGCAAAAGTTCAGAGAAGAAGTTTGCAGGAAAAGAATTGAAGAGAAGAGATCAACAGTGGGGAGAGGAACTGAACAGAAGAGAAGAAGTATATGAAGCAGAGATGAAAAGAAGATCAACAATGTGTTAAGAGATGAGCAAGAGAGGAGCAAGATGAAAAGCATCCCGGAGTGCCAAGAAAATTTAAGAAGGAAATGGAAGAAAGAGATCAAGATCTACTGAAGAAGTTAAAGCTAAGCCATGAATCATTCTACAACAATCAGTATGATCGCGATTCTCAACTCCTCAAACTCATAAAGGATAGGGATGCAGATCAAGAAGCCAAGACTAAGGAGCAAATCAAGGGATTCAAGTTCCTATACACGTCAATGTTCAAGGATTTTGAAAAGAAGATGAAGGACAGAGATCAAGAGCTTGATGATATGATGCCATAAGAAAAGTCCGTTTGAAAATTTGATTTGGTTAACAACAATCTTTCCAAATTTTTAAGTCAGTTTTATGACTAAATGGAACTTTATTAAATTTAACACACCGGCACTATGAGCATGATCTCAATAAAAAGATCGATCTCACAAATGACTTATCCTCAAGAAAGCAGATCGAAGGAGAATGTCAAGAAGAAGAAGAGAACTAAAATGAAATTTCCCAAATTCAATCCAATTTGAAGGTCTGATCCTGATCCCCAAGATTTGTTAGTTCTTTCCAAAAACATGCATGATCTTCCATTTCATTTATCCTTCTTTTCCCTCTTCCTAATTGTTGTTCTCACCGTTGTATCACATTATGAATAAAACAAGAAAATTTGTGAAAAAGGAAATGTTTGCTTGTTTGCAGTTAGCTTTTATTGTTAATTTTCTGCTTGACTTGTTGGGAAAATAACATTAGGATTTAGTTTAAGAATGAAATGCTGAAATATCATAATCTGAACTAGTTGGAAGAATGGACTAGTAAGGATCGGAAACACAAATACCGCGTAATCAAAGTGCATGAATAAAGAAATCGAATTAGGAGTATTTCATCGCTCGTTTAAATTCGCTTTAGTTGCAAAAAATTGGAAAATCGTTATTGTTTATGGAACAAAAATACTTCGTTAAAATAATGGGCAGATTAGCTATCATACAAGTCTTGAAGAAATAATATCGGGTCAACAAAACTTATGAAACTTCTTTTGGACAGAATTAGGAATATCTTCTCGAGGAATTCGTGATTTAGAGTCCATACCCTGTAACTTGTTTGATTATTGATTGAGGCGAACCTAGGTGAAAACAACTACCGTAAAATGATAGGAGGCCATCCTTGCAACTGGAGCCTTTTAAGCCTTACCTCAAAATATGCTTACATATTCTCTAGTTCCCGATTTGAGCCAAATAAGCCTTATTTCTTCAACAAACAAATAATTGAAAACTCGAAATTCCTTCCTCGCAATAAACCCGCAAAGAAAGAACCCAAATTATCCGCCAGATCACAAGTTTAAGATAAAGGAAGAAACAAGTTCGGGGAATATTCCCGTGATTTTGGATAGAAAAGGTCAAGAAGTAAAAAGTTGTTAGAGAAATAAGGAATAAGTTTTGTCTTATGGCCTATTTCCTTGAACAATTAAGCTCGTAGGGGTGTTCGAACACCTAGCACCCTAATGCCAACTGTACGGAGTTGCTAGCCCAAAGTTCTCAAGAGTAATAAAGCCTAAGAAGACAAACATACTATCTCCAAATCTTAGAGAATAAAAGCAAAGGAGTTAAAGAACAAAGGAATTCGTCGACCAAGGCTCATGGAAGTTGAGACTCCATAAAAAGAATTCAAAAGAGGAATCAGTTAAGATTATGAGAATCAAGTGAACAAAGAAGAAAAGGAAGAAAGCTGAGGCAACAATGTGAGACAAGATCGAAACTAGGTAATTTACAACCCAAATTTTTCCATTATCTACCCACCACTCTAAAAGCCCAACATTACAAGCCCGAAGACCCTTACTGATTTTCAAGGTTGAATTTACCACATTAATGAGATCAATATGAAAACAAGCATATGGGACTTTGATAAACGCCTAAGAAAAACTCCTGTAAGATTAACTAAATTCAACATGAAGTTGAAAGGATTGATGACCTCGCACACACACACAAAACAAGACTTGTTGAATAAACCTGCTTAAATACATTAGTTTATCAAGAAATTTTGTGATGTATACACCTATGCTCTCATTTCGCGCATCAAAAAACTAAAATTTGAAATACTAGTGATATCTTTAATCTATATCTAAGTGGTGGAATGAGAAAGAATGTGAATAAATCGTAAAATGTCCTTAAAAATCTTCTAAGCTTATTTGTTTGAGGACAAACAATTTCTTCTTTTCTTTGCTTAAGGACAAGCAAAATTTTAAGTTTGGGGGAATTTGATGAGTCCAAAAACTCATTAGATTTTTAACCCATTTTTCTGAGTTTATAATGAGAATAATGATGAATTGTTCGTTAAACTCGACAATTGAATCAAATTCCAATTTGTGAAAATACAAAGAGTAAAATCACTTAGTAAAATCAAGAAATCGCATCAAGAATAGACCGTTTGCAACCAACTTAAGTCACGACAGAAGTGCGCTTCAGCAATTCCAAGTCACGACCTCAACAAATTTGGCTTCAAAGAAGAAACTCAAGAGTGAATAAGTGAAGTCAGGACTTAAAAGGAAGTTGAGACAAAATATGGACTCAATGAAGAATAAAAGAAGGGGCCAACGAAGAGAGTGTTCCATGTCGCGACATCATCACACGTCGCGACACCAAACTGAGATAAATGAAGTCGTGATACCACCCATGAGGCTCGACACATGAGCCGAACACTACAAAGCCACAAGAACAGCCTTCTCAAGTGAAAGAAGTCGCAACTAATTCTGAAAGAAAGGACTTGATGTCGCACCTGACAAGAATGAAGAATATCAATCAAGGTCGCAACAAACTCCAAATCGCATTTACCTGTAAGAATTAATGAAGAAGCAGAGATGTCGCGCGACACCACTCTCGGTGTTCTTAATGCACTGAAAGCTTAGCAGTAGACATGGAGGTCGTGACACTGAATAGAAGTTGCGACAAAAGATTTTCAGAGAGACTGAACATAGAGGTCGCGACAGTTAGAACAGATAGAGACATCAAACACTGACTCAGAAGATGTCGCTGACATCAGCCAGTGGTCGCGACATCAACCGTAAGTAGTTAGATCGTGGTCGCGGCGATCACAGTGGTCTGACATCGCTACAAGGAATCCATGTCGCGACGCCTCGCGGTCGCAACATCGGTTGTAAGAAGGAGGTCGCGACGCATTTTTAGTCGCGACATCACCAGAAGAACGGGGTCACATTACGAGCTGTCGCAACATCATATCCAAGAGATGCTAAAGACAAGTCACGACAAAAGAAAAGCTTCCACGACATCAAAAGAGCTCACAAGCATAACATTGAAGTCGCGACGTATGATTGAAGTCGCGACCTCAAAAGAGTTCACAATACAAAAAGGTGAAGTCGCGACGTCATCTGGTCGCGAGATCACTCATATGAGTTAAGCGTGGCGACGTTACTTACGGTCGCGACATCGACCAAGGATGTTAAAGGCAAGTAGCTGACCGGGATAGAAGCCGCTGGGACAGCGAAACAGTCGCGAGACGCACGATTGAAGTCGCGACATCAGAACAGCTCATAAGTAGAACAGCGAAGTCGCGACATGAAAGCAGGTCGCGACATATCGCCGCCACACGTAAAATGAGTCGCCGATTACGAACAAACAAACGCCAGCTTATTTTGAAATCCACAACAGTGTACTGCTAGGGCCCAACTTCCAAACCTATAAATACGAGCTGCTATTGAAGAAAAGTGCTCATGCTCGTGAAGAGAAGTCTGCAGCCGGCGCTCGGTATTTTAATTTTCTGTTTCTTTTTCTTTATTTTGCTGTTATTATAGACAGATTAGAGTGTATCATATCAGATTTGGAATTCTCGATCTGATGTTATGGTTGTGTTGAAGTCAATGCGCATCGATATTTTCTTCAAATTACTGCCTGGTCCGTCTGGAGTCCAAACAAATTTTGGAATTCAAACTCCGCCGGATTTACGTAGTTCTTTGATCGTAGAGCTACCGTTAGTGTAATGAAGTAATTTAGAAACCTAGCTTCCGTCGAATTCTTACTCGTGTTGTTGCACTTATCTTTCCGATAAATTTATTAGAGTTTACCGAACTCATTTTGAATCTCTTGTTATTTTGATTATTTTGTTTCGATCCAAATATCATGTCCATACCTGTAATAGATTTATTTCATGCTCGATTTCCAGGCCCTTCGAGTGACAGAGAAGGCATTCCTGAGAGTATTGAATGATTTCTCAAGGGTATGCGAACCTAATATTGGGGATCTAATGGGCTTTGTGAATTCTAATCGATAAATCTTCTTCTCACTTGAAACCGAGAATGAGTTGAATGACTTATCAATTAAAATGAGCAGAGAGTTCGCCGATTCCGAACAAGAAGTTCAATCCCGTGTTATGATCTAATCATGAAAGAATGAATTGTTCCACTTTGAAGATGAGAAACTAAAGATAGTGTAAACCCATGTTTAGCCTATGTCTTAGGAGCTATGCTTACAAATGGCCCATGCTCTGGTATGAAGGTTGAAAAAGAAAAATACCTTAACAAGTAACTCGACAGTAGTTATCTAATCCTCTGTCGAAAGAAACAGGAAGATTAATGATGAAATGTGTCACAGCAGAAATCCACATGGCATTACCTTTCTTCCTTGGACTCTGATTCGAAATCGAGGTTCATGAAGCAAAGTTACGAGTCCCGCAGAATTGATAAGCCACAATAGCCGTATTTTCACGCATCCCTTTAAAAGTTTTTTAACTGACTGGCCCATTTCTTTTTTAATTTTTTTTTATTTTAGCTTAAGCATTAGTTCATTTTTGCTAGTTTACATATTATTTCCTTTTATTATTTTAAAGGTTGCATAGAATTTATCAATTCCCTATCATAGTTCAAATAGTATAGAGCTTGAGTAGTCGCAGGTAGTTGATCGAGAATTCGAGATCTCCGTGGGATCGAGCATCTGACTTCAATCCACTTTATTACTGCTCGACCAGACACTTGCGTAATCATGGATCAAACTAAAGAAATCTAACTACTCTTAAGGAACCCGTTTAATCGCATAACAGAAGAAATATACAAAATGTTTATGGCATTATTGTTGGGATTAGATTAAAGTCTCAGTAATAGTGACATAAATTTGTATATGTCTTTGATCCATCCAACGACGACCTTCATTGAGTAGAGGATTCTCATTACACATTCAGATAGTCAGTTACATGGAGCAACAAAAGATCCATACATGACAGGAACTGAGGTGACACATGACTTTTTTGGAAGAGTTTCCAAAGGCTGCACAAGGTCGACGACAGCACATTAACTTTTCCACCCCTCGTATTGCGCTGGGTCGGGCCCCGAGAGGGACTATATTACAGGCAGACATGGCATGCTGCCCCGGATCATAAGGGTAGCCGGGAAGAGCACTTGCCTTAGTGGGATTCACCTACAACAACAATGTGACAGTTAGTACAGATGACACCATATGAGTGCATTGTATGGGATGCCATGTAGGTCACATATGTCGACCCAGGCGGGCAGAGCCCATCACAGTCCCGATTTGATTAAAGACACCTCCTAGAAGGTGAGCTTGATAATGATAGTGTCTTCTCACTACTGCAGCCTACAGAAGAGTTATGCAGATATGCGACGCCGACCCTAGAGTTCAGTAGATAGGTGATCACGCTTCTTCTAAGCTGACTTCAAGAGATGAGGCGTCAAATCTCTAGTTGAAGCTATCGCCGCAGGTTTATCGAGCCTTTCGAGACTCTCAGAGGATAGGCACCAAGGTGATCACATGCTACCGCCAAAGATGTCAAAGTCCACGTAGGTATTTCATCACTCCATGCTTCCGGAAGCATACCCCATCCAAATTTCATGGTGGATGTGACACTGAGGTCGACACCCGATGGGACCTCGAGAGGACCGTATGCATTTTGGATAGTCATGACGTGTTTTTACAAGAAGACCGTGAGGCTATGCTGGTGCTATGGCGCCACTATGGAGTGGAGAGCCCACGTGGGAGGTGCGCGATGACACGACGCGGCCACCCATCCCTTCGTTTAAGGACACGCACACTACAATGCTTGGGCATTTAAACGATCACATGCATGGAGGCACGTTGCATATGCATGTGAGTGATTGTAATTGTCCTGAATTTCGACCCAAATTCCTTTACGTATGAGAATGTAAGACCTTAAATTTCCAATTTCTCGAAAAAGGCAAATCGTACTTCTGCACGAAATTGTAATTGCCAAAAATCCGTAATTTATTCTCAGATCTCGATTTGAAGAAAACCGATTTCACCATTGGAATCGCTCGTGAAATCTAGCTAGCACGTAAAATTTCATTGAATTCGAGATAGTCGGCACTTCACACGCTTCGAGGCATCGCTGCTCAAGCCGTGAAACGAATTTTCATACGAAGTCACATATATCAAGTACTAAGTGTGCCATGAGGGTATGAGTAGAGAAATGATGAAAATGGAATCGATAGTGCCGAATGTCAAAACTAGGAAAAGAAGGACGATGTCATTTTGTTCTGATTAAATGAGATAATGCCAAAATAGGTAATAGTGTTATCTTCTTAAAATGCCACAAAGGAAGAAAACGTGGGGGGAGACTTCCAGTAGCTGGGGGGAAAACGAAAATGGAGATTTCCTTTAGAGAGAGAAACTTTCTGTAATAGAGCGATCCGACCATCGGCTGCCTTTCGACAAGAAGGAGAACTCCACACTGAGGCCGCTGTGGGTACTGGATTTAGGAGTTTCAACTCCAGAGTGGTAAGCCCTACTTGGGTTTACACTTTATTTAAGTGTTTTTCAATGTTTCATATATGAGGTCTTGAATCCTGCCAAAAGGATCGGTCCCAAAACATGGACCGAATGATACAATTTTTTTGAGCTAAGGTGCAGCCCAGAGTCGCTTAGGCTGCTTGGTTGGTAAATCATGAAATTTGTGAAATAAATCATGCTTTGATGTTAAAGAGGCCGGGAATGGCCATGAATTGCGGGTTCATTAAGTGAACCGATGATTAGATTGCCGAATAGTAACCTAGGTTTCACTATTCCAAATAAATAGTTTCAAAATATATTTTTGCATTTAAAACGCTGCTTGATCGAGTGATTCGTTGAATTGTCGTATTTTGGATCATTAGCCCATGTAGCTAATTTTGATGTAGGAAATGAGAATTTACATGACATGATTAGTGAATTGAATGTTTTCAGAATATATGCATAAGCTATATATTTACATGTGAATTAGGATTGCATTGGAATTACATACATGCATTCCATATGCACCGGAACACCCTAGGACTATAGGAGTGAGTGCAATGAGATGAGTCTAGAGAAAATGGTCTCTGGAGGGTTGTCTAAAATGTTAACTATCTGAGGGGGTCCAAACTAAAAATAATCAATCGTCTGAGACGGCCCAATCTGATATACCTGAGTAGTCCACATATAAAAAAATATCAATCGTCTGGAGATCTAATCTAATTGACATATCTCTGAGGGTAGTCCACCAAATATAACATTGGAGACAAATTCACTACTTGGATCGGAAGGTAGACCACAAATATAAACAACAACTTTGTTTGAAACTAGTTTACATGGCGAGCTGTGTGTTAGAGAGTCCGTGAGGACTCTGGGATATGAGTTTGAGCGTTAGACATTCAAGTAAGTGATCACATTTGCCACGCGTGTTTATTTTGGAGCATTGCACATGCACTTAGGTAGAGAGTAGCCCACTTAGGGCGATTTCACTACTGAGCATTAGCTCACCCCTGAGAACAAAGGCCTGTATACGTGAGCGCACGAGAGACTCGCCGCCCTGGGGAGGCAACAGCTTAGAAGAAAGTCGATCGTGGCTTTGGTTTTGTGATGTATACATGCACACTCCTTTAATTTTAATATATGTGTTGTATAAAAGAGAATTGATTAACCCTTTGAAACTATTGGATATAGTTGTTGTATCCATGATGAGTATAGTTATTGGGCCCATGGTCGCTTTACTCATGTTGTGATTATATTGACCTGGTTGGGAGGCCATAGTGTTGTATTCTGGGTAGAAATCTCCGCACAAAGGTACTCTCGTCTCGATTTGTGAAGTGGCATCGGGCAACCCGACATCCACTCAGATTCACAAGACTGGGTAGTCAACTGACCCTAGAACAGGCGTCACATGACCACTGCATGTGCACTTGTACAGAGTAACCTCAAGGAAATTTTCATTAGGCTATTTACCCCGCCAGGATCCCCTTAGGTACAAATTAGTACAAAGGCTAACCCCTTTTATATGGGATGAGAGCCGGACACGGCTTGTTTTGGGTTGTTTTTGTCTTGTATTATGTTCGAGCATAACCAAAATATGTACACCTTTTTGGTATCAAAGGGACTGTACCTTTTTGGTATCAAAGGGACTGTAAAGAGAATGTGATTATAATCTATTATAGATTTTTGTATATTGTAAATTAAATATGAAGGAATGGGTCTCGATATATGAGACATGTGAGTGTGATATCGAGGCATCTGATTTAGATAAATTTCCACAGATTGACGAGTTATCAACGGAACCCCCAAGATAGGGATGTCACAATATCACATAGAAAGTCCACAATTTACTACATCTCATATATGTATTCATCCAGTGAGTGATTTGAATTCTTTTGATATGAACATAATTGTTCCAAAGTGATCAGCATTCGATCTTCATTACATGTAAAAATAAAATGATATAAGCATTGGACACTACGAGTACAATGTATATCATTTGGTCACAAATAATTTACACATGCTAACACATATTAGGAGCTCAAGTTAGTACTTCAACTAATTATGTGAAATTCCACTAATTTACATGTAAACTGTCACATTTTTCAAACTTTTTATTTAATAAACACCTAAAAAAGGTTTAAAAATTCTGGAAAAATGTCAATTAATTAGATACTTAAATTTTAAGCATTTAAAAAAATTACATCGAAAAGAGAGTTCGGTTGCCCCTCACGCATCGCACATGCCACCACTTCAGCAGCTTGCACTAGCATCCAGGTTAGTGGGCATGCGCTGCCATGTTGGCCCTAACTTTCAAAATTTGAAGAAAAATGAAAATTTCTATCAAAAACTTCGAAAATTCATAAAAAAAAAAAATCAATCGTTGATCGAAAAACTACTAATAAATACTCGTTGGAAAGTTTGCAACAAGATCTTTCCAATGATACTAATTTTGTGCATTGAAATAGTCACAGTATTTCTTTAAAAAAATAAGAAAATATTCAGTTTTAATAAATTTTTATATGTTATCGCACAAAGTTCATTCCAATCACTAGATTAAGCACAAAACACAGAAGCACATGCTCCGATACCAATATAAACCCGTGTGGAAGTGGATACTTGTTGAGTGTGGATCTTGTATTTCTTATTATTCGAAAACACTAGATTCACTATAATTTGGAATAATATCCATAGTAGGAATACCTTAAATCCTCAATCTAAGTTTTGGAATAGAGAATCTCTTTCAAAGAGAATCACACATACGAGAGAGGGAAAAATCGTATGTCATTTACATGTTCATTTATTTTTAATTTTAACTTGTGTATCTTTTTATAATTTTCATTTACTTTAATTTATATTAAGGGTCTTGGACTGGGTCAAGCCCATATGGGTGACCCAGACCCATAACCCAACAAAATCTAATATTTTTTTTTTGATAAATAGGCTATTTTGCTTCAAATCTTAAGAAAGGTCATATCGGCATATATAATTACATTTGAGGCTAGTTGACCCTATATATAATTTGATAAAAGGAAAATATATTCGTAAAAGTTGCTTTATGAAATTAATAATTTTTTTAGATGTGTTAATGACATGAAAGAATCAAATAAAAAACTTAAAGAGTTTAACTAAATTGTATTGCCAAGTTAGATTTATTTTTGAAAAACAGTAATATAAATATAAAATAAAAACAAAATGTTGTTTTCACTTATTTTTAGATTTATCTAGAAAACAATAATATGAATATAAAAATTATTAAAAATAAAGGATTATGAATGGAAGTTATTTTTTAAACACATTTTTAAAATGTGAAAAATTACATTAAATTAAGAAAACTTATAATCACAAACAAAATTTTATTTCATCAAACATAAAACTTTTAAAATCTTTTTTAACCTCATATTTTTAAAAGTTGTTATAAATTATCAATAAATTTTGTTTGTTTATTTCTTTTTAATTTTATACTTTTAATATAGAAGAAATAGTTGTAAAATAAAAAAAAATGATTATAATGTTAAATTTTTAATTAAGGTTTCACTCTTATAAGGTCATTCTAGACATATTTAACTATTAATATCTTTTTGCATTAGTTTTTTAAACTTTTTTTTGACATTTATTCACTTTACGCTTTATCGTAATATTTTGTTATTCACAAATTTATCTCTATTGGGACTCGAATCCTAGACCCCTCATTTCACTATATTTATCTGAACTCTTAACGACTTGAGCTAAGTCTTATTGGTCATTAATTTTTAAAACTTTAATAAGCTTTAGAGTTGATTTTTTTAATATCTATTCACTTTGCATAGTAGTATTTTTTTTTCTTGGTAGAGCCGAACTTTAAAGGTTATATTATCCAATTTTAAAATCCACTAAAATCGTTGATTTATGCTCCGTAGTTAAATCTGCATCGTCGATCAGCAGCCTTCTTTAATTAATACCTGGGTCATAGATCCCTCTAAGCTATTCTCATTATATGACAGAACCCATTTAACTCGATTATTAAGATATTAGCATGGTACCCATTTATTTGGGGCTCCATAGGTTATAAAACCCTAGGAGGATTAGTTAGCGCTTCATAAATACACTGCTTACTAGCCTCAGGTTTAGAGATTTGAAATCTCAGAAAAACACCTTGAGAGAAAAAAATGTAAACTGTAGCGTTTAAGAAATGCTTCAAATTAACCTTCTAGCTATGATCAAAGCGCCACACGTTGCGATCTGTCACGTAAAGAATAAATGAAGTGTCACAGATCTAGAAGAGATTTTCAGATCATTTATGTGTTAGTAAATTTGATGAAAATATATTCATCATACATCATATTTAACTCCAGGCGATTCCCACTTCCGCTATATGATTCCTCTGCACTGTATCAGCCTGTTGAATCTGTGTGATACTTGAATCCATAATTTTTACTTTCATGTATATGTGATGTATATTAGATATATGGCACCTGTGATTCTATTATTTATGTTATTTATAATTTTTGGTATTATGAATGAATTATTTGGTTTTCGGGGCCTTAATCCATGGTAGTTTTTGTTGTATATTTTTTTTTGGGATGTAATAAGGAGGCCAATCATGATTAGGCTTCTCCTGATTTATTTATTTATTTATTTTTCTGTATTTTATTTGAATTTTTTTTTATATGTAAATTCGATTTATTAAAAAAATTGTAAAAAGGCTCTCAGATTGTTAGAATGGGAATGATTTTTGTGGGGTTGTTCCTCCTTCATTAAAGGTTTCTACTCCTCGTAAAATTTCGTGACAATCCGAAGCCAGGTTGGGCCGGGCGCTGTTTTTAAGGCCGAGCTAATAAGTGACATGTTAGGCCAAGGTTTTTTCGCCAAAACCCTAAAAAAAAAAAAACCACTCTACTTCAAGCCTACACCTAATGGACTTACAAGACCCGACAAGAAGAAGTACGGGCTTATATCAAGTCGCTGTACTTATCGCTGCATTTTCTTTTCTTAGGAAACCATCCATAGATTAGGCTCATTAATTATTCTATATTTATAATTGCTTAAATTATATGATATAACATGTGACAGCTAACATTACTTAGAATAGGTGTTATAATTGCATCATTTGATATATATATTATTGTCAATATTTGTTTTATCTAGATAATATTATTATGGAAACCTAATTAATTGATAATAAAAATATTGAATGGTGAAGGTTAAAATTTGTCTAATTAATTCGAAACTCATGGCTCCATTAATCCACACAAAATGGTTATGTGGGATAACGGATAAGCATGCCGATTTTATTGGATTGAGTTCCAAAATAAATTTCAGGCTCTTAATAAGGTTAAATGCCCAAAGCGCACAATGCTAGATATTAAAGATAATTTAAACAAATTAATGGTTATTACATTCAATTTAATATTAATAACCCTCCTAACTGCGCTCCATTAATGTTATTAAGGTCTAAAAAGAATATTGAAACAATGGTTGTTTTTTTTTTAAATCAATTTTGAATGGCGTAAAGCAATGTTATCTATAAGTTGCCTGGTCATTTGATGTAGGTTTTACAGTTCGAGACTCCAATTCTCAAATTTCAGTGTGAATCAATCTTTGGTAGGGACACTAGACATGTCTGATGTCTGAAAGTTTAGTTTATTACAAATGTTTACCAATCCTAAAGTATTTGTAATGAAACTAAATTATTGCTATAACAACACATTGATATAGTTAAAGATCTATTGCATGTTTTGTTGTGTGGATTACGTAAGGTTAATATATGTGCTTTTTTAAAATTTTTAGAAAAATGGCATCCTTAACCTTCATTTAATTTGAGTCAAAGTCATTTGATAAATAACTACCACTCCATTAAACCAATCTTTACATCATTATTTAGAGTAATAAAATGGTTTACAATAACTTTGAAACCCATGAGTCACCACTAATACTTCAGAGGAACGCTACTACAATTACAACGGATACCACACACTACATTTTGCTGCTGTTATATAACATCTCGAAAGTTAAATTAATGATCCGAGAGTGTATTAGAAATAATCTGCACTCTAGACGTGGATGTTTGCTAAAATAGCATTACCAAGTAGACGCAAATATAAAGTACTAATGAACACTCTCGTATGATCGGAGAAATGTGCTGGACCATTGTCTAAAATGATAAGTACATCAAGATCATGGAGATGTGGGCTGCCGGGATCAAGAAATGAAGATTGACATGATCCTAGAATCTCTACCCAATAGCTTTGGTAAGTTCAAAATGAATTATAATATGAACAAACTGAAGCTTACTTCTATTGAACTTATGCACGAGATTGAGAGTGCTGAAAGGTCACTCGTGAAGCAGGGAAGTGCTTATCATGCTAAAAGTTCTTCAAAACCTAAAGGGAACCTATACAAGAAAGAAGAACAAAAGCAAGAAGGAAACAGTCCATTTATCAACCAATCAGAATGAGGAAGCCGAAGGCAAGTGCTCGGTGCTAATGAAAAGATCACCTGTAGTTGAAGATCAACAAAACCAGGTGTGTATATAAATGTTGTTTGAGTCTTGTTGAGCGAATTACAATGATAAATGGATCATTGACTAGAGCCACTAACCATGTTTGTTACTCTTTTTGCAAGGGTTCAAACAAAGCACTCCCACCAAGAAAGGACAAAGAAGCTTAGTTTGGGAAACGAGGAATATGTCTCCGTAATGGCGAGGACTAGTGGAGTTATAGTTTTAATAATAAGACTTTATGTTTATCGTATCATTTATTTGTTCGATTTTAAGAGGAATTTGGTTTCGTTAGTTGTTAGCCTGAATAATGCCAATACATGTTTAATTCTCAATTTCACAAAGTAATAACGCTTTATTTGTTCGATTATTGATAAATGGTATATTTTTAACTCCTATGTCCTATAGTATTAATGTTATTGAAAATACCGATGATGAGCAATTTCTTTATTCACAAAAAGGAAGGTTTCAAATGAAACCTATATGTGGTATTTACTTATCAATATACACTTAGTATTCATGGTTTCGTTAAAAGTGGAATTTTAAATTCCTTTGATCTTTGAACCTATTTCAAGATGTGGAACAATAGAAGGCCACAAAGAGGCTCAAGGCCAAAGGAAATCGCTACCATACAAGGAATGTGGTACACACTCATATGTGGACCAAGGAGCGTTTCAAGTCAGGCGGGTATGAGTATTTTATCACAACGATGACTATCAAGATATGGTTATGTTTACCTAATGCCAGCCTATGTCCAAGAAGATACTAAGAGTGGCACATAGAAGAACAATGAGATGGTGGCGGTTTTCTCTCTCCCTTCCCCCTCCTCCTCCTCCTCCTCCCTCCCTCCTCCCACTGAAGGCAATACTGGCTCAGAGAGCCTGGTCTACTAATACAGGGATACTCAACATTTGGCCTCCGGGAACGCTCAGGCCGGAAAGCTTTCGGGAAGGAGAAATAGGAACCCTTTAGATATGGTGAGGTCGATGCTCGCTATTCATCACACCCAATCACATGGATGTCTTCAAACAACCTCTGATACATTACCAAATTCCTCCTCTAGCTCTGAACTAAACTGCTTTCCAAAGACACCCACAATATGAGCAAGGTCAAACAACTAGACACTATGTCTGCCACACGCCAAAATAAAAACAACAAAAAGTTGGAATTCAACGTAAAATGTGTATGTTTATTGGCTACCCTATAAACGTAGAGGTGGGAATATTCTATAATCCAAAGGAAAAGAAGGTGATAGTTAGTACTCATGCCACTTAAATAGACACATAATTTTAAACCTAAGAGTAAAGTGGTTCTTAATATTGACTCAATGAGATCCACCACAAACCTCATTTTTCCACTCCCCGTTTCCTCGTTGATGTCCAAGAGGGGAAACACAAATGCACCTACAGAACGTTATTATAACAGCTGTGATCACTCCATGAAACTAAGAACAACATAAATACAGACTGTAATCCACCTAAACCGCAAAACTTGGATCCTTCACACATGTAATAACAACTAATGCAACAAACTCGTAGTGGGAGACTGACACGAGAAACCGCAAGGTATGCCTCGTTAGGAGAGACTTATCAAGTCGCTGGATAATCCTCGATGACCGACCCTACCACATACGAAGAGGCAGCATTGGCATGTTGATGTGCAAGAGTGAAAAAAGGCAATGGACCGTGAGATGGAATCTATGAGTTCTAACTCAGTTTGGTCTCTTGTAGAAGCACCCAAAGGGGTAAAACCACTGGTAATGATCTACAAGAGAAAGAGAGGACTAGATGGGAAGGTTGAAAAACTTCACAGATTGGTGGCAAAGGCTACACCAAAGAGGGCATAGATTATGATGAAACTTTTTTCGCCAAGAGTCATGCTAACTGGCCCGATTCTCTTAGTCGAGCGCCAGCCTCGGGACACAGATTAAAATAATGTCAAAACAACTTTTCTAAATGGAGAGCTAGAAGAGGATATCTATGCAGCAACCTAAAGGGTTCATAACCTTAGGTCAGAAACACATGGCTTCCTCCCCCCCCCCTTCCAGCAGACAGTTCATTTATTACTTACAAGCATTCAGTCGCAACATCAAGCTAATCGTTATCAATTATAAAGATTGTAGTTCTACCAACCATGCGTAGCAGATAAGAAAATTCAAGGAATAGTGGTAGTCTTTTTTTTGGTACTTTTTTTTTACGAGATGATATTTGCTAACTTGAAACAAATAGAAAGTGTTATTCATCGTGAAGGGTTACCTCGAAAAGCAATGGATATGGCGACTCGGGGTGAAGCTAACTATATTCTAGAATCAAACTTTACGAGACCGAAGAAGGGCAGCACTTTATCCTAAGCCTCCACATTGATAAATAGTGACTGTGTTTGGCATAAAATTCCAAAGGGACTTCTACCCTTCAGACATGAATTCATCTGGCACAATCACTAAACTCCAAGAGAAAGAACTCATGAGTAAGAAACCTTATGCTTTGGCTGTTGGTAGTCCTTCATGTACGCTATATGCTATGTACCAGTTAGATATCTCGCATGCATGGGAGAAAGCCTGCACAATCGATCTCGCAGTAGAACACCTGGACAAAGAAGAAACATATACCAAGTATTTAAAGAGAACGAGGATTATATGTTGGTGTATTCCAGCAGTCGAAACACTTGGTTATACTGACCAGATTTCCAAGGGTATATTGACTATAGTAAATCAACATTAGGATATGTGTTTACCCTAAACGGGGAGCCATTTGTCACAGGAGGCAAATGCATCGTGTCGACTCCACGACCGGGGTTTAATATGTGGTCGCATCTCTAAAAGAAGGCGACAGAAATTTTCTTTGGATCTCATGATAATATTATGCAACATCGGGCCTGGCTACCTTACCGCAGATAATAGTGGGGCCGCAGTACGCCCAAAGAACCAAGGTTTCACAAAAGCAGTAAACACATATTAAGAAAGTACCACTCGGTCCTGATTTCGATAGAGGAGATGTTAAATGTTACTAAAATAGCATCCTGAGGAGAACCTAGAGCCTTTTAATGCAAATCCTTCCTCAATCGTGTGTTTAAGAAACATGTAAATCAGATGGGTCTTAAGAGTCCGCTACTTAAGTGAGGAGTTTCACATTTGTGCTCTGTGAGCAAGACAAGTTGTAATTACTTTCTCTCGATATAATAATATGAAGTTTTTTGTACATTATATTTTACTATATAGTCCAGACACTATATAGTATATGATTGGAGTATGGATACGTCCATAGAAGATATGATCATGTGTTCTCATAATTAATGAATTGTCTCACATTTGAGCAATAAAGTTAAATTTTATTTAGACTTCAATATTTTATGAAATGATCGGTCTTAGTTATTATAAAATATTGGAATGAATTTTGCACATTCTGAGAGGATCTAAGAGATTTAACTGCTGATACATTTCGTGAAAGGAATTAAATCTGTGCGATATTAGATATGTTATTTTTCTTAATCCCGAAAGATATTATAAATAGATAATTGCTACTATGGTTCTTCGAAAGTTGTCAGTTATGAGGCCTATTTAAACGCACCAATATCTTGATATCAGATTTGTATATTTTGATTACCATATTATGAATAAACAAATGAACAAAGAAATATTTCTCTGACATGTTTCTGCATTTCTGATATTGAAAGTCACCGGCTGCATGGGATCCAAGTAGAGAAACTGAGCACAAGAGAATAAATAATTAGTTGATTTACGTAAAAATAATCACGGTTGATATTTTACAAAGAGGAAAATACATTTGATATAAACATTATTAATTTTGAATTGAAGATCCGGGCTTTTAGTAGAGTAGCTCCGATGTAAGATTACTTCATCCCGCACTTTTTAAGCAAGAGATTTGCCTACTTTATTCAGAAGTGAATCTAATGTTGATCA
This sequence comes from Tetrastigma voinierianum, assembly GCA_016808115.1. Classification (NCBI taxonomy): domain Eukaryota; kingdom Viridiplantae; phylum Streptophyta; class Magnoliopsida; order Vitales; family Vitaceae; genus Tetrastigma; species Tetrastigma voinierianum. Next base: position 5,881,106 of record JAEQBH010000173.1, on the reverse strand, counting down.
AGAGTTTTAATTAATACGGGCCAGAGATCCCAAGCTAAATTTCATTAGATGATGTGTCTCCATTTAACCGATTATTAAGATACAAGAAGGAGCCCATTTATCGCCTGCCAAACCCAGGAGGATTGTATAAGTAGCCATAAATACATTGCTTACTAGCCTTCAGTGGTCGAGATTTGAGAATCTCAAAGAGAAAAAACACCTTGAGAGAGAAACAGAAACTGTAAGGTTTCAGAGTGTTTTTCGTATTAACTTTCAGCTATGATTAAAAGGCCACACGTTGTGGCATCTGTCATATGAGAGATGAAAGAACCTGCTATTTAGAAGATATTTTCCATTAAGGCAAAGTTAGTAATGGCGAATAAAATATATCTATTATGTTATCATTAATCGGGGAAGATCTCCTCATCACTATATGATTCTAAAACATAATCCTGCTTTGACGATATTAAATAAAAATTAAGGGCTGGTTGGTTTATCAGCTTTTAAAAATCATATTTTTGGGAGGAAAAACACAGAAGGAAAACACAAAAGAATAGAGATTGATTTCTGGGTTTTTATGCAAAATACAAGAACATAAAAAACACTAAATCTTAAAGAGTTTGTGCACTTAAACATCGTTTCAAAGGTTCTCAATTGCTTTACAACTAATCATATTCAAAAAACATAACCAAACATGACTAAATATTTTGGGAAAGTATATCAAATAATACTTTAGGGGGTAAGATCATATGACGCGAATTGAATTTTCAGAATACCATTTACCTCTTCAAAAAAATAATTTCAGATAAAGTTGTCGATAATTCACTATAACTAGAATTAACGTAATGTCAGCAATCTAACAGCATGCATATTAGTATTCACATATCATAAAGATAGTTCATAGTTAAGCATTAAGATGATCGATCGGTAATTATGTTTTGTATAGCCTAAACTAGTCTAATTATTGGATGACGATGATAATTATTTTCAAATTGGGTTAGCCTAAAGTATATACTCTTCCTTATTTATTTTTTCAGAAATAGGTTTCCATAACTATACTGTTATTATTTGGTACACAAACGATCAAGAAAGGTACACACACAGATAATGCTTGAAAATAATCGAATACTTTGTTTAAAATAAAAAAAATTCTCAACCATTCTATATATGAAATAGATATAAGGGTTATATGGCAAGAAGAGATACAATATATTATTAGGTAGTTGTTTTATTACTATGAATCGCTTCCAGATCTCATTATTATAATAGATGAACAGTTTGGGAATTTTTTTAGACATCTAACAATAATTATATTTTGAGAGCATGTATTAACCACACTAATTTTCTTTCTTCATTAGTTATGTAGAAATATTTTTGTTTGAGAATTATTTTAGGTACCTAATCATAATTATTTTTTGAAAGCATATACTAACCACACTATTTTTCTTTCCTGATGAGTTATGTAGAAATATTTTATTTTTGTATGGATGTGGAACCTTACTTTTCCTTTATTTTTTCACCAGAGGGCTATTTTGGGCTAATTACTTTTTTTACTCTATGAGGTGATGGGATGCTGTGGCCAGACAATAGGATATCTCCTCTATTGCTGCATTTTTGTTTCACCTGGGCTCTTCGGATCTCATCCAGGAAATATCTTTCCTAGCGCCCTTTCTCCCTCCTTTCTCCTGCACCATGCCTCATTATGCAGCAATGAGATCACAAACTCTCTCTTATTTTTTCTTCCCTGTTTTTTCAGTCATTATTATTCAATTAATGTAAACAGGCAATTGAGCTACTTTACATCCTGATTGTGGTGCTCAACTCAACCCACATTGAAGGAAACCTTATTGTTTTCTGATCAAACCTGGAAGAAATTGGATCGGATATCTTTATACAATATGGATGAACAAGCAGATGACTTGTAATACTATTGAGTCGTGCTTCAATGATATGAGCGTCAGTATCATGAATCTTTCCACTGAACTGTCCAGAAACAAGCCTGCGAGCATTCATGAGGGTATAATGGGCAATTCCATTTCTACCAACTGGTCTGGCTTTTTATATTTTGATTTATTTATTTGTTCCTTTTTATTTGCTTTATGTTGTTTTCCTGTTTCATTGTGGCTTCTGTGGATCTTTAGTAAATTTCCACTAAGGCCTTAATTCATAATATGTGGTGGAAATCGAAGGGTTTTGTCATGGAATAGTTTGCTTTCTTGAGTTTTTCTGAACTAGTTGGAGAAAAACGAGAAAGTCACACAGTGAGAAATAAAGGATAGGTGTTATCCTAGTCAAATGAATTCTATTTCATTGCTCCATTTAATGAGGAAATATATGAATGTGGTTTTAAATCAATCACAATATTTCTGAATTTTAATGATATTGGCACTTTTGGCAATTAGTAAAAATCAGTAACTTTAAACAACCAGCTTATGGCAGATACTGTTTTAATTTTCCATTTTTCCGGAGGCTGTCTATATATCTCATAATTAATTTTTATTCTTCAGTATCTTTCCACGCCATTTGGTCTCCTTGTAACCTTGCTTTATTTTATCCACATATGGCACGCCTCTATGAATGTTTTCTATGCGAGTTAGACTTTTTCCTAACAGAAGAATCATAAAGAAAGGATTTCTAGATAGGTCTGTACCTAAATGCTTCATTTGATAAGGTTCAATGTTTTCTAGTGATATTTGGAACGATACATCTCTGTTAGATTCTTTGTTCATAGATTGATTTGGAAGTAGATCTTATGGCCTCAGTACTGATTTGTATCCTTATGACCTACAGTGGAAAAACAGCAAAAGATTTCTGAAATAGAAGCTGGATTGGAAGAAGCTGTCATTTTGGTACTGCATCGCAATTTCAAACTAAAAAATTTCTTTCCTTTCCATATTTCTTGTTTAATAACATGTCTTTTGAGGTTAGATTTCATAGATCTTAATGACCCTTATGCAAATAGTTGCAGTCAGTACACTGTGCCTGCTAAATTATAAATATAAAGCTGATCTTAATAAGTTGAAAAAGGAAGTTAAAAAAATTACATCTGCTGACACTAATCAGGTTGCTCGGGAAGAGTTGTTGGAATCTGGTATGGTGGATGCGCATATGGTATGTCTGGGTCAATCAGTTTTCCCAATTTTCCATTCTTCTAAACTTTCAACTAGTTTCATTGGGATTGCGGTTTTGCATTGCTATAGATTTTAGAATTTAATTCAATGATTGATTTGATTTAAAGATGTTGATTAGTTAATAATACTTTGTGATAATGTTTTCTTTGTGGGATGCAATTATGGGAATTTAATTATCTCTTTATCAATTTTATTTTAAGTGTTCTAGAATTATGTAATAGTGTTTATATCATATTTTGTAAAGTCTACAAAGCTCAATCAAGATATACCACATGTAGAGTTCATGCCATGTAGGTCTTATTGCAGCATGCATGATCATAAAACTCCCCCAACTGTTCTGAGACTAGTATGAGATAACTAGATTATTCTCTACTAGAATGGTATTAGTTGTTACCTATGTATTGCACCTTGTGGTTATGGCTCATGACTGGAAGCTTTCGTCTGTGATGCAGCACCAAGACTAAAATGGTAGAAGAACAGAGTATGATTGAAATGACTCTATGAATCACTCCTAGAAACCCTAGGCTTCACACCAAGGGATCTTTGTATCACACAGAGATTGAAATAACTATAGGAATCATTCCTAGAAACCCTAGGCTTCACTGGGGATCTTTGTATCACACAAAGACACTTGTATTTACTGGAAATTTCTATTTATTAAAGACTGTTAGAAAATACATACTAATTAAGGACTATTGGAAAATAACTACCATTTGAAAATGACACTAACTTCATAGAACTCAATCCAGCTATAGATCCAACAATTATCAAAAGAAAGAAAAGAGAGATCCAATCTAGAATTTCACATCCAGAGTGCCAATGGTCAATAGTCAAGTCCAACAGACAAACTAGTATCATTGTCAACAACGTTGTTAACTAATCTTTTATAAGTTGTCTTAGAAAATACTTCGCTCAAGAGTAACTGGCAATAATTTAGAGGTGCCTTCATTTCAAGAGTTGGCACTGGATACTGAGATGAATGTCACCTTATTCCCCGCCAAATGGTAATGTCTTCCAAAACAGATTGTATTATGATCCACTTAATGCACGTTCTTTGAATATGCTAACAACGATCCCGTCATATTATTAGAGCAATGATGTCGCGAAGAGTTATGGTCAGCCGAATCATTAATGTTTAACCGTTGAGAATCTGGTTGAACGTCCCGCGAGGGGCCCAACGGCGAGGTTTAATAAAAAATCAACCACTGTAACGAACCAGAGAGATGAGGTAACCAACGTCATCACCGTTTTCGTCAGCAAACGAACAAACATGGTCACCGGTCGAATACCGGCAAAAAGGTCATGGTCTTTGCCAACAGAAACTTTTGATCACCATCTTCCAATTTCACCATTCTTCTGATCTTTATCCGAGAGCAACAAACCGCGGATTGAACATCTTCCAACCTTCCATTCTTTCGAGATAAATAAACTCGGCGAACGCGTTGGATCCACTTTAAGAACTTTACTTGAACATTACGAAAGAATGGTTAAGGTTCATTAAGCGTTTTTAACCGCTAAAGAACTGGAGCGTTAAAAGATAATCGCGGAAACGATCCAGCAACGCATTCGACCGCGGTAACTGAGTTTATAACTTGTCACAAGGTCATAGTTACAGAGAGCCAACTGAGGGGGGGCATCAAATGATAAGAAAACAGTTAGACTAGAATGTTGATTGTTACAGAGAGATCAGTCTGCTCATGATAAGGAAAAAGAGAGAATCTCCCTTCCAAAGTAACCACAGAGTCGGGAAAATACAGAGTTCATGAGTTGAAGTAACCTCAAGTCAAGACACAAGAAGGGTTAAGGAGGGGGTTGATTTTACTAAAAACAGAAATCCCTCGCTCAGATGTAGAGGTCACAGTACGAGGCTAGTTGTGAATCGAGCAAATGAGGTGTGACGTATAAATGAGTCAGAGGCAAGGAAAGAAGTGATTCATTAGCGTTAGGGTAGTCATCTGTCCCAATCCAATTCTAATGCAAGAGGTGAGAGCTTGAGCTTCGACGTTCAGAGGTCAAAAGGCTGCAATAACCCATGCTATTCTACAGAACCTAGAAGGTGTCATGTTGATCTAAAAGAGCTTCTGTGTGGGTCTGCTTAAAGATGGAGGAATGGAGTCCATAATGGTAGGTTGAAAACAACAAGTCAAGCAACTAAGATTCGATTAGAGTGGTTAGTTTGCCTGTGCAATCATGACACACTGTAGTTTGAACGTTGTAGACAAGTGTGGAGGCTGCAGTTAACATGTCTTGGCCTTGAAATTGAAAGATGTTTTAGGTGAGATTACTTGTAAAATCCGAAGGAGAAAAAAGAAATTGAAGAATTTCTTGGGAGTTCTTCATGGTGGGGCGAGAGCTGTTTCCAAACTGTGGAGTTGTACTGTGGTTTTCGGATTTTTCGGAAATTTCAAGAACTTAGAAGCTTTTTCTTCAAAGGAAGGAGACATAGGAACTTCATGGGCGGATAGAGGCAAGTGGAAAGGGGTTAGGAGTAGTCAAATGGTGGTCAGGGGGAAGGTGTTGAGGTGGTTGAAGGGGAGGGAAGGGTGGCCTGCCCAAGACCAACGCATGTAGTCCGTGTTGCCGTGGGAAAGGGGGAAATGTTAGGCTCATTTAATGAGCGGATGTGTTTGGAGGGGGATTTAAATTTCTTTGAGTTCATGGAACCAGAAGTGGGGGAATTGGACCCCTATCCAATTTGGAAGATCGGGTCGTGGACCTGCCCATAGCTTATGACTCATTTGCTGGGCCAAGAAGAAGGTCAGCCCACAACTATGGGCATAACAAGGGGCTAGCTCTATTAAGGGGAGAAACAACTTGCAACCCATAGGAAATAGCTCATAGCCCACAACCCATAGTCCATGACTCATTTAAAAGAGGGAGCCTTAATTCTGGGTATCTAGTAGATGGCTTGAAGGAGGGGGAAGAAAGAGTAGCCAACGAAGGAAAATCTAAGGGCAACAACTTAGTCTCTCTCCCGATCAAGCAAACTAGGTACTACTTCTCTTCAAACTCAAAAGGGAGTTCGGAAAACTCTACTTCTACTCCTTTTGGCCGGACTCAAACTCTAGGAGAGTCCTTTAGTCAGGTAGGGCTTTAGAGGGAAGAAGGGATTGAAGGGTTTGAGGAGGAAGGTATGTGGATATAGGCCTTCTGAGGATTCTGGGGCCGAAAGAAAATTGTGAAAGCGACGAGATAGAAGGGAGTAAGGAACTGGCACTGAGAGAAGAGGCGGAGGCGCCTGGTTGGTCGATAGATGGGGGGGAAGGTTGTTTAGCAAGATTCAACATATGTATGGGATTCCCGATAAAAGGATTCCAAGAGGAAATTCTGGACATGGTTCAAAGGATGGACGCAAAAAGAAAAAAAGGGAAAGGGAAAGGAGGGCAAGTAAACACGAAGTTTGATAGAGAGCCTAAAATTGGAGTTGGATCATGACAGTGAAACGTAAAAGGGTGGGGCTTCGGGAAGAGGGCCGAGGGCTAGATCGGGGGCTTGTCCTAAGAGTAAATACAAATTTGTCTCTAATGTAAGGGGAGCGAATGACTCGCATGAGGCACTATAAAGCTCAAGACCCAAAGGGCGGATGTTGTCTGTCTCCAAGAGACTAAGTTGAAGGAGACCTCTAGAGGTGTGGTTCGAAGTCTAGGGGTGGGGAGGTCTGACCGGGCAAGGATTAATGTCAGAGTTTCGGGAGGTATAGTTATTCTCAGATTCCATGTCAGCCATAGGTAAGGAGGAGGTCATTTCTGCCAGATGATAGTACTACAGAGGACAACTTCCTGGGTGTTTATTGCGCGCCGATGTCCAATGGGTGGTGGTAGTAGGGTCAGGTTTCAGAGGAATCAGGCCATCAGAGATCTATGGGATGACCCTTGGTGCATAGGGGGGGATTTCAATGTCATTAGATTCCCCAATGAGAGACAAAGAAGGCCAAATTTCAGGCAATATGAGGAGCTTTTCTTGGGTGATTGATGACCTTGAGCTAAAGGACTTTCCTTTGAGTGGGGGCCGTTTCACTTGGAGAGGGGGCTTAAATAATCAAAGGGAGGCAAGGTTAAATCGTTTCTTAGCGACCAAGGACTGGGATGCTCATTTTGGAGGAGCGGTCCAAAGTATACTTCAAAGACTTGTCTCGGATCATTTCCCTATCATTTTAGAGGGGGGAGGAAGTCTTACGAGAGGCTAGTGCTGTTCAGATTTGAGAATATGTGGATTAAGGAGGAGGGCTTCAAGGAGTTAATCAGAGAATGGTGGCAAAGCCTGTCCTTCAACGGGTCCAAAAGCTCTATCCTTATGGAAAAGATCAAAGCCCTAAAATCCAAGATCAAAACTTGGAATAGGGAAGTTTTTGGCATGGTGGAGGGTCAAAGACCTTTAAACCTGGAAGAGCAGGAAGAAAGGGCAAATGCTAAGGCGTCAAAGACTACAAGAAATGGTCCATTATGGAAGAAACCTCTTGGGGACAAAAATCTAGGGAAGTTTGGCTTAAGGAGGGGGATAGAAACATCGGGTTCTTCCACAAAATAGCTAATTCTCACAAAAGGAGAAATAACATAAACAAGATAAGGATCAATGGGAGATGGTTAATAGGAGGGAGAGAGATAAGGCAAGGTGTTGTTGAAGCCTTCAAAAACCTGCTCACAAACCTTAGGGAGCAAACCCGGAAAATTTAAGTTTCTCCAAAATCAATGAGGCTGAAGTTGTGACTCTCGAACAACCTTTCTCAAAGGAGGAGGTGGAAGTAGCCTTAAAAGATTTGAATGGGGACAAGGCACCGAGGCCAAATGGCTTCAGACCGCAATTTTCGCAATTTAGCTGACATATAAGAGTAAGACATGCGTTTACATTCAAAGATAATTCTACCAGAATGCACTGTACAACCTAATGCTACTTCATAGTTTAAAGGCTAAAGCAAGAGAGGTGTCATGATATAAGAGACTACGTTAGGCTGGTGAATATTTACAAACCTGGAGCAGGTTCGCTAATAGGTTAAAAAAGCTGATGAATAAATTGGTCAATGTGGCCCAGAACGCGTTTGTAGCAGGGAGACAGATCTTGGATGCCTCCTTAATTGCAAATGAGGTAGTGGACTCGTTGAAAAAAAAAGAAAAGGGCGTCCTTTGCAAACTGGATATAGAAAAGGTGTATGACACTGTGAACTAGAACTTTCTCCTTATGATTCTTCAGAATATGGGGTTTGGCTAGAGATGGTTAGGGTCTTCTTAGTTATAATGAATGGCAGCCCAACAGGTTTCTTTCAAAGCTCTAGAGGGTTAAGACAAGGGGACCCTCTTGGGGATGGAAGCTTTATCAATTCTAATGGACAAGGACTCCTAACTGGTTTCAAGTTAAGAGGTAGAGATGGAAAAGAAGTCAAGAATACACCTACTCTCACAGATGATACCAAGCTCTCAAGAAGACTGTAAAGTGACCAATTGGTTCATCTCAGCTGGATCCTAATGTGGTTTGAAGTCTTGTTAGGGCTGAAAATAAACTTAGGAAAGAGTGTTATTTTTCCAATAGGAAGAGTGGAGAACCCGGATATTCTTGCTTCACAGTTGGGATGTGGAGTTGGTTCTCTCCCCACGACTTAATTGGGGCTACCTTTAGGTGCTAATCATAACTCTTAGAGGGTGTGGGATGGGGTGGAGGAAAGACTCAGAAAGAGGCTTGCTCTCAAGAAAAGGCACTACATTTCAAAATGGGGAAGACTTACGCTCATCTGAAGTACCCTTTCCAACATGCCTATTTATCTCACGTTTCTCTTTCGCTTACCGAAGGGTGTAAAATAGAGATTGAAAAGGATTCAAAGGGATTTTCTTTGGAGTGATAGGAAAGTCCATTTGATCAATCGGAAAACAGTGTGCCTGAGCAAGGAAAAGGGAGGCTTGGGAATTAGAGGCCTCCCTCAAACCTGAAGAGCTTTCTGAAAGTGGAGCTGAGACGGCCACTAAGGAAAATGCTCAATGGAAGGACTTTATAAAAATCAAATATGGGACTGCTGAGGAGGGCTGGAGCACCCGAGCTCCAAGTGGCAGCTATGGGGTAGGCCTTTGGAAGGAAGTTAGCAAAGAGACCCTTTTGGTAAAGAGTAACTCTGTTTTTCTAGTGGGGGAAGGCAGCAAGGTCATATTCTGGGAGGATACTTGGTGTGGGTCCAACCCCTTGTGTACCATTTTCCCACACCTTTATTCTTTGGCTGGTTCAAAGGGGGCCATGGTGGCTGAGGTTTGGGATGCTTTAGGGGGAGGGGGGGGAAAGAGGGTGGAACCCAAGATTTGTAAGGCATTTCAATGATTGGGAAATGGACATGGTCCAGGGCTTCATTGATACTATCTCATATAAGAAAACCCTCTCCTCTACCAAGGATAGATTGGTGTGGAAGAATTCTACAAGTGGTCTTTTCTCAGTCAAGTCTTGCTTTGATATTCTAGAAGGTGATAGCTAGTTTACTGCCCCCGCGAGGATGTTGTGGAACTTTAATGTCCCAACTAAAATGGGCTTATTTGCTTGGGAAGCATGGTGGGACAAAGTTCTGACTATGAGCAATCTAAAAAGGAGAGGTATCCCCCTTGCAAGCAGGTGCTCCTTATGTGGGGAAGTTGAGGAAGATGTCCATCACTAATCTGGCTTGCTCAAAGATTTGGAGCTTTGTCTGTCCGTTGATGCTTGGGTGTGCTCCTTGGTGAGACCTTTTTGGGCTGAAATTTCATTCCAATGAGGAAAGCTGAGAAGAAAGTCTGGATGGCTGCCCACTTGTACCTCATCTGGGCAATCTTGAAGGAGAGGAACAAAATAGTATTTGAAAACGCCACCTTCTCCTTGCATAGGCTGAAATCTACCTTTGTGTTGTCTATATGGTCCTAGACTTTTTACGATTCTGAAACAGGATTTTTTGTTTATTAGAAATCTTTTGTTGATATTTAGAGCTTAGTTTGTTGGGCTGGTAAGGTTTTTTTGTCCACCTAACTTTTTTGTACAGGCCGTTGGGTTCCCTTTGTATACTTCCTGTATACTATTGGGGTTCCTTTTGGCTCATTTTTTTGTGAATTTATTTACCTATCAAAAAAAAAAAAAGATCCATTTATACCTGTCAATTTCCCAAAGCTACATAAGTTATAAAGGACATTACTAGATGATTGATTGCAACTTGATTCCTTCTCATATGCAAACTAACAGGGAGTGGGAATGAAAATATTATCTTTGTTTGATTCATGTCACTTCTAAATATTTAAATTAGACTAGAATTATATTCTGGATACCATGCTTATCAAAAAAAGAAAAAGAAAAAAAAGAATTATATTCTGGATACCTATTCTTGTAATTTATTTCCATTTGTATCTAATTTTCATTCCTGCATTCTGTGAACCAAATGAAGCTCATATAACTTAATTCATGTGTCTAGTTTCATTTCGTCCCTGTACTCTTGTTAGTTAATTTACTTCAAAGGTATCGACTTTTAATATATTTTATTGTATCAAAATGTCAAAGAGGATTTTCTTTTTCTTTTTTTTTTTTTTCAGAAAAGAAAAAACTTAAATAGTTGGTTAAGATACTTTAAGTAGTGTGAATTATAAATTTTGATTGAGCCAGATTTCTAAAATTTCAGTTTACATTATTTTGTATCAGCTGGAGGACAACTTGAGATTGTTTAGATTTTTTGGAGTTAAAAATTTGTTATGAAATATCGATGCTTTTTATTGGTGTTAAGCTGATGATTTGTTTAAAAAGTGAAGCAAGCCAACTTCTTGTAGACATACCTTTTCATATTCCTGTCTAACTCAGAAATGAGCATTTAAATTTGTTGAAGACTTGAACCTGAACCTGAATTCCCTTTGACTTTTCTTGCACAATTAAATAAGAGTTTTGATACTTATCCAAAAAAAAATTATATAAGAGTTTTGATTCATGACTCAGTTTTTTGTGCACCACAGCTAAGAAGGTACCATAACCAATAATGGAGCAAAAGAGTCGTTTGAAATAGGACCCATGAACTCCCAAACAGCACCTTATGCCCACCTGGCCTTGCATATTGTTCTTAAATTTTCGCCCCAATTGCAAATGGCAATGGGGTTTTGAAGTCTATGCAGTTAATGGTTGATAGATCTACTTGAACAACTTCACTATGCAATGAGGATATTCATTATCATCATTATTATTGTTATTTGGTGGAAAAAACTCTTTCGTCACTACTGAATGATGGTACAGGTTTCTGCAGACCAAAGAGAAAGGTTAGCAATGTCCACTGAAAAATTAAATCAATCAAGTGAGAGAATCAAAGAGAGTAGAAGAACCATGCTGGAGACAGAAGAGCTTGGTGTCTCTATCCTTCAAGATTTGCATCAACAACGGCAAACTCTCCTACATGCACATGAGAAGGTATGTTGTTCACTGGATGTTTATGTCTCCTCTGAAGTTTTATGGGCAATGTATGTGTTCTTTTCGTTCCTTAGTTGTACAGCTAAATCAAACGGTATATGCTTCCCCATTCACTTCCTATTCACATGCCCTGGTACATGAGGCTTAACCCCTCTCTGGAAAAAACCCAACATGTGCACAGTGCAGAAGCTGTAGAGGATGTGTTGTTTGGTGGTTTTAATATTCCTTATTCGCATTTTTGGGTGTTTTGCAGCTTCATGGTGTTGACAATGCCATTGACAAGAGTAAGAAAATCTTAACTGCCATGTCAAAGAGGATGAGCAGGAACAAATGGATTGTCGGATCAGTTATTTCAGCTCTTGTCCTTGCAATAATTTTCATATTATATTTCAAGCTTTCTTGACATCATATGCCTCATGACATTGCCTGGGCTATGAGCAATTTCTCTGTTTCTTGTGTATACCTTATATAGTGTTTATTAATCATACTATTAAGCACTGTACTTGGCATAAATTTGACAGGTGTGTGGCATTGGATAAATATGCTTGCTGAATAGTGAACTATCTTGTATTTCTATTGCTGATGTATGCTATGTGCAATAAATGAATAAATCAGAGGGACTTCTTTTTTTTTTTCTTTTTTTCTTTCCTTTTCAAAACAAGAGGATGGCTGATAGATTTTACGTTGAGGATAAGATTTTTATACAAGACAAGTATGAGAATCATACAAGATTTTTATCATCTTATCCTATTGCTTATTCTGCGATATTTGTAATATCATTCTCGGCTTATTCCATTCTTTTCGTATATACGTGAGCTGCTCATACATGTGAATATCGACTCATTAATTCATTTTCAATAAGAAAACATCATTTTCTTATATTTTCTTTACTACTTGGCATCGTAGTCATTTTATCGGGGTTTCTGGAGCCAGCTCTTTCCTTCTCGGCTTTATCTTCTTCTCTGTTGATCTCCTTCCCAAGCAGATCTTTTCACCAGATCTCTTCTGCTGCATCTTTTCATCGATCTCCTTCAGTTTCATCTTTCTCGATCTCCTTCAATAAGATTTTTCACGATCTCCTCTCGACCTTCTTCTTACCATCTCCTTTGGTGATCTTCCTGCTAGATTTCCTTCCCTGAGATCTTCTTCGTGATCTCCCTCTCGAAGATCTTTTCAATGATTTTTTCGACTGATCTTCCTCGCCGATTTTTTTCGACTCCGTGATCTTTCTCTCAATATATCTCCTCAAACTATCTTTCACGATTCTTATGATGTATCTTCTGGGCTTGATCTTTCGTCTGGATTATCTTCTCCTCCTCATGGATCTTCTCCGGTGGTCCTCACCAATCAACAACTCCATCGCGACACCTCGTGTCGCATTGCCGCCGACATGTGTCGGGTGCAGGATTGGCAGGACACTGCTTATATAACAAACTCTGGCACATATAAACTTATATGCTCCAGCCATGAAAAGTCAGTTAATCATACGATATTTAACGCCGTGAGACCATAGATATTCTGGGACATGCCTATTTATTCCCTTAAATATCCTATCCTCATTGGCTTATTTCAAAGATATTTTTATCGCTCATTTATTCATTCTTTTATATATATATATATAATATATATATAGTATGCTATGTTATGCGTAATATTGACTCATTTATTTTCTTATATTTTTTCACAACAAGCATTTGCAACTTTATTCGGTTGCGTCGTGAATCGGAGCAATTTCTTTCTGAATTCAAGTCTACCCATCCTTGCAATTATTTGACCAACCAAAATTTTTGTTCATGAGTAGGAACATTTACTACTGATCAAATTAATAAAAGTCTAAAATGCTTAGCCAGGTATACGCCTCTGTTGGTTGTCATCATCAAGCACTGTGCATGATACTACTTGGTTGTCATCATACTACTTGGGGTTACGAAGTTACGACAAACTGTGCAAACTTACGTAACTCCCGGTTGATTGTATTTATCATCATCAAGCACTGAAACCAATATTATCATCCATATCTCCTCCAATACAAAGGAGGCAGGTTTTGGAATTATTCAAGAAGGTAGCCCCACCGTTGTGGTTCTAGGACCCCATTTAACTCCATACTTCCTTGACGCTCCTAACGGATTTTTGATAGATCTATAGTTTCTAAAAAGGATAAATTTCAAAATGCCACAGTTTTAAAAATAGTTTCAATTTTAGAGCAGTTTTGATTTTCAGAAAAACAGTTATACACTGAAAGTTGATTTTGAAAACACAATTTTGTTTCTTTACGTCGGGACACGATTTCATCATTTAGTACTAAAATCATGTTTTGAACCATGAGTTCATTATTTTATACTCTCATTTTTACTTTAAAATTGTGTTTTGAAAACATGAATTCATTTGATACTAAGTGTTGTAAATTTGAAAATATTAGGGCCTTTTTGTTTTCTATTTTTGAAAACTATTATTAAGAACAGTTTTTGAAAACAAAGAAGACAATATTTTAGCGTTGTATGAAAATTGTTTTTGTTATCTGAATTTAATGTTTTTTGTGTGTATTTTTAGAAGTTCTTTGTGTTTTTCAAAAAAAAAAAAACTAGGAACCAAATGTATTCTCAATGTTTTCCTTATTCTACTTGTTTTTGTGAATAAAAAATATAAACAAAATAAACCATTCTTTTCTATACAATATTTTCAAAAATAATTTTTTTTTTGTCCCATATTACAAAAATGATTTTTTATAATAACGGTAGCTTTTAAATTGTTGAATTCCGGTTAAGCCGAAATTGATTATTTGATGGTCGGGTTGGTCATGTTGCTTGGGTTGGTCATGTTGGGTATGTTGATCAGGTTGGATCAATAAAGTCTATAAGAGCAACTGCCCCAAAAACACAAGGTATTCACTCTAAATAGTACAATTGAAAAATAATCAATCAACATGATAATAATAATAATCCGAATGTAAATATCAGAGTAAACAGAATAGAAAGTGTAAACATTATTAATTAATTACAATTAATACATTTTTTAAACGGGTTAGGGAGTATAATTTGTGCTCATCAAGTAAGGAAGTTAGAATTCTACTGCCCAATATGATTGAAAGTGAAGGATTTTTTTTTTTTTGGCTGCAAATACATTTGAAAGAGACAACAAAGAATGAAAAAAAAAAAAAAAAAAAAAATAATAATAATAAAGAAATAAAATAGATTTATCGCCTCATACATTGATAGTAGTAATAATAAAAAGAATGAGTCCATCATGCTTAACGCATGTGGTAGAGTGCTTAACATTTCAATATGGCAGTAAGAAGGCCAAGCAGGCGGTCTTGATTTTGAGCTCCTACTTGTGACAACGTACTACATTATAGCCTGAAAAGTTTTCGCTTTGGATTGTCGAAAGAATCATTTACAAGATATGCATCATGCTCCTAATGAATGATTTAGTGGGACACTTTGAGAGGTGAAATAGAAACATTGCAAGTGTATCGAGTGAAAAAAAAATTAAGAGTGTAAGTGAAAGATATAAGTGTGCATTCCAGGTTACAATTCTTAATGTTTAGACGTGATTTCCTCATTCGACTACGCGCATTGCGGGGTATCCAAACTCCCCGCGGGACTTAGTGCACAGTAGATGCGATATATTTACTAAATAAAATAAAGACACACTTTTACGCTTGCTCGATTAATGTGCTCTATATCCATCTGGGAAAGCTCATTTCAGATAAGGATTTTTTTCACCGATTTCGACCAAGCATAATTAGCTTTATACTGCATTCTTATGACTTCCTCTCTACCCATGACCCTTCTTGAAATCAAATCACTCATAGTAGAATTCATAATGAACTCCCTCCATTCCCCTTTCTACAACATTGCACACCTAATCCCATATAACATTAATAAAAGAAGTAGAAAATAAGAGTCGTCATCTTTCACTAGAGGTGAAAGGCTTTTAACTTGCAATGCCTCAACCGAGTATTTATACTCCGCACTCTCTCGGCACATCCGGACTTCCCTTGTTTTTCTTCAAGCTCTGCTCTTTAAATTCGTGTTGAGCATCTTCCGAAAACCCAAATATATAGCCTTGTATATTTGGTTATGGAAGATTAGATAAAGTTGGATCATTATCCTAATATGACTCAATTTACTCTTGAATCATCTATACTTTCTCCCTTTGCAGCTATCAATGCTAGAAATAGAAAAACTTACTGACCAAGTATCATCTTCAGAATATAATCCTTATTTGATTCAAATTCTAGTTTGATAGCTTAGGTGGTCCAATCTTCTTGATTTGATCATTATACACCTGCCTAAATGATCTCAAGCCCACAGGTTACCTGCACTCAAAGTTCTTTGGTCTCTAAGCTAGCAGACTCATGTGCGTCCCACGATCGCTCTACTTCTAGTTCGGACTTCTCATACCTAGCATGTCCCCAGAAAGCACAGGTTGTTTTTAGTCCGAACAATTTCTTGGTCATACCAAGAATCCACCCCACTCCTTCACCTTCATCAACCTCGAACTCTGAAGACCCTATATTCTTGTAGATACCTTAGAACGAAAATATGGACACTCAAACCCCAATAGTAAGTATGCTAAAAACGTTAAAAAGAAAAAGAAAAAGCCAATACGAATAAGTTGAAATCTTGGGGTTAAGAAACATAAGGGAAAAAAAAGGGTCAACCCACTATTAGAAGACAAGAATATTCTGTTAATATATTGCTACCTTGCAACATCACTCAAGGGTATGCCTAGATATGGCAGTTGTACAAACATCATCTATTCTCCATTAGGCATATTTTGAGTTTACTTTATAGTTCCACCATACCATCATTATTCATATTTTCCCCACAAATCATAGTCATTATCTGATAGATATGAAGATAGAAAAATGTTAAAGGAGTCACAGAGGAACCACTTAAGATCAAGTAGTATAGAATCTGCATATGCATATACATACAAGTTCCTAATCCAATTTCAATAGAGAACCCATCATTTCGACATATTGCTTGACACTGCCTCACCCTGATTTCAGTTTCAGGGAATCACAACAAATAGCAATAATTTAGATCAGACGCATCACAAGATGAATTTAAAAAGGGGGAAAGTGAGCCCAACAATTGAAACATTTACCCTACTGATACAGTAAGGTTTCCCAGAGGGTGGTGGGTCATTAATATGGCCAATCACCACTGTCAAACTTAGTAGGTGACCTACACAAGAAGCAGGGGCGGAGCCAGCTTGGGCTCAGAGGGCACCTCACCCACTGATTTATTTTTAAAAAAAAAAAAAATTCCCATTGTTTTAAAAGAGACTCGAACCCATCTATTAATATTTGTCCCCACTGAAAAGGGTCCTGAATTAAACCATTGGGCTATGGCTCAAGGTAGAAAATGTTGTCAAACTCATAAAACTTATACTGCCCCCGCTCAGACAAAATCCTGCGCTCCGCCCCTAGTACAAGAGTATATACTTTTATAGAAAGTTGTTCAAGGGCCTCCCAATCCTCATGAGACCCTAAATAAAAGCAGAACGCTTTTGTTTCTTTTGTTTCTTTTCTTTATTTTTGGCTTTTTGCTGAAAGTAATTTGCTTTCAGACTTTATATTATTTGTTTTTTTTATTCATAATTTATTATTGAATATTTGAAATTTTTGGTTGAATAACAAAAAAAGAAAAATATTTAACTTTTTCTGAATGCTTTTTTCTATTAAGAATCAGATTTTCAAAATTTTAGAACAAGAGCACGAGAAAATCATGTTTTATGATTCAGTTGAAACTCTTATGATTCATTCTCATGTAAATAAAGCATATGTATTTTAAAATTTTTATTTGAAAATTTATTTTCTCAAAGTTTAGATAAAATTAAAAAAATGATTTTTTTTCTTCATTGATGTATTGTGATAATTATTTCTATTTAAAAATACTCTTAATAAAATTTGATAAAAATATGTAATTTTTCATAGATTATAAAATTCTTAATTAAAGAGATGATTTTTTTCTTGTGATATAGAGGTTTTATTTTATTTTTTTAAATAACTCTTAAAAAAATTATTTATCATTATATATATTTTCAGAAATATGTTAAAATGTTATACAAACATTATATAAATATTTTTATTTTATCATAATGATAAAGTTAAATTATCATCATACAAATAAATATTAAATTAAATTATATTTTTTATACAGTAATATGTTTTTTAAAGGATGTAATATAGTTCAGATAAGATCTTTATCTGGCAAAAATAAATAAATACTTATTAGAAATAAAATAAAAGTAATAGAAAAAAACAGCTAAATATTAAATACTAAATACTATTAAATACTATTCAAAACAAAAATTATATTCAACATTAAAAAACCCGCCACCTTACTCTATCTCAATTGTAAGTTTTTATAAGAATTATGATACGTAATTGTAATCCAACCAAAACTCCATTTCCAAGCTCATATCATGCCTAATCCAATTTCAATCACATTAATTATATAACAAATGAAAATTATTTTTTCACGACTTAAATGACATAACACTTACATAATTCATACAGGAGTTGAGAGTTATCTCTTTGTCTCGGTAATTCTTTGAGAGAAGTAGGGACGATAAGGGAGAGAGTCTGCAAGAGAAAAAGCTAGAGAGAAAGTATTTTTTTTCTCCCTTTTGGTCACGACTATTCTTCGGTCATGC
The DNA here is from genome assembly GCA_016808115.1 of Tetrastigma voinierianum. Taxonomy (NCBI): domain Eukaryota; kingdom Viridiplantae; phylum Streptophyta; class Magnoliopsida; order Vitales; family Vitaceae; genus Tetrastigma; species Tetrastigma voinierianum. The sequence goes on along the minus strand of JAEQBH010000173.1, from coordinate 5,862,951 downwards.
AACGTTCCCAAATCTTTTATTTTTTAAATTATTAATTTATTAATATTATTAATGGATATGGGTCAGGCCGCATCCTCCAAAATCCAACATCTACTCTTACATGATAGAATCGACTTTCTTCTCAATTAAAAAGGTTCATGATAACTGCTCAAAAGTGGCATTTTTTATAGGCTTAATTGAGATACTTTCATGTCCCTTTGAGTGGTAATAATGCCCAATTAGCCAAATATGCGAAATATTGGTCCCAAAGCAAAGTTACTAATATTTCCATGGAGTTTGTGCATATTGAAGCAATTTTAGGTACTTTTGCAACTAATTGAGAAATGAATGGAGGATCGGATCATCCAATGGCACTCTACTCAAATTTCAAGGCTTTGGAGACGAAAAGGGATGAGTTTAGGATCTGGTTGAAGAAGTGAAAGACAAAGGAACATGAGAAACATGAGAAAAAAACTACCGAATACATACTTGCTCTCACCTAGTGTAAGAGCGATTTTTTCACTCTCACCAGTAGGTGAGAGTGAATTTTCGCTCTCATCATTGGGTGAGAGTGAATTTTCTCTCTCACCATTGGGTGAGAGTAAATTTTTGCTCTCACCTCTAATGAGAGCGAGATTTTCGCTTTCACCCATATTTGAGAGCCAACTTGTATTTCCCAGTATTATTTCGATTCGATTTTGATTTTTTTTTTCTATTTTTAAATTTCCAAAAGAGTTGTAAATTTATGGGAAACCTTGTAACTTGCCTTTAATGGCCCTAGGGTCAGATTTACATGTATATGTAGATGGAGGAGGGATAAAAAGATATACTTGATTCTTCATAGCTTTTTCTTAGGTTGTAAATTTTCAATTAATCTTTCAGTACAAAGTTAGTTTATTTTCCATGCCTGAATGAGTTTCCCTTTATATATGACATCTCTAAACCCTATATTGAGTGGCTAAACTTACCTCTTGGGGATAAATGCGGATCCAAATCACAAAGTCGAAGGGTGATCAAGATATACCATTTTCATAAGAAAAGGTATGTTAACTAAATAGTGGGAAACTGCCAAATAAGTCGATTTCATCAAGCCTAGAAGGCGACATCCCTAGTTGTAGGATGGACCTAGGTGTATTCCTTTAGGAATCTCCTAATCTAAGTTACTTAGTCAGTGGGAACTTGGTATGCCCGGTAGTCACATTAGATGTTAGCTGATCATTCATCCCAAGGTGTATTTAAGAGCTATTCTTCCGATTGTTCGAAAGAATTGAATTAGGAAACCCAAGCTGGTGTGCCAATTAGGTTAACTATCATACATAAGAGACAAGGTCGTATGCCACCCTCCTGGGGGCCACTCCAGTGTGGTTGCGAGACCACACTGAGTAAGCAGCTGAACCCCTGATCCACCCTACTCTCTACATTTGACACCAAGATCGAGTGTTTAGCGGTGACACGACCTCAAGGCCTTCTACCCCGCGCTGATGACATTTTTTATCTTTTTCAAACAACTTCTTTTCAAATATCATAATTTAATTTTAAATATTTTTCCTCCAACTTTGATTGACCTAATCCACAAAGAGAGAGAATACCCATCCCGTGCACAACTCTAGAAACCACTATTGGGCTACACAAAGAGCTGGGCTACGCCTGGTTTTTTTATTTATGATAATAACACTATGCAATTTCTATCACGGGTGTGGAGTAAAGCACAAGTGTCAGTGGACTCAAGGAGTTCTTGCGATCAACCACGTGATTTGATGTTGGCACCCGAATCGATGATTTCTCTTATATCCAAGCTAGGTAGAAGAACTCTAAGATTTCCAAGAACAAAAATGACTATTAGAGGAAAACAAGATTAGAATTCTCTAAGATGAAAAAGATAATAGGTAAAGGGCCCTAGGATTTTGATGTAAATGGATAATCCCTAAATATTAAGATGAAATTTCTCTCATCAAGTAAATTGGAACACATGCTCAAGGCAAGTCTCACAAAATTAATCATTAGCCTATCTTGAAAGCTAATGATCTATCAACTAATACCAAGTATATTGATTCTCAACTCAACCCCAAGCTTTAGTGATGCATTAACGAAAGAGTAACTCAATTATGCCTCATAATTCCTATTAATATCTCCATTACCTAGCAAATTAAGTTGATTCACCTTGTCTAATCCCTACTAATACCTTCTCGTATCTTGTAATGTCACAAACATATTAAAGGGTGATCGAATCAATATGAATTAGCACAAACATGAATCAATGAGCAAATAACAAATCAACTATCCAAAGAGAAAAAATTGGCTAATAGCCAATAGGCGTTCATATCCCAATATGTCCAAAAACTTAGGCTTACTCGAATTAGAAACATCATTAAGAACTAATACAAAATAGGAGAAATTGAAAACATGAGGAAAGGGGAAGAAGAAACTCTAAAGAGATGATGGTTTTCAATCCTTGCTTTCCATCTCCTTCTAATCTTCAATTCTTCTAGAATAATCTCAAGAAAACCTCTTAGCTCTTAATGACAAAGGTAAAATCCAACAAAAATCAAACCCTAAGTTGATTCTAAACATAAATGAGAGAAACCTTGGGAGAGTGTGCTCTCTCTTGAAGTTCAAACCCTAAAAACAAAGAAATAAGAGCGTATATAGTAATTTTGGAAATGAGTCTAAAAAGATGGGTCGAGAATGGAAAAATTGCCAAATCGAGGCATATGTCGCGACACAACCAATGTCGCGGGCAATGCAAACTGTAATTAGGCCAAAGTTTAGAATTTTGGATGCAAAATGGTTACGTGAGTCTAATGATCAAATACCAGTGTTGAATGTTGTGTTTTCTATGCTTTAATGTCGCGGCGGAAGCCGTAAATCCACGCCGCGGGACATGCGCGTGTGATAATCCCCTCGGTTCCTTCGATGCCGCACATCCGCCCAATGCCGCCGCACACGCCGCTATGTTGCGTCTGCAAGCTTGTTTCATGTCGACATCGTGATCACATGTCATTGTTTTACCGCCCCACCGTACTTTTCATCCTTCCACCGTTCTCTTTCGATCCCAAAACTCTTCTCATGCTCCTTCCCCAAGTCCCAGGATTTTTGAAAAATGTTTAAGGAGGAAATATGATACCTCATGATCTAGTGGAGAATTTCATCGTGCCTCATAATGAACGGATAAACATGCTCTCAAATTCTGCGGCACCACACCTCAAAAACACCCTGGGGAATCTTTAACATTTTGCTCTCGGCCCGAGCAAAGAAACAAAGTCATTTCCTAAAATCTTATTGTCTAAACAAAATAGATGAGCTACATGAAGGTATACATGATATTCGTCCGGGGTCGTCCCCCCTAAGAACATGGAGAATACTTCGAGACAATTCCTTAAAAAAATAAGGACCTAACTCTGAGTTAAGCAAATTTAGATCAAGGCCTTTAACTTTGTGTGTGTGTGCGGTCTTCCCCAATCCAAACAATTGCAAGTTAGATGAGTTTATGAGAATTGAACAAGTTCGATGATGATCTCCTTACATTAAGTGATTAGGTTCCATAAGCTTGTTGATTATAGCTGTTGAATACACAAAAGAGCAACATTTATATCGGATTTTAGTACCTTTAGCTTATATTTTACTCTCATTTTGCATAAGAATAGGTGCCTTTGATCGTTTTCGTGTTTTTGGGCTTGTGCAGGTTTTTCGGGTTTCATGCATAATTGTTATAAGGGTTCATGTCCAGAGAGCAAATATGGATCATCATGGATGATGGCAAATCACTGGTGAAGCCTCGAAGTGCAATGATGTTAGAACAATTGTAAAGCGTTAGTGGCACCGTACCAGGCAACCGGCACGGCATCCCAGCGTAAATTCACTGCCAAGTGGCACCTGGCATCTCCAACGTAAAATCACCAGAGCGTAACGGCTCGGTACTCACACTGGTTCTGCACGGTGATCAACATGTAACATTACTTTATTTGAGCGTAATCCAATTCCAGTAATGCCTCTGTCCTTCGATCACCAATTGAGAGCACAAAGGAAAAGGTATAAAGCCAAAGAAAAGAGGAGAAGGCAGCAAATGATCCTAGGTTTTGGTTTCATAGAAAGAGAGTGCTTTTCTATAGTTTTGCTAGTGGTTCATGTAGTGTAGTTAAATGACTTAACTTTTCTCTTCAGACTCTTGATTTCACCATGTAATCTTTAGTTAGATCACACAACTCGACTTTCTTTTTACGTATTTTGTGTTTTTGACTTTGATCTTGCAATTACATTTTATCAAGTTTCTTTTATGAGTAGTTTCTCATCAAATATAATTCGCTCCTAGTTTCTAATGAAGTTCTAAACTTATGATGTCTTTGACTGGAAACCACCACTTCGCGTAATAACCTCAATTCCTCTTTTATACCTCAACGAGATCGTATGATGTTAAGCACTTGTAGAAAAATCTTATAAAACCTACTGGGCATCTTTCGACAACGTGTGAACGAGAGATCCCCTAAGACACGCTGTGTTTGATTGCAAATGCAAGCTAAGAGTCCGAAAATCGCTTGAACAGTGTTTAACATCACTCAATCGCTTTTGCTCTAAGAGCTTTAATGTAAAATCTTCCATCAAGACCATTCATCAATGGTTCCTGATGATCGTGGAAGAAGAGGTGGAATTACTGATCAATAAGAGGGAAACCTAAGAACCCTACCAATCATCTTTCTATTTTAAAATAGTCAATTTAATCAGTTACTCAATCAACCAACCACAACTCCATAATTTACTTTTAAACATACATTCTTGGAGAACAACCCTTAAGGATCACCTAGAATACCACTCCCTGTGGAGATGACCTGTGGATTACCACAATAGTATAATGCTTGACGACCTTAGTTCCTACGCTTGGGAATAATTTCGGCATACAAAGAGATCAAGCATTTTTTGAAGTAATCACAATGGAGCATAGAAGTAATCTAGTTGATCTAAAGAGAGTTAGAGGTAATTTGCAAACTGCATTGCAAATCCTATGATGTTCTCTACTTTTTTTTTTAAATTGTTTTGAGGAATCTAAGTGGGTGTCTGGCTGGTATGGAGTAGATTGGTGCATGTCGGTTCGGGGCTCGCAACGAGCAACGCCGACTTAAAGAATTTATACTCCAAGAAATTCGAAGAGTCCATAGTAACAATTATCAAGAGAAACTCACACCTAAACGACATCCCGGAGTCAAGAACCTCTTTTAATCAAAAATGCTCAAGGGGTACCTCGTTAATCCAATAAGGACTCACAGAACCCCACATGAGATTTGTTGCACTAACAACACCAAATAAAGAGGGGGAAATGTTAACTTTCAAATAAATCAATATCTGCCCCCGCCTTTACCTAATGTGGAAACCTCCGAGAGATTTCACAACCTCAAAGAACCATAACAAACCCATGTATTCGCCACCTGAAGAGGCAAGGCTAACACTCTCGCAAAGCCTGAGATGATCCGCCTTCTACTCAGGTATTAAGGGGTCATTCTGAGAACCCCCTTACTCATTCATGAGAGACTTCAGGATGTTTATAAAGCATTCTTCTCACCTAGATCACCTTCCACATAACTGTATGGTCTTATTCCCCTTCTCTCAAAGGAAATGGCCAAAATCTGGTTTCATTCGCGCCAATTCACCTTACCTGTGGAGGAGATGCGAAATGAATTCCCTTAACAAGTTCTTCCCTCCCGTGACGTACCAATGCTCATGCGAGCAATCCAAAATTTTCCTAAAAACTGAGTGAAACCTTGGCTTAGTATGGAAAGATACAAGGACCCCCTCCATGCTATCCTCCTCACACGGTTTGATGTTGGACAAATTGCGGCGTATTTTCATCAAGGGCTATCCTTGAATAATAAACAATACATCTAAATGATAAAAGGGAGAGTTTTTACAAGAGAAAAGTGCGCGAGGGAGGCAATCTCAATTTCTTTGACACCATAGCGTAAAAAATGCTCGAACATGGGAGACTAATACTCAGAGATACGCTAAAGTGCATAGTACACCTATAGGAGGAATCCATCATTATAGAAAATGATGATTTGCAAGCAAAATAGCTAACTTAACGAGGAAGTTGGAAGCTATAGAGTTGAAAGGTAAACGAGGTAACTACAGCCTCAAGTACCCTCCTCGTACCTATGGGATCTTAGGAGTAGAGGAAACCATGTATCATTTGCGACGCATCCCACCCACTCAACTATTAACTCCGCCCAAACCTTCCTTGCTATGTGAGAGCATCCAAATAGAAAGCAAGCTAATGCTCTTAACTACCAAAGAAACCTTCACCTCCATTCTCCGAAACGTATAATCCGTGGTGGGTAAGCACCTCCTAATTTTAGTCGAGAAATGAGGGGAGGCCCACACAACTGGCCAACAACCAAGGCCCCAACTACCCAAAACGCAGTTTCTTAAGTCAAGCTCCTCCATTTCGTAAATTCATGTCCAAGGATTTCCTGAACTCTAACCAAGGTCTCCATCCCCAACAAGGAAATCAAACCCACAACCTTATCAACCTCCACATAAGAGAAGTTTGGGAGACACAGACATAGTTCGTCTGCACTCCAATAATCCACCAACACCGACCCCGAATCCTCGAATGATGTAAGATCCCAAATCACTAAGCTAACTTCTTTATATGGGAAATTTTCAACAAGAAAAAGGAAACTCCCTTCAAACCATCCAAACCTCAAGGTCAAAATAGTGTTGGAGTTTCGTGTCAAAGTGAGGGCACCTTCAATGATCGTAGTGTCAAGCCACCACTCTTCGAAGTGGTAAGGTAATTGACAAAACCATTCAACCTGAAGAACTCAAGATTCTCAAATGAACCGGGCCTCTGGGATGAGATGAGGTGTCGACAAGCCTCATGTTCTAGGACGATGTTATCGATGCGGTTTATATGACAAGCGCCCCATAACCCTCCCACCCACACCTCATAGGTCAGAGAGCCCCAAAGAAAGTGAACAATCATTCTCAAATTTAAGTGGTTGTTCAAACAGTGAAGTCAACATTCCTTACTAGATATTGCTGCATTCCGCCATATGCCAAGTTTATAAAAAGATTCAGGCACCGTAAAAGAAAACTAGGTGTCAACAAGGAGGCATTTATGATCGAGCACCCACTTACTGATTCAAACACTCGCCTCCAAAATACAAAGACCCAGAAAGCCCTACTATTTCCATATGGTAGGGAATTCAAAGCTGGGGACACGCCTAGTGGATTTAGGGCAAGTGTTAACTTGTCATTTTACTCGCATATGTCGACATCTAGGTTAGGAGAATAAGAGAGCCAACTAATATCACCCTCCAACTAGCCGACCGTAGTGTGAAGATTCCAGAGGGATAAATATGATGTATTGGTGCAAGTGGACAAGTTCTACTTTCTCCCGTGGACTTTCGTTGTGCTTGGACACTCAACCTTGTAGAACCAAGGAACTTAGTTCCCAAAGTGGATTCTGGTAGACCATTCTCAAGCGCTAATGCCATCATACATTGTGGGAGGACTAATGACACCATCATTCGTAACATGACTGTTAATTTGAATATCTTTAATGTTATCAAGGAATGGAGATGAGGGGTGATGTTTGTGGAGGTAAACATGGTTGACTCTGTGGTGCATAAATACTTATATAATGTCTCATATGAGGATCCTCTCATGTCTTGTCTAGTAAGCCCGAGTTGGGATGAGGAGGTGACCACATCTGAGTTAGAGTTCCTACACTCCATAATTGAACACAATGAGGTATTGGAAGCGAATGGGTGGGCGGCACCTAAATTCCTCAACCATCGCACCAATCAAGGATTGTGGCATTACCTTCTCGTAAGAGAGACCACCTAAACTTAACTTGAAACCTTTACCATCACACCTCAAATATGCATTCTTAGGGGTAGAAGAAACTTTTCCGGTAATCATATCTTCGACCTTAGAGTTAGACCAAGAAACTAAGCTTTTGGAGATATTGAGAACCCACAAAACCGCCTCTGGGGGATGACAATTGCGTGATATTAAGGAATTTCGCCCCTTGATCTCGCAATCTACGTGATTCATTTGGAAGAGGATGCTGGAGAACCCTCTGTGACAACCACGTAGACGATCAACCCAATAATGAAAGAAGTGGTCAAGAAAAAGAATCTAAAACTCTCGACGAAAGCAGGCATCCCATTGCAGATAAGGGCGGGTCACCACTCGTAGTTCCTAAGGAAACTGAGTCACCGTGGGTAGCAAATGAAAATAATGAGCTAATTCCCACTCTTCGTGTCACGTCAGTTGAGTGGTGTGCATGATTATAGGAGCTCACGCGCACCAGAAAGATCACTTCCCTTTACCTTTGTCGATCAAATGTTAGAGAGAGTCCGTAGGCATGAATTTTATCAGCTTCACGGGTACCAGGTACAATCAAATTGAGATAGCGGAAGATCAAGAGAAACCCATTCACCTGTCCCTTTGGCACATTCGCTTTGTGGAAATGCCCTTAGATTATGTAATGCACCAAAGAACCTTCCAACTAAGTGCATGACGGGAATTTCAAGCATATGATAGAAATCATTTCTGGGAAATTTTCATGGATGATTTCTCGCTGATACTCATATGAGGGACATTTTGAGAATCTACGAAGGTTTCTTGGGAGAGATGTCAAGAGAAGAACTCGTGTTACTGTGGTGTCACTTCATGGTGACACAAGGGATCATTTTAGGTCACATAGTATCAAAAAAGGAATCGAGGTGGATAAGGCTAAAGTCGAAGCCGATCTCCAACTCTACCTACTCCTAAGTGTGTGTTAGAGATATAAGGTCATTCTCGGGACATGCCGATTCTATAGGAGATCTATAAAAAGATTTCAAGCAAATTCGTCCTCATGCAATTTGCTCGCTAAGGACGTCCCTTTCAAGATATCGCTGTGCTTGCGAGGCCGCCTTTGATAAACCCAAACTATGTTGTCTCCTCCCATCATGCGATTCCACCAACTCCGCTTGAGATTATGTGTGACAATTATGATTATGCTATAGTGGGTCGTTTTAGACCATGGGAAGATAAAAGGCTTCTTTGATTCCTACTATGCCGCAGAAGACTCTAGGATTCCTAAGTTAAGAAAACTACACAACTATGGAAAAGAGTTTTGGCCGCTGCTCGCTTTGTGAAAAGTTCTGCCAGGTCACATTGTGTGGTCTCTCAGAACCATTTTCACGATCACGCAAATGGGCACTGCCTCTGCAGATACTAAGCCTCATTATCAGGTGATCCTTGTATTGGTACAAGAATTTAACCTGACTATTAAAGATAAAAAGGGAGTCGAGAATGTGGTAACTGACCACTTATCTCGGTTAGTTCCGGAATCCATTTCTCACCCGCTACCCATAGGGCCACAGCTTTGATGAGCATTTTGCTCTGTTCACCGCCCATGGTGCACATAGTCAATTATCTAGTGACAGTCAAATTCCACCCCCAATGGACTTCTCAACAAAAGGAAATTTTTGGAAGTGACATTAAGAAATATTATTTTGATGACCCATATCTCCGTTTAAATATTGTCCAGACTATCAGATGAGAAGGTGTGTACCCAACACGATCAAATTGGGATTTCACCTTTCACTATCTCTGCAAAACTTGCTGGAGGGTACTTCTGGCCAAGGAAAACAACTGAGCAAAATTCGCAAGCCGGTTTTTACCTGGCCACGCTTTAAAAGACTGCTTTGAATTTTGCAAAAACTTGTCCCCTGCGCAACAATGTGAGGGGTCACAAGAAGGAACATGATGCCTCTTACCCCCATTTTAATCATCGAGATCTTCAATTGTTGGGTATAGATCATGGGGCCTTTTCCCCTTCTCACGGGTACCTTTACATTTTGTCAGTTCCTGTTGACTAAGGCTGAAGTGGGTGGAGGCCATTCCAACGAGAACTAATGACCACAAGGTTGTTTTGAAATTTATAAAAGAACACATTTTTTCTCACTTTGGAGTGCCTCGTGCAATCATTAGTGATGGTGGGCTCCATATTTGTAATCAATCTTTTGATAATTTGTTGAAAATGTATGGGGTCACCCACAAAGTTTCAATAGCATATCACCCACAAACCAATGGTCAAGCCGAATTAGCTAATAGGGAGATCAAACACATTTTGGAAAAAACAGTAGCCCTAAATCGCAAAGATTGGTCGCTTCGACTTACCGATGCTCTTTGGGCTTACCGCATCGCTTTTAAAAACTATTCTGGTATGTCTCCCCATAGGCTTGTTTATGGCAAGGCTTGTCATCTCAGAGAAATGGAGCACGTATATTTGGCTATTAAAACTCTTAATTTGATTCGCCTGTAAACAATGGATCGCGCTGTATGAACAAGCTTCGATTAATTCAGGCGGAATCGTAGAGAGCTCTCGATTTACAAAGAGAGGCCTGCCGCTCCATGATAAGACCATTGTTTGGAAGACTCGAACCTCACCAAAAGGTATTATACGCCTCCGCTTGCACATGTTTATAGGAAAACCCGCTTCTAGGTGGACTGCCTGCTTCAAGTGTCAAGGTAGTTTACCCATATGTCGCGAATGGAGATTGAAAATCCAAAACGGAAATCCTTTGAAAGTCAATGGCCAACGCTGAAGCTCATTTCTCGCACTTCGACCGAAGGAGAGCAGGACCTCGGTAGATCCCGGCTTACCAGATGCTCCTTCGTGAGTGCAAATTATATCCCACCTCGTTGTATATATTTTTGTTTTCTTCTTTGTGGCTTCGCTTTTATTTCATCCGTTTATTAAAAAAAAAAAAAAAAAATATACCACAGGGGTCGTCCCAACTACTCCTCCATTTATTTATCTACAGCCTCCATTTCTCGTAGTGGTACTCGTGTGCATTGGGGACAATGCGCACTCAGATGTGGGGTGGGCATACACTGGTTGGAACCAACTATGCGCATGTTACATGTTCAGTGTATGGTAAATTTTTTCGATTTGCGGCTCTTTTGGGTATAGTACTTGACCTGTGATGTCTATAGCTGCATGACTTTTTATACGCACTCCACGTACTCTGTCACACCCCGATTCCCGGTCCGACCCGATTGGCAAGTCCGAACCAAGTTCAGGGCGCGAGACTTTGGACTGGGACTCTTTACCTGTTTTTTTTTTCAAAGTTGAACTTGTACTTATGGGTACACAAACAATTTCTGTAATAACAATAATCATTTACATACACAAAAGAACTACCACCGGAGTGGTGTCCATCAAAATCTATACACATATATTAAGTCCCATTTACATATACAAAACCGCACTTTCTTTTACATTTACAACCGTAAAGCAACAACATACCGTGACGAACCCCAGCCAAGCAGGCCGGCTCAATCAGATACCTAAGATCACTCTGATGTCCTCCTCTCAGACCTACACGTATTGCAACCCGTGCTAAGCTTTACGCTAGTGGGAAACATATCTTATAATCCATCGGGTAATATGCATTTATACTGAATCACAATAAACATATAACAGTAACAATTATCAGAGTCTTCATGAATTCATATAACAAATTTACATACATAATTTTCCCTGTAACAAACTTATGCTTGTTCAGATCTCTCGTCTACGGTACTGAACTTATACTTAGAGCACTTATACTTACTCAGATCTTACACTGATGGCAGACTTATTCTTATTCCGATCTCCCGTAGGTCACATACTTATACTTATCTCCCGTAGGACACATACTTATACTTAATTCCCGTAGGACACATACTTATTCAGATTCCTTGTATACGGTACTGAACTTATACATATACTTAGACGGAGGTACTTATCATGTACTCATACTTCTATCTATCTTATACTTGTTTAGATCTCCCGTAGGAGTTACAGAGCTTATGCTTATACTGAGATACTTATACATGTACATGTATTTATATCTATCTCAGATCTCCCGTAGGAGTTTACAGAACTTATGCTTATACAGAGGTACCCTTAGGTACTACAAGGCTTATACTTATACCATAGGGCTTATACTTATACTACTCGAGTTTATACTGCTCTGAGGTACTGGTGAGGGTACTATAAGATATATTACTAACGCATACCGGTATTGCGGAACCTTATTCTGCTACCTATACCTGGCACTGTAGTACCACTTGTTCAAAATGTCCCAAAAGACACGACTTGTGCTTATATCATACTTATATTTAATTAAAAGTACCCTAGGTAATTACTAACTTATACTCATACTGGGACATTCCGTAGGTACTAATGAGGTTTGATCCTTATCCGAGTTTATACTGAGGTACCAGAAAGGCCTACTAAGTTTATCCTTATCCGGAGCTTATACGGAGGTACCCGTAGGTACTACCGAGTTTATCCTTATCCGGAGCTTATACGGAGGTACCCGTAGGTACTACAGAAATTATACTTATTCTTGTATTTCAGATCTTATTCTTGTATTACAGAGCATATACTTGTCTTACGGATCTTATACTTGCACATGTAGTTTATTCTTGTATTTCTGGACTATACGTGTATTACGAATCCTTATACTTGTCTTATGGAAAACTTATACTTGTGTTACGCAGCTATTCCTCGTATTTCGTATCTTATACGTGTATTACATAACTTATACTTGTCTTACTTTAACTTATACTAGTGTTACGTAGCTTATTCCCCGTATTGATACTGGGCAATCACTGTGAGGTACTCACATATACCTACAGAGGTGCACCATACCAATGTGTCAAGCATCTGGCCGAGAGTGATCGCCGCACTAATCAGAGAGTAATCAAGTACTACTGTGTCAAGCACTACCGTGAGGATTCCATGTTTTTCTTTCAGACCATTTGGGGTTTTACCCACCTACTCAATAATTTTTGGGTTAGATGAAATCCTATCAAAACTCTAGAAAATCAAATGCCAACAAGAAACTTTGTATCAAAGGTTGTTCCACAACCCCAAAACATTTATCCATACTAAACTTTTAAATTTCCATACCTGCTTCTTCCTCTCTTCTTCTTCTTCCTGCTCTCTTCTTCTCTCTTCCTCTTCCTCTTCTTCTCTACTTCCTCTTTCTTTCTGCTTTTGGTCTCTCAAATGTAGAGACCAATTGCTCTTATCCGTATTTTTGACTCTAAGGCCATGCTCGCCAAGACAAATAAAACCCATTATTGGCTAATTTTCCCATTTTTACTATTTAGCCCTTTCTCTCTTTATTAATCTCAATCTAACTTATACATATTATACTTTGGCATCCCATCTTTTCTCAAATTCCATAATTGCATATAAACTTATTGATTTATGCCATTTATGTCGTTAGCTCCGTGAACACAAACCGTCAAGTGCAGTATGAGCAAGGGTAAGAGAAACGAAAGTATCTGGAATCCGAGACGGAGTGCATTCGAAAAGGGTATATCTATATATCACACCATTGCTCCAAATTTACAAAAATATGAAAAAGAAATTAAAAAGGACAAGGTACCTAAGACTCACTTATGCAAAAGTGTATAAGTGTTTATTCTGGCATCGCAGATCAAGACTTACTCCAGACTCCGCATCGTCGCTTAATTTGGGGCAACCAGTGGTTTGAACCCCTTACAATTTTTCATTCCCCACTCCCCATCAACAATGGCAGGCGGAAGACAAAACTCAGCCCTTTATCCTCCTCACACAAGCAAATCCGAGATTGCACGTTCCTGCCAGCGTTTTCACCTTTCATACCGGTAAATCTTCTCGCTTCATCGCATGCACGTGGTAAGCACCCCATTTCTTTTGAGAGCATCTTTCTCGTGGTATTTTATCAGGTTCCATGGATTTGCTCGTGGTTCTCGTTGGTAGTATTCGCTCGTGGATCGGGGCATCGCTAAGTTGGTAATGGAGGAAGTTTTGTCAATCGGCGGCCACCCGATACTTATGAGACGGGCCACTGTGGATATCGCTTTGTATGTTCGGGGTCGTATTTCTTATAGTTTCTATTCTTGCCATATCTATGGCAAGATCAAGAATGACGGAGTGGGCAAGTTCCCAAATTCTCTATGGAGCGTCGCGGAAAAAGGAAAGCCTACACTTCGCACTATAAAGAAGGGAAAGGGAAAAAGAGATTCCCTTCATCCGAGTGAGGAGGCACGGAGAGCGAAGATGAGGAGGATTAGCCATGCTCTGCCGAGCCCTCCGATTCGTAACCCGAAAAGTGGGCTCAATCAATCGCAAAGCTGGTTTTCTTATTGCGAAAGGTGTGTGAAAGTGATTACATTCTTTGCTCACCCATCCTATCGTGGCTATTATTCGTAGAGCAAAATTTGTAGTTTGTTTGTGCCGGGCTACAAGGGGTATCTACCGACCTGGTTCTGAATTTTATACCAATTTGAGAGAAAATCACCAAGTGGTGATACCTTGCCAGGAGACCACCGTGACGGGAAAACAAGGAAGATCGCCCCCGACTAATAGCTCACTCATTGGCAAGATGTCCGTCGTCGCCTACGAGCGACTCCATTCTCACGCCATTACCGAAAGCTGATGCCCGCCAGAGCCACCGATGCCATGCGTGCACCCATCCGCTATGAGGTTTTGCGCGCAAGGAGCTCATCCTGTGTGGAAGCTCAAGCTTGAATATGCGTTTGATTTAACAAAATTATTCATACTACGACGGTAATCATGGTAAGAGAACAAGCCAAGCAAGGAAGAAATTCAGTTTCTATATGAGGTGATGACGGAAGATCATTGATTATGCCTTGGTTATATGGTGCGTGAGGGATTTTCGCAGTCCCAACTCGGGGTATCAGCATATCCCATTCCCGAATTTAGTTACAACCCAGGCGTGGGACGAGGGGAGGTTAGAGAAAGGAGAATTCTTCCTAAGTCGGGCCCATTGAAACCAAACAGAGGCCAAGAGCCGAGTTTCATCCATGAGACCTCGCCTCACATCCCCTGCAGTTATTTTTAGGCCTCTTCGTCCTCAAACAGGGTCGACGAAAGCACATCCTCTCGAAAAGAATGGAGCGTCTGATCAAGGGTCGGGTTTAAAATGCATATTTGGGAAGGTAAACAAATGACCACGTGCTCTCTAGCATCAAGTCATATCTACCAAGGAGAATCTCGTTGTGGGAGATGCCCCTCCCGACTTGAAGGATTCTGAGGAGCTTGACTCCATCGCGTTGATGAGACGATTCTCTCGGTCGTGATGACTTCGTGAGGTCATCGAGCAAGAGTACGGCAGATGTACTCAGTGGTGTTGCACTGGTAGAGACCTCACTCACGCCATGCCAACACCCATTTTGTTCATATAAGCCCTATTTCGTGAGTTTCATGGTCGTTATAAGCCTTGTAGACCTTTTGATTTTAGTCAGGCTGGTTCTTCCTCCGACTTTTATGCATGTGAGTTTCGGTAATGTTAAATTGAGTCGGCCTTTACAATACTGCTCATTTCAAGCCGGTGCTTTCATGGCACTCTTCTTTTTCTTAATTCCATGGTCCCTTATATAATATCTTTGGTTTTGTAATAGTTTGTTGTTATGTTCATTGCTTCGAGACCGTTGTTTTAATTGAGTCGACTACATTACTCTATCGTGTCAAGTATTATGCTCAATTCTTTGCCTTTTAGAAATCCTGCAGTTTAATCGCACCTTTGTGCATTCGTTGGAAATCATAATCGCAGTGTCACTAGTTTAAATCTTGCTAGGGACTAGCAAGATGCAAAGTCAGGGTGTGTTGAATACAATAAAGAGCAATGATTTGAGACAGATTTTAGTAATCTTTCACTCTTTTATATTTTACTTTCATTTCAGATAAAGAATAGCTCTTTGATCGCTTTCGTGTTTTCGGGGCTTCAGCAGGTTTTTCTGCTTCATGCATAATTGTTATAAGGGTTCATGTCCGTAGCGAATATGGATCATCATGATGATGGCAGCCATAGGGTAGTCTCGGGAAGTGCAATGATGTCGGGGAACACTGTAAAGGTGAAGTGGTACCTGGCATTCTCGCAAACCAAGATCTGCACTTCAAAGGTAAATTCACCGTGGCCAAGTGGTATCTGCAGACGGCATTCCCCAAACGTAAAATCACCAATATAAAGTGGTACCACTCACACTTATCGTACCCAGACTAACATGTAATATTTAAGGGATTGGAGTGCACCTAATTTCTGGCATGGTACGCCTTCGTTTCTTCGACCACCAATTCAGAGCACAAGGAAAAGGGTATAAAAGCTAAAGAAAAGAGGAGGAAGGGCGGCTTTGATCCTGTGGTTTTGGTTTCATAGAAAGAGAGTGTTTTTCCTCATGCCTTGCTGGGGTGGTTCATCAGGAGTGTGAAAGTTAAATACTTAACTTTCTTCGTATCGATTTCACTCATGTAATCTTTCAAAGCAGATCACACAACTCTAGCTTTCTTTTTACAAAAGATTTTGTGTTTTGATTTTGATCTTGCAATTGGAAGTGTGATTTTATCAAGTTTTTTTATGAGTAGTTTCTCATCAAATATGATTCGTTTCCTAGTTTCAATGAAGTTCTAAACTCTTATGATGGGGCTTTAAAGGTGGAAACTCACTCGATCAAGGTAATAACCCCTCAATTCCTCTTTTATACCTCAATGGGATTGTACGATGTTAAGCACTTGTAGAAAAATCTTATAAAACCTTAGTTGGGCATCTTCTTGACAACGTGTGAACGAGAGATCCTCGGTACACGTTGTGCTTGATTGCAAATACAAGCTAAGAGTCTGAGTAAATCGTTTGAACAGGTGTTTAACATCACTCGATTGTTTTTCATTCTAAAAGAGATTTTAATGTAAAATCTTCCATCGAAGACCGTTCATCAATGGTTCCTAGATGAGATTGTGAAGAAGAGGTGGGAATTACTTGATTAATAGTGAGTGGAAACCTAAGAACCCTATCAATCATCTTTCTATTTTAAAATAGTCAATTTAATCAGTTACTCAATCAACCAACCATAACCCCATAATTTACTTTTAATACATTCTTGGAGAACAACCCTAAGGATCACCTAGAATACCACTCCCTGTGGAGATGACCTGTGGATTACCACAGTAGTATAATGCTTGACGACCTTAGTTCCTACGCTTGGGAATAATTTCGGCATACGAAATAGACGAAGCAATAGCAATCTCCACTAATGTAGGCAAGACACAACTCTTAAGATCAAATAGGTCTTTTACAGGCTTGTAATCTATGGCTTAGGTAAAGGTAGATGAATAGCTCATTTAGGCTTGTACTTACCTGAACATACATGCTATGATTTAATGCTCATGGATCATCCTTACATACATTTCATCTTCACCATTGAACCAATTTCAAGCAACCCTGAAACTTGTTTGGTTGCATCTCTTCTATCATAGCAAACCCCTAAACATCATCGTTTCATCATTCTTTCAAGAAATCCAAAAGCTCTTTATTTTTGCATAAGGTGTGGAGCAGTGCAATGTCTAACCTTATTAAGCTTTCTACCTATCCTTAATGAGCTTTAGGTCAGCAACTCCCAAACTAATTGGTCCTAGGGTACTAGGTGTTAAGAAACCCTTTTGGATTTAATCACTTAAGGTAGGAAGGCTACGAGGTCAAACAAACTTCCCCTTGATTTATTTTTTTCTTTCTTCTTCTTTTCTCATGTTTTTACTTTTTTTTTGTTTTTCTCCTCTTTGTGCATGCTTGTTGAGTTTCAACATTTATACACACTCTAATCAGTCCTCCAACTTTTTTTTTTTTAAAAAATTTCATCCTTCAAACTCACACCATAAGTCAACACAACCTGTCATATTCAACATGGTATATTATGGGCAAGTGTTAGGTGTGCTTTAGGTTAGCTTTTAATAGTGTAAAACATCGCATATTTCATGATTTTGAGGCTAACTTAGCACTCTTATTACTTATTTTCATGTCCAACCCCTTTCTCTTTGTGTATTTTGTAGAAATGAAGAGAACAAGACAAAAATCAAGCAATTTGGGAAAGATTTGAAGAAGTTATGCAAGAAAGAAGCCGTGGTCACGACCATAGGATTTTATGGTTGCGACCATAGATCAAACAAGATGAAGACTGTGCAGCCAAGATGCAATGTGGTCACGACCATGAAAACCTGTCGCCAAAAATTTTTAGTGTGGTCGTGACCACAACTATCTCAGTAGCCAAAGTGCATTTGTGGTCGCGACGACACGACGATTTTGGCCCAAGAACTTGCCATTTTGGGCTTGTTTTGGCCTAGTTTTTGAGGGGTATTTATGGACAACTTTAAGACAAGATTAAGGTTCGAACATTGAGAGAGGAGGCTCCCTCTTCTAGGGTTTTTCTCTCTTGAAGCTTAGTTCCATCTTTAGGGTTAGATTTCCTAGATTTGTTAGATTTAGAGTGTTTTTGTGAAGAACCTGGTTTGTAATTGATTATTGCCGGGAAACACGACCTTATGGAGTGTGGATTTCAGCTTAGATCTTAGGATTGAATATATTTGCAGCTTAATCTCTGTTTTGTATTTTTATCTCTACTCCTTATTTAATTTATGCACTTTTATGTTTGTCATTAACATGAATTTGTGGGGTTTGATGGTTGAAATTATAGGCTAAGCATTCTATAGGGTTGGTTATCAAATTTGATGTTAAATTTGTCTAATCTTTAGTTGGTTGGATGGTTTATGCTTGATTTGTTGTATTTGGAGTTAAATCTTTGGAATACTATGGTTTTGGTTAATTGATACATGCTGAGAATTGGATCTTCGATTCTTTTACTAGGGTATCCTTGGTGACGCTAAGGATTACGCCCTAAAATCTGGTTCTGATTCTCTTAAGGTGTTAATCAACTAATTGGAATTCTAATTAACCTAGTTAAAGAGGCTTAGGAAATTAGAAAGGTCTAATAATGTTAGGGGTGCTTTAGGTTAGCCTTTATATGTGAAAAATATAGTATAATTCATGTTTTTGATGCTAACTAAGCACCCTTCTTACTCATTTTCATGTCTAACCTCCTATTTTTTGTGTGTTTTGTAGAAACAAAGAAAACGAGACAAAAAGCAAGCAATTTGGGCAAGAATTTAAGAATCTATGCATGGAAGAAGCCATGGTCGCGACCATAGAGCAAAAGAATACGAAGAATACTATTTTCAACAAAGTTTCAGTGTGGTTGCAATCCCGAGGAGCAAAAAACGTTCGGTGTGGTTGCGACCTCAACATTCTCTATATGGTCAGGACCTAGCCCTTCCTGCAGTAATTTTCACTCTTAATTTTCTGTGTGGTCGAGACCATAAGCAATTTATGGTCACGACCACGTGATGTTTACCCTAAGAACTCTCCATTTTTGGGCTCGTTTTGGCCCATTTTTCAATGTGTATTTAAAGGCACTTTCACTATTTTATAGGGTTCAAACTTTAAGAGAGGGAGCCTTTCTCCAAGGGTTTTCCCTCTTCAAGATTTGTTCCATTTTTAGGTTTAGATTTCTTTAGATTTCTCTTAGTTTTACGTTTGTTTTGTGAATAACCTGGTTTGTAATTGATTATTGTTGGGAAGCACGACCTTGTTGATTAGTACCCAAAAAGTGCTATTTTGAGTCCTATTTAAGATAGGTTTTGAGTGCTTTTTGCGTACTAATCATATTATTTGCCGATTTACATGCAGTCCATTAAGACTTACCTGATTTTGTTTCGAATGTTTTTGGTGTTTATGTGTTTCGTGAACCTCCTCCATCATAATGCTCGCATCGCACTACAGCCGATTTACGAGTTTGTATGAATTTCTGATTTCATCAAGCCCGGGATGAAGAAATACTCGAGTTGAAGTGAAGAAATGCAAATGGGAGGACGCATGCGCATGGGAGAATTTTGGCATTTTCGCTGGCGGCATAGTGAAATTGTAGGGATTGGCGTAAAATTTTGCGCCACATTTTCGCCCATGATAGCTGTGGGCCGCCATCATAGCGAAATAGCGAAATTCACTATGCATAGCGAAAATCTTGCCCTTGTTTTTGTGATCCAAACGACCTGTTTTGTGTAATTCCTCTTTTTCCCTCAATGTAATCATATTATTTTTGGTTATTTTGGTATTTCACATCTTTCGTAGTTCATATAAGCCACTTATGGACAAATTGTAACCCTAACTTTCAATCCACGCAGTTTTTCACTCTCGTTCCGCTTTTCTTTCTTTCTTCTCCTCTTTTTCATTTTCAAGCCATAAACACAATTTTCTTTGAGGATGACAACTCAAAGGATGTTTTGCTAAGCCTCAAAACCTTAGCAGGGTTGCTGGGGTTGCTTAATATGGTTTGGCAGTGTTCCTCTGCTTTAAAATAAAAAGACCGCATTTTTGTGTTTCAACTTTCAAACTAGGTTTTAATGCTATTTAATGTATTTCTTTTAGCCGGACACTTAGCATGCTTTGTGGTTCACTATGGTTTTAATATAGAACCATGATTCATTAGATACATTTATTTGAAATAAATTAGGGTTAAATGTCGTATTTTCAACTCACAAACATGAATGCTCAATAAATGCTTTGGTTCAAATAGGAATGTTTTTAAGGGTTGGTTTTTAAAGCTAAACAAAGATCCGATTTTGGCAATGACTATATGTCATCGGTTCCTAATGCGAGGAAATAACCCGAGACACCTTTAGTAAATCTCAAGATACCAATCCAGCACCCTAAGCCTTCATGTCTCCCCTTTAACATCTTGTTTTTAAATCGCCGGGCTAACCTAAGACAACAACAACACCCCACATCTTTTTAATGCAACCAAAAATCCAAATGAAAGCTCAATTACTGGGAACCATGACAAATCATTTGTAAGATGAAAACTCATTCCTGCTCCCAATTTGAGCCGCTTATACTACAAAAGAGTTTCGACTACAAGTAGTAGGAGGAAATTTATGATACAAATATTGTTGATTCCGGATCACCCTATCAGGGTAATCGAATCAAATGGCGCCGCTGTCGGATGGTGCCAAACTACGATGATGAGTCGATATGTACCTGTAATCTGCATTACAAGTGTCGAGATCTTTAACCTCAATTTCATCGTTTAGAATATCAAGTTTTTACTTAGCAGCCACACGCGCCCTCTTATAATAATGTACCATTTTATTATTCGGGCTAACACCGATCCCGCAAGCCTCATGTTATTCATTGGTCTCTTCGTGGTCACAGGTTATAATCACCGGGATAAGGATATCAGGTAGACTGCAAAGAGTTATAATCAATTTGAGCAAAGTTGTGAAGTCAAGCAGCACAGGAATGGATCCTCTACCCGAGGAACAAGAGAGTCAACAAGGCCCTATGAATCCAACAAAGATGCCGTGTCAATGAGGGACCACATACACCCTCCTAGCAGTGCACCTTCCCGTATCATACCACCCGCCGACGACGTGGTAGCCAGACCCTATCTCTGCGCCCCCGCTTCCCACATTCTCGTGGAATGGAGAATGAAAATCCATACACTCACATCGGGATTTCTTTATGAAGTGTGCATAACTTCTTAAGTGAGGTGTAACCGATATGGATTTGACAGTCAAGGCATTCCCATTAACCTCAAGGACAAAGCCAAAATATGGCTGCATCACCAGGCCAAGAACCATTAGAAGCCGGGCGTAGCCGGCAGTGCACTTTAAAAAATTCTTCAGCTCTCACAAGACCAACAATTTGAAGAGGCAAATCTAAGCACGCTTGTCGCTTCCATGACAATGAAAGGTTCTATCGTTGTCGAGAGGTCTACGGAGACCGCTGCTCGCCCACACATCATGGCTTCGACACTCGATGCTCAGGGAATCACTTCTATGGTGGTGTTCCGTGCCATGAAGCAATACCATCGGAAACAATGTGTGGAGGGGACTCTCAGCAAGCACCCAGATGAAGCCATGGACTTTTCAATTATGGTAAGAAACTTCCAAGGATGGGATGAGCTAAACCCAAGGGAGGTGGAGAAAATCGAGGCCTTCAAACTCCACCAAAGTGGGAGGAATTCTTGCACTTATGAGGATATGGATGAAAGCAAAGATATCAACCTTAAACTAGGAAGGTAGAAGAGTTGAAGGAAAAGGCTACATGAGGCACAAAAGGACTGGAAAATTCTGCACGTGTGCCAACCTTACGTATCAATTGCCAATCCATCGGCCACCTTAAGAACACTGCCCAATCGCACCCTCAAATGAGAGATTCGACGCCGTAGCATGCTAATGCCGTGGCCAATATAAGCCACAACCTAATGCCCCATATGGTAATACATATAATCCCTAATTAGAGGAACCACCTTAATCTCTCTCGGGAAGCCTAACCCCCGCTATGTACCTCCCGGTGCCAAACAATGCTTATTCTTCATCTCAACCACAACCATCACCATCCTCATCCCCTCGGCCAACAAGCTATTTTAAACTTGGAGCAAGGTGGTAGGTACTCTTTGCAGAGCAAAAGGGAATCAATGTACAATCAATAAAGAATTTGATACTGTGGAAAGCACCTAACAAGAGAATAGATGGGCTGAGTACTTAATTTAAAATTGATAATGCACGTATTCAATCACCAAGATTACTAATCACCGGAGGTGATAGAGGGTTGAAGATTCCTTCCAAACACCGCAAATCCAAAGGGAGTCCATGAATAGGTTCTTCCACAACTCAAGGATGGATTTAAGTAAAGGCTATCATCACTTCGAGGAGTGGAAAGGAAATTGGCAAATCAAAGGTCTAAGATCATTAAGAAACAAATGTAAAAGGAAAAGGAAGCCGAGCCTGAGAGGATAATAATCAGAGAAGACTCAATGAAGAAAAACATGCCCCTCCATTTCCTCAAGCACTAAGAGGCAAGAAAATCACAAACTAAGCCGAATTGGGAGGTGCTAAAGGCGAAAGGTAATATCCCAATCGCTTGACATGATTGCAGTCCCAACATATGCAAAATTTTTGAAAGACCTGTGCACCTGGTCAAGAGAGGGTCGGGCATTGAAAGAAAGCCTTCCTAACAGAACAAGTCGCGCTACTGCCCAAAGCAAGACCCCGCAAACATGGTGAATTCAGATCCTCTACAATACGCCAACATCGAGGAACCTGGCACAGATAAAGACCGCACTCTGGGCCTAGTGTAAATCTACTGCCATATTCAGTATATAAGCAAATGTTTGGGGAGAGCTTAAGCCAATTAACATCACTTATTTGAATGAATGATCGATCTACAAAAATAGATCTAAGGGAATAGTTGAGGATGTTAAAAAAGAATAAATTTACCATCCGTTGATTTTGTAGTGCTTGATACCGAATCGATCACACACCGGGCCTTAATCATGTACACCATCCCGGAAGGCCATTTTTGGCCAAACATCGCTAATAACTGAACCTCTAATGGAGTCATGCAACTTCACATTTGGCAATACGACACTGAGCTCAATATTTTTCACCGAGCAACAAGCACAAGCTAGCGTAAGACGAGAGGCAAAGGATCGATGAAGTTTGCCTCGATTGGTCCAAGTTCAGTGGAAACCAATGCTCACAAACCTACAGGAGGGACTGGTAAGTTGAAAGTGAAGCAATTGATGGAGATTGGACTGCATCAATCGCTCCTGCAGAGCCAATGATTCCCCCAACACCACCAAGCGGAGCCAGGCTTTCAACCCAGTTATTTGAGCATTAGCATTAACACTGATTATGCAGCATTGAGGCTTGAAGGAGCTCCTCCTCCTTGATCCTCCATGAATGGAACTAGAGCAGATGAGTCGGTTTGGTTCCACAGACCAAACTACACCAAAAATTTTGATTTTTGGAATTAATTTGTAAATTTTCACTTATTCTATTTTTAAGTAATTTTCCTTATCTTAATTTTAACTAAATATAAAATTTAATTTTTAGTAATTTTATTTTAATTTTATCTTTATTTTAATTTTAATTTTAATTTTATTTTATATTAATTTATCTATATTAAATTTTGTGTTTTTCACAGTTGAAATTTGGATGTAGCAATAATTTTTAATAATGTGGCGAATTATTCCATGGTTTCAACCTCAGGGACCTTTCAGTTGCCTAAGAGCTTTATAAAAAGGTATTCTCTCCCCCCCATTCTCTTTCACTCCTTCCCCTGAGCCGCCCCTGAGCCGCCCCTAAGCTCCCGTGCTCGAGCCCCGTCGCTGCGGCGCCCTTCCGTGCTCGAGAGCCAAGGCCGCCCGTGCCACCACTGCCCTCCCGACTCCCAAGACATACCGCCGTGAGCCGGCCGTGCCCCTCAGCCCCGCCGCCGCCTCCACTCGCCGAGCCCTATTCCACCACGCCCGCGCACGGGCTCACCGCCGCACGCCGCCGTCACAAGCAGCCAGACTCACCGAGCCCCCGGCCACCGGCCGCACGCCGATTCACAGCCACGGTTCGCACTGGGGGCTATAAGCATGTGCCCGGTCCGGCTTCGCGACCCCCGAGACGTACGCAGTAATCTCCAGGTCGCAGATGCCACCTCCCGACCAAACAGAGACACCACCCACATCGGGTCCCGGGCCGCACTGAGAAGGTTCAAGCCCTAAGCCCCATCCAGCGACATAGACTGGGATGGTGAGACCCCACCCTCTCCAAGCAGATCCGAGACCATACCGGGAGGGCCCCGCCTCCGCCGCCCTGTCGACCGGATCGAGTATGCACACAAGTGTATAACATCATCACCTAAGGACTATTATCTAATCCCCGCAGAACAATACTCATAAGACTTGTTAAGACTACATCAATAAATCGTTATGGGATCAAAACACCTATTCAAATTTGAGACTTATTACCCAAGGACTATTATCTAACTTTCGCAGAATAAACCATTAAACTTTGAAAGTGAGTTTCTTTAAGTATCACTGATAAAAGATACTTTTATAAGAATAAACCATTTTCGTGTGGTTTTGATCCAAGATACCGCAAGTGCACGTGCTCCACAAGTAATACAAAATAGATTTAAGTCCGTGATATCGATCCCACAGATCTCAAGAATTTTTCAATCAACTACCCCAACTACTTAAGCTCCATACTATTCGACGATAATACGATAGTGAGATTTTGTTTCAAGTTTTGAAATGAATGATGTAAGAAAAAATGAATGAACAATAAATGAATTGAATATTGAAATATCAAAATAACAAATTTAGATTCGACGCTGATTCCCAAAGAAAACATCAATAATCCTGCAATATATTGTGAAATCAATTCCTACAAACAGATCGCAGACTAGTTTTCAACTACATCTTTAAAACTAGTCCAAGGATTAATATAGTGTGACCGGATCTCTCCATACCACACGCTTCATCATCTCACCTTTAACTCGTTTCTCTCGAACACAGTAGGTGAAATAACTACTTTAAAATCCAGTTGCCTCTGCTCGCATTTT
This sequence comes from Tetrastigma voinierianum, assembly GCA_016808115.1. Classification (NCBI taxonomy): domain Eukaryota; kingdom Viridiplantae; phylum Streptophyta; class Magnoliopsida; order Vitales; family Vitaceae; genus Tetrastigma; species Tetrastigma voinierianum. Next base: position 5,837,698 of record JAEQBH010000173.1, on the reverse strand, counting down.
CTTTCTCAATACTTCATACCCCACAACATGGACCGTTGCACTGAGCTCCTTCAAGTGAGTCACGGCCGAGGCTAAACACGGTTCTCACCCTCACAAAAATTAGAATAGCTTACTCTTTCCTACATTAGATCCCATAACACTGGATCAAATTCACTATTCGAATTGAGGTGAACTCTCTGTCTACTTAAATTTATAACTCACTCAACTCATTCTCTGTTACAAGCGAGAAGAGGATGTATTGATTTAAATATACAGAGCTGATTAGGATCAGCAATATCAGGTGTTCAAATATCTTCCCGAAATTGTTTCTACCTCTTAGAATGCCTCTCCGTGTCACCCGCAGGGCCCCTGAAATCGGTGAGTCGAAACAACCTCGCATGGTACAAAGAGACCTAAATCGGGATCAATTCCAAGAACACGCAAAACCAAAGAAGTCGACAACATCCGGTTCAAATGGCTATGAATGGTGCCACTCTAGAAAGATTATTTCGACAATCACGTCATCAATGGAAGCTTCGGTTTCTAAATTACCACATACCATACATTGTCATTGATCAAGAAACCATCAGAACAACCGGGTGTTCAACTGCACTTGTCCGAATTCTAACAAATCCGCACAAGAATTTTAAGAAATATACATCTACATTCAGTCAATCCTTTACAAATTAACGTTCAACCAAATTAGAACAAAATACACACTAATCTAATCTAAAATAAAAATGGAAAGAAAACGAAAAACAAAAAGAAAAGAGAAGAAAAGAAAAAAAAAAAAAATATAAAAATACATGAGTCACGAATCTGCATCTCTTCAAGTCGCCAAGAGATGCCGCTGGTAAAGCAGCCTTCGTATTTATAGGTCAAGTCGGGCCCTAATTCCAACGCAGCCAGATTTCCCAACGGATCACCCACCCAGCGTTATCGGGTTTCGTGCTGCGACCTCAGCCCTTTGCTCTACATCGCTTAGTTTGGCACTTGTTGCAAAGATTTATCGCAAGTCATGATATTCCCTTTGTTTTCTCGCAGCACTTGCGTCGCGACAGCGAATCAATGTCACACATCAACCTTATTCTCAGAATCCTTTAAATGATGGTTTCGATGTCGATGATCAATCTTTGTCGCTGTATCACTCTATGGCTCCAGTTGTGTTTTAATCGTTCGCTCGATGTCGCCGATATCGATCTTCTTGTCGCGACACGCCCCGCGTCTTCAGCCTTCAATGGAGCGATTTCTCGGTGCCGCGGCTATCAACTTCGTCGCCGGCTATCAACTTTTAGAACCGTAGAATCGTGAACTCGATGCTTTTCGACGCTGCGCATTTACCTTCTGTCGCGACATCAGCTTAAGTCTCTCGTGATCCTTCAATCGATGAGCTCGATGTCGCGACATCAATCCTCGTTTGCCACATCACTTTACGGAATTGTTTTCAATCGAAAGAAGTCTCATGTCGCGACCGATCTCTCGTCAGCGACCGATCTCACGCGACATCGATTATGCCTGCGCCTAAACTGCTGCTTTCGCGCGCGACGTCACCCTCCGGCCGCGACTGGCTGCCTTAAATCACATCGCCATCTTTTCAAACCCGCCATACTGGCCGTGCGCTTCCTTTGTCACGACTCCATCCCTCGTCGCGACATCGATCTTCGTCAAGGACATCGCGATTGCTGTCGCCACATCACTTCTCAAGTCTCCGTTAGTCTTCGCCGCTTCATAATGCGCCCGTCAGACCGCATCAAATTTCCTTCGAATTTTCCCGATGTCGACCGCATAATTTGACAACAAGCCCAAAACCGCAACATTACTACCTAGTCGCTTTCATTTCGCTCGCCATTTTCTCGATTTACTCCAATCGATTCATTTTCATCGCTTTTCTTCTTCTTTCACACTCCCCCGCAAAACAAATCGGGTGAGTTTCTTCATAATTCTGCAAGATATTAATTATTCCTTTTCTGGATGAAAATCAAAACAGTAAAAATGGATTAAAAAAATAGATGACTTTAAGCTCATCACCCGACATCGTGCCCGGTGAGTCATCACTCGCCTAGGCCCGAGCCGCGCCTCCTCTAGCTGGATCAGGGTTCGTCGCCTCCTAAGCATCACCGACTCCAGAGATCTGCACCCCATGTTCAGCTACGATCCGATCCTGTGGAACGTAGATCTTCGTGCTCAGGGATTTCCACATGAGTCATATTACGATATAACACCTGACCAGCATTCGCAGATTCGATATGTTGATCCCAAGAAGATTCACTTCCTCCCATTCATGATACCGAGGCGCTTCTTCTATCCCCGGTGGTGCTCGAAGTTTTATCACACATTATGACATCCCAAGGAGTGCCTGGGTCGTTAGAGATCCTGTCAAAGATTGACGGCTGCCCGTGGGTACTTCAGTTGCGATATTAGCGTACCGCATTAGGCTCCGCCGTAGTCTCCCGCGACCTTAATAGACATAAAGCAAGGGCCCCACCTATATCACGTAGATGGCTCATTGCCCGCCGAGATACCATGGCTGGGCTTATACTCTTCCGCCGGTAGCTTCCTCCACATATGCTCCTCGTGGACCACGTGCTCCGGACTAGCCTATTTACGCTTCAAAGACTATGTGCGCCTTGTGGAGCCACTCGAGGCTCAGATAGATATCCGAGGGATTCGTCGCCCTCCGAGCTCACATAACTCATCGCTACATTTTGATGAGAGCGTCCATCGCAAGGACCGCTCGAGCTGAGGCTTTTCCATCGGCTGATACCGAGGTTGCTAAGCCAGTCCCGAGAGCACTGGGTGAGCCAATGCATCAGCGACCTGACGGCCAGATCAGTCTTATCCACCGAGCGATCTTTATATATGCCACTCTCCATTATTCTCCAGCAGCAGGAGGAGGCAGCAGATGATGTTGCAGAGGACCCACCGAGGGGAGAGCATCTGAGCCTGTAGGGCGGAGGTGGAGAGGACCCCAGCCTGCATTCATCTCCTCCGGCCTATAACCTCCTACCGACACTCGCTTCGGCCCATCCTATACAAAGACAACAAATACCTTCTCAGAGCATATCCATGTCGGCCTGTGGAGTTAGTCAGTCTATGGATGTCGATGCAATATTTGTTAATAATTGCATGCTGTTAGATTTCATGACGGCCTGCCGAGGTCACTACAGAATCACGCCATGCTTCTTCGATCATGAGCCACCTCTGCCTCCCGCCAACAATGCGGATGAGTTCACATAGCCCACTACTCAAGATCACCACATTCAAGAACTGCACCTCCTTTGATTATGTTTATAAATTCAGCCAGCCAGCCTTCTCAGATCCACCCTACGCCTACACCACCACGAGAGTGAGGTGGTCACACCTCTCTAGCTTCCGATCCCTACCCAAAGGAGACATGTTTATACTTTTGTTTGGGAAAAGTTAGAGTCAGAAGTGTCTTCTATCATATTTTGTCTTGTTTTTATCTTTATTAACCCTACTATTTTGTATGGATTACAGATGCATGTATTATCCGATAGTAAAGTAAAGTGATACTTTTTGTTGTGTTTAGCTATGTTTGTATTAACCACTTGGTTATATCAAAAGCTTTATAGCAATATTTAGCATTTTTCTACACTTTTGCAAATCATTTTCAGGTCTATATTAAGTGTTTCGCTCTTACCTTTAGTTGAAGAATTCAGCCCTCAGATGCTACCATAATGTTGTACGCCCATGCATAATTAAGTTTTTGGTCAATTGAAGTTCCAAATAAGTATTCAACCTTGTATCCACCTTAGCTAATCACACACAAGGCACATCGGCTTTTATCAATAGGTCGAGAAGCCATATACCTCTTTACTTGCAAAACCAAATTTAGATCACTGACGACCCATAATAGGTTTTCGTTACCCACAATTGAAGACCAACGAAGTCTTTCAAATGAAAAATAAAAAGCAAAACAGAAAAAGAAAGAAGAAAAAGAGAATAGAAAGCCGTGACACTTTGCCTTGAAACCCGAACACGGTCCAAGGGGTAAATGGCGAAATCCTTAAAGCCTCCTAAGTGTCTCTAAACCTTCACACTGTCGGGAGTCACCGACTTAGTGTTTGCTACACCCGTGGACGGGTGAAGTTTAGCGAGTTGTAGGTTCACTCGAAATCATTCAAGTCCTCGCGTAGTTCTTCGAAGAGTTTTTGGCCCAGATCCTTTGACTTGATGCCCAAACCTTAATTGGTCAGGAGTCATCTGCGGACCCCCGCTACACTGACTCGTGGTCGAAGTTTTTAGCATTGCACCCTACAATACAATCGAAGTATGAAATAAGTGTGTAACCGAATCTACTAGTTTTGGCCACGCTTTAAGGTCCCGCAGAGGCTTTGCTTCTGGGAGGGAATAGCTTGCAAATCCTATTAGTTCAAACTCGATTACCTAAAAACACTTAGATTTTGTGGAAGTTCAAAGTTGACTTCCCTGAATCCATGTCACTCAAACTTGTTCCTATATGACATTTGTTTCTCATGATGGTTTTTTGCATTAGTCTAAATTTTTCATGTCAAGGTAAAGCCCCACTTGTACACACACTAATAATAGAATACTCTAAGAGCATAGCTCTCGTGATACCTTATTATTTTTAGCATTGCTAAGGGACTAGCAACGTGTCAAAAGATTAGTACCCAAAGTGCTATTTTGAGTCCTATTTAAGATAGGTTTTGAATGCTTTGCGTACTAACTATATTATTTAAGCCGATTGACATGTGTAGGTCCATTAGTACTCACCGACGAACAGATTGTTTTGGTAGTTTACAGTTTCGCAGAACTTCCTCCATCATATCAAGTCGCACGTAATTACAAGCCGATTTATGCCGAAGTTCGTATGAATTTAAGTGATTTCATCAAGCCTGGGATGAAGAAATATCGAGTTGGAAGTGAAGAAATGCAGCCGAGGTGACGCATGCAAAGATGGGAGAACAGACATTAAGCAGGTACATAGCTTAAATTCGCTATGCCACATTTTCGCTATGATAACGAAATTTCGCTATGCATAGCGAAAATCTTGCCCTTGTTTTTGTGATCCAAACGACCTCGTTTTGTGTAATTCCTCTTTTTCCCTCAATGTAATCATATTATTTTGGTTATTTTGGTATTTCACATCTTTTGTAAGGCTATATAAGCCACTTTATGGACAAATTGTAACCCTAACTTTCAATCCAATGCCTTTTCACTTTTGGTTCGCTTTTCTTCTTCTCTCTCTCCTCTTTTTTCTCATTTTTTGAGATTATAAACACACCCCTTTGAGGATGACAACTCAAAGGATGTTTGGCTAAGCCTCAAAACCTTGAAGAGGAGGGTTGCTAGGTTGGTTAATGGTGGTTTGCAGGTGTTCCTCTGCTTTAAATGGAGCAGGTACTGCATTTTTGTGTTTCAAACTTTCCAAACTAGGGTTTAATGCTATTTAATGTATTTTATTTGGTCAATACTTGGCATGCTTTAGGGTTCAGTGTATTCTTAATGGTAGATACATTGACATTCATTAGATGTCATTTCCGAGCCACTGAAATTAGGTTAAATGTCAGATTTTCTCAACTCACAAACATTAAATGCTCAGTAAATGCTTTGGTTCAAATAGGAATGTTTTTAAGGGTTGGTTTTTAAAGCTAAACAAAGATCCGATTTTGGCAATGACTATATGTCATTTGCCCTAATGCGAGGAAATAACTCGAGGACACCTTTATAACCTCAGTATACCAATCTAAGAACACCCAAGCCTTCAAGGTCTCCCCCTTAACATCTTGTTTTAAACTGCCAAGCACCTAGTGACAAACAACACCCACACTTTTTAATGCAAATCCGAAAAATCCAATGAAAGCCTCACCATTTTGAGAACCATGATACAAATCATTTGTAAGATGAAACTCATCCTTGTGTTCGACCCTGGGAGTCGCTTTATACTCAGAATAGCTCGACTACCAAAGTAAAGAGAGGAAATTTAGGATACAAATATTGTTGATTCTGTATCACCCTACTGTGGCACGAATCACTTGTGGCGTGTGGATTTTAGCTTGGAGTTTGGATTTGAAGTCATTTTCAACTTAAACTCTATTTTGTATTTCTATCTTTTCTCCTTCAATTTCTATAGTTTTATGTTTATTGACAACATGAATTTGTGGGTTTTGATGGTCGTAAATGTGCCAGTTAAGCATTCTATAGTGGTCAGTTATCAGCATTTGATCTTAGTTCAATCTTTAGTTTGGTTGGACGTTTTATGCTTGATTTGTTGTATTTGGTGTTGGCTACTTGAATACTAAGGTTTTCACCGATACACGCCGAGACTCCTCGTGATCTTCAATCCTTTTACTAGGGTATCCTTGGTGACGCTTGAATTAGGCCCTAAAATTTGGTTATGATTCTCTTAAGGTGTGAATCAATTAATCGGGATTCAAATTAACCTAGTTAAAGAGGCTTAGGGAATTAGAAAGGTCTAGTACTAAGCGGATTTCACTAGGAGGGACACCAAATGTATTAAGTGAGGATTGTAAGGACATAACTGTGACCAATAGAACTCTCGAGGTCAAACTGCCTTTGAAAAGTATCGCCCTATTGACCTAGAAGAACGTAACTATGAATAGGTGGATAGTGCGAGAAAATACAAGGGGGGCACTTAAAGTAGGATCTCTCAGATCAGAAATTCACTAATTCAAGTTTTAATTCACTACAAGTGAGCCTTATCTAGATGAATCCTTAAACATCAATGAAGATAACCAACCCTAGTTCCTCCTCAAGTAGCTTTCTCCCGGTTTTAGTTGATTATTCTAGTTTTCACAAAGCATCCTGTTTTTGTTTAGTTTAGTTTTTATCATCTCAAACAATTGAGTCGCTCAAATAGTGAACGACTTTAGTAGTCGGGGTACTTAATCCTCACTAAAACCAAACCTTCCTTGTGGGGTCGATACATGGTTTTGAAAGAAATCCACTTTATTACTTGTGCTACCCGTGTACTTGCGATTAGCAACAAGTTTTTGGCATCGTTGCTGGGGAAGTTATGGTTTGGTTTGGATTGATATTTTGGAAAAAGAGAAGCTTGCTAATTTTAGCAAAAATTTTCTTTTCCTATTTCTTTTTGTTTCTTATTTGTATTTTGTATACTTCATTTTTTCTTTTATTTTGTATTTTTCTTTTAGGTGCTTAGCATAAATGAGCAATGAATCAATAAATGAGCGCATATCCGTAAACGGTCGAATTCGTGCGACGTTCCAACCCATAACATTTCCATTTTGGGCTCATTTTGGCCCATTTTTCTAGGTTTATTTAAGGATGTTTTTCATACATTTGTAGGGTTCGAAATCTTGGAGAAGGAGGCTCTTTTTTAGGGTTCTTTTCCTCTCTTGAAAGTTTTGTTCCATTTTAGGTTTAGTTTTCCAGTTTTGAGTAGATTTAGTTTTGTTTTATGAGAGTTTTTGGTTGTAATTGAAGTTTGATGAGAAATATAACTTTATAGATTGGGGATTTCAGCTTGGAGTATGGAATTGCATTTATTCAAAGCTTATAGCCCTGTTTTGTATCTCTATTCCTTCACTTTCTTCAATTTCTGCAGCTTCTTATTTATTATTGATATGAATTTGTGGATCTTGATAGTTGAAATGTTAGGCTAAGTTTTATACAGGGCTGGTTATCAGATGTGATATTTATTTTTGTCTAATCTTTGTTTGGTTGATTGAGATATGCTTGATTTGTTGTGTTTGGTGTTAGATCTTTAGAATATTAAGGTTTTGGTTAATTAATTTGTGCTGAGAGTTAGGTCTTCGATCCTTTTACTAGGATATCCTTGGTGACGCTTGAATTACGCCCTAAAATATGGTCCCAACTCTCTTAAGGTGTGAGTTAATTAATTAGAATACTAATTAACCTAGTTAAAGAGACCAAGGGAATTGGAAAAGTCTAGTACTAGGTGGATTTCACTAGGAGGGGACATCGAACCCATTAAGTGCGGATTACATGTACGTGATTGTGACTAATCCAAGCTTAGTCTGGGTAGCTCTATTGCAAGGACGTAACAGTGACCAATAAAGCTCTTAAGGAAAAATACCATAGAAAAGTATCGCCTTATCGACCTAGAAGGACATAACTGTGAATAGGTGGATAGTGCGAGAAAATATAAGGAGGAACACGAAAGTGGGATCCTTGTACCATGTCCATGGACCAACTCAGGTTGTAATTCATTCATCCCGGGCCTTATCTAGATGAATCCTTAAACATCAATGAAGATAACCAACCCTAGTTCCTCCTTGAGTCGTTTTCTCCCGTTTTTAGTCAATTACTGCGGTTTTCACAAATTATTCTTGTTTTTTTTAGTTTATTTTTATTATTTTTATAACTTCACCTAATTCAGCTCCTATTTTGATAGTCCCAAAGAGAAAGACAAAGGGTCACGTTGTATCAGGTGGATGCCTCAAGGCCCGGATTGGGATGCGTTTTGATGCAGTCTGGCAGAGTGGTAGCTTATGGTTCCCGCCAGTTGAAGAATCATGAGTAGAATTACCCCACACACGACATGGAGTTGGCAGCCGTAGTCTTCGCCTTGAAGATTTGGCGCTACTATTTGTATGGTGAGCAGTTTGAGGTGTACTCAGACCACAAAAGTCTGAAGTATATCTTTACATAGCGGGACCTCAATATGACGCAATGCAGATGGATGGAGTTCCTAGAGGATTATGAATTCACTCTTAATTACCATCCAGGTAAGACAAATGTGGTGGCTGATGCACTCAAGTCACCCGGGAGCACCGCTAGTATACTCCCGAATGCAAGTGTATGCTCGAGACTCAAGGGCTACATAAAGACAACGAGAAAGGTGCCTGTGGCACTTTGGGAGTCCGCAGCTACATCCCGCTCTCTATTGAGCGAGTGATTGAGTCCCGGTGATAGGACGCGAGATAAGGTCCATCAGGATCTGGCACGCTAGCATTAAAGATCTAGGTTTGACCATCCACACAGATGGTAAATACTCAAGCATGAGGACTAGGCAGGACTCCTATTCTGCCTGGACTCTATGGAAAGCCCATTGGAGTCAAGTTTCCAACCGGATGCCTCGGAGGGCGTAAGGCCGGAGACTACCTAAAGGGGCATTCGGCAGTAAGGTAGGCTGTCCCAGCGGGATCGCTTACCATGTGTGACCTCCAACTTCAAGGTCATGTCTTTCGTCCGAACTCCCGGATTCGGTGTTCTTAGACTCTATGGAATCCCATTGAGTCAAGTTTCCAGCGCTGGATTCCTCAGGCAGGGTTCTGGATCCGTCCGAAAAGGGGCATTCGGGTAAGTAAGGTAGGCTATCCGGGGTAGGACTCCGCCTTGTCGGCGACCTCCAACTCGAAGGCCATAACTTTCTCCTCCGAACCCGATTCGTGTTCTTGACCTCCCATGGAAGCCTATTGAGTCAAGTTTCATCCCGATGCCCGTGGAGGCACAGGTGTTGGAGCCATCCAAAAAGGGCATTCGGGCCGCCGCCCAGGTCGCTCTGGGGTAAGGTCAGTTTAGTCATGTGTGACCTCCAACTCTGGTGTCATAACTTTCAGTTCGAACTCCGTTTCTGTGTGTTCTTAGACTTCATAGAAATCCCATTGAGTCAAGATTTGAGCCATGTTCTGTGGGAGACATTGGGCAATCAGCAAGTTAGTGCTAGCCGCTAGGTTGTGTGTTATGGCTTGTGTGAATAACATGCGCAGAATATAACATGTTAATGCATGTCAGATGTCAGGATATCACGGGTCGTGCATGGAGAGAATTATATGTACACTATAATTATCCATGGGTATGTTGATGCTGTTTTCATATATATATATATATATATATATATATATATATGCATGCTTGATATATTAACATGAATAATTGTGAAATGACATATTGCATTTCATATGCACTGGGGCAACCTAGAACAGTAGGTGTGAGTGCATGTCATGTTTTCAGAGGGTTGGCTTACAATTGGTTATCGGAGTATGTCCACAAAAAAAATGAAAATCTGAGGGTTGTCAAATGAATTTTATGGGAAGGTTTTCTCCTCAAGAATTGCTCGAGAGTTATCCAACACCTAACTCGAGGAAAGACCATGATCAAGTTTCGAGGGTTATCCAAGAATTCACCTCGTAGGCTTCAAAATAATTTTATCTTGTAATGGTATTATGTTTCGTGAACAAAACCTTTGTTTTGAAATTGTTGTTTCCTTTCACACCTTGCTTAGGTAATGTGTGTGAGGGAGTCATGAGGGCTCGAGATGGGATGGGTGAGCCACGATTCTCATCCATAACATGTGCATATTCGAAAGGTGGACTCAGATAAGCCTTACTTGAATGTTCGTGTGCCACTGCATGAACACTTAGGTGGGAGTAACCCTTGTAGGAGATTATCACCACTGGGCTTTGTTCACCTCGTCGTGGGATCCCCTTCGTGCACGGACTCCAAGATGTGCGCACGACGCTCCTCTCAGAGGCCGAGATTGCGAAGTCGCCGGACAAGGGCTCCTCATTTGTGCTTTTGTGTATATATTAGAACGAACCGCTTTTAATATATGTTTTGTATTAATAAAGGATGTAATAAACTCTTGAAACTATGGTAATATAGTTGATTATATTTTGATGAGTATGGTTTTATGGGCCTACGTGGCCATTTTTACTATGTAATGGGTCTCATGATACGAGACTCACAGTGTTTCCGCAGGGCCGACAAGGTCAAACCTGACACCCCGGATTCAGCGCTACACATGTTCAACGGAGGTCTTTGCATTTTCCCTCTAAGAGGATTTTATGCATGAAAATGTAAGGATCGATTCTTTCAAATCTTCCACTCAACCAAGCAATCAGCTTCCTGTATTTTCTCCGAGAATCTCTGCTAGCCGTTTTTCAAGCATAGTCGATACAACTATGTAATTCGCCAGTTTTACTTTCTAGTCCTAAGAAAGCATACTTCAAGCGTGTGGGTAATTCCTTCAAGGTTAACTGATTCGTGCCACAAAAGGGTGATCCGGAATCAACAAAATTTATACCTGTTCTCCCACTACGTAGTCAAGCTAACAGATACGGCAGTCTGTGGTCGAACACGGATGAGTTCATCCTACCTAATTATTTGCACGTTGTTTGAAAATGGTGAGACTTTTATTTGGATTTTTGGATTTAGTTAAAAACATGGGAGGTTGGTTGTTCACTGATTAATTGTAATGGCTTAAATGAAAGTGTGAAATGGTAACCTCGAAGGCTTGGGTCACTAGCTTGATAACATGGGGGTATTACAGTGTCCTCTGGGTTATTTTCCCCTCTCATTAGGGCACTGGACATATAGTCAAAGCCAAAACCTGATCTTTGTTTAGCTATAAACCTAACCCAAAACTAATTTATTTGAGTCAACCCAAGTACTAAGCATTCAAAGTCCCATTCGCCTTGAAACCCCAGCATTTAACCCTGCCTCTATGGCCTCAGAATGCCATCTAGAAGTAACACAGTGCATCTACCATTAAGAATGCACCGAACCCTAAAGCATGACAAGTATTGACCAAAAAGAAAGACATTAAATGGCATTAAACCCTAGTTTGGAAAGTTTGGGAACCATAAAATGCAAAGACTCAGAATATTCAAAGCATGAGGACAACCTCGTAGTAGCCTCAAAACAAAAAGCAGCAACCCTCCTCTTTCTATGCTGATGAGGCTTAGCTACATCCCTTGAGTTGTCATCCTCAAGGGGGTGTTTGCGCCCGAGAAAAATGAGAGAAAGAGAGAGAAGAGAGCAAAATGAGACCTAAATGAAAGTCATGAAAACTTTATAAAATGAAAAGTTGCTTAGGGTTACAGTTGTGGGGCTTTTATATAGTCAACCCCAAAGTGTGAAAATACAAAAATGCTCTAAAATATGAAATTACATATGGACAAAATGGTAATATATATCAAAAACGTGTCGCTAGAACCAAAAAATACCAAAAACACAGGGAAAGCACTCGCTGATAGCAAATTTCCTAGCATAGCTAGGCTCGCTAGTTATAAATTTCGCTTAGCCTAGCTAAATTTTTGTAAGATAGCCAAATTGGAAATTCGCTATGAATGTTGAATTCGCTACTAGTTTAAATTCGCTAGCCTAGCGGTTCTTTCACATAAAGTAAAATCGCAGACGCTGTACTTCGCTATGTTTGCGAAATTTTCGCAAGCATAGCGAAAATCCCCCGCTTGCCTGCTTTGCTACTCGCATCCCCGCAACCTTCTTCATCCACTTCACATTTCTTCATCTGATGGTTGAAAACACCGGTGAATCCTCAAAGATCTGAAACATCTCGACATCAACTTGAACTAATTACCGAGGCACGCAAAACCTCGTGTTCCTTCCACGCCAAAAAACAAACTCGAATGGAATTAGTGAAACTAGCGACTCCAAGACACACTGTTCCGCGAATTGAGGTGATTAGCGCAAAGCACACTGCTAAAAACCTATCTTGAATAGGGGCTCAAAATAGCACTTCGCACTAATCACACTCCCCAACCCATACGCTGCTAGTCCCTTAGTAATGCTAAAATAATAATGCTGCATGTCGTGCTTTTACAAAAGTGTATGTGGTTCAAAAGCCGCATGTACGTGTAAGCTTTACCTTTAGCATGAATACTTTGGTACTCAGATGAAACCATGAAAGAACAAACCATATAAGAACAAGTTTTAGGGCAACATTGGTTCCAAGGAAGTCAACTAATTTCCACCAAAATCTAATTGTTCCTAATGTAACCACAAATTGGAGCCAATAAATGCAAAGCTATTCCCTCCCAACCTAGCTACTCGCACGTGCCTAAACTCTGTCACCAACCTAAATGTGGCTAGCGACGCCTTCTTCCTTGATTGCTATGTAGGGTGCAATGCTAAAAACTCGATTTCACCAGTCCTAATCTGGGTCCACCGATGACTCCTAAACCAATTAAGGTTTTAGGGCATCAAGCCAAAAGGATCACTTGACCACAAACTCGCAGTTTCACCCCACCGAATGGCTTCAGAATTAAGCACCTACAACACGCTAAACTTCACCCATCCACCAAGTGTAGCGAACACAAAATGACCCCAACCAATTAAGGTTTAGGCATCTGGTTTTAAAGGCTACCATATACCCCTGACCGCGGTTCGTTTCACAAAGCACGACTTTATTTTTCTTTTCTTTTTCTTTTCTTTTGCTTTTCTTTTCCTTTGGAAGACTCTTACTGGTCTTCAAACATGGGTCACACAAACCTACATGGGTCATCAACAAATTTAAGGCCTACGGTAAAGTGGAAAGAGGTATAAAGCTTCGCAACCTATTGGTACAACATGGTGTGCAGTGTGTGAATTAGCTAAAGGGGGAATGTTCAAGGTTGACTATGCCGAGATTTCAATTGACCAAAAACTAAATCATGCATAGAAATGTTCTAACATTAAGGTAACATACAGGGCTTCAATTTTTCAACTAAAGGCAAGAGTAGAAACACAAAATGCAATTTAAAAATTAAAGAGAAACGAATTTGGCTCCTGCAGGACATGAAGAACCAGTAAAACTGAATTCCAAAAATATGAAAATTACCTCGAACTGGCTTGGCATGGGAATGTAAAACCAAAAGATGGAACTGTATCTCTCAAATGTGAAGTGGTCGAAGAGTCATTTCCATTTGTTACAGTACCCAGTATCAATAGTGAAATCAAGCAAAAATTTTAAGCAAAAAGAAATTTAATCAAAATTAAACAATAAGATCAGTGGCTTTTGGGACCAAGCAGGAGCCACCCTTTAACGTGTGGACTGTGGGACTCAGGGAGGGTCCAGGAGGAGAATTTCCTCCCTGATGGTCTCTACGCACAACATGTATGCTTCACCCTCTCAGCCCATTGACTTTGATCACCCCGCCATCATTTGGATTGTGTGAGTCCACTCGACTATCAGTATGCTCAGCTGAAGAATGAATGGACCCGGTCCATCACGGCTCTAAGCTCGCCTGGAATAGATGGAGTTTTGAGTCATACAGAGGACTGGGTCCCCTCATTGAATTTCTTCCCGCTATCATTTGATCATGCCATTTTTTTGATCTTTCCTCAATCTCTAATTCAAGTAGCATCATTTCGTATTTCTTCCAACCTTACTGAGATCATGAATCTTTCACCGCCTACTTTCTGCATCCATGTTCGGCCTTCACGCTTCACCATGCCTTGTATTCGATCTCCACCGGAAGCGTGACACGCCTTACCATAGACCTCAACCGATAAGGGACATTCCAAGGATTGTCTTGGAAGGTCGCTTCCAGAGGGCCCACAAATGAATCATGCGCTTGATGGACTACTTTCTGCTCATTTACTCACCTTTCATTAAAATGGTCTTTGACCTCTGCTAGCAAGTTCTACTCACCACTTGTTCGAGGATGGTAAGGGGTGGCCACTCTATGTTTCACATCGATGAACATGAGGTTTTCAAAAGGTTTGTTACGTAATGCGAACTCCATCACTAATACACAGCTGACCCCGAACCTAGAAAAGATGTTTGCTTTCAAGAATTTAAGCACCACCGAACCTAGAAAAGATGTTTGCTTTCTAAGAATTTAAGCACCACCCTGCGGCATTGGTTTGGCAGGATTGCTTCAACCCATTTCGTATACATAGTCTACTCCCACCAATATGTGGCTGTGTGACTATAGACGCGGGAAGGTCCCATGGAAATCGATGCCCCAAACATCGAATAGCTCCTCGAATTCACTCAAAATCAGCCTAGGGCATCATATGACTCCACGAGACAATTTCCGAGTCTTCGCATCTATCACATACACCCGCATTACTCCTGTGTGCTTCTTAAAAACAAGGAGGCCGCAGGAAACCAGATCGTTAAGACCTTCATCATTGCCTTCGAGACGGAAGTGACCACCACACTCTCACGGCGTTGACTCACTCACGTTTCCTGGTACACATTTCCCGATTATCCGATCCTCGCACAAGATTTAAACAAGAAGGGCTCTTCCTGTTACTTAACGGATCTTAGCAAAGAAATACTTCCTCATCATGTTCTTTCCAATCGACGGGATTTCTCCTGCTGTGCTGAAATCGCAAATGTGAGCATTACTAGTGGATCTTTCTAGCCATGATTAGAGACTCTTCAGAAATTCATCATCGATGGGTGGACTATGAAAGTCATGGGCTATAGTTAACCTAGAGCATGATCCGCCACCACATTCTCTACCCCAGCTTGTCTCGATTTGCGTGTTAAATTCAAGTAAGAACCCACTCGATAAGCCTCGCTTTGCATTTTGGCTGGGTCGTGAGGATATTTCAAGGCGCTTTAATGGTCCAGAAATGATTATATCTGACCCGACCAAGTATGCTCTGAACTCGCTCTACATGACTACTCGCCAACAACACCTCTCTGTAGTAAAGATAATTCCTTTTCAGGCTTCATTCAAGTTTTGCTTCGCATAGTAGACTGCACGAGGTTTCCCATCCTCTCTCCTACCAAGCACTCCAGCTCCGATAGCAAGATCACTGCATCACACATCACTTCAAAAGGTAACCCGCCGCCAGTGCTCGTACTATCAAAGAGCCAAATAGGACTTCAGCTTCTTCAAAGCTCTCTCGACATTCTTTCTCCCAAACAATTTGCATCTTTCTAGAGCTTTGCATAGGTTTAGCACTGAGAAGTCTTTAATGAATCTTCTATAGAAGCCTGCATGACCAAGGAATTGCCTAACTGTTTTTACATTTGTTGCAGATGGCAGCTTGGAGATAAGTTCAATTTTCGCCTTGTCAACTTCTATTCCTCTGCTGGATATAATGTGCCCTAAATTACCTCCTCGTTAACTATGAAATGGCACTTCTCCGCTTGAGCACCGTAGTTTTCTCTATGCACCTCCTGCACGACTTCCAGATTAGTTAGACATTCTTTAAAATCGCTCCATATACTGATATCATCCATGTACACTTCATTATACGCTCCACCATATCGAACAATGCTAAGCATACATCTCCTCGAAAAGTAACAAGGCCAGAAAGGCCAAAAGGCATCCTCCCCAGACGAGATAGTGCCAAATGGACAAGTAAAGGTGGTCTTTTCTTGATCCTTCCGGTGCACCCTATATGAAAGTATCCTCGAATAACCATCCAAAAAAGAATAGAACGGGTGTCCGTAAACTCTTCATGAGCCGATCGATGAATGGTAGAGAGGGAAGTGATCTTTCTCGTTACCTCATTGAGGTCCTATAATCTATGCACACCTCCACCCTAGAGTAAGCTCAGTAGACAAATTCTTCACCCTTTCATTTTTCACAGCTTGTCACTCCCGACTTCTCGGGCACCACTGGTTTGGCTTACCTAAGTGCTACGAAATGGGTAAATGATACCAAATTGAGCAATTTTAGACTTCACGTAACTACTGTGAAGTGGGGGTTCAACCTCCGTCGTGGTCGCCTAACAAATTTTAGACTCCTTCTAGGTAAATGTGATGGGTGCGTATTTGATGGGTTTATGCCTTTTAAATCAGAAATTTTCCACCCCAATGTCATTGTTCCTCGAGAAGCGTGCGCAGGTCAGGTTCTTGAAGTGGTCATCAAAGGATGAAATCACAACCGGGCATTGCCCATTCTCTTCTAGGAATGCATACTTTAACTCAACCGAGAGGCTCTGAGCTCTAATCGTTGGAGGTTCCTTCGTTCATCGCGCCAATGTGAGGTAGAACTTCTATTTTTCTCCTCCAGTACCTCTGCCCTAAGCTCATGCATTGAGGTTCTTGCCTCCGAGGTATCTTCGATAACTCTGGGCTAAACACTTTGCTCCCCGCGTCATTAGCCTGCTCCTCAAGAATTGCATCATTATACGTATTTCTTCAACTATCTTCCTCTCGAGCATATGCCTTTACTCAAATGAAAGATATCGAAGTTCTAAGGTCATATTCCCAAATGTGAGTTGCATAACCCCATTCCTAGCTTTATCTTGCACCGCTGTATTTCGTGGCCGACTTCTCATTTCCAAAGCCTCCAACCTTCGAGTCAAAGTGGCCGGGCTTGCTTTCATCTCCTGCGGTCTTCTGAAGTGCATAAATGCCCCTTTGGTGGTTCAAGGTCTCGATCTTCTACTCCCTGATCTGCCATCCCATGCTTTTGAGGTTTCACTACATAGTTCAAAAGTCCATGGCCCCAACTCGGTTTTGCTCAAAAAGTTGCCTCCACACATGGTTTCCAATAATGCTTCCAATGGCCGGAGAGATACCATCATAAAAAAATGATTCACTAAAGCATCCATGTATCAAAACCATGGTGTGGGCATGCGTTGATGGTCTCCATGAATCTTTCCCAACACTGATAGAATTTTTCTTATCATTACAGCCGGTAGGTGTAGATCCGTCTTCAAACTGTTAGTCTCGTCAGACCAAGAATTTCTTCAAAACTCATCTCAAGTTCTTACTAATTTCTAATCAGTTTCTACCAACAATTAAGCCATATTTCGCCATTCCGAGGGTCAACTGAATGCCTTCAACTTTAACAATTCCACATCTAAGTATACCCTCCTTAAAGTTATGCATACTTCCTCAAAACTCGCATGTGTGAATATGGATTTCATCTCTCCATACCATGAACGCTGGAAGCAGGCACTAGTAGGTCTCACCGCTACATCCTCGCCAGGAGGTATGCAAGAAGAAGCACTAACTCTGTGAGGTGTATGTGATCCCCTCATCGATCTATATGTCATTGATTCACCTGGGTACCCTCGTCGACTCCTCATTGCTCCTCGTGCAGAGGATCCATTCGTCACCGTGCACACCGATTTCACTCGCTTAACTCCACTTACTCTTCAGAATCTACCCGACATCCTCCGTCCCACGCATAAACACTGCTACACAAAACAGAGACACAACAAAGAACACAAACAAGGCTTGCTAAAGAAGTCGGCAGCAAGCTAAAACAAAAACTCGACCAGAACAAAATAAAGGCAAGAATCGCTAAGTGAAAACTTGCAGCCTCGCACAATTTTAATTAAAAGACCTGAAGTTAGTCACCAACACTTGTAATGTGGATTACAAGTACACATCAACTCATCATACGTAGTTTGGCACCATCCCTATAACGGCGCCATTTGATTCAGGCTACAAAAGGGTGATCCTAATCAACAAAATTTATACCTGTTCCTCCTACCGCCGTGAGTCAAGCTACCGCAGTGATAAATGTCTGTGGTCGAACACGGGGATGGGTTTTCATCCCACGAATGACTTGCATCAGTGTTTGAAAATGGTGAGACTTTTATTTCGATTTTTGGATTTAGTTAAAAACATGGGAGGTTGGTTGTTCACTGACATCAGAATGGCTTAAATGAAAGTGTGAAATGGTAACCTCAAGGCTCAATACTAGCTTGATAACATGGGGTATTACAAAGGTCTCCTAAGAGTTTCCTCGCATTAGTGGCAATTGACATATAGTCAAAGCCAAAAACCTGATCTTGTTTAGCTATAAACCTAACCCTAAAACCACTCCTATTTGAGCCAACCCAAGTACTAAGCACTAAAAGCTCCATTCATTAACCCTAGCATTTAGCCATTCTCATGGCTCAGAATGCTATCTAAAGAATATCATGGCATCTACCATTAAGAATGCACTGAACCCTAAAGCATGACAAGTATTGACCAAAAGAAAGACATTAAATGGCATTAAACCCTAGTTTGGAAAGTTTGGAACCATAAATGCAGTACCTGTAACATTCAAAGCATGAGGACAACCTGTAGTAGCCCCAAAACCAAGCTAGCAACCCTCCTCTTCAAGGCTATGAGGCTTAGCCAAGCATCCCTTGAGTTGTCATCCTCATGTGCTCTGGGCAAATCGAGAAAATGAGAGAAAGAGGAGAGAGAAGAGAGGAAAACAAGTCCTAAAATGAAAGCTGTGGGAAAACTTTTATAAAAATGAAAGTCGCTTAGGTTACAAAGCCATGTGGCTTATATAGTCAACCCCAAAGTGTGAAAATACAAAATGCCTTAAAATATGAAATTACATATAATAAAATGGTAATATATCAAAAACGTGGTCGTTAGAACCAAAAATACTAAAAACACAAAGGTGCTAATTCGCGATGCGTTAGCTCGCTTAGCATGTTAAAATTTAGTTAGGTGAAATTTCTAGCCTATTAAATTCGTGGAGATAGCGAAATTGGAAATTTCAAGTAGAACAAAGGAATTTCGCTTAGCTAGCGAATTTTGCTTAGCCTACTTAATTTTTCCACATAGCGAAATTTTCATGGGATTGCGAATTTTCGCTAGATTAGAAATTTCGCTATGATTGTGAAATTTTCTCAATCCTAGTGAAATTTTCGCAAGCATAGCGAAAATCCCTGCTTTGCCTGTTTTGCTACTGCATCCTCCTGCAACCTTCTTTCTTCACATCCACTTCACATTTCTTCATCTTTGATGGTTGAAAATAACGATCCCATTTGCAAGATCCTATGTCAACTGAACGATCAACGAACAAATTGGGAGGTTTAACATTCGTAATAATCGAATAATATGAGAACGAGGATCTCATACATCATCGTATTTATTGATATGATGAATGCTAAAAGATCAAATGATTCCTGAATGGACAACATGACTTCAGACTAATTACATCCTTTGAATTATCGATTTCCCACCAGCTGATTTTCCAGACCACCTGTCAACCAGATACCTCAACAAACCTAAGAAAACACATGAAGAATTATGTGATCAGAATTCTGATTTATGATTGATTAATTTTATGAATTATAACAAAATTGATTTGAGACTGATGGGGACTATTTTTCATGTTCTCATAATATGTACTTTCACATTTAGACCATTTCAGTCTTTTATTCAGGTTGAAGTGTAATTATTTTCCCCACTCCTCGAGTGAGTTCCTCCTTTCTTCACATCTATCATGCGTCCTCATGGCTAAGAAAGGTCTTCCAAGAAGCAGTAGAACTTGTGTATCTTCCTCCATATCCATAACTACAAAGTCCACAAGGAAAATAAATTTTCCCACCATGATGAGTACATCTTCAAGGACTCCCTTTGGTTGTGCCATAGTCCTATCTGTCATTTATAGGGTCATATTTGTGGGAGTAAGCTCCCCTAAACTCAGTCTCTTCACTACTAATAAGGCATCGTCGATGCTTCTGCCTCGAGCCACACAAAGCCTTTTAAATCTAACTTTCAATCAGGCAGGAATAGGAGCCGCTGTGGATCCTACATCTTCATTGGTAGGCTCCTTTGGATAATTGCACTACAGGTGGCTATTAAATTAACCTCTCCTTCTTCAGCAAACTTCCTCTTCTTACTCAAAATGTCCTTCAGAAACTTACTATAGTTAGGCATCTGAGCCAATGCCTCAGCAAAAGGAATATTAATCTCTATTTTCTATAACATATCCAAGTATCTAGAGAACTGCTCCTCCATTTTACTTTATGAAGTCTCTGAGGGAACAGAACAACAGTCATGTAAGCTTGCATTTTCTCTTTCTTTTTTAGTCTTCTTTTCTCCACCTACTGCTTAGTCTGCACCCCTTATTTCTTAACCTCTTTAGCCAATTCTAAACTGCTCAACTTGTTCTCTTTTCCAGTTTCTTCTTTATCAGTCTTTTCAGTTTTTTCTTCTCATTTTATTTTCTGCTTTCCAACTCTCTGCCACTCCTCAGAGTCACCAACATATAGTCCTTAGGATTCTTCTTGGGAAGGCATCCTTGAATTGGTTCTACATTGCTAAGGCCAGTTGCCCTACTTGTGTCTCTAGATTTTTTAGAGAGGCATTAGTGTTGGCCTAAAACACTTTTATGTTTGCCTGAAATGCTGCTAGCTCAACAAATTTCTACTCATGAATATTTAGCAACCTCTTATTCTCTCCCATGAATGTTAGCATTTGATCTTTAAAGGATTGAGATCTCCTTTGTCCTGTACATTCTACTCTTTGACTCCCTTGCTGCTGCTGTCCTTAGAACCCATGTGGAGCATATTGTTGTTGAAAATTCTGCACTGGTCTTGAACCTTGCTGTGCTCTACCTCCATATGAGAAATTCTCATGGTTCCCTAGTGTTGGTGTGTAATGAGTTAGAAAGTTCTAACTTGGCTTAAAGTTGTAACTTCTGTTACCATTGACAAACAGAGCCTCCTCAACTTGATAGGGACCCTCATGGGCGAGTCCCTCTTGAACACTACTCTTTTGCTCGTTTCCTTCAACTGTTCCCACTTCATGTGTTGATTGCATTCATCTTTCTTGGTTTCCCGGGCCTTGTTTATCACGATCATTGTTTCTACGGCAACCATTCTCGTTAAGTTCTATCACCCCACTTCCTCCTGCACCGGTCCTTGAAGTCTCGATGTAGCTCATAGCTTGTTCGCTTAGATCTTCAACTCACTATTTTCCTCTTCAACACTCTTCTTGAATGCTCCCATAACAGTCGTGACCAATTATAATTTCTGGAGGTGTAGTCTATAGAGTGGTAAAAGATGTCCATCCGGGTGGTCAACCTATTCCATACCGGGCTTTCGTGAGTCTCTTATATCTCCCATGCATTATGCAGACTTCATCCTCTTCTGTTTAAACATTATGATTTCCCTCTCCTTGAAGTGAGGGCACGAGCGAAGAATCTCATGTCATTCCACCAAACTTCCCACCATTCACGATCCATACGGCGTTGATTCAAACCAAGTATCGCCACATCTCTCGCTGAAAAGGGAAAAGAGCTGCAACTCTGATCAAATTCCCCAAGTCTCACCCATTTAGCTACATCAGATTTATTCTTAGAAATCTTCCCTATGCTCATTGGGATCTTCTACTCGATGCATGATATATTGATGTTTGGTTGCATCATCAAGGATCAAAGTCGACTTTAATTCAAAGTTGTTGGCCTCTATAGCAGGTTGTCTCATAGTAGAATATTCATCTCTAATGATTGGCCTCCAAAAATCCTCCATAGTCCTTTGCCTCTGAGACTACTTTGTTGTTTCTTATACTAAAATAGGTTGTTGTATTTCTCTTCTTACTCCGCTCATAGCTTGTCGATTCATCACTTTACTTTTCTCGATTCATTTTATTTCCACCGTGTCTAAAGGCAAGAATTTACTGGGTTTTTCTATGCATGTAAGATCTTCCTGAAATGGAAACACACTAAGATCAAATGAAATAAGTGGAAAACAACTATATCAATTTAAACTCATCAAAACAATTCCAATAGCTTACTTAGCTACTATAGTTAAAACTATATATATTTTTTTTTGTATCTTTTCTGAAATTTTTTAATAAATAGAGAACAATGTCCAAATTAGCAATTCTCTCTTTAGTTGGAATATTGATGTTTAAATTCTATTTTAGATCAATCCCCGACAACGACACCAAGAACTTGTTAGACCCAAAATATGATGAGATCAATGTGTGTACCAAACTTCTAGCATTGCCTCCAAAGATTATTTTGTCCCCGACAACAACGCTAAGAGCTTGTTAGACCCAAAATATGATGAGATCAGTGTGTGTGTGCCAAACTTATGGCACTTCCTCCAAACACTATTCAGTCCTCGACAATGACACAAAAACTTGATTAGACCATTTTTTGACACGGCTACCAAAGACTAACTAAAGTCCCCTGCAGTGATGCTAAAAACTTGATTGGACCTTATGTTGACTAAAAATTATAAGAAAGTGTTTTCTGATGTGTTTGTAACAATGAAAATTTATTATTGGTTTAATTCTCTACAAGTGCACATGTCATACAAGTAATACAATGGATTTTAAGTCCAGATATAATTCCCACGAGGATTGATGAGAGATCTTAAAGATCAATTACCCTAACTACTTAAGTTCCTCACTATTTGAACTCACAAATTTAAAGTTGATTTGTTTAAACTACAAGAAGAATGACTAAATAAAATTCTATAACTATAACAAAAATTCAAAATGAATTGAAATTGAGAGTTCATTGAGTAAAGTTAACACTAGGAAATAGATCAATGTATAATTATCAATTTTTGCATCATTCTATAACATGGTTCAAACTACTAGCTCGAGATCCTAAATTGTCAAAGATGCAAGGTAGTATAGCTCTGATTCTCCATAATTATCTACTCTCACTCAATTAGAGAACCATATTCCTTCCTCCTTCCAAACACATGGATCTAATTAGTAACTCGTAGGATATAACTTTCTCTTCTAAGAATTGATATTTTTCCTTTCTCAATACTTCACACCTCAAGCCTTAGGATTGAAGAATTCGCCTCTATGTATTTAGTTCTGAAGTCTTCTCCAATCTAATTTATATCTCATCCTTCGAATTTGAGTAAACTCTATATCTCCTTGATTAGATCTATGCTAGCACGGGATCGAGATCATTCCATCAAACAAAGGAGAAACCTTTAATCAATTAAATTGATACATTAACCAACTAATCCTCACACCATGAGTAAATTAGTGATCTATCAGAGTAATCTTTTAGAGTTCATTAGTTCCTAAATATTAGACTAGCATACCCCCAAGTAACTGCTCTATACTCTTAGGAATCTCCATCTCTGTGTCACTCAGAGGGCCTCCTAGAAATCAGAGTAAGATACAATCCGCTTTCTAGGTACAAGCTACTAATATTAAGAACAATTAATTTTAAGAACAAACCAATTAGATAAATTCAAGATTTCTAACTCTCACATTCTTTTAAGTTGCTCAAAAAATGATAACTAACACCAATCAATTCCTAGATGGAGCTCTATCTTTCAAAATTGGATTACAAATAACAGTGACTAACTGATTAGGAAAATTCACTGAAATTGCAAGCAAACTGAAATAAATGAACTCCAGAAAATTTCCTGATTCCATTGAAATCAAACAGTAATGAAATCAAAATATTTACAATGAACCCACCTCGAAACTTCTGCTCAGATCACTGCTCAAATCCAAATAAAATTACTAACTAAAATGTAAGCTAAAACTAAATCGATGAAAAAGAAATAAAAGAAAAATAAAAGAAAATAATATTAAAGAGACTCAAATACCCAAATGTTCCAGTTCGACTAAGCCGGGCATAAGGTCTTATGTACTTCTACTCTATAGATTTTCGAATGATGGCCATACACTTCGCTAAATAAAATCAGGATCCCCAAACTCGGCCCAAAAGACGTCTTTGTCGTGACATAGGAAAATTATGTCACGACATAGTTTTGTTTCTTCTCCAGCTTTGTCGTGGCTTGCTGTGTTATGTCGCGACAGTGTTTTATACATTTTTCTGGAATTATGTCTGACATACTTTCGAAATGTCAAGACAGAGCTCAGTTGAATTCGTATTGTGATTGTCAAAACATAACAAGCTTTGTCGCGACAAAGTTTCCTTCTTGATGTTCTTCATTGTGTCGCGACATAAATTTCTTTGTCGCGACAGAGTTTCTCAGCCTTCAGCTTTGTTTTATGTCGCGACATGAGTTTGGAATGTCGCGACATACATTAACTCTTTTTCTCTAACTGTGTCGTGACATTCTTCAATTCTCTTCAATTAATGTCGTGGCAGAGATTCCGATTATCGTGACAAACATTTCTTCCTTTAGCTCTTCATTATGTCGCGACATTCTTTCTATAGTTCTTCACAACCTTTGTTACGATAATAAAATTCTATGTCGCAACAGAGTTCCCTCTCAACATTATGTTGTGGTGTCACAACATAAAACTTCTTTGTCACGACATAGCCTTCTTGCCTTACTATGCTGACTTCTGAACTTTATGTCGTGACATACATTGTAAATGTCATAACATCATTCCTGCCTTGATCTTTTCATTCGCTGAAATATTTTTCACAACAAAAAATCCTTTGTCACGACCAACTTGATTTGTCTTGTCCCTTTAGTCTGCCATTTTATGTCTTGACATAGTTTTGTTGTGTTACGACATTCTTCCTTCCCTCTTCTGCTTTTTATGTCACGTCACATGTTTGAATGTCTTGACGAAACTGAACTGCCGTTTGCTTTTATCAATGTCGTGATAGAGAAAAAGAATGTCGCAACATTCTTTTTTAGGAACTTCTCAAGAAATCTCGTGACATAAAAATTCATTGTCGCGACATATTTCTGTCTTATGATCTTCATTATGTCGCAACATAAACATCCATTGTCGCGACATTTCTGCCTTAGCCACTTTTTTGCTGCTTTTCTTACTGGATTTGTTTCTTTTATGTTTAAAACTTTCAAAACACAAAGTTGGTGATTATTCCAAAAATTTGCATTAAAATTAATCATAAAATGCTGAAAAAATGCAAGAAAAAATACTCAAAATATGAGTTTAGATCATCAATAGGTTTCAAGTCTTAGGGCCTTAAAGTTTAGGAAGAATCACGCACTTCAAATGCCTAGAAATTACTTCCTAGTCACGATGTCATGGTGATGCCGCTGTATACCCAGTTGTCAATGTTCGTATGAACTGATGTCGCGGACATTGAAATTACCGCATTTTATCAATTTTCGCGATCAAATAATGTCGTGATAATGTTGCAACATTGAGATACAATGTTGTAGATCAACTCTTAATGTCATGACACGCCTTCTCGTGTTAATACATCAGTTATTTTCACAACATTGCTCTCAATATCAGGTTACTGATGTCACGCCGATAATCGCTTCAGCTCTACTAACTTCATTTTTTATTGCGACATTAGTTAGTTAAGTTCATCTTGACCACCTTAAGCTAATGTCACGACATTGATGTGATGTCGCAACATTGAATCTTGATGTTATGAAGCCCTTTGTCAATGTTGTGGTGGATGTCGCGACATTGGATTGGTCTCACCACCTTAGCTGCCTTGGTCTGATGTCGTAACATTACTATTTCGATGTCACGACATTAGATGTTTAGATCTCCAATGTTATAGCCTTGGATGATGTTGTGACATTGCCTTTTAGTCCCACTATCGATTGTCGCGGCATTGGTCTGTTAAACCTCACCTCAGGCTACTTTGATCTAATGTTGCAACATTGCTTTGATGTCGCGACAGCGTTCAATTGATGTCTTCACTGGTTGAGGCTTGTTTTGATGACACCACGATGTCGTGGTAATGTTGTGACATTAAGCATTTTAGTTCTTCTTACTACAGCCAATGTCGTAGCCATGCCGTGTCTATGTTGCGACATTGGATGTCTAATGTAGTTTGATTACTAAAACTTCTTTTGGTGTCGTGACATTGAGTTGTGTTGTCGTGACATTGACATATCTCTACCTTTCCCTCTTCAGCTGATGTCGCGGCTATGTCGCGACATTGTAGTAATGTCAAGACCTTGTCCACATAATGTATGTCGCGACACTGGAAATCTGATGTTGTGACATTGGCTCCCTTTCTGCGCAATGTTGATTTATGTTCATTTTTATTGCTAAATTCTACTTCTTTTCCTTAATTTCCTGCAAAACATAAATCTTCTTGAAAGCTCCATGATTTTACACTAAACTGAACTTTTAAGCTTGAAATATACTTGAAAAATGGGCTAAAAAATAGATGAGGTTAGACTCATCAAACTCCCCCAAACTTAAAGTTTTGCTTGTCCTCAAGCAAAGAATAGGCTATTTGTTTGCCCTCAAACAATAAAAATCAAAATTTAAGGACATTTTTCAATTAAATTATATTTTCAATCAGATTAGCATTTAGGCCTTAATAGTATTTCAGTTGTGACATCAATTCTAATTAAGCTTCATTTTCATAATCCTAAAATTTTTCAATTTAGATCATTCAATACAACATGTAATTCATAGTTAATACATATATACAGTTCTTGACTCTGTGTGTGTGTTGGTCTTCCCTTTTATAACTAATTTGCAGATTAGTTAGCTTTATGAGAGTTACTATACCAAATGAGTTCTTTTAGAGTGATTTGAGTCCCATAGGTTTGTTGGTCATATTATTCTCCACTAATGTAAGCATAACACAACCTTCATAATCAAATAGGTCTTTTAAGCTTGTAATGCATGGCTAAGGCACTTAGGTAGATAACTGGACATTTTAGGCACAAGTTTACCGAAACCGATACATTTCTTTTCAACATTTCGCCTCTTCATTGCAATCCTCTTTCCTTAAACTAGCCTTTCAAGCACCACCAAACTTATTCTAGTGCATTTTTCTATATTTTCTCCTCTGTGGCACTTTTTTTTCATCAAGATTTTCGCTATGCTTCTCAAGCTCTTTTGTCAGCTTTGTTTCAAGTTTCTTGAGTGGTGTAATGTCCTCATCTTTCAAGTCTTCTACTCTTAACAAGCTTTGGGTCAATAAATCTTATAGTAGTCGACATTAGGGTACTAGTAACAATTCCTAAAGGACTTAATTGCTCAAGGTCAGTAGGCTACAAGGTAAAACTCACTCCTTAAAACTATCATTCTTTTCCAGCTTCTCAATTTTCTGTTTTGCACCTCCTTTAGTACAACTTTTTCTTAATTGTCTTTCTTTATTTCAATTCAAATTTGTACTCCCCCAAACTTATCCTTTTGATAATTTCTATTGCATTGATCTGCAGTTTTTAGGCAAACTAAGGGTTCTTTACTATAAGGTGAGACTTAAGGAAGGTTTAAGGTTATTCTTTATGGTTATGATGATGAAACTAGCTTTAGGCTCAAAATAGGTACTAAGGTATATGCATATAGCATATCAAAGGGTAGGATTTTAAAAGTCTCAAATTGTCCAAGGATGGCCTAAATCATTTTCTATTGATTATGATGCTAGGATTTCGCCTTGAATAATAATGCAACAAGTTCTAGGACTCTTTAGATATTTTTGATGATAAGTCCCATAAAGTTTTCCTAATCCAAGCACAATAAGTTTTGACACTTCAAAAAGGCAATTTCAACCCTATATTGACAGTTTTGAAAGGTTGTGACATTAATCATGTCATATATATACTAAATTGAAGTGTTCTAGTCTTCTTAATGAGTACTTATGCCATTTGTAGGAGTATTTTCGGGTCAAGCTTGGCAGTTTTCACTTTCGAGTTCAATGTCGAGATGAATGATGAATCATGAAGTTTGAACTCAAGTCTCACCCATCAATCTACTTCAAGAATCAGAGAGAAAACCAAGGCAAGACGAAGAAAATGTGATGCGCTTGAAGACAAGAGGCAATGCAAGCAAAGGATCAACAAAGCTGAATTTTCTTGGTTTGCTTAAAATTTTCACTAGGATTGCGAAAATTTCGCAACCTTAGCGAAATTTTCGCAACCTTAGCGAAAACACCAAATTTCGCTAAAATCTATCCCACTCGCTAAAGATCGCCTTAGAAGGAACCCGATTGCATTTCACAAGAATTTTCATGAATTAGCGAATTTCATGAAGCAGCTTAAATTTTCCATCCTTAGCGTAATTTTCATGTTTTCGCTGGGGACTGGGATTTCTAGTTAGCGAAATTCCTCACTCCTAGCTTAAAATCGATGCCTCACATGCTTTGTAATTAATGCTAAATCGCCTCCAAACTTGGTGTATTACTTAATTGTCCAACAGCTAATTCTATAGGTTTTTTGGTATTTTCATACCTTGAGGGAGGCCTATATAAGCCCCTCTTGTTTTGTGTAACAATTGGAGAACAATTGGTGAAAAATTGTGGAAGATATTTTTTGTAAGTTTTTATTTTTGTAAATAAAGTCTTTATTTTAGGTTTTGCTTTTATTTTCTTTTCTCTCTCTTCTCTCTCTTCTTTTCTTTTCCCTTTCGGCTGCCAAACACCCTTCGAGGGATGACAACTCAAGAGATGTCAAGGCTTCCTTTGAAGATAAGGAAGAAGCCATGTGGGGCATATGCATGCTCAGCCCTCTTGTAGCTGGGTGCTAATGCAGTGGATTTATGGCTCTTATTCTCAAACTTAGTTGCATAACATGGGATGTTATTGATTTGGCCAATACTCTATGCTTTAGGACTCCGTTGTTCTTAGATGGTTTTACGAGCCTTCCGAGATAATATTTACATGTTAGGTTCTTTCAAATTAAAGGAATAACATTTACTGCATATTTTGGCCAATACTCTCCATAAATAGATGTTGCTCGTGAGAGATGCACGTTGTTCTTTAGATGGTCTACGAGCCTCCTAAATGATAATTTAATGTTAGGTTTTAAAACTAAAAGGGGCCATAATCAGATGCTACCCGTTTTGACTCAAATAGGAGATGTTTCACAAGGAGGTTTGTTAGTTAAATATAGATCCTGCTATGCCATGGACTATATGTTGCATGTCATAACGCGAGGATAAAACCCGAGGATTGTTGTTTGCCCTAACTTGCCAAGTTAGTGACCTACCCTTCAAAGCAACTTTTTTCACACTTTAACTTTCGCTTTACAATTTCGCTTTCAAACCATTCCCACCGCTTTTGAAACCCAAACTAAAGAGTCCAAATAGAAAGCCTTACCTTCATGCACTGATGCAAACCATTTTAGGATGAAAACCCATCCCCGTGTTCGATCTCTAGACTACTGTTATATCGCAAAGAGTTTGACTACGGCAAAATAGTAGGAACTTAGGTGTATATAAATTTTGTTGATTTTAGCTCAGCCTACTGTGGCACGAATCAAATGGCGCCGCTGCCGGGGATGGTGCCAAACTACAAATGGTAAGTTGAAGAGTACTTGTGATCCACATCACAAGTGAAGGTAACCTTTTACTTTTTGCAACTAAATAAGTAGAACTCCGCGCTTATATCCTTTGCAAGAATCGCATCAAGCTTTCAGCTTTCGCTTTTCATTCACGTTTTTTTATTTTTAGTTAATTTAATCTTTTTGCAGTTGTTTGTTGCTCTTGTTGTCTCTTTAATTGTGTAATAAACTGTATGCACAAAGGATAGAGATTTCAGGTAGATTGAATAGGATAGGTACACAAATTGAACTAGCTAGTGAAGTTAGTGTACCAACTGATACCATGGATCCTATACCAGAACAACAGCCAACCAAAAAGAACCCCTCATGAACTAAATGCCTATAGAACCATGAGGGATCACATCCACCCTCCTAGAGTTAGTGCCCCATCCCGTATCATTCCTCCCGCCAAGATGTAGCAGTTGAGGCTATATTTGTACCTCTACTCCCACATATCATGGTATGGAAAATGAAAAATCCATACACTCATATTAGGATTTTGAGGTGTTTGCACTACCTTTAAGGAAGGTATGATGGACATGATTTGTCAAGCTAAAGGCATTTCCATTGACTCTGGCTGACAAGGCCAAGATATGGCTCAACCCAGCTGAGGCCTAGAACTATTATTAGAAATCAATGTCGGGCAGCCGAATTCTTGAAAAGTTCCTTCAAGGCTCACAAGACCAATAATTTGAAAGACAAATTCACACTTTGCGTACTCATGATGGTGAGAGATTTTACCGTTGTCGGGAGAGATTATGGAAACCATCGCGTTCGCCCACATCATGGCTTGATACTTGGATGTTGGTGAACCATTTCTATGGTGGGTATGTCTCCCGCCATGAAACAATTGTCGGAAACTATGTGGGGGTAATTCGAGTAAACATCCCCACGAGGCTTTGATTTTCGAACTATGTAGTCAAAACCTCCAAAGTCGGATGAACCTAGTCCTAGGGAAGTTGAAAGACTGGGGCTATCAATCACCAAGAGAGATAAGTACATATTTTCAAGACATAGATAAATGGAAAATTGATCACGAACTCAAAGAACGGATGATCCGAAATGAAAATCATCGAAATACAAACAGCTAATGAGTTATCTTCATCCCAATTTTTCTTTATTTCCAATTTTCAATCAACACTACTCCCGGCGAGTTAATCGCAAACCATGCCCATGCCATAAGTCAAAATAAACCAACTGGCGATGTTTCATATGGTGACACTAATAACCCTAATTGAGAAATTGTCCAAATCTGTCATGGAAATCCAAACCCTCAGATACACCCCTTCAAGAGCAGTCACAAAGAAGATTCCTCGATTTCACTTCAATACAACAATGGCCCTCCGATATCTTCCCCGTTGAATGTGTGCAATCTCGAATTTAAGTAAGGTGGTGGGCAGGCGAGAAGAAACGTATGTGCCATCCAAACTAGTCGGAAAATTGAAGTGCAAGAGAAAGTCTACTTCAACAGAAATTGGACAATATGCATTTGAGATTTCAAAACCGTCTAATCGCCAGCTGCAGAGTTCGTAAAAGGGAAGGCCTTCCCAAGACAACAATATCGAAGTGGTGAATGAAACAAGACCACCGAGACTTAAAGGCAAACCCATGAAGTTAAGGCGCTAGACTTTACCGGCGGAAAGGAATTAAAGCCAACAGATCAAAGCCACTGTCGCCTCCATTAGTGACGAGCCACTCGTGGAAGAATACAAGGGACGTGGAAGAGATAAAGATTAGAATACCCCCTCCATTTCCGCAGATTCTCCGAAGAAAGAAACATTCTCGCTTCACCAAACAATGTCGAAGTATCAAGCAAGCGTTTAAAAGTCATCATTCCTCTCCCTCATATGATTAAACAAACTTACTTACGCAAAATTCTTAAAGGATTTGTGCACGGTAAAAAGGGTCTCAATGTAAATAAAAAGGCCTTTTTAACCCAGCGTTAGTGCCATTATGTAGAGCAAGACTCCAAAGTGAAGTATAAGGATCCAGGATGTCCTACGATCCTGAATACCGGAGGCACGTCGCGGAGAGCACCCAGCACTGGAGCCAGTGAACTCGTATTCAATGTAGCAAGCAATCGGGGTTTGTGAACTAAACCCACATCCATCACACTTTCGGGCCACGACAGTTCATTAAAATACCAAAAGGAAACTGGCCCAGGACGCTTCATACACAAGTGACGTATTTTACTATCCAAAGATTTCGTGTACTGATATTGCAATCAGCTTGCAATAGGACCTAATCAAAAAGCCCATCATATTAGTGGAGACCATTTTGCTACTTCAAATGAATCAATTGCCTAATGGAGTCATATGTAACTCACATTTGAAATATGGACCTGAACTCAATATTTTTCTTATACGGGTAAAAAGTGCATATGCACTGAGGAGGATGACTTCTGAGAAGTCTCAGATTTTAGATACCATTCTCGAAGAACAAAGCACCTCACGCAAGTGCAAGATATATTAACTTCAGATATCCGATCGCCTGGCTGAGCAACAAAATTTCACGAAATGAGCTTAAGACAGTGGGTACTGAGAAAAGAATAGAAATTTTACCATGACCGGTAATGAACCCAAGGAACCTCAATGTCTGAACTCAAACCCTCCCCGCCGATGAAGTATGCATTTTTGGAAGTAATGATAAAGGCCTGGCCAGGATTTTCACCGCAACCATCGCACAAGAGCATAATCTCCGTGATCTTCTCAAAAAGAATAAGCAAGCATCAGATGGAAAATTTCTGATCCAAAGGCATAAACTCCATCCATTCGCACCATCATATCTATTTAGAAGAGGAGTCTACACCGCTAGGCACTCTAACTGAGGTCGAACTCTATCTACAGAAGTAGTTCGTATGAGGTCTTGAAATTGCTCCAAGTCGTATCATTTATCCCATTTCCGATAAAGACAATGGGTTAGTCCAACTCAGTGATGCCTAAGAAATCAGAGTAACAACCGTGAAAACGAGAAGGGTGAAGAATTGTTCCACCCGACTCACAAACCACTGAGAGAGTGCATGTATGATTATAGTGCCTGTCGAGGTGACACGAAAGACCACTTCTCCACCGCTGCTCATCGATCTACCGGAAGAGCTTCGGACACCCCTTCTATTTCGATGGGCATTCGTGGTACTCAGATAGAAATCGCCTGTAAGATCGTGAAAGACTACCTTTATCATTCCATTCGCACGCATATAGAGGATGCCTGGCTTCAGAACGCCCAAACACTTTTCGATAGCGCTCGTGATGTTTAGCGACAATGGTAGAGTCAGATAATGGAGGTATACACGGGATGATATCACAAAGATATGGGGTGATTTTGAAAATGCTTAACCAATTTGGGAAGCCATTCGCAGAGGTGCATGTGAGAAGACACCTGGGTGCTTAATCGGGAGAAATGCATTCTTATGGTAAACAAGGAATTGTATTTGGGGCACATTATTTCTAAGTAGGGGAATTAGTTGATAAAGCAAAGGTCGACATTATTTCCAAATCAGCGCCCCCAACAAATGTGAGAACAATTGGGACAATTCCTCGTCATGCAAGTTTCTACCGACACCTGCCTCACAAAGATTTTTCTAAATTGCCAAACCCCGTGCATGCTTCTCGAGAAGGATGCCAAAATTGGGTTCGGGAGAAAGATTGCCAAGAGTTTTGAAGAACTGAAATTCCCATTCACCACGCCCCAATAGTTCGAGCATCTAATCCGGGCAAAGCATCGCTTCGAGGTGATGCGATGCAAGTGATCTTGCTATAGGAGCGCACTGGGCCAAAGAGTAAGACGGGAAACCTCACGTGGTGTATTACGGAGTAAACCCTCGAATGAAGCATGAGGAATTATACCACTACAGAAAGAGTTGTCGGCAAGTGGTATATGCCTTAGATAAATCTGAAGGATTCGTCAATGATATATCATTTTTACGATCATTCTCGCTTTGAAATATCTCTAACCAAACAAAATGCAAAAGCAAGACTCATCCGTCAGGGTTCTCATATCGTGAGTCTCAACTTGCAAATTAGAGATAAGAAAGGTGGAAATGTGGTGGCGTGATCATCCGTCAAGGTTAACTATAGCCCACGACACTCACAAATTCAATCTACACGATGAATTTCGAAGAACTCCACGCAACTGGAGAAAGCCCTGGTATGCTCACATTGCCAATTTCCTCACTACAGAGAAATCCCAAATGAGTGGAAAGGATGTGGATAGGAAATATTTTCTTAAATCCATTCCTATTATTGGGAAAGAGCCTTCATTCAAATACCGTAAGTGTGATCAAATCACGGAAATGTACCGAGGAGAACAAAGAAGGAATTTTAAACTATCGCATGAGAGTGCTTGTGGTGGTCATTTTGTTCTTAAAACAAAGAATGAAGGTGCTGACAATGTGTTTCTACCGGCTTTCCTTATTCAAGGAAGCACACCAATGTGCCGTGTATGTGACAAATGCCAAAGGCTTTGGAAGCTTCGTCTCACGCAGTATGATGCTCTTTGAACCCAATTTTAGTTGAATTATTCATGCTCGTGGGTATCATTTTATTGGCCCTTTTCCTCGCTATACGGTAATACGTATACTTTGGTGGGAGTAGACTATGTTCCAAATGGGTTGAAGCAATTCCCTGCAAAACCAACAACAGATGTAGAGTGGTAATTAAATCTTTGAGCCACATCTTTCCGTGTTCAGGGGTACCGAAACCATTATTAAGTGATGGAGGTTCTCATTTCAGAATAAACCATTTGAAAACCTCATGGCTAAATATGGTGTGAACACAAAGGGCCACCCTTTACCATCCTCAAAACAAGTGGTCAAGTAGAACTTGCCAACAGGAAATCAAGACCATTCTTAATGAAGGTGGTGTTAATCGAACAAGAAAAGATTGGTCTATCAAACTCCGCTGATTCACACTAAGCCACAGATGTTTTCAAGACAACTGGAATGTCCTTATCGATTGCCTATGGTAAGGCGGTCACCCCAGCTGAGATCGAGCACAAAGCATGGTGGGCACTAATAGTCAATACGGATCGCAAAGCTCGAATCAAGAGGTTCCGATCTTAATGAATCGAAGAAATACTTTAATGATGCCTATTTGAATTCAAAATCAGAAAGGAAAAGTCGAGATGGCATGACTAAATGATAACTGTGAAGAATTCTTAAAGAGAGACCAAGTTCTTTTATATGACCTAAACTCCATCTATTTCAGTAAGCTCAAGTCACGATGGATGTGTCCATTCATGTCCAACAGCATATCCCAACTGCTCGTTAGGATGAATCAATCCAAAATGATAACAGGTGTTTAAAGTCACGGACAGAGAGTGAAACCTTATGGGAAGAAATAGCAAGGTTAGTCATCACGATCCTCAGTTCATAATTTACCACATAATATTAGACCGCTAAAGGTAATTGTACATATCACGTTTAGCTCCAATTAGGTTTAAATGTGTTTTCTTTCAATTGAACAATCGAATTCGCTAAGCAATCGACAACTCGAATCTGCTTCATGTCGAGAAATTGAATCACTATTTGTCACTTATATGCTAGGACAAACTCCATGCTCGAGACAATTTTTCGTCACCATAGCCTCTCGTGATGCTCAACTTGAAATTTCTCCCCTTTATGTTAATCTCACACACGCACCCGCATTGTTCCAATAGGTTGTGAAATTGTGTGCCTTCTTTCATGGTAAAGCCACTTTAGGTATGTTGGCTACCTAGGATAGTTTTGAGTTACCTTACATTTGAAGACCAATGTCACTTTCCAAAAGGAAAAGAAAGAAAAAGCAGAAAGAAAAAGAAAGTTAAAAGAAGAAAGAAAAATAAAGTCGTGAAATTCGCTTGAAACCCGAGCACACCGAGGGGTGTATGGCTTTAAAGTTTTTGAAACCCGATGCCCTAAGCCTTAATCGGGTCGGGAGTCACGATTTCAGGTTCAAGCATGGGTGGATAGTGAAGTTTAATGACTTGTGGGTGCTTAATTTTCGGGTCATTCGAGTCCTGGGTGAAGCCTTTAGGAGTTAGTGGTCATCGATCCTTTTCGCTTGATGCCCTAAACCCAATTGGCTGGGAGTCATCCCAAGACCTCGCTACACTGACTTGGTGAAGCTCCGATTTTCAAGATTGCACCCTACGATGTAGATGAATAAAGAAAGAAAAGTGTAACTAGCTCCCATCTAGGCTGGCTCAACAACTTAAGGCATGCCATGCTAGTCAGGAAAAGTACCTTGCAGCTTTATTTGCTTAATCAAGCTACAAAAGAACCATTAGACTTAGGTGGAAATCTGCTTTTTGAGAATTATGATCCAATATCACCTCGAATTGTTCTGTATGGTTTTTGAATTCTTTCCATATCGGCTTACAACTTTGATTTCAATTCTCGTTAAGATAATGTTTATATGTATATAAACCCTTTTGAATCATAACCTTTGCAAATCACCACATGCATCTCCTTTTCTTATTTTGCATTGCCAAGGACTAGCAACGTTTCGCTGGGGTGGATTAATGCCCAAAAAGTGCAATTTTGAACCCTATATTAGATAGGTTTTGAGTGCTTTTTGCACATTAATCATGTCATATATACCAATTGAAGTGTTCTAGTCTTCTTAGTAGTACTTATGCCATTTAGAGAGTATTTTTGGTTGTTTTGTAGGCTTTTGTGCACTTTTGGAGTTCAATGTCGAGATGAATGATGAATCATGAAGTTTGAACTCAAGTCTCAGCCATCAATCGGCCCAAGAATCAGAGAGAAAACCAAGGCAAGATTTAAGAAAATGATGCGCTTGAAGATGTGAGGCAATGCAAAGGAAGGATCAACAGTCGGAATTTTCGCTTGGCTATAAAATTTCCTAGGGATTTGCTAAAATTTCGCAACCTTAGCGAAAATTTCGCAACCTTAAATAAACACCAAATTTCGCTTGCATCCCAATTCTCGCGAAGACCGTCTCCAGCTTAAAAACCTGATTTCGCTTACTTCACAAGAATTCGCTTAGTTTAATAAATTTCTACTAGCCAGCGTAAATCTTCCATCCTTAGCGAATATGTTTCGCTGACCTCGTTGATTTCGCTAGTTAGCGAAATTCCCAAATTAGCGAAAATTGATGCCTCGTCATGCCTTTGTAATTAATGCCAAACCCGCTCCAAACTTGGTGTATTACTTAATTGTCCAATAACTTAGCCAATTTCATAGTTTTTTGGTATTTCATACCTTGAGGAGGCCTATATAAGCCCCCTCTTGTTTTGTAAATACTGGGAGAACAATTGTGAAAAATCGTGGAGAAGATATTTTCAGAAGTTTTTATTTTAAAAATAAAGTCTTTTATTTTAGGTTTTGCTTTATTTTTCTTTCTCTTTCTTTTCTTTCCTTTCTACGCCAACACCTCAGGATGACAACTCAAGAGATTTGCCGCTGCCTCCTTTCTTTGAAGAGGAAGGAAGCTAGCTTGTGGGCGGCATATGCATGTTTGTCTCCTTCTTTGTATTAAAAGCTACGGTAATGATTTACGCTCTTATTCTCAAACTTAGTCGCATAACATGGGATGTTATTGATTTGGCCAATACCTCCATGCTTAGGACTCGTTGTTCTGGGGGATGGTTTTTACGAGCCTCCGAGATAATATTTACATGTTAGGTTCTTCCAAATTAGGTTAAATAACATTTACTGTTATTATTTGCCAAGACCTCCATGCTTTAGGATGCAAGGTCGGGTGAGAGATGCACTCATTTGTTCTTAGATGGTCTTTACGAGCCTTCGAAATGATAATTTAATGTTAGGGTTTTAAACTGCAAGGCCAGAATCTCTATGCTACCCGTTTTGACCTCAAATAGAGATGTTTCAATGGGTGAGGTTTGCTAGTTAAATATAGATCCCAAGTATGCCATGGACTATATGTTGCATGTCATAACGCGAGATAAACCCGAGGATACTTGTCAAGCTCTAACTTACAAGCACTCAATTTCTTCAAAGTTAACTTTTCACACTTTTAACTTTCAGCTTTACAATTTTCGCTAAACCATTCCACTGCTTTTGAAACCCAAACTAAAGAGTCCAAATAGAAAGCTCCACTTCATGCACCGATGCAAACCATTTTAGATGAAAACCCACCCTGTTCGATCCTGACCACTATATCATAAAGAGTTTCGACTAATAAGAAGAGTAGAAACTTAGGTGTATATAAATTTTGTTGATTTTGGCTTAGCCACTGTGGGCACTAATCATTGCATATTTCAATAATGTGTTAGTTTAGTCACTATCAGATCGCTCAATTTGGTCAGAATTTATAGCCTTATTAGCTTTGATTTCCATTTTAGTTTTTCAGAATCTAAAAATTTAGCTTATTTATCCTTGACATCACAACTTAAAATATTGTCTCAATTTTTCAAACCATTTGCATTTCTGACTTCAGCTTTGTTTGGTTTAAAACATATTGTTGTGTTATTGTTCAACTTTACAGTTCATTTTGATTAAGCAATTTAGTTCAATTGGTCATAGCAATACCACCAACATCTCAAAAAAAATTTCATAGTCTCAAACAAGCAATCACAACATCCATTCAGAAATTATGCAAGAACACATCTAAAATTTTTCAATTATGCAACATTTTTACATTCAACATACTGAATTCTCATGTATTAAAAAAAAAAAAAAAACTCAAACTTCAAATTTATTATAATTCTCAGATTGTAAAATTAAAAGAAAATTCAAAATAAGAAAATTCTATACACCAATTTTAGAAATTTCCTTTTTATTTATAGAGGGAAGAATTACATTGTATAGATTACAAGAGAGAGAGCAATACAGAGAAGATAGAGAGATGGAGGGATAGAGAGAGATAGAAAGGAATAAAGACTATTTTTTTTCTTATTTGGTATTTTGAGGGCTTGAGATTGACTGTCTCGAACTCAGAGCTAGTAATGAGGGTGTGAACTCATGGACGAGGGCTCTGGTTTTTCGGGCCGATCCACTCACCACCTCTAAAGAGGTACCACTCATGTCTAAATGTGCTACTACGAGCCTATTTGCCTCCATTTCCAATCGAATTTAGGGATCAAGCCAAAACTCTCGGGGCTTGATACATTTTAACTATGTCTGCCCACTCGATCAATGCTCTTCGCCTATAGTTTCTCCTCAGAAGCTTGGTGGTGGACTCTGCAAAGACTTCATCCCTCTTGAATGGTAGCTGGGGCATTAGAGGGTGAACTCATGACTGGGAGGGTTCCGGGGTTTTCGGGCCTAATCCCACCACCACCCTTGTCAAAGAGGTACCACTCATGTGTTCAAATGTGCTACTTGATGAGCTCATTTTGCCTCTGCCCAATTGAATTTAGGGACTGCTCAAACTCTCCTTGGGCTTGATACATTTTAACTATGTTTTGGTTCACCAGATCAATGCTCTCTGTCCATAGTTTCTCCTTGTAGTTTAGGGTGGACTCTAGCACTTCATCCCTCTTTTGAATGGTAGCTTTGATTTCCTTCTGGTGTTCCTTGTAGAGGTATCCAAATGCTTCTACTTTCTGGAGCAGATTCTGCTCCATTTCTTTTTCCCTAACCTCCATGATCTTAATTAGCTTCCGATCTCTCATGAGTTGATCATTACAAATTCTTCCTCTTCTTTCACTCTCCAGCCTTAGGGCTTTTCCCCCTTTTCTACTCTTTCTTCTACTCCTTACCTCTACCTGATGAGTGTTAAGGTTTTTCTTCTCTTGTCTTGTTTTCTACAACCATAATTTAATCTCTCCATCTCAGCTCTTCCTTGAACAGCTCATCTCTTATTTCATCTCTATTAATAAAGAGAACAACTCATAATTGTTGCTCTCTTGCTCTTCTCTTCCCTCTTTCTACTATGTTCTTAGTAGGCACTATTTCTTTAGCTCTAGGGGAGAGCATTGGTTGCTCTGGGTAGTCTTCAAAATCCCCCTATCTTCAATTTCTCGCACCTCAACTATAGGGGCTGGGCCTCGCGCCTCTATAGCCGCTTCTTCTCTTCGTCTCTCTACCTCTTCACCATGTGGCCGGAGTTTCGAGGAACTTAATGAGAGTGAGAGGAGGGTCTTGTAGAATTTCCTCTAGGTCTCTCACTGGGAATGTTACACCCTCTGACACAAGAGAGCAGGATCAAGGTAAGGCTCAGACGTTCCCTAAAAGCTATTCTAACGTAGTCCGTAATGGACCGTCTAACCATCTTCCCACATTCCATTATACCCTTGACCAAGTGACAGCAGTATGGTGCTGGCCTTGTCCTGCTGTTGAGATATATGCTTGATGAGGTGACAGAGTTGCCAGTAGAACCATACCTTATTTGCCTTTGTCAAATCTCCTCTATCGATGTAGGCGTTGCGAATGGTTTTGGTTCTCTACCATTACCCTAAATTGTTTGTCAACTCTCTGGCAATTTCTTCAAACTTTGACATCTCTTAGAGTTGGTCGTACTCTGTACACTCACCCACTAGTCTCAGCTCCAAGAGTTAGGAGATGGCCCTCTCCTCATAAGGGATCCACCTCCCCTTAACATAGCACGTTAGGTTCTTCGGCTCGCCTATATTAGCATAAAATTATTTTATAAGAGCCCTTACACCTGGCTCCCTATGTTGGCTCAACTTATCCTAGTCCCGTCACTTGATTTCCTCCTTAAATGGCAACACCAGTTGCTTGAATCCTCTTTCCTCCATAAAACCCTTCTCTGTTAGATGCTTTGAACGTCAGCTCCTTGCTGTGAGTAGAAGGCTCGGCTTCCTTCTTCCACCACCACCCCATTCACCAAGAACCATTTCTATCAGCTGTCTCTCCGCTCCTTTCTCAAACTCCTCTCCACAAATTTTCTACCACCTGCCTAGGGACAGAAAGTTAGGATTCGACATGGTTTGGATTTTTGTAAGATTTTAACAAGGTTAGGGTTTGAAATTTTGAAAGATTAGGTTTTAGAATGAAAATTTCTCGAAGTATTCCTTTTATTAGTGGGCTGCTCTAATCAGAATGTTATGACATTGAGTTATGATGTCGCAAATA
This sequence comes from Tetrastigma voinierianum, assembly GCA_016808115.1. NCBI lineage: Eukaryota > Viridiplantae > Streptophyta > Magnoliopsida > Vitales > Vitaceae > Tetrastigma > Tetrastigma voinierianum. Next base: position 5,797,176 of record JAEQBH010000173.1, on the reverse strand, counting down.
TCAAATTGATGTGTGACGATGATGTTGCAGGATGTCACGACATCACTCGATTTTTAAATGAGCCCCACCCTCGATGTCATGACATCAGGATCAAGCAAAGTCACAAGCATTGCTTAAGTTTTGGGGAAAGTTGGCTTCCTCGGGATGTCTTACATTGTTCTACGCTCGCAACATTAACTTGATGTCGCAACAATGTTGCAACATTACTTCATACACCTGGTGTTTCCTCTATAAATGTGATGTTGCGACATCAGCATGTTGATACGTGTGGACACCATCCCACGTCACTCTTGTATGACTAAAGGATACGTAGCATTTAATTCTGTGATGTTAGACATTGTGAAATTTCTTAAACTGCATCACGACATTGTTGTTGATGTCACATATCGAGAAGAGCTTTCTTTCAGTAGAAATTTTTTACTTGTTTTCCCTTTATTTCTATAATTTTAGTTCAAGCCTGTAATACAGTCATCTCTAAAAAAATTTAATTAAGCATGAACAAAAGAATACTCAAGATTTTTAATTAAACTAATTCAAGATACAACAACAGACAAGGTAAATTTTCACACAACTATTCAACAAAGGTATAATGAAGCTACTATGCCATTCTAACTCAGATAAATTATACCCCCCTAAACTTAGTTATGCATCATTTCAAAAGAATAAGAAATGGAAGTAGACTCCCTTTTGTAGTTAACTCTACATAACTCAATATGGTTGGAGATGCTTAAAAAATGACCTTCATATATCCTTGCCGCTTCATTATCCTGACATTCAGTAGATTGTAACTAAATAAATTACAAAAACACACTGAACTATTCAAAAGTTCTAGCAACACTACTCTGCTTCTAAACTATTTAGAACACATTAAATTGAATAAAATCACACTAAAAGAAAATGGAAATTTCTTAGGTTGCCTCCTAAGTAGTTGCTCATTTTTATGTCTTTAGCTAGACATTTTAGCAATTCTATTAATCTCTTCAAATATGGGATTGTTCTTCATTTTGTCTTCCTCTTAGGTAATGATTAAGCCTCTGACCATTTACATTGAATTCTTCTCCATAATTGGTTGTTAGTGTTACTCATTCCAAAAGGGGTTACTGGCAACCACTGTATGATCTTACCCATCTCACTGAGTTTTCTGAGAGTTTTAGCCCGGAATCAGACAATAAGATCGCCTCCTACCCGAACTCTTTCCTCGACTTTGATCATGCACTTTGTCTATCTTATAGATTTTGGCATTATCATTAGCTTCATTTCTTAGCTCTTCTAATTCATTCATTTGGAATAGTCTTTTCTCTTTAGCAGCTTTGAAATCACAATTCAGTTTCTTGATAGCCCACATAGCTTTATATTCAAGCTCAAGAGGGATATGGAAAAGCTTCCCAAATACTATCCTGTATGGGGACATTCCAATAAGGGATTTATAAGTTGTCCTCAGAAGCCCACAAGGTAATATCTAGTCAATTTTAATTTTTTCCCGTTGATGCTTTACTGCCTTTTCTCGAACATGCTTTATCTCCATGTTTGATATCTCGTCAGCTCCATTTCCGATTAAGTGATAAGCCAATCCCATAACATGTCTGATTCCATATCTGCTCATGAGTTTTACAAACAGCTTGTTTGCAAAGTGGCTTCCCTTATCTTTGATGATTGTCCTTGGGGCTCCAAATCTGCTTAAGATATTTCTTTGCATAAACCCCACCATAGTGTTGGCATCATTCCTTGGATAGTTTATAATGCAATTCCATTTGTATTACATACCCAACGCTTAGAGAAATGTATTGATTTGTAAAATGAGGCGGAAAGGTCCCATAAAATCTACCCCTTATACATCAAAAATCTGCACCACTAGGATCCTTTATAGAGGCCTTTCATTTCTTCTGTTTATGTTTCCCATTCGCTAACATCTATCACAATGTTTAACCCATTCAACAAAGTCTTTGAATAGAGTAGGCTAGTAAAAACCAAATTGGAGAATTTTCTAGGCTATTCTTTCTCTTGTAAAGTGTCATCCATATGGTGACGCATGACATTTATCAATTATTCCACCTTGCTCATCTTTTGGCAAACATTTTCTGATGATCTAATTTGCCCTTATTCTAAACAACAGTAGGTCATCCCATATATATACTTTAGCATAAGTTCTCAGCTTTCTTTTCTACTGGTAGATGAAATCTTATGGCATGATTCCATAAGCTAAGTAATTGACAATATCAACATACCAGGGTAATTGGACTGATACCTGAAAAAGTTGCTCATCGAGGAAATTTTCTTCAATTTATGTCCCTCTTTCTTTTGTAGTAAGCTTTTCTAATCATGACAAGTGATCAACTATAAAAATACGCATGTCTGATGAAATGGTTGTTTTTATCTGCTCCAATAACGAATCATTGGTTTAACTGAATAACTAAAGAAAATGGATAGACCTTTCTCTGCGTCTCAAGTCGATGGATCTTCTCAATTGGAAGATCCCCTACATGGATAATACACATTCTAGTTGAACGAGCCTAATTCTAATTTTTTTGTTCCAAAGCAAAGATATCCACGAGGCTGTCATCTTAATTAAGCATATTCAATGACCAAGAAGTATCGATCTTCTTCGTGACAGCCCCTGGAAATGATAAGGAGGCCGGAATGCCAAAAGGCGCCCATTATTGAATCTGACCAATTCAATCGTCTCTTGATATCTAAATCAAATTCCTCAGCAGTAGGGTACCCACCCGATCGCCTCTCGGGTTTGGCATCATTCTTCATTATTGATACTTAATTGCTACATGATCAAAGGTGTATGATAACATAGACCCTAATATGTAAGGGCCCGATTTTTCACAAACAAATACCATCATAAGATTCTTTTTTGTGGTCGAGTAGTTCTCAGGTCTCATCAAGGCTTCATCGCATAATATAAGGGCCTTGAAGATCTTTTCACTTCATTGTCCCAAAATTCTGTCTTCATTGTATAGCTCGGGTCAGCATCACACATGATTTCTGCTCGTTCCTGTCAAGAATGATGTGGAGCTGGTTACCAACTGGATTTAATTTCTTCAAATGCAAACCTGCATTATTCATCAAAGTCAAACTTTGCATATTTTTCCAATATTCTATATAATGGTTTGAAAATTTTTGAGAAGTCCTTTATAAATCTTTTGTAAAATCCAGCATGTCCTAGGAAACTTCTTATCCTTTTTTCATCGGGCCGTTTGGGCGAGTTTTTATGATGCTGACACCTGGCTGGGTCAACTTCAAATTCTGGGCTGCAAAATGTTATGCCCCAAGACAATTCCTTATTTTACCAAGAAATATCATTTTTCCCAATTCAGAGATAAATTCTTGTCTTGGCACCTCTAAAGAACAGTCTCTAAATTTTTCAGGCAATGCTCAAAATTGGATCCATAAATTGAGAAGTCATCCATAAAAATCTCCATAGCCTCCTCCACCAAATCTGAAAACATGGACATCATACGCTTTTGGAAGGTGGCAGGAGCATTACATAATCCAAAATGCATCCTTCTAAAAGCAAAGGTGCCATAAGGACATGTAAAAGTAGTTTTCTCCTGGTCCTTCTGTGTATTACGGCAATTTGATTGTATCCCTAATATCCATCAAGAAAACAAAGTAGGGGTGAATTCAACATGTTGATTCGTACACAAGAGCGGAAATAATCAACAATATTTATATACCTAAGTTCCTCCTACCGGGCCGTAGTCAAGCTACTCGCAGATAAAGGGTCTAGGGTCGAACACGGATGGGTTTTCATCCTAGAAATGGCTCAGATAAGTGCAACGGTTGCAAGGCTTTCTACTGGACTTTGGAATTGTGTTTCAAAATAAATGGAATGGTTTGAAACCTAAATCAAACCTAAAGTTAAAGTGTGAAAAGTTAACTTTGAAGATTTAGGTTACTAATCCTGGCAAGTTAGGGCAAACAAGTGTCCTCTGCTCTTATCCTCTATGACATGCAACATATAGTCCATGGCATAACCTATCTATATTTAACTAGCAAACCTCACTCATGAAACATCTCCTATTCGAAAGTTAAAATAGATAGCATGCGCTTATGGCCCCTTTTAGTTTAAAACCCTAACATTCAATTATCATTTTTGCAGGCTCAGAAGACCATCTAAAGAACAACAAAGGCATCTCACCCGAGCACGCATCCTAAAGCATGGAGAATATTGGCCAAAATAATAACAAAGAAATGCTATTTAACCCTAATTCAAGAACCTCTAACATGTAAATATTATCTCGTAGGCTCGTAAAACCATCTAAAGAACAATGGGCCCCAAAGCATGAGAGTATTGGCCAACCAATAACATCCCATGTTATGCAACTAAGTTTTGAGAATAAGAGCCATAAATACACTACCCGTAGCTTTTAATACAAGAGACAACATGCATATGCCCCACCACCAAGCTACTAGCTTCCTTCCTCTTCACAAAGAAAGGAGGCTTAGCCAAGCATCTCGAGTTGTCATCCTCAAGAGGTGGTTCAAAACAAGAAAGGGAGAGAAAGAAGAGAGAGAAGAGAGAAAAGAAATAAAAAGCAAGACCTAAAAACTTATTTACAAAAGCAAAGAGAAAAGAAAATAACTTACAAATCAACAAAACTCAGGATTCACCTTCTATCCTCCTCTCCTTATTACAAGACATGAGGGGTATTTATAAGCCTCCCAAAGTATGAAACTACCAAAACCCTAATAACTAGGCTAAGTTATAGGACAATTGGGTAATAAAACCAAGTTTGGAAGGCCAACATTAATTACATGTAGGATGACAAGGCCTCGCAAATTTCGCTTAGAGGTGAATTTCGCACTACGAATTTGGCAAGGGTTAGCGAATTGGCAATGGCTTAGCTTAAATTGGTAAAGGCTTTAGCGAATTTGGCAATGTTGAAATTTCTTATTAGTAAATTTCGCTAAGCTAGCTAAATCACGCTGAGAAGCTAATTTCGCAAATGCACAGCAAGTCACAGCGACCGCACTCGCGGGCTCGAGATCACACGCCATGAAGTTGGTCGCGAAATTCGCTAAGATTGGCGAATTGATTGCAAATTCGCTTGCATTGTCAGTTTTCTTCCCATCCTATCTTCAATCGTGATCTCATTTCCTTCACTTCGCTTTGTTTTTACATCATTTTGGCTTGGTTGATGGTCGAGACTAAACTTCCAACCCTACGATTCCATCATTTGCATCAGAGGTTGAAGTCCAAAATGTATATAAAAGTCTACAAAACAACCAAAAACACCTCAAGTTGGTATATGCTACTTAAGGTAACATGAACACTCAATCGGGATATATGACATGATTAATGATCAAAAAGTACTAAACCTATCTAATATGTGGTTCAAAATTGCACTCAGCCCTAATCACACCCCCTTGAACTCAAACGTTGCTAGTCCCTTAGCAATGCAAAATAAGAATTGAGATGTATGTGGTGATTTTTTCAAAAGGTTAGTTTCAAAAGGTTATCAGACTTATATACAAACTTAACATTACATTTTTAAAGTGAACAATTGAAATCAACATTTGAGAAAACCTATATACAAGAATAAAATCCATAAGAGAACAATTTTTAACAACACTGCTTCCATGATTTTCAACTTGATTTCACCCTAAGTCTAATGGTTCATTTGTATCTAGATTGAGTCAATAAATGCAAAATTTGTTTCCCAACCTAGCATTGACATGGCCTTAAACTGAATAATTAAGATAGGCTGCTATACTTGCTTTCTCAATTATATCGTAGGATGCACGTTTAAAAACTGACTCTACCAAAGTCCATGTAACGGGGTCCACCGACGACTCCCAACCAATTAAGGTTTAGGCATCAAGCCAAAAGGATCAAAGACCACTCAACTCCTAAAGGCTCTCAATTCTGACTCAACCCACACTTCGAAAAAATCACACCCACAATTCAAATCTCTAATTTCCATCCACCCATGTAATCGAACACAAATCGATGACCCTAAACCAATGAAGGCTTAGGCATCTGGGTTTCAAAGGCTTCTTACACCCTGACCGTGCTCCCAAGCTCTAAAGCAAAACTCAATGATTTTTTATCTTTCTTCTTTCTTTTCTTTTTCTTTTCCTTTCGAAGACAACATTGGTCTTCAATTGTTGGTAACTCAACCGATTCTAGGTCATTAACATGCCTATAGCCGGCTTTGCAAAGTGGAAGGAGGTATACAAATTTACAAACCACGAAGCACCCAGAAAAGTAGCAGTAAATAGTATACAGGGGGAAATTTCAAGTTGAGCATGCTGGAACTGTAACTGACCAAAAATTGTTTCCAAGTACTGAATTTGTCCTAGCATATAGTGACAAAAGTGATTCAATTTTCCAACATGAATTCAATTGTCCACTGTAGCAATTCAATTGTCCAATCAAGCAAAAACGATTACATATGGAAAATAAACCCGACATGCAAAAGTCAGAGTATATATAGACTGAATAACTTTTGATATAGCCAAAGTGGCTAGTACATGAATATCAAGCTAAACACAAAAATATCACCGCTACCATAAAATGAAACCGCTTGCTAAAATTTTCAAAACGAACCAAAACTAACAAAATTAATTAATCCAAATATGTGGAACCGCAATCTCGGCTTTGGAAAACACCGAACCAGCCTCTAATTTCGAATTACTGGGTCAAGGAGAATGATCTCCTCAACCCATGCATTTGTCAATGCTCCATGGCTTGCACCAATTGTTGATGTGGTCCTGTCGATGGCTTTTGGAATCGATCAATCGACCTGCGCTGGTGCTGTCAGGGCAAGACCAAAATGAATTTCGAATTTATCACTCCCTCGTTAATTCTCGGGCACTTTGTTTTCGCATGACCACCAATTGGAAACACTTTCACCAAATTTGATTTTCGCTTAAATAAATTCGCTGTTGTTCATATGAAAGATGTTTTAACTCCAGTCATGTTACTAAATGTAAGTTGCATGACTCCATTTGATATCGTGATCGGGTCGCAATAAATGGTCTTCCTAAGATGATTGGCATTACGATTGGGTCTATTTAAATCGCTCAAGAAACAAGCACACGACAAAATCTACCTGGCAAGAGAATTAGTTCATTTTCACCATGATATCCCTAACTATCCCCTTCGGGACTTTCACTGCATCTATCGCAACAGATACAGTGATGTTGTAGGGTTTAAGTTCACTTTGAACTTCTAGATGCTTTCTGTATACCATCACTTATTTAGGTTCACACTGCTCCTAAATCAAGCAAGACTTTTCTATAATTCCCACCAATATTGACTAAATTTGAGAATCCAGATCTTGATTAAGGTACGAGCCAATTATGGCACCATATGTTCAAAGGAGAAATGCTTTTCCCAATGCCTAACTTTCTTTGATCGCAAAGATCTTTCAAAATTTTGCATAAGCAGGCACTTGTTTGATTATGTCCACAAAGGTATGTTAACCTTCACTTGCCTTAAGACTCTAAAATGTCACTTGCTGAGATGCCTTTTCTTCTTACCTCTAAGTGCTTGTGGAAAATGGAGGTGGTATATGTATTTCTTCAATATCCTCCTTCAAGAAAATGTGTTCTGCCCAATTCTTCCTTTTCCGTTTCTTAATAAAGCCCCTGGTATCAAGCCTGATCAACCCTTTCCACTTCTTAAGGTGCAATGACAGCTTTGACTTCATCCATTCGGGGGAGGTCCATCGAATAGCCTGCCTCAGGGACTCCCTGATTTGGCGTTACGAGAAGGAATCTCCGCCTGTCGAGATTAGCCTCATATGGATGCCTCACAGCCGTCAATTCTTCTGCTATGCTACTTCCAACTTCCATCTATTCTCTTGTTCAAGGAGCTTACATTTTCTAATTTCCTGTTCAACTGAGATGATGCCTTTTGCTCCTCCAATAAAATTTCCCACCTTCAGACTGCTCAGATTCACACTATTGTCACAGAGAGGAGGTGGGTGTCAATAAGTCGAAGTGGTGGTAGAATATTGCCGTCGTGTTCCCGGGGTACATATACAGAGGTCGAGGTTTCAAAGACAAGTTTGGACAATATCTCCAATTGGGGTTATTGAAGTGTTACCATAATGGAGTATCTGGCAGTGGTTGATTTTGATCTTCTCATGGCATGGGCATTCTCTCTAGGCAAAGGTTCTCAGGTAATTATTTGACTGAAAATTGAAGCAAGAAAATCGATGAAGATAATCATTTCATCGCTTGTATTTCATGCTGGTTTTCATTTCCAGATCATCCAATCTTTGAGTTAAACTAATCAATTTTGCTTTCATCTCCGCAGAATCTTCAGAAATGCGAACTCACGCCTCGCGGTTCAATGGCCCCAATCTTTCAACTTCCTGTGACTTGTCTATCCCCAAGCTTGGAGAGGTTTTAAAGCCAGAGTAGTTCAAAAAATCCATAGCTTCATCAGATGTTTACTCAAAAGTTACTCCCTACATGGTTTCCAGCAATTGTTTCATGGGAGGAGACATACCACCATAGAAGTGGTTCACCAACATCCATGTGTCAAACCATGGTGTGGATACGCACCGACGGTTTCATAAATCTCTCCTACCACTCGTAAAATTCTCACTATCCTTCGAGTCACAGAAAGGTATAAATTCTGTTTTTCATCTATTATCTTGATGGAGCACCCAAAACTCTCTTCAGAATTCAGCCTGCAGCCCAGCCCAATTTCTTATGGTGGTTCCAGGCCCTCAATGAGCCGAGCCATTCCTGGGCTTCTCATTCCCTTGTGAAATAATGAGAAATGCCTTTAGCTTCAAGTAAATCCATGTCCACTATACTGGCTGCAAAACCTCCTCAAAATCCCCATATGAGTGTATGATTTTCATTTTCCATACCATGACATGGGGAGTAGGGCACTCAAATTAAGGTCTCAACTGGCCACATCTTCAAGCAGGAGGAATGATACGTGATCAGTACTAACTCAGAGGGTGGATGTGGATCCCTGTCTTTATACGCACTTGGACTATAGGGCACCTCAAGCTGACTTTGTTGTCTCCTGCAGGGATCCATGGTAATGGGCTTGCACACCACTCACTTAGCTAGGTCAAGTCAGTAAAATTTTATCCTATACACCCCACCTTGATGTCTCATCCCATTGTTGTATACACATGAGCACAATTAAAGAGGACAACAGCAACAAACAACCTGCAAAAAGATTAAAATTACTCTAACAACAATAAACCTAGGATTGAATGAAAAACTGAAATCGAACAAGGTGCCATTGCAAGAAGCAATCAAGGCCTTCGCAACTGACAAAAAGAGGTAAAAGGTTACTTCACTTGTGATGTGATCACAAGTACTCTTCAACTTAATACTACAAGAAGCTCACACCATCCCCCAGAACGGCGCCATTTGATTCGCAACACAAAGAGTCGAGCTGAACTGGTCAATATTTATATACCTGTTTTCCTATCACAGAGTCAAGCTTACTGCAAGATAGTTGGTTCAGGGTCGAACACGGGATGGGTTTTCATCCCAGAAATGGTTATTTTGTATAAGTGCACCTAATACAAAAGGCTTACCTGGACTTTCGGAATTGTGTTTCAAAAATATAGAATGGTTTGAAAACTAAAATTGTAAAAATCGAAGAAGTGTGAAAAGTAACTTGAAGATTTAGGTTACTAACTTGGTGCTAGGCAAACAAGTGCCCGGTTTTATCCTCGCCAAGTATGACATGCAAATATATAGTCCATGGTGCATAACTGGATCTATATTTAACTAGCAAACCTCACCTATGAAACATCTCCATTCGAAAGTTAAACATAGTATGCGGAAGCATGGCTCCTTTAGCTTTTAAAACCTAACATTCAATTATCATTTTTAGAGGCTCAGAAGACTATCTGTAAAGAACAACAAGCAGCATCTCTCACTCGAAAGCACCGTATCCTAAAGCATGGAGAATACACAAAATAATACAAGAATGTTATTTAACCCACTCAAACTCCTAATATAACATTATCTCGTAGGCTCGTAAAACCATCTAGCAATAAATTAACCAAAGTATGAGAGTATTAATAAAATTAACATCCCATGTTATGCAACCAAGTTTCGAGAATAAGAGCCATAAATACACTACCCGTAGCTTTAATACAAGAGGACAAATATGCATATGCCCACTACCAAGATAGCTTCTTCCTTCAAAGAAAGGAGGCTTATTTACATCTCTTGAGTTGTCATCCTCAAGAGGTGTGTTTATACAAGAAAGGGAGAGAAAGAAGAGAGAGAAGAGAGAAAAGAAATAAAGCAAGACTTAAAAAACTTGATTATTTTATAAAAGCAAAGAAAAGAAATAACTACAAATCAACAAAACTCAGATTCACCTTCATCCTCCTCTCCTTTATTACAAGACATGAGGTATTTATAAGCCTCCCAAAGTATGAAACTACCAAAACCCTTGCACAACTAGGCTAAGTTATAGGACAATCAGTAATAAACCAAGTTTGAAGGCGGTTGCATTAATTACAGAGGATGACAAGCCCGCAAATTTCGCTAGAGGTGAGAATTTCACACCAGCTTAATTTGGCATGGTTGAGCGAGACTTGGCAAATGGCTTAGCGAACTGGCAAGGCTTTAGCGACTCGCAATGTCAATTTCATTAGCTATTAAATTTCGCTGCTTCAGCTTAAATTGTCATGAGAAGCTTAATTTCAAATGCACAAAGGTAAGTCAAGCGCCAGCGAATTTCAATTCCAGGCTGAGATTGCGACGCCTATAGTTATTGCGAATTCTAAGATTGCGAATTATCATAAATCTCGCTGCATCATTGCCTTCCTCCTTCCCATCCTATCTTCAACTCCGCCTCTCATTTTCTCTTACCTTGTCTTTGCTTTTGCATCGATTAGTTTGTCGATGGTCGACTGTCCAACCTCTACGATCGATCATCATCGAGGTTGAAGTCCAAATGTATATAAAAGTTCCATAAACAACCAAAAACACCCCAAGTCAGAGTGTTGTTACTTAAGGTAACATGAACACTTCCAATCGGGGGATATATGACATGATTAATGATCAAAAAGTACTCAAAACCTATCTTAATATGTGGTTCAAATCAGACTTTTCGAAAGCACTAATCAGCATGTCCACGATCAATAAAAGGCAAAAGGATAGTTATCCTTTCCGGTTTCTCGCGGTCAAATACTTTCTATAATCAATGCACAATTCTCCATCCTATCAATTTCGTTGGAATCGGCTCATTTTTCAGTTTTCGATGGTCGTGGAATCCACTTTTGGGAACCACATGAACTGGGCTCACCCAAGGGTTGTAAATCTTGCATTTAGCCATTTCAATACCTCATTTATGACAACTTCTTTCATCACTGGGCTCAATCTTCTTTGATGTTCAATGGATGTTTTTGCATTCTCCTCCAGCAGGATTTTGTGCATGCAAATTGAATGATTGATCACTTTCAAGTCTTCTACTGACCAAGCAACAACTTCTTTATATTTCCTAAGGATTCTAATCAATTTCTACTCATTTTCTTCTGTTAAGTCAGTTGCTATGATTACAAGTGGTGCTCTTTCAGCTCATAAGAAGGCATATTTAAGATGTTTAGGTAATTCCTTAAGAATTAGCCCTTCAGTACTTTTTCCACTTATTGTCCTTTCTCTTCTCTGTTGCTTGACTTTTCTACACTGATTTCTTTTAGACCGAGTATTGTTTCTCTAATTCCAAAACTGGAATTCAAATATTCAACATCATGAGCCTCAATATAGTGGAAATTCATCTCATTATCATTCATTGAATTCTAGTTTTTACAAAATTTGATCAGTTCAAAATTGATGGGAATAAATTGTTCTACAATCATACTTTTAGCTTTGTCACGATTGGTTTGTTTCAGACTTTGATTTAGATTGAAATGTATTACTTCATCTCCCACTCTAAGAGTGAGTTCTCATTTCTTAACATCTATCAAGGCAACTCCTATGGCCAAGAAAGGCCTCCCAAGCAGTAGTGGGACTTGTGTATCTTCTTCCATTTCCATTACCACAAAGTTCATAAGGAAAATGAATTTTCCCACCTTGATGAGTACATCTTCATGACCTCTCCTAAGCCATAGTCCTATCCTCATCTACATGGCTTAGCTTGGTTTGGAGTAAGCTCCCAAACTCGCCGCCTTCACTACAGAGTAGTGGTACCAAGTTTGAGTGCCACCCTGAATCACATAAAGCCTTCCCAAATCCAAAATTCCCATATGTGGGATGCTGGTCGCAAGATCCTCGTGACTCCAAAGGTAAACTCTTTGAATTATTCAGACGCAGTGGCTAATAAACTCACCCACTCTCTCTTCAGCAAGCTCCTATTCTACTCGCATTATCTTTTAAGAAACTTTTGCATCCTTAGGTAGCTTGAGCCACGCCTTAGCAAAAGGTGTTTATCTCTATCTTCTAACATGCTCCAAGAATTTAGAAAATCGTTCTTCCATCTTGCTCTTGTCGCTATATGAGGAAATGGAACATAGGGCATATATGTCACACCTCTCTTTCTTCTTCTGTATTTCTTTTCATTTAGTTGTTCTTGCTGCACCTTTTTCTTTCTACTTTCTTCAGTCTTTTCTGAATTGCCCAGCTTGATTTCTTCTTCTACTTGCTTTTCTTCCTCAGTCTTCCTCTTCTCATTTGCTTTTCTATTTTCAAACCCTCTGCCACTCCTTAGAATTACTTCCATACAGTCCTTAGGATTCTTCTTGGTATCACTTGGGATGGAATCCTTTGACTGTTCTTCACTAAAGGCCACCGCTCAATTTATGTCTCTAAGTATTTTTAGAGATGCATTTAGGACACTGAAACACATCAGGTTTTCTCGATCGTCGCTTAGCTCAACAAAATTTTATTCATGAATGTTAGTCAGTTTTTATTCTCACCTAGAAGCTCAACATTTGCTCCTCAAAAGATCTGACCTCTTGGCTCTAATTCCAAATCTCCATTGCTTTTGTCGTTATTATCCCTAGAACTCCCAGTGGGAGCATTCTGCTGTTACTAGCTCTCACATTGTGTCTGTCTTGTTTGCTCCACCTCCATATGAGAAATTCTCATGGTTCCTCAATTCTGGTGTATAGTGGGTTAGAAGGTTGGTGTTGGGTCTGAAATTGTAACTTATATTTCCACCCACAAACCGAGCCTCCTCCATCCCATGTAACTTTCATGAGCAAGTCCCTCACAAGTGATACTCTACCTCACTCCTTCCACTGTTCACTTTTATGCAAAGAATGCATTCCTTCATCCTAGCTTTTCAACTTGTTCATCAATGCACAAGCTTTGCCTTCCACAATCATCCCACTGCATCCAATACACTACCCTCCCCACCTGTTTTCGCTTCCTAAAATCCTCGATGGTGGATCCACTGTGATTCGCCGTGCTCTATAAGTCAGCTCGCCTCTTCAACACTTGCCTTGGAATGCTCCACGTAAAGTCGCATTCAATATCCTTCCGTGTGTAATTCATGGCATGGTAAAAGATGTCCATCTATGTAGTCAGATCAATGCTATGCATTAGGTATCTTTTCAGCAACCTGTTGTATCTTTCCTAGGCATTGTAAAGGCTTTCATCTTCTCCTTTCTTGAACATAATAATCTCTCATTTCCTCTCTAAAGTGAGAGAGGAAAATCTACCATGTGTGCCTGTTCCTCAAAGCCTTCCTGTATTGAATGATCCAATAGGCAAAGGATCTAAACCAAGTCATACACATATTAGTGGAAATGGAAAGAGTTATAGCCTTATCACTGTGTCTCAATCTCATTCAGTTTCACCATGTCATCATTCTTGTAATCTACTGATATGTTTATCGGGGTCTTCTACTAGGATGACCAATGATCGATGTTGTCGCACACCATGATAAGAGCCTAGCTTCAAACTCAAAGCTGAGCAGATCTATGGCTAGTCAGCCACAAACATAATATTCATCTCCTCGATGATCGGGTCTCCTAAATCTTCCATCGTCCCTCCGCTCTGGCAGGGTCTCTAATTCAGCAAGTTGATGTTCATGCGTTTCTTGTTGATCTACCATGAATGTTGATTCAACACTTCTTACTTTCTTCATATTTCTCAATGTCCTCTCTAATTCAGTCTCCAGTGATAGCAAGTCTGCTTCTAGTTTTCTGTGCATGTAATAAATTCCTACAATGGAAATACAGTGAGATAAAGTGAGATCGATAGATAACATAAATGTATTATAATATGCTTTCATAAAAGATTAGTAGCTAAGTTAGCTACTGAAATTAAGACTAATTTTGAAAATTTTTTTTTGATAAAGAAAAAGAAAATGTCTAAAGAGTACTTTTCTTGGTAATATTGATTTTAATGTCTTTACTTTTATTTCAATCATTGGCAACAACGCCATAAACTTGATTGATTGCTTTTTTAAACATAGACCAAAAACAACTACTGATTCTTGACATTGCCACTAGGATTGTTCAAACTCAACAGTCATGCCAAAAACTTGTTTGTCTAAATATATATAAAATCAAGTCATTGCTTAAGTAATAATTTGTACTTAAATAAGGCTGTCTACCACTCATATAGGTCAAACAATTAATAAAGTGGATTTTTAAGTCCAGATATCATTCCCACGAGGATTGATTAGAAAATTTAAAGATTAACTACTCTCACTACTAAAGATCCTCACTATTTGAACTTCCAAATTTCATAGTAGATTTATGTTATAAAGTAAAGTGAATCAAAGAAATAATGAAATTATAAAATACATGATTAGAGAGTTCATTGGACTGAAATACATTAAATGAAATAAAGGTTAGACTTATACTTTCAAGTTCCAACAAAGTATTGTCTTGACAAGAACCTTGAATCAAGCCCAAGAGCAAATTGAAGTGTGACAATGGATTTTTCCCACACTGCATACATATTACTTCCCACTTTACTAGCCACTAGCCACACTTCTGGGCCTCTAGACAATAGTCCGAAGAGTTACTTGTGGCAAACTCGGTCCCCTTTAAGGATTCAACTATTTTTCCTTCAGTACTTCAGTCATCTTTGTGACTGTGGATCATTACCCCCATTGATAGTGGTGTTCAAGACTCTCCTGAAATTGGTTCCAGACTTTAGCCATCAATTAGATAGAATTCCTCTCCCCTTGATTTAAAAGATTTATTAACACAGGGTTGAGATTGTTCCTCTCAACTAAGGCAAACCCTCCTCACTAGAACCTGCTGAGATTAGCAGTGGATCATATGCCCTAGAAAACACCTCATCACACCAGTGAGTGGAACCCCTGGTCGAGGTTGGGACTCTACTAGTGACATACCAAAGTGATCTAAAATATATAGAGTTCAAATGATAGTGCATCACACCAAGTGACTAATATTTTCAAAATCCCATCTCTGCACACTCTCATGAATTCCTGAATCTGAATAATTGATACAACTCTTTTCCGGGAATAAAACACTAATATTCCTAATTGGGCTCAATGATAATACTAATAAATCACCAAATTTTCATACCTAAACATCCTGCACCTAAATCATTAATCCTAACAAATATATTCTTCCTGAGGGTGTTTAGCCTTCAAAACCTGGATCACAAATCACAATGACTAGTCGATCAAACAAATTCATTGAAATCTGTATTTGTAATTTAAGAAAATGAATCTTAAAAAATTCAAGATTCAAATAGTTTAGATAAACAAAGCCTGATTACATTCATCCAAATTAACTGTAATCCGTATACTACTCTAATAAGAAAACCAAATCCAAAAAAAAAAAAAAAAATTCTCAAACTAAAAAACAAAATAAAAAGAAAAATATATCCAATGAGACTTAGCTTCCTAAAAGTACAAACTCATGTTGTTGAAGTCACAGACTATTCCCTAGAGCTTCTATTTACAGTTCGATCTTAGGTCTTAAATGTGGCTAGAATCAGCATGTTCTCTAAAAGCTCCATAAATTCCTTCCTCTAGCCTAAGGCTGCAGGATTAAGCTAGTATTGCCATACATCAAGTCATTACCGTGTGTGAATCTAATGTCATGACATTGAAAGATTGCTGGGCATTTCTCAATTTTTAGTGATCAGTCAATGTCGTGATGATGTCTCGATATTGAGATGCAGTGTTGTAGATCAACTCTAATGTCGCGACATTGCCTTTCTGGTGTTGCAATATTGAGTTGATGTCAGCGATTAATCGAAGTACAGACATTGCTCAATATCAGAAATATCGATGTCACACACTTCTTTAACTCTACTCACTTCATCGGTCACGCGACATTGGGGTCAATTAAGTTCATCTTGACCACCTTAAGATGATGTCGCAACATTGATATGATGTCATGACATTGAATCTTGATGTTCTAAAGCCCTCTGTCAATCTTATGGCGGATATCACGTCATTGGATTGGTCCCCTACCAATTGCCTTCGTCCGATGTCGCACATTACTTAGTCTGCTGCAACATCGATGCCGATTCCAGCGTCTGTGCTTCCTGCCACGTCGCGATATCGCTTTTAGTCTCACCGCTAATGTCGTGACATCAACCGTTAAAAACTCACCAGCCGCTTTTATAACTTATGCCGACATTGAGACAGTCATGACAACGCTCAGCTTCGAGGTCTTCACTAGTTGAGGTTTTTCCGATGTCGCTAATGATGTCAGCGGTACCGTCACACATTAGTCAATTGATAACACCACTTGAAAATCCTTATTGATTTCGCGACATTGAGTTGTGATGTTGCGACATTAAGCATTTCCCGCTTTATCTAGCCAATGTCGTAGCTATGTCGCGGTCGGGTCGCCACATTGGATGCTTCCATGTGGCCGGATTGCTAAAGCTTCTTCGATGTCGTGACATTGAGTCAGAGTCGTTGGTTATGACATTGATATATCTTTGCCTTTCCTCTTCACTAATGTCGCTAATTGCCTTTATTATCACAAGAATGTCAAGACTTTCTTCACATAATGCTTATTAATTAGTAGGTACTCATGTGTCACACATCGTCTGCTTTTCTTCCATTCCTATTTATTTATGAATTCTACTTATTTTCCTTAATTTATAGCAAAACATAAACTGCGAAAGCTCCATGATTTTATTAATTAAACTCCAACTTTAAGCCTGAATTATACTTGAAAAATTGGCTTAAAAATATATGAGTTTTAGACTCATCAGACATTATAATTTGTTGTCGTGACAATTTAATCACATGACATAAATTTATTTGTCACGATATTATTTTAGCTTTCAGAGTGCAATTTTGTCACGATAATAGTTCATTTGTCTCAACAATCTAATTGTCATGACAATTTTTGCTACCTATAAAAAGGGAATTTGAAAGATCCAAAATTCAAAATCTTTGTTCTTCATCCAAGCTGTTAGGAACCCTAGAATCCTTTCCAAACCCTATACCCAAACCATCTTTCAAAAATGTCTAAACAGTAGAGATTGATCCCAAATTTAAATGAGATCATGGCAAAGTTTGTCGACACTACAGAAGAAACAACTTTAGAGCCTATGACGACAGTTAATGAAGAAGAAATTCAGGAGAAAAGTGTTAAAGCAGAGGTACAGGTCGATGAAGGAAGAAAAAGGAAGAGAAGTGAGGAAGAAGAAAAAAATTATAGTAGTAAAGAAGAAATTGAAGAGCTCCTGTTCGATGAAGCTTTTGAATTGATGGAAAAGAAGATTCTACAGAAGGGTTTCATTGGTGAAAGAGGGTTCAATAATTTCATCTCACCATTCAAGGAACTGATTGAGAAGAGAGGTTGGAAAATGATTTGTGAGCACGATCCACCTAGGCGTGTTGCATTGGTGAGAGAGTTTTACTCCAACATGGTGGAAAGAAAGGGAACTTAATGCTATGTCAGAGGAAAATGGGTCTCATTCCTTAGAGATGAGATTAACCAACTGTTGAAGTTAGGTAAATTGAAATATGGATTCAAATTCAAGGAGCTGAAGAAGAACCCAGACTACAAGGAAAATTTTGGAGTACTAACTATTGGAAATGGGGAATGGAAGAGAAACAAGAAGACTCCTTATGAATATATAGCAAAAGGCTCACTAAATGAGGAAGCCAAAGTTTAGTTTTACTTCCTTAGTTCAATTTTGATGCCTTCAAACACTTGAGGCCGTGAGTGCTAGTAGTTAATTCATGCCATTCGAAGGCCACAGATCTAACCCAAGTTTATTGAAAACCATTCTACTTTATCAAAGAAGCAACTTCTAGGGTCACCTGCCTCATCCAACAATAATCACCTATCTGTGCATAAAGGGGGGAGTGATATTCAGCAAAGATAAAGAAGGGAGATGTCCTAAAACCCCTCCACTCACCCTTGATTCGTGCCACAAAGAGGCTATGTGGAATCAACAAAATTTGTCCTAGGTGTCTCACTGGCCAGAGCGAGGCTAACGCAGATAGTGGTCTAGGGTCAATATCGGGATGGGTTTTCTTCTATGAATGATATGCATTGAGTTGAAATGGTATTTTCTTTGATTTTAAGGTTTTGTTCAAAAATGTTGAGTCGGATGGTTGTAAATCGCAAATAAATTAAAGGAAAATTTTAGAAAGAAGACTCAAGTCTCTCGGGGTCTATGGATTTTGATTTTTATGTGTATCTATGCCTCGGTTTGTTTCCTCAAGGCTGGGGATAATGACTCATAGTCTTTCTTCTCAAACCGGACCTTGATTTGGCACTAAAACCTAAAACCCTAAATTATTCCCTCACGAGATATGGTATCAAGGAGTATCCAAGTCCCTTACAAAGGTGCATATGGTCTTCAAAGAGGCAACCTACTTCGCAGAATCTAATAGGAGATAACTGGAAGTGATGATGCTGATCTAAGATTAAGCATCCACTCAGAATCCACAAAGCTTGCCAAATACACATTGCGAGGTTGGATCTAGGAGGTTTCAAACCTGGGGTGAGATACATGGAGCTTTAAAATGCTCATAAATGCAGTGTGATAAAATGAGAGGGCATGAAATACCCCAAACCTCCACTAAAGGACCCCCTTCATGAAAGGGGCTTAGCTAAGCATCCCTTGAGTTGTCCTCTCAAGGTGTAAGGTTTGGCACTGAGAAAATGAGAGGAAAGAAGAGAGAGAAGAGAGCAAACCGCAACCTAAACAAAGTCATACTGAAAAGCTGACCGAAAAATGAAGTTAGGGTTACAAAGTTATAAGGTGGCGAGAAGCCAACCTAAAATGTGTGAAATGACTGTAAATGTCAAATATACAGCCATAATAAGGACAAAAATGGTAATTAATCAAAACTTAGTCGTCAGGATCAAAAAATACCAAACACAGTAAGGAACCATTTTCGCTTATGTGCAAGAATTTTCGTTAGTATAGGCGAAAATTCCTGTTATGCTAGCTAAATTTCATTAGCCTAGCAAAAATTTCATGAGATAGCGAATTGAGAAATTTCATTAGGAACAAGAATTCGCTTAGCTGTGCCTAAATTCCCGCTAGCCTAGCCAAAATTTTCTCACATTTCGATGATTAAATTTCGCTATGATTGCTTTAAATTCTCGCATCCCGTACAATTCTCGCAAATCATAAATAAAATCCCCTCGGTTCGCCTCGTCCGCCATCGATCCTCCTCTTCTTTCTTCAAATCCACTTCACAATTCTTCATTCTCGAATGATGAAAAACTACAGAATCCTCAAAGATTCCGCATATATCTTGACATCAAAACTTGAACTAATTACGAGAATCAAAACCCGCAGAAACTTACCAAAAAACAAACTCGAAATGGAATAATAGTACTTAAGTAATTTTTACACACACAATCAAGCTTAATTCATATGATTATACAAGAAAAGCACTTGAAACTCATCTGAAATAGGCTTAAAATAGCACTTTAGGCACTAATCACACTTAACCGAAGACATAATCCTTTAGCAACGCTAAAAAACAACCAAGGTATGCATGCTCGTGCTTTTATAAAAGTACATGTCATTCAAAAAGTAAAAATAAAAGGCATTTACCCTTATTATGAACAATTTAGACTCGTGACGAAAAACCATTATGAGAGAGAACAAATGCCATAAGAACAAGTTTTAGGGCAACATTGGTCTGACAGAGCCAACCCGAACTTCCACTCATATCTGTATGCTCTTAGTGGTGACCGGGCCTTCAACCAATAAGTCAGAAGCTATTCCCTCCCCGAACCAAGCTAACGCTGTGGCCTTAAACTGGCCGACCAACCCAAATGTAATCGTTACCCTCATTTCTTTCTTTGGATTGTAATAGGTGTATACTAAAACTCGACTCACCAAAGTCCGCGTAATGGGTCCACCTGATGACTCCCAACCACCAAGGTCTAGTGGCATCAAGCCAAAAGGATCACTTAATTACAACCTCGAGGCTTCACCCTTGACTCCGAATGACTCTCGAGAATTCACACCTACAATTCATCAAACTCACCTATCCACCCGTGTAATGCAGAACACTAGTCATATTCCCAACTAATTGGTTATGTTTAGTGGGCAATCGGGCTTCTAAAGGCTTCACTATATACCCTAGACCGTGTTCTGCTCTTACAAAGCACGCCGCTTTCATTCCTTTTTTTCTTCATTTCCTTTTTCTTTTGCTTTTCTTTCTTTTTTTTTCATTTGGAAGACTACATTGGTCTTCACATGGGTAACACAAACCTACTGGGCTGGTCAATAACAAATCTAAGGCAAGGCCGCTTGCAAAGTGGAAAGAGGTGTATAGCTTCTCAGCCTATTGATGAAAACTGATGTGCAATGTGTGTGATTAGTCGAAGGGGGGATGTACTGTGCTGAATATATTGAACTTCCAATCGACCTAAAACTTAATCTATGCATGGAATTGTTCTAATATTATGGTAAGATACAGGGCTTCAATTTTTCAACTCAAGGCAAGATTAGGAACAACAATGTAGACACAAAAATGATTTGCAAAAGTGTAGAAAATGTGAAATATGGTACCTCCAATAGTAGTTGAAACGGAATCGTCGAACTGTGGAGTGGAATGGTATCGCTGAATTGAAGGCACCCAAGATCAGATCGTATCAGAGGAAACAGAGATTCTCCCAATCGCAGAATCTCCCGCAACATTTCAAAACCAAAATCGTGATGTTTTCGTTTCAGAAATGCGAAATATTTGAAAAGCAGTACAGAAGTGGTGGCACCACTAAAACCCAAATTAAAGACTTAAATAATATGAAAGTAAAAATTTCAACAAAATTTTGAGTGGTTCTAAGTTCTCAGAACCACTCCCAAATAGCAGCTACCTGGATCCTCGGCGAGGGTCCATCAGGAGAAGCTCCTCCACGCATGCAAGTGGTGTGTAAGCACAGTGTCTTCATGTCACCCACAGCCAAACTGCTCAGCGGCGCAATGAACAGAAAGGTGGAGGAAATGGTGATTCTTCATTAAAATCGCCTACTGCTCTCCACTCACCCTTCCCGATGCTCAAGTAGTATCATGCCTTCCTACCCGTGTGCCACTCAGGCAAACTTCATCAGATTTGCTCCCATCATCCTCAACTGGTTTTTGCTTGTTGCTCAAGTGGAAAATGTTGAGCCCAGTGTCATGTTGCCAAATGTGAGTCAGATAACCCCATTTCGACAATTGATAATGAGATTTGATGTGGGCCGTAAATGGCCTACTTCCAATATAATGGCACTCTTGATTAAGGTGCCCTCGCCTCCGCTTCCGTCGAGAACCACGAAATCCATCTGATAGTAGAACTTATTCCATTTTTACCAAATACATCCTCCTCCACTATCCCTTTTGGTATTTCTACCGAACGATCGTGGCTAAGGCCAGTGATGCGCTAGTTGGTTTCAGCTTCCTAAACCTAACCCGCCATACACCGAAAGTATGGCAGAGGGTCGACACCGGTACCCAAGTCTACGAAGGCTTGTCAACGCAGTTCCTCAAAATGTTAACCCGAGATAGTCGGGGTCCCCTGATCCTTGTATTTCACCATTGTCTGCATCGATGACGGAGCTAACTTGTTCAGTTAAGAATGCCTTTATCAATGTCCAACCTCTTTTGATCATTGCAGATCTTTCAAAAACTTTGCACAGGCGTGACCTGTTCTGATGATGTCCAAAAGTGGCATGTTGACCTTCTCACCGCCTTAGGACTTCTAGGATGCCTGCCTGCTGGGATGCCTTCTTCTTACTTCTTAATGCTCGGGAACGAGGTGGCATGCAAGGCTTCAATGAGTCCTCTCTTCAAGAAAATGTGTTCTCGCTCCAATTCTTCCCTTTTATGGCTTCCCAATAAAGCTCGGGCATCGGGGGCTGATCAACTCTTTCCACTTCTTAAGGCAATGACAGCTTGACTTCATCCATTTTCGGGGGGGAGGCTCACCGAATAGCCTGGGCCATGGACTCCCTCGATTTGGCAAAGCACGAGAAGGAACCTCCCCGCCTCTTGGCCGATGATTTTCCATTCTGTTATGGATGCCCGCAGCCGTCACCTTCTGCTAAGGCTACTTTCCAGCCCATCTATTTCTTTGTTCAAGGAGCTTACATTTCAATTTTTTGTTCAACTCTGAAAGACTGATGCCTTTGCTCCTCCATTAAATTTCCCACCACCTCGCTCATTCACAATGGTCACAACAGAGAGAGGTGGGTGCTTGGCTCAAGCCGTGAAGTGGTGCACGTCGCCGGCTGTGGCTCCGGGGCACACATACGGAGTTGAGGCTCCAGAAAGGTTAGGTGACCCCTCCAATTAGGCTGTATGTTTGCATATGAGCATTTGTTCAGGGTTTGCTTCTCAGCCCACCATTTGCATCCCATGTACTGGACATATTCTCCGGTGTCAATGACCAAATGAAACAATTTTGACCTGTGCATGGTTTCAACACCGCCTCGCACTCATGGACTCTTTTCTCTAATTCCTCCAATCTTCTAGCCAAGGTAGATACCTTAGCTTTCACCTATCTTCGAGAGGGCATATGCCTCCTCTCTTTGGTTCACTCGTGGTTTAACTGTCATTTCTCTCTGGGTTCGTCATCCCAGCCCTGGAGGCCTGACTACATAATTGAGGATGCCCATTGCCTCATCGTGATTTTTACCAAGAAATCTCCTCCACACATAGTTTCCAATAATTGTTCTACGGAAGTGGGACATTCCATCATATAAAAATGGTTCACCAGCATCCATGTATCAAACCCATGGGTGTGGGCACGTACTGATAGTCTCCAGGTTCCTCCCAAGACTCAGAACCTCTCACCATCATGATCCGCAAATGTAAATTTGCCTCTTCAAGTTGTTTGTCTTGCGGAGTAATCAAGAAATCCTTTAGAAATTCATCAGCCTCTCCCAATTCCTATGGTTCTCGCCTTAATGCATTTAGCCACCCTTTTGCCTTGTCTCAGGTAAGTGGAAAGGCTTTCTAACCTGAGGAGATCCATCCACCGTGACCTCTTCAAGGTGGCATACTTCCTCAAACTCCCTCTATGTGATCAGGCGGTTTTCATTCTCCATGCCATGAAACGCAAAGAAAATTCAAATAGGGTCTCACCGCACCTCCTCGCCAGTGGGGAATTATGAGGGGTGCACTCACCCGGGTGGGTGTATGTGATCCTCATGGATCGATATGCATCGGGCTCCCTAGCACCGCTGGCTTTGGTCGTTCCTCCCGGGTGGAGGATCCATTCGAGCACGCGAGGATCACTCAAGCCCCGTTCCTATGCAATAGCTCACCTGCTTCTCCACCGCAAAGTGTCTATCCCACTCCGCATAAACTCCGTCTCGTATACTCATAATCAATGTGAAAACAACCAAAACAAACTAACAAAAGGGTTAAGGTTAGCTAAAATTAAAGCAAAGAAAACCTAATGTAATCGAAAAATTTAAAATCCTCGCGTTAACTGTAAGGGAAGAAAAATGATAAAATCAAAAGGGAATGAGATTTTTACCAAAACTTATGATATGAATCACAAGTTCACAAATTTTATCTCACTAGTAGCACCATCCCCGCAATGGCGCCATTTGATTCGTACATAAGAGTGGCCATGTGAATCAAATCTAAATTTGTATCCTAGTGTCCTATCGCGTAGCGAGGCTACCAAGAAGATAAAGGGTCTAGGGGTCGAACACGGGATGGGGTTTTCGTGGAAATGAGAAGTGTGAGTTGAAATGGTATTCTGATTTGCTTGTCTAAAAACGCTGAGTCGATGGCTTGTAACCGCAAATAAATTAAAGGAAAATTTAGAATAGAAGACTCCTCGTTCTGGTTCATGGATTGATTCTAAGGTGTATTCATGCTCTCTGGTTTGTTTCCTCTGGGCTGAGTAGATAATGACCTATAGTCTTTTCCCAACCTGACTCGATTCGCACTAAAACCTAAACCCTAAATTACTCCCCTCATGAGATATGGCATCTGCTGAGATTCAAGTCCCTTACAAGCAGTATGGTTCAAAGAGGCAACCTTACGGCAACTAATAGGAGACAACCATGGATGACAGTGGGATCTAAGATTAAGCATCCATCAGGAATCCACAAAGTTTGCCAACACACATTTACAGGCTGGATCTAGAGGTTTCAAACTCAGTGAGATACAGTGGAGCTTGTCCCATTCATAAATGCAAAGTGTGATAGCCGAGAGGGCATGTGGTGTTCTACTCTCCAAACCTCCACTGACTCCCTTCACATGCTAGTGGGCGGCTGCCATCCCTTGAGTTGTCATCCAAGGTGTTCAGCAAATGAGAAAATGAGAACTAAGAGAGAAAGAAGAGTACAAACCCACCTAAAACAAAAGTCAGCAATAAAGCTCGACCAAAATGAAGTATGGTTATAAAGTTATAAGGTGGCTTATGAGTAGCCAACCCAAATGTGTGAAATACCAAAATGCCTAAAAATATAATATTACAATAAGGACAAATGGTAATTAATCAAAACGTAGTCAAGTTTGGGGATCAAAAAAATACTAAAAACACAGGGAAACATTACAGACAAAAGAAGAATTTCACAGATATTAGTAATTTACGATGTTAGCGAAATTCCCCACATTCCAACGAAATTCTTGTGAGATAAATGAATTTGAGGTACTTTCATAGAAATAAAGAATTCGCTTAGGTTAGCCAAATTTCGCTAGCCTAGCTTGGTTCTTTTCACATTTCGCTCATGATTGCGAAATCTTCAAAGTGATTATAAATTTTCAGATCCAAAATGGCATTTTCAACTATAGCCGAAAATCCCTTGTCTGGGCTTCCTGCCTCCGGCATCATCCTTTCTTCAAATCCAATTTCACAATTCTTCATTTTCGAATGATGAAAAATTGTAAATCCTCAAAGATTCCGTATATATCTTGACATCAAACTGAATCCAATTGGCCGAGGCACCTAAAAACTTAAACTTGAATACATAAAACAAACTCGAAATGGCATCAGTGGTACTAAGTGGACCTGTACACATCAATTGGCTTAATTGATATGATTAGCAATGCCAAAGCACTTAAACCTATCTGAAATAGGCTCAAAATAGCACTTTTTAGGCACTAATCAACCCTCACTACCATCATAAAACCTCCAGCAATCAAAGGAAATAGGAAATTGGAAGAAGCTAAGGAAGAAAGAAGAGAAAAGGTGACTGAATGGGATGGGATTGAATTAAATGAGCAGGCTTTGGTTTTAAGCATAGAAAAGAGGAACAATGCAAGATAGGGTAGTAATAGCCCTGATTGGATGATTGAACCAAACAATGAAGCCTATAAAAGAGAACAAGGAGAAAGCTCAAGGAAGCAAGGCAACAATTCAGAGCTAATAAAGATGTTGAAAAGGATGGAGCAAGGCTTGGTTGAAAGAAATAGTCAAATGAAAGCCCAATTGCAAATGAGAGACCAATTTTTTGAGGCTGAAATAAGGAAGAGATATCAGTTCATGGATGAGGAAATCAAGAGAGAGATGCAGAATGGAGGGAAGAATTGGAAAATAAAAATGTAATGTGGAGAAATGAACTGAACAAGAGAGATGAGGAATATTGGAAAGGGCAAACCAAGAGGGATGCTGATTTGGCCAAAATACTGGAAGGAAGAGATAAGGAAATTTAGAATGCATTAGTCTCTAGAGACAAATTTTGATCAGACAATCTATATTCCTAGAATCACCTACTGAAGTCTCTGTACTATGAACAAATGAGCAAGAGGAAGAGCATAGAATCAATAGCCCTCAGGCAGGGTGATTTGATAAGGTCAAATGTAGACATGCTATCATGGGCTATAGGAGAAGCTTAGGAAATAAAAAGTCCCATGCCAAAATATATCCTCAGACTTTGTAATTATGTAATTATGCCCTAAATGGGAAGGTTTATAGACTCCATAGAGACTAAGACTCAGAATCTAAGGCGTAACCTCCTTGATCCTCATGGTATTCCAAAGAAGAAACGCATCAAATGAATCTCTTTCTTGTGTGTGCCCTTCATAACTGAAAACATCTTTTGTAATTGTTCCATGATTATGAATGAAATGAAATTGCTGATTTTTTTTTTATGAAATTTCTCTTTAATATGGATGTTCTTACAACTGAGTGAATATTCAAGTATGTGTGATTGCAAATTGTTTGGTTGGATTGATGATTGCTTAGCTATTTATGCTATGTCGTTGGACTTAAATGAATAATTTAAGCACATTAAACTTCTGAATTATTTTATGGCACATGATGAGCTTAAAAGTCATCTATTTTCAGTCCATTTTTCTGATTAATTTTTATATAAAAGACTCGATTTATACGCAGAACTGAATAAATCTCACCACTTTCTCTCAGGCAGCAAATTCAAAAGAGCGTAAATTGCGTGAAAAGGAGCAGTAATGTGGCCGGCGTAATCGATATAATGGGATGGCTATGTGGCAGCAAGAACGGCTACAAGATGAAAGGACTAGATGTCACAAGCTGATATGAATCAAAATAATGCGTGATTCGTGTTACATCGTTGAACTCCAATCGCAAATGAAGCTTAATTGAAAACAAAGTGAGCCTGGAGAAAGAAAACTCAAAGTTAAAAACAACCAGAATCAAGAAGAAGAATATAAATGTCACGACCGAGGTCATGACAACATAAGTGCTCAAGTTTACAACAATTGTGATGAATGGAAGTCGCGATAACACTAAAGGTTTTAAGATCAAATGCAGCACTGTAGATAAAGTGGACACAAGAGAGCTTTCAGACGTGAGTTTCAAAGAGAAGAGGTCGCGACAAGATCAAGCTGTCGCGACACCAATTTCACTTAAGACATGTCGCAACCAGGAGGCCCCTCGATACTGACCGATAAGAACAGAGGTCGCGACGAGGGCCTCGACATGTCGACAATATCGTTTCATCGCGCTTAACTAAAGTCTAAAGAGAAAATGCATCGTAAATTAGGGTCAAAACTCGTAACCCTATAACATGTACCGCAGTAGCAAAACGAGGCCATGGCACTAGTAGAAACTAAGGTCAAGGCTCTCGATTTTTATTTTTCTTTTCTTTTCTTTTTATTTTCTTTCGCTTTTCTTCTTTCATTTATTTTAGATTAGATTAGTTTGTATTTTCATTCTAATTCTGATCTAAGAATTTATAAAGGGTTTAGCTGAATGCGCATTCATATTTCTTAAAATACTCACTGTCGTTGCTGAATTCCGCATAAATTTTGGGATTTAACACCTAAATGTTTACTTACGCTGGTTTTCTTGATCAGCAAGCCAATGTATGGTATAACTGCAATTTAGGAAACCCACTTCTAATAATTGACGTTATCAATGTAAATTATCTTTCCCGCAGATTTTATACATTATGGCTGAATCGTGATATTAAATCGACGGTTGGTTTTGTTTGTTTCATGGAATTGATCCCACGCTGGCTCCCTATACCCATAACGTAGATTTTTCTTCTGTACTCCGATTTCCTAGGCCCTCCGAGTGACACAGAAGGCATTCCCAGAGTAAGGAACAATTTCTAGGCTGTATATGAACTCCGATATTGTCGATCTATCAGGCATGTACACTTAAATCAATACATCCTCTCTCACTTGTAATCCCAGAATGAGTTGAGTGAGTTATTAATTTAAGTGATGCCGAGAGTTCACTCCTAATTCGACAGAATCTGATCCCTCGCGTTAGCAAAAGATCTAATCAAGGAATGAGGTTGAGTTCCACTTTGAGGTCGAGGAACTCAAAGATGCTGCAAACCTCTAAATGACTAATTTGTTGAGCTCAGGTTCGCAAACTGTCAGGGGTATGAAGTATCGAGAAAGAAAAATACCCAACAAGGCTACGTGATATAAAAGAAGGATTCAACCCACCCCAGGTTCGAGAGAAACAATTTAAGGTGAGATGATGAACTATGGGAGTTCGAGAGATCCAAACCACACTATCTTATTCCCTGACTAGTTTTAAAACTGGAAGTTCAGAAAGCAAAAGCCATAAAGACAGTCAGGAATCGATTCTTCAAGGCCAGCTGATTATTCAATGTTTTCCTTCTTAGGAGATAATTGTTCAATCTAAATTTGCTATTTTAATATTTCAATATAAATTAATTTGTTATTCATT
Source organism: Tetrastigma voinierianum (assembly GCA_016808115.1). NCBI lineage: Eukaryota > Viridiplantae > Streptophyta > Magnoliopsida > Vitales > Vitaceae > Tetrastigma > Tetrastigma voinierianum. The sequence goes on along the minus strand of JAEQBH010000173.1, from coordinate 5,768,726 downwards.
CATTTTTTGTTCACTTCTATTATTTTCGTGCTTTATGAAAAATCCTAATATCATATTATCGCCCAAATAGTAATGGATGAAGTAGTTGGGGTAGTTGATCAAAATTCGAGATCTCTCAGGGATCGATATCTGACTTAAATCCAACTGCCACTACTTGTCTGACCTGTGCACTTGGTGATAATTGATCAAACTACAAAGAAATGGTTTTACTTCCTTACAAAATATCTTAATCAACACTCGATAGCTGAAGAAACTCACAATTGTTTAGCTGGTTTTAATAATGAGGACTAGATAATAATCCTTCAAGTAATAAGTCATAAATTTGATTAGGTGTTTTGATCCATATCAATTCATGTATGGTCAACAAGTTTTATGGCACAGCTTTTCTAAAGATTAGATAATAGTCCTCGGTGAATTGTGTTATGAATCTCAGAAATACTCGATCCATTAACAAGTTTTATCATTTATCACAGGATTATACAATAGTCCTTCAAGTATAACGCTCATAAATTTGTGTACATCAAAATGGTCCAACAACAAGTTTTATGATGCTGCGGATCGAAGTTTAGTAAATCAACATTCGACGAAGAAGGAAACGCAATTCGGGATACTTAAAAGAAAAAGAACAAAAATAGTTTTCTAAAGGGTTATTTTAGCCACTAATTTTTAATAAGCCATATTGAAAATATTTGTCATTCGACTAATCCTATTAATATGTGTTTTGATTGTGAAAACTTTTTACGACAGGGAAATGTAACGACCGATCCGATTCCAGCAGATAATCGAACTAAAAGAACACTCGTAAGCTTGAGAAAGGCTTAAAAGGTCGAAACTCAAATATGGCGCATTTAAAGGCCAGACTGCATCAAGGACAACGATCAAGAGCTGAAGGCCTCCAATCATCGATACAATGGAGACTTCGAGACCATTATTCAGATGAGTATCAGAATCGACAACCCGGCAGCTGATGCAAATAATTTTAACCTGGCCAACACTGACATAATGGTTCAGCAACAATAGCTGATCGGTCATCCACCAAGACCTAAATGATATACGGGAAGGTTTCTCAATGGCAAACACGGTGGAATTGAATGGGTGAGACCAGAGGTCAGGTCATAAATTGCATTTATTCTCATTTTCGAAGAGATGCCAAGAGCCACATGGTATGAATATCTACCATATGGCTCTGTTGATACTTGGGAGGAGCTTGTAGAAGTCTACCTGATTAGTGCCCAAAAAGTACAATTTTGAACCCTATATTAGTTAGGTTTTGAGTGCTTTTTGCGCACTAATCATGTCATTAATGCCAATTGAAGTGTTCAAGTCTTCTTAGTATCACTTATGCCGTTTAGAGGTTATTTTTGGTCGCTTTGCGTTTTGCGCACTTTAAAGTACTAACATCTGGATGTATGATGAATCAGCGGTTTGGAACTCAAGTGTCACCATCAACCAACCTCAAGAATCAATGAAAACTCCAAGGCAAAGCGAAGAAAATTGATGCAGAGAAGACAAGAGGCAAGCAAGAAAATCAACAAACCAGCACTTGCTTAAGCCTCCGCGAAAATTACTGGACAAGGAAAATCAAGTGTGTTTAGCTTAAAATTTTCAGTCTCGCCGAATCAGGATTTTCGCTAGACACCGGGAGCCATAGGGCACCTGCTCTAGCGAACTCATGATTTCGCTTATCACGAAAAATTTCGCTGGTTAGCTTAAAATTTCGCTAGCTAATAAATTGCTGCTTTAGCGAATCTTTTCTATTTTCGCTACAAAGATGGTGATTTCCCGCTTACCCAAATGGAATTTTCACCCTAATGTAAATTCACCGCCCCTCTCGGGCCATGTTTTTGTATTTAATGCTAACCGACTCCAAATTTGGTGTATTACTCTTCTGTCCTTAGACTTAGCCAAATTGTTAGGCTTTATGGTATTTTCATGTATTGAGGTGGCCTATATAAGCCCCTCCCTTTTTGTAACCCTAAGCAACAATTTGGGGGAAGAAGAAATTTTGTAAGTTTTCATTTTTGTAAAGAAAGTCTCGTATTTTGGTTTTGCTTTTCTCTCTCCTCTTTCCCTTATTTTCTCGGCTGCCAAACACCCCTCTTGAGGATGACAACTCAAGAGATGCTTACAGTTCCTTTCAAGAGTGAATAAGCCACTTGAGGGCGTGGGCATACGACGTTGTCCTCTTTGTGTTAAAGTTACAGCATCAGATTATGGCCCTATCTTCTCAAAATAGGGGTTGAATAGCATTTAATGTTATTGATTTGGCTAATACTCTCCCATGCTTTAGGATACAAGCATACTTATTGCTAGAGGCACTGGTTCATTAGATGGCTTTAATGAGCCTCTCGAGATGATATTTAATGCTAGGGTTTCCAAACTGAAAAAGTACTAAGTAGCTGCACGTTACTTGTGTTGACTCAAATAGGAGTTGTTGTTAGGTGAGGCCTATTAGTTAAACATAGATCCCATATGCCTTGACTATAGGTTGCATGTCATAACGAGGATAAAAACCCGAGATTAATTTTGGTTACTCTAACTACCAAGTTAGTGACCCAACTTCAAAGTTAACTTTTCACACTTTACTTTCAGTTTTTACAATTCACTTTTCAAACTACTTCCACTGTTTTTGAACCAAATCCAAAAAGTCCAAATAGAAAGCCTTACCTTTTTACACTCATGCAGATTACCCTGGGGATGAAACTCATCTGTTCGACCTTCTAGACCACTATACTGCAAAGAACACTACTAGCAAAGAGGTAGGAACTTAGGGTGTATATAAATTTTGTTGATTTTTTAGCTCACCCTACCGTGGCAATTTAATCAATGGTGTGATTAGTGCCCAAAAGTACAATTTTGAACCCTGCATGACAGTTTTGAGCGTTGCGCACTAATCATGTCATTAATGCCAATTGAAGTGTTCAAGCCCTCTTAGTATCAATTATGCCGCGAGGTTATTTTCGCTGTTTTGCGTGTTTCACAAGACTTAGCAGCTTCAATATCTGGATGTATGATGAATCATGAAGTTTGAAACTCAAGTGTCACCATCAACCACCAAGAATCAATGAAAACTGAAGGCAAAGTGAAGAAAATTGATGCAAGAGAAGACAAAGAGGCAAAGCAAATAAAATCAACAAACCAGCAATTTTCGCTAAGCCTGTGAAAATTTCACTGGGATTGCGAAATTTGTGTTTAGCTTAAAATTTCGCAGTTCAATAATCATGGATTTCACAGACACCGTGAGCCATAGGGCACCGCTCCTCAGCGAAATTCTTCATGATTTCGCACATCTAAAATTTCGCTGTTAGCTAAATTTCCTCGCTAGCCAGCGAAATTGCTGCTTTAGCTAAATTTTCTATTTTCGCTATGCATGGTGATTTCGGGCTACCTAGCAAAAATTCTTCACTCCTAGCGTAAATTCACCGCTTCTCGCCATGTTTTTGTATTTAATGCCAACTTAATTCCAAATTTGGTGTATTACTCCCTTGTCCTGACTTAGCCAAATTGTTAGGCTTTATGGTATTTTTCTAGTGTAATGAGGTGGCCTATATAAGCCCCTCCCTTTTTGTAACCCTAAGCAACAATTTTTGGGGGAGAGAAGAATTTGTAAGTTTTCATTTTTGTAAAGTCTCAAGATTTAGTTAGGGTTTTGCTTTTCTCTTCTCTCCTCTTTCCTTATTTTTCGGCTGTCGCCAAACACCCTCTTGAGGATGACAAGAGATGTCATGTTTCTTTTCTTGAAGAGAACAGTTAGCTTCATGCGCACATGACGGTCTCTTGTGTTAAAAGCTACAGTACTGGGATTTATGGCCTCATCTTCTCAAAATAGGGTTGAATAGCAATAATGCGTTACATTGATTTGGCCAATACTCTCCATGCTTTAGACAGTTGCATACTTATCACAGAAAATCTGTGTTCATTAATGTCTTACGAGCCTCCGAGATGATATTTAATGCTAGTATCAAACCCGAAAAGGCCATAGCCGCATGTTACCCGTGTTGACTCAAATAGGAGTTGTTGTTAGGTGAGGTTTGCTAGTTAAACATAGATCCGATTATGCCTTGACCAGGTTGTACGTCATAACGCTGAGGATAAAACCCGAGAGACACTCGTTTTGTCTCTAACTACCAAGTTAGTGACCTAAATTCGTTAACTTTTTCACACTTTACTTTCAGTTTTTACAATTCCTCAATTTTCAAACTACTTCCACTGTTTTTGAAGCAAATCCAAAAGTCCCAAATAGGTTCTACCTTTACACTCACGCCAGATCATTCTGTGATGAAACCCATCCCCGTGTTCGACCCTAGACCACTCATGGCACGCAGAAACACTACGGCAGTAGAACTTAGGTGTATATAAATTTTGTTGATTTTAGCTCAGTCTACTGTGGCACGAATCACTACCTGGGTAGATTCTTTCCACCTTCACTCACCTCTGAGAGAAGGAGGGAGATAATTGTGTTTCAGCAAGGAGAAGATGAAAGCCTTTACGTAGCTCGAGATTCAAAGGTTTTCAAGAGGTGTCCAATGCATGGAATAGGACCAAGACTCAGATGGACATAGTGTATCATGCTCTGAATGATACATCTAAGGGTATTGATGCTTCATGCCGTGGAGCACCAACGTAAAGTGTCAAGAAGCAAGAGATCCGAACAGGACCCGCAAATGCAATATGAAAGCTCCATCGAGTTTTCTGCTATAATTAAGTGCAGTGGAAGAGAGTCATGTGGAGTTTCAGCAAGATGATGTACTATGGAGGCAAAGCTAGATGCCATCATGCATAGAATGGACAAGCAAGAGAGGAAGATGCACACCTGCTCATGAAATAGGAGCAAGCTTGAGAGAGGAACTATTGAGAGAAGTACGAGGTACCCACCTAAGAACCTGCTTTTACGATGTCGATGGAGGTTAAGTACTTGGGAGAGCCAAGAAGTTATCACTTCAAACCAAATCCTAATCTGCCAGCACACTATCATCCAGCACTGAGGAACCATGAAAATTTTTCATATGGTGGAGGGGCCTCACAAGGCCCAAGGCATGGACAGAATCCTCAACACTTGACATTTAACAACTACCTAGGTTCCACAAAGAAGAAGAAGGGTGTGAAAATAGGAAACGACACCGTGGTCGAGGAGCCCAACCATTTGAAGAGCAAATGCCGTAATTCAATGGGACAACAAGAAGTCGCTTAAACTCTCCATGAACAAAAGTTTAGTGACCAGCTTCCTGTACCAATTTCAATTCTGCACCACTAATACCTCCTCAAGAACCCGGAACACAATAGGGCAACCGGCTCTAAAACCTCGCAAAACCAGATGAAAGCACGCTTCCCCGACACGAAGAAGAATCCAAAAAGATCTGCATGGTCGCAACTCGTATGGGAAAGACTTGGAGGAAAAGAAAGAAAGATGAAGGCAACAAGGGAGATGAAGGCCCGCATAATGCAAAAACACCTGAGAAAGAAAGAAAGTTAAGGAATACCTGCCGTGGTAAGAAGCCGGAGTGCAAGAAGACTCGTAACAATCGGGTCATAGCCTCATTTCCACAGGCTGCAAATCAAAGATAGAGGAACAAATAGGTTCTTAAAGACCTTCGTGTTTGAGATCGCTGATGCCTTTCACGTGAGGTGGTTACTCGATGCCACTTTATAAAAATTTTTGAAAGACATAATTAGTAAAAAGATAAGATTATCAAGAAGGACCGTGAATTTGACTCCGCAACTCGCAAGGTTGATCAACAAGAGGGCTTACCGTAGTGCATGAAGGATCCAGGAGTTTACCATCCCATGCACCATCTGAGAGTTTGAGTCTGTAAAGCCTTGCGGACTCAAAAGCGCATAAATTTAATGCCTTATTCCGTTGCCAAGAAGTTGGGTGCCTGGGAGATTACTCCCACCATCGTCACCCCTCCAAAACGCGAGAACTCCCGCAAAACCGAAGGCATCATAGAAGATGTGCCGGTAAAGGTGGAGAACTTTATTTTCCGTGACTTCATCGGCCGATATGGAAGAAGATTCACAAGTCCCTCTGCTACTGAAGGCTATTCAGCAACCGGAGTGTACTTTAATCGAGCATGCGTATGGGAATTTTCACGTCAGAGTCGGGAGTGGTGACAAATTCGACTTCAATTTAATCAAAAGTTTGAGAGCTGCATGAGAGGGAAGATGTGTCAGTAGAAGATGTATAGTACCAACAATCAATTTTAATACATTTGTAATAACCAACTTTCAATCAATGAAAAGAGATGAATTTCCAAAGATCCCGCGTTTTGATTCAGATTGCACATCAATTTACATTCTATCGAAAGTGGGATGAGTCTTGAACAAATGATAAAACAAAGAGACAAAAATGAAGAAAAGAAGTTCATCAACAAACCAAAGGAATAGTTAGTTTTAAAAGAGTTGCCAAGTCATTTAAAGTATGCTTACCTGGAGTTGCCAAAGAACAAACCAGTAATAATTTCGGCCAGACTTAGTGATGCTGAGGAACAAAGTTTGCTGGAAATTTTAAGGAAGCATAAAGAGTCTATAGCATGGTCTATTGAAGATTTAAAAGGTATCAGTCCATCAATAATATGCATGCAATAAAATACTTCTAGAAGAGAGTGCAAGACCAATCAAGCGAACATCAAAGGAGATTGAATCCAAAAGATCAAGGAGGTAAATGTGAAGTGAGGTACTAAATGGTTAAATGCCGGTTTTATCTATAATGGGATAGTTCCTGGGTTAGCCCAAATCTGCTGTGGTTCCAAAGAAAGGTGGATTTATCGTGATCCGCAATGACGTAAAATGAATTGATTCCAACAAGAAGGATTGTGATTTGGAGAATATGCACATTATAGTGGAAGTCGAACACAACAACCAGGAAAGATCATTTTCCATTACCTTTCATTGATCAAATGCTAGGATAAAAGAAGTGTGACATCATCATTTTTGTTTTCTCCGATGGATATTCAAAGCAAACTGCATTGCAATCAGACCTCCGAAGACCAAGAGACTACATTCATAATGCCCTCATGGTACCTTTGCTTTCGTATGATGCCATTCGGGTCAGGTAATGCTCCCGCTACTTTCCGAGATGTATGATGTCGATGTTCTCGCACTTGGTAGCAAGAGTGGAAATTTTTATGGATGACTTCACAGTGTATGGGTCCAGTTTTGAACAATGTCTGAACAACTGGAGATAGTACTTCAAAGATGCAAGGACAAACAGCTAGCACTAAATTGGGAAAAATGCCATTTCATGGTAAATGGTATTGTTCTCGTCATAAAATTTATGCTGGCAGGGGTAGAAGTGGGACCAATCCAAGATTTCCATTATCAAACCTAGCACCTCCCACAAACGTGAAAGGTATAAGGGAGTTTCTGGGACATGCCGGATTTTATAGAGATCTCATCAAAGATCAAAATTCTGCACTAATTATGCAGACATCGAGAAGGACACAAAGTTTAATTCTTGATGATCTCGGCAATGCTTTGAAGAAATCAAGATCAGATTGGTTCACGCACCTATCATGGTCGCACTAATGGATCAAAGGATTCGGCAATGTGATGCCGACTTCGCAATGGGGGCCAGATTGGGGCAAAGAAAGGAGAAAATATCTCAGAGCCATATATTGGTGCTAGCGTAATCCCTAAATTAAGCACAAGAAAACTATTCCACAACCGAAAAAGAGATGCTAGCCATGTTTCATTTATGAAATTCAGGCCATAAGCATTATGGGATCCCCATGTTATAGTTCATCGACCATGCAAATGCTATCAACATTCGATGTCAAAAAGGAAGCACAAGACTGGAGCAAGATGGGTGCTACTATCGCAAGAGAGTTTGATCCGGAAATTAAGGATAAAAAGGTCATGATAATGTGATACCTGATCACTATTCAAGAGAATGTAGCAAATTAAAAAAAAGGAGCACAGACTAAAAGAGAACTTCCCAGATGAATTGCTTAAGGTGTCATTCCAAATGCCATATCATATTGTGAATTACTTAGCTTGTGGAGTAGTTCCTTCGAATTCAGCCACCTGTAAAAAGAGTCAGGACTCGATACTGTGTATTATATCTCGATGACCCAATTATCAAGTTTAAGAGGGTGCCGAGATTATAAGAAGATGTGCCGTATGGGGTGAACAAAGCGTAATTAAGGAATGAATGCCATGCATTACCATATGGGGGCATTTTTCTCGGAGAAAGAACAACTTACAAGATAATACCCAATCAGATTTTATTGCCAACTATTTTCAGATCGCACTGAATAATAAATTATGTGATAGATGCCAAAAGATTGGAAATATCAAAGAATAGAAACAAATGCCTCTAACAGGCATAATGGTGGGTGCAAATTTTCATGTATGGGGGATAGATTTATAGGATCTTTCACAATCATTTGGAAACCTCGTTATATTGCTAGCAAGTGGGATTATGTTTCAACGTAGAAGTGAAGGGCTTGCCCAAGGAATGATACTAACATGCTGCTTGTGAGTTCTTTATAAAAGAATATTTTGAGTGCATTTGGAACAATCTTAACTATCATTAGTGATGGGGGGGAAGTCATTTTGTAAACAAAATATTCTCAAAACTCATGAGCGTATGGGATCAAGCATATAAAGAGTCTAGCTTATCATCCCCGTACCAACGGACAAAAGCGTGAGATTTCCAATGTGGAGATCAAAAGAATTCGAAAGACTCGTAAGTTCAAGCAGAAGGATTTGGTCTTCCAAACTTGATGATGTGCACTTTGGGCCACAGGATCAGCATTCAAACTCCCATTGGAATGTCCCCATACGTAGTTGTTCCCTTGGCAAACCATGTCATCTACTCCTTGAATTGGAATACAAAGCTATGTGGGCCATCAAGAAGTCGAATTTCGATTTAAAATAAAAGGGAAGAAAGATTGCTTCAATCGAATGAATCGAAGAACCGAGAAATGAAGCCTATGATAATGCAAGAGATATACAAAGACAACATGAAAAATGGCATGATCAAAGGATCTCGAGGAAAGAGTTCAACTAAGGGGATCAAGTTCTTATTTAACTCAGTAATAAGACTGCTCCCCTCGAAAGTTGAAATCAAGGTGGATGGACTATATACGTTGATGTCAAGCACTACATTTGGAACAATAACATTAAAGACTGATGCTGGGGAAGAATTTAAAGTCAATGGACAAAGACTGAAGCATTATCAAGGTAGGGAAGAAACTAAAAGAAGAGTTACAAATATTTGTTCAATGAGAGAAAGAAAGAATCAAAGCAAAGCAAGTCTCAAATATATGGACTTTAAAATCGAAGCAAATTAAGGAGGCAACCCATAAAGACTTTTAATTTCTGTTTTTAGACTTTGAAATTTTTAGAATTCACCTAGATTTTGTTTTCTTTAGTTTTTTTTTATAGTGATTAGTTAGTAATATGGAAGTTAATTTTTGTTAAATTAAATCCTTTCTGTAAATGTTGCAGAATGCGTGAGCAAAAATGCAAAGGAAGGAGAAGAGGACAATTTTTGTGATAACCTTAAAGAATTCAATGTGAAGGAGCTTTTTGAAAAGGGGGAGCATTCTTTCCTATACAAATTCCTCGTGGGTGCGCGAATAGAATATATGTTTGAATTGCTGTGGAATTGATTTAGTTGATACCGAGAATTTGAGAATTAATAAAGAATGCAAAGCTCTCAGCCACTAAATTTCGTGCAAAGCAGTACTATGTCATACAAAACTTCGTCAGCTATTAAATGGGATTTCGCAATGGTTGACTTAGTAAAATTGAAGGAAGAAAATTAGGTCAATGTCGCGATTAAACACTTATGCCACGGCAAAGAGCAATTCCTTCAAAAGAGTGATGTGGTCGCTGACATCTTAAATGAAACACCTTAGGGTCGCGCCCAGAGATTACTATCTCCAAAGCAGGTTATCATTGCCGCCACAAACAAAGTAAGTTGTCGCGACAAAGAGGGAAATTTGCTACCAAGTACCCCACTTTGCCTCAAAATAATGACAACACACGCCTCAAAATTTAAAGGAAACACATTTGAAAATAAATAACAGAAAGACAATAGTGATTAAAAGTGTAAATTGTAAATTCAAATTCGATTGAACCAATGTGTTTAATACACTCGCCGAGGAATAATCGGCGGAAAATTAATTAGTTTGAGGAACGTCAAAATTCTATATTAAAAACAACGAATCGTCATGAACAACTGTACATATGCCCTAAGAAATCCCATTTAATCCATTCATAGAAAATAAAAAGAAAGAATAAATGGTTGTTTTTCCTAGAAATGAAATTCACTATAAAAGACGGGAGAACCACTAGGAAGAAAACGAACAAGAAAATGGAGAAGGAGAATGAGAGAAGTTAAGAGTCTAAGGGTTTGAACACAAGTTTTATGGAATGAATGGAGTCCAAAGAAGAATTCCATTCTTTATTCCATAAATGCCAAAATAAAAAGAATGGTTGATGGAAGTGGGAATATGGATTAGTTAAATCAACAACCAAGAAGCTCCAAAGAAAGCGGAGAGAGGCAGCCCCACTTGTTGCACAACCTGTTAACAAATTCGAATCACTCTTGAAGGAGCTCTGTCCGTGAGCCAAATTTGAAGCTGGGTCAGAATCTCCTCAAGAAGATATAGGGATTTAGATCAAGAAATAAAGGGTTTTTCTCGAACTTAGATACAGTGTAATTGTAAGAAAATAGATTGTAAATCGAAATGTTTGTCAACCCAAACGACATTACAAGGAACTCATAATGTCCATACTGCATTCTGAACGCCGTCTTATGCACATCCGTATCCTTAATCCTCAGTTGATGATACCCATATCGCAAGTCAATCTTCGAAAGAACACTTGCACCTTTCAATGTCATCTTGTTCAGTTGCCTATAATCAACACACAACCGAAGCGTACCATCTTTCTTCTTGACAAAGAGCATTGGAGCTCCCCATGGTGATACACTCGGACGAATAAATCCTTTCTCTAACAATTCTTGCAATTGAAGCTTTAATTCTTTTAACTCCACTGGAGCCATTCTATACGGTGTAATGGATGCCGGAGTGGCACTCGGGACAACATCAATTGCAAACTTGATCTCTCCATGTGGAGGCAATCCTGGAAACTCCTCCGGAAACACATCCGGATAGTCACTAACTGCAGGGATGTCTGAAAAACTAGGCTCCGCCTTTTTCGTATCTATCACATACGCCAAGTAGGCTTTACACCTCTTTCGAAATATCGTTATAGCAGTAGCGACGGATATCACATTAGAGAGGTGGTTCGACCTCTCGCCAATAAAAGTCACTTCCTCGCCACTCGGTGTCCTTAAGGTCACTCTCTTCATTCTACAATCAACTACCACTTGGTGTCGACAACCAACTGGCCCCCCAATATCACATCAAACTCCTTGAATGATAACTCATCAAGTCTCCCCGAAACTCATACTCGTATCTCCGATGGGCAATCTTTGTAAAACTCTATTCACAATGACACTATGCTCAAGTGATTTGTCATCAAGATATCATACCGGTTTCACTCTTTGATAAACTACCCAAACTCTAATGGCGCATAAATTTAAGAACGGGTCAACCCGATCAACTAATGCATATATATTAGTCGTAAAGAAAATTTATTAACTATCACATCCTGCATCTTAGCCTCCACCGTCACGCGATATGTTATAGTCGAGCATGAGCATCCCGTCTACCCATAGTCCTGTGGTTGTCATTTTTGTGCACTCTGGTGATAATACTGGCTGTTCCTTATCGTTTCTGTACCACTGAACCTGCACTCTCAACCGGTGATGCGTGAACGAGCTCTAGGACAATCTTATCTTGTGCTCACTGATCCACAAGCCAACCAAGCACCTCGTTAGTCTCCAACACTCTCCTTTATGTCTCTTCCCATAATGTGCACATGAGGAATCGTCCCTCTCGAAGAACCTCCTGCACTAGCACGACTGCCTGGGAGAATAGTCTTACTACCGCCCGAGTTGGTCCTGCCGAGGGTCACTAATACCTTGGACTCTAAACTTTATTCTCGCGTCGATACGAACTTGACTGTCCAAGGTTTTTCTTACCCTGCCTTCTTTCTTTTCTTTCATATTCTTCTTTCTTCACTCTTTCAACATTTAAAGCACATGTCACAATCTTAGAAAAATCGTTATGGCAGAATCCTGTGAAATGGGCTTGAATATAATCATTGAGGCCATCCTCAAACTTGTGACACTTTTCTTCCTCAGTCACTAGCATTTCGGGAGCATACTTGCTCAACAAGATGAATTCCTTCTAATATTCTATCACACTCATTTCTCTTTGCTTCAGATTATGAAACTCTCATCTCATATTGCTCAAATAAATGCGACCCACATATTACCTGAACTTCATTCAGAAGAACTCTCATGTAATACCTCCGCTGGTGCGGGTCCTAGTCACTCAAAGCCACCACTCCATAAGCCCCATCCTCAGAAAGAAGTCGCACGCTCTAAGTTCTCCTCTATGTGCAAATGCATTTGCTTACATCTCTCTCCAGCTATTTCAAGCCAATTTTTTGCTAGGGAAGGCTCATCATCTTTCTTCCCAAGGAAATCCATGGGTCGATATTTTGCTATTCTCTTTGGTCGACTGTTGAGGAACAACTTGTTTGCCATACGTTTTGTAGTAGTTTCTGGAATATTCTGAGAATATCCACACCCTCCGCCACTGATCCCTGGTCTTTTCATCGGTGGAGTGTCGGATGCTTGCCCACCATCCACACTAGCAGATATTCACACTCTTGAGTCACCTCCAAGACAGGTCTGAACTATCCATGCTGACCTATTAAGACCAACAAGATCTCGCACGTAGCTCACGCTATCATTTATGGTAATGCAATGCATGTCATAAAAAAATTTCTGAAAATCATTTACAAACAATTTCAAAAATCATTTCAGAACCGCCTAAACCTAGGCTCTGATACCACTTAAGTGTAGCGCTCTCTTTTACCTTTTAAAGGACTGTTCATTTAAACACATTTCATATACCCATTTCTAATATGAATAATTAATATTCATTTAAAACATAATTATTTATGGGTATATGATATAAATACCTAATCACATTTTCATTATAAAGAATATATATATATATATATATATATATATATATATTTCTTAATTCAAATAGGGCCCATAATTTTTCTTGAATAACACATTTATACAAATTGGCATTTCATGTTTTTTTTCAAATACATTTACAAATGATATTCTTAGAGTTCACCTCTCTTTAAAACACATTCCATAAATATCCAAAACAAAATGAGTCAAAAATATATTCTCTCATGATGACTTTATACCATTGAATTCAATGCAAAATAGTTGCAAATATCATGAATGGAATGATATGTATGACTGAAAGACGATTAACCCACGTTGTTTTAGTCAGTTGACTCGCGCCTCGACGATCTTCTAGCCCCGCTTACTTTATATTTAGCACTCCAGCATTGATAAAATAACATGCTAAGCATTTTCATGCTTAGTGGTTCTATATACCCTCTTTATTTCAATAATCGTATCATGCAATTTCATAAGATAATGTTTAAGATTCTTTCTTAATGACTAATGCAAGATAATACACATAAAGATATATTTACTTAATTAATTACAATTCATTAGTCATCTCAAACTATGAATTTGCATGTGCAAATAAATCATCTAGGATCATAAATAATGCACTTTTTCATTCTCATTCCCATTTTGCATTTTAGCCCTTACACTTAACCTATGCTCTGCAATGTGATAACGACCATCGGTACCTGGCCCGGCCAGTCTGGCAGCTCTGTAAACATAGTTTTATAAAAATATGTACTCGTCAAGGCATTATCGATACTGTCCCGCTGGGCTACGGATCGGTATGCCACAATAGCACGTTTGTTCGACTCTTATTGGTATACCACCATCCTTTACCGAATTCTAACTGCTAACATTCTTGCATTGCAACTATTCACAATTTATATCAAGAGAGAGAAAAAGGTTATTGATTAGTGCCCAAAAGTGCTATTTTTGAACCCTATTTTTACTAGGCTTTGTTTTTTGTGTGCTCAATTGTTATAATTAAACCCAATTAATATGTTCGGGTCCCTTGTTGCACTTCTAATTGCATTCCGAGGTCGTTAGAAGTTTTCAGAATTGAAAAGCCAAATTATCGTGTCAATCCAATCATAACCAAAGTTGGGTTGATTTCCATCAATTTCATATGGCCTCATCAATCTCTTCAAAGAAGTCGGAAATGAAGAATTTCAAAGCATGAAGAAATGGAATAATGCAAAGGGGAATAGTAGCAATACGAGCCAATGGAACAAGAATTACAGAGAACAAGCATTTCGCTTATAGCATAGCTTAAAATTTCGCATCCTAGCGAAATTTTACTATGCACAAATACAGCAAGTAAAATTTCGCTTAGCTTAGCTTAAAATTAACATATTAAATTTAATTTCGCTTATGCCTTGTATTTTCGCTTATGATAAATAAATTCACTATGGCTACGAAATTGTCGTCCCTTTGATTTTGATCCAAACGACTGCTTTTGTATAATTCCCATTTGCCCCCATTGTAATCTTATTATATTGGTTATTTTGGTATTTCACACCTCAGATGGCTAATAGGTATTAACTTATGACATTTTTTGTAACCCTAACTTTCAATCTTTCGCATTACTCCACAGCCTTTGCTCCAGCTTTTCTCTTCTTTCCTCTTTCTTCACTTTCTTGCGCCAAACACCCTCCAAGGATGACAACTTGGAGGATGAGCGGTTAAAACCCTTTCTCCTTGAAGTGGAAGGTTAGCAGGGATCCGAAGGTCACGGTGGCACTGCTTTTCACGCAGCAGTTTCTCGACATTCCCTGTTCCCTAATTTCCAACTCTAGTTTAAAGCTTTTGATACTTTGGCCAATACTTGCAAGCTTTTAGGTTTAGTGTATTCTTAGCTTTAGATACACTAATATCCATTAGTTGCCATTTACGAGCCACTCCAGGTAGGTTAAGGGTTAGATTTTCACCGTAAGTGCATCCACTTTGATCAATACTGTAATCTTAGGTTTCAAAGGATTCTCTTATTTTTGAGATCCATTGAGACTCATTAGTTACCCCGCTGCAGATCGCGTTGTAGGATGAGTCAAGATAGATTTTCCTTTGTAAAGACCATAAATGCTAAATAAATGCTTTTATCTCAGGAAATTAGTAGGGTTTAGTTTTTAAAGGTTAATGAAGAATCCGGTTGGGGAAATGACTATATGTCATCCTCCGTAGCGAGAAATAAACCACGGAACCCTCGATTTACCATAGGAATCAACCCCGGTGACCCAATGCTTCAAGGAGTTCTGTTTTACATTTTATTTTCATTTAAATTTCCAGTTTGCCAACCACTACACCTGAACATCACGCCTTAAAATCAAACAAAATTCACATTTTTGAATCTTTATAATCATTGTACGAAAAACCATCTTGTGTTAAGGCTGAACCCTTTATAATGATGAAAACAGCCTAAGTGGGAGAACTTGGGGATCTCAAATTTTGATGATTCGAGATCACTTACCGTGGCACAAAAATCAATACATTTGTATACAGTAATTATTTTCACATTCATGCAATTTTCTTATGCAAATTCGTTTCTGAAACAATTGTCTCTAATCACTTAAAATAAATCAACAAACAGAGATAATATACACTTTCTTGTCAATCATTTCCAAAATTCAAATCATTTTGTAATTATTCAAATATTTTAGAAATAGAGAGAGTTTGAGAAAACAACCAAAATCATTTGGCTTTAAAATTCCTATCTTTGGAATCCTGTTCCCAAAGGGCACCTCCTCAGTATTTCATTGAATCTGATAACCATGATCACATATTAGTAAGTTATTCTAGGAGTTTTTTGTTAGGGTTGATGTCTTCCCAATACTCCTTCACTTGAAAATTTTTCTGGGGACACATGAGCCATATTTTGCTCATGCTTCCTTCAAGATAATTGTATCTCTATCAGTCTATTTTTAGTAGGAATTGGAATCATCTCATTTGGGATCTTCAATAGTTGACATTTTAGTACCAAAAGCTACAGGTGGTCTGCCCAACTCCTCGGTTACCCTCGCTTTTCTCAATTTCAAGGGTCTTAACTCCATAAGTGTGTGGCCCCTTCTACTCATTTGAAGATATGGTTATAAGAGTTTCTTCTCCAATTTGGATCATAAAACTCAAGTTCATGCATTTACATCCCTACTATAATTGCAGTGCAGATCAATATTCTTACATAGCTCCACTTTCACAGATTTCTGGGCACTTTGGGTTAACACTTTGCATATGCTTCCTTCAAGTAAATTATTCCCATAGACGTCTATTTTACCCAGAATATTGAATCACTCAATTTGGATGAGTAAAACTCAACTTATAGTCAAAACACAATAACAATACTTTTTAGAATAGAGCCATTATTAACACTGACTCACTAAGCCCATATTAGGGATCATGAGATACAATTTGCTCCCCAACGTACTTCTTGCATTTGTAGCCCTATCTATGGTTTCTGTACCAATTAGAATCACTTCATTTGGATGATTATAACTTGAATTTACTCATCAGCCCAAAACTTGAGGGACATTAGGTTTGACATCATTTCCTTTGAAAACCCAACATGTCCCTCTGTATTTACAAAAACAATCCAACTTCAACAAATATCTTTGAGCTCAGCTGACTGGCCTGAATAATTTTAGCAAAACAAAACTCTTTTTATCCCATTTGGGTTAACTAAACCTGAAATAAAGGGGTTTAGAGTTTGAGTCTTACTTCAAATCTCTTTCAAACTTCAATACCAAGGTTCCTCCTTGTTTTTTTTATCACTTTAACCTTTTATTTTCATGGAGCAATTCACAAATCTCCCCATGCAAAATCCCTAGCTCTCTCCCTTTTTCTCAAATATGGACTTTACTAAATGATTCTAAGATGATGGTCTTGATTAATTAATCTCATGGATGACGACCTTCTCAATTAAATCCACTTTTCTCGATTTTGTCATTTTAACACTTCATTTCACTTTCATTTCATTTCATTTTACTTCATTTACATTTTAGAATTACATTCTTCATTATGATATAAGATTCAGTTCAGCATTTACCAGTTGTTTGGCTTCACCATAAATTTTTAGGGTTGTTTTATTTTTTTTTAGTTCTTAGGATTTAAGTTCAGAAAAATTTCATATTTCATTTGCCACTAACATGTTAAAACTGTTAGGGTATTTTTAGGGCGTTACAAAACTCCCCCAAAAATAAAATTTTTCTTGTTCCCAAGCAAAGAAAATAAATATTGCTTGAATTTTAAGTCCTTTTTTTCATGCAGAATTGAGAGCTTAATGTCTATTTGAATGCCGAATTATTGAATCTTCACCAAAGTTATTGTGTTGCAGGAATAAAGATCAAAAGAAGCAAAAATAGCAAGAAAACTAGCTAAAAAGGCCAAGGCTAGAAGAATAATTGTCACGACATCTGAACAATTGTCGAGGCAAAACTGAAGAGAACTAGTAGAAGAATTATCGCGACATTTGAACTTTTGTCATTACAAAATTTGAGGAGAACCCCTGGAAGACAACTAAAAGTTTTCGTGACAATTTACAATTTTGTCGCGACATTTATCAGAAGGAGAAGATCAAGCAAAATGTCTTCGACAACTCCGACAAAGAATGTTATGCCATACATTATAAGATATTAATAAGATAAACTTTTGATTTGTTACACAGTCTAGAGATCAAGAGTTAGAAAATCAACATGGAAATTGTTGTGACAAATTCTGAAGACAAAAGCGTAAAAAGTTATCGCAACAAATTGTCGCGAAAAATATGTCGGAAGTAAACAGGTTGAGAACAACAACAATTGTCGTGGAAATTGAACAAATTGTCACGACAACCTATCCAGTGGGCTTGCATTGAAGTCCACAAAATTTTCCTAGAATTTCGGCCTAACAGCAATTGACCTATAAATAAAAAGAGATAGGGCGCAGAAAGAGATATAGAGTAGTTGAGCTTTTGTACATTTTTTTATTTTTTATATTTTTCTTTTATTTTCTTTAATTTTCATTTCATTTTTTTAAGTAGTTGAGATTTTGAGTTGTGATCTTTGAATACCCAACTCCATTACTGTCTTAACTAGAAGGAAAACTGAAAAAATTATTGCATTTCTTTTCCTCATTTTCTTGATTGTACCTTTCAATGAATTTGTTTAAACAACTAGGCATTGTTGTGTGCAATCCAGTCATGGAAGGCTAAGCTCCCTCTAGGATGGGATTAATGAATTGATTGCTATGTTTGCGTTGTTTTAATTTAAGTTGTGGGTTTGAAGATCGAATTATCTAATCAGACAGGCTGTAAATGCAATCGTTTCTAAGCATCGTTTAGTAGCACCACAAGATCTATTCCAAGATCTGTTTTCAAGGATGCCTTTTAGTAACAACAAAATGGTGTTTCCTAAGATCAAGGAGTGGTATTTGAAGGGTATGTTAAATTGATACTCTTATAACTAATGTATTCCAAATATCACTGTGATAAATCACAAGTGATGTTCTAACCTTTGTTTTCAAGGTTCCCTTCTTAGTGACAGCAGAATTGTGTTCCCGAGGCATAAGGACAACCCGGTGAATTATCATTTTAATGTATCATCTCAGTTTGGTAGAATAATATTGTTCCATACTTGGAAGATATTATTCTAATCGAATTGTAGATAGAGATACCAATTATATTGAAGAAATCTTGTGTTACCCTGTCCATGGGGGCAAGTTAGCTTTAGTCCTAAGAATTGGTTGTTGAATACCGGTTTGGGAAAGACAATCCAGTCTTAAAGGGAATCGGTTCCTAAAAGTAATCATTTAAACACATGATGTCCTAGTTTAGGAACATGCTGTTCTGAATGGTGAACTGTATAGTGGTTGAATTGATTCGTGCCACTGTAGGGTGATCCGGAATCAACAAAAATTTGTTTCCTATGTTCCTCCTACTGCCGTAGTCAAGCTACTGCAGTATAGCGGTCTAGGTCGAACACTAGGATGGGTTTTCATCCTACTCTAATGATTCAGATTATGTTTGAAATGGTGAGACTTTTTATTCGATTTTGGATTCGTGATTTAAAAAACAGGGAGTCAAGTTGTTCACCTGTTAGCCGAAATGGCTTAAATTAAGGTGTGAAATGGTAACCTCTAAGGCTTGGGTCACTAGCTTGATACAGCAATGGTTATTAAGGTGTCCTCGGTTATTTCTCGCATTAGGGCAAATGACATATAGTCAAAGCCAAACCGGATCTTGTTTAAATGATAAACTCAACCCTCCTAAAATAAACACTCCTATTGAGTGTCCAACCAAAGATCGAGAATTTAAAGGTTCCAATCAGTTTGAAAACCTAGCATTTAACCTCATTTCAATGGCTCAGAATGATATCTAGAAGAATGTTTACATCTACCATTAAGAATGCATCGAACCCTAAAGCATGACAAGTATCAATTAAAGGAAAGACATTAAATGGTATTAAACCCTGGGCTTGGGAAAACTGAACTACAAATGCAGTACCTGTAGCATTAAAGATATGAGGACACTGCCAAACCACCACCAACCAAGCTAGTAACCCTCCTCTTCAAAGCTTTGAGGCTTAGCCAAGCATCCCTTGAGTTGTCATCCTCAAGGGGTGTGTCATACCGAGAAACGTAGAGAAAGATGAGAGAGAAGAGAGCAAAATATAACCTAAAAACTAAAGCTGCGGGAAAGTTTGCATAAAAATGAAAGTTAGGAATTAGGGTTACAAAAGTCATAAGGTGGCTTATATAGCCAACCCAATTGTGTGAAATACCAAAAATGCCTAAAATATGTAATTGCCAATAGGACAAATGGTACTAATCAAAACGAGGCCTGCTTTGGAATCAAAAAACATCAAAAACACAGGCATGAATTTCGCTATGCAAGAAATCTCCCGAATATAAGGAAATTTCGCTAAGGATAGCCAAATTTCCTACTATCATATAGCAAAATGCAAGGCATAGTTTAAATCTCAAATCTTCGCTATACGTAATCCTCGCTATGATAGCCAAATTTCGCTAGCCATTTAAAATTTGTGCATAGTAAAATTTCATTAGGATTAGTTAAATTCTCGCTATGGTTATAAATCTTTCGCAATCCTCATGGTCATTTGCAATGCATAGCTTAAAATCCGGCCTCGTCACGCCTCCCCGTCATTCGCATCTTCTTTTTCATCAATTCCACTTCACATTTCTTCTTCATTTTCGTTGATGAAATCACCGTGAATCCTCGCAGATTCAAAGACTCACTGAATATCAAACTTGATATTATTTGTTGAGGCTCGCAAAACCCGCAAAATTAACAAAACAAACTTGAAATGGAACTGGTACTATGGACTCCGCACATGTCAATCGCTCATTCAGCGGATGAAGTGCGCAAAAGCACTCAAAACCTATCTTAAATAGGGTTCAAAATAGCACTTTTTGGGCACTAATCATGAATGCATTTCAAGACTATACTAACATGCCCTTGGATAGATACAGGATTCAACCCATAACCATTCCTTTTGTTCTTGAATCAATTGTAAATTAGAGTCTGAATATTGGATTGACATAATTAGTTCAATGGCTTATTACCTTTACTTGATGTAGTAATTCATTGATCCAAACTAAAAGATTCTATTCTAACACCTGATATCCAGGATCCCCTTAAGTGACAGTTGAGGTGTGTTCCTGAGGCTAAAAATAGTGATCCCTTGGAAAATGTGATTAATATATTAAGGGTTGCCTCATTTTAATCAAAATATCTTGTTTCAGCCAATGGAGATGGATATATTGGTTAATCTACTGAGTGATGGACTAATCATGTTAGAGAAAGCTTGTATTACCTTGTCCATGGGGGCAAGTTAGCTTAAGTCCTAAGAATTGGTTGATTAGGAAAGTCATCTAAGTCTTAAAGGAAATCAGTTCCCAAAAGTAGCTATTTAGACACATGTTGTCCTGCTTTGGGAACATGGTGCTCTAAATGGTGAAATGCATTTCAAAATTATACTAACATATCCTTGGACAAGTAAAAAATTTAGCTTTGCACCAATTGCTTTTGAACGAGTTGCAAACTAGAGATCAGATCATTGATTCCATTCCCAATGTTCATTCAATCTTAAAGAAACTTCTAATTGACATAGAATTGATCTTTCTTTCAATTAAAGAAAAGAACCAAAATTACTATTATGTCCAACTCGTTAGTTAGTTTACTGATAAGTCCAAAACTCATATATTTTTAAGTCCATTTTTCTTGCAATTTTGAGAGTTTAAGGTTCAATTTAATGCAGAATTATGGAATCTTCACCTTATTTGTGTTTCAGGTTCCACGCAAATGTAAGCAAAAAGAGCAAGAAAAGGTAAAAACTAATAAGAAGTTGCTAAATGTCAAGACAATTACATCCTTGTCGCGAAAAGACCTCAAGAAGATACCAAAAGAAATGTGACAAAAATTGAAACTCTATTGTGACAAATATTGAGAAGACTCCTACAGAAGGTAAAGAAAATTTTGTCTTGACATTTCACAGCTTTGTCGCGACAAAAGGCTGAAGATGGCCCCTAGAAGACAATTGAAGATTATCGCGACTTTCCAAACTTATGACGCGACACAATACAAGTCAGGAGGTAGAATAAGTTTTTCGGGACATTTTACAACTCTATCTCAACAAAGAACAAAGCAAATGGTAGCAAAACATTGTCGCAACAATGAAAATATGTCGCGATAGAAGATAAGTAGAAATCATGAAGAAACACTTGATTTATGTCGCGACATACAAATTCCTTGTCGTAACACAATGAAGGGCAAACTAAAGAAAGAATTTCACGACATAAAAAAAAAATTGTCATGACACAAGTAGGCCAGAGTTAACTAGGATTTTGTTGCGACAATGGATTATATGTCGCGACAAACCATACAGAGATCAGTAACACAAGAAAAGTAAAGATTATTGCGACAAGAAAAACTTTGTCGCAACAATTATTAGACCGTGTCAACTGAAGTTTGTCACGGCATTTCACAACTATGTAACAACAAAAGAAGGAACAAGGCAAAGAAAATTTGTTGCGACAATAAATATTTTTGTCGCGACAATCACTGAAGAAAAATGTCACTCACAAAATCACGATAAAGGATTAAGGCATATAAGATGCAAAAATGTCGCGACATGTATGAACTTTGTTGTGATAAACAATTCAAAGGCAAGAAACTAAAGACATAGCAGAAATTGTCACAACATGCCCACATCAAAGTCTGACGACACACAAGTAAGATGCAATGTCACGACATAGATCAACTTTGTCGTGACAAAGACATCAACTGAGCTTGCATAGAAACCTATGAAATCAACTTGGAATTCTAGCCAAGCTTTTATGAGCCCTATAAATAGAAGGAGTTAGGGAAAAGAAGATATCTCCGGATTAGAGCTTTCAACCAGCCTTGAGCTTTTTAGGAGCTAAAATCTCTTTGTATATATTTTCCTTTTTTTTTTTCTTTTATATATATATATATATATATATATATATTGAATTAGAGGAGTAGATCCGAGCTGAAATGTGGAGCTGAAATCATTGTATATCGAGTGTCATTTCTATCTGAATTCAAGTGGAATTTGGAAATTTTTTCTGAAATCCAGTTTATTCAGTTTGATGACAATTTCAATGAAGTTGTTTGATCAACTAGTCATTGCTATTTGTTATTCAGTAATGGAAGTATGGGCTCCTTTTCGGAAGGAATTTTTTATTTTGGTGATTGTTTGTAGTATTAAATGATGTTTTGGGTATGAAAACTGGATTGATGTAATTGGTACTGCTCTTGTATTGAGTTGTTCTGAATATTAGTGATATGTACCCAGAAAAAGTTGTATTTGTGCTCTGATTTCCAGGATCCCCTGAGCGACATGGGGATGGACGACTTGAGAGCAAAGAGCAGTGACTTGGGGGTACATTACATTGATATTCATTGAACTAATGTACTCTAAGTATCACTCTAGTACAAGTGATGTTCTAACCTCTGACTTCAAGGTTCCCTTCTGGGTGATAGCAAAAGTGTGTTCCCAAGGAATAAGGATCACTTGTTGAGATATCAGTTTAATTCTCAAAGGTTTCATCTCAATTTGGAAGAATAATCTTGATCCTGTGTTAGCACAGAGTCTAATCAAGGAGAGAGAGCATTCTGATGAATTACTGATCGAGGTACCAATTGCATTGAAAAAGGCTTTTATTACCTTGTCCTATTGGGGCAAAGTAGTTTTGATCATAGAAATGCTGTGAAATCTTGGTTTGGAAAAAATAGCCGTCTTAAAGATGATAAATCTAAAAGTAGCTCCATTGTCCAAAAATTCACCACTACTTTTGCTGTGAATAATCCCAGATTCATGACCTTCCCGTATGTTTTCAACACTGTTACAAGCGATAATCATAAGGCTGATTTTATTCAGTGTTATTTCTATATGAAATCTGTAATTCTTTGGCAGGCCTTGTAGACTCAAAAAAGACATATAAATCCATTTTCATTCTGAGTTTTGAATATTTCATAATTATAGAAAATAGTAGTTAAAATAGTCATTCTCTTGAGTAGTAAGGGTAGTTGATCTTTATATTTTCTCATCAATCCCTATGGGAACGATATCTAGACTTATAATCCACTTTTATTACTTGTATGACCTGTGCACTTGTAGTGGTTTAGACCAAAACTAGTTTTAATTACATAATATCATATGCACAGCAGAAAACGGTTTTTACATCACATTTGGTCTCAATCATGTTTTTGGCATTATTGTTGGGGATTGAATTTAGTCCTTAGTAGCAGTGTTTCAGAATTTGGTATCTTAGATTTGGTCCTTACAAGTTTTAGCGTTGTTGCTGGGGATTTGAAGTACAGTTTAAGGATCAATATTCTTGCCAAAAAGAAAATTGCTAATTTGGACATTTTTATCTTTTTATCAAATTTTTAGAAAAATTCAAAAACGGTTTTAACAAAAAGTAGTTGATTTAGCTACTTATTTTATTATTATTATTTTTTGAGCTAATCATGATTTATAATAGTATCTACTGATCTCTCTTTGATTTCAGCGTATCATCATTTCAAGCATTCTTACATGCAACGAAGGCCAGAAGAAGAACTATTACCACTAGACACTGAAATTGAGAGAACACTGAGAAATTTGAAGAAAGTGAGAATAGCAGAAGCATCAATTATGGAAGTGCAAAAGAGACAAATCAGATCATCCCAGCTGTTGCAGCTGAGAGACTTCAATAGAGACAGAGAACAATGGAGGACTTTTGGAGACCTATCATCAAGGATGAGTACTCTGCTGTCAGGCAACCTATAATAGAAGCAAACAACTTTGAGTTAAAGCCTGTGTAAAGACCAAATAAAGTATATGTGAAAATATGGTCAAGGGAGTGAATGTGGAAAATGCTCAGCCGATTTGAAGCAAGTAAGTGTCTTCAGCGAAATGAAAGAAGTATTACCAACACTCGACCTTTCCGCAGAGTGCATGGATCATACAATGAGTAATAAAATTATGGACTCTAGGAGTGGATAACCCGATTGGAGGTTATACTCTAATTGGAATTTGATCACCACGATTACAAGGCTTCTTCGCTATTTAGAGCGTCAGGCCAGGATGTGGAGATAAAATCAATTTAATTGAAACAAAAACTGATTTAAAACTAATCCTAAAATCTACCAAATAAACAACTACTTAATTCTAAAGGTATGAAGAGAGTCACTAGGGATGAGGATAATTATTTACAAAACAGTTTGCATTTCCTTGAAAGCGCAACAATTGTAAGTTGAATGCTAGATTTGTCCAAGAAGCGATATAAGTATATCTTGGATTTCTCCATACACCATACATTTCACCCCTAGTTAGAGATCTATATTCCACTTTCGGGACAGAATGGGTCTAAATAGCTACTTGTAAAATTTGGCATACTTTAAGATTTGATTGTTTTCTTTTGATAGCCCTTGTAATTTCTTAGGGCCCGAAGAATTCTTGCCCCCGTAAACGGGATAATGAAAGCCTTATCGATGTAATTGGTATCTAGATCTTCAAATCTAACTAAAATTTTCTATCTCACCAGTTAGATCTTTTATGGCTGCTGGGATCAGATCCTTTCATCGGACTAAGGAGAAACCTGATCAACTAAATTGATACATCATCTAATTAATCCTCACACCATGAGTAAATTAGTGATCTATCAAAGTAATTTTAGAGTTCATTAGTTCCCGGAATATTAGTCTAACATACCCTTAAATTCTTGCTCACTCTCAAGGGAATCTCCATCCTCGTATGTCATAGAGGGCCTCACGGAAATCGAGCATATACGGCTCTTTTGGTATAAGCTACTAATACCTAACAGTTCATTATATGAATAATACCAATTATATAAATTTAGTTTTCAAACCCCTGAAAATAAGCGAAAAACTGCAAATCTGAATGTTCCAACAATTAATCCAGACCTGAGGGTGTTTAATGTTCCATTGCGATTCCGATCATCCCTTGTCGAACAAAAAAGTAAGAAAATGAAGAAAGAAATCAAGAGACAAGAAGAGAAAAATCCAGATTTGAGCTTCAATCTTCGCCTCAACAGTAAATAAATTGAATATTTGAGTACATCATCGAAATCTCTTCAATAGAAATAAAAATCTGCTCTAAAACTACTCTAAGATCTATTAAAAATAAAAATCTGCTGCAAAAACTAAGAAAATGGGCAGTTTAGAGAGAGAAAACCCATGAGAGAGAAAATCAGTTTTTGCTTCAATCTTTGCTCGAACCTTAGTGAAATTGAATCTATGTTTATCTGGCAAAATCTCTTATTAGAAATAAAAATACATTCTAAACTACTCTAAAATCTAAAACAAATCAAAATCTGTGAAAAAGCTGGAAAAATGGGCCAGTCACAGAGAGAAACCCCATGATAGAAGCTCTCCAATCTTCCATGCCCTCTTTACCTAAAAGCAGTATATATATATGGTCCTAGGGTGAAATGGGCTTGAAATTAGGTCAAAATATCATTTTTCGGCCTTTTTTAGGTTTCTCCAGCGTCTTTGGTAGCAAAACAGCAAGCTGGTCGCGACAAAGTTTTTTAAGGTCGCGACCAAGTTTCCTGGTAGTGACCAAGTTTTCTGGTCGCGACGAGTTTTACGGTTACCACAACCTACAATTTCTGGTCGCGACTAAGTTTCTAGACAGCAACTTGTTTTCTTCTCCAACTTGTCGGGGTCATAACTTCTTCATTTTAACTCGGATTTGGGCGTGTGAGTACTCGTTGGGAAGCTCTTTGAATGTAGAATGCATCCATGAGGGAATTTGAATCATTTGATGTTTTAGATGGTACAGAAAAATTTATCTTCCCAGTGGCGCGCTGTGAGACTCTCGGTTGACTCTTCTTTTGGAAATATATTGCTCATTTCTTGCCAAATCACTTGCTTTTCATCAATAATCCTACAAAATAAGTTTGAAATTTTATGAGTTTTATGAATATGGATATAAAATGTACAAAATAGCATGTGAAATGAACTCAAAACATCAGATAGTTTTACTCAATAAACACCCCAAACTTGAAGTTTTGCTTGTCCCTCGAGCAAAGAAAAGAAAAAGTTGCTTGTCCCAGAAAAGCAGAAAAAAGTACCACCTTCAGCAAAGGCGGAGTAATCAAGCTGCAAGGGTATGTGGTATGTGTCTGAAAATTACCCTTACAAAGGAATATAGAGAATATGATCAAGATAATTTATTCATTTTAATAGTGAATTAATCTCATAAGAGAGGCAAATTTAGATCATGGTTCTCACTAGTGTGTGTGTGTGTGTGTCTTTAACCCCGAACAATTGCAAGCTGGAGAATTTATGAGAATTAGAGATAAGTCGCGGGAGTCTCTAAGATAATTTATTTAGGTTCCATAGGCTTGTTGTTCTTATCACTCTCCTTGTATGTAGACACACACAACTCTCAAGATCAAGTAGGTCTTTATAGCTTGTAATGTAAGGCTTGGTAAGGGGTAGTTGAGTAGTCATTTTTAGGCTAAAGCTTTTACCCAAAACGCCCATCTTTTGCATTCCACCGGCTCTATCCATCTACGATTCTTGCCATGGCACAGTGACACTCTCGAAACACCCCAAATACGTTTAGGTGCATCCTTCCCATACTCTCGTATCTTTTACGCACAAATTCTGCATTATTTCAACAAACACCAAGCCTTTCTTTAAGACGAGGTTATTAGAATTGGTGCGATGTCAAAACCCCTTAAGCTTTCTACCAGCCAGCGCTGCTGAGCTTTAAATCAATAGCTCCTAGACGATTGGCCTTAGGGTACTAGGTGTTGAGACACCCTTGGATTTACTTGCTCTAGGAAGGAAAGCCCTACGAGCTAGACTCACTCCTCCTCGACTTTTTATTGTATTTTGCTTCTTTTTACACTTGATATTTTCTGTTTTTTTTTTTTTTTTGAACAACCTCTTTTGATTTTCAACTTAACTCATTTCAATAATTTAGGTTATTTTTTCCTATGGAAAATAACTCTGACTGTCTCATCACATTCTCAATTATGTTCAAATCCTCATGTTATAGGTGAGTTTGGTTCTTCGGAGATAGTGATGTATAGGAAGGTTATTGGCTTCAAACTTGGTTTTTAAACAGAATTTTGGCTTTTTAAGGCTCAACATCTTAGTACTAGAGGAATAGCCATGTGCATATTAATAGGAGTTAACTTGAAAGGCACAATCTGTCCAAGGATGGCCTATATGTTTCTGGTGTTGTGTTGCCTAGGATTTCGCCTCAGCGATAATAGAACAAGTTCTAGAACCTATGGAGATCAAAATTAGATGGATTCTCTTAGCCTTCTCATTGATAAAAGCGCTTTTCAAGGGTACTTAGTGATAGTGCATGGTTGAAACCAATGACTAAATAGCCTTTTAAAGAGATAACTCATTAAGCATTAAGTCTTTATTATCTAATATTGTCCATATGCCAAGGGTTCATTTATGGATCTTATTGACATCACAACAACTCGAGCAAAATTCAATTAACTCAATAAACTCTAACTAAAAAATATACCAAACTAAGATGTAAGTTAGAAAGCATCAAACACAGTCATTATCTAGAAAAGCACTAAAAAATTTCATCCTCAAAGTTATCATGTGCAACATGTGGGGTGTGACATGATAAACTAACCAAAAATAAACACCCCGAACTTTGAGATGAACATTGTTCTAAATATCTATGATGACAAAGGAAGCAATAAAGTAAAGGGTAATAAAGAAGAGAGTTGGAAAAGTGAACTCCCCTTTGTAGTCTTGGCCACTTTGAATAAGGAACCTTGATGATTTTCAAACATTGACATTGGTGTACTGCCCGCTTGATACACTCTTTTGCTTATTTGGAGCCATGAGTGGCTGGCATTTCTCAAACACTTGGGTGGCGCAACTTCCTTCACCTCAAATTAGTGAGTTTTGATTCTTAAAACCTCCTTCAATACATACAAATCACTCCACAATCAACAATGATCCACAAAGAACCGAAAAAACAAACGAAAAAGCACAAGGTACCTTCCATTGTAACTCCCCTCTTTGATGCTTGGAATGATGGATGGAATATTAGGGTTCGACAAAAGATAAATTTGTGGGTTTGTGATGGGTTTTGAAGCTTGAAGATGATGGAGATGGATTGGGGAGGAATGTGATTTAGGATTTGAGTGGATGGGAGATGAATTTGAAAAGTGGTTAGAAGTTACAAGGGTTGGAGGGAAAGAGTATGGCAAGATAAGTATAAAGTAGGAAGAGAAAAATGGTGGGTTTAAAGGGTTAAAAGCCTCTTTTTCGTGGTTGTAGTCTTTGGTCACGTCAGCAATTCTGCTCCAGCACCCTTTTTTTAACCAACTTGTTATACTCATTTCTCCATCATTTTAATCGAATTGGATGTATGGGACTACGTTGGAAAGATCTTTCAATGTAGAGATGTGCTCATGGGCTGAGGTGAACCATTTGGAGCCTCAATAAATACAGAAAAATCAGAATGTTCAATCTTTGTCAGTGTGATGATTTCTTGACTCCTTAGAGTTCTCCTTGCTGTCTCTTGCCTATATCACTTTGCTATCCTTCAAGTCCTTCATGCTTATATATTCTCTCAAAATTCCTCAATAGCAACCCTTAATACTTTCATTCATGCTTAAACTCATCTTTTGTCTTCAATTCTCTCAAGCGATCTTAGACCTTCAGCTTTTTATATTTTAGTTCAATTGGTTATTTTCATCTCAAAACCTGAAATTTGATGAACATCTCACTCCATTTTTTCACACTTCAAGCACTATAATTACATCAGCACTTTCCAACTTCTTGCCTTCGCTCTTGCAAACTAGTCATGACAACATGTTGAGCTAAGCTTATCTTATTCTAAAAACACTAACTGTAGTTAAAACATT
Organism: Tetrastigma voinierianum; assembly: GCA_016808115.1. Taxonomy (NCBI): domain Eukaryota; kingdom Viridiplantae; phylum Streptophyta; class Magnoliopsida; order Vitales; family Vitaceae; genus Tetrastigma; species Tetrastigma voinierianum. The sequence goes on along the minus strand of JAEQBH010000173.1, from coordinate 5,739,271 downwards.
CTTGGAATTTTCATCCCGTGATATTAAAAAAAATAGCAACAAATAAAATAAGTAAAAAAAATAGAAAAAGAAAAGAATGGATAGAATATTTGTTACTTAGCTTAGAGTTGCCTCCAGAAGCTGCTCCGTTTTTAGAGTCCAAGCTAGACTCGTGGAAAAGTACTAGTGCTTCCATTTATTGATCATTCATCTTGGAAAGCACTTATCTTCGCTAACCATTCGATAAGGATGTTTTCTTCCGGACTTTGAAGAGGAAAGAAACTCAAATCCCACTTGTTTATGGCTGGTGGTTCAGCCACAATTTCTTTAAAACATTCCCCTCTATGTGATGTAGATGTAAACACATTTATGCTTGGGGCTGTTCAAGTGTGCCCTTTGATTGGAAAGCCGAGTATAAATTTTACGCACATAGCTCTTTGCATAGTCAGGTAATGGTTGGTGAAGATTGAATTTTTCTCCTTACCCCGCAACAGGTGAGCTCCCCCTTGTTGATGTCCAATCCATGCTTAGCTTGAGGAAAGAAGTGATGCTTCTTAGTATATGAGAATTTTGTAGATCCTTCAATGCCCCGATCACAAATCCATGGGAAAGGTAAATGTGTCAATCTTCACCAAAATGTTTTCAATAGCCATTACTTGACTTACTTCTTCAAATTTCGGTTTATCCAATAATGACTCTTCATCATCTAAGTTGTTTAGGAGTTCCTTGTTCTCAATTTCCAGCTCATTTTCACCTTCTTCCACAGATTTCAGGATAGGAAATTTTTGCACATTGCTCAAAGGAGTATCAATGCATTCATTGGGATTTGGCAAAGTGTTACTAGGAGAGGTCCTAGAGAATTTTTCCTTGAATGCTTGGACCAAGTGTCCTATTTGAGCTTCTACATTTTTCAATCTAGCACTAGTGTTGACTTGGAAGGCATTTAAATCTGGAAATTTCTGCTCATGCAGATTAATCATCTTCTTGTTCCCTTCCATGTAGATAAAAAATGCGCTTCTTAACGAGGAGACAACTCTTCTTCCTCTTGAAATGTGGGATTTGAACTCCTTGATAAGGCAATACTCCTTGTTCCATGGTGAGTCATTGTAGAATTCTTTGAATCCAATTTTATGAAGAAGTAATTCAAGCTTAGCTGTGGAGAGCAAATCTATCTTCTATTGAATATTCTCAGTAAGTACCAACAAATAAGAAGAAAAACAAAAGAAAATAAAGTACAAAATACTAATAAAAAAAAAAACTAATAAACAAAATCACAACCAAAAAGATAAAAATAAAAATAAAAATTGCCTAAATTAGCAAATTACCTGTTCTTCCAAAATGTCAACTGATGAGAAAGTGAAGCTATTTCGATCCACATGCTTGGCGCGGCTTATAGACCGAATAATATGTGAAAATATGGTCGAGGGTGAATGTGGTAAATACTTCAGCGATTTGAAACAAAAGCAAGTGTACTCAAAAACTGAAATGAAAAGTATTACCAACACTCAGCCCTTTCCACAGCGCGGGTCATGTCTAGTAATAAAGTGGACTCTAGGAGTCGGATATCGATACCACGAGTTGGAGGTTCTCTACAATTGGAATTTGATCACCTCGATTACGAGGGCTCTTCACTATTTAGAAATGATCCAAATAGGATGTGGAATAAAATCAATTTAATTGAAACAAAAGCGATTTAAAACTAATCCTAAAAATTTAACAAATAAACAACTACTTAATTCTAAAAGGTATGAAGAGAGTAAAACTTTCAAGGATGGGGATAATTATTTACAAAATAGTTTGCATTTCCTTGAAAGGCATAAATGATTGTAAAGTTGAATGCTAGATTTGTCCAAGAGCAATGTGAAACAGTTCTCACCATACATTCATTTCACTAGTTAGAGATGTCCATATTCCCTTTCGGAATAAATGGAGTCTCAATAGCTACTTGTAAGAATTTGGTACTCTTTAAGATTTGATTGTTTTTCTTTTTTCAATACTTCACAACCATTTCTCGGGATGAAGAATTCTTGCCCATAATGAGATATTACAGCCTTGCCAATGTAAGATTGGTATCTAGTCCTTGAATCTAATAAAATTTTCTACTCTCCTTGATTGAATCTTTGCTAACATGGGATCAAAGATCCTTTCATGAACTAGGAGAAACCTCTACGATCAGCTAAATTGATACATCATCTAATTAATCCTCACACCATGAGTAAATTAGTGATCTATCAAAGTAATTTTCAAGTTCATTAGTTCTAAGATATTAGTCTAACATACCCCTGAGATTACGCTCACCTCTGCAAAGAATCTCCGATACGTGTCACTTAGGGCCTCGATGAGCAAAAGATGACTCTTTTTGGGTATAGCTACTAATATTCCGAACAGTTCATTATATGAATAATACCAATTATATAAAATTTAGTTTTCAAACCCACAAAATAAGCCCGAAAAGCGCAAATCTGAATGTTCGACAATTTAAATCCCATTTTAGAGGGTGTTTAATGTTCCATTCTTGGTTTAATCATCACCAATCCATAGTAAGAAAATGAAAAGAAAGAAATCGAACAGAAGAAAAAATCTGGGTTTGGGCACAATCTTACGCCTCAACAAGTAAATAAATTGAATATCTAAGTCTGAAACACGAAAATCTCTTGATAAAAGCCATCTGCTCTAAAACTACTCTAAGATCTATTAAAAATAAAAATCTGTAGCAAAAACTAAGAAAACCCATGAGAGAGAGAATCCATATTTTAGCTTCAATCTTTGTCTAAACCTTAGTGAAATCTGAATCTAATTTATATACATCTTAAAGAAATCTGCTTCAGCCAAAAATAAAAATCTGCTCTAAAAACTATAAAATCTAAACAAATCAAAATGTAGAAAAGCTGGAAAAATGGGCGGAGTCTAGAGAGAAACTATGAGAGAGGCTATCAATCTTCCTTTGCCTCTTACACTAAAAGCAGTATATAGTACCTGGGTGAAATGGGCTTGGTATAGGTCAAAGTATCATTTTCGACCTTTTTAGTTTCTCAAACGTCTTTGGTCGCAAAATAGCAAGCTATTCGCAACACAGTTTTTTAAGGTCGCGACAAGGACACAATTAAGTGACACAATTTCTGATGTGACCAAGTTTTTGGTCGCGACCCAGGTTGGTGCAACCTGATATCTTGAGTACCGCGTAAGTTTGGGCGGCAAACTTGTTTTCTTCTAAGCTTGTATCGGGGCCATAGCCTCTTCGGCTGCTTCCGGTTGGGTATGTGGTGCCTCGTTGGAAAGATCTTTGATCATAGAATGCATCAGCGAGAGATTTGAACCATTTGATGCCGAATGGTAGATAAAATTTATCTTCCTAGTGAGCGTATTTGTGAGACTCTCGGTTGGCTCTTCTTTTGGAAATATATTGCTAATTTCTTGCCAAATCCTTGCTTTTCATCAATAATCCTACAAAGCCAAGTTTAGGAAATTTTATGAGTTTAACATGAATATGGATATAAATGTACAAAATAGCATGTGAAATGAATAAAACAGATGATTTGCTCATCGACTACGCTCATCCCCCATGCATGGTTGATGCTTTTGAGTTCACTAGGGGATATAGCAGTTAGTTAGTTTGAGTCCCTGCCATATGGTTCAGTCAACACATGGGAGGAGCTGGTAGAGGCATATATGAGCAGATTCTTCCCTCCTACTCTCACTTCAGAGAGGAGCGGGAAAATCATTGCCTTAAAGCAGAAAGAAAATGAGTTTCTTTATAATGCTTGAGAGAGGTATAAGTAGTTACTAAGAAGATGCCTAATACTTGGCATAGAGCAGATGACTCAAATGGATATATTCTACCATGCTTTGAACTACACCTTGAAAGGGACATTTGATTCATCCTCAGGAGAGGCCTTTAGAAAGAAGAATGTAGAGGAAGCCACATAGCTTATTGAGGAGTTAGCTAAAAGTAACTACAAAGCTCCATCTGAAGCTTTAGGGAGCAGTGGCTGATTGAAAGGAGGTGTGATTGAGCTTAATAAGATGAATGCAATTGAAGCCAAACTGGATGTGATCATGAACAGACTCAACAACTAAGAAAGAAGAAATCATTCAGCCCATGAAGTGGGGATTATGGAAGATGCTGAGAGGAAAAATGAAGAGGGACTTGCTCATGAAGGTCCTTACTAAGTAGAGGAAGTTCAGTATATTTAGGGAAACATGAGTTGTAACTTTAAGCCAAACAATAACCTTCCAACCCACTACACACTTGATTTAAGGAACCATGAAAATCTGTCATATGGAGGTGGAATGTAGCAGGATCCAAGGCCGGTGCAAAACTATCAGTAGAGTTATGCACCACTAGGGTTCTAAGGATCAAATCAATGATTCTAGAAGAGGACATAGAATTTTGAAGAACAAATGTTGGGTTATATGCAGAAAACAAGAGGATCCTAAACATCCATGAACAAAAAAATTGTTGTATTTTAGGAAAATACCACTGTTTTCCAAACTAACACAAATTCTTCTCTAAAGAACCTTGAGACTCAAGTAGAGCAGTGATGAGTGTCCAAAAACACACATTACATACCATGGATTTAGCGTGTTTATGTTCAGTTTTGCATTTAAAGAACCGCTATTTTGTTATTTCGCTAATATTTAGTTTTATTTATAATCTTGTAGGTAAATTAGTGCAATTGGAGGCTTGTTGGAGACTTGAAGAAGGAGATTTCACAACCCTACTCTAATGTCGCGACGTTGAGGTTAATGATGCTGGACTAGTCTTTACTGCTCAATGTCACAATGTTACAATGTCATGACACTTATGACACTTATGACACTTATATGCTAAAGCTATAAAAGGAATAGGAGGAGGAATTGAAAGGGGGTCATGCTAGGATAGCTTCAAGGGTTTCGATTGGTCATCTTTTGCATATATTGGAGGAGATTTGAATGCTTTTGAGAAGGAGAGACTTGAAGATCCTTGAAGATTCATCATTCACTCGATTATTAGATTTTTCCTTCTCTTTATTTTCATGTTTACTCTTAACATTGTAATGGATCATACTTACATTATGTTCTAAATTCGTGATCTAGGGTGTTGGTTGTACCTTAGACCTTAGACATTAATATTATGTTTAGTTGCTAAAGTTCGTATTTCTATTATCTTTTAATGATCGTTCTTTCATTAACTCATGCTTGTGTGAATTTGACATATTAATTTATGATCAATCTTAATATGGTGAGTGATTCTTTGTGAGATCTGAGAAGTGAATGAAGAATTAGACATAGATGAGTTAACCAAAATCAGATTGAATAATATAGAAATTAATAATAATTCGGAGCCTTAGAGGTTCTTTGATTCTAATGCATCTCTAATACTTGGGGTTGAGCCAAGGAGCAAGAAACCTAGTGTTAAAGGTAGGTCATTTGACCTTGAGAAAGACTTTAATTACCTTAGATAAGAATCGTCTTGGAAGATGTTCACCAATTTTCCGAGATGGCTACCAAAGACTAACTAAAGTCCCCGACAACGACACTAAAAACATGTTGACCAATTTTACGAAACGGCTACCAAAGACTAACTAATGTTCCTGACAACGAGGCCAAAAACGTGTCGATCAATTTTCCGACACTGCTACTAAAGACTAACTAAGTCCCTGACAACGACGCCAAAAACTTGTTAGGACCAAATGATGGGTATATGAAAATATGGCCAAGGGAGTGAATGTGGTAAATACTTAAAAAAAGTAAGTGTACTCAAAAACTGAAATGAAAAGTACATCCCATTTCCGCTAGTGCACGGGTCATACAAGTAATAAAGTGGACTCTAGAAGTCCAAATATCGCACCCACAAGGATTGGAGGTTCTCTCTAATTGAATTTGAGCACCCCGAGTACAAGGTTCTTCACTATTTAGACTGAGCGGATGTGGAACTAAATCAATTTAACTGAAATAAAAACTGATTTAAAACTAATCATAAAATCTACCAAACAAACAACTACTTAATTCTAAAATGTATGAAGATAGGTACTAGGGATGGTGGTAATCATTTAACAATCAATTTTCATTTCCTTGAAAGCGCAACATTTGTGGATTTGTCAAAGAGCAAATGTAGTATAGCTTGGATTCCTCCACACACTATACATTTTGCGAATTAGAGAATCACTTTCCTTCCAGACACATAGGTCTAATAAGTTACTTGTTGGATATAATCCTCTTTCTAAGAATTGAGTATTTTTCCTTTCTAGTACTTCACGTCCTTTTCTTAAGACTGAAGACTACTTGCCCCCATAGATAGGATAATGCAAGCCTTCTCAAATGTAATTGCTACCTTAACCATGAAATCTAATAAAGTTCTCTCTCTCCTTGATTAGATCTATGCTAACACGAGATCGAGGTCATTATATCAAATTGAGGTGAGACCTCTAAACATTAAACTGATACATCATCTAATTATCCTCACACTATGAGTAAATTAGTGATCTATCAAAGTAATCCTTCAGAGTTCATTAGTTCCATAATATCAGTCTAATATACCCCCAAGTTACTACTCTTTACTATCAGGAATCTTATCACAGTGATGTCCTCAAGGCTCACAGAAATCAAAGCAAAGATACAGCTGTTTATGATTATATTAATAATATTCGAACAGCTAACTATATGAGCAGTACGATTATATAAATTGAGTCTTGAGCCCATAAAATAGCAGAAATCTACAAATGCGAATGTTCGACAATTAATCCCACCCCTAGGGTGTTTAATGTTCATTATTGGATTCCAATCATCATAAATCAAACAAAAAGTATGAATATGAAGAAATAAATCAAGGAAGACAGAGTGAGAGAAAATCCGAGTTTTGAGCTTCCAATCTTAGTCTCTCTGATAAATAAATTGGATCTCTTAGTACTGACACCAAAATATCTTCAATAAAAATAAAAATAAGCTCTAAAACTACTCTAAGATCTACTAAAAGTCAAAGCCCTAAGCTAAACTAAAAAAATGGGTAGGTTGTTAGAGAGAGAAAACATCATGATAGATTTTCTCTCTCCTCCACGTTTTCTTTTCCTAAAATCTAAAAAAATTGTATTTATAGTCCTCGGGTGAACATGGGCTTGAAAACATGTCAAAATATCAATTTTTGGGCTTTTCTGGTTTTTTCCAGCATTTGAGTCGTGACATCAACATTTTGGAGTCACGACATCAATATTTTAGTCATGACATCGACGTTTTTAGTCATGACATCATTTTTCTGGTCTTGTTGTTGGCTCTGTCGACATTTTTTGCTTTGCTGTGACATTAGCGGTACAGTGTGACGGTATTTTAGTCGCGACATCAGCATTCTAGCTATGTTTTTGGCTTTGTCGTGACATTTTTTTTGCTTTGTCATGACATTGTTTCGCTTTGTCCCAACATTTTTTCTGCTTAGCAGCCAATTTTTCTTCTCTAAATTGTCAAGGCCATAACTTCTTTGTTTTAACTCGGATTTGGGTGTGTGATATATCGTTGGAAAGATCTTAGAATGTTGAATGCAAACATGGGGGAATTTGAACCATTTGATATTATAGATGGTACAGTAAAATTAATCTTCCCAATGGTAGCACTTTTATGGAGCACCGATTGACTCTTTCTTTTGGAAATATATTATATATCATTTCTTGCCAAATCACTTGCTTTTCATCAAGAATCCTAAAGAACTAAGGTTTGAAATTTTATGAGTTTTATGAATATGAATATAAAATTCTCAAAATAGCATGTGAAATGAACTGTGAAACATAGATGGGTTTACCTCATGAAGAGCAGTGTGAAGAAGGACGGAAGGATGAAACTCACTACATAGTAGGTTGTCCAATAAGACCAACAACCTAGGCTTTACACCTGTTGTGCTCTGATCATAGAAACCCAAAGTTTCGTGAAAGTTCTTTTAATTTAGTTTTAATTAGGGTGAAACATCTGAACAATTAGTCTGAATATGAAATATTATAATTTTGGTACTTAGCATCCTCCATCTTCCTTGTGGATCGATATCCGTACATTAAGTACACTATATTACTTAACTAGTGTATACTTGCATATTTAGGCACTCTTTGCACACTTTAGCGCACAATTTAAACTCAAACATGCAAAAAGCATATCAAGTTTTTGGCACCATTGTCGGGGAAGGTGTGGTGTTTTATGCTAATATCAATACCAAGTGTTTCTTTGGTACTTCAGACATTTTTTTTATTTGTTTTATTTTATTAAGTTTTTGAGAAGCTTTATTTTCTTTTTGTAGAACACTTCCAGGTATAGTAGGTTGTATGAGAAGATTGGGTGTTGAAGATCTTTTACCTTTGGATTGGGACATGGAGAAGACTTTGAAAAGAATTCGATAGGGTAAAAGAGAAGCTACTCAGATGGAACAACAACCTCTAGAACACATGGAAGGATTCGGGGAAGAAGAAGTTGGATCTAGGAGAGAAGGTAGTGTGCACCCTGATGGTGCAATAATGGACACCCATTTGAGACTATCAGATGCTCTTTTACCATAGTTCCTCCGCACGTGATCAAGAGACCGGCTGATACGTGAAACGCCTTCAAACCGAGTCATCACTCTCAGAATTTTATAATATTCCATTCCGCGATCTTGCACAGCGGAGTTGAATGCTCATATCCTAAACTTCTTAAGGTGTGATGGTAAGTATAATGGTAAGCGATGAAGCCATTAGCCTTTGGTTGTTCAATTTTCATTGAAAAAAGGTAAAGCAGTAGCTAATTTTAAAACCTTTAGATTCCACAATAATATGGGATGAATTGGTGAACAGTGTCTCTTTCGATTCTTCCCCACTAACCATGCAACAAAGTTGAGGTGACATTCTTGTTTTCATGGAAGAAGCTTTTTACAACATGGAAAATATTCAGGACTTGTTGTCTCCTCATATAAAGTTTCTCTAAAGGGATCCAAGTCCATCGTTTCTACAATGGTTTGAGTGCACCTACGAGGGCTCTTATTGATGCTTCAGTTGGAGGAGCAATTATGGGGAGGAACGAAGTGGAGGATATCAAATTATTGAGAACATAGCTTTGAACAATTATCAATGGCTAGTTGAAAGAGTAACGTTGAAGCCAGCTGGGGCGTACTCGTTTGAGTGTTTAAAACTTGCTCAAGTCTCACAATCTAACGATTGCAACAGCCTGTAAAGGCCTGTTTTGCACATATGGTTGGCCTATGTGATCATTATAACTGGGCTCATCCTTCCTCATGTTCGTGTTGAATTCATGGAGAATTGACAATTGAAAGCTCAAGTGGCCAAATAAATTCCTCTGACAGAACTTCAATCAGGTATGCTCAAAGTTACCTTTCAGGATAGAAAACGTACAACTTTTCATGGAAAATTGGGTTGTTGATCCGATGGGCCAATTGAAATCTACCCTACCTCAGAGAAGAGAGGGCCATTTCAGATCTTAAACTGAACAACTAGATGATATCAGATGATATATAATCTCAAATAAGTTTGAAAACAAGACCAAAACTTCTTTGAATAATCAGCAACAGCTCGAAATGAAGCATAAATGGATATGGGTAATTTTACATTATTCAACTAGTAAAAACAACAATAATTTACAATCTGAGTACTAAAGGGTAAACCCAAGGAGAGAGGGAAAAAAGCATTGCAAAGCTATAACTCTTAGAAGTGGTAACACCTTAGAAAAATCAGCTAAGAACCATAAAGATGCTAAAAATTATGCGGGAGGTGAGAAAAACAATGCAGAAAATGTGGAAAAATATGAAAAGTTGTTAAAGAATTTAGCTCCAAGTACAACAAAGAAAGTGGAAATGAAGGAATCTTCAATTGAGGAGAAAAGCTATTATCATATCCATGAGATGAGGAAGAATATGTTGAATGACCAATTCAAACCAGATTATAAAATCTTTAAAGCTCTGGAATAACATTCTGTTTATAAACACTTGAACAAATGTCGAGAATATGTCAAATTCATGGACATCCTTGAAGGAAGTGGGAGACTATAAGTATGTGCTCTTTATGAAGAATGCAATACCATATTCTTGAAGAAATTTGCCTCATGAGCTAGATCTAAATTCATCTTCACTATTCCTTGTCTTTATTGGAAATTCATTTTGAAAAAAAGCTCTATGTGTGATCTTAGTGCTGGCATCAATCTAATCAAAATTGGTACGATCTTCAAAAAAGTTAAATTGGAAGCATGGCACACTACGGTTTCCTTCTGGGTTAGCCGTCAGTCCTAAAACAAATCTGCGTGGTATCATAGAGGATGTCCTAGTGAAGTGGACAGTACATTCCATTGATTTTATCATTTCTATATGGAAGAAAGATAAAGAGGTCCCAATATCGTAGGAGGGCCATTTTTAGCCACGGGATGGGTGTTGATTAGTATCTTGCGGAGGTAAACATTGGAGTTGAGAAGAGGAAATGACATTCAGTGTTTTCAAATGCCATAAAGCATCTTTGCATGATAATGACCAGCTGCTAGTGGATGTAATAGAGGCTATAGTGTCTAATAATTGGTCCTTCTAGGAACTCCATTTGGAGACTAGCTAACTCAATGAGGCTGCCTCTTGTGAAGATCATGGTTTGGGGTATGTGCAATGGATGGATTTCTTTCTAGCTGTGAGAATGAAGAAAGTATTTTTAATCTCTTAGGAGCTAGTCCAGAATCGGTTTGATTCATTGAGAACCACATTCTTGAAACAACCATACTCATTTGAAATATGCTTATCTAGGGAAATTATCCACTCTACCCGTCATCATATCATCTTCTCTTTCTAACTTGGAGGAAGAGAAATTGTTAAAGGTCCTTAAGGAGCATAAGGAAGCGATTGGATGGTCCACACAGGAATCAGGAATGGACAGCCACATGTATATCTGTCGGATCTTGTGGGAAGAGTAGCAAGCCTACAGTAGATGCTTAGAGACGCCTCAATCCTTCAATGAAGAGTGATGTGGAAAGAGTGTGAAATGGTTGAATGCGGAGTATATACCCCGTCTCTGATAGCTCATGGTGAGTCTCTTGTCCGGGTAGTGCTAGAAATGAGAATGACGTGGTTAAGAATGCAAACTTGATGAATTTCTTTTACAAAACAGTCCAGGGTGGAGAATTTGTAATTGTCTCAGACTAGTAAAAGTGATGAAAGATCATTTCCACTGATTTATTGATCAAATGTTAGGCAGATTATGTTGTGAATATTTTTCTTTTAGATGGATATAAAATTGTAATAAGATTTTATATTCTACTTTGAAGATCAAGAAAACCCTTCACTTGCCCTACGGTCCCTTAACTTTTGGAGGAGAATGTTTGGACTTTGTAATGCAGGGGAACCTTTCAATGATGCAAGATGGCTATATTCTGAACTATGGTCAGAAATCTATTAGAGAAATATTTATGGATGATTTCCTCCATGATTGGTTCTACCATTTGATGAATGTCTCAGGAATTTGACAATGGTACTAAAGAGGTGCATGGAAACTAATTTAGTTCTAAATTGGAGAAAAGACCACTTTATGGTGAGAAAAGGCATAGTGTTGGGGCATCACATTTCAGGAAAAGGGATTGAGGTCGATTAGGCTAAGGTTGAGGTCATATAAAACCTAATACCACCTACTTCAATGAAGGGTGTACGTAGTTTCCTTGGCCATGTTGGTTTTTATCTAAGGTTTATCAGGGACTTCTCAAAAATCTCTAAGCCTTTGTCTAACCTTCTCATGCAAGGTGTTCCCTTTGATTTTAATGATTCATGAATAAAGGATTTTGAGACACTGAAAAAGAAGTTGATTTTAGCCCCTATAATTATTGCACCAGATTGGGGTCTTCCATTTGAGCTTATGTGTAATGAAAGTGATTACGCGTTTGACGCTATTTTAGGTCAAAGAAAGGATAAGATCTTATATGCCATCTACTATGTTAGTCAGACATTGAATGAAGAACAACTCAATTATGCCACAACAAAGAAAGAATTGTTGGAAATTGTGTTTGCTTTTGATAAATTAAGACCTTATCTTATAGGGAACAAGGTCATTGTCTTCACTGATCATTCCACAATCAAGTATTTGATGACTAAAAAGGATGCTAAACCTATACTCATTAGGTTGGTGCTCCTACTGTAAGAATTGATGTGGAGATCCAAGATAAGAAGGGCTCTGAAAACATGGTGGCTGATCATCTATCAAGGTTAGAAATTCTAGAAAATGTGCAGAAAAGTCAAGTTCAATTGATGATACATTCTCGAATGAGTGAATCCTGGCCTTATCGCATGCTGAAATTTCTCCTTAGTTTGCTGACATAGCTAATTATCTTGTTGTTGGTATTATTCCATCTGAGCTCACATTCTAGCAAAAGAAGAGATTTTTTTCATAAGTGAAACAATATTTATGGGATGACCCAATTCTATTTAAACAATGTGCTGATCTAATTATTCGAAGGTGTGTGCCGAAAAGTGAAATGGTTGAGATTCTGAAGCACTGCCACTCTTTAGAGTGTGGAGGCCATTTCAATGGGCAACGAACAGCTGCTAAGGTGCTGAAATCGGGCTTCTATTGGCCCTCTTTCTTTAAGGATTCTCACTCTTTTGCAAAATCATGTGATCGGTGTCAAAGGACAGGTAATATCAAAAGAAGAAACGAGAGGCCTTTGACCTACATCCTAGAGGTGGAGCTCTTTGATGTATGGGAGATCGATTTTATGGGTCCTTTCCCGTAAATCTTATGGAGTGCCGGATACCTTTATTAGTTTGTAAGTTACATGTCGAAATTAATTGGAAACTAATTCAATACTAGCATTATGCTAAGATAGTATTGAGTTTTATTCGACGTAACATATTTTCAAGATTTGGGACTCCAAGAGCTGTGATTATTGATGAAGGATCACATTTTTGCAACAAGTTGTTCGCCTCCATATTGGCTAAATATGGGGTGAAGCATCGTGTCTCGCTTGCATATCACCCTCAATGTAATGGGCAAGTCGAAGTGTCAAATCGGGAAATCAAGAAGATATTGGAGAAGATAGTTAATGTAACAAGGAAAGATTGGTGTCAAATTATTGACAACTTATGGGCATCTTAGAGGCGACATTCGAGACTCATTTGGGGATGTCCGTAAAAAATTGTCACGCGAGGCATGTCACTATGTGAATTAGAGCACAAAGATTACCGGGCAACTAGAATGCTAAACATGAATATGGAAATAGTTGGGAAGAAATAATCTTAGTTGAATGAAAATTTGGAAAGTTCATTATAATGCATATGAGAGCTCAAGGATCTATAAAAGAGACAGAGGATTAGCATTCTGACATTGTCAGGCTGTGACACCACTGTATCAAAAGCTTCCTCCCAGAAATCCCAGCGGAGTTACCTCTAACATTTAGGGATTGCGTGATGAAGTAGTGTTGTATTGAAAACTCTGAAATTTTCCTTCTAAGCGGTGATTTGTAAAATCTCCAGCGATTGATAAACTACTCTATGACATATTGTTTTTATATCAGGATCTATTCAAATCTGTATACACACTTACATTTTTCAAATATAGCGATGATAATGACACATTCCACAAGACTACCTTCATCACTACATGCCATTATACAAATTCAAAGTATTTCCTTACAAAATATTATTAATTACAACACTTTTACAAATGTCAGGAGAATCCCTAATAATGCTCTAACTGTTTCTGGGTGCTGTGCACGGAAAATAGTTTTTAGAAACCTTACAAAATAATGAGCTCAGCTCTTTGGTGAGTGTATCTTTATAAAATGTTTCTTTCTACGAAAATATCTCAAAACTGTAAACTCTAACTGAAGATATTTTCAGTCTTTTGCCACTTTACTTTGTTTTGCTTTAAAACTTTTCAAGCTTTCATAATCTCTTGCCTTTTGAAAGTTTCTAAAGCACTATAATCTCTCTGCTTGCTGAAGTTTAGAAAACTTTTCTATACTTACTTATTTTTGCTTTGCTTTTCTTTAAAAGTTTATAAAACATTTCATAAACCTCTTGTTTTAAGAGTTTTTAAAACTTTTTATAAAACAAAGAACTGACTCGGCCTTTGTCAGCAGAACTGGAGCTCAATACGTTTGCTTTAAAATCACCAGGAACTGAATGACCGATCAATTTGAAATCAAGCGGGAACTCAAACCTCAGCAGTTGCCACTAAAACAAACGGAGCAGAGTATTGTGCAGATGGATTCGATTTTCATGCCATTAACATAGCGCAAATCATCAACTAATTGAGCCTATCACTTTGCGTACTAAGTGAACATGCGAGACACGGGCATCAAGTATTTGTTTTGGCTGGACCTGGGATTAGCTGCTGGGTGGAAGAACTGTGAGCACACTTCACTCCATTTTCCAGGTAATGTGTTCAGATTGACACGATTGCCATCATATAATTTAATTAACGTGTTACTTCTATATCGATGCGTGCCGGTCTCCTTTAAATGTCATGATGCATGACTGGTTACAGACCAGGCGAATTTTGGAAAATGCGCTCATGATATCCTACTTTTATTGTGCGTCTGAACTCTACCCATGATATGTTCTTAGAACTAAGTTTTAGTTAGGCTGTTTTCTGTTATTCTTTGCTTGCCCGCGTGTTTTGAACCATGGTTTAATAATTCATTAATTTAGCACTTTGTATCTTTGAAATATGGTTTTCAATTTAAACCATTGCTTACTAAACTCCTTGCTTTCTTTTCAAACTATGGATTGAATAAATCAAACCCCATTGTTTGTTTCATATAGTTAAAATGGCAAAACCATTGCCCTTTAATCTAATTACTTTTTCTTTAAAAGCATGGTTTACAATCAAAACCATTAAATGGAGTCATAGCAGTTTATAATATAATACATAAATAATTAGAAAAATGGTTGAACACTCTTTTAACTTACTAGAAACTTGGGCAAACCCACAACTTTTACCTTTGCTTTAGCCTGCATTACGATCTGTTAGACCGCACGTCGGCCTGACCAATGACAACTATTCACTGTACTTTATTCATATTCACTATTTCGCATTAAAATCTGTGAAATCGGTGATTTTGCTACCACAGTAGCTCCGTTTAGTAAAGTAGCTTTAACTCTTGGTGCAAATTTTGACCATTGATATTAGTAATCACGACTAAAGGTAGGATTTTCAGAGACTTTTACAATTCCGTAAAATCCAGTGTTTTAGTATCCTTAGTAGCCCTGGAGTAACCGAATAAAACTCATTCTTTGCTCGACGAGAAATCTACGATCCAGATTTTCCATGGATCGAAGAGAAAAGAAGCAGGGAAGAAAAATTAAAATATCTCTCTCTCTCTCCTCCGCATCTATATATTATATTGTCTCTTGACTTTTATTTTTTAATTTTTTTAAGTGGGACCCATTGTCCCACTTTTTCTTTCCCTCATGATCAGTTGACCCGACAATTATTTAGATGGTTTCAATTCATTTATCACCATTGGATATTCTTTAAATATTGACATTTTGAATTTTCAAAAATCCGTTTCGGGTTTCACTCTGTTGCACAGAAATTCGTAAAATATTAAACATCTCATAATTCAACGAGAAACTTTACGGTTCACTAGATTTCATAAGGCAATTTAGCAGTAGCGGTCAGTTTCATCATCTGAGATCTAGAGAATTTTCTGAAGCTTCCTGAACATTTGGCAATTTATTAATATTATTATCAGCCACTAAATTTCATAATTTGCCTTTCCGCCCTCACTTTCATAATTACTGTACCACAATTCTTTGAAAACTTTACAATTTCATCCTTAAAAACAACTTTCAAAAATACTTCTATGACACTCAAATAATTAAAGAAGCCTTTGGTGCACATATGTGACCCTACGGTTACACATAAGTACCGTCTTGGGACGGTTACAAATCACTCCTTCACGAACATTGATCCTCGAAATGAATCAGCTAAGCTTCCGAAGGTAAATTGCCTCGTTGGAGAAAATAGTGAGGATCATTCTTGTAGTAGCCTGCGGCTCCCGAGTAATTGCAAACTCTCAAATGATTCTTCCATAGGACTTTGTGAAAGGTCTTTACTCCTCGACCTGTTCCTTGGTCTACAATGCACGCACCCAATTATTTCCTCATCAAGTCGGGTTCTCCTTTTATTTCCTTGGTTGCTCTCGGCACATGTGAAGGATGGGATGTATTTCACTTAACATGTTACATACTGGAATGTTCATGATCATGATAACTCTGGGGATAGCTTCAATGTAAAAATTTCTTGGTCCCACCTTACTCTGATCTCATAGGATCTATATATCCTGGACTAAGCACATATAAACTGAATCTCAAAACACCTTTCAGGGAAATCTTCAAAAAGACTTGGTCACATCTCGAGATTGCAACTCTACGGTGGTTCTGTCCACATAACTTTTTGTCTATCTTTTGCTATCTTGCTTTAGTTATCCTGAACTTGCTTCCTTTCTACAGTGACTTTGCACTAATTGGACCTCTTAGTCTTCCTCTCTCTCACCAACCTCGTCCATTTGCTGAGTCTACATTCCTACCGTACGATTGCCTCGAATAGAGCCATCTCTATGCGGCTTGATAGCTATTGTTGTGGCGAGAACTCCATTAAGTGCCCAAATGGGTATCTGACTCCCCTTAGTTCCATCACAAGCTCTCAACATCTCTAACGTCGAATGGTCCTCTACGATTGACCATCGTGCGGGGATAATCACAAATATTGAAATGAAAGCCCAGTACCTAAAAATTATTGCAAACTAGGCGAAAACACGGATGTGAACACAGGGTCGATCACGAAACTATGGCTGGGGCCCTTGAGGGATGCCACCATCTCATCCACATACAAGCCCAGACTGACCTTTACAAAGGATCCTCAACATTAATTTGGCTAGCAGACCGTGTCGTCAACTATCACCCATATAACATCGTGTTGTCTCTGAGTTCGGGAGACACATCACAAATCCACGTGATCTTCTCCCATTTCATCTTGAATAGGGAGTAGCTGGCAGCGCGTATCTTCCCAGCGGGCCTGCGATGCTGCGCTTCACCTGGCGGCAGGGTTAGGCTGGAAAGCGAACTTCGTGATCTCTTTCTTCATCCCGATCCACGGTAATGTTCGTTCAAGTCTACTGTACATCTTGATGCTATGGATTACATAACTGCGAGATGAATGTGCTTCTTCCATAATATCTCTCTTGACAACCATACTTTGTTTACATTCAGCCTTTCACTATCATGACGTCATCTCTAATTTGAAACTTTGCTTTCTTTCCTTTTATCTTCCTCAGCAATCATTTGTGGATCTTATTGCCTGTGATCCCGATCCAGCAGGAGAGGTCCTAACATGAAATGTAGCCTAATAAAGGCTCACACGAGATCCTCAACATCCAATATCACCTCAGCTCTTAGATCCACCAACGTTGAAGATAACGATCTGCAGATAAAGGCTCCCTCTAGTCGCCCTACTCAGAGCATCTGCTTCTATGACATTGGCTTTTCTGAATGAGTACTAAATAATCTGAATTGTTGTTCATAATCAACTCAAACCATCTTTACTTTTTGCCTCGGGTTTAACTTTCTTTCTGGGTGAAATGCATATTGAAGACTCTTATGATTTGTAGATCCTAAGAACACCATATCAAATAAAATGCCTCCGCTATCTTTGGAAGCAAACCACATTTATATGACGCTAAGTTGTGTGTAGGGTAATTCTCCTACGTACTTCTTGATATGTCCCCAGGGCATGTCGATCACCACATCATTCATCAAACAGTAAGTACTAGCAGAGAAAAGCATCTTGTAAATCACAAACCCATCTCTCCAGTGGTAAATGGCTGGAGTGAAGTGATATACCTTGACTCCTCGATCGATGTGAACATCCCTGTCCTTACTTGAAGCACGTCTTTCCTTGTCAGGAAGCTTGAGGTCGGTGGGCTACTATCTTGAAGAACCCTCAATAAACCACATAATACCTACTTCTTCTGGCTTGAGGAAGCTTAAGGCCTCCCGACCATTCTTGTGGTTCAATTTACAGCTTATTTTAGGGATCGGCTCCTTGCCCTCAGCGAGATCACACTTGACTGAATCACCACCACAATCAGACCAGCCCAGCACTTGCTCAACTTGGCATCTAATGCCACTCCCTTAAGTGCACAACACAATCTCAGTCTCTGAATGTTCCTACAGGCTACTAAATACTAGGATATCCTTCGATAAAGACTATGACAAACTATCAAATACGGTTGGAATGCAGGTTCATCAAATCCATAGCGCTGGGACATTATCTCAGAGCAAAGCGGCATCACCCGAAACTCATAATACCGTGGCGTCAAATACCAGATGTAGTGTTGATTTTATCACTCTCTGCCTCAGTAGATACGAGCCTCAGAAATTACATCTTGGGTATGCTCGAGACCCTTGGAGTTGATCGAATAACTCATGATCTAGGAGTGAATGCGATTAGCGGATGGTAACTACGTTCAATTACTTGTAATCATACACAACCTGGCTCCCATCTCTTTCTTTTTCACGAAAGGGCGGGAAGCTCCCCAGTGAGGGGATAGCCGAGTTGAATGATCACTCTCATGATTCTTCCTAAGCCGAGAGCCTTAGCTCTCTCAACTTTCTGTGGAGTGCATCCTATAAGAGAGGAATGGAAATGGGCTCGATCCACAGGTCCAATCAATGGTGAACTCCACCTCTCTTTGGGTATCCTGCTTGATATCATCAGGAATACATCAGAACTCTCTAACAATGGATCATCCATTGAGTCCATGTACCCTGTCTCCACCACATAAGCTAGATAGCCACATGACCCTTACATGACATCTCTATGTTTGCCAGGCGGAGATCATATGAAGATAACTCTCTAAAGTATTCCTCTGAGACTTTACCTCGATTTCGGGCCTATGAAACTTTACTTCCTTTTTATAGCAACAATCCCCAATGCTGTTTCTATGGCGAGATGACAATCCATGCGAGAACCACATCAAAATCTCATATCACAAGCCAGAGTGGACTAGGAACTCTGTCCCCAGTCGAACTCTACTATCTCGACTACTTTGTGAGGCTGCAGGATCTCCCGGTACAGAAACTCTCATATGACCCCTAATGGCTGGGTCCTCTATCTGGAAGTGATCTAAGAAGAGCAGATGCAAATGAATGTGTTGGCTCCTGGGTACTAATGTATATGCAATCGCGTGTGGATAGAAATAATACCCGGTGACCACATGGGGCGCATGCATCTCTTGAGTCATCATAAACTTTGGCTGAGTCAGGCCTCTGTGCGTATCCTGGGCCACTACCTCTGCCTGCCGCAGCCCAGCTCGACACAATTTCTTGCTGGCCCTCCTTGAGAAACCTCCTGGGAGCTTTTGAGTGCTCATCTACGGTCTTTGGGGTAATTAGTGACTAATCGCGATGTCTCTACGATCGGTGAGGACGCCTAATGAAGTAGCCTTTCTGATATAGTGGAAACACCACGTACTATATCTCTTACTCTGCGGTGTGCCTCGACACATATGACATACAGGGAAAGATACCTAAGGTGCCCATTGCTACATGGCCCCAGGGCCTCTTGGGTCACGACTACCGATGGCTCCTTAGGCACTTTTCGGCCTCAGTGACTCACCCCTTGCTTTTCTTTCTGTAGTGTGACCCGGAGCTACGTTTGGGTACAGTGCACTTTATACTCTTGCTTTTCTTTCCTGCTGATGTAGCCGTAGTGGCAGCCAACTCTCGGGCGGCCTCCTTCAGTCCCCAGTCGTGGGGAACCAACCGACAAATGCATAGTCAGGTGCGTAATCCTGTAAAACCTTTTACTTGAAGGACTTCATCAGCTGAATATATGGAACCAATCGCTGATTCACGAAACCTCTTCCTCATGATACGTCTTTGACATGTTCTTACGCTCTAATCCCGAAAACTCTTCAATCTTGAATCCTTGTGACTTTGAAAGAAAATGTCAGATCAATCTTCATTGGCGTTCCCATGATATACCATCGGGATACCATCCACGGCATCCCACTTGATCCTTATCCTGTCTTCCATGAAAGCGAACTGAATCTCCTGCTCATCAGATCGACCTACTAATAAGTAAACCTTGTTTGCTAATGCAGCTCATAACTTATTTGCCTACGGATCTACCACTTGCCATCATATGGCTTGGCGCTTGACTTACGGCCTCTCTACCAGGCCTACGGAGTTCTTGAGAACCTCTTTAGGTGGCGGTGAAGTGCGGCTAACTGACGGGTCGCTATAGCCCTCCTCCCGACATCGTTGCACACTCTAGTAAATAATCTTTGGCACTGAGCTCATTATTAAGCACGAGATGGTCGACTGCAGGCTGCTCTTTGGAGGCCTGATTCCATGGGCGGTATGGTGGGCTGACTGCGTGCTCATCTCTCTGGTCTTTGCCCAGGGGCTCGGGAGCCTCTGGAATGACTCTCCTAGGACAATCTCGTCTCTACGACAGTCTTTTGTATTTGCTAAAATATCAGCTGTTCATCTTTGAATCACTTGATATGTATGTACTGAGTTTGAAAATGTGGTTATGATAATTAACAGAATTGTGTATAACACAGGTTTTCCTAAGACTTTGCTCTGATACCACCTTGTCACACCCCCACCCCTACTAGCGGCGGGTAATGCGGAAGCCCATCCTGAAATCCCAATAGTTACCTGCTTGTTGATTAGAAATTCTGTGAAACGTAAATGTGCTGTTGAAAACTCTATAAAAATTTTTCCTTTTCCTATTTGGTGATTTTCATGGAAATCTTAAGCGTTGTAAACCTGCCGGCATGTGTTTGCATATGGGATCCTCAAATTCAGGAAATCACGCCATGCACAGCACATTTTCAAATATGGCAACCCCGACAACCGACACATTCCTGAACTACACCTATGGCCATGCACCATACTCCATTACAAAAATTCAAGTATTTCTTTGAGAAAAATATTGTTCACTTTGCAGGCACTTGTACAGTGTGGGAGGTGTCTGCTCAAGGCGTCAGGTACAATACTTGGAAAAATAGTTTTTAAACCTCCAAAATAATAGGCTAAAGCAAAGAAGCTCGGTGAGTGTATGCTTTATAAAATGTTTCATTTTTCTGAAAATATCTCAAAACTATAAGAAACTCTCTTTTAAAGATATTTTCAAGAAGCCTTGCTTTTAACTTGCTTTGCTTTGTTTTGCTTTAAGGATTTCAAAACTTTTCATAATCTCTTGCTTGCTTTAAAAGTTTAGAAAACTTTTCATACTTGCTTGCTTGCTTTGCTTTGCTTTTCTTTAAAAGTTTATAAAACATTTCATAAACCTCTTGCTTTAAAAGTTTCTAAAACTTTTTATAAACACGGGAGCTTGGGCTCAACTGCTTGCTTTTAAAATAAAAATGGGAGCTTTGGGCTCGGCCAGTTTGCCCAAAATCACCAGGAGCACAGGCTCAATAGATCTTTGAATCGAAATGGGAGTGACGGGCTCAGCCGTTTACTTAGGCGTAAACCACGGGAGCTTGGGCTCAGCCGTGCACCCGATGGTTCATTTTCAAAGCGTAGTAGGCATGCTTATAAATCATCAACCCTTTGGAGCTATCCGCTTCTGGCGTACCTGATGAACACGGAACTGGGCATCGGCGGGTGCCGGGTGGATGGACACAGGTTCTCTCACCTAGGTGGAAGGGCCTGAGCACACTTCACTCCACCTTTTCCGGTAAATATGGTGGAATTGACCTGGGTCGCCATTACCATAATTTAGTTAATGTGTGAACCCTATATACTCCAGTACGTGTCACGGTCTCCTTTAAATGCCACGATGCATGACCTAAGTTTGCTGACTAGGCAAATCTAAAATGCATGTATGATATCCTAACACCAGGTACCTTGTCTGAATACCTCGTGGGTATGTTGCTTTAGAATTAGGGTTTAGTTAAGGCACTGTTTTCACAAACCTATTTGCTTGCTTGCTTGTTTGAACATGGTTTAATAATTCAAAACCATTTGCTTGCTTGATTGCTCTTTGAAATATGGTTTTTCAATTTAAAACCATTGCTTACTAAACTCTTTGCTTTCTTTTCAAATATGGTTGAATAAATCAAAACCATTATTTGTTTTTCACATATGGTTTAAAATCAAAACCATTTACTTGCTTGCTAAATCTCATTGCTTGCTTTAAAACATGGTTTACAATCAAAACCATTAAATACTAGTGTAAAACAATTTATAATATAATACACTAGTATTGGAAAAATAGGTTTAGAACACTAACTTTACGCTTTACTAAACTGACGCGACTCCTGACTTTCAGCCTTTGCTTTTAGCCTACACATTCGATGTATTAGATACACCGTCAACTGATAACCCGAGCAACTATTCCGCTGCTCTTCCTTCACTATTCACTATTCATGGAAAATCCCGGTAATCCGTGATTTCGAATTTACCAGCATAGCTCATGTGCGTAGAGTAACTTTAACTCTTGGTCGAAAAATTTTGACCATTAGAATGTCGTAAATCTGAGAAAAACTAAAAATTAGGATTTTTGAACTTTTACACAATTCTGGCGGCAAAATCCGTGTTTTAGTACCGCAGCCAACCCTCGTCGCGTAGATAAACTTCGTTCTTTGCTTGTGAAAATCTATAGTCCGTTCGATCGTCGAGAAGAAAGCGAAAAGAAAAAAATTAAAAATATCTCTCTCTCTCCTCCAGCTCTCTCGATGCATTAGTTCCTACTTGACTTTTATTTTTATTTTTTTAAGTGGGACCCACATGTCCCCTTTTTCTTTCCCTTCGTCAATTCGACCCCGAAACAAATTATTTTGTCCCGGTTTCAATTTCATTTATCCTAATTGGATATTCTTTAAATATTTGACATTTTTCGGAATTTTTCAAAAATCTCGTTTTCAGGTTTAACTCAACACCCGTCGCCTAGAAATTCGTAAAATATTCCGCATCTCCCGAGAATTCAAACGAAACTTAGGTTCCTTTAGATTTCACGAGACGAATTTAACGGCGCAGTCCGTTTCATCATCTGAGATCTAGAGAATTTTCTAGGCTTCCCTGAACCATTTTGGCAATTTATTAATATTATTATCCTTTTAAAATTTCATAATTTGTACTTTCACCCCTCTACTTTCCTTAATTGCACAAGTACCACAATTCTTTGAAAACTTTACAATTTTATCCTTAAAAACAACTTTAAAAATATATGACTTTTTCGAATAATTAAGAAGAAATGCGGTGCATATCGACCCTACGGTTACACATCACAGTACACCCTCTTCAGAGACTGGCGTTCTGGATGAGTTTAAAGCGGGTCAGTTATTTACTTTTCAATTCTAGATTGAAGTTGTTCCCAGGAAAGCTTCGAATCGAATGAAATTAGGAGCGCTTTTGTGATCACTCAAGTCTTTCCCTATGGTAGTGTAGACTTGACTAACCTAGAAAATGGGACCTTTAAAGTTAATGGGCAATGAGTGAAGCCCTATTTTGAGGATCAACTCGAAAAGTACAATTCTACCACAACCTCGAAACCGCATAAGCATGGAGCAGATTGTTAGTCAATTCCCATGTTTTCCTAACCGTCATGGAGACACAGCTTGGTCAAGCTAACAACATTAAACAAAGCGTTACTTGGGAGGCAACCCAAGCATTTTGAAGTTTTTCTTTCGTTATCGCAGTCTTAAGTGTTTTTCATCAGTGCTTTTGTTTTGATTTTTTTTAAATTTCAGTTTTATTGGAGTTTATAAACTCTAACCTAATTAAGTTGCTTGTTTTGTGGTTTGTTCAGGCCCCATGGTTGAAGCGACGATAGAGAGATAGCTTGGAAAGCCTATTGCAGGCTTGGGGAAGTGTGGAACTTCAATGAGGAAGTTTTCTATAGTTAGAATAATTTTTTTCAAAACATGGTTTGAGACTGTAACGCCCCAAAAATACCCTAGAATTTTTATATTAATTATATTATATATTCCGGGTATAAATAGAACCAAACTTGGGTTTTTTTGGGAATTTGTTAAATGTTATATGATTGTATGACTAAATGTCAATTGCAAATGATATATGATTGAATGTGATATACTAAGTGATTAAGTGATTGAACCCAGAAATAACCCAAGTGTAAAAAAAAAAAAAAAAAGGGGCAAAAATGGAAATTTGTAAAATGAGGACCTAAGGGTCAAATGATAAGCTTAAATGCTAATGTGAAATAAATGATAGGTGAATGGGCAAATAAGGAGACTAGTAAGCTTTAAGTGAGAAAAATGGAAAATGGGATTTAATGAGCAAGCCAAACAAGGCTTAATGAAGGAAATAGGAATTAAGACCAAATGTGGTATAAGAAGGGCTCATTTTGTGCAAAATCATTTTTAGAGGCAAGAGAGAGAGAGAGAAGAGCAAGGGTTGAGGAGAAATCAAGGTTTTGGTGGGAGATCATCCCCATTTTTGGTTTCCAAGTGATCAAGGAGGAAGAAGGAAGCTAGGGCAAAGAGTTCTAAGAGATTCAAGGTATGAACCTAAACCCTAGAAAGTTGTTTTTGATGTTTGGGTTAGAAAAACCATAATCCATCCATGGGTTTTGCTTATGATTGGTTTAGGATGATATTAGGATGTTATTAGGAGTGATTCCCATGTTTTGTTTTAGGATTTTAGGGTGATTTTGGAGAAAAATCGCAAAAGTGCACAAACTGGAAAATCTTGGCATTCTCGGGCTCTGCGTCGCGGTCATGGGAACCCATGACTGCGGCGTAAACTACTAATCTGACAAGCGATTTTTTTGGATTTTGTTTCCAGAGCACCACGTATTCATACACTTAGATAGTTTAAGGCCCTATTAAATGATTAATGGGGTTGAATAAGGATAAGACTAAATGAAAAATATCTTAGTAACTCGCCCTTATACGTCAGCGATATTCGTTAAGTGTGGTAGTGCTAGTTTACTAAATGTGATGTGTGTGATTTCTTTAGGGTAGGTGAGGATCACTAACCTAGGATCGAGATTAACAAGGCAAAAGAAAGATATAGATTGGTTTGTTCTATCTTCTCTATTCTCGTTTGAATTTGAAATGTTTGTTCTAAATGTATAAGAAAAGCATATTGATTTGTTTTAATTGATTTGAGACGATTGATTGTGAAATGTTTGCATATGAAAATTGCATGAGTATTGAAAATGAACTGTTTATACAAATGTACATATTGTACTTTGTATTTTTATAAAGTTTAAACGCTCTTAATAGAATGTTGTCGTTTAATTCGCATTAAGGATAGATTGGTATACCCGATAAGGGTGAATTAGCGTGCGTGAGCCAGAGAAGCGTATTGATGTGTCACTTTGATCAGTAGCCCAACGGGACAATATCGGTAGTGTTCACAAATTGATTTTTAATAACTAGTCAACAGCCCAGCGGCATCGAACTGTGTTATAAAACAAATGTTTTTATACCGGCCTTTACAAGCAGCCCGGGGCCGTGCAGTGATTAGATATCCTATATCTAGAAAACATAGGTTAAATTCGTTAAGGGCAGAACTGAATTGACTTTGAGACTATTGAAATATTGGAATTGAAAAGCATGAATGTAATTTGAAATGAAAAGAGCATTGTGAAATGCATGATTTAGTTATAAATGATTTATTGCATATGAAAGTGTATATTTGGAACGATCAATGGACCATAAATGATTGTATATGAAATAAGTATATGTATTGTATTGACATTAATCATCTAAAAATATTTGAAAGTTTTGTTTAGTAAAATTACATGATTTGACTTAAACTGAAACAGAAGAATGGAATTGTATGGAACCACTAAGCATGAAAATGCTTAGCGTGTAGTGTTATCTATCTTGCGAATGCTGGAGTTGACGGGAACAAAGGCAAGATCGAGGCGTCGAGTCATGAAAGATTTGCGGGTATGCTCCAGGTATATACATCCTCCATTTTTAACATTAATATTTTGTAAAAACAATTTGAACTCTGAACATCTAATTTGTAAATCATTTTGAAAAGGCTTGATATGCCTTTATAGTAACTGTACTTTTGTATAAATGTAATGTTAATGGGCCTACCCCTTTCAAAATGCTTCCGCATATTTGAAAGGGATTTTATGCCAACTAAAATGTAACGCTTATGTGTGTTTTTGATAAATCATTTTGGTAAAGTGATATAGTGGTAATAGAGCATCCTAGATATGGTTTGGACCCACAAATCGGGTCGGACCAAAAAGGGGTGCTACAGAGATTCTCAAGAACGTCGCGACGTTAGATCCTAATATCACGAAGTTAAAGAAAAATTACAATAACACCTCTCGAGAACGTCGCGACGTTAGAATAACCTCTTTGGAATGTCGCGACGTTGGCTAAAATGATTTTAAACACTCTTGGGAACGTCGTGGCGTTGGCCTGAACATCACGACATAGGCCAGAACATCGCGACATTGCCCTATTTTAAGAACTTGAACTTTTATATTTTCGGGTACCAAAAATCACAAATCCTAACTCTCTCTCAATGTTTTTGCATATTCATCTATCAAACCTCTTCCAAAATCTTCCCCTGTTGATTTCGAGTACCAAGGAGATCTACGAAAAACCTTTGATCCGAAAAATCTAAGGCGTGTCCCTCCTTTATCAAAAATTTGGGTAAATGGCCATTTTTATTTTATTTTTGGTGATTCAAGGTAAATCACTAGTTCGTTTTTCTTCTTTTGGATTTATTTAAGTGAAGAAGAAGGTAGGTGGTTATTTGGAGGTTGTTGAAGCCTAGATTTTTAGCCAAGGGTAGTGTTTCACACCAAGTGTTTGATATTTTGCCTAAGTACAATTTATGTGGTTCTTTGGCTATTCAAATAGGGTCCATTCACACTAGGTGTTTGGGTGTCACTTTCGTGTTGAATTGAAAGCTTAGGATCCTATCAGCTCTACGCTGGGTTGCACCATGTCATCCCCAAGAAGCTAGCTTAGCTCTGAAGAAAGCCCTCTTATGATTACGATCATGAGAAGTTCATCAACGAGAGTGCGGCCGAGAAGTTCTGTCTCATCTCTAAAAACATGTCCTTCATTAAGGAAAAGGGGTTCCTGATTAGTGCCCAAAAAGTGCTATTTTGAGCCCTATTCAAGATAGGTTTTGAGTGCTTTTTGCGCACTAATCATATGAATTAAGCCAATTGTCGTGTGCATGTCCATGAATTAGCTACGATTTGTTTTGAGATTGTTTTAGATAGTTTTGCAGGTCTTGAGAACCCCGGTCAATAAGCCAGCTTATTGGTCTTGAATGCGAGAATCCTCGATAATTTCACAGGCGAGGCGATGGGAAATGTGAGATGGGTTGAAGGGTGAAGGCAAGTAATGAATAAAAGTGCAGTGATGCGTATGTGAGGCAATCCAGGGTTTTCGCTATGATTAGAAAATTTCGCGAATCTCAACATTTGCAAATCTCTAAAAATTAATATCATGAAATTTCGTTAAAGTATGAAATTAGTTGTGGCAGTCTTGTTCTGTGAAAATTCCCATTTTATTATCTACTGTAAGGCTAGCTAGGCTAGCAAAATTTATTATGACGAAATTTTGCTATCTTAGAAATTTCTTTGCATAGCGAAAATGGGCCCTTTTGTGTTTTGATGTTTTTGATTCCAAACGACCACATTTTGATTAATTACCATTTTGTCCCTATTGTAATTTTATATTTTAGGCCTTTTTGTCATTTCACACATTTGGGTTGGCTATATAATCCACCTTATAACTTTGTAACCCTAACTTCCACTTTATCACGACTTTCTCGACTTTAGTTTTTAGGTTTTATTTGCTCTCTTCTCTCTCTCCTTCTTTCATTTCTCGGCAATAAACATACCTTGGTGATGACAAACCAAGGTATGCTTGGCTCACTCCCTTTCCTTGAAGGGAGGTCAACTGGTGGAGGTTTGGAGGTAAGTTTCATGCCCTCTCATTCATCTGCTTGCATTTATGAGCATTTAAGCTCCTGCATCTCCTCTGGGTTGAAACCTCGAGATCCGGCCCTGCTTGATGTGTATTTAGCAAGCTTTGTGGATTACGAGTGGATGCTTAAACTTAGATCTCTTGTCATCCCTTAGTTGTCTCACATTAGTTAGTAGGTTGCCTCTTTAAGGTCATATATGCACCTTTATTAGGACTTGAATGCCCATTGGATGCTATATCTCATGAGGAGTAATTTAGGGTTTAGGTTTAAGTACCAAATCAAGGTCGGTTTGAAATGACTATATGTCATTATCACCAGCGAGGAAACAAACACGAGGGCACCTTAAAAATCAGTCTAGTGACCCCGAAACTTGAGGAGTCTTCTTCTAAATTTTATTTAATTTATATACGGTTACAACCATCAACCCATTTTTAAACAGAAACCCGAAATCCAAAGAGAAATACCATTTTCAACTCAGCGCACTTTTCTGTTCTGAAGAAAACCCATCCAGTGTTCGACCCTAGAGGCAGCTATCTTTGCGATGGCTTGACTACGGCGTGGGAGAACATAAGATACAAATTTTGTTGATTAGGATCACCACTAACAGTACGAATCAAATGAATTCAGGGATGGTGCCCTAGTGAGATAAAATTTGTTGAACTTGTGATTCATATAACAGTTTTGGTAAAATCTCAATTCCCTTTTGATTTTATCATTTTTTCCCACTTGAGTTCCAGCTACTTGAGGATTTTAAATTTTCCGGTACATTTAGTTTTCTTTGCTTTAATTTTAGCTAACCTTAACCCGCATTAGTTTTGTTTTGGTTGTTTCTGTTGATTGTGAAGTGTGCGAGGCGGTTTATCACGGTGGGATAGGAACAACTGCGGGTAGGCTTGAGGGTGGCTGGCGCACGAGACGAGGGGCTTGAGTGATCCTCACGGTGCTCGAATGGATCGCCACGGGAGGAACGACAAAAACCAGCGGTGCTAGGGCCCGATGCATATCGATCCATGAGGATCATACCCACAGGGTGAGTGCACCCTCATGCATTATCCCCCCTGCTGAGGATGTAGCAGTGAGACCTTATCTAGTGCCCATGCTCCGGCTTGCCATGGTATGGAGAACGAAAATCCATACACACACATCAGGGATTTTGAGTATGCCACTTTCAAAGAAGGTGCAGTGGACATGGAGCTCCTCAAGTTGAAAGCCTTTCCATTGACCCTAAAGGATAAGGCAAAAATTTGGCTAAATGCATTAAGGCGAACCATAAATAATTGGGGAGAGTTGCGAGGCGGGTTTAAGGGTGCTTCGGTGCTCATGAGACAAGCTGACTTGAAGAGGCCAATTTACACATTTGCGACTCATGATGGTGAGTTCTACCGGTCTTTGGGAGAGATTTATGGAGACCATCGAGTGCATGCCCACACCATGGATTTGATACATGGATCTTCGGTGAACCATTTTATGATGGAATGTCCTTCCGTGAAACAATTATTAGAAACTATGTGTGGAGGAGATTTCTTGAGTAAAAATCGATGAGAATAGGACTTCCTGGAATTATGTAAGTAAGGAACCTCCAAGAAGTGGGATAGACGAAACCAAGGGAAGCAAATAGATTCAAGCCACCCGAGTGAACGAGGTGGGCATGTATGCCCTCTCCGAAGATAGGGAGCTGAAAGCTAAGGTATCTACCTTGGCTAGAAGATTGGAGGAATTAGAAAGAAAAAGGGTCCATGAGGTGCAGGCAGTGATTGAAAGCCATACATAGGTCAAAAACTGTTTCAACTTCCAGTCCACTGACCACCCAGGAGAACCATGTCTAAACCCCCGATACGAGGGATCTCTGCAATGTAGTATTCAGGCGAAACAAGCGCGAAACAAATGCTCCATATGGCAACACTTACAACCCCAATTGGAGGAGTCACCCTAACCCTTCCTGGAAACCTCAACCTCCTGTACAGCATCAGCAAGCACCCACCCCCTCTCCTGTTGAGCAAGCCATTTTGAATCTGAGCAAAGTGGTGGGAAATTTTGTGGAGGAGCAAAAAGGCATCAATGCTCAGTTGAACAAAAAAATAGATGGGCTGGAAAGTAACCTTACTTAGAAATTGGCGGCTGCGAGGCATCCATAACAAGAATAGAAAATCAGCGTGAGGCGGAGGTTCCCTTCGGCCCTTGCCAAATCGAAGTCCGTGGTAATTTATTCGATGAACCTCCCTAAAATGGATGGTATTGTCATTACCTTAAGAAGTGGAAAAGAGGTTGATGGCCCGATGCCCCGAGCTTTGTTGGGGAAACCAGAAAAAGGGAAGAATTGGAGCCAGAACACATTTTCTTGAAGGAGGACTCAATGAAGCAACTGCCACCGCCACCTCCATTTCCCCGAGCAGAAGCGAAGAAGGCATCCCGCGGGCGTCTGAGAGATCTAAGGCGGTGAGAGGTCGACATACCCCTTTTGGACATCAGACAAGTCCACTGCTATGCAAAGTTTTGAAAGATCTCTGTCTGATCAAAAGGGGTTGGGCATTGATAAAAAGGCATTCTTAACTGAACAAGTTAGCTCCACCATCCAATGCAAGACAATGGTTAAATACAAGGATCCAGGGACCCCAACTATCTCAGTTAACATTGGAGGAACCTACATTGACAAAGCACTGTTAGACTTGGGTGCCAGTGTCAACCTAATGCCATACTCAGTGTATAGGCAGCTAGGTTTGGGAGAGCTGAAACCAACCAACATCACCCTATCTTTAGCCGATCGTTCAGTGAAAATACCAAAAGGGATAGTGGAGGATGTGTTGGTAAAAGTAGATAAGTTCTACTATTCGGTGGATTTCGTGGTTCTCGACACGAAGGCTTAGGAGCGGGGCAATCAAGTGCGTTATATTCAGGAAGACCATTTCACGGCCACATCAAATGCCATTATCAATTGTCGGAATGGGGTCATGTAGCTCACATTTGGCAACATGACCTTTGGAGCTCAACATTTTCCACTTGAGCAATAGCGAAAACCGGTACGAGGATGAGAACCATCGATGAAGTTTGCATAGGTGGTACGGGTAGGAAGGCATAATGTTAACAAGCGGCATGAAGAATTGATGGAGAACAATGGCGGGTTAATGTAGAATCCACCATTCCTCACACGGTCGGCCAGCGCCACGAGAGACGAGATTGCCCAAAACAATGGAGGCGAGCATGAAGGCTGCGGCACACACACCCTTGCATGCGTGGAGGAGCTTCCTCCTCTGGGACCCTCCTTGAGATCCAATGGCTACACAACTGGGAGTGGTTCTTGCAGGAACCTGGAGACCACTCCAAATTTTTATTGAAATTTTTACTTTATATTATTTTAAGTCTTAATTTGGGTTTTTAATGGTGCCACTACTTTTACACATTTTTTCTTTTCAAATATTTTTCGCATTTTACAAGCTTATCTTATCACAATTTTTTTGTTTTGAAATATTTGCGGGAGTTGCGGTGCGGGGGAAAAATCTCATTTTCCTCTGCATTGCGGTCTGATCTTGAGTGCATTCAGCCAGCCATTCCTCCTGGTTCAAACCGTTCGTTTCATCTTCTATTGGAGGTACCACACTGTTTCTTTTTGAAAAAGCTGATAATTTTGTGAAAATATCTTTGACATAAATATACCATGCAGCTCATTTTTACACTTTTACCAAATCATTCGTACCTATATTTTGGTATTTCTACTCTTGCCTTTAGTTGAAAAATTGAAGCCCTGTATGTTACATTATGATTCGTGCCACAGTAGGTTGAGCTGAATCAACAATATTTATATACCTAAGTTCCTCCTACTGCCGTAGTCAAGCTACTGCAGTATAGTGGTCTAGGGTCGAACACGGGGATGGGTTTTCATCCTAGGAATGATTTGCATAAGTGTAAAAAGGTAAGGCTTTCTATTTGGACTTTTTGGATTTTTGTTTCAAAAACAGTGTGATGAGTTTGAAAACTGATTAACTGTAAAGCGAAAATGAAGTGTGGAAAGTTAACTTTGAAGATTTAGGTCATAACTTGGTAACTTAGGGCAAACAAGTGTCCTCGGGTTTATCCTCGCGTTATGACAAGCAACCTATAGTCAAGCCACAACCGGATCTATGTTTAACTAGCAAGCCTCACCCACCAAATCAACTCTATTTGAGTTAGCCACGGATAGCATGCATCCTGTGCCCTTTTCGAGTTTGAAACCCTAGCATTAAATATCATCCTCGGAGGCTCGTAAAGACCATCTAATGAACCACGGTGCATCTAGCAATAAGTATACCCAGCGTATCTGACATAGTAGTATTGGCCAAATTAATAACATTCAATGCTATTCAGCCATATTTTGAAGATGAGACCGTAAACAGTACACAGTAGCTTTTAATACAAGAGGACAACCTGCATATGCCACTTGGTAGCTTCCTTTCTCTTCAAGAAAGAGGCTTAGCCAAGCATCTGAGTTGTCATCCTCCAAGAGGGTGTTTGGCAACTTGAAAATAAGGGGAAAGAGGAGAGAAGAGAGAAAAGCAAAACCCTAACTAAACTACGAGACAAAAATAAACACTAAAATTGCTTCCTCAATTTCTTGCTTAGGGTTACAAAATGGGAGGGGGCTTATATAGGACACCCAATGTATGAAAATACCACAAAGCCTAACAATTTGGCTAATTTTAGGGACAAGAGAGTAATACACCAAAATTGAAGTCGGTTGCATTAATTACAAAAGCATGACAAGGCAGTGAATTTCGCTAAGGCTCAAAAATTTCGCTAAGGCTCAAAAATTTCGCTAGGCAGCGAAAATTTCGCTAGCTAGCGAAATCACCAAGAGATAGCGAAAATGCAAAATTTCGCTAGGCAGTGGTGATTTCGCTAGCTAGCGAAATTTCGCTAGCTTAGCGAAATTTATGTGAGTAGCGAAAATGCAAAATTTCGCTAGGAACAGTGCCTAGCGAAATTCCTGGTGTCTAGCGAAAATTGGTAATTTCGCTAAGATTGCGAAATTTTCGCTAAGGTTGCGAAATTTTCGCAATCCCAGTGAAATTTTCGCAATCTTAGCGAAATTCTTGGGATTTGCTGATTCATCACTGCATTGCTTCTGTCCTCTCTTTGCACATCGATTTCCATCGCTGCCTTCATTCTTTCTTTGATTTTGAGTACGTTTTGATGGCGACAATTGGAGTTCAATCTTCATGATTCATCATGTCACGATATTAGACTCCCAAAGTACGCAAACACGCAAAACAACCAAAAATAACCTCTAACCGGCATAAGTGATACTAAGAAGACTTGAACACTTCAATTGGCATAAATGACATGATTAGTGCGCAAAAAGCACTCAAAACCTATCTAATATAGGGTTCAAAATAGCACTTTTTGGGTACTAATCACACCCCCCAACCGAAACGTTGCTAGTCCCTTAGCAATGCAAAAACTAAAAGGAGATATATGCAGTGATTTTCAAAAAGTTTATGATTGAGTGTATGCCATATAAACATTGTCCTTAAGGCGAAAAATGGACACGAGTTTGAAAACCGACATGAAAGAGCAAAACCATACAAGAACAAATTTTTAGGTCAATATTGATTCCATGATTCTCAACTTGAATTTCCACCTAAAGTCTAATGGTTCTTTATATAGCAGTTAAGCGATAAATTCTGAAATTTGTCCCACTCCCCAAACTATATCCTTGGCCTTAAGATTTGTTGAGCAACCTAGATAAGGATAGGTACGCACTTCTTTCTTTATTCAACTATATTGTAGGGTGCAATGCTTAAAATCCGACTTCACCAAAGTCGGAATTAGCGGGAGTCCACCGATGACTCCCCAACCAATTAAGGTTTAGGGCATCGAAGCGAAAAGGATCCGCGACCCTGAGCTTCCTACGGGCTTCACCGGGATACGAATGACGAAAATCAAGCACCCCGACAAATCGTTAGACTCTACCTATCCACCCATGTAAAGAACACTAAATCGATGACTCCCAACCAATTAAGGCTTAGGGCATCAGGTTTCAAAGGCTTTCGCCATACACCCTCGGGCCCAGGTGCTTTCGGGTTTCAAGCGAAAACTTCACGACTTTATTTTTCTTTTTCTTTTGCTTTTTCTTTTCTTTTGCTTTTCACTATTTCCTTTTTGGAAGACAAAATTGGTCTTCAAGTGTGGAGTAACACAGAGCCTATCTTAGGTTGCCAACATGCTTAAGGCCGGCTATGCAAAGCGAAAGGAAGTAAACAAATTCAGACTATTGAAATAATCTGGAGTGCGGTGTGTGAATTAGCATAAGGGAGAAATTTTCAAGTTGAGCATCTTTGGAACTTGGCCGACCAAAAGCATTTCCAAGCATGGAATTTGTTCTAACATAAAGCGACAAGCAGTTCTATTCTCCAACAAAGACAATTCAATTGTCCAATTTGAAACAATTCAATTGTTCAATTGAAAAGAAAACGATTACATATGGTAAAAGCACAAAACATGGTATCACGAAAATACGTATATATATATATATATCTTTGAATAGCTTTGATATAGCCAAAATGAGCTGGAAATACATACGCCGCAAGCTAAACATACAAAATATCACGCTTGCTTGCCTACTATGGCTATTACATAAATCCTAAACAAAATTAGTAGGCGGTTGATAAAGCGGTAACTATACAAAAATCATAAAAGAAACCCCTAACCACCTACATTTCTTTGTGGTGGTGGTGGAGTCTGAAAAATTTCTTCTTTGGCTGCTAATAAAACATCAAATAGAATTTGCGTGCGTGGTGGGCTCCTCTCTACGTCCGGGAACACGAGGAAGGCTGAGTGCGTCATGATCTGTGACATAGAGTGACACTTGGGCGACCTACGATCTGGGGCACTGTGTAGGCGCTAGTGAGCGGATGTCCATCGCTGCAATCTCTCTAGAGGCTGGTGTGAACATGCTCGAGGTGAATGGTGCTTGAATAGGATGGACCAGGGTGTATCGGTGCCATTTGGATGTGGTGTGTGGAGGAGGAGATGAAGGTGACATCTGCGGGTGGACTCCTCTACATCTCGGGCTCGAGGGCAGACATATCGTCTGTAAGTCCTCGTACACGATCCGTACCTCCTCCTACAGTCTGGCGTCGGAGGTGGAAAGATGCGGGTATGGTCATCACCGCTCCTTGTGTGAACGGAGGGCATCTAATCCTCCTCTGAGTGCAAAGGAACATACGGGAATCCAGATGCTCTAGAACTTTGTGAGTAGTCTCGACATCGACAAGCGGAAGACTCTTGCTCGCACCGAGCCCCTTCCGATGGACCTTCTCCTCGAAATGCATCAAAGGAGGTCATCACCCATTTCGGAGGACTAAACCCGGTCTCCCTGCGAGATCAGTAAAAGAGCCTCAAGATGGCTCCCCTCCAGTACATAATCTTTGCCGGCGAGAATGAAGCTGATGCAGAATAAATGGTCAATCGGCAACATCGGGCGGGGCGCCTCTGAAAAATTGGTCCAGAGCTGTGGTGTCTCACGGCCGATGTCAACCATCTCTCGACGCTGAGTCGGGTGGGCCCAATCTCTATAACCCTCTGTATTGGCCGGCGGTATACGCAGGCCCAAAGCTGCTGAAATATCGGCCGCTCTGAGTACTCCGCGGCGATCATCAATAGAGAACTGAAGCTCACGCGGACCATCTGCTCCTCGAGATGTCATAGAATGATAGAACTGCAGCACCACTCGTGGGTAATAATCTTTCCGAGGGTCATGAAGAGGCGATAGTGAATAATCTCCGATCAATCTCATGGACTCCACTAAATGCGGGATCAGCCACTCCAGCGTAGGGACATCGTAAGAATGACTCCCGATAAGTCCCTCGAATGTAGTCACGGTATTCAGGAATGGGGTGCCTGCGAACAAATGACCTCGATCTGGGCGGTGAAACAACGAGCGATGATGTCGCCTCGCGACCCGGCCTCAATATTTGGTGATGGGCTGCGGCCCGAGGAAGAATGACTCAGGGGCCGTGTGCGGGCAGGCGCGGAAAGCTAGGGCCCTCTAACTCTCCTCCCCGGTACGGGGTGATGGGGCAGGGTCCCGTCAGGTGTCGATAACTGTGAAATCACGGGGCTCCTCAGGTACTGCCTCGAGGACCGGTGATGAGTGCTGGGTAGGGGCCGGGCTAGAGACCTCTCTCTCGGGTGTCTTGAATCTAACAGTGTGGCCGAGAAGGCGGGACCCACCAGAAATGCGAACCATATCTAATATCTGAATAAAATATTGGAAAAGGGCTCGACTCACTGAAAATGCAGCTGAGGCTCTGTATCTGACGGGGCTCGGAGGTGGGCGAGATCACTCACGAAACAAGCGGATCAGACGGGGCTCGGTTGCGACGAAGCTTGGCTGCAGAAATAGCCAAATAAGGCTCGACCAGAGGACCGAATGCGAGGCGGGGGCCATGCGGCTGAACCATGGGCAAGAGGGTCCTGAGCGCGGTGGGGCTGCGAAGGCTCGGTAGAGGTGGCTCGGTGGGGCGACAACTCCGGTACGTGAGCGATTGGGGCTCGTCTTGGCGTGGCGATGCCCAATCAGAGTGGAGGCTCGGTCGGGGATCGGCGGGCTCGGTCGGTGAGGCGGGGCGCGAGGCAAGGGCAAGTGCGCGGGGCTATGGCGGGGCGGCAGCGGCTCGGTCGAGCCGGGGCGCAACCCGTTAGTGGCGGTGGCGTGGTGCGGTGAGACTCGGGGCTTCGACGGGAGGGAGAATGTGAAGTGGCAAAATGGACAAGCCCAGGGGTTTAAATAGGCTTGTTTGGCGGCGAAGGGTCTCCAGCACCATTTTCGCCCTTGCGAATTTGGCCTATTTGCACTTCACGAAATTCAAAATTGCTATATTAATTATGATAATATATGAAATAAAATTATTATAATAAATTTACCATATATAAAGCGTAAGTAAAAATTAATACTAAGTACTATAGTGTAAACAAAGTACTAAAACGTGGAAGCGATAAATTAAAAATTTTCACAAAAATAGCTAAAATATTAAAATTGGCGGAATTAAAACAAAAGCAAAATTATGAGCGCAATTCGGTTTTTTGAAAACACGAACCGACTCATCCTCAAAAATTACTCAAGGGGTCAAGGATGATCTCCTCAACTCCTGCGGTAGCACAGGTTGACTCCATTGTTTGGGTGCCCATTTGTTGACTGTTCCTCGGTGATGGATGTTGAATTGAGCAATTGGCTTGCGGTGGTGTTGATGGCAAGTTAATATCTCTTCATCTCCTTGGCTGATTATATTTGCATTCTTGGACCATTAGCCACATATCTTGAACATTTTGAAACAACTTCATCGGTTATTTGATTTTCATGTTCTAGCAACTTTGCTTGTTGTTCGGATGAAAGATGTTAAACTCCATAGTCATGTTACCAAAGGTAAGTTGCATGACCATTCGGCAATTTATTGCATTGGGTGTAGCCGAGAAATGGTCTTCCTAAGATGATTGGAACATGATTGGGTTCACTTGCAATTGGCTCAGTGTCAAGCACTACAAAAAAATCTCTTTGGTAGTAGGAATTTGTCTATTTCCTAAGACATCCTCAACTATCCTTAGGTTTCTTAAGATCTATCTGACCAATGAAAGTGTGATGTTGGTCGGTTTAAGTTCCTGAGCCTAGCTGGCAGCGCACGAGAATACGGCGTGGGTTCACAGCTCCTAGATCAAGTAATGACTTGTCTATGCGATTCCACGATATTGGTAGGGTAATGGGAGATCACGGATCCTTGTATTTATTTGGATTCTTACTTTGGATTATAGTGACTTGTTCAATAAGAAAGGCCTTTCTCAATGCCTAATCCCTTCTTGATTGTGCAAGATCTTTCAAAAATTTTGCATAAGCGAGGACTTGTTTGATTATGTCAGTAAATTATGTTAACCTTCACTTGCCTTAGACCTAAAATGCGATTCTTTGAGTACCTTCTTGCTACCTCTAAGTGCTTGTGGAAATGGAGGTGGTATGCGGTATTTC
The DNA here is from genome assembly GCA_016808115.1 of Tetrastigma voinierianum. Taxonomy (NCBI): domain Eukaryota; kingdom Viridiplantae; phylum Streptophyta; class Magnoliopsida; order Vitales; family Vitaceae; genus Tetrastigma; species Tetrastigma voinierianum. Next base: position 5,701,433 of record JAEQBH010000173.1, on the reverse strand, counting down.
ATTGAATCTTCCTTTAAAACTGTCTCTCAGGCGCAATTCTCTCACGATTGGATTCTTCAACGGGCTTTGGCATAAGGTTGATCGACCTCTTTTCCACTTCTTAGGGTAATTATTGCCTTAACCTCATCCATTCTAGGAATTGTTGGATGATCCTACCTCATGGATTCCCTTTGGGTTTAGCCTTGTTGGGAAGGAACCTTCCCTTTCTTGTACCTCTAGCAACTTGATCTTGGTGATGGAATGCGTAGGTTATCGATTTTGGTTTAGATTACTCAGCCCATCTATTCTCTTATTCGAGTGTACTTTCTGATTATCGATCCTTTGTGCCGAGTTGCGCATTGATTCTTTTGCTCTTCCACACAAAGTTGCCTACCACCTTACTCAAATTTAAATGGCTTGTTCCACGGGGAAGTGAGGATGGTGGTGGTTGTGGTTGAAATTAGGAACAAAGCGTAGTTTGTACACAGGAGTACATAGCGAGGAGTGGGCTTCCGGGAAGGTTCAAGATTAGTTCCTCGGTGGAATTGTAGGTATTTCCATATGAGGCATTGGGTTGTGGTGGCTTATGTTGGCCGATGCAGTATTTGCACATTCGACATCAAATCCTTCCAGTAGGGGCCATAGGACCGTTCCTCTTTGGATGTACGAGGGGATTGGAAATTAGTGCGAGGATTGGTGTGTGCGGGATTTTGATCCTTGCATGTACTTCATGGAGCCTTTTTTTCCTTGAGCTCCTCCACCTTCCTAGCTAAGGTTGAAATCCTAGCTTTCATTTCTATATCCTCTGGCAGTGTATAAATCCCTCCTCTAGGGTTGGTGAAGGCTCATTGTTTCCATTTCCTAGGGTTTGGCTCATCCCGACCCTTAGAGTTCGACCCACGTAATTTAAAATCCATGGCCGTCAGGATGCTTTCGAAAGATCACCTCCACACACATGGTTTCAAAAGGCGCCTCATGGCGGGAGACATACCACCATAGAAGTGGTTTACCGGCATCCATGTATCAAACCCATGATGTGGGCATGCGATGGTCTCCGCAAATCTCTCGACAACGATAAAACCTCTCGTCACGGCTGCCAGGTGTAAATTTGTCTTTTCAAATTGTTGGTCTTATGAAGCCTTGAGAACTTCTTGAAATTACACTGCGGCTTCGGCCCAATTTCTAATGGTTCTAGGCACGCCGATTGAGTTTGCCAAATCTTGGCCTTGTCCTTTAAGGTCGGTGGAAATGCTTTAGCCGGCAAATCCATGTCCATCATACCTTCCTTAAAATTAGTGCAAACCTCCTCAAAATCCCTAATGAGTGTATGGATTTTCATTTTCCATACCATGATATGTGGGGAGTAGGGGTCACCAAATAATAGCCTCAGCGCTACATCTTGAATGGGAGGAATGTCTGAGATGGGGCACTAACTCTAGGAGGTGGATGTGATCCCTCATGGTTCCCATAAATTTGGAAATTTGGATTCATTGGGGTTCCGGGTGACTCTGTTGTTCCTTCGAGGTAGTGGATCCATGGTATCGGTGTGTACTGACTTCTTGGAGTCGGGTTGTGTCTTGATTCTATGCAGTCTTTACGAAGTTCCTGTCGACCTTGCATACACAAACGTACCTGAGCGAGACTAACAAAGGCACAAACCAACTTGCAAAAGGTTAGGTTAGCTAAAATAAGCGACTATATAAAAAAAAAAAACGGTGAGATTCGCAAAGTGAAAACTTGCGATTCTTGCAAATGGAGTTACAAAAGAGTTAAAGAATTACGCTGCGTGTGATCACAAGTACACTTCAACTTATCGTGCGTAGTTTGGCACCATCCGACAACGGCGCCATTTGATTCGATGCCACGGTAGATTTGGTGAATCATTAATATTTATATACCTAAAGTTCCTCCCTCTGTATTAGTGGCGGAGATACTGCGGTATGGTGGTCTAGGGTCGAACTCACGAGATGGGTTTTCCTCCTAGGAATGATTTGCATAAGTCAATAAAAAGGTAAAGATTTTTCTATTTGGACTTTTTGGATTTTGTTTCCAAAAACGGTGTGATGGTTTAGCCGATTAAACCCATGGCGAAAATGAAGTGTGGAAAGTGCTTTGAAGATTTAGGTCACTAACTCGGTAACTTAGGGCAAACAAATTGTCCTCGGGTTTTATCCTCGCGTTATGACAAGCAACCTATAGTCAAGCCACAACGGATCTATCATTTAACTAGCAAACCTCACACAAAATCCCAACTCTATTTGAGTTAACACGAGATAGCATGCATCTGTGCCGCACCCCCGAGTTTGAAACCCTAACATTAAATATCATCTCAGAGGCTCGTAAAGACCATCTAATGAACCACAGTGCATCTAGAAATAAGTATGCACTGTATCCTGAAGCATGGTAAGTATTGGCCAAATTAATAACATTCAATGCTATTCAACCATATTTTGAGAAGATAGGGCCATAAACACGATACCTGTAGCTTTTAATACAAGAGGACAACACATATGCCCCACCACCAAGCTAGCACCTTTCTCTTCAAGAAGAGCAGCCAAGCATCTCTTGATTGTCATCCTCAAGAGGGTGTTTGGCAGCCAAGAAAATAAGGGAAAGGAGAAGAGAAAAGCAAAACCACAGCTTCAAACTGAGACAAAATAAAAACTTACCAAGAATTGGCCTCGATTTCTTGCTTAGGGTTACAAAATGGGAGGGAGACATATAGGCCACCCAGTAATGAAAATACCACAAAGCCTAACAATTTGGCTAATTTTAGGGACAAGAGAGTAATACACCAAAATTGAAGTCGGTTGCATTAATTACAAAAGCATGAGGCGGTGAATTTATTTAGGCTTAAAGTTTCGTAGAGCGTGAAAATTTCGCTAGCTAAGCGAAAATTTAAGCTAACTAAGCGAAAATCCTGAAGATACTTAATGCAAAATTTCGCTGGCGTGGTGATTCAGCTAGAAATTTCGCTTCTTTACTTGAAATTTATGTGAGTAAGCGAAAATGCAAAATTTCGCTAGGAGTGATTACTATGAAATTCACGGTGTCTAGCGAAAATTAGTAATTTCGCTAAGATTGCGAAGGTACGCTAAGGTTCTTGAGAATTTTCGCAATCCAATGAAATTTTAATCTTAGCGAAGTGCAGGATTCTTGATTCATCTTGCATTGCTTCACATCCTCTTTGTATCGATTTCCATCTTTGCCTTCATTCTTTCTTTGATTTTTGGTGCATTTGATGGGCGTGATTGAGTTCAATCTTCATGATTCATCATATGTATGATATTGAACTCCCAAAGTGTAACCTGCAAAACAACCAAAAATAACCTCTAAGCGGCATAAGTGATACTAAGAAGACTTGAACACTTCAATTGGCATAAATGACATGATTAGTCTTGTAAGCACTGAAACCTATCTAATATAGGTTGAAAATAGCACTTTTGGGTACTAATCACATTAATGATGATTTCTATTCCATGCATGATTTAGTTTTGGTCAATGAATTTCCGGCTTATTTAACCTTAGACATTCCCATGTAACATCCCGAAATATACCCTAACAGTTTTCGGACTTGTTTAGGGTATATTAAAAGTTAAATATGAATTTTTGGAAAATAAAATGAGGGACCCGGAAAGTTTACAAGATACAAGGGCAATCTTGTAATTTATTAAAAAGGTATGAAAGTCATAAAAGAGGAAAGATTGGGGTCAAATGAAATTAGCATAAGTTGATTTTCAAAAGGAAGAATTTGGGGACGAATCTGATTAAAGGAAACTTAAAAAAAGAAAAAAATGGGTTTGTTGGAGAAATTTGAAACATGGCCTTATCAAATCCATGGGATTTAAAGACCAATTTGGTCTCAAAATGAGGGGAGAACCGGATGGGAGAAGGAGAGAAGAAGAAGAGAGGAAGAGGAAGAAGAAGAAGAAGGAGGAACCAAGATCAAAAAGAGGTATGGAACTTTAGTTTTTGTATGGATTTATGGAATTCTAAGGCTTGGTTTAGTTAATAGCTTGTCTCCAAAAGCTAGGGTTTTGTTAGAATTCATTGGCCTTGGATCTCTTGGGGAAATTAGGGTTGAGTAAAACCCCATATGGAACAAGGTAGGTATAGATCCTCCCTTTTGGGTTGGATACATGTTAAATGAAAGAAATTGAGTTAGGGTTTTGTTGAAACCCTAATAACAAATCTTGGTACTTGGTGTGTATATGGGTGTATATTAGAGAATGATATTGGGAGAGATTAATGGAAAGATTTTGAAAGAAGATAAGAAATGAAGAGAAATTGAATAGGAAAGTGATTCCAAGATTGGTGGAAGATTAAATGTGTGTTTGAAGTATAGAAGTGATTGGGGATCAAAAGTATAGAAAAATGTGAGAAAACACCCATTCTGGGCATTTTCGGGTGTCTTCTACCGGTAGAACTTAAGTCCTACCGGTAGGACTTCGATTCTGGTCATTTTTGGCCAAGTCCTACCGGTAGAAGTTAAGTCCTACCGGTAGAACTTGTTCTGGTTTCCCAGTTTCGACCAGTTTTAGTATTTTGACCATAACTTGCTCATTTCTTATCCGATTTGAGTGATTCAAGTGGCCACTTAAAATAGACTTCAAGGAGAACAAACCATATTTAATATGTATCTCCAAATTCTGACCTAGATAGCCCAAAATTCACTCAAGTGGGGCTGTGTGCAGCCCATTTCCTGCAGTTGAACATAGAAGTCAGGGTTTGTTTCGGACGTAGAGTTGGTGCTCAGTGGAGTGATTCGGACCGGCCTTAGCACATAGCTTCCGTATTATAAGGACATAGGGTCAAAATATGAAGTTAAGATACCGGAAAAATTAGTAATACAAACTGTCACAAGAAAAATATAGAAAATGCAATATGTATAGATATGTTCATAAAACATGAATATGATATTAATATAGGATGTGTCATAAGATATGATAGGTATAAGTCATAAGATATGATAAGATATGATAGGATATGTCATAAGATACGATAGTCTAAAAGTACACAATTGATAGGCACATATGAATATAAGATTATATGTTATGAACGTATGATTGTCATACATAAACGAATAGATGGAACATGATAGAAATATAGAAAGTATATGAGTAGATAAAGACATGACAGGAATATGTAAATGATAGGAATATAAGATAGACATACAGAAAGAGAATAGATGTTAAGAACACGCTAGGAACACATGATAGAAAGACATAAATGATAAGAGCGATAGAAATTAAGCAAAGATGACAAAACATAGGAATGAGAACATGTACATAAATGATAGGTATATATGAATATATGATTACAAGAGTGCATAGATGCATTCGTGAAATATGATAGACAAAACTAAATGATAGAAAAGATATGAATACATGTATTATATATATATATGAGAACTATCACAGTAAGTGATGATAGTATATATGCATAGCAATTATGAACAAACTAGTTATTCATGCGCATGAGATATGTCTGAGAAAATGTAATAAAGCCCGGATTGTCTGCTTAGGACACAGTAGAGGATAGATAGGCATGCACATAGGGAAGATCACAGAATCTTTGCCCAGCATATTCATAGGCAGATATTGAGGCCCGTTTGGGTGATTGATATAGATCGTTTGGATCGGTGGCCCGCAAGGGTCACCACGATAGACGAGAGATCCTTTGCCTCGTGCGGTGATAGTACCTTCGAATTACCGATAGCATATGACATAAGGTCAGCATGCCGATGCGGTGGCGATACTATTCGGTATTAGCAGGCGAGATCAACATTTCGTACGGTGATAGTACCTTCAGTACCGCCGTTCCGTATCAGCTTCTAAGGTATTTGCGGACATGAAACCAAAGGAAATGACATGATATGTGAAGCATAACCTTTGCTATGTGATGGTCTGAGTGATGACAAAAGAGCAAGAAGTACATTATAACTTGATATGAAAATAAGTATATGAACACGAAAAGTAATGAAAGTATCTGAAAGCACAAAGTAGATGATAGATAGAATATGAATGTACGCGATAGTACAATTATGAATATGTATGTATAAAAAGTATAGATATAACATATGTCAAAGACATAGAATAGAGACATGACTTACAACATGAAAAAGAATAGGAACATTGAAAAGACATATGACAAGCGTGAAAGATAAGCACATGACAAGTATAGGAATATGCAAAGTATAGAAATAGGAATATAGTAAAAGTATAGATAAGAGATAGGCCAAAGTCATAGAATATGAAAGATTAATATACAATAAAAATGTAGAGATGATAAGTAATTAAAGTTATATAAATGTGTATAGATAGATATCACGCATATGTATAAACTTGTGACGATCGCCATTGGTGGTTGTCCATGCTTATGTTCATAAGCGTAAAGCTTAGCACGGTGTCAGGTGTAGTGCGAGGCTTGAAGACAAGGATAGAGGACGGGACATTCCCACATCGGCCAAAGAAGGCCGACTCGAGAGATGTGTGCTCTGTGTTGCCATGATCTACGATGTGTTTGTAATGAAATTTTTTAAATGTATAGGTAAATGGGACTCTGTATATGTGTATAAATTGTGATGGACACCACTCGATTAGTAGTTCCTTTGTATATGTACAAATGATTTTTGTTATCTTGAAATTGTTTGTGCACCCAGTAATAGTCTGATCTGACTCGGTAAGGCATCAATGAGAGTCCCAGTAAATGCGATTATAGTATATGATATAGTATAGACAGCATCACGCCCGGGCCGGTTCGGATCCATGTCGAATTCGGGCAGGATCAGGCGTAATGAATAAGTGGTATCGGAGGCAAAGGTTTAGGCGTTTACGGAATAGCCTAAACATAGATAGAAGTATAAGATGTTATTCTAGATAGAGTAAGAGCGAGTCTAGATAGAGTATAAGATAGAAGGATGACATGGATATGCATAGAAAAGTATTGGCCTCTGATGTGTGGATGTCCTTGTGTTATGTATGGAAGTAGTGAAGTGATATATAGACACGACATATAGAATAGGAATGAAAGAAAGTATAAGAAGGAGTCAAATGTAAAGGCATGAAAATAAAAGACTTGACATAGAAATGAAGGATAAAGCGCATAGTATGAATTTGAGTGAAATTCTTTTAAGGAAGGAGGATTGTAACATCCTGAAATATACCCTAGCGGAGTTTCGGACTTGTTTAGGGTATACAAAGTTAAATATGGTACCGAGGAAAATAAAATGAGGGACCGGAAAGTTTACACAAGATCTGAGGCGTCTGTAATTTATTAAAGGTATGAAAGTCATAAAGAGGAAAGATTGAAGTCAAATGAGAAATTGGCATAAGTTGATTTTCAAAAGGAAAAATTTGGGTTGAAGATGCAATTAGGAAACTTAAAAGAAAAAAAAAAATGGGTTTGTTGGAGGGCCAAACCTTGGCCTTATCAAATCCATGGATTTAAAGTAATTTGGTCTCAAAATGAGGGAAGAAACTAGGATGGGAGAAGGAGAGAAAGAAGAAGGAAGGAAGAAGAAGAAAGGAAAGGAGGGCAAGATCAAAGAGTATGGAACTAGTTTTTGTATGGATTTATGGAATTCTAAGGCTTGGTTTAGTTAATAGCTTGTCTCAAAAGCTAGGTTGTTATTCATTCTAACCTTGGATCTCTTGAAATTAGAGAGTTTGTGAAACCCCATATGGAACAAGGTGAATTATAGAGAATCCTCCACCAGGGGTTGGATACATGTTAAATGAAATTGAGTTAGGGTTTTGAATCAAAACCTAACAAATCTTGGTACTGGGTGTGTGTATAGGTGGTAACCCATATTAGAATGATATTAGGAGAATTAATGGAAAGATTTTGAAGAAGATAAGAAATGAAAGAGAAATTGAATAGGAAAGTGATTCGAGGTGAATTGGAAAAGGATTAAAAATGTGTGTTTGAAGTATAGAAGTGATTGGGGATCAAAAGTATAGAAAAATGTGAGAAAACACCCATTCTGGGGCATTTGGGTATATTCTGACAGAACTTAGAAGTCCTACCAGTGGGACTTCGATTCTGGTCATTTTGGCCAGTCTACGATGAAGTTCCCTGCAGGCAGACATATTCTAGTTTGATTTCGACGGATTTTGTGTACTGTATAACACTCCTTTCTTATCCAGTTTAGTGATTCAAGTGGCACTTAAAATGGGCAAGGAGAACAAACCATATTTAATATGTATCTCCAAATTCTGACCCTAGATAGCCCAAAAAATTCACTCAAAGGGTGTTTATGTCTTAATACTCTACCAGTTGAACATAGAAGTCCGGGTTGTTTAGGACGTAACTTGAGTTCGGTGCTCGAATTAAGGTGATTCCAGTTGGAATAGAACCATAGCACCTTAGCTTTAAATGATTATAAGGCAGGTTAAAATATGAAGTTAAGATACCGAAAGTTAAGTAATACAAACTGTCACAAGAAAAATATGAAAATGCAATGTGTAGATATGTTCATAAAACATGAATATGATATTAATATAGGATAATGTCATAAGATATGATAAGGTATAGTCATAAGATATGATAAGATATGATAGGATATGTCGCAAGATCTGATAGTCTAAAGTACATTGATGACATGTGATTCTAGATTATATGTTATGGAAGCATTATGATTGTCATACATAAACGAATAGATGGAACATGATAGAAATATAGAAAGTATATGAGTAGATAAAGACACTTAGAATATGTAAATGATAGGAATATAAGATAGACATCTGAGAAAGGAATAAGATGGAACACGCTAGGAACACATGATAGAAAGACATAAATGATAAGAACGATAGAGATAAGCAAAAGATGACAAAGCATAGGAATGAGAACATGTACATAAATGATAGGTACATATATGAATATATGATTACAAGAGTGCATAGATGCATTCATGAAATATGATGAATAAAACTAAATGATAGAAAAAGATGTAGACCATGTATTATATATATATATGAGAACTAATACAGTAAAGTGATGATAGTATATATCATAAGCAATTATGATAACAATAGTTATTCATGCTTATGAGATATGAAGAAAATGTAATAAAGCGAGTTATTGCTTAGGACACAGTAGAGGATAGAGTGGGCATGCACATAGGAAGATACGGATCTTTGCGGCATATTCATAGGCAGAGATATTGAGGCCCTGGATTTGGGTCGGTGATATGATCCCGGTCAGGGTGGCTGCAAGTCACCGATAGACGAGATCCTTGCCTGTGCGGGTGATAGTGCAGCCAGTCTGCGATAGCATATGACATAGGTCCTTTGTCTCGTACGGTGGCGATACCTCAGATGTGGGCAGGAGATCCTTTGTTTCGATGCGGGTGATATTGTGGGTACACAGTTTCCGATATCTAAGCTTCTAAGGTATTTGAACATGAACTCAAAAGGGAAATGACGCGATATGACATGCATGCTATGTGATGAGTCTGAACAATGAGCGAAGTACTATAACTTGATATGAAAATAAGTATAGACACAAGAAAGTAATGAAGAAGTATACGAAGAAGCTAAAGTAGATGATAGATGGGAGAATATGGATATGTAGCGATAGTACAATTACGAATATGTATGTATAAAAGTATAGATATAACATATAAAGTTATAGAATAGAGACATGACTTACAACATGAAAGAATAGGAACATATTGAAAAGACATATAGCGTGAAGATAAGCACATGACAAGTATAGAATATGCAGTATAGAGAAATAGGAATATAGTAAAAGTATAGATGAGATAGGCGAAGAGTCATGAGATATGCTGCAGAAAGATTGACGTACAATGAAATGTAGAGATGATAAGTAATTAAAGTTATATAAATGTGTATAGATCATATGTATAAGAAACGTGACGGTCATCCATTGGTGGTTGTCCATGCTTATGTTCCCACTTAGCTTAAAGCTTATGCGGGTGTTCAATCGGGTGTAGGTACGAAGCAGAAGACAAGGATAGAGAGACCCAGGGACATTCCACATCAGCAGAGGCCGACTCAGAGATATGTGCTCACAGTATTGCTTCCAGCGATCTCGATGTGTTTGTAATAGAAATTTTTAAATGTATAGGTAAATGGGACTGTATATGTGTATAAATTGTGATGGACACGCTCAGGTGGTAGTTCCTTTACTGTATATGTACATATTGATTTTGTTATTACTGAAATTGTTTGTGCACCAATAGGTGCAGTGCGATACGAGTAGAACATGTCAATGAAATTGATGAAATCTGATTATAGTATATAGATATAGTATAGATAGCATCACGCCCCGGACTTCGGTTCGGATCCGCCAATCGGGTCGGGTCGGGATCCGGGAGTGACACCCCCTTTAGCTAATTCACACACTACACACAGATTGTACCAATAGGTTGTGAAGCTATGCACCTCTTTCCACTTTGCAAAGCCGGCCTTAATAGAGTATAAGAAGCGAGTCTAGATAAATTATAAGATAGAAGGATAGACATGGATATGCATAGAAAGTATTGGCCTCGATGTGGATGTCCTTGTGTTATGTATAGCTGATAGTTGAAGTGATATAGACACGACATATAGAATAGGAATGAAAAGAAAGTATAAGAAGAGTCAAATGTAAAAGACATGAAAATAAAAGACTTGACATAGAACAGATAAAGCGCATAGTATGAATTTCGAGGACGAAATTCTTTTAAGAGGAGAGTTGCTTAACATCCCAGAAATATACCCTACTTGATTTGGTTTGTTTAGGAGTATATTAAAAGTTAAATATGAATTTTCGGAAAATAAAATGGGGAACCCGGAAAGTTTACAAGATACAAGGGCAATCTTGTAATTTAAAAGGTATGAAAGTCATAAAGAGAAAGATTGAGATTGATAGAAATTGGCATAAGTTGATTTTCAAAAAGGGAAGAATTTGGGGACCAAGATGCAATTAAGGAAACTTAAAGAAAAAAAATGGGTTTTGTTGGAGGGCCAAACATGGCCTTATCAAATCCATGGGATTTAAAGACCAATTTGGTCTCAAAATGAGGGGAGAACCGGATGGGAGAAGGAGAAGAAGAAGAGGAAGAGGAAGAAGAAGAAGAAGGAGGAACCAGATCAAAAAGAAAAGAGGTATGGAACTTTTAGTTTTGTATGGATTTATGGAATTCTAAGAGCTTGGTTTAGTTAACTTGTCTCCAAAAGCTAAGGGTTTTGTTGGGAATTCATTCTAACCTTGGATCTTAAGTGAGGTTGAGTAAAACCCCATATGGAACAAAGGTAGGTATAGAATCCTCCCTTTTGGGTTGGATACATGTTAAATATGAAAGGAAATTGAGTTAGGGTTTGATCAAACCCTAACAAATCTTAATTACTTAGTGTGTATAGGTGGTAACCCATATTAGTGATATTGGAGATTAATGAAAGATTTTGAAAGAAGATAAGAAATGAGAGAAATTGAATAGGAAAGTGATTTAAGGTGAATTGGAAAGGATTAAATGTGTGTTTTGAAGTATAAAGTGATTAGGGATCAAAGTATAGAAAAATGTGAAAACACCCATTACAGGCATTTTGGTGTCTTCTACCAAGTGAACTTAAGTCCTACCATTAGGACTCGATTACGGTCATTTTTGGCCCAGAATCCCTACCGGTAGAAGTTAAAGTCTACCGGTGGGAACTTGTGCAGTTTCCCAGTTTCGACCAGTTTTAGTATTTTGGCCCATAACTTGCTCATTTCTTATCGATTTGAGAGTGATTCAAGTGGCGCTTAAAATAGACTTAAAGGAGAATAAACCACCTTCTTTAGCGCATCTCAAATTCTGACCCTAGATAGCCCAAAAATTCACTCAAAGTGGGGCTATGTGCAAGCCCATTTCCTGCACCAGTTGAACATAGAGAAGTCCGGGTTGTTTCGGACGTGGCAAGGATTCGGTGCTCCGAATTGGGTGATTCCAGTTGGAATAGAACCCTTAGCACCTTAGCTTTAAATGATTATAAGGACATAGGGTCAAAATATGAAGTTAAGATACCGGAAAAATTAGTAATACAAACTGTCACAAGAAAAATATAGAAAATGCAATATGTATAGATATGTTCATAAAACATGAATATGATATTAACTCTAGGATGTAATGTAGGAATATGATAGGTATAAGTCACAAGATATGATAAGATATGATAGGATATGTCATAAGATCACGATAGTCTAAAAGTACACAATTGATAGAGCGCATATGAATATAAGATTATATGTTATGAGCATGTATGATTGTCATACCAACAGAATAGATGGAACATGATAGAAATATAGAAAGTATGAGTAGATAAAGACATGACGGAATATGTAAATGATAGGAATATAGATGTAGACTATACGAGAAGACAAGATGGAACAAACGCTGGGAACACATGATGAAAGACATATGATAAAACCCGATAGAGATAAGCAAAAGATGACAAAGCATAGGAATGAGAACATGTACATAAATGATAGAATTTGCTATGGATATGATTACAAGAGTGCATAGATGCATTCATGAAATATGATAGACAAAACTAAATGATAGAAAAGATATGAATACATGTATTATATATATGAGGAAATTAATCTGAGGAATTAAAGTGATGATGAGTATATATGCATAAGCGATTATGATAACAATAGTTATTCATGCTTATGAGATATGTACGGAAAGTAATAAAGCGAGTTATGCCTTGGGACTGGTAGAGGGATAGATAGAGCGCTGCCTGGGAGATACGGATCTTTGCGGCTATAATTGCGGGTGAATCTTGGGCAGTTTGGGTCGGTGATATAGATCCGTTTGGATCGGGTGGCCCATGGTCTGCTGATAGACGGTTGCCTCGTGCAGGTGATATGGTACCTTGGTCTGGAGATGGCATATGACATAGGTCCTTTGTCTCGTCACGGTGGCGATGCATCAGTGATGAGACGGAGATCCTTTGTTTACGATGCGGTGATAGTACCTTGGTGCACATAGTTTCCGTATCCGCTTCAAGGTATTTGCGGACACTTATGAAACCAAAGAGAATGGCCTTGATGTGAAGCATAACCTTTGCTATGTGATGAAAGTACAGACAATGACAAGAACAAGTACATTATAACTTGATATGAAGCCAGTATATGAACCTGAGAAAGTAATGAAATACCCGAAAGCCACAAGTGATGATGAATAGAATCAGATGCGATATTGTTATGAATATGTATGTATAAAAGAGAGTATAGATATAACATATGTTGAAGACATGAATCAGAACAGACACAGCATGAAAAAGAATGAGACATTGAAAAAATTTGCCACGTGACGTGAAAGATAAGCACATGACAAGTATAGGAATATCTGAAGTATAGAAATAGGAATATAGTAAAGTATAGATAGAGATGAGCGAAGTCATAGAATATATGAGAAAGATTGACATGCAATAGAAATGTAGAGATGATAAGTAATTAAAGTTATATAAATGTGTATAGATAGATAATACTGCATATGTATAAGCTTGTATTGGTCGCCATTGGTGTAGTTTGTCCATGCTTATATTCCGCTTAAAGCTTAGCACGGGTATTAATCAGTGTAGGTACGGAAAAGCGAGAAGACAAGGATAGAGAGACGGGACATTCCACATGACAAAGAAGGCCGACTCGAGAGATATGTACTCACCAGTAGCGCTTCGCAAATCTACGATGTGTTTGTAATAGAAATTTTAAATGTATAGGTGATAGGACTCTGTATATGTGTATAAATTGTGATGGACACCACTCGTTAGTAGTTCCTTTGTATATGTACAAATGATTTTTATTATTCTTTTGAAATTGTTTGTGCACAATGGAGTCTGGTCTGACTCACGGTAAGAACATGTCAATGAGTCCGGTAAGTAAGGTATAGTATATAGATATGAAGTATAGATGGCATCACGCTAGGACTTAGGACTGGATCAACTGTCCAGGGTGGGGTCAGGGATCAGGAGTGACTTTTCTAGCTAATTCACACACACTACAGTTAGCACAATAGGTTTGTGAAGCTATGCACCTCTTCCACTTTACAAAGCGGCCTTAAACACATTGTGACCCATAATGGTTTAATGTACTGAATGATGTAGTCTTCCAAAGGAAAAAAGAAAAAGAAGAAAAGAGAAATAAAAGCGTGGCTTTGCCTTGCTGGAAACCAGTCACGGTCAGGGGTATAGTGAAAGTCTTTGAAGCCCGATGCCTAAACCTTGAGTGGTTGAGTCATGGAGCTTGGTGTTGCTCTACGGGTGGATGGGTAGGTTTAGCGTGTTGTAGGTGTAGCAATTCTCGAAGTCATTCGGATCCACAGGTGGAAACCTGCGAGTTTGTGGTCGAGTTGATCCTTTTGGCTTGATGCCCTAAGCCTTAAGTGGTTTGAAGTCATCGGTGGACCCAGTTACACGGACTTTAGTGGGGAAGTGGTTTTAGCATTGCACCTGCGTGATGAGAAGAAATAAAATTGCTCAGTCTATTTGGTTGGTGGGGTTCTTATGGCGTGACTAGGTTGGGGAGGGAATAGCTTTTACAATTGTTTTAAACTCAAGGCTGGTTATGAACAATTAAGTTTGGTGAGATTAGAGTTGATTCATGGATCCAATGTTGACTACAAAACTAATTCTTATATGGTTTGTTCTTTTATACCGGTATTGACAGAGGTGTAAATTAATTTCATTTTAAAGGTAAAGCTATTTATGCAATACTTTTTTGACATATGCTTTTGCAAAAATACAGTATGCTCACCTTCTTGTTTTGTGTTTGCTAAAGGACTAGCAACGTCTTCGGTTGGGGGTGTGATTAATTGCCCAGTGCTGACTGACCCTATTCAAGATAGGTTTTGCTTTTTGCGCCTTCAATCATATGAATTAAACCTTGATTATGCATTGTGCATATCCATGGGTGCTTGGTTGTTTTGATTGTTTGGATAGTTGGATCTTGAGAACCTAGTCAGTAGCTTGGCTTCTTAATGATGTGAATCACGAATCACCAGGTAATTGCCAAAGTGACGATGAAATGTCGAATGGGTTGAAGGGTGAAATAGTATAATGAATAAAAGTGCGGGAAGTGATGCATTAGCAAGCGAGGCAATCCGGGAGTTTTAAGCTATGAATTCACCAGCCATTGGGATTACGAAAATTTCGCAATCCCCAGAAAATTTTAAGCTATGTGAAATTTTTAAACAAGCGTAGCGGGGAAATTTCGCTAGCTTCTTAATCTTCATTATATGAAAATTAAGTTTATTATCTCTGTTAAGATTTATTCATGCTGCAAAATTTGTTGCATAAGCGAAAATGGCTGTGTTTTTTGATGTTTTTGATTCAAAACGACCCGTTTTGATTAATTCTGTTTTACCTATTCTTAATTTCATATTTTGAGACACTTTGTCATTTCGTTTGGGTTGGCTATAAGCCACCTTATAACTGTAACCTAGCTGTCACGAGGCTCGCAACTTTAGTTTTAGGTTTTATTTTGCTCTCTTCTCTCTCCTCCTTCTGCTTTGGTTTCTCGGCAAAATGAGCATACCTTGGGTGATGACAAACCAAGGTATGCTTGGCTAAAACCCCCTTTCCTTGAAGAGGAGGATCAGCTGGTGAGTTTGGAGGTAAGTTTTCATGCCATCTCAGGCTATGCAACATTTGTGGGCATTTTCAGCTCCCACCATCTCACTCTGGTTGACATCTGAGTCGACTAAGCGATGTGTGTTGTATGAAGCTGTAGTTACAGGTGGATGCTTAAACTTAGATCTTTGTCATCCCTTCAGGACATTCTTCTAGTGTGGTTCTTTGTGGGTTGCCTCTTTTGGAGTCATACTGCTGATAAGGACTTGAATGCTTACCGTGGTGCTATATCATAGGTAATTTGGGGTTTGGGTTTGAGTGCGAATCAAGGTGGGTTTGGGAAGTAAAGGTATATGTCATTATCTCGCGAAACAAACTTGGGGCACCTTAAAAATCAATCTAGTGACGAAACTTCCAAAGGTGTTGCTGCAAAATTTTCCTTTAATTTATATACGATTTACAACCATCATTGCTGTTTTAGACAAAACCCGAAATCCAAAGAAATGCAAAACATTCATTGCACTTCTCATTTTCACGAAAACCCATCCCATTGTTGCCCCAGACCCTAGACATTTATCTTTGCATTAGCTTGACTACGATGGGAGGAACATAGGATATACAAATTTTGTTGATTCGGGATCCACCTGCACAGGCATAGAATCAGGTTCCACCATCAGTGATTTCCTTCTCAAAATGTACAAATAGGGATGAACCTTTCTCCGACCTCAGGGCTCCTGACGATGGTTGCTGCTCCTTTTCACCTTGAGCCCTGGTAGAGCGATAATATTTGAAGAAAAAGGTCTAGTGCGAGAGGGTTTGGTGGGCTTGGATAAGATCTATGTGTGATATTATAACCTTAAGCCAGGTTCATTTTGGAAATATGATAAATCCACAAAGGCCTTAAATATCCCAGGGGTTCTTAGGATTGCTGTGAGCTGGTCGGTGAATGGAAACTTAACAATGAAGGGCACGTTGTGCACTTTAAGGCTAAACACTTAGCCTACATCCTAAGATATGGCACCTCTTCATCACATCTCGTCTCATCCTGACGAAAAATGTGTGTGAAGTGATGGCCAAGAGACCTTCTGAATTACTTGCAGTGTTGAGGATCTCAGTTCGGCGATGGGGACAGGTTATAGAGGATGCTATCATATAACAAGGATCTGAATGAATCTTGGGCACCACTTTTCTTATTTTGGAGTATTTAAGAAAGGTAGGGTTCCATAGAGTACAGTAGACAGATTACCTATTTAAAGCAATAGTGGTTTAGAAGAACAAACCAGGTGTACCAAAGCCTAACGAGGTTTATGATTTAGGACATGAACCCTCTAATGAGGGCGAGCTTAAAGCCTACAAGACCCTATTTGGCATGACAGACGATGAAAATCGAGATGTAGGTCAGTCATCCACCCATCATTCACCACCCCCATCACATGAGAAGGATGACTACATTATTATCATCCACTGAAGGATTCATATGCATGACCTTTCGCCTGAGGTTTGATGCCTTAGCGGGATGAAACCACAGGAGCATCAAGTATATTAGACCGAAATGGATGAGCTTAAGGCCCAGAGATGAACACCGTCTTGGAAGAGCAACGAGATAATCAGCGTGGATTATTGATTCTGCTGCATATCACACTGCCACCCCTTTGCAGTGATCAACTATGATCGTTCTAGGGTTTTTCTTATTATGTTTTCTGTTTGTATCTTGGGACATGTCAATCTTTGGTTAGGTGTGGGTGATTGGATTGGTGTTGTATGTAACGTCTTATGCTTTATGAATCAATACGTTACATTTATATTATGTAGCGCTGAAATGCTAACAGTTATATAACTGGGGTGCCAAAATAAATTATATTATATTTTAAGGTTAAATATTAAAGCAAAAAATGATAAAAACAGGAAAATTTGAGACGAATAGATTTGGTGAAATGTCAAATGAGGACCTAAAGGGTCATAAATGAGTAATGTAAGTGTCAAGAAATATAAATGGGGATGGACAGAGAGGAATGAAAGTGAAATGATGCTTTAAAATGGAAAAAAAAAAGAGAATGATGAATTAATTCTTAGCAGACATGGCCTTTGTCGTAATGGACAAAGACGATTTGGTGTTGAATCTCATAACCCACATTTTAGGCAAAGGGAGAGAGCTAGGTCACCTTCTCACACCTTACGGTTGAGGAAAAAGAAGAACTTGGTGATTTTCCATCATACCAGTCAAGGATTTAGGTGATCAAAAAGAAAAAAGAAAGAAGAAAAGATTGAAGGGGTGGGGTGAGTAGGCCAAACCACATTTACCCCTTTTCTTGTGTTTGGGTTGAGAAAACCGGAATTTGAATAAAAATGTTTTCTTGGTTCTAAGTTGTTTTGGATTTGTTTGAATAGTTTGTGGTCATAAGCGAGGAATTTTGTATAAAGGAAATGTTGGGTTTTTAGGGGAGATGTTAAAATTTTCCCAAAACCCATGTTTTTGTTTTGGCCATAACTTGGACATCACTCATCCGAATTGAGTGATTCAAATTTCTAGGTAAACTAAACTTCTAGGAGAAAAAATTTTCCTAAAAAAAGTGTATTCACATTTGGATCCCATTGGACCTAGAAATTCGTCAAATGTGAGGCTACATTTTTGGAGTCATTCTAGTTTAGTTACGTCTGATTTTGGTCATTTGGGGGGTTTTACAATTATTTAGGCCATAGCATTAGCGTCGACAATCAGATGGTGATTCAAATTGCTGGGTACTGAGCATCTAGGAGAGATAAATCTCCCTGAAATAAGTGTATCAAATTGGGTTATTAGGAACCAAGAAAGAATTAAGTCAAGTGAGGTTACATTTTAGGGTCAATTTTGTTTAGTTCTGATACAGTTTTGATGTTTGGAGCAGTTTTGGTATTTAGACCATAACTTGGCCATCACTTATCCGAATTGAGTAATTAAACTTAATGGGTAAACTAGACTTCTAGGAGAACAAATCTCACTGAAATAAGTGTATCCAAATTTGGACCCCATTAAACTTAGAAAATTCATTCAAGAGAATAGGCACCACTGAATTCCTAAAAAGATGATAGATAACAAGGATGGAAATGGGGAAAATGAAAGAACAATGTATAGGAGGGTGGTGAAATAAGACCCTAGTATGACCTTAGAATACCCAATTAATATATGATTGTGTTTGTGATGGATTTGGGGCTAACAGGAAAGCGGGTTGAGTTGAGATTGGGGCGGGAATCGAAGTGCGATTATCTTTTTGTTTGTTCATAAAGCTATACCCATAGTTGATGTCGTTTGGACAGATTACAAATGATTTGAATTGAAATTATTTATGAAAGCATGTTGATTTGTTTTGTAATTGATTTGAGGCAATTGATTGTGATGGTGCATATGAAAAATTGCATGAGTATTAGAAAATGAATTGTTTATAAATGTACATGTCATATACTATATTTTACTATGAATGATTTGTATTATAATAAGTCTTCATAAATGAAATTTGAGACTAAGGTGTATTATTTATGCAATGGGGTCAAATTAGTAGTACTGAGCGACGAAGGATCAAATTAGTATTGGTACTCTGACGAACCGAGGATGTGTTAGTAGAATTGGGCGTTGATGGTGGTGTTCACAAATTGATTTTCAATAACAGGTCAGCCAGCTAGTGGGACATCTGTGATAAACAAAAATTTTATACCGACTGACCAGTAGGATCGTGTGGTGATTTCATTATCTATGCCCAGAAAGCATATTTCTTGGTTAAAGGGAAATGAATGATAAGAAAATTGTAAAACACATGATTTGTGTTTGAATGATTTAATGCATAAGGAAGAATTATGTTGGAAAGATGATTCAGCATAAATGAATGTATATGAAATGAATATATGTATTGTATTCCATTGATCATTCAAAAAGGTTAAAAAGCATTGTTTAGAAAAATTACATGGTTTGTATTAAACTGAAATGAAAGAGAGAACTATATAGAACCACAAAGCATGAAAATGCTTAGCGCGTTGTTTTTATCATCGCACAATTGTAGGGACGTAAATCGTTGAATAAGTCGCCGTCAAAGTCCACCGCGGAGGATGATAAACATTCATGCATACATAGGAAATTATTGACTATTTTCCTTCAAACACTATTATGAAAATTGAACTCAGTTTTTGTTTGTAAATATTTGGTTGTGAAACGGCTAATAATGTCGCATTGTATAAAGATTGGAAATACTTGATGGGCATGAAATTCATGTGAATAAAAAGAAGAGTTTTGTGATCAAATGATGGGCCCCTTTTATGTTAAAGTGGTATTTACGTATATATATTTTCATTGAGTATTTGAAATGTGTTTAGAAAAGTAATTGTATTTGGATATTAGACAGTTTGAGAAGAAGGAAAGAGCGAGGTGGCGTCCCAGATTAAAGTTGGATTCTGGTAACGAGGTTGTCACAATTCATGCATAATGGTTTGTATTTATCTGGATGTTCCTTGTGGTTGGTTTGCCTTAAGTTGCTCATTTCATTTAATATGACACAGAACTGTTTGATAATTTAGTTAGTTTCGTGTTTAAGTTAGTATGCATGTCTATCTTTATTACATATATTGTGTTTTTTAAGATTGTTTAGGTATTTTGTGAGTTGATACCACTTGATTGCTAATTGGAAGTCATTTTATTGCGATTATTTTCAAAAGATCGAGTAGTGTGGGAGAAGATCATGGGTTTGTGGAGATGATCTGGAATTGTTTGAGGTGAGGTGACATGGTTGATCACCCTCTTTGTTCAAAGGCATTTCAGTAAGTATCACACACGTGTGATCTCCAAGGTATCTACAGGGGCCCACAGGATCCTTGCTTAAGTCTCTATATGACCATGGGGTTTCTCAGCACCTATGTGATGGACACATGAAAGAAGTTGCCAGCTAGGCCCGAATAAAATAAAAAGATAAAGAAAAGATAAAAAGGAATGTGTGTGAATAGAATAGAGTAGGATCATCAATCGAAATCAAGGCACGATCGAGGCTTTCAAATCATGCCACGAGTCAGGCGGCGAGAGCCATTGACTTCACTATCCGCTACATGGGACACAGGGTGGATCCATCCCACAGTATAGGGCCTTTAGGTTTGGTTGAGTGTTCGGGGTGAAGTTTGAGGGGAACTAAATGCCCAGTGCCTTTAACCAACTGGTGGGGAGTCACTAATTAATCCCCGCTACAGGGACACTCGGTTAAAACTTATAGGCACTAGTTTCTTTTATATTCGATAGTTTTAAGTGAATAAAAAAGGGCGCGTTCTTATCATTTCTTAGTTAGCCTCGTCGAAATAGGTGAGTTGAAATTAGGTTTGGGGGTGTTTAGAGCGTGTTATATCATTGAATTATTTGGAATAGGTGCACATAGATTTATTAGGAAAGGTCATTGAAACTTAGAAATTCGATTGGCAGATATTGTTGCGAGTTAAGTTCCTTAGAAATTTTAACCACCTTAAGGATCTTATAACTATGGTTGAAAAGCTAGCTCCACAAGTTGCGTTCATTTTAATCCTTCTTCTTGGTGTCATGTACATCATACTCATGTCGTCCGTGTTCTTGCGTGTTATTTTATAGCGTGTTTTGTTTTAAGTCAGTCTCTTACTTGGGGACCAAATCAGAATCTAGTTTGGAGACATGATGGTGTCTGAAAACACTCATTGTTCAAGGTTAAGTGTTTGTGTTTAGTTTGCATTTAAGAAGCTTTGCTATTTTGTTATTTTCGTTAATATTTGGTTTATTTATGATCTTGTGAAGGTAAATTTACATTTTGATTAGAGCTTATTGGAGACTTTTAGAAGGAAGTTCTGTTCATTTTTCTAACATCATGGGACGTGCCAATGGCGTTGATCATCAGTGGCACCTATGTAAAGCTGTAAAGAATCAGGAGGGAGGGAACGAGGGTAAGCGGGGATGAAAAACCCCGAGGGGTTTATTTGGGTCATGTTTTATATATTGGAAATTTGGCTTTTGTGAATGAAACTTGAGATTTAAATCATTTGCTCAGTTATTAGATTTTCTTTCTCTTTGCCTCAATGTTTACTCTGCATTTATAATGGATCTATTTCCATCTGTTCTGATTGTGATCCAGATTATTTTTATTATAGACATGAATATTATGTTTTGATTTACTTCAAGTTAAAGTATTTCTATTCATCTTTTTAATCGTTAATTCTTTCATTAATATCTTATAATGAATTTGACATGTCTGTTCTTATCATTGTGTGATGGAGTGATTCTTTTATGAGATCAAAGTGAATGAAGAAATGAACATGAATAAGTGTTTGTTGGGATTTTAACATATAGACCAAAAACAACTTGCTTTTCAATGCACAAATTTTTTATAATAATTATATTATATATTATGAGTATGAATTAGGGCAAAACTTGGTTTCTTGAGAAAGCGTGAATACCAAATCTTGAAATGAATATGTGAGCATATGATTCAAATCTTATATGCTCAGATGAAATTGATTGAACCAAATAAAGCCAAATTGTAAAAAAGGAAAATTTTGGTGGAAATAGAGAAGTATGGTAAAAAATATGATGCAAACTATGTCAGGTAAATGTAGTTTCTAGTAGTGTGAAATGAATGATAATTAAGAATAATAGGAACAAATGAAAAATGGGTTAAGAACCCAAAAAATGAAAGGCAAACATGGCCTTGGAAGAAATGACTTGAACTCAAAAAGTGATCTATAGACCTTGAAAAATGTTTTTGAGAGATGGGAGAGGGAGAAAAGCTAAACAGGGTTTTGGAGGAGAAGAGGATTATTTGTGAAATCCTTCCAGTTTCAGATCTTGCAAGAAGGAAGAAGGAAAAAGTTTATGGCTTCAAGTGTAAAGGGATTTAAGGTATGAACCTAAACCCTAGAAAGTTGTATTTGATGTTTGGGTTAGAAAAACCCTAATCCATCCATGGGTTTTGCTCATGGTTGGTTTAGGATGATATTAGGATGTTATTGGGAGTGATTCCTATGTTTTGTTTTGGGATTTTGGGGTGATTTTGGAGAAAAACCACAAAAGTGCAAAAACTGGAAAATCTAGGCATTATCAAGCTCCTACGCCGCAACGTAGGGAACCCATGCCGTGTGAGCCTACTCAGCTAAGGCATAGGTTGCCTACTTCTTGGTGAGAATGGAAGTGCCAAATGGCACCTTAGATCTCGTAACTGACGAGAAGCATTCTTTGCTTCTTGGCTGGCTACTATTCACAACAAGCATTTTTTTTGGATTATTGTTTTCGAGCACCTCGTATTCAAACATCGATAGTTTAAGGACCCTAATAAATGATTAATGAGGGTTCAAATAAGGATAAAACTAAATGAAAAAAGTACCGTACGTCAGCGATATTCGTTAAATGTGAGTAGTGCTAGTTTACTAAATGTGATTTGTGTGATTTTCTAAGGGCCGGTGAGGATCACCTAACCTAGGACCGAGATTGAAGTCAAAGCAAAAAGAAAGAGATGAATTGGTTTGTTTTATCTTCTCCTATTTTCGTTTCAATATTTGAAATGTTTGTTCTAAAAGTATAAGAGAAGCATATTGATTTGAGGCAATTGATTGTGAAATGTTTTCATATGAAAATTGCATGAGTATTGATACAAATGTACATATTGTACTGTATTTTTCTATAAAGGATTTAAACGCCCTTAATTGAACGTTAACTGTTTAATTTGCATTAAATATAGATTGGTATACCAATAAGAATTCAGTCGCGATCTTGGGAACAAACGTGATGTGTCATCTGATCAGCGCCCCGACGGGACGTGTCGGTAGTGTTCCGCAAATGATTTTTAATAACTAGTAAGGCCGACCTAGCGGGATCGAGCTGTGTTATAAAACAAATGTTTTATAAACTGCTGACCCAGCGGGGCAGAGTGCCGATGATTCGATATCGTATGTGAAAGCGGAGGTTCAATTCGTTAAGGGCATAATTGAATTGACTTTGAGATTGTTGACATATTGGAATTGAAAAGCATGATTGCAAATTGAAATGAAAAGAGCATTGTGAAATGCATGATTTGATTCTCGTGATTTTATTGCATATGAAAGTGTATATTTGGAATGATCAATGACATAAAATGATTTTACATGAAATAAGTATATATATTATATTGACATAATTCATCAAAAGATTTGAAAGTTTGTTTAATAGTCATTATTTGACTTAAGCGAAGTGAGAATAATGAAATTGTATAGAACCACTAAGCATGAAAATGCTTGCGTAATGTTATACATGCGTGAATGCGATTAAACGAGGAATGAAAGGCAAGATTGAGGGTGAGTCATAGAAGATTTGGGGGTATGCTCCAGACCTTGCATTCTCCAATTTTTTTTTTTTTTAAATTGATATTTTGTACAAACAGAAAATTTGAACTCCTGAACATCTAATTTGTAAATCATTTTGAAAAACGTATGCCTTTATAAGTAGCTATACTTTTGTATAAATGTAATGTGTGATTCTTACCCTTTAAATGCTTTCAGCATATTTGAAAAGGCTTTTATGCCATGAATGTAACTCTGTGTTTTGATAAAGTGATTTAGTAGTATCGGAGCATCTCGGATCGGTTCGGTTCATGTCGGAGTTGGACCGAAAGGAGTCTTTACACTTTAGTGGTATCAGAGCCTATGTTTATGCGTTTCTGGAAAAATGCCCTAAACGATTTTGTAAAAGGATTTTAAAATGGTATTTGACATACATTGCATTTGTATATAAAAGATGACATGACTCTGACGTAGATCTTGTTGGTCTTAATAAGACAAACATGAGTGGTATAAGTCCCTTTAGGGTCGAAGGTGACCAAGGGAATCGTGTAGATAGTCCTACTAGTGTGGTTGGTGGGCAAGCATCACATGCTCCATCGATACATGAACAGGAACCAGCAGCAGGAGGTACTATGGATATCCTCCAGTAGTTAAACTCAGTGCAAAAGCAGGTTAATATGCGGCGAGCAGGAAGTGTGAGTTTTGGTTGAATGAAGTGTCCTTTCTTGGGTACATTGTATCGAAAGAAGGAATTCGAGTGGATCCAAAAAAAATAGAAGTGGTTGTTGAATGGAAGACACTAAGAAATGTTACAGAAGTGCATAGTTTCCTGGGACTGGAAGGTTACTATAGAAGATTCGTTAAGGGGTTTTCTATGACTGCATCCCCGATGACAAGATTGCTCTAGAAAAATGTAAAGTATGAATAGAGTGAAAGATGTCAAAGGAGTTTTTATAAGTTGAAGGCATTCTTAACCGAGGCTCCGGTTCTTATTCAGCCGACCTGCGGTAAAGAATATGTGATCTTTAGTGATGCGTCACTAAATGGACTTGGATGTGTCCTAATGCAAGAGGGTAAAGTGGTAGCTATAGCTTGAGATAGTTAAGATAAGCATGAAAGGAACTACACACATGATATGGAATTTGTTGCAATTGTTTGCGCTGAAAATTTAGAGACATTATTTTTATGGAGAAAGTATTTTATCTTGATCTATAAAGTCTTAAATCATTTGCCATCCTGGCGAGCTTAATTTGGGGCCAGCGTAGATGGATGGAGTTGATAAAGTTATGACTATATGATTGATATCACGGGAAAAGCCGCGTAGTGTGATCGCTAATGAAAGTGCCACAGGTACCAGCGCTTCGGCGTTGAATGCCCATTTGTCATTATATGACGATGGTACCGTAGTGGAAGAATTGATAGCGAGACCAGAGATGTTGAACCGAGTGCTAGAAGCACAAAAGAGAGATGAAAAGATTTATGCCATAGTGAGTCAAAATGGAAATGATAAAGAAAGCGAGTTTACAGTGAATGAAGATGGGGTTTTGTATTATAAATATCGGGTTTGTGTACCCGATGACAATGATTTAGGGAAAGCCATACTTGAAGAGGCACATAGTGGATCTTTGGCTATACATCTAGGTAGCACAAAGATGTATCAAGATTTGAAAATGTCATTCTGGTGGTCCGGAATGAAAATAGATGTTTCAGAATTTGTGACCAAGTGTTTAGTGTGTCAAAAAGTGAAGGTAAAGCATCAAGTTCCTTCGGGATAATTGCAGCCTATCAGAATACCGGAGTGGAAATGAGACCGAATTACCATGGATTTTGTGATTGGGTTACCATTGACAAGGAGAAAGCATGACTCAGTTTGGGTCGTAGTGGACCGATTGACCAAGTCAGCTCACTTCCTACTAGTGAGAATCGACTATTCACTTGACAAGTTAGCAGAGCTGTATATCAAGGAAATAGTTTGGTTACATGGGATTCCGGTATCCATTATTTCAGATTGAGATCCAAGGTTTACTTCGATATTTTGGGGAAAATTGCAAGAGGCCTTGGGCACTTGACTGAATTTTAGTACATCGTTCCACCCTTAGACGGATGAACAATCAGAGAGAGTGATCTGAATTCTGGAAGATATGTTAAGGAGTTGTGTGATCGACTATGAGGGTAGTTGGGATCAACACATTCCTTCAGTTCAAATTTGTGTACAACAATAGTTTCCAATCAAGTATTGGAATGGCGCCTTACGAGGCTTTATATGGAAGAAGATGTAGAACACCGCTATGTTGGACGGAATTGAGAGAAAGGAAAGTGATTGGCCCCGACTTGATACAAGGAAATGAAGAAAAGTGAATGATTAAGAGAGATTGAAAGTGGCCCACTTAGATGAGCCCAGAAATCGTATGCTGACATGAAAATAAGATATTCGATATGAGGTCGATAAAAGCTGTTTTTGAGAGTATGGCCTTGGAAGAAAGGTGATGAGATTTGGAAAAGGGCAAGTTGAGCCCTAGATTCATTTAAATCATGAGGTGATGAAAAGTAGATCCCGGTGATCTTAGTTTGGCATTATCTCAGAATTGGAAGATCCATAATGTATTTTCATGTGCCCGATCTTTGAGGTGCCGTTTGACTCCTTCCTTGCGTGAGTCTCTCACGGAGACAATTGGTAGACCATGTTGACCTATGAAGAGGCCGGTGGAGATTTTAGCTCATTGAAGTGAAAAATTGCCAGACAGAAGATTCCACTAATCAAAGTATTATTGGAGAAACCACGAATGAAGCTACTTAGGAAAAGTGAAGAAACAATGCGACAACAATATCCTGGCTTGTTTTTAATGATATAGTATTAATTCTGAGGATGAAATTTTCTTAAGTGGGGAGAGTTGTAACACTAAAAATACCTAAATTTTATAATAATTCTATTATATATTCGGGTATGAATTGAGCGAACTTAGTTTTTTTCATTGATAAATTGTGAAATGTGAAATGAATATGTGAGCATATGATTAAATATTATATTCTAAAATGAGAAATTGATTGAACCCGGAAATAAACCAAAGTATAAAAAGGGCAAATTTGGAATTGGTAAAATGAGGACCTAACGGTAAAAAATAGAATAAGCTTAAATGTTAAGGTAATGTAAATGTCTAAGTGAAATTATGAGAAATGAATGAGCAAGGTGGAATAATAGGAGACTTAAATGAAAAATGGGTTAAGAGCCAAATGAGGAAAGAGGCAAACATGGCCTTAGGAGAAAATGAACTTAAAGACCAAAAAGTGGTATAAGGACTCATTTGAGAAAAAACGTTTTTGAGAGAGTGGGAGAGGAGAAAAGCTAGGGTTTTTAGAGGAGAAGAGGGATTGTTGTGTAAATCCTCCCATTTGTTCAAGATCTTGCAAGAAGGAAGAAGGAAGAAGGCTAGGGCTTCAAGTGCAAAGGGATTTAAGGTATGAACCTAAACCCTAGAAAGTTGAGTTTGATGTTTGGGTTAGAAAAACCCTAATCTATCCATAGGTTTTGCTCATGGTTGGTTTAGGATGATATTAGGATGTTGTTGGGAGTGATTCTCATGTTTTGTTTTGGGATTTTGGGGTGATTTTGGAGAAAAATTGGAAAAGTGCAAAAACTAGAAATTTTGGGCATTATTGGGCTCCTACACCTCAGTGTAGGGAACCCACGCCAAGGCATGGGCTACCCTTGTCGTAGCGAGGTTGAGGTGCCAAAATGGCGCCCCTCATGTACGCCATGACATAGCATTGCTGCGTTGTGGTGTAGCTACTATTCACAGCAAGCAATTTTTTTGGATTTTTGTTTCCGAGCACCTCGTATTCGTACACTGATAGTTTAAGGACCCTAATAAATGATTAATGGGGGTTCAAATAAGGATAAAACTAAATGAAAAACGTACCGTACCTCGGCGATATTTGTTAAGTGTGAGTCGTGCTAGTTTACCAAATGTGATGTGTGTGATTTGCTAGGGGCCGGTGAGGATCACCTAACCTAGGACTGAGATTGAAGGCAAGGCAAAAGGAAATATATAGATTGGTTTGTTCTATCTTCTCCCTATTCTCGTTTCAAGATTTGAAATGTTTGTTCTAAATGTATAAGAAAAGCATATTTATTTGTTTTAATTGATTTGAGGCAATTGATTGTGAAATGTTTGCATATGAAAATTGCATGAGTATTAAAAATTAACTATTTATACAAATGTACATATTGTACTGTATTTTTCTATAAAGGATTTGAAAGCCCTTAATAGAATGTTAACCGTTTATTTCGCATTAAGGATATATTGGTATACTAATAAGGGTCAAAGTAGCAGTACTGCGAACGAACGTATTGATGTGTCACTCTGATCAGCAGCCCAGCGGGACAATATCGATAGTGTTGATGAATTGATTTTTCTTTTTTATAACCAATCAGCAGCCTAGCGGGACTAAACTGTGTTATAAAACAAATGTTTTTATGTCGATCTGCAACCCAGCGGGACCATGTCGGTGATTCCGATATCCTGTATACCAAAAACATAGGTTAAATTCGTTAAGAGCATAATTGAATTGACTTTGAGATTATTGACATATTGAAATTGAAAAGCATGATTGCAAATTGAAATGAAAAGAGCATTGTGAAATGCATGATTTGGTTATAAATGATTTATTGCATATGAAAGTGTATATTTGGAATGATCAATGAACCATAAATGATTGTACATGAAATAAGTATATGTATTGTATTGACATTGATCATCCATGTAACACCCTTTTTTTTTGTTTTCAAAAGTGTCGCAACCTAAATCCCCGGCCCGACCCAAATGGAGGATCCGAACCGGAGCCCGGTTTACTCCGATCGTTTTCATTTATCTTATCAAAAATATTTTTATTTATGTCATTTCATTTAGAGTTTCCCATGAGTATTCAAATATTGACCTCATATTACCCCATATCTGTTTACCAATAATGAGCAAATCACCTTTACAAAATGATATACAAGACAATAGTTCAGAGATTAACTATATTGTTCACAAAATGTCACACGTTAAAAAAGAATGGTATGCATATGATGGGGTATATACTTATACGTTGCAACTTTCTCTATTACTCTACGCTTCTTTTTCTTAGCCTTCTTTCCTGTTCACTCGATACCTGCGCATAGTTAAAAACTACACACTAAACATTTTCATGCCTTTATCCAATCATACTTGTTACTCTATTTCAATGGTCAATGCATAAACAATACATATCCTTATACAGTTGTACATACTTTCATTTTCAAACATGCATTTTCAATGCAACAATTCCTTCACAATTGAATTCATGAGATTTAAGCATATACTCATAAAGATGTATTTAGTTTACAAATCCCATTTTTGTTTCACTTGTCAAAGTTTGCTATATCACTTTGACTATACCATTTATATTCACGATGGATTCAGCTTGGTGAATCCCATCCTTATTGTGTTTCAGTGATGTGATTACACACTTAACAATTTCAGTTCACCATCATGACGGATGTCGATTGGTGCATCCCGCCATGTGGGACATTTAACAATGCCATACACCATCATGATTAATGCCGATTGGTGCATCCCGCCATGTGGGACATTGAATAATTTCGAGTTGCCTTCATGATGGATGCTGGTTGGTGCATCCCGCCATGTTGGTCGTTTAGTATATCGATTCAATTCAAGATGTCAAGAATTGACCAATACGTTTATAATTCAATTAATCACTCACATGCAATTAATTGTCAACATTTCAAATATCACATTTTCAAATACATGGGCACTTTTGTAATAACATTTTAGAGATAAGCATATTCCATACAATCATTTTATATTTATTTGGTAAACTGCTAAAATACTTGAGGTAAGGATAAAGGTTCAGTGAACAAACCAAATTACCCATCCCTTGTCTCTTTCGATACCAGTCATAGGTCAGGTTGTCGTCTTTACCCGTACCTAGTAAAATACAAATTCTCCACTCTTAATGGTTAAAAAAATAATCATACTAAGCGAATATCTCTCTCGTATACTCTTATATGAACCCCCATTAAACCTTTATTAGGGTCCCTAAACAATCGGTATACGAATACGAGACTTAACAGTGCAAAGTATGCAAAAAATAAGGTTACTGGGAGCATCGGTACCGGTACCCCCTTGTTCGGTACAAGTACCAATCCCTCTCTGCTGAATGGGTACTGGCCCCAAATTTTGGTACCGATACCAATTCCTCTCTATACTATGGGTACCGGTACCCTTCTCACCCACAAAAACTCAAATAATTCCATCCAAATTCATGTATCTCATAACCCACCATGGAATCCTACCCAAACCTCTCCAATAATGGGTTATAATCAATAAAAACCTCATTTCCCCAAGTTAGGGCTTTTCCCCAAAACCAAAATCTCAAAAAAAGGAAGCTAGGGTTTTTGTTCGTACCTTTAATCCTTTTGAATCTTCTTCACCCAAGATGCTTGATCACTTAGAAGCAAGAAATGGAAAGAAATCACACCAACAATCTTGATCTTCTCACCTTGCCCTAGATTTTCTTCCTTTTCTCCTCTTAATCTCTCCCAAATTTGTTTTTGCTCATAATGAGCTTCCTTGACCAAAATTTGGTCTTTATACCCCTATTTCCTCAAAGCCTTGTTTGGCTCATCAAAACCCATCTTTGGGTTAAGTTCTCCCAATTTACTATATAGCCCACATTTCATTTTATTTGCTGAAGATCTCGATAATCACACCGCAGGACATATAACTTAGTCTCAAATGACCCTTAGGTTCTCATTTTCCTCCTTAAACCTTGTTTGGCTTTTCTCATTATTTCATTTCACATTTTTCTCATTTTAGCACTTCAATTTACTTTCATTTCTCATTTAATTCTCTTTGGCATTTAAGTCCATTTTCATTAGACCCTTAGATTTTACAAATTCCAACTTTGCCTTTTACACTTGGGTTAATTTCCGAGTTCGATCAATCAACAATTACATTCGGTATTTATCACATAATCATTTACATTTGACATATGTCATATATCAATTTATCAGTTTTTCCTAGAAAAACCCAAGTTTGGCTAAAATCATACCCGGAATATATAATAAAAATTATTACAAAAATTCTAGGGTATTTTTGGGGCATTACAATCCAAAAAGATTTGAAAGTTTTGTTTAGTAAAATTGCATGATTTGACTTAAATTGAAACAGAAGAATAGAATTGTATAGAACCACTAAACATAAAAATGATTAGCGTGTAGTGTTATCTATGTGCAGGTACCGATTGAACAGGAATGAAAGGCAAGATCGAGGAGCATCTAGTCATAGAGAAAGATTTGCGAAGTATGCTCCGACATATGCATTCACTACATTTTTTTTTAACATTGATATTTTGTAAAACCAATTTGAACTCTGAATATCTAATTTGTAAATCATTTTGAAAAGGCTTGATATGCCTTTATAGTAACTATACTTTTGTATAAATGTAATGTTAATGGGCCTACCCCTTTAAAAACGCTTCCGCATATTTGAAAGGGCTTTTATGCCAATTGAAATGTAACGCTTCCACGTGTTTTTGATAAATGATTTTGATAAATTGATTTAGTGGTATCAGAGCATCCCGGATTTGGTTCGGATCCGCCAATCGGGTCGGACCAACAAGGGGTTCTACACAACTGGGTCTTGATATTGTTGTTTGGAAAAATTTCTGACATTGCTACCTAGAACTAAATCAATCCTCGACAACGGCTCCAAAAACTTATAAGGACCAAATAATGTGATTAACCAAATCTTCAACACAGCTACCAAAGACTATTCAATCCTTGATAACATGGTGGGAATGAAGAACAACACATTATATGTCAGAGGTAAATGGATATCGTTTAACGGGAGTAGATAGGCCAAACCTACAATCTGAACGAGATGAAGAATGGTTCGAAGTTCAAGAAACTGGTGAAGGAACAAGACTTCCACAAGATTGTAGATTTGTTGATTGAGGGTAAAAGAAAGTAGAATGCCACTAGGAAAAACCCACATGAGTCCATCGCAAGAGGAGCATTGACTAAACAAGCAAAGATTTGGTTTTATTTCATTTGTTCAGTTATCTTACCATCTAAGCATTTAAGTACCGTAAGGGAAAAGGAGGCAATACTGTTGTACGCCATATTGAAAAGGGTACAAGTTCAGTGTTGGAAAGATAATAGAAAAATCAATTTTGAGTTATTACATAGGTGGGTACAGGGGACTGGTACCTCATCCAGCATTGATCAATAGGCTCTGTATATTGGGTGGTGTAGAAGGAGACTGGGAGGAAGAAGAAACCTGCCCTAAGACTTCACCTCTAACATTGACAGGAATC
The DNA here is from genome assembly GCA_016808115.1 of Tetrastigma voinierianum. Taxonomy (NCBI): domain Eukaryota; kingdom Viridiplantae; phylum Streptophyta; class Magnoliopsida; order Vitales; family Vitaceae; genus Tetrastigma; species Tetrastigma voinierianum. The sequence goes on along the minus strand of JAEQBH010000173.1, from coordinate 5,669,259 downwards.
ACCAAGGGGCCTAAGAATAGAGGCAAGGAAAGAGAAGCTAAAGTTGCAAGAGAGGAAGAAGAGAACATAGAAATAAATCAGATGCAGATTGGTAGTACAAATTAAGAGGAAGAACAGAGGCAAAACAACTTGAGCCCAATTTTGACCCTTTCCCCATATTTGAGACAAGTCCATCAGGAGTAAGCTAGAAGCTCACAACATCAAGGTATCAATATTGAATTGATGGAAATGTTAAAGGCTATGAGACAAAAGATGTAGGAGAGGGACAACTAGCCGGAAATCCAACTCCAACTCAGGGATGAGTACATGGATGTTGAGCTGAAAAGAAGATATCGGAATTTGGAGGAAACCCTCAGATTGAGAGATGAATAGTGGAAGATCATATGGGAAACAAGAGAAAGTGAACTGAGTGAAGAACTCAGGGCAAGGGAAGATGCCTTCCTGTCATATCAGCTCAGGAGGGACAGTGTGCTAATAAAGATCATGAAGGAGAGAGAAGATGCCATGGAGTAGAATTTGCAGTAGAAGGCAGATGCCTTCGGTTACCTTTATAAAGAACATCAGAAGGAGTAAGGCTCCTCATAGAGAAAAGGGACAAGGAAATGGAAGTCACCCTAAACTATAGAGAGAAAGCTTAGATTTGATCAACAACAATTTGATAAAAATGTAATCTGCCTAGGGTGAGTTTGAGGTAACCCTGAACTCTATTGAGCAGAGACAAAATGATCTCATTAAACAAATGGCCCTTTCCATGGAGTGGTTTGCATTCAACAAAACTGAAGAAGGCAGTAGGTCCAAGCAGCCACAAGTCCAGATTCCTGAGTTATCTCATTCTACAATTGGTTAAAAGTTTGAACCAGTGAATCTGCATCCCTCCCATAAGCATGATAGAAGAAGAAAATAACTTGCCCTATAGCTTCTTCTCCTTTTCCCTCTTTGTAACTAGATCTCTTATACATGAAATCTTAAATAGAAAATTCCTTTGCAAAAATTGGTGTCCACCTCATTTTGCATTTCTTTTGTGTTTTGTTTATATTTTATTTCATTTGTGTTAAATAAGTAGAAACTTATAACCTTTAGTGAATAGCTTTGTTGAATAATGGAGAAAAAAGATTTCCTAGGTTGAATTACTTAATTGCTGTGAATTGTTTAGTAGAATTGGAAAGATTGTGGAATTGAACTGTTGTCGTGTTAAACTTCTGAATTGAATGGTTGATTTGAATAAGCTTTTAACTTGTAAAATAGCATAGCAACATATCCAAGAACCAAACAAGAATTTGATAGATGAATTGGGGTAGGATGAATTGAACTGAAAAAATGGAAAGTTGTAAGGATATTAATAAATGTGTTGAACTTCAAGAATAAGGAAGATTGCAACCAATTGATGAAACAAATGAGATATATGATTCTGTTTTTGTAAACAATTTAGTTATTATGAATCCTGATAAAAACTGTACATGGTCAAAAGTATCTCTGAAACAAATTATGCCAAGGTTAGGGATAAATTATGGGATATATCACAATTAAATCGCCAAATGTCCTAGAACTTGTTAGATTATTAGTTAAGGTGAAATCCTAAGCAATACCTCTGATAGGAAATGATATAGGCCATTTGTCACACCTCGATTCGACGGGGTCGATTAGGCGGATCGAACCGGGTTCGGCGCGGGCGAACTAAGACTCTTTACTGATTTTTTTTAAACCCGATCTAGTACTGTGGGTATGGCCCACATCTTATAACAGAATCAAAATATTATACAAATCAAAAGAACTACCACCAAGTGGTGTCCATCAAAATCTAGACACATATAATTGAGTCCCATTTACTTATACATATACAGAAATAACTATACATTCCAATTACATATTCAGAGCTCGAGGACCCTGCGCGAGTGAACCCTTGCGGTGTTGGCCCAGGCGTATGCGGATGTCTTGGATGTCTTCTCTTGTACCTACACGGATTAAAACCCGTGCTAAGCTTTACGCTTAGTGGGAAACATATCTTATACAGAAACACAAATAACAGATAACAATAACAGATATCAGAATCTTCCTGAATTCATATAATGAACTTATACAATTACTTAATCTTATAACAAACATATGCTTGTTCACATCTCTCGTATGTAGGACTGAACTTTTACTTATACTTATAACAAACTTATACTTACTCAGGAATTACTATTATGGCAGACTTATCCTTATTTGGATCTTATACTCATAGCAGACTCATTCTTATTCTTAATCATGTTTCTCGTATGCTGTACTGAGCTTATACATGGACTTATACTTATCTCAAGCTTATACTTATTTCTTCTTATTCTTAATAATGTTTCTCATTATCTTTGTCTTTGAGCTTATACCTTGGACTTATACTTATCTCAAGCTTATACTTATTTCAATCTCCCGTAGGACACATACTTATGTTTGTATCAGACGTATACTTATTCAAGTCTCCCAAATGATATATATATCAAAACTTATACTGATACTTGTCTTAGACTTATAATTATTAGAGGATCTCCCCAGAGGACATATATACTTGCACAGTTCCTTATAAGCGATCTTGAGACATACATATACTTAAACGGAGGTATTTATCACGTACTCATACTTCTATCTATCTTATACTGGTTTAGATCTCCCGTAGGAGTTACATAGCTTATGCTTATACAAAGATACTTATGACCGTATTAGTACTTATTTCTATCTCAGATCTCCCGTAGGAGTCTACGAAACTTATGCTTATACCGAGGTACCCTTAGGTACTACAAAGCTCATACTTATACCATAGGACTTATACTTATGTGCAGATTACATTTATTTGGAGTGCAGTAGGTACTCTGAGCAAATCTGGTATAGGTACTCTGGAACATATCTGAGAGGTGCAGTGGGTACATTCAGATCTTTACTATATTCATTTCTTTATTCTTATTCATTATTCAGAGTCTTATCATCTTATATTCCTATTGCATGTCAATATTTTTCATCTTTCGGTTCTATGATTTATTGCATTCTATGTACTATTACATATATCATTTCTTAGACTGTGTCTATATCATGTCTTATTTCATGTAGTATTTCACAGTACATCTTATACTTTTCATGTGTTGACTTAAAGCTAATGCTTTCATATATTATACTTTTCATATACCTTTCTCTTTTATCTACTATCTGTACTTTACTTGTTCATATCTTTTTCATGTACTATACTTTGTACTTTCCATATACTGTATTCATGTACTGTTCTTATACTATTTTCATATATCTATATTCATGTACTGTTCATTTCCTATACTGTTTTCCTGTTATACTTTTCATATGGCTTCCTCTTTTATATACTTGCATATGTTGTCATATACTTTCATATAATATTCATATACTGTACTTTTCATATGCTTTTCGTATACTATGCTTTTCATATACTATACTTGTTCATATAATATACTTTACATTTGCGTTTTCACTCTGACTATAGAATTTACATTCACGACAAATTCGAAAGGGAATCTCGTCATGTTTGTCATTCAGTAGCAATGTGATTACACATTTAATAGTATGAGTCACTTTGACTATAGAATTGACATTCACGACAGATTCGATAGGGAATCTGCGTCATGTTTGTCATTCGGTAGCAATGTGATTACATTTAATAATGAGTCACTTTGGTATAAATTGACATTCGCAGCCAGTTCGATAGGGAATCTCGTCATGTTTGTCGTTCAGTAGCAATGTGATTACACATTTAATAGTATGAGTCACTTTGACTATAGAATTGACATTCATTACAGATTCGATAGGGAATCTCGTCATGTTTGTCATTCAGTAGCAATGTGATTTCTTGTACTTGTATATTCCTATCATGTATGATTTTACTCATTCATATATCCATATATGTACCTATCGTTCGTGTACTTGTACTCATTACTATGCTTTGTCATCTTTTACTTCTCTCTATCGTTCTTAGCATTTATGCATTTCTATAATTTGTTCTTAGCATGTTCTATCTATTCTTTTAGGTATATCTATCATATAATCCTATATTCATATCATATTCATGTTTCATGAACATATCTATACATATTGCATTTCCTATACTTTCCTTATTTCATGCCTCTTACATATGGCATTTCATATACTTATACAGGAATACTAATGTATTCACACATCGATCATATATTCTAATCCCTCTATGAATCTATTTTTCTTAGAAATTGGAATCATTCCAATTGGATCATCCAAACTAAAGTTATGGCATTTTTATGCCTAACTAGTCAATTTACCGATTTTACCCGAGGGACAGTTTGAATTACTCATTTTCCAGTGTCTTGACTCTATATTTGACACTGGTTCTTTGTACTCCTTTAAATTTAAGGTGCTAAGGGTTCTCCTCCAATTGGAATCACCCAAATTGGAGCACCGAAACTCAAGATACGTCCGAAATAATCCGGACTACTCTATGCTTAAAAACTGATGTAGGAATTGGCTTGCACATAGCCTCACTTTGAGTGGATTGTTAGACCACTTAAAGTCCGAATTTGATGATGTCTATTTCTATATGTTTTGTTTTCCTTGAAGTCTATTTTAATTGGCCACTTGAATCATTCAAATCTGATAATCAATGAGAAAGTTATGGCTAAAATACGAAAACTGGTTGAAACAGGAAACAGAGTATCACATGTACCGGTACACCCCTAACATGTACGGTACATATTATTAAAGTAAACCAGAACCTAACATGTGCAGTACATGTTCCAAGGTGTCTGAGTACATGTCATCGAAAAGTGCCCCAGATTGTTTGTTTTTCTTCCATTTATCCATATTTTACAATTCAATACATAGTCCATATACACTTCAAAACCATTTCATATTCATCTTGATATCTCTTTTCTACTCAAATCCTCTTTCCTTCTTATCTTCTTTCAAACCTTTCCATGAATTTCTCCCAATACCATTCTAATATGGAGTTTATAACCATACTGATAAATACAAAGATTTGTTAAGGTTTGTTCCTAAACCACTAACTCAATTACTTGCAATTTAACATGAATCCATCCTCAAAGAGAGGATTTCATGAGCTTCTTGTACTATTTAAGGTTTTATCCACCTTACTTTCCATAATTATTGGGTTAGGATGAAATCCTAACAAACCCTAGGTTTGAGGCAAGAGACTAACCATTCAAAACCAAAGATCCACACCAAATCTCATAGAATCCATAATCAAGGTTAGTTTCATTTTCTTTTGGCCTTCCTTTCCTCTTCCTGCTTCTCTTCTTCTTCTCTTCCTCTTCCTCTTCTTCTCTCCTTCTCCCATCCGTTTTTGAGCTCTCACCAAAATGGAGACCAATTTTGGTCTTAAATCCCCTATCTCTCCTTAGGCCTTGTTTGGCTATCAAAAACCCATTTTTGGGTTAAGTTTCTTTATTTGCTTTTAAGCCCATAACTCCTTCTATTTATAAATAAACTTTCCTTTATTTCATTTTGGCCTCAAATCTTGTTAACTTATGACTTTTAAGTCCCTCTTTGGATAAATTACAATTTTATCCTTAAATCTTGTAAATTCCGGGTATCGTTTGTTTCGCATTTAACTCACAAAACATTCAAATTATGCTTACAAAATACCCTAAACATGTCGAAAACTGCTAGGGTATATTTTGGAGTGTTACACCATTCTTGGAAGATTGTCTTTCAAGGGCTACCCTTATAATATGCATAAGCATACACATTAGTTCCTTATTTGAGCCAATAGTCTATTTCATCATCAACTAGCAAATGAAAAGCCTAGATCCTCCCTTGAACATAATCCTATATTAAAGAACCCTTATTTGCCCAAATTACATGACAAATACATCAATGATGGAAGAGGACAAGTTTGCGGGATATTATTTCAAATTACAAAAAGGGATAAGAAGGGTTGAGAAAGGAAAACCAATTGAGATGACAAAGGATGAAAAGAATGAAGAAAAGAAGCTGTAAAAAGAAAAATATCAAGGTGGAATGAGTTTGGTCTTGTCACCTTCCTCCCTTGAGAAATTAAGTCCTTAGGGGTGTTCAACACCTAGTACCCTAATGCTAACTGGTATGGAAGTTGCTGACCCAAAGTTCGTTAAGGGGGGTAGAAATCTTAAAGGGGTAAAACATTGCACTATTCCAGAAACCTTGATAAAAGATGAAAAAAAGCTTCTAAGATAAGGAAAAGACTTTACAGTCTGAATATGGCCAAGAAAAATACTACAAGAGAGAGTATGCAGAAATATGCACCAAACCAAATAGGGATGTTAGAGAGTTGATATCAATGGGAAAATCAAGGGTGCATAATGAAGGCAAGTATGTCAAGTTGTAAGTGAAATTTGGGTAAAATTGAGCCTAAACTGTCCAATTATATACCCAATTGCCCAAGCCACACATTATAAGCCTAAAAGACCTAATTGATTCTGAAGGTGGTGTATGCTTACTGATGAGTCATAAACTCATCTATTTTTAATCAATTTTTTTGGCATCATTCTAGAAGTTTATGATTCATTTTAATGTTGAATTATGGAATATTCACCAACTTTTTGTCTTGCATGTTTTATATGAAAAAGAGAGAATTCCAGCAAGAAAATAAGAAAAATTGGCTAGGGCAACAAACTATGTCGTGACATAGTATTAGAATGTCGCAACAGAATTCCAATATAACCAGCAAAAGTATGTCACAACAAGGATCAAGCTAAGCGTGATAAAATAGTAGAACAATGAGACAAGTCAAGACAACGTTGTCATGACAGAGAATTTCTATGTTGCGACAGACATTCCATTGTATGTCAAGACTAAGGGAAATTTTATGTTACGATAGAAGAAAACTATGTCGTGACGCAACATTCAGAGCTAGTAATGAGAGACAAGAAGACTATGTCGTGACAGAGAAGTTTTATGTCGCGATAAACACAACATGAGGCTGAGGTGAATTTTGTTGCGACAAAGACAAATATTGTCGCAACAAAAGTTGAGAAAATTACAAAAAGAATGTTGCGACACATAAACGCATGTTGCAACATAATAAAGAACTGAAGGCAGAAATCTCTATCATGACAAAGGAAGATTATGTCGTAATAATAAAAATTGTTGAGTAAGAGATTTCTAGCGCTACAAAGAAGTTTTCTATCATGACCGAAAATGGAAGATAAGTGAGAGGAGCCAAGGCAAGTTTGTTATGACAAAGGATTCAATGTTGCAACAAAAAGTTCAGCCAGCGACAAGGAGTAAAGAAGACTCTGTCACGACATGGAAACAGTCTGTTGCGACACAGAGTTCAGTCTCAACAACACAATGCAACACAACTCTATCGTGACAAAGAAAAAGTTTGTCGCGAAAAAAAATCCATGCTACTAGGAGAAACTCTGTCTTGACAAAGAAAAGCCAGTCACAACATAAATTTAGAATAACAACAAAAAGAATGTTGCAACTAGCAACGACTGTTGCAACAAAGTTGAAGAGCTGGAGGACGAAATTTCTATCACAACAAAATACAACCATGTCGTGACATAAAACAGACAACTTTAATAGAACTATGTCATGACAAAGTCAAATTATGTCACGACAAAATCAAAGAAGATAACATGAAAATATATTGCAATAGGAAACTACTGGCTACGACAAGAGCTGGGCGACAAAGATGAAAAATTTATGTCGCGACATAATTTATTTTGTCACGACAAAGCAACCATTTTAGGCCAGAAATATTGGGATCCACAATTTGTGCCTTGAAGTGCGGCCCATCATTTAAAGCTCTATAAATAGACACATTTAGGGCACTATGCACAGCTTTCGAAAATCCAGGACTTTTGGGTAACCGAAGACTCTTTGTATATTATTTTTCTTTTATTTTATTTTAGTAGATCTCATTTTAGCATAGTTTTTAGTTAGTTTTCTGTTTAATTTCTGGAGAGTTGAGTAATGAACTGATGTGCAGCTTCGAGATGGAATCTATTGTAAAAATTTCTCTTTCACTACTATTCTACTTTAAATTGATATTTGGAAAATTCCGGAGTTCATTTATTTAAGTTCTTTTACAATTTCAGTGAATTTTCCTTATTAGTTAGTCACTGATATGTGTGAACTAGTTTTGGAAGATTGAGCTCCCTCTGGGAATGGGTCGATGGTGATTGTTATTTTTCCGCTCAAAATGGAAGAATGCCTTTGATAGAAATATTGAATTTATTTGAGTGGTATTATTCTTGAACTTAACTGTTCCAAGTACTAGTATCGTGTACCTAAAAACAAAGAACCGTATCTTGCTCTGATTTCCAGGAGGCCCTTTGCATGACACAGAGATGGAGAATCTTGAGGGTATGGAGCAGTCCCTTGTGGGTATGGTAGACTAATACTTTAAAACTAATGAACTCTGAAAGATTACTCAGATAAATCACTAACTTATCCATTTTATGCGGATAGTGGGATGAATTATCAGTTTAATCGCTCAGAGGTTTCTCATCTTTCCGATAAAATGATTCTGATCCTGTGTTAGCATAGATCTAATCAAGGAGATGGAGAATTTCATCAGCAGTGAAGGATGAGGTGCCAATTAAATTGGATAAGGCTTTCAATATCCTATATATGGGGGCAAGAATTCTCCAGTCCTAAGATTTGGGTGTGAAGTACTAAAAAAGAAAAATACCCAAATCTTAGAAAGAGGATTATGTCTTACAAGTAACTGATTTGACCCATGAGTCCAAAAGGAACATGAATCTCTAATTAGTGAAAGGTATGGTTAAGAGAGAAATCAAAACTATACTACAATGCATCTTTGACAAATTCAGCTTTCCAACTTATGGCTTAGCTATGATTCAAAATGATGTAGAAATTGACAATTATTCATTGGTCTATTTCCCAGTGTTGTCTCACTTAGTGAACTCTCAAATCCACTTTTATTTATTTATTTTTTATGTATACTAGTGAAATTATTTTAGTATTATTTTATTAGTTCTCTGATCATTTTAACATTTGAGTTCAAATAGTAAGGATCTTGAGTAGTTGAGGTAGTTAGTCTCTTGATTTATCATCAATCCTCATGGTAACGATATCTAGACTTAAAAATTCACTTTTATTACTTATACGACCTGTGCACTTGCAGTGATTCAGACCAAACACAACTTTTAATGAATCCATTTTACAAGAAGGGCAAACACATATTTTCATCATATAAAAGTCAACAAGTTTTTGGCGCCGTTGCCGGGGATTAGATAATAGTCATTTGGTGGCAGTGTCATAACTTTGTATATATAGTTTGGTAAATTTGGTCTATACATATATCAGTTAACAAGTTTTTGGCGTCGTTGTCGGGGATTAGATAATAGTCCTTTGGTGGCAGTGTCATAACTTTGTATATACAGTTTGGTAAATTTGGTCTATACATATATTAGTCAACACTTACATTAGTGGAGATTAATATAAAAAACAAGCATATGGAACTTTAAAGAATAAAGGAGAAGTATGCTATCTGAGTATTATCCCAGAAGATTAACTAATTTTCCATAGAAGAAGAGAGAAGACCATCACACACTCATAAATCAGGGTTAAATAATTAAATTGTTTACACTATAGAAATTATCTGGCAGTTTAGTGAACTTAATTGAAAATCTTCTCAATTCTAGATTGGAAACATATTTAGAAATAGTTTTACAACTAACCTATGTTCCTGCCAAATTGTGGATTCAACAGAAAAATGTCCTTAAAAATAAAAGCTAAATTGTTTGAGGACAAACAAAATTTTCTTTTCTTTTCTTAGGGACAAGAAAAGTTTGGGGGAATTTGATGAGTCATAAACTCATTTATTTTTAATCCATATTTCTAGCACATTTTAGAAGTTTATGATTTTTTTTGTGTTGAATTATGGAATATTTACCAACTTTGTGTTTTTTAGGTTTTAAAAGAAAAATAGACAATTCCAGTAAGAAAAACAGAAAATTGGCCAAGGGCAGAATTCTTTGTAGCGACATAGTTCAGAATGTCGCGGTAGAATCCCAATAGAACAAGGAGAAGTTATGTCTTAATAAGGATCAAGTTGAACTTAAGCTGTAACACCCCAAAATATACCCTAGTCGTTTTCGACATGTTTAGGGTATTTTGTAAGTGTAATTTGAATGTTTCGTGAGTTAAATGCGAAACATGGAAACGAGACAGAGGATTACAAAACTTAAGGGACTTCAATTATAATTTGTCAAAGACCAAGAAATAATAGGAATTGTTGTGTAATTCCTAGAAGATTAGGGGCAAAAATACAATAAAGGAAATTGAAAGCCAAATAGTCAAGTTGAAGGACTAAGTTGCAAAAGTAAACTTAACCAAAATGGGTTTTTGGAGGGAATAAACATGGCCTTAATAAATCCATGTTTTAAGGGACCCAAAATTGGTCTCATTTGGGGAGGAGCAAACCGTGAAGAGAGGAAAAGAGAGAAGAAGAGAAGAGGAAGAGGAAGAAGAGAAGAGGAAGAAGGAGGAATCAAGCCAAGGTATGGAACTTTGGATTTTTGTATGGAAACTGAACCTAAGCATGGATCTATGGGATTTTGAATTTGTATGGTTAATGGCTGTTTCCAAAAGCTAGGATTTGATAAATTGCATCCTAACCTTGGTGTAGAAAATAGGGTTGGTAAAACCCTATATGGCACAAGATGGTTATGGAATCCTTCATTTGAGGATGGATTCATGTTAAATTGAAAATAATTGAGTTAGGGTTTAGAACAAACCTTAACAAATCTTTGTATTTGGTTTGTGTATGGGTTATAACCCATATTAGAATGGCTTTGGAAGTGATTCATGAAAGAATTTGGAAGAAAGATATCCATTGAAAGATGATCTGAGTATAATTGAGGATATAAGATGAATTTGAAATGATTTGGAAGTGTATATGAAGTATAGATTTGGTTTGGGATGGAAAAGTGCATGAAAAATGGGAGAAAATACACATTCTGGGCACTTTTCGGAGACTTGTACCGGTACACTTTGAACTTGTACCGGTACACTTTGTGTTCTGGCCATTTTTGGCCAATGTGTACCGGTACACCTTAGGGGTGTACCGGTACACCCTGTTCTGCTTTCCCAATTTCGACCAGTTTTCGTATTTTGGCCATAACTTGGTCATTTCTTATCTGATTTGAGTGATTCAAGTGGCCAATTAAAATAGACTTCAAGGAAAATCAAACCTAAAGAAATAGGTATCGTAAAATTCTGGCTTTAAGTGGCCCAAAAATTCACTCAAAGTGGGGCCATGTGCAAGCCAAATTCGATTCAGTTTTTGAACATAGAATAGTCCTGGTTGTTTCGAGGACGTGGCAGGTTCGGTGCTCCAAATTGGGTGATTCCAATTGGAATGAATATAGAACCTTAACTTTAAATGGTAAAAGAACTAGTGTAATATCCAAATATGAAGTTAGAACCCCGGAAAAATTAGTAATACGAACTGTTTCTAATTGTATTGGGTAAGAAAAGCAGGTGGTTTGGCATGAAAATGTCATAACTTTAGTTTGGATGATCCGATTGGATTGATTCCAATTCCTAAGTAAAGTAGATTCATAGAGGAATAAGTATATATGAATAAGTATACATGAATAAGTATACATGAATGAGTATACGTGAATGAGTATACGTAAATAAATTTATGAATAAGTATACATGAATGAGTATACGTGAATGAGTATACGTAAATAAATTTATGAATGAGTATACTTGAATGAGTATATGAAATGAGACATGATTGAATATGTGAATGAGTATATGTGATTGAGTATACGTAAATTAGTATGTGAACGAGTATACGTGAATGAGTATACGTAAATGAGCATATGAATGAGTACACGTGAATGAGTATACGTGCATGAATATATGAATAATATACATGAATGAGTATACGTGAATGAATATATGAATAAGTATACATGAATGAGTATACTTGAATGAGTATAAATGGGAATTAGAACATGAATAAATCGTGAATGAGTATATGAAATAAGTACATATATTGAGTATATCTTTGAAAAGATAATACGAAAGTGATTATGAAATTGAGATGGGATATTTGGAAACCGAATGAATGTGAATAATAATAAGGACGGGATTCATCAAACGGAATCCGTCATAAATGTGAATATGAAGGTGAATATGGAATCGAAATGTGATATTTGAAAACCGAATGAATATGAATGATGATAAAGACGGGATTCATTAAACGGAATCCGTCATAAATGTGAATTAATTGATATATCAGATAGGCAGCCTTCACGGGATGTCTAGTCGGCATCAGTCACTACAAGGCACCCGAAATTGTCAATGTCCCACTTGGCGGGATGCACCAATCGGCATCCGTCATGATGGCGTATGGCATTGAAGAAATGTCCCACTTGGCGGGATTCACCAACTGGATCCGTCATGATGGCGTATGACATTTAAGTGATACCACATGTCGGGATGCACCAAACGGCATCCGTCATGATGGGAGAACTGAATAATTGATACCACGTGTCGGGATGCACCAAACGGCATCCGTCATGATGGGAGAACCGAGTAATTGATACCACGTGTCGGGATGCACCAAATGGCATCCGTCATGATGGGAGAACAGAATAATTGATACCACGTGTCGGGATGCACCAAACGGCATCCGTCATGATGGGAGAACTGAATAATTGATACCACGTGTCGGGATGCACCAAACGGCATCCGTCATGATGGGAGAACCGAGTAATTGATACCCGTGTCCGGGATGCCAGCGGCATCCGTCGCGATGGGAGAATGCGTCATGATGGAGAACCCGGAATAATTGATACCACGTGGCGGGATGCACCAAACGGCATCCGTCATGATGGGAGAACCGAGTAATTGATACCACGTGTCGGGATGCACCAAACGGCATCCGTCATGATGGGAGAACCGAATAATCGATACCACATGTCGGGATGCACCAAACAGCATTCGTCATGATGGGAGAACCGAATAAGTAATACCACATGTCGGGGTGCACCAAACAGCATCCGTCATGATAGGAGACCAAATTGTAAAATGTGTGGGCACATTACCGAATGATAATAAGGGCGAGATTCATTAAACGGAATCCGTCGAAATGTAAAATTAAATAGTGGCGAAATAACTAGCAATGACGAGTGTAAATGGGATTTTTATGTGTATGCTTAAATCATAAATTGAATTATGTAATTGGATTATTGCATTGAAATGCATGTTGTGATATTATAAATGATGTAAAATGAAAGCATCACGAAAATTAATAGCATGAGTTTATGTGGATAAAGTGGCATTATCTTGTAAATGCATGTTATTAAGTGTGAATGTTATGGGTCTTTTGAATTTGTAAATGGTCATGGGATTGCCCGAAAAGAAGTGCTTTCGCTTAATTAAAAAGGTCTGAAATAGAATAACATAAACAACATGTTTTGGAAAGATAATTGAAAATGTCGAATGTAAGGACTCTGACTTGGATCCATGGCCAAGGTCAGTCGGGGATTCGAATTCATAACACTTTGAGAAACAAAATTTAATAAAACCAAACAAAATGTTTTGATTGAAAATGTCGGAGTAAACCGGGCTCCGGCTTGGATCCATGCCGAATAAGTCGAGTTCGAATTTCGACACTTTTGAAAACAAAAATTTAATATAATGAAACAAAATGTTTTAAAGCGGGCATCCGGATCATGAAGAAGCGTGTTGCTAAAGGGAGTTGATTAATGGTTTGGCCGTGATAGTGATAAGAGTCTAATGTAGTAATTATTAGTACGATTTGACCTTGTATGAAATTGATATGACTTGATGCATTCGGAGTTGCCATTGTAGATGTATAAATTGTTTTGAATATGATCTGATAGGCCATACATGTAGAAGATATGAATTGAAACTTGTAAGACATGGCCACATGGAAGTGATCTGACCGAGTGAAAATATTATGGAATCTAAAGGATAAAATCTACATGTATAATATGATATGAGTTAGAAGTCACATAACAATGAGCTTGCGTTAATTGCATAAGGAAAGTAAATGTAAAAGATAGTGGCCCGATTATTGTTGTCGTTCGTTCACGTGCATATGTTCCCACTAAGCGTAAAACCTTGCGGGTGTTCAATCGGGTGTAGTGCGAAGAGGAGATAAAGAGGGCGGGGACGTTCACGCGTGCAGACCATCTCAGAGATAGAGGTGTTAACTCTAACTGCTTGTTTTCCGCAATCTCTGATGTTTGTATTAGATATGTACATGTATAAGTAATTGTATAAGTAATTGGGACTTAGCATATGTGTAGAGATTTTAATGGATACCACTCCGATGGTAGTCCCTTTGTATATGTAAATGATTTTTGGTTAATACAAAAATTGTTTGTATACCCACAAGTATAAGTTAAGCTCTGAAGAAAAAAATAAATAAATAAATAAAGAGTCCTAGTATATGGTTTTGCACCCCGAAGCCGGTTCGGATTCGCCAATCGGGTCGGACCAGGAATCGGGGCGTGACATAAGCCATAAATGAAGACTGTGGCGACATAGTTTTAGATAGACTAATTGATTTATGTCGTGATAATGGAGAAGTTCATGAACAAGAATGTCATGACATTCTATACTCTGTATCGACATTGATCTAGCAAAGGGCAATGGAATTTTGTCACCACAAAAGACAACTCTATCGTGACAAAAAAATGGTAAAACAATGAGAAAAGTCAAGATAATGTGCCTATGACAAAGTTTTCTATGTTGCGACATACACTTTAGCTTATGACAAGACCAAAGACAAATTATATGTCGCGACAGAAGAAAACTATGTCACGACACAACAGTCAAAGTCAACAATGAAAGATAAGAAGACTTTGTCGCGATAGAAAAGTTTTATGTCGCAACAAACACAACTTAAGGTTGAGGTGAACTTTGTTGCGACAAAGATGGCTATTGTCGCAACAGAAATTGAGAAGAATTACAAGAAGAATGTTGTGACACGTAAACTTTTGTTTTGACATAATATATAACTGAAGGTAGAAATCTCTGTCGTGACAAAAGAAAATTATATCGCGACAATAAAAGTTGTTGAGTAAGAGATTTCTATCGTGACGGAAAAGTTTTACGTCACTATAGAAAATGGAAGAGAATTGAGACTAGACAGGATAATTTTTTCACGACAAGGATTTCACTGTTGCAACAAACAGTCCAGCCAACAACAAGAATCAGAGAAGAAAATATTGTCGCGACAAAGAAAAAGTCTATCGCGACACAAAGTTCAACCTTAACAGTGCAAGACAACAAACTCTGTCGCGACAATGTTTTTCTTTGTTGTGACAAAGGTTGAAAAGAATCACAAGAAGAATGTCGCAACATTCCTTACTATGTAGCGACAATGAATAAAGAACTCAAGGCAGAATTCTTTGTCACAACAACTGGAAGTTAGGTCGCGACATAAATCAAAGAGAAACGCTTGGAAGTGAATAGAAGAGTGTCGCGACATAGTCGGAAAAAGAAAGAGTTAGATTATGTTACAACATTTCAAAACTCTATCGCGACATAAAACACGAAGAAGACTAAGAAACTATGTCGTGACACAAAAATTCTATGTAGCGACACAAAGTAGCGTAACAGAAGGAAACTCAGTCGCGACAAAAATTTTTTATGTTGTGACATAATATTCAAGAATTCAAGCTGCAAGGCATCTAAGAATTGTCGTGACACAAGACACCCCTGTTATGACAAGAACAAGACTACTTCAACATAACTCTATCACGACATAGAAAACTTTGTCGCGGAATAGTTCAAGAAAAGGGCACAAATTATGTCGTAACAAAAACTGAAGACCACAACAAGAGATGGGGAACAAAGATGGAAACCATGTCACGACACAATTTTCTTTGTCGCGACAAAGCGACCATTTGGGCCATAATTTTTGGGATCCACAATTTCAGCCTAGAAGTGTTGCCCATCATTTGAAAATCTATAAATAGACGCATTTAGGGCACTGTGCGGAGCTTCTGCAAAACCAAGAACTTATTGGTAACTAGAACTCCTTTGTATATTATTTTTCTTTTCTTTCAAGTAGTTTTAGATTAGCATTTCAGTTAATTCTTTTTTGGGATTGAACAGTGATCTGGTGTAAAGTTTTGAGTTGGGTTCACTGTAAAAATTTTAGTTTTCATTACTGTCTGACTTGAATGAATTTGGAAAATTTCTAGAGTTCATTTAATTCAATTCGCTTGCAATTTCAGTGAATTTTCCTGATCAACTAGTCACTATTAGTTGCAATCCAGTTTTGAAATACTGAGCTTCCTCTGGGATTAAATCTATGTTCGTTATTGTTTTCTGCT
This sequence comes from Tetrastigma voinierianum, assembly GCA_016808115.1. Taxonomy (NCBI): domain Eukaryota; kingdom Viridiplantae; phylum Streptophyta; class Magnoliopsida; order Vitales; family Vitaceae; genus Tetrastigma; species Tetrastigma voinierianum. The sequence goes on along the minus strand of JAEQBH010000173.1, from coordinate 5,652,940 downwards.
CAACTTAAAAGAATGTCACAGTTCAAAATCTTGAATTTATTTAATTGGTAATTTTCTGGAAGTTACATGTTCAAAATATTAATAGTTTGTACCTAAAAGAATTTGTATCTTTCTACGATTTCAGCCATCATTGACATAGAGACGGAATTCTAAGAGTATGGAATGAGTTACTTAGGGGTATGTTAGACTAATATTATAGAACTAATGAACTCTTAAAGATTACTTTGATAGATCACTAACTTACTCATGGTGTGAGGATAGTTGGATGATGTATCAATTTAATTTATGGGAGGTTTCTCCTCAATCTAATGGAAGGATCTTGATCCCATGTTAGCAAAGTTCTAATCAAGGATATAGAGAATTTTATTAGATTCGATGGATGAGTTACCAATTAGATTGGATGGGAAAACTGTAATATCTGTCTATAGAAATGAGAATTCTTAGTCCTAAGATTTGGGTGTGAAGTATTGAAAATGAAAAATACCTAGATTTTAGAAAGAGGTTTCAATTCTACAAGTAACTGATTAGACTCATGTATTCAAAAGGAATATGGATCTCTAATTAGCGAAATGTATGGTCAATGAAGAAATCCAAAATATATTATCTTGCATCTTTGATAAATTCATATTTCAACTAATGGCTAAGCTATGTTATAAAAAAATGATGTAGAAATTGATAATTGTACACTAATGTAATTCCTAGTGTTAACTTTCTTAGTGAACTTTCCAATCCAATTATTTTAAAAAATTTTATACATAGTTATGGAACTTTATTTAGTTTTTACTTTTATGTTAGTTAGAACCAAACCATTTTTAACTTTGGGTTAAATGTGAGGATCTTGAGTAGATGGAGTAATTGATGTTTAGAATTCTCATAAATCCTAAATGAGATGATAAGCGGACAATCCTTTTATTACTTGAATGACCTGTAAACTTGTAGTAATCTAAACCCAAAACACATTTTTTAATGGTAGCCTTCTCATCAAAGGCAAACAAAGTATTTTATAATTTCAGTCAGTAGTCAATCAAGTTTTTGGTGCCTTTGATACAAGAACTGATTAGTTCTTGGTGGTCATACCAGAAGTTTGACACCTACTAACTTCATCATATTTAGTTAATTTGGTCTTCAATTATTAGTCTGTTTTTGGTCTATGTAAAAATCAGTCAAACAACAGAATAAGGTGAAATTTTTGATAAATGTAATGCATCACAATATGGGGGACACTTTGCAAGAGATAGAACATCTAAAAAGATTCTCTAGTCAGGTTTTTATTGGCCAACTTTATTCAAAGTCTATTCTGAATGGGTAAAGAACTATGACAGATGTCAGAGAATAGGGCACCATAAATAGAAAAAATGAGATGCCTCTACAAGGAATCCTAGTGGTGCAGATTTTTTTATGTTTGAGGGATAGACTTCATGGGACCTTTCCCACCTTCATTTAGAAATTTATACATTCTCCTTGCTGTGGACTATGTATCCAAATGGGTGGAAGCAATAGCTTATCCCATAAATGATGCCAACACGGTTGTGGGGTTTATTCTAAGAAATATATTTAGTAGATATGGAGCCCTAAGGATAATCATTAGTGGTGAGGGAAGCCATTTTGCAAACAAGTTGTTTGCAAAACTCTTGAGCAGATATGAAGTTAGACATGTTATGGGATTGGCTTATCACCCTCAATCAAGTGGGCAAGTGTTCGGTTATTTGCATGTATATAAATTTTGGCATAAAAAGCAACCAAATCCACAAGTGTACGGATCACAAGTAATATAGTGACTTTTTAATTAAAAACCTAAAGTATCGAACCCACAGGGAAAAAATGGTTTAAATGGGAATTAAGTACCCCGTCTACTAAAGAAATTCACTATCTAAGCGATATGGCTGATTGGGATGATGATTAACTATGACTTAAACTAAATTAAACTAACCTCAAATTGCAATTAAACAAGTTCTAAAGTCTTATGAGATCTAAACGTTATGATTTCCTAGTTTTTCTCTAAATCAAGCATGATCGGCAAACAAAGGTACAAGAGACATGTGTATAAGTTTGTGCAAACCTATAGCTAAGTATACAGCTGTATGGTCAACTAATTTGGTTTTCATATCAGCTATCTCTTACATGATTCAAATGTCAAGAACAACACAATTAGATGTCATCATAGGCATGCCAAATGTTTCACAGCAAACCCACAAAAACAAAAACAACCTAAAATGAAAAAAATTAGCCTAAAAACTGAAAACCTATAAAAGAAAATAAAACAAATAAACAACTGAAAGAAAACACTAAAGATAGGATCATTGAAGCTACTGGAAAATTTTAAAAATAGAGGGAAATCCCCCCAATACCCCCAAACTTAAAATATGCATTGTCCTCATTGTATTAAATATAAAAGTAAGAACAAAGGACTCCCCTAGATGATCAATTGTGATCATTGGGCCCGGATGTGGTGGGTCATGATGAAACTCCCTTAATAAGGTTTGACTTCAATGTATTGAAAAACACAAACAAATAAACATTTAAAATAAAATCAACATGCAACACATACGACAAATACTATAAACAAACAACTAAAATACTAAATGGATAAAAATCCTTATTTTTTCTTGGGGTGCCTCCTAAGTGCTGCTCCGTTTTTAGAGTCCAGCTAGACTCATCAAAACGGGATGTGGGTGGTGATTTTTGCCTTCATCCTTTCCAAGTGAATGATGCTATTTTCTTCTATCCCTCCCTAGGAAGGAGTAATAGCACTCATGTAGTTGTTTGAGCACTATTTCTTTAAATGATTTAAGCATTTTGTCCTAAAGCATTGGTTTTTGAACCTTTTCTATCACCAAGGTGATTTCTTCCACTGATTAGTGCTCAAAAAGTGCTACTTTGAATCCTATTTATTGCAAGTTTTGAGCACTTTTTGTGTACTAATCAGCGTAATTAACCCGATTTGCACATTAAGGTCCCTGCTATTCTACTGATTGCATTTTGTGGCTAATTTTGTAGTTTTTGCAAGCTATTTATGCCAAAATTGTTGAGTCGATCCAAGCACGAAGAATTCGAGTCGAACTCGGCATTCTGGTCGAGAAACTAGAAGGAAGAAGACAGAAAATGCATGAAAATGGAGCAACTGAGAGATTTTGCGGGTGCAAGAATTTCTCAACGCAAAATTTCGTAGGATTGAATTTCGCAACTGCGAAATTTGCTTATCTGCCACTTGTTCATCATGCACCCTTTATTCACTTCCTCAGCTATTCACTTTCACCTTTTTGATGTTTGACTCCCTTTTGTCACCTTTTGGTTTTCTTCCTTTTTTGCCCCCATTGTAATAGTGTTTGCTATGTTATTTTGGTAATTTATGTAAAGGGGTTTGGCTATAAAAGCCCACAGGACAAAGCCTTTGTATAGCTATCTTCTCCATTAATAAAATTCTAAATGGGTTTTCCGGGTTGCTTTACTTTCTCCGTTTTCTTTCCTTTTCTTTTACTTTCGGCTCCAGACACCCTTGAGGATGTTAGCTCCAAGGGATGGTTAACTAGAAACCTTCCTCCTTAAAGGAGAAGAATTTACTTCGATCTCGGGATCACGAAGAAAATGGTAGTGGGTTCCATATTAACTCAACAGGTAGCCCACTTTGCTATTCTTTATTCTCCCTTTTTAGCCTTAGGTTTTGATCCCTTTTGAGTAATCTTGAATTGTTATTACTTGGTAAGCTTTTGGGCTCATTGGATGCTTAATGTTGATCCATTGATGTTTGTTAGTTATCATTTATGATCCATTGTAAGGCGAGTCAAGGTGATTTGTGTTTTAATGAATGAGAGCTTTAATGGCCGGTGGATGCCATTTTTAAAGAGATTTAATGAGGGTTAGGTTTTATAGCTAAATGAAGATCCGGTTCGGGAGATGACTATAGGTCATCCTCCCCAACGTGAAATGACCCTGGAGACCCTCAGTTGCCCTGGGAATCTAACCCTAGTGACCTAACACTTCAAGGAGTTCTATTTTATATTTTACATTTTATTTTTCAGTTTGCAAACCAATTACCTCCACTATTTTTATCACTACCTTAAAATCCAAATTAAATTCACCATTTTGGCCTTCTTGTAAATCACTTGTCTTGAAAAACCCATCCACGAGTCGACCACTAGAACCGCTATGTTGCGGTAGCTTTGCTACGGTAGTAGGAGGAATTTAGGATATAAATTTTGTTGATTCCGGAACACCTACTGTGGCATGAATCAAATGGCGTCGTTGCCGGGGATGGTGCTTAAGTGCAATTGATGAGCAATTGAACACTTGTGATCCTCATCACAAGATCTGGTGAATTTTCTTTTATTTTTTTGTTTACTAGTTTCTTGGTTTGTCAATTTTTCTTCTCTGTTTATTTATTTTTAGTTAACATTACCCCTTTTGGGTAGAATTGTTTGTCTTATTTTCCCTGTTTTGTGTTTTCTCTGTTCGTGGTGCAGGAGTACATTTTCTAGTGGATTAAAAATTAAGAAGGTAGGTTGATTAAAGTCAGAGTTCTTTAGGAGCCTAATATTGAATTGGAAATTAGTTTGAGGTCAATGGAATATCTAGAGGAAGAACAACAAAGTCAGCAGCCCTTGGAGAGAAATCTAAATGCATATAAGTCCATGAGGGACTATAGAAACCCTCCATGGATGAGTGTGCCCTCATGTATGGTGCCTCAAACAAACACACCATATGGAAATTCTTACAAACCTAGTGAGAGGAACCACCTAAACCTCTCAAGGGGACAGTAAGCACCTCCTGCTTCTTCACCTCAGTCTCAACCACCACAGTCGATCTCTCCAATTGAGTAAGCAATACTGAACCTTACCAAGCTGGTGGGTGACATTGTGGAAGCGCAGAAGACATTCAATGCCCAATTAAGGAAAAGAATTCATACTGTAGAGAACTCTCTGAACCAAAAATTAGATGGGCTTCAAAAGTGAAGTGATAGAAATTTGACAACGCAAAAATTAGAGTGTTCAGAGAAATTTGACAACCTGCAGAAATCAATTTCAAGGCTTGCCAATAAGCATGATCATCAAGAGGAAGAAAATTCAGAGGGAGAGTGCCTGATTGACACTATTTTGGGTGAGCAGACTCAACTACAGCAGCTTCAGGAGGAATTGATGCAGGAACCAGTAGAAGCTCCTGAGGAACTGCCAGCAGGGGAAGCAGGGGGGGCGCAGAGGAAAGGAAGTAGGGGAGGAACCTTAAACGTTTATCCTTCACCCAATCCCCATAAATTTGGATCCTAGTGCCATTGCCCAACCCCAAAACAGCCCACTACCAGTGTATATCCTGCCTACACTTGTAACATAATCCACACCCAAAACTCCTGCTGCTAAAACCAAGGCCAGTCCATCACTACTTGTGCAAAACTTAAAGAAGTTAGTGGCCTCTGCTCAAGCCTTTGCCACTACTTCAAAGACATTAGCAGCTGTTCACACTGCATGGCATAGCGGATGGTTTGGGTGGTGGTTTAGGTTTGGAGCACCTGGACCTTAGCATTTCTAAGCTCCCACTTTAGTTCAAATAGCCTCAATGAAAGCCCAGTTTGGGGAGGCTCAGTCTCGCTCACTTTTTGTTTTAATTTTCCTGCTTTATTTTATTTTATTAGTTATTTTTTCATTTTAGATTTTCTCTAATTTTAAGTTAATCTTTGTTTCTAGCTTATTTTTCATTTTTCTATATATATTTTTTAATTTTTTTAGTGTTTATTTTTGCAGGTTTTTGATTCGTTTCTACAGTAGAAGGCAAAACCAAAAATTTAACTAAATTTGTGGAAACTCTGAAAATTCGCGACCTTTACTGTATTACAAATTTTTTTGTTTTATTTTGCTTCATTTTGTCAAATTAACGGTCTACTATTCCATTTTTGTCTTTTATGATATATATATATATATATATATATATATATATATATATATATATATATATATATATATATATATATATATAAAATAATAATAATAATAAAATAAAATATTTAAGTTTTATTCGTATATATATATGTATAAAAAAATTTTGGTCTTTGAAAATATTTGTAAAATAAAATTTTTTTTATTTTTTTTCAAAAAAAAAAAATCGCACGGTTGCGAGAATTTGCAACCATCACTCCCAATTTCGCAACCATTTTGTTTTGGCCATAACTTTTCATTAGAACTCTGATTTTGGTAATTTTGGTACCGATTGGAAAGATTAAGAATTATCAATCTATCAATACCAAAAGAACACTTTTGAAATTTTTATAAAAGAGAAATTTTCAAATTCTCCAATTGGTCACTTTTTCCTCTGAACAACTTTTCGCCTATTGTTTGGAGAGCAAGATGGGTGGATCAGAATCATCAGTGGAAAGCTTGAAGGTCTCCTGTCGCGCGAGTACATCTCATCAGGAGGTAGCACTTCCTCCCTAACCAATCCAGCCCCATTACTTGGACGTGGAACCATTTGGTTGGGGAGAGTTAGTGAAAGGAAGTGGCATTCTACATGTTTTGTTTCCATTTTGAGAAAGCCTATTTTGTTAAGTTTAATGACTTTCTATTTAGTTTCCTTTTGTCTAGTTGTTTGTTTTGTTTGTGAAGCTGTTAGTTTCTTTTTGAAAAGCTAAAATATAGTCTTTTTTTTTTATACACACTTTACAGCTTGCACTTCCAGTTTTCAAAATTGCACCCCATATTTTTGTGTGTTTTGCCTAGCACAACGATTTGAAAAAGAGTGGGGAAACCTTGTCAATTCTATTGATGTTAGATTGGTTCCATGCCTGGTTGAGTGAATGATCAGTTGAACTCTTGTTGCTTTCGAACCTTTTTCTTCCACCTCTAGTTAACCACACAAGGTGCACATCAGGTTTCAACAATAGGCTGAAGAACTGCCTAACCTCCTAAACTTTGCAAAACCTACCCTAGTTTCATTGATTACCTTTAATAGGTTAAGGACCCCCATGAATAGAAGTCCAATGTGTCTTCCAAAGCTAAAAGAAGAGAAAAGAAAAGAAAAAGAAAGAAAAGAAAAAGAAGAAAAATTGCAACGCTTTGCCTTGAAACAGAGCACGGTCAGGGAACCATCAGAGAATCTTTGGCTGGTGCCTGACAGGCGGTTGGGGCACTTGACTTAGTGCTCGCTACATGGGTGGATGGGTGAGGTTTAGCCAGTTGTAGGTGCTAGAGTTTCGAAATCATTCAGAGTCTGGGGCAAAACCTGAAGAGTTAGTGGTCGAAAGATCCTTATGACTTGGTGCCCTAAGGCTTAGTTGGTTGGGAGTCATCGTAGATCCCCGTTACATGGACTTTGGTGAGGTCGATTCCTCAGCATTGCACCATACAAGCACAAAAGAGTTGTGGAATAAGAGTGGGTCCTGATCTATTTGGGTTGGCTAATTGTCTAGGTGGAGCGTGGCTTGGTTGGTGGTGAGTGCGATTCGGCCCGGTTTATTGTTGAGGCTGATCAAGCGAACACTTAAGTTTTGTGGAAGTTTGCGGTTGGAGTCATCGAGGATGGAGGCTCTTTTGATACTCCAGTGCGTATGTAACCATTCATTCTCTCGACATAGTTATTGAACGGTTTGCATTGATTCTTGCAGGGTTAGGCATTACTCATTCACACCCTTTTTGAATTACCATTTTTGTAAATATGATTTTGATATTTTTTTGCATGCTCTTTCTTTCTTTCTTTCATTGCTAAGGGACTAGCAATGTATAGGTTAGGGGGTGTGATTAGTGCTCAAAAAGTGCTATTTTGAATCCTGTTTATTGCAGGTTTTGAGCACTTTTTGTGTACTAATCAGCGTAATTAACCCGATTTGCATATTAAGGTCCCTACTATTCTACTGATCGCATTTTGTGGCAAATTTTGTAGTTTTTGCAAGATATTTATGCCAAAATTGTTTAGTCGATCCAAGCATGAAGAATTTGAGTCGAACTCAGCATTGCAGATAAGAAACTAGAAGGAAAGAAGAGTAGAAAATGCATGAAAATGTCGACCTTTACGGAAATTTGCAGTGCGAAAATTTTACAACTTTCTGAAATTTGCTTCCTGCTTGCCATTATTCACCTTTCCTGCTTTTTTGACGTTTTGACTCCTTTTTGTCACCTTTTGGTTTTCTTCCTTTTTTGCCCCCATTGTAATAGTGTTTGCTACGTTATTTTGGTAATTTGTAAAGGGGGTTTGGCTATAAAAAGCCCCAAGACAAGCACTGTATAGCTATCTTCTCCATTAATAAAAATTCTGGGCGAGAGTTTTCCAGCCGCTTTACTTTTCTCCCATTTTCTTTCCTTTTCTTTTACTTTCTTGGCTGCCAAACACCCCTTGAGGATGACAACTCAAGGGATGGTTGGCTAGAAACCCTTCCTCCTTGAAGGAGAAGGCTGCTAGGTCTGCGGGATGCGGGGCGGTTGTGGGTTCCATGTTAACTACGCATGTAGCCACTTTGCTTCATTCTTGTTCTCCATACAACCTTAGGTTTTGATCCCTTTTGAGTCATCTTGAATGGTTATTACTTGGTAAGCTTTTGGGCTCATTGGATGCTTAATGTTAGATCCATTGATGTTTGTTAGTTATTATTTATGATCCATTGTAAGGCGAGTCAAGGTGATTTGTGTTTTAATGAATGAGAGCTTTAATGGCCGGTGGATGCCATTTTTAAAGAGATTTAATAAGGGTTAGGTTTTATAGCTAAATGAAGATTCGATTCGGGAGATGACTATAGGTCATCCTCCCCAACGCGAGGAAATGACCCTAGAGACCCTCAGTTGCCCTAGGAATCCAACCCTAGTGACCTAACACTTCAAGGAGTTACTATTTTATATTTTTACCTGTTTTATTTTCAATTTGCAAACCAATTACATCCACTGTTTTTATCACTACCTTAAAATCCAAATTAAATTCACCATTTTGGCCTTCACTGTAAATCATTTGTGCGAAGAAAACCCATCATTGAGTTCGACCCTAGAACCGCTATACTGCAGTAGCTTTGTTACGGCAGTAGGAGGAATTTAGGATATAAATTTTGTTGATTCCGGAACACCTAATGTGGCATGAATCATCCACCTCTTTACCATCAATCAATTTCTCACCATCTAACTCCCCTTTATAGAGCACACTTGTCTGACTTCTCTCCAAACCTTCCTTTTGAGTGAAATCACACATATCCTCATCAATTGGTGGGGGCAGACTAGGCACTATTTTGCATAACGACTCCTCATGCACATCTCCCCAAAGAATATTTTCCAGAACTATCTTCTCAATTTCATCGTTCATTTTTTCCGTTTCTTTCTTACTTTCTAGCTCTTCAACTTGGTAAAGCCCTTCCCTAGTATAAATGTTATTTCTCCTAGTGTGGGCTCCCATTGAAGTTGGTGGGCGAGTTGGTCTATGAGAGTTGCGTTGATAGAGTGTATTGGTTGCATAAATGCTATTTCTCCTAGTGTTGGCTCCCTTTGAAGTTGATAGGTGAGAGCGGCTTGTTGATCGTAAGGTACCGCTAATTGATAGACATTCCACATGGTTGATTATTGAAGTACCTAAAATCACAAAACGTATCTACAAAACACAAATGAATAAACTAACTAAAAAGAAAAACAAAAATAATAGAAATATTCACCAATGAAAAAGATTTATGCTCAAATTAGCAAATGTCTCTTTTGCTGGAATATTAATCTATTCCACTTAACTTGCTTTTTCCCTTGCAACAACGCCAAAAACATGTTCGATTATTTACATGTATATAAATTTTGGCATAAAAACAACCAAATCTACAAGTGTACGAATCACAAGCAATATAGTGGCTTTTTAATTTAAAACCCAAAGTCTCAAACCCACAAGGAAAAATTTGTTTAAATGGGGATTAAGTACCCCGACTACTAAGAAATTCACTATCTAAGGGATATGACTAATTGAGATGATGATCAACTATGGACTTAAACTAAATTAAACTAACCTAAATCTTGGAAATTAGCAAATAATAGAAGTGAAACGGAAAAAAACTTTAATGATTAACGCTAGGGTCGGTTATCTCCATTGGTGGGTTTATGACTGAACACTGCAAAGCACCGATTGAAATGAAAATATCCTTATGCTTACCCAAGGAACCCAATATGAGATTCACACTTTCGTGTCTCCTCTCAATTTCTCACACCTCATTCCTATTCTCCTTTCGGTCCTTATAGGTCAGATAATGTGATATTGGTTCTAAGGCAAATCAATCCTTGGGAATTTTATTGGTCTCCTTTCGGTCCTTGCAATAGAATATTCTGAATTCTGTTCCGATCGATCTCCTTTTGGTCCTTACAATTGTCACATAAGGTTGGATGATGCCCCTCTTAATAAAATCCACCTAGTACTAGACATTCCTAGTTTCCTAGATCTCTTTGATTAAGTTAATTAGATTTTAACAATTGTGAGATATCAGAGGTGGAAATCAATTCCTAAGGGGATGCTTCAGGTATCACTCTGGAGCTATAGGCTTTGGATCTCAACTTAGCCTCTAGCATATAACAATTAGATAAAACCTTGGAAAATTAAGGAATCACATATGTACAACCTCAACATAAGCATGGATTCATAAAAATAATTCAATAAAGGCCCTAAGTCTACCACCAATTTCACCAACCATCCATAAGGGAGAAATTAGCCACTCATGGCAGCGTTAAAACCCAACAATATCATATTTGCACCAAATAAAATACTGAAAGATTAAGAATAAGAGTAGAGTTAAGGAATACAAAAAAAATGTGCAATCAATCTTCCCTAAAACTCAGCTCTATTGCTACAAGGTATCCCCTAGCAATTGGATCTTCCAATACAACTCAAAAAATGAGTTCAAATTCAAGTAAAAACTAAAAACCCTAGAAAAACTAAGCCTATAGAGAAAAACCCTAGAAATGGAAATGCAGCTGCCTCCTCTCGAGTCTCTTCTATCTTTAGGTCTATTACATATTTAATTTATATACCATCAGGGAATGGGCCAATTATTGGGATAAAATGGGAATATTCGTGTTCCAGCCCGATGTTCTTCACCAAGGCGAATTGAGCTTTGCTTAGGCAAAGACACGTGTCTTCTTCTGATGTGGTGGTCCTTCGCCTAGGCGAACTCGAGAGTGGTATTAGCAATTGATCGGAGTGAATCATGCATACAATACAGTACAATTTCTATGTGTTTTTATAGCTCAACTTGCATGATTCACATTCATATTCACTGATATGACGCTAATCCCCTATACTATAATGTTTCATAGAACACGGTGATATTGGAATAAAAAAGGAAGCCAATAATAGAAGAAAGGACCAAGCGAGAATGTAATGAAGTGCAGCAGTGGTCTCAGTGCATAGCAGTGAGGAGACCCACATCGCGTAAACAGCATCTACGCCGTAGCGAACCTAAAGGCCAGAGTATGGTTGCCTCGGGTACGCCACAACAAAGCTCCCTTCGCCGTGGCGTAGCAAGGTCTCCCATTCCAAAATGGGAGCCCTAAAAGTTATGATTTTCTGGGCCATTGATGGGCCTGAGTTTCGAGGTATAAAAAGGCAGCGATTTCAAGGCAAAGAGGGGGGATTGGAGACGGGCGAAACCGATAAGAGACGGATAGAGAGATTGGTAGAGCGGATTAGGGAGATGAAACGAAGACAACTTCTTTTGTATTTCTTTCTCTAATTCATGTGATGTTGGAAATCTTTCAGATTGTAATGAAAATCACTATGAACTAACTTTTCTCTCTAGGTTTGTATCCTTTAATCGCCTGATATGGATTAATACTTTAATGCGTGTTTTATTTAATCTTCGATATGAATTTCTATGGTTGTTTTACTCCTGAATTTAATCACATGCTATTATTTGGCCAATTATGGCATGCTAATGCTAGGATTCTGATATCGAGAGAAGATGACTCATAGGGACATGGGCAAAGCAACGCTTGGTCAATCAAAGAATAGAGATATCCCGCATTCCAAGTGTAGCATAAGGGTTTTCACATTCTTGCATCTTAGAGTCGAGGGGTCGAAGCAGAGATGCAATACACCCCACTAGCGAGATAGGCACTTATATCTTAAGAGAGAATAGCTTGTAGGCACAATCAACCCGCTAACATAAATCATATGAATATTAAATAAGTGCACTATCTAAGTTAAAATCCATCAGGTGTGGTAGGCAAAGACAAAACCTTAGGTTTTCTCATCATTACCTTAACTTTAAACTTTAATATTAGGCTTTCTTTAATTTAGTTGATTTATTTATAATTCGCTACAAGATTGGATCCAAATATTGTCTTGGTCACTAAATCAGTACTTAGCACGCTTCTCTTCATAGGAACGACACTTGACTCACCACTACACTTTCGTGAACTCGACGCGTATACTTGCGCACACGGGTCTGCATTTTTACCAACTTTTACACCCTCACCAACAACCCATCAAGTTTTTGGCGCCATTGCCGGGTAGAAGGTTAGTGTTGATATTGACAACTGTGCCATAGATTGTACTTTGGATCAATTTTATTTTATTTAGTTCTTTTTACTTATTAATTATTATTATTATTATTTTTTATTATCCTTCGTTTTAGGTATTGTGCCTTATTTCATCTGTGTTATGACTTGGTCTAGACTTCATACTTGTGATTTCATGAAAGCATTTAGAATGCATGCAAAGACAAGATCGCAAGGAAGTACTTCCATTCGATCCTGAACCAGAACGGACATTACATCGATTACACAGAAAAGCATATGCAACCCAATTTGAAATCATGCAGAATCAAGAGGATGAAGGACATTTCCAAGAAAGAAATGAACCACGGATGGATCAGAATGGACAAAATTATAAAGATCAGGCCACCCAATCATTTGTACAACCGGATAATCCGCATATGCTACTTGAGAAGTTCGCCTTACCACCTACAATTGTTCAATCAACTATAGGAAGACCACGCATTCAAGCGAACAACTTCGAACTGAAAGGAGTAACTCTGCAAATGCTCCACAATATGGACCTGTAATTCCAAGCTCCAATAAATTTGATAATTAATTAAACTCTTTAATCAATTAATCTAATTAATTAGTTCTAGTATTGTTCTAAAATTACGGCGAACTCTTGTAATTCTGAATAAGTTTTTACATAGTGATATAAATAGTCCGTTGATATGATCATTACATGAAATTCAAATCCTCCAAAATTCTATCATTAGAGCTAGATGAGAATTACCATTTTACCCCTCTAGTGATATCTTTGTGTAAGTTTAAGTAATTCACTAAGTGAAGAGTCAATTTATAAACTTGTTATAAAATTAGGCAGCTCAATGTTAGTTCACGAATTAACATAAGAGACAATTATCAGAAGCTTCCCTCGAAAATTAAGTTCCCATATCATGGATATATTCCGTACCTAACTCTCGATGGGCCTCCCGAGAGAAAAAGTAATGGGCGTCTTGGGACCGGTATGGCTCATGAATCAGGCCTTGTTAAAGTAGACGGGGAAGTCCATAGCTACTCGGGATTAAGATCCCAAATGCATATGATCATTTGTAATTATATTATTTCAAAGTTTTAAATAATAATACGGTCTTGTCCTATGAATTAGATTACATAAAGACACCTCCCCATTTTAATGTCACTACATCGATGTCCGGATAGTGCAATCTTAATGTTCAGTGGATTGTACTAGTAGTATAATGGTCGAATCCTACTTTGATTTTCACGGGCCGGTTTAGTTTATTATCATATAATCTTGATCATCTCATATATATGTTTATATACTAAGATTATAGTTACATTAATAAACTTGGGATTTTTATATTTTACTAAATTATATAACACATGTATATTAGATCAAATATAGAAAATTGTTTTCTAATGGCCGATATAAATTACATGCTTTTAGGGCACCATACTTGACAAACATTTCATTTTATCGTTCTCCGTATACAAGATGTCCCTCGGTCGACACACACCTTCTTCCCTTTTACTCCCACCATGTTAGCATAGAACTCTTTGACCAATGTAACAAACCCAGGTTCCTTGTGCTCGCCAAGTAATTGCCATCCTCTCTTCTCAAGCATTTTAATGAAGAGTAAGATGAAACATTGAACCCTCTTTCAATAATGAAACCCATGTCTTTTAAACTTTTTTCAATTAAAAAAAAGGCTTTGTTTGAAATGAAATCTCTTTACTCTTTCATTCCTCTGCTCTGTTTCAGCTTCCTCAGCTCCTTTTTTTTTTCTTGTCTCTGCAGTCAATTGTTCGATTTATGTTCTTACTTCATATCTTTCTCCCTCTTTCATTGCTCCTGACTGAGTTTCTTGAACTGCTTCTTTCTCGCTGTCTGTGTACTCTTCCATTATTTCGTTCAGGTTAGGAACAAGGTGCGACCACTCAGACATGGTCGGAATATGGTTTTGGGAATCTAGGGCTTTCGAAGGGAGATGGGAGAGATTTGGTGAAGGAAGATGAGTGGGTTGATTGTTTATGAGGAAGGTAGCCTTTCAGATTTCAAAATTATCTATTTATGGGCCAAATGTTTTGTTGTGCCTTTTTTAAATGTTGCGAATCTTAGCACAGGTTTATTTCCTTTTTAATCTTATGTCACGACATGAAGCTTCCAAGATCCTTCATCCTTACTGGTAGGCTTCTATGGATCATTGAACTGCATGTGGCTGTCACACTCACCACTCCTTGACAATCTCACTTCTTACTCGAGTCTCATGAAACATAGTATAGTTAGGCATATGAGCCAATGCTTTAGCAAAGGGTATATTAATCTCTATCTTCTTGAACATATCCAAGAATCTAGAGAACTGCTCCTCCATTTTTTCTTTCTGAAGCCTTTGAGGGAATGGAACAACAGGCATATAGGCTTGTAATTCCTCTTTATTCTTCAGTTTTCCTTTCTCCACCTACTGCTTAGTTTGGACCTCTTCTTTCTTAGTCTCCTCAGCCAATTCTGAATTGCTCAACCTAGTCTCTTCTCCAGTTTCTTCTTTCTTAGTCTTTTCAGTCTTTTTATGCTCATCTTCTTTTCTGCTTTCCAACTCTCTGCCATTCCTCAGAGTCACCACCATACAGTTGATTCGTGCCGAAATAGGTGTTATGAATCAACAAAATTTATACCTAAATTCCTCCTACTGCCATAGTAAAACTACTGCAGTATAGTGGCTCTAGGATCGAACACTGGGATGGGTTTTTGTCTTAAAAATGATTTGTATAATGATCCAAAATGGTGAGGATTTTCATTGGATTTCGGATTTGTTCAAAAACAGTGGATGTTGTCACTATGCTAACTGAAAGTAATTCAAAATAAAATGTAAAAAGAAGACCTTGAAGTTTCGGGCCACTAGTTTGGTATGATAGGGGTTGCTTAGGTGTCTTCGAGTTTACCTCGCATTAGGAAGATGACATATAGTCATCTCAAAATCGGATCTTTGTTAACTAGAAACTAACCTTTAGTACCATTCTATTTGAAATATGGCAGCATTTTCTTGAACATTTAATGTTCCTACTTGGTTAAAATCGACATTTAACCTACCTCGATAGCTAAGTAAATGACATTTAATGGATGTCGGTGTATCTAACATTAAAGAATACAACTGAATCCTAAAGAGAAGAAAACTTGCCAAGTATTGACCAGAGAAAGTACATCAAAGTTTGAAACATATGTACTGTTCCCATGGATTCCAGCCTGTGGAAAACAGAGGAACACCCGCAAACCCCTACCAAAACCCTACTAGCAACCCTCCTCCCCTTCTAAGGTTTAGAGGCTTTACCAAACAGTCCTTTAGGGTGTTGTCATCCTCAAAGGGTGTGTCAAGCCAAGCGTGAAAAATGAGAAAGAGGAGAGAGAAGATAGGCAGGTGCAAATGAGGGCTAAAAAATAGGAAGCTCTTTAACAAAGCCGCCTTTTTAATGAATAGTTAGGTTACAAATTGTTCATAACATGGCTTATAAAGCCTTACAAAAAGGGCGAAAATACCAATCTATCCTAAAAGTTTGAGAGAGATTACAGTAGTTTAGTGTGTGAAATAAAGCCATCTCGTGCTCCAGGTCTTTATACATAAAAAATACTGGTGCTTTAGATTAAGAGAAGGTAAAATTTCGCTTATGTAGCTTGTAATTTAACTCCAGTGCAAGGAAGCAAAATTCAGTACTCATATAAATTCAAGAGATCATAAAATTCCTCGCTATTAGTTGTATCACATGTAGTGAATCAAAGATGCAGCTAAATTCACAGATATTGGGTCCCTTCAATAATAGCTAAATCTCTAATTATAGCGAATCCTCACTATAGAGGTACATCTTCGCTTACATCATAAATTCCTCGTTATACAGCAAATGGTGTTCCCTGCCACATAAATGCAGTTCTTTAATAATAGAATAGTAATTCTTTCTGCACTATAGAGAAATTTCGTCATGTAAAGTGGCTCCTCAGCCAGCAGCATGCTGTACCTCATGATACATTAAATTTCACTTTTCAGTTTAGTGTTCTTCACTATGAGAAATCTCCGCTTCATGTTTTCGGTATAAACGACCTCGCTTCGCTCCAAAGAGGTTGTTTCCATAGTCGAGAGGCGTCCCATCGCAAAGCTCGAGCTCATAAGCATCCATGTATCGAAACCATGGTGTGCACATGCAATCGATGGTCTCCGCCAAACCTCCCAACACCGATAAAAACTCCTACGCGCCTATGGGAACAGTAAGTGGATTTGGCCCTTCAATTGTCGTTCCCAGTTGTAACAAAAGCTCTTCAAAACTCCACAGTTCGCCCCACTCTAATTGTTCCCTACTGAATTGAGCCAAATCTTGGCCTTGTCTTTCAAGTTGTCACTGAAACAAAAGCTTTCAGCCTTGCTAGTCCATGTTAGGCACACCTTCTTTAAAAGTTGTGCAAACTTCCTAACTCCCGAATATGTAAGTATTGGTCTTCCATTCCATTTATGGAAGTAGGGGCACCAGATAGGGTCTCACTACCACATCATCAAAAGGTGGTATGATGCAGGAAGGTGCACCCACCCTAGGAGGGTGTATGTGGTCCCTCATTGACCTGTATGTTGTAGGATTCACTGGAGCACCTTGTTGACTTTGTTGTTCTTTAGGTAGAGGATCCATTTGCTCACTGTGTACATTGACTTCATGACCTTGTTCAATTAGTGTACTAACTCGTTTAACCCACTATACCAGATCCCCAATGATGGCTAAACACCGTGACATAAAGAGACAAAGCAAAGAGCAACGACAGGGCTTGCCAAAAAGATCAATGTTAGCTAAAAAATAAAATGACTGTTATATAAAAATGTAAATGTCAATAAAGCCAGGTCACTGAGTTAAAAACTTGAAATTCTAAACAATGGAATTTAAAAGGTTTTAAAAGTGTCACCAATACTTCTGTAATGAGGATTACAAGTACTCATCAACTCATCATCCTAGAGTTTAAGACCATCCTACAGACCCACGCCCATTTGCTTCCAGGCGCCTTTAATACAGGTGTTAGTGAATCAACAAAATTTATACCTGTCTCTCCTACCCAGTAAAACTATCGCAGATAGTGGCTCTAGGATCGAACACTGGGATGGGTTTTCTTCTTACAAATGATTTGTATAATGATCTAAAATGGTGAGGCTTTGCTCGAATGGTCGGGATTCTTTTTCTAGCAAACAGCGATGTTGTCACTATGTTAACAAAGCAACAAAAAAGAAAATACAGACTTTGAAGTCGCCACTAGTTTTGGTGCATGAAGTGCGGTTGCTTAGGTGTCTTCGGGTTTTTATCAAGATTAGGGAAGATGACATAGTGCAGTCATCCCAAAATCATGATTTTGTTTAACTTAGAAACTAACCTCAAAGTACCCAGCGCCTCTATTTGAAATATGGCATTTAATTATAGCCAGGCTCAAAGCCCTTTAAGTAGCCAAAAACCATTTAACCTACCCTCATGGCTCCTCGAATGAAGAGTTCAGACTTGGATGTCGCAGATTCACATTAAGAATAATGCAGACTCAACCCTCAAAAGCTTGCCAAGTATTGACCGTAAAGTACATCAAATAGTTTTTAAACCTAGTTTTGAAAAGTTTGAAAACATAACACCTGAAGATTCGCTTCGTGAAAACAGGAACACCCGCAAACCTCATCAACCTACCTAGCAGCCTCCTTCAAGGTTTAGAGGCTTTACAAACATCCTTTGAGTTATGTCATCTCAAAGTGGTGTTTAAGCTGCTTAAGAAAAACAGATGAGAGAAAGAGGAGAGAAGAGAGCATGTATGTGAGGGCTAAAAGTTGGGGCTCGTAATGCTAATGCCTCTAATGTGAAATAGTTAGGTTACAAATTGTTCATGGCCATGAATGAGTGGAGAGAACCCTCTAAAAAGGCAAAAAAGAAATATCAAATCTCATTCCTAAAATATAGTGTTTTTTTGACATGCTGAGGGTAGAAATGGAATTGGGACTCAACCAAAACGCGATGGCATGCTTCATGTTAAAAGCCAAGAGATTCGCTATATATGCAGTAATTTGTTGTGTAGTAAATCTTCGCTATGCATAGCTTCAAAAATCTTATGTAGCGAAAAGTGTTCCACTATGCAGCTTAAAATTCTCAATTATAATCAGAAAATTCACTCATTACGGCGTGAAAATTTGCGCCAGCGGAAGAATTACTATGTAGCAATCATTAAGCATAACTTAAATTTTGCAATGTAAAGTGCCTGCATTCACATACGAAGTTCCCGCCGCCCCAGCGAAATCCCTTTGTCTTCCCCGCATCCCGCGTAGATATTCTAGCTCAGATCCAAATTTTGTTCTTATCTAATTCCTTCATTTCCGCTTGATGTAATCGGGTCACAAAAACCTGCGCGAACCTGGGCAAACTGGGGCTCAACTCCTCGAGCAGCGTTTGGGCCAGCCACAGAAGACAGGCCGTGGGTGTCCTGCAAAACTACCACAAATGGCAGCCCCAAATACAATATTAGTAATTAAAGGACCTACACGGTCACTGGCTTAATTAATATGATTAGCACACAAAAAGCACCAAAACCTATCTTAAATAGTGGTTCAAAATAGCACTCCGGTACTAATCTACACTTAATCTGATTGGCTACGCGTTAGTCCCCGTAGTATCACTAAAAATAAATAACAAGAGAATGAAAACATGTATAATGGTTCGGGGTGTTTAGGCCGCCAATAGTTTCTGGGCCCGATGAGAATCATGGAACCTTAATCCACGCCAACTGTTCCGGGAAGAATGAAAACTGAGGCGCACCGCAAGTGTCTCGACCAACAAGCTTCTCCTTTGAGGCATGAACTGGGCTCTCTTCTACAAAAAACGGCAGGCAGGGTTTGTTTGATCAGGTTTCGAATCATAAACTACTAAATCAGATTCTCCTCTCTCCCAAATGTGAGTTTAATACTTCATAACCTTTGTAGTAAGTTAACCTTCCCAAAGTCCGTGTAATCTGTGGATTAACCAATGACTCCCAACTATGCAAGGCTTAGGGCATCAAGCCATGAGGATCTTTCGACCACAAACTCTGCAAAGCCCACCCCTGACCGACGATTTTGAGCCTGACCTACAACTCGCTTAAACCCACTCCATCCAACACAAGTAGCGAATACTAAGTCGGCGACTCCCAACCAATGGTGCTTAGGGCACTGGTTTTAAAGGCTTTCCCCATATACCCACGGACTGTGTTTGCTCTGGTAAGGCAAAGTGTAACATGTAAAATTCAATTCCTTTCTTTTCTTTTCTTTTTCTTTCTCTTTATTTTGAAGATACACGTTTCAATGACGTGGGGTCCATAATCTATTCACAAGAGTAAATGCCTGAAGCCGCTTTAGCTTGTAACGTGGGGCGTGGCAAAGGAGTCCTGCAAGCCTATCATATGGAGACTCAATTTCGGCTAGTGTGTGGAGAAGCAAGGTGAAGAGGAAAGTTGCAAGAAGGCTGCAGAATTTGACTGAAGCAAACTAATTAACTTGTTAGGACCCTTCTAACGTTGACACCATTAGAAACGCTTAAGTTCAACATACATCAGTAAGGCTAAACATTATGCATATACAAAAGTTAAGTAAAAATACCATCAAAAATGGTGCAAAAAGTAGAAAATGCAACATTAATATAAAGCTTTTTATATAATCAAAGGCTAGGCTGCCGTAGGTTTTTCCATAGTCGAACACAATCATAATAAGGAAAATAAAACGATCGCTACTATCGCTAATACATACATAAGATACAAAACAAATTCTATATGCGATGCTGCGTAAAAGTGGGTTTGTTGCAAAACTAAAACAAGTGAGCAAAACAAAACAAAAGTAAGATAAAAACGCCACCGGTTACAATTTTCTCCCCCAACCAACCAAAGCATCACTGTGTCCTCACGGGGTATAGGTAGGAAAGCCAGAGAAGGTGAAGCGTAACCACCCACCGCGGCGGCGTATGCGTGGACTGGTCGCCGCAAGGCCAGCACATCCAACGTGAGGCCGCCGGAAACAACCGACTAATCATGAGTAGGAGGCACCAGCCGTCGACCGTGGGAGAAGACCACGCGCCTGTGGCGTGCGTGCACACGCTGACCCGCGCCAGATAACCCCGCCTCGGCGCCATCCGCCACCTGCCTCTGATGTCCGGTGCTTAAAGATGCAATAGTAGTAAAGTAACGGACAACATCCAAAAGCCTGATGGTTGTCATGGATGTGGAGGATGGGCCCACAATCCTGTGGAGGGAAGCCCCGCAAAAGAGGAGGTGGAACTAAGGATGAATCCGAATCGTCCCTTCCCACCTCGACCATCGGTCCCCGCAGTTGTCACCCTAAGGTAGTTCCTCCTCCAAGAAAATCATTTTCTCTACCTCGTAGAAGAAGTAGATGCATAGACATGGTCCGCTCACTGATGATAAGGAGGATAACTCCCACGATTTCCATACGTGGCTCCTCTCTGCAGAGTCCCAGAAGATGCTCCAAGACGGGCATAGTAAATCCCCCGGCATCAATACAAAGAATAGCTTCCTCCAGCAAAAACCAGCGTGGACTTTCTCCCTATATAAAGCAATATAACCGGGCCTGCAACGATTGAACCAATACTCCTCGGATATCCTGGGCATTGTACCCTGCAGAATAGCTCCCCGGTTGTAACACGTCATAGTTGGGAATGATTGACCGCTTATCGTGGTCCGAGGAGGGCATTCATGTAGGTGGTGCCGCCAAAGTAAAAAAGAGCAGATCTCGCCGCAATGACCCGGCAGATAGAGAGTAAATCATTCTAGGCGACGGGTCGGTGGCTACCGCCGAGCACCTGCGGAGTTTGCTAGGAACCATCGGGTAGGCCTAAAGTAAAGTGATGTCCGAGGCTCGCAAAATACCAAAGGATTTACTCATCGCTGCCAACTGCTGCATCGGATCGGACACTTCGATCGGCGCGCGATAAAACTTCCTGGCAATACCCGGATAGAAAATCGCCGAGATATAGCCCGCAAGAAAAAGAGTTGTTACCCCGACTAACTGCACAATCCTCCCAGTCCGTTTCGCCCACGCTGCCGTATATCATAGTAAGACTCTCCATGAAAGTCTTTGGCACGACAATTCATGTTCCCGGGTATTGGGCCACAGCTAAACATCGGCGACGCCCCGATCTCTCGGTCGATAATCAGCGCGAAACTCAGCAACCGAGGAGGCGAAGGCTCGCCTAGGACGTAAAAGACTCCATCTATCCGCTTGAAGGGAGGCCCTCCGTAAGTAAGTTGTGGAGCTACGAGGGGGCGAGGTCCCACCGGCATAGGTCAGCCTTCGATGGGGCTCAAGACTCTTGAGCCCGCTGAAATAGCAACAAGGTCAGACTCGTGATCATAGTCGTAGATCGAGTCACGCAGTAGAGGTGCCTCGCGATCCCGAAGCCAAAGATATTACTGGCAGCCGAGGTGCCTACGCCATCCGGCGTGGGGTACGGTTTGAACTCCTGGTCGAATCGATGCCCCATAAGGCAAAAGCCAGTCCATGGTTAGAACATACTGGTAAAAATAAAATGGAGGGGCGCTGGCGAAGCAGAGATAACACAGGTGGCGCAGTTACAGCGGGATCACCGGTGACGGCTGGGTGGCTCAGGCTAGATTGCCGCTGAAGTGCTATGGCTCAGCAATATGTTGCCTGGTAGAGAAGTGCAGTGATATGTGAGAAATGCAAAGACTTTAGGGGGAGTGCCTGTGCAGATGATGTGTGATTTAGAAATGGGGTGGCTTTATATAGCATTTGGGCATTTGAGTGTCCCCTGCCAAATTAAAAGTCGAGGGGCTGGTAGATTTCATTATTATAACGAAATTTACTCCCGCACCAAAGATTTATCCTCAAAATAAAACAACATTAAAACAATTAAAAGCCAACAAAATAAACAAAACAAATAACATGTGTAATACAAATGTTTAACTCCAATATGAAGTTTTTGACAAATCAACAAAAATATTAAAAAAGCAATCAAAATTTGATCGTTAAGAAAACAAAATTATCAGTTTGGTCTTAAGGCTTATATCAAAACCAATACCAATGAATAAAACAGTCATTTATGGATTGGCGAGGAATTTCATAGTTTATACTGTGCTATGCAGCGATAGGCTTCACTTTCCGCCCATTGACCTGAATTTATCATCCTTTGGGTTGAGCAACGCATCGAGCCTATCGTAGCAAATGCCTGAGAATGATGAATGGTCCAATCCATTCACTTTAAGTCTTCCTAAAGGGTGCCTCCAGTCATAGAGCAGTAGACTTGGTCCCCTTTTGAAATTCTTGTAAGTTATCATCTGATCATGCCATTTCCCTTTCACTTCCTTGCAATGCCACCCGAGTTCAAGTAGGCATCATTTCGTAGTTCCTCCAACCTGTTGAGATCAAGGAATCTTGAGCCTCAAATTTCTACTTAAATCCAGAAGAAACTGTGGCCGATTGCCTACCATGCTTTGTACCTTGCTTCCAATGGAAGATGGCATGCCTCGAGAATTCATGCCAAACAATAAGGACATTCTAAGAATCGCTTTGAAATCCGCTCCAGGTTTCTCCCGCACATGAATCAAGTTAAATTTGAGGGACCAATCTTTCCAAGGCTGCTCACCACTTCAGCATTTAGAATGGTCTTTATCTCCCACAGGCTGGCAAGAGCTCTACTCGACCACTGGTTCGAGATATGCGTAAGTGGCTTGCCAGCCTCAGGTTATCACCATATTTAGCCATGAGGTTTCGAAAAGGCCTGTTGCTACGTATGTGAACCCCCACTACTTAATACATTAATGGCTTTTGGTACCCCAAACCCGGAAAAGATGTTTGCTCTCTGCAGCACCTGATAAAGCACCACCCCGTGGTCATTGGTCTTCACAGGATCAGTTCTGAACCATTTCAGATACATAGTCTACTCCCTACCCAATATGTATGCATGCCCATAAGACAGCAGTGGTGTTGTCCCATAAACTCGATGCCCCAAACATCAAAAATAGTCGACTACTAAAATTGGGTTTAGGTATCATATGACGGCGAGACAATTTCCAGCCTTGCAATTTTGCCTTTTTTTTTTTTTTTTTTTTTTCAGCAGCATAAAGTTTTTATCACAGCTACTCTAAGACATTTGGTGAGCTTTTTCAAAAGAGAAGGCCGTAAGATAGTCTGCATCAGCAGCACCTTCATTGCTGTCTTCCGGGAAGCAAAGTGACCACCACAGGCACTCTCATGGCAAAGGGCTTAGAATTCTCGTTGCTCTTCTTCAAATAATACACTTCCTAATTATCTCGACCGCATTTATTTAAACAAGAAAGGTTCTTCCCAATAGAATGGATCTTCGCTGAGAAATACTTCCTATCTGTCTTTCTTTCCAATCACCTGAATTTTCCCGTTGCTAGAAATTGACAATGTGAGTATATCAGTGGAGCATTCTTCAATCAGATTAGAGAGAATTTTCGTGAAATTGGTCTTGATTGGGGGGCCAGAGGCTGGGCTATGGTTAATAACGAAGAAAAGATGGCCCGGGCCAGCCAAATACTCTCTACCCCTTTTAGTCCTTAATTTGCAAATTAAATTCCTCAAGGTAAGAACCCACGATAAGTCTTGCCTTACTATTTGTTTTGGTTATAGTGTATATTTCCAAAGCTTTAATGATCTCGAAAATGACTACATGTCAGACTCCAACCAAGTATGCTCAAAATTTGTCTAAGGCATAGACTACTCGCTAATGTTTCATCTTTCTCTCTGTAGTAGCCTCCCCTGAAGCCTATTCTGAAAGTTCTGTTTGCATAATAGATCATATAAGGTTTTTTTTTTTTTACCCTTCCTTTGTCCAAGAATCGTCAATAGCAAGATCACTCAGATCACATCACCTCAAAAGGCAGGCACCGCTTAAGCCTCGCATTATTAAAAAGCATAACAACCCGGACTCAAATTTTCAAAGCTCTCCGACGCTTCTTTCCTGGGCAGTAACAGGCATCTTTCTCGCAGCAGCCTATAAAGCGCTCAGCAATCTCTCGAAAAGTCCTTTCGATAAACTCCAAGAAAGCTGCATGGCTGGCGAATTGCCTAATCGTTTACTTGCTGAAGGTAGCCAAAGGCAAGTCTGCCTCCCTTTACCTCACTTCTCTATTCCCTTTGCCGAAATGATATGTCCTAGCATAATCCCTTGTTCACCATAAATGGCATCCCATGGTTACCCTTCAGCTTTTCAATGCACCTCCAGACAACTTCAAGATTAGTCAAACACCCTTCATAATCACCTCCGATATAGCTGAGCCGTCATCCATGTATACTCCTCCCCACTATGCGCTCCACCATATCATCGAATATACTAAGCATGCATCTCTAGAAGGTGTAGGCGCTGCGCGCGACTAAAAGGCATCCTCCGTAAGCATGCGAAAGTCCCAAAATGGATAAGTAAAGGTGGTTCCTTTGAATCTTCTGGTGGGGTCTCATTGAAAAGCACCCTGTAACACCCCATCCAAAAGCAATAGGTCTGGAAGTTCGTGAAACCTTCTGCAAGAAGTCGATCAATGAAGGGCAGTGAAAGTGATATTTTCTTGTATTTCGCACATTGAGCCTCCCAGAATCTATGCATACCTCCAACCAAAGGGTACGTGTGTAGACAAATCCTCGCCGCTCTTTCTGGTTTCAAGCGTTGGTCACTTTGTACTTTCGGGCAACTCAGACTGGTTGGATAGCTACACTTCCACGGCGCTATCAGATAATGTGGGTATATGATACCACTTGCAAATAACTTTATTCTAATGCGAACACTTCCTGCATGTGAGGATTCAATTTCTCTGTGTAATGCCAACAAATTTTTTAACTTCTTCTAGATAAATGATGAGTGCCTGTAAAACACTCCATCTTACACTCGCTTGCCTCAATATTTTCACATTTATTTTGTTAATAATGCGAGTAGTTTCGTGTTAGAGATCCGGATTTTAAATCCTGTGGTTGTTGTGTCCATTGGGTTTTAAAGAGTGCTGGGGTGCCAGCTGGAAACAATGGGAGAGCTGTGCAAAGTGACTGTTTATGCCTGGCTTGATTACACAACGCTGCTGATGCGCCACATGGCTTTGTACGCCACACGCCATCATCGCACTGTCAGCCAGGATGTCACTGAGCGCTTCATACACTGAAACTTTAAGAATTTTAACATTTAAGTATAAATTAATGATCTCTGTAAGAGGGTACTGGAGGGGGCGTGACTTAACAGAAGCGTGGTTTCAGACTGTAGTGACACTATCTTCAGGGAAGCAACGGATTTGTACCGCTTCATGTTTTTATTATTTCAGAAAGAGAATGTGGTCAAGTTTCTCCAGAGTTGAAAACCACTTACCCTTTCTTTATTATGTTCCAGATTTCTAGAGTTGCCAACTCCGTCATATGAGGCGCGACGCCTGTAATAGAGCCCGATCCTTTTATGTTATCCAATCAAGCTTATAACCGTTAACTCCACTTTAGCACCAGATTAAATTATATGATAATGCAAAGCCTCACGCTGACAGGTATACAATTGACTGAGATCCACAAAGGCAGACTCCCAGAGATGAGGATTCAGTGATCCTAAGAGCAGCCTTCACCTGGTCTGGCCACAGAGCAATCCTAATCGAAGGTGGCATTCAGGTGAACACTGTGCCATCTCTGTGGAAGTCATCTGTGCAGAGATGAGAGTGCCAGCACTTCCTGACTCATTCACAGAGGCGATGTTCCCCAGATAACTAGAGGTGATCAACACTCCGCCTTATAGGGATGAGGGGAACGGCCGAATATGTCTCTTTAGAAAACAACCACTTATCGCTGAGCAAGGGGATATAAACTTAGGCTTCGTAAAACATTTTTAATTAACTCACAGTCAAATGGGGGTCTACACCATGAATTTTCGTGCCGCATTCTTCTGATAACATTCTTAAGAAGTTGTGGTGAATCGAACATACAATCCTTTCCAAAGGATCGATATCCAGAATAGCGGCATACCAGTTGAAACGTCAGCCGCAATACAGAAAGCAGATTTCGAAAAGCACATTTTATAGCGCACACCGCGCTTCGCCCGTCAAGTTTTTGGCGCCGTCGCCGGAAAGGCGAAATTGATATGCAGTATGAAGCGCTGCTAGATAGTATTCTGAACTTTCTCAGTTTCTGTTATTTCATGGCAAATGAATTACTTTGTTAGTCCTAAAAAGTTACAAAGAGGGCTAGCTCAAACATGAGTACATGCAGTTGAAGAAAACCTGAACTGACTCCAATAATCCCAGTAAAAGAGGATCCTGATGGAAGACTCTTAGATTTGGGATTGTTTCAGATTATAAATGTAATGTATTTAGAACCTGAACATTTAAAACACCCATAACAAGATTCTGGGAAAAGGAACAAACCTAACTAGCCAGAAGTCAGAATTGGATCCACTGAGAACTGTTTCCTAATTATACTCTATACGCCAAATATGATTGATCCTTACATGCTGGCTGGGGATGAGTCTCTGTTTTACAAATAACAAATGTATCTTCAGCATTAACGTGACGCGTCGCCGCCTGAGTCATATGCGCCAATGCCACCTAGTTTAGCCGCAGATGATGTTTAACATATTGTTCCCATGACGTTAATCAAGAGAGAGAACCCGCGCTGAATGCGCAGCCTGGAGCCCAGTCCCCTGGTGTTTCATGGCGCCATCGCGAACAACGAAAGCCGCCCGCGAAGCCTAAGACGCTTCATTGTTCTAATTTCTTACCTGTGAGAGAGAGCTGAAACATTATTAACTCAATAATCAATTATCTCATCACTTCTGGCAGAGCAACCAGCCTTTGCGCTACAAGTTTCTCATAACAAGTTCTTTTCCACTTCTGTAAATTGAACCTTCCATCGTCTCTCACAGGTGATCACTTGTTTGCTCATCAGTCTAGAGCGGTGTGAGAAACCCGGTGAGGGTATGTGCATAGGTTTTGCATGCTAGAATCATTGCGTAGCGTCCTCACTCGACCACTAACTGTGATGATGCAGTCCTGTTATGTTACCCCTTCTACAATGGTATGAGAAATACACCTAGAACAATATGGATGCCCTCAGTTCTGTGGAGATCCTTGATGAAGAAACATCAAAGCGATAGGTAGAGCGCTTCGCGGCGTCTTGTGTCCTGTGGAACACTGACTGAAGTGTCGAGAGAGAAGGCTACAACAACAGAAACACATAAAGTGGCACAGATAATGGGGCCCCTCATTGATCCACAGAACATGCGGCCCGTGCTCCGTCAAAACAGCTGAATATGGGTGGCGCTGTTAGTGGAATGTTAGAAGCGTTACACACCTGCAGAGTCAAATCTGGAGGATGATAGGGTAGTGTAGGGTCACTGAACCCTACACAAGCGTCGGGAGACAACAGGTTTATAGAGTTTAATCTTGGTCCCAATCACAACAGTTAAGGATCAGATGGAAGTGAAAGAATCACTTCAAAGTAATCGTAACGCAGATGGTGTAGTACAACTCCGCAACTGCAATCGTCAGGTCTGCAGCAATGAGTGAGGCACAACTAATTAATATATCAACCCAAAGAATGATGAACTGCACATCTCCCCGAAGAAGCTTTGATATTTTAGAGTGCAAAAAGCCTCCATGGGTTACATAAAGATCCAGTGATTCCTGTCATGAATGACTATATGAATACGCAAAGTAAGCAACTCAGCTTAACAGACAATCTATGGGAAAGAGACAAATGGTATGGAGCTGGGGAAGTACAATAAAACAGTGTTTACCATAAAGCGCAACAGGTTCACCACCGGTTAAATCGTGAGAAAAACCCCAGAAGGAGAAAGTTAAGAGCAATGGCAGTGGCTGGTTATCACCTAAGGAGGGAAGAGCTGGAACCTTCAAAAGAGCTCTAAGCCAGTGTGAAGAGTCCAAAATTCATAAGATATAGTGCCCAACATCTGAAAATGATCTGTGATGAACCTAGCAACCTTAAAGATAAAGAGAGCAATTAAGATAGTGCATAGGGAAGAAACCACCTGAGGCGAATAGGACAAAAAAGCCAGGTTGAACTCTAGCTGCACACTGAATCCTGAGATCCGGAGAGGAATACAGCAAAGTTGTTAAAGGGTTAGCTGCAAGTTTCTATATTAATTCAAGAAGCAATATATTATAAATTTTCTTTGAGGGTATAATCATGAAAGTCATGTTTAGTTAATGTTGAAATCAAGCAGAGAGAGAGATCTCCTCAGTAAAGTGGGTAAGAAGAAGTCGGGAGTGAAGAGGGATCATCATTTTTAACCTGAGGAATGCAAAGACCCAAAAAGCAAGCTCCTCCAAAACTCAAAGGATCCGCAAATTTTCTGTGATAAGCACCCGCTTGCAGTGGAACTGGTGATTCCGGAAAGCCCCAGATTTAGAGGTTTGATCAACCGGAGCCACCCCGGTGGTTTGGGGTGCCACAGCTCAAACCAACCACCCAACTGGCCAGCGGAACTGCTGCACAGTCCACCAACATCCCTCGCGTGCAGCGAATCAAAATGTCCCAGCGAAAGCTGGTAATCTACCTCCCACCGGATTTCCCCAGTCACTCTGATATGGAAGAAGACGACCTCGCTCCCATCATATCAGAGACTCTTCCTAGCCACGCGAAAAGTCAACCATCGTGTAAGAGGCAAACTCAAATTGAAAATTCGCGAAGAGCCAATCTGCTCTGGGCGGCACGAATCCATGGAAGCGGTCCGTGACAACGATCCAAATGCAGCGAGCATTCCCGGAACTTCGCATACGCGCAGATTTGCAAGGCTGCAGGAAAATTTGGCGATAACCGCGCCGTAGTTTGGTGCGATAACGCAAGGGTAAGGGTGTGTATGTACAAGAGTATTTCATCCACTGGCATTGGTGAGCATCAGCGCGCGATGGCATATGCATGTCACTTCGATCCAAGCCGTCTGTGGTAAAGCAGCGGAGACTCTGGTCGTGCCTAAGCTGTACCTCTTTGAAGATGCGCGCTTCCTAGGAGGCAAACCTGCTGCTTTCCAAATTTTTGTAGTTTCTGTGTCTTATTCTTCATGTTATTTAAAGAATTTTTAAGGTTTCTAGTCAGAATTATGATCAAGTTTCATTGTTGGTTTAATCTGCAGATAACAAGTTTTGGTGTGTCTTGGCGCCGCATCATACTGTTCCGTGAATAGTTTACACGCGGAGAGTTTCAAAGTCAAGGAGTAGTGGTTCAAAATTTTCTCATAGAAGATTAGTTGCATCGCCGATTGAGGATCCCAGCCGCCGCACTGCCGCAGCTCCTCACCTTCAGCCACTTCGCGACGTGAGAGATCCACGCCAGACGCGCTCATTTCTCCGCTTCGCCGCCGCGACGCGGAAATTCTGGCGTCGACGCGCCACTTTTGGTTTCCGCCATTGCTCGCGACGCGAAACCTCACGCCGTGACGTGGAATCCCTATGTCACGACGCCACTTTTACTGCCGCACGCCATTCGTCACTCGATCGCGCATCGCCGCGGGATATGGTCCCACGCCGGCGCCACATTTGGTCATGTCCTCGCCACGTCAGCGACGAACCCGCATCGCCGCCACGCGCGCCCCGCCGCAGTCAACGTTCATTCGCACACCTCTCCCACCAGATGCCTCCTCTCCTCCCTCCTCGGTGTCCCTGTGCCCTCAGCGACCCAGCCCCCTTGTGCCTAACCTTTGCCTGAGTCTGCCTGTCCCAGCTCTGAGACCACACCTCGTCTCATTGACTCAGCACCTAAGTCACCCTCTTGTCATTTTCTGGGCCATGGCATTTTACCACCAGGTGTGCGTCTGTGGTTCTACTTGGGCATGAGTCTAGGGTGAAGTTCCATTCAGAGTTTTTGCAGTAGTCTATGCGTCTTTGTAGCAGTGGTGCCTGCCTGGTTAGCTAGTTCCTTTGTGTGTGGTCTTTGAGTCCCATTTAGCTCTTGAAGCTGAGTCATTTTGTGTGTAAAGCGGCCAGCTCGATTTGGTGTACATTAGGGTGTCTGATTGTCTAGGGTTAGTATATCCGCAAGAGGCGTGGTTGTCGCTGCCGAGTCGGCCCGAGGACCTCGTGGCTCCCGGCGCTCAGATGCCTCAGCTCTTTCAACGCAGCATCGCGATCGGGCCAAAGCACGAACAAAACCATCCTTCACGCCATATGAAGCTCGTACTCATCCCCGTTGTGGCGCCACTTCTCAGCAGACAATCGAAGAAGCGGTGGCGCACTCATGCCATCCCGGCCTCTACGCGCAATGAGCTGCAGCTCGTGCAGACGACGTTAACTCGCGCTCCTCACGTCTCAGTGGCATATCGCGCGTGGTGCGAGGTGTGGCTTGGTCGATCTTCGCGAGCGCAGCTCGCATCGAAGTTTCGCAAAGTTATATACGTCCCCACCGTGAATCTTTCGATCGGCCCGCCGGCGTAACCCGACGCCGGCGAGTCATCCACGACAGATCACAGGCGTCGGGCGGAGTTGAGGATCACAGCGGCGCCAGCGCGGCCACCTGGCGCCGCCATCATCACATTCCCAAGGTTTGGCACGTTTCATCATCGCCTTATCCCACGGCCCACGGGTAGTGCGGCGTTTCAAATGATCCTTCCTGTGGCTCTACACAAGTCACCAGATATACTTACCTCAGGCGCCGGCGCGCCACACCAACACGCCGGTGGATCGTCCTCCATAACCGAGAGATGCGAAGATGGCCCCGGCACTTCCGGAGCAGCCAGGCTGTGTGCAACAAGTCGGTGCTCCCTTGACGGCTAATGAGGCCTCGGCTTAACCTGATCGCAAAGCTTCAGAGTTTGGCTGGTGCCGTGGATACTAGTTCCGTGTCCCGCACCCGATGGGTCACACTTCCGGGTCACGAGCCCTCGTGACTTGCACAGCTCCCACATTCAGGCTTCTCGTTCTGACCTAGGGCTGGCACCTGTGAGGACATTGGCGGCCCCTATCCTGCCCTACCTCCACCCACCACCCCCGCCCTCGACCACCTCCACCACTCACTTAAAGAAATTTCAGCGGCCGTCTTCCCCACCCTTCCTCAGATATTGAGGACCCGCGCTTTCCCTCACCGAAAGGCATGATCGGTGAGCAGACCCCGGTGGGAAGCTGGCCCCGCGAAGTCCTCAGAAAGTCACTCAGCGGATAGGAAAAGCGCCCCGCGCGCTCTGACGCGTAGATACCGCCAGATCAAAGCTTTATCGTCTGCTGCGCAAAGATAGTAGCTCTATGCGCTCCACTCAGCTTCCTTCGCCTCTCCCGCCTTTTCACTGTCCACTCACCACCCCATCAAGTAGTTGATATTCAGGGCTTTACCTTCTATGAAGTTTTATCTTTCAATGACACCGGATATTTTGTTCGGGTGGATTTGGTGATCTGGGTAATTATGTTTCAGGTTTTAAGTTTGCCTGCAAAGCCTTTGGCTCTAGTAGTGTGGTATTTTTTTAGTGTGTTCCGTATATTAGTGTGTTTTGTTTTTCGCTTATTTTACATCGCATTTCATGTTCATGAGTCAATAAGTTTTTAAGCCAGGATTATATTTTAGGACATTCTTGCATGTAGTAATTGGGCTGTTATAAAGCAGTGTTGAAAACAGGCTCACTCCTTGACGTACCAAGTTCATTTATTATAACTTGTTCAAATGTACAAAGATTTGTTTGATGTTTCCTAATTAGATTTAATAAGTGTTAAAAGGGCTAGTGAAACTTCAGTTCAAAGTGTCAAGAAACCACTTCCTAAACCTTCTATCACACTCACAATAATTAGCGACTTTCAGAGATGCATAAGCTACAAATCTCAACTACTAAAGTTCTAAATTCAACCTTAGGGAGATCTTCAGTCCGTTTGAGGATGGGACACCTAATCAAAAGAGAGGATCGCTATCGAGCCCCAACCAAAGCTACAGAGGCCACAAACAATAGAAAAAGAGAAAAAGAAAAATATGACAAGGGTAGGTATATGCATAGAATAAGTTTTGATCATCCAACGGAATCCCCATACGCTCCGAGGGGCCTATCAGCCTGCATGCTCCGCCAACCGTCGGGAGTCATTGACTTCACTGCCTGCTACATGGGATGCAAGATGGAGCACCTGCTCACTGAATCATAGCTGTCGAGTTTGGTTGAGTGCTCCTGGGTGAAGTTTGGAAGGGAATTTAATGCCTCGGTGCCTTAACCAACCTGGGCGGGGGAGTCACTAATGGATCCCCGCTTACAGAACACTTGGCTAAAACTTCTGGCAAAAATTTGGTCTTTCCCATTTTGTTTTGGCATATGGACATTTCAGGTATGTGGTTACAACAATGGATGCGCCCCGTTCCTGAGCTAGTTCGCTTTCCTAATAGGTGGGGTTGAGCTTAAGTTTGGGGGTATCGGAACCTAGTATATTCTGGAGTGTCATCCACCATGCGCCATAGGGGTCAAAGGCCATTGAACACCGTGGATTTGATACTTCTCCAGGTCGTTTCACTCCATCTCAATCGAATTTACTGGAAAGTCAAATTTCTCAGATGCCTTCACGAACATCGAAAGCAAAAATAGTGGGTATGTGACATCCACCTCGATCCCCCTATTTTTTAGTGCATGTGCACTGCACCTATATATGAAGGTTGCATGGTGCCTGTGTGTGTCCTCGTTTAGAGTCGGGCCTTGCTTGAGGACAAGCAAGAAACTAAGTTTGGGGTGATGAGTGTCGCAAAGCCACTCCATCTTACACTCAAGGCTGTTCATCATTGAAGTTATTTATTTTATGGTCATTCTTATGCTTGTGGCTAGATCCATGATTTGTAAAAGTCTCGGTTACAGTGTTCATTGAGCGTGAAGAGCAAATTTGGAAGCCGCCAAACAATGAGGGCGCGCGCGTGAAAAGCGATCCGCCATGCCACAACACGCGTCACCCACGCCACGGCGTTTCATCACTTCCGCGCGCCGCCGACGCCGACGACCGCCACTATGTCGCTGACAATGTTCACGCCACGACACGCCACTACGTCGCCACGCCATTGCACGCCGCTACGACGCCGTCGTTTTTCGCGACGCTACCAGTAAATCAGATCATCATTTAGCGCACGGTAATGGCCTTAAAAGAGGGTATCGAGGCGATCAATGT
This sequence comes from Tetrastigma voinierianum, assembly GCA_016808115.1. NCBI lineage: Eukaryota > Viridiplantae > Streptophyta > Magnoliopsida > Vitales > Vitaceae > Tetrastigma > Tetrastigma voinierianum. The sequence goes on along the minus strand of JAEQBH010000173.1, from coordinate 5,619,415 downwards.
GAGGCGCAGGGGTTTCCGCACTGTGAAAGGACACTCATCTTCGATAAGCGCCGCAGACTTGTACAAATTTTTCATGTTTTTGGTGATAGCTCTGGATAGTACATTTCAGCCGTTTCGACAATCCATTTCCATCTTTTCTTTTACAAAGTTCTCAGATATTTTTCTAGGTTACGTCGAACCCTCACATATGATATGGATTAAGGATTGATCTTTATGTTATTTCAATTGTTTATAAATCGTCGACCTACTTCTATACCGTATTTAAATTATATGATAATGTTTGGCCAAAGATTAGCATAGTCAGCAGACCGAGATCCGCATTCCGTAGATTAGGTGTATTCAGGATTCGTAGAGTAGTCTGAAATAGACACCCCATTAACAGAGATATTCTGGACTCAAAGCGCAGCAGAGCCCTAGTGTAACATTTAAGCCATCTCGAATCGAGCAGAGATGTAGACAGCACTCCGAGCCCCCATTCGCGAGATAGCTTTATACTCTCGAGAGATATATCTCAGAGGGCAAAATTCATTCCTGCCTACAGGTAGATTATAAATGTATTGAATAACAATCTTTAGAAAAACAACTATCGAATCGATGCAAATGAGATATAACTCCTAGGCTTTTGAAACAATACTTTAATTAAATCAGTCAGCTTCTCGGGGCTTAGTCTTTAGCAAGATAATTGAATTCCCTCTAAAGTTTGTTCTTTCAGATATTGTTCTAAGGCTAGACTTCCTCGTATTAATACACCTTTCCCTGAGGATCGATATCCGTACGATAAGTACACTTCAGATATTTCTTGGCTACGCTGCACTTGCGATTTAGGGCACACATTTTACACATCGCGTTTTCGGCCTGTCAATAAATGTGATGGGTGCATTTGTGTAAAAGGAGTGCTTAAATGGAAATTTTCCACCCTAAATCGCTTGCTTGTTCATCTTGAGGAGGTAGTAGATTGTTCTCTGAGTGGTTGCTGTGACAAGGTTATTAAAATCAGACACTCGCTTGTTTTCTTCCAAAAATGCAAGCATATTTTACCCATAGTGGTGCTTGAGATCCAAACTGCTTAGTGCTCTTCCTTCTCTCCAACACAAAGTACAGTGGGTTCCACTTTTTTTCTCTCTCAAAGACTCCTTGCACCAGGCTCATGCATTGAGGTTCCTGTTGCTCTATAAGGCACTCGTGATAACCCGGGTTACCATCTTGTACTTGTTGTCATCAGCTTGTTCTTCAAGAATTGTGTCTAATATGAGTTTCTTCACACCATCCTCCATCGGGTTGTATATGCTTTTACTCGCTGGAAGAGGTTTGATGCCCCAATGTCATATTTCCAAAGGTAAAGCTTTCCAGATCACCCCATTCCGACAAATTGGGAGGCGGTTGCATTGAAGTGGTTGCGCCTGCCTTCCCGTGAAGATTCGCGCGCGAAGGCGTTCTAGCCGTGACCGTCGGTGATCAAGCAGCTCATGTAAATCCATCGGGTAGTAGAATTTGTCCACCGAATCAAAACATCCTCAACTCGTCCCTTTGGTATTTTAATGGACCTATCTCGCCAGGAGACAAGGTGATAGTAAATACTGGCTTGTTACCCCAAATTCAAGTCAGCCGGTACAGGCGGAAAAAGGCATGGGGATCGGGTTCCTTCTAAATCAATGCCTTTCCACACAAGGCGTCGTGATAGAGAACAATGTAGGAATGTAGGACACCCCAACCTCATACTACAGAGGTCGCAATTTCAATGATGACACTCACTTGCCACGTTACGCCGATTCAAGACAAAAGTTTCTTTCGCATCGCATAGGTTCCTTCAAAAAATTCCTTCACATGGGGACTTGCTTGAGCCCAGACGGAAAGAGGATGTTAACCTTCACTCTGTCAGAAGATTTCAAAATTTCAGCCCATAACTAGCCCTTTTCCTTCAAGTGCCCGCGGGGAAGCTGGCGGCAAGCACTGTGTTTCACCTTCTTCCGCGAACGTTGTGTTCTTCCTCCGTGGTTCAAACTACGCCATGGAGCTTTCTTGGTTGGTGTCTGGACCGGTCTCGTTCCACCACTTCTCAAGTCACTACTGACTTCATTAATCTTGCATCGATCACCGGCGCAGCTCTGTCTCTGGTGGTCTCCTTGGCTCACGTGTCTCGAAGGGAATTTCCTTCAGACCTTGCCGTCGTTAGACAACCTCGGTAAAATGGAACTTTGCAAGTTGTCACATTTGTCGATCTTTAGAATGCGACGCCGCCTAACTTTGTTGATGAGCTCCCCACTGCCTCTAATTTCTAATTTAGCTCTTTCTTAAATAATTCGTACAATCTTGTTCCTCCACACAAAGGTACCTACACCTTGCTTAAATCTGCACTGCCTCGTCTTTGAACAAGAGCAGAAGGTGGAGGCTGTCACACAGAAGCTTCGAGGTGTGTGGAGCTAATCAGCCAGCTCGGGAAGCATAGTTATGCAGGGTCAAGCCTCCCATGATAGGTTCAGATGATTCCTCCAATCAAGTTATGGTGTTGCTATAAGGGAAGCTTGCTCTAGGTGGCTTATTTGACCCAAGACATGGGCATGCTCTTGCATTACAGTCCCCACTCAAGGAATCACAGGATGTTGTTCCTCAGATGGCTACTTAACTCGACAATTTAAAATGTGCTAGGTGAGATGCAGGTAATTCATTCACTACTTGCACTTCATGTCGAGATTTCCTCTACTCTAAGCCCTCTAACCTTCGAGTCAAAGTGGTCAATTTTTCATCTCTCGCGGTTTCTCAGAGTGCATAAATGCCTCCCTTTGATGGGTCAAGGTCTCATTCTTTCAAATTTCTCGGATTCGGGGCCATCCCACGCCTTTAGTTAAGTTTCGCTACATAGTTCAAAAAGTCCATGGGTTCATCTCGGTGTTTGCCTGTGAAGTCCTCTCGCACACATGGTTTCAGAGTTGCTTCATGGTCGAGATATACCATCATAGAAATGATTCACAAGCATCCATATATTTGGGTCGAGGTGTGTGGATGATGCACCGAGTGGTTCTGCGCGAACCTCTCCCAACACACCACAATAAACTTCATTGTCATAGGTCGAGTAAGTGTAGATTTGCCTTCAGTTCTATTCCTGTGGTTGTACCGAAAATTTTCTTCAAAATCCATATTGAAGTTCTACTTAATTTCTAATTGTTCTCGGCCTCAGCGGAATTGAGCCAAATCTTGGCCTCGTTTTTCAAAGGTTAATGGAATTGCCAACGCTTAAGTTCATGTCAGTACACCTTCTTTAAAGTCAGGCAACCTTCCTTGAACTCCTTTGAGCGCGCGCGATTCAGCCTTCCCGCTCACAACATAAGACATGGCAGCACTGAAAGAAGTAACCTCCATCGCTGCCCAGGCGTTTTCTCTCGCACCACAAAGATAGGTGCAGGCGCAGGCGCTGAGAGGCTGGTGCTTCGCCACCTATTTTCAGTCCATATCGGATTGATTTTTATATAAAGACTGATGATATGCAAGAATATGAACAAATCTCACCAACCGCCACAGGAAAAGGCAGAGAGAAAGCAGAACCCAAATGAAAGCCTTCATCCAAGAAAGGAGGCACATACCTTCCGTCCTCTGTCATCCGTCATGTCCCACCCAGGAAACATGCTCAAAAAAGAGAGAAGGATAAGTTTAAAAAGAGAAATTAGTCCATCATTTTCAAGTCCGCTTTCCGCAAAGCATAGTGTCTCTGTTTCATATAATCACATCCCGTACCCTGCGGTACCACTGAAACTGAATGGAAGAACGCAGCACCCGCCCCGCACTGAAGAAACTCAAAGTCACAACCGTAAATTGATGAAGAAGAAGATATGTCCTTCAGAGGTCGCGGATGTAATTAAACTCAGCGCATGCTGATAATGAGGTCGCGCATAATTCAACGAAGTCGGGATGTAAGATAACAATGGATCAATAAAGTGTGTCGCGATGATCCGATGTGGTCGCGACACGCCGATCGACCGTGGCGTCATGACATCACTCTGTATGGAAACTACAATATGACAATGTGGGGCTAACAGCCTAAAGAGAGATGGTCAAGACATCAACTACACAGAAAGGAAGTCGCGACATCATTCAGCGATCGCGACAACAGTTGTGGGAAAAGAAGGTCGCGACAACACCTGGTTGTCGCGACATCAATTGCAAAGACTAGAGGTCGCGACGTCATTAAACGCGATAACGTGGTTAGGAAAAAGAGGTCGCGACACTGGCCCGGTCGCCACGTACCACTACGTAGAGATCGAGGTCGCGACAACATTCACGAAGTTGTCGCTGGGCGATCAAATGCACACGCTGGCGTCGCGACGCCCTGTTATCGACATCGGGCTTCATACTTCAAAGACACGTCGCGATCAACAAGCCCGCGACATGATCCGCGATAACAGAGGTCGCTGAAGACCTACAAGCCGTGTATATTTCAAAATAACCCAACGTGTTGCTTAATCGCAAACTGGAAGTTAGGTGTGCATCGTAAATTAGCCTAAATTACAGAGAACTTAAAATACTGCAAAAAAAGCTGCCTTTAATGAACGCAAATCTCTGAATACTAAAGAGAGATCTCGGGTTACCAAAAGCTCCATGATATTTTGTAATTTTCTTTCTTTTTCTTTTCTTCTTTTTTTTATTTTGCGTGAAATAGTTAGTACTCATTCAAATTTGATCCTAACGCTCACGCTAAAGTTTGTCAATGCATTCATATTTCTTCAAATTATCGTTCGTTGTTTGAATTCTGCATAAATTGAATTTTGCCCTATTTCTTCGCATTTTGCAACTTTCTTGATCAGCAAGCCAATGTATGGTGTAATCTAGTGATTTAGATTCTACTTCCATTGAATTGACGCTTATCACGCGGCAAATTATCTTTCCGCAAATTTTATTCAAGGTTGTTTAACTCCGCTTGAAAAGCCACTACCGGTCTTGTGTATTTTCGTTATCGATCCTAATGCCGTGTCCCATACTCTGTGTGCAAAAATCTGTTCTGTTTCATTTCAAAGCGAAGTTCCTCCAGCGACACAGAGAAGGAATTCCTAAGAGTAATGAAATAATTTCGAAGGTATGAGAACTCAAATAAGGGTGATCTAAATGCTTTCGCATATTGTAATTAATCGATAACCTCTCTTCTCACTACTTGAGACGTAGAACGAAAGCGTGACAATTTATCAATTTAGGCACACAGAGCTCGTTCCATTCGATTAGTAAACTAATCCCTGAAAGTGTTAGTAAGGTGAGATCTAATCAAGGAAAGGATGAGAGATGTTCTCTAATTGGGAGGAAGAGAACTAAGATAGTGTAGATTCATGTGACTATATCTTAGTGAGTTTAGTTTAAAATTATGTTATGGGTATGAAGTATTGAAAAAAGAAATACCCGTAACAACAAGGCAACCTGTAGATGGTAAAGTAGTTATTTGCATCACCTGTCTCTAGAGAAACAAAGTGAGGTTTGTGAGCATTAAATTAGTTTTAGAGAAATCCAGCTGCTACTCATATTATATTCCTTGGACTAGTTTTAAAACTGTTCAGCTTAAGCAACAGACTGCATTCTCGGCTGAATTGATATGTTTCGTATGTTATGTACCTTTTAATGTTCCTTTGCAGAGAATCACAATTCAAGATTAATTTTGTTAGTTTGTATGTTTCATATTCAATTCATATATTATTAATTAATTTTCTTTTGGTTTTTATTATTTTAAGCTTTCAAAGCTGATTCCACTCTGTCTATCGTGAGTCCAAATAGTGTGTGTATTTGAGTAGTCGGGGTAAAAGCTCTTGACCTAGAGAATTCTTTGAGATCTCTGCGTGATCGATATCTGACTTAAATCCACTTACTACTTGTCCCACTACAAATTTTAAGATATAAATTTATCAAAACATCTTCAAGAAACAATTTACCCCAATTGAAAAACACCTTGAACTAACTAAATAGCTAAGGCATACATACCAACAAGTTTTATGGTATCAAGGTTGGGGATTTTAGACAATAGTCTTTTTTGGCAATAGTGTTATAAATCCAGGTAATGTCTTTTGGTCCGCCGTCAAGTTTTATGCTTCGCCGCCGGGATTATACTAACAGTCCTTTTGGTAAAGTAGTGTCATAAATTTGCATGTTCTTGGTCCATCAACAAAAGCCGCGTGGCGCCGTTGCCGGGATTATGGCTAATAGGTCATCGGGTGAAGAAGTGTCATAAATTTGTGCATATGTTTCCTGGTCCGTCAATAAAAGTTTTATGGCGCCGCGTTGTCGGATTAGACAAATAAATTTCTCGGTGGCGTATGTTATAAATTGGGTGCATGCCTTTGTCCCATTACCAAGTTATGGCGCTGCTAAGTCGGGATTATATAATAGTCCTTTGGTAATAGAAGGTAAATTTGTATATGTTCTTTGGTCCATCAGCAAGTTTTTATTTACGCTGCTGTCGGATCTAAAGAACTTCAGTAGATCAATATTCGACGAAAGTAAGAAGAAACAAGAATTTGACATTTAAAAGAAAAAGAACAAAAATAATTTTTCAAAGTAGTGGTTATTTTTAGCCACTAACTTTTAACAAGCCATATTGAAAAAGCCAGCTTGTCATTCGACTAATCCTAATATTAATAAGTAAGTTTGATTTTAGAAAATTTTAATGCATGAAATGTAATGTTGATCCCATTCCAAAGAGATAATTTAATCTGGTGAAAAAGAACACTGCTTGAGAAAGGCGAAAAAGGTCGTAAAACTCAGAAGCTATCGCAGAGTGAAGACTAGACCACACTTGACACAAAGAACAAAGATCCGTAAGACTTCCACTCATCATAAAGCAATGGAGGACTTTGGAGACCCATTGTTCAGATGAATACTCGTAATTAGGTGCCCTCGTAGTTGATGAAGGAGGGGCCTTGAACCGGGCTTCGCACCGATTATAATGGTTCAGCAACGCCATCGTCATCCTACGTAAGACCCAAATGAGCATCCGGGAAGGTTTCTCGTGAATGGAAAACATGCAGTTGAATGGTGGAGACTAGAGGTCATAAATTGCATTTGGTCTTGGCTTTGGTGAAGATACAAGCAGCCACATGGTGCGAATCTCTACCATATGGTTCCTGTTGATACTGTGAGGAGCCAGAGAAGCCTACTTGGTAGATTCTTCCCCCCATCACTCACTCTCGTAGAGAAGGAGGTAGATAATTGTGTTCCCAATAGTGGGGAAGGTTTTATATTATCCTTTATGTGGGCACGGAGAGATTCAAGTGTTGTGTCTAAAAGATGTCCGATGCATGGGATAGACTTGAAGACCTTGACATGGACATAGTATATCGCCTTTGAATGATACATATCTGCGTATACAGGTTGGATGCTTCATGCGTGGGAAAGCTAACAAATGCAAGAGGCTGGGCAGGCAAGATCCGATTGATGACTGCTAAATGGCCATGAAAGCCCATAGCACTGCAGCTTCAGCAATGCGAGAGAACAGGTGTTTATGGAGCCGAGTGCAAGATATGTACCATGGAGGTGCAGATGCGCCACCGCATGAATGGACAAGCAAGAGAGTAAGAGAGCAATAATTCGTCATGTAATAGAGTGCAAATGAAAGGAATCACATTGAGAGGAAGGCCGAGGTACCCAATTCATAATCCAGCTTTATGATGCCATGTGTGAGGTTACACTTAGAGAGCCACAGTTATCACTTCAAACTGTAACCTGAATCTCACAAGACATCATCATCAACCAGCCATGACTAAGGAACTCAGCGAAAATTCTTTTCTTATATGTGGTGGAAATTGTTGCCGTATAGACAGAAACAAATATCCTCCATGTGGCTATATGCATCAAAGAACACTGAAAAATTTAATAAATAATACAAGACATATAAAGGCATAGGAGGCGTAAATGAATATCGGTCGAGGAGGAGTTCACTTCATTTGAAGATAGAGTTCAAAATGCCAATTACGGATAACAAGTAAGTCATGAACCTCCATGAATAAAAAGTTTGGCAAATAATCGTTTCCCTAAATGCCAATTCAAATTTTCTTAAGACCAGTCAAATAATGCTTCTCTCAAGTGAACTGAGATACTGATAGGGCAATCGCCCTAAACTCCAAAATCGAAGATGAAAGATGCCTTCCTCGTAGCGATACAAAGGAAGAATCCAAGGATTTGTGGCGAAGCGCGTGTTCTCGTGGCGGAAAGACCTTGTATAAAGGAACATGGCAAAAAGATGAAAGTAACAAAGCAGGCGGCGCCCGTACTATGCAGCCATCGAGAAAGACACAAAATTTCGACTTTGATGATTCTCAAGGCGTTTCCTTAGCCAGGCCTGTTCAGACGGTTCATAATCAGACAGCGGCCGCACCGTAATGGGACTCAGAATCAGCGAAGTCAGTTACGCAGATTCAGAATGGAACGCTTCGTGTGCGTGAAAAAGATAGAAAATATTCAGAGCTACATAATTATGCTAGTGTGAATCTCAATGAATCATAAGAAACATTCCATAACTGAAAAGGAGATGCTAGTGGGGCCAAAGTGTTTTTCTCGTGAAAAACTGTTATACATTATGGGATCCTATGTTATAGTCATACGCATCATGCAACACTAAATATCTTATGTCAAAAAGGGAAGTTAAGCCAAGATCGATAAGGTGGTGCCATTACTGTGCAGTCAGATCTGGAAAATTGTGATAAAGGGATGTGACAATGTGATAGCTGGATCACTTGTCCGTAATAGAAAGAAATCGCGTAAGAGGAGGAGATAAGACTAAGAGAGAACTTCCCAGATGAGCAACTATTTCCAATTGGTCATCTAAATGCCATGTTATGCAGATATGTGAATTACTTAGCTTGTGGAGTAGTTCCTTCCGAATTCACCTACCAACGTAAAAGAAAGCCTCAGGATCGACAGCGTGTATTATATCCGGGATGACCCACTATTTAAGAGGGAGCTTGATATGATTATAAGAAGATGTGTGCCGAGGGTGAACAAAGAAGAATTATGAATGAATGTTATGATCACCATATAGGGGTATTCTTTCTGAGAAAGAACAAACTCATAAGATACTCCAATCAAGATTTTATTGGCCAACTGTTTTCAGGGACTGTACTGAATGGGTCAAATTATGTGATAGATGCCAAAAGATTGGAAATATCACATTAGAATGAAACGCCTCTACGAGGCATATCGTGGTAAATTTTTGATGTGGCTGGGGATAGATTTTATGGGACCCTTTCCACAATCATTTGGAAACTCAGATATAACAAGAAGTGGATTATGTTTTTAAATGGGTGGAAGCAATAGCTTGCCCAAGGAATGGATGTTAATGCCGCTTGTGAGTTTCGCAAAGAACATATTTGGAAAGCGTATTGGAACACCTGTGACTATCATCATGATGGGGGAAGCCACTTTGCAAACAAAGTTTTCGTAAAGCTCATGAGCAGATATGGGATCAAACATATAATGAGCCTAGCTTATCATCCCCAGACTAATGGGCAAGCAGAAATTTCCAACCAGGAGGTTAAAAGGATCCTGGAAAAGACTGTAAGTTCAAGCAGGAAGGATTGGTCTTCCAAACTTGATGATGCACTTTGGGCCTACAGGACTGCATTCAAAACTCCCATAGGTATGTCCCCATACAGATTAGTATTTGGCAAGCCATGTCACCTTCCTCTTGAATTGGAATACAAGGCTATGTGGGCCATCAAGAAGCTGAATTTCGATTTCAAAATGGCAAAGGAAGAGAGATTGCTTCAACTGAGTGAACTGGAAGAACTGAGAAATGAAGCTATGACAATGCTAAGATCTACAAAGATAAGACAAAGAAATGACATGATCAAAGGATTCTTAGGAAAGAGTTCAGAGAAGGGGATCAAGTTCTGTTATTTAACTCCAGATTGAGATTGTTCCCAGGAAAATTGAAATCAAGGTGGAGTGGACCATATACAGTGGTGTCAAGCACTACTTTTGGAGCAGTAACACTCAAGACTGATGCTGGGGAAGAATTCAAGGTTAATTGAGGAAACATTATCTCAGCAGGGGGAAAGAAAAAGAAGAACACCAACTGGTGAATTGAGGAAGAAAAGGCTTAAAACAAAGAAGTCCAAATTTCTAAGGACTCAAACGAGTAGCCGATGGGAGGCAAACCCATGTGGAATTCAGTTTCGATTTGCACTTAGATTTTTTTTTTTTTTTTTTAGAATTTACTTTGATTTTGTTTTCTTTAATTCGTATGATGATTAGTTAGTACTTGAGAAGTTAATTTTTGTTTAATTAAATCCTTTCTGGAAATGTTGCAGAATGATTATGCAGAAATGGCTCAGGCAAGAAGGAATAAACTCCCGTACAACTCTAGCAACTTGCAGAAGAGAACGACAGAAAAGCGGGAGATTCCTTTCCCCTATATAAATTTCCGTGGAAAATTGAATAGAATACATCTTTCAATTACCGTGTGGAATTGGTTTGTTTGATGATGAGAATTTGCACTGATAAATAGTAAAAGTCATGTTCATTAAATTTGAGGCAAAATTGCAGACTAGGTTGCGACAAAAACTTATGTCGTGACAGAAACTGATGTCACAACAAAAGTTGATGTCGTGACTTAGTAAATGTTGAAGGAAGAACAAGGCTGAGGTCGCAACCAAAAGTTCTGTTGTGAAAGAAATTGAGGTCGCGACAGAATATTTGGGTCGCGACAAGAGCAAGTCCTTCAAAAGGACAGTGGTCGCGACAACTTAGAAATGCACAATGACCTGAGATGCCTGATGTCACAGCCTGAGGATAACTTGTCCTCCCACAGTTTGAGTATGTCGCGACAAACAATCATAGGTCGCGACATGAGAAGAAAGGTTTGCCAGCTGGGCAGCTTTTAATTTTGCCCTAAATTTAATGATAGCACACAATTTCAGCGCGATATTGGAGTCGCGACGAACAAAAATAAAATGCAGAATAAGGGCTAAATGACAGGCAATTTAATTGAAACATAAATTGCGATTTAGTTTGAATTCGCCGATAAGTCCAGATAAGGAAGGTTATACGATTGAAGGAACAAAACAATTTTTTTCGAAGTTTGTGGTATGAACAAAGGAGTCAAGTAACCTCGTTGGAAATAACATCATCTAAATTTCATCCACCGAGCATGAAATAAGAAAACTCGTGTTAGTCACGCTTAATCAACCCAAATTCTAGAACTTGTTAGATTAGTGATCAAGGCGAAACTTCAGGTGATACAATCAATCAGAAATGATGCAAAGATCCGAGTTTGAGCCATTTTAGCCATATCCTTATTCATATGCTAATGCATACACTTCGGGCCTGCAAATTGAGCCAAAACAAGCCCTATTTTCAAAATAAACCAATGGAGATCTAACCCATCCTAAAGAATCAATCCTCTAAAGAACCTATGATTACCAAAGAATTCAAAGAGAGAGGAAGAAATGAAGTTTGGGGGAGTGTAAATTTTTGAGGAACTCAAGGAGAAAATACGTAAAAAGGAATGAAGAGAAAAGATCTACATCAAAAATATACTAAAAAAAGAAAGCTTGAAGGAATAGGTTTTGTCTTGTGGCCCAACTCTCTCGAACAATTAAGTTCTTAGGGTGTTTCAACACCTAGTACCCTAATGCCATCTGGTATGGGAGTTACTAACCCAAAGTTCGCTAAGAGCGTTAGAAAGCCTAAAAAGACAAAACATTGCACTATTCCTGAATGGTGACAAAAAAAAAAAGAAAAATCCCCCAGTTTGAATTACAAATGAGAAATGGGAACATACAGTTCTGAATAGAAGAGAATCAATGTGGTATCCCAAACATGAAGTTTAGGGGAGTTTATTAAAGAAACTACAAGGAGAAAAAGGGCAGTATGTGAGTAAAAAGGGAAAAGGAGTATTGGTAATCTTAACCTAAAAATCCCATCCATCCTACCCCTTACCCAAGCCTAACATTAAAAGCCCAGTAAGACCCGATTGATCCCGAAGGTTGTAATCACCTACATTAGTGGAGATCAATAAGGAACAACAAGCCTATGGAATTTGGAAAATCAGGAAAAGATCAAAACTGTGAACATCCTCTAAGGGTTAATTGACTCATTAAGAAAATGAGAAAGAAAACCAACTTACATTTCAGCAGAATCAATTAACTATACTGTTTGTAAAACAAATTCAACAATTTCGTTATGTACACCTGATTGAGTAGAAACTAACCTTTATCCGACTCGAAGCTGAATACATAGAAACGAATGCAATTTTAGTCTTTCAATTAAATTGGTTACAACCGCAAAACAAAAACAGAAATGTCCTTTGTTTGAAATCTTTTTCTTTTTTCTTTCGCTGGGGGACAAGCAAAATTTTAAGTTTGGGGGAGTTTGATGAGCTTAAAAGTCATCTATTTTCAATCCATTTTTCTGATTGATTTTTATATAAAAAGACTGATTTATATGAAAGAATATAACAACTTACCCAACCGCTGCGGCAAAGAGGGAATTCAAAAGAAAGGCACTTGCAGTAAAGGAGCGTATCGTGGCTGAAAGCAAAGACTGATATAATTATCGGCTGAAGCTGCGAAGAGAGTAGTTAAAAGGATTAAAGAATTTGATGTCGTGGAAGCTTTACGTAAATCAAATGCATATTCAGGTTGCAACTATAAAGCTCCAGTCGCAAATGAAGCGTAATTGAAGACAAAACAAGCTGGGCGTGAAAGAAACTCAAAGTCAAGCAACCAGAAATTGATGAAGAAGAAGACATGATGTCGCTACATCCTTCAGAGGTCGCGACACTAAACCCAAGACAGTGGATAATGAGGTCGCTACACCAACGAAGTCGCGGACGTGGCGATAAACAATGGACCGGAACAAGTGTGTCGTGGACATCCGATGTGGTCGACATCAAAGATCGGTCAGGCGCCGCAACATCGCCTCGCAAGGAAACTAAGGTCGCGACAACAGCAGCTAAAGAGAGATGGTCAAGACATCAACTACACAGAAAGGAAGTCGCGACATCATTCAGCGACGCGACAACAGTTGTGGGAAAAGAAGGTCGCGACAACACCTGGTTGTCACGACATCAATTGCAAGAATTAGAGGTCGCTGACGCTATTAAATACGATAAATGTAAGCAGGGAAAGAGGTCGCGACATCGCCCGTAAGTCGCGATGCCCACTACAGAGATTGAGGTCGCGACAACATTTAGTTGTCGTGACATCAAATGCACACAGTTAAGGTCGCGACGCCCCCAGCCGCCGCGACATCGCCAGCGATTTAAAGACACGTCGTGACCAAACAAAGGCTCCGCGACATGACTGAAGACAACAGAGGTCGCGACAAGAATCTATGTCGCGACATCAACAACCAACTGGGCCAGTTAACTGCAGTCCAAAAAAAGAGGTGCATTGAAATTAGGGCCCAACTTCATAACCCTAGAGTAAATAATGGCCGCTAACGAATGAACGCAAACTTCGCGAATCGAAAGAGATATCTGGTTGTCGAAGGCTCCTCGTATTTTAATTTTCTTTTTCTTTTTCTTTTCTTCATTTTTTTATTTTTAGATTAGTTAGTATTTCATTCAAATTTGATCCGAACGCTCACCGTTAAAGCTTGGGTTTAATGCGATTCATATTTCTTCAAATTACCGTCAAGTTGTTTGAATTCCGCATGTACCTAGAATTCGGTTCCCACAGTCGATTTACAATGGCTTTCTTGATCACAGTCAATGTACGGTGTAATCTAGTGATTTAGATTCCCGCTCCATTGAATTGACGCTTATCGTCGTAAATTATCTTTCCCGCATAAATTTTATTCGTCGTTGAACCCGCTTGCAAAGCTACTTGGCCGGTCTTGTGTATTTTCTGTTACTGATCCCAATGTCAGTGTCTCATACCCGTAAATTGAATTGCCTCAAGCTCTGATTTCCTGTGAGGCCTCCTGAAAGGACACAGAAAGGAATTCTCGAGTAATGAACAATTTCTGGAAAGGTAAGGAGAACCTAACAATGGTGATCTAATGCTCTGTGTAATTAAATCGATAAATCTCTTCTCACTTGAAGACGAACGAGTGGAGCAATTTATCAATTTAGGCACAGAGAGTTCACCTCGATTCGATTAGTAAATCCAATCCCGTGTTAGCAAGAGGATTCAATCAAGGAAAGGATGAATGGTTTAATTTGGAGGAAGAGAAACTGCATAGTGTAGATCTGTGCAATGACTATGTCTTTGTGGCTCAGATTTACAGTCCATGTCAGGTATAAAAGTATTGAAAGAAAATACCCGTAACAAGGCAACCCGCATTAAAAGTAGTTATTTAACACTGCCTTCAGAGAAACAAAGGAGGCTTAGATAATGAATTGTGTCAAGAACCAGCCGCACTATTATATTCCTTGACTAGTTTTAAATCTACGGTTCAATAAGCAACAGATCGCTGCATTTCACGGCTATTGTTTCACGGAAGAGTATTCTTTTAATGTCTCTTTCGCGAGAACCGTCGCCTTAATTTGTTATTTTGTTTTTCATATTCAATTCATATATTATTAAATTCAATTTTCTTAGGTTTTATTATTTTTGTGCTTTCAAAGTCCTAATTTGCTCATCGTGAGTCCAAATAGTGTAGAGTTTGAGTAGTCAAGCTGTTTGATCGAGAATTCTCGAGATCTCTCGTGGGATCGATATCCGACTTAAATCCAATTTACTACACATGTCCGAATTGCACCTGCAACATAACGGATCAAACCACCAAGAAACAATTTACCCCACTGAAGTAATCTTGAACTAATCAAATAGCTAAGGCAAAGGGCTACAAATAACAAGTTTTATGGCATCGTTGTCGATTGCATTAAATAGTCTCGGGCAATAGTGTTATAAATCTTGTATGTCTTTGGTCCTGGCCAACAAGTTTTATGGCGCTGTCGTGACATACAATAGTCCTTGCAGTGTTACAAATTTGCATATGTTCTTTGGTCCGTCAATAGGTGCACTCACCTTAGGAGGGTGTATGTGGTCCCTCATTCACCTGTATGCTGTAGGATTCACTAGAGCACCTTGTTGACTTTGTTGTTCTTCAGGTAGAGGATCCATTTTCAATCGTGCATTAATCGACTTCACGACCTTGTTCAATTGGTACTAACTCTCGCACTCCACCGATATACCCTATCCCAATGATGATAAACACTGTGACACAAAAAGAGACAAAGCAAAGAGCAACAAATGTGGCTGCTAAAAGATTCTGTAAGTTGTTAGCCGAAAAATAAAATTATCAAGAGATAAAAACAACTCAACAAAGGATTCAATGAGTTAAAAATTGAAATTTTAAAATGAAATTCAAAAGTTGTTTAAAAGGTCACCAATACTTGTAACGAGGATTACACTCACAACTCATCTCGTAGTTCGCACCATCCCCGGCAACGACGCCATTTGATTCGTGCCGCAATAGGTGTTATGAATCAACAAAATTTATACCTAAAGTCCTCCTACTGCCGTAGTAAAACTACTGCAGTATAGTGGCTCTAGGATCGAACACTGGGATGGGTTTTCGTCTTACAAATGATTTGTATAATGATCTAAAATGGTGAGGCTTTGTTCGGGATTTCCCGAATTTGTTCAAAACAAAGGGATGTCAAGCCACTATGTAACTAAAAGTAATTCAAAATAAAATGTAAAAAGAAGACCTTGAAGTTTCGGGCCACTAGTTTGGTATGATAGGGTTGCTTAGATGTCCTCGGGTTTTTACCTCGCATTAGGGAAGATGACATATAGTCATCTCCAAAATCGGATCTTTGTTTAACTTTAGAAACTAGCCCTTAGTACCATTCCTATTTGAAATATGGCATTTATTGAGCATTTAATGTTACTGCAGTTAAAATCCAGCATTTAACCTACCCGATGTATATCAGAATGACATCTAATGGATGTCAGTGTATCTAACATTAAGAATACACTAAACCGTAAAAGCTTGCCAAGTATTGACCAGAGAAAGTACATCAAATAGCTTTTAAACCTAGTTTTGAAAGTTTGAAACATAAATACCCAGTATCTGCTTCGTGGAAAACAGAGGAACACTTGCAAACCTCATCAACCTACCTAGCAACCCTCATCTTCAATGTTTAGAGGCTTTAGCCAAACATCATTTGAGTTGTCATCCTCAAAGGGTGTGTTTGGTTGCCAAGAAAATGAGAGAAAGAGGAGAGAGAAGATAGGAAATGAGGGCTAAAAACAGGGGCCCGTAATGGAAATGCCTTCAATGAATAGTTAGGTTACAAATTGTTCATAATATGGCTTATATAGCCTTACAAAAAGGGCAAAAATACCAATCTATCCTAAATAGTATGATTATAGTGAGGGTAGAAATGGAATTAATCAAAACGGGGTCGTTTATACACAAAAACACGAAGCAGGAAATTTTGCTATAGCAGAAAATTTCGCTATGTAGCGAAATTGCACTACATAGCGAAAATTTCTCTATAATTGCGAAAATTTCGCTATGTAGCGAAATTGCACTACATAGCGAAAATTTCGCTATTATTGCGAAAATTTCGCTATTCTAGCGAAATTTCCTTGTCTTCTCCTGCTTGCATCCTGCATATTCCAGCTTGCATCCAGCTTGTTTTATCTTCACCTCTTCATTCTCAAATTTTTGGATGTAATCGAACATAAATCATACGAACTCTGTAAATCAGCTCAACTGGAGCATGCTTAGCTTGGATATGGTAGGATAGGTTTATGAAACCCAAGAAAAACTACCACAACAAATTCGAACACAATCAGTACCAAAGGGACTCACACGTGTCAATCAAGCTTACTAATATGATTAGTACACAAAAAACACTCAAAACCTATCTTAAATATGGTTCAAAATAGCACTTTTTGGGTACTAATCAACAGTCCTTAGGATTCTTTTTTGTTTCACTTGGGAAGACATCCTTGGATTGGTTCTACATTGCTAGGGCTAGCTGCCCGTACTCGTGTCATAAGATTTTTTAGAGAGGCATTAGTGCTGACCTGAGCCACATTTGTGTTTTCCTGAAATGCTGCTAGCTTAGCAAATTTCTGCTCATGAATATTCACCAGCATCTTATTCCCTCCCATGAATGTCAGCATTTGATCTTTAAAGGATTGAGATCTCCTTTGTCCTGGATTTTCTACTCTCTAACTCCTTTATTGTTGCTGTCCTCGGAACTCATGTGAAGCATATTTTTGTTGAAAATTCTGTACTGGTCTTGGACCCTGCTGTGCTCCACTTCCGTATGAGAAATTCTCATGGTTCCTTAGTGCTAGTGTGTAATGAGTTGGCAAGTTGAGGTTTGGCTTAAAGTTTTAGATTATGTTACCATTGAAAAACTAAGCCTCCTTAACCTGATAGGTACCCTCATAGGCTAGTCCCTCATCAGCATTACTCTTCTGCTCATTTCCTTCAATTGTTCCCACTTCATGTGGTGAATGCATTATTCTTTCTTGGTATCCCAGTTTGTTCATCAATGCATTAAGTTTGGCTTCTATGGCAGTCATCCTGTTCAACTCTATCACCCCACTTCCTTTTAGTCTGTTGTTTCTCCTTGAAGTCTCAGATGAAACTCTATAGTTACTTTTTGATAGATCTTCAATCAACTATCTTGCCTCTTCAGCATTCTTCCTCTTGAATGCTCCACAACAGGATGCAACAATTATACATTTGGAGGTGTAATTCACAACAGGCTACATCAATTATACCTTTGGAGGTGTAATTCATAGAGTGGTAAAAGATGTCCATCTAGGTGGTCAAATCTATTCCATGCATTGGGCATCTTTTTAGCAATCTCTTATATTTCTCCCATGCATTATAGAGACTTTCATTCTCTCCTTGTTTAAACACCATGATTTGCCCTCTCCTTTCCAAAGTGAGGGCAAGAAGGAAGAATTTGATAATATAAGCCTCCACCAAGTCTTCCCAATTTTTCATTGATCCATATGGTAGTGATTCAAACCAAGTGGTTGCCACGTCTCTTAGTGAAAAAGGGAAGAGTTACAACTTCATCACCTCAAGTCTCACCTATTCAGCTTTATTATATTTTCCATCCTCGAAAATCTTCCTATATGCTCATTGGGGTCTTCACTAGGATGGCTAGTATATTGATGCTGCTGCACCATTATGATCAAAGTTGGCTTTAACTCAAAATTGTTGGCCTCTATAGCAGGTTGTCTCACATGAGAATATTCATCTCTAATGATTGGCTTCCAAAAATCCTCCATAGTCCTTTGCCTTTGGTCTTTATGCTGTTGCTTCCACCTGAGTGTTTTGTTGTACTTCTCTATTCTACCATAACTGTTGATTCAGCACTTCGAACTTTCTTTAGATTTCTCAGTGTCTTCTTCAATTCTGTCCAAAGGCAAAAATTTTGCTTATGGTTTTCTATGCATGTAAGATGATTAGTACCCAAAAAGTGCTATTTTGAGCCCTATATCAGATAGGTTTTGAGTGTTTTTTGCGCACTAATCATGCCAATTATACCAATTGAAGTGTTCAGGTCTTCTTAGTATCACTTATGTCGTTTAGAGGTTATTTTTGGTTGCTTTGCGTGTTTTTGCGCACTTTGGAGAGTTCAATATCGAGACATATGCTAAACCATGAAGATCGAACTCCATTCATCGCCCATCAAACATACCAAAAATCAAAGAAAGAATGAAGGCAAAGTGATAAAAGTTGGTGCAGTATAGGAGCAATAGGCCATGGAGTGAAGATCACAGAATTCCGTGAATTTCGTTAAGACATAAAAATTACCGGGATTGCGAAAATAAGCATCATACAGAAAATTCGTCATCCTAGCTTGGGCATTGTGAAATTTCGTCAGACCTGCACCGCCAACCACCGTTCCTAGCTTGGCGCCACATCACCTGTATTACAGTTAGCGAATTTCGCTGTGTTAGCTGTAGCGTAAATTGCCGCTGTTTCAGCGAAATTCTCTCGATTCGCTTATCTCGTAATCTCGCTACCTAGGCGAAATTTTCGCTTGCTAGCAAAATTTTCACGCCAGCGAAATCAAGCCCTCGTCTCTAGCTAAATTGTTCAGCCTTGTCATCATTTGTAATTAACAAACCGACTTCATTTTGGGTGTATTACTCCTTGTCCCTTATTTTAGCCAAAATGTTAGGCTTTATTGTGTTTCACATAATGGGTGGCCTATGGCAAACCCCCCATAGTTTTTAAACAGAGGAGGAGAAAATGGGAGACAATCTTTTAAGTACAAATTTTCACTTTATGTAAATATCTTCTCGCAGCTTTCACTCTTAGTTTGGTTTTCTCTTCTCTCTCCTCTTTCTTCCTCATTTTCTAGGCTGCCAAACAACCCTTCGAGGATGAGACAACTCAAGAGATAAGCCAAGGCTTCCTTTCTTTGAAGATAAGGTGTTAGCTTCAAGCCAGGTGCGCCGCAGTTGTCCTCATGTGTCAATGCCAGTACTGTATTTTTCTTATGGCTCCCATCTTCTCAAACTAGGTTGAATATCATTTAATGTCACACTTGGCCAATACTTACCATGCTTTGTGATGTTGTATACTTATTGCTGGGGATGCACTGTGGGTTTTTTAGATGGTCTTTACAGCCACCGAAATGATAAGCCAATGTTAGGGTTTTAAACCTAAAGTGGGCCAGAGATGCATGTTACCTGTGTTGACTCAAATAGGAGTGACTTAGGTTAGGCTTGCTAGTTAAACAAAGATCCGGTTATGGCTTGACTATAGGTTGCTTGTCATAATGCGAGGATAAAACCCGAGGACACTTGCTCGGGCCGCATATGCTATCGTTAGTGACCTAAATCTTCAAAGCTACCTTTTCACACATCACTTTCGCCATGCTTATTCAGTTTTCAACTACTTACACTGTTTTTTGAAACAAATCAAAATCCAAAATAGAAAGCCTTACCTTTTCACACTTATAAATCATTCCTAGGATGAAAGAACCCATCCCCGTGTTCGACCAGATTCCACGATCGCAAAGAGTCTGAGACCACGCGCAGGAGGAACTTAGGATATAAATTTTGTTGATTCCGCTCAACCTACTGTGGCACGAATCAATTAGCGCCGTTGCCGGGGATGGTGCCAAACTACGTTTGATGAGTTGAAGTGTACTTGTGATCAACATCACAAGTGAAGGTAACCTTTTTAACTCTTTTTGTAATCCAGTTGCTGTAACTGCAAGTGTTCATCACTTTGCAGTAACTGCACTGTTTTTGTTTTTTTTTATACAGTCAGTTTTTATTTTAGCTAACAATAACCCTTTTTGCAAGTTGGATTGTGCTCTTTGTGTGTCTCAGTTTGTGTAACAGTTTTGTATGCGATGCGGGATAGAGGAATAACGGTGGTGCAGAAAGGATCAATTACACCAGTCAGTACACATAGGTAGAAACATGGATCCCTACACGAGGAACGACGAGTCGACGGTACTGATGAATCAGCCCATTTATAGATAGATGAGGGACCATATTCACCCTCCTAGAGTTAGTGCCCCTTCCTGCATCATACCTCCTGCTGAAGATGTAGCAGTGAGGCCCTACTTGGTACCCCTTCTCCCCACATATCATGGTATGGAAAATGAAAATCCATACACACATATAAGGGATTTTGAGGAAGTTTGCACTACCTTTAAGGAAGGTATGATTGACATGGATTTGCTAAAAGTGAAAGCTTGTTTCAAGTGACCTAAAGGACAAGGCCCGAGATTTGGCTAAACTCAACGAGGCCTAGAACCATCCAGTGGGCTGAGCTGCGAGTAGGGATTCACGAAGAAGTTCTTCGTGTTCATAAGACCAACAATTTGAAAAGACAGAATTTATACTTTTGCGATTTCACGAGATGGGTGAGAGGTTTTATGGGTGTTAGGAGAGATTTGGAACCATCAATTGCATGCCACACCATGGGTTTGATACATGGATCTTTGGTAAACCATTTCTATGGTGGTATGTCTCCTGCCATGAGGCGACTTTTGGAAACTATGTGTGGAGGACTTTCTAAGTAAGCATCTGACGAGAGCCATAGTTTTTAAGTATGTGGAATTTGGAAACTTCTAAGGGTTGGGATGAACGAACCACAGGGAAATGGAAACAATGGGGCCCTCGATAGCCTAGAGGGAGGTTTATACCTTTGCCGGAGGACATAGAAATGAAGCTGGAATTTCGGCCTTAGCTAGGAAGGTAGAGGAGCTTGAAGGAAAAGGCTCCATGAAGTGCGACGGTGATTGAAAATCTGCCTGGCTTGATCCACTGCACCAATTTCCAATCCTACATTGCATCCAGTAGAGCAGTGTCCTAGCCTTGATGAAGGATTTGATGTCGAGAATGTGCAAATACGTAGGACAATACAAGCCATCACAACCTAATGCCCCATATGGAAATACCTACAATTCCAATTGGAGGAATCACCCTAACCTTTCCTGGAAGCCCACTCCCTCTGCCTATGTACCTCCAGGTGCCAAACCACAATTTGGTTCCCAATATCAACCACAACCACCACCATCCTCATCTCCTGTGGAACAAGCCATTTTAAATTTGAGTAAGGTGGTAGGCAACTTTGTGGAAGAGAAAAAAATTAATGTGCAGCTAGCACAAAAGGTTGATCTTGTAGAAAGTACGAACAAGAAGAATAGATGGGCTAGAGAGCAACTTTGAACCGAGAGAAAATTGATAACCTACAATTATTCAATCACCAAGATCAACAAGTTCTTTGGAGGCTGAAAGGAAGGTTCCCTTCCCAAAGCAGGTGCCAAACCCAGAAAGGGAATCTATGAGGTAGGCTCGTCTCCAGCAATTCGGGGAATGGATGAGGTAAAGTATATTTTCCAGGAGTGGAAAGAGGTTGATCGGCCCATGCCTTGCCCAAGCACATTGAGGGGAAACTAGGAAAGGAGAAAGAAATGGAGCAGGCATATTCTCACGAGAAGGAGGGGACTCAATTGAAATCTGACCTTACCACCTCCATTTCCTAAGCATAGGCGAGGCAAGGCATCCTGACAAGCGAGGCATTAGAAGTCCTAAGGCAGGTAAAAGTCAACATACCTCTTTTGGACATAATCAAACAAGTGCCTGCCTATGCAAAATTTTTGAAAGATCTTTGCACAATTAAGAAGGGATTAGGTATTGAGAAAAAGGCATTTCTCACTGAACAAGTCAGTGTCATAATCCAAAGCAAGAACCTGTCAAATACGAGGATCCAGCGAGAACCATTTGTACTTTGCGATACAATTATCAATTGCGAATGGAAGTCATGCAACTACGTTTGTGCTTATGACGCTTGGAGGTTGGAGCATATTCATTTGAACAACAAGCACAAGTTGGAAGGCACGAAAATCGGAAAGTGCACGATGGGTATTTAGATTTGTGTCGGGATTAAGATTTTGAATGTCGGGAATTACGGGATACGCCGCTTAATCGGCCGAGGTGTTGTGTCTTGCCCTTCGGAAGAATCCTTTGACCAGTGCTTCAATTCGGGAATCCATCGGTGAGAAACCGAACAACAATGGGAAATCAACACCAAGATTAGGCTCGGACCCGCTGCGGGGTTTGAGGTGCTCTTCTTAAAGTCCTCATGAGTAATTTTGACATGGGCTGGTTTGGTGTTCAAAGTAAATTCACAGGTTCAACAATTTTTTGCTTTAAAGTTTTTTAATTTAGTGTTTCAATTTTGGTTCTTTTAGAAAGTTTTCCTAAATTATGAGTTTCCCTTTTAATTATTTTTATTTTATATATTATAGTACTTTATATTAATTTTTTGGTATAATTATATAACAATTTTTATAATAATTTTTATTTCTTATATTAATATTTAAACTAAATTTTAAATGCGGATGATGATGCGGGCCCAGGCCCAAATTACATTATAATAGCGAGAGTGGTGGAAGTGGACTCTTGACTGCCTCGTCGAAGGGCATCAAGGGGAGGGCTTGCCATTTGGTCGCTTCATATTCTCCCTCCATAGCGCAGATCTGAGTCACCCAAGCCTCCACTGTTACTTTTGACCTTGCGCACCACGACGAGCCCTTAGTCCCTTTGCCGCCGTTGTGCTGTGGGTAAGATCACTGGCTCACCTTGGCGGAGTTGTTAGCCCATGCCCATGGCTCGGTTTGCCTTGCCACGCGTGGTGGTCCACGGCCAGGCCTTGCACGAGCTCCTGCGCGCGCCACGGAGCCGGTTTCGCGGGCCCTGTGACCCGAGTCACTCAGCCGTATGGCCCAGTGCACATTGTCTTGAGCAGTGCTGCAGTCCCCTGAGCCACACTAGTAGTGCCTCCGCCTCTTCTGCGCACTCATCCAATGCCCTGGTCTCCTGCCCACGAGCCTTAGATCAGTCATACAGTGCCTTAGTTACATTTTCATCAGCAAAGCCCTCTTCCAGTGTTTTATTTGGATTTCAGTTATGGTTCGTACTAGGGGTGGGTCCCGCCTTGGGCGTGGTCGGTCAGTACACGAGCGAGAGGCCCTGCCCAGGCTCACGATGGCTCCAGTACCTCTCCAGGTGCCGGGCCGTGAGGAGCCTCAGGGATTTCGACGATATCAGACTCGGATGGGACCCCGGGCCCCGTCGCCTGTACCTCAGAGGAGAGCTAGGAGGACCCGGCCCTCCAAGCGGGCCCTCACATCAGGCCCGGGGGAGTCATCCTCATCCGACTCAGCCCGTCTCGACCACGTCGGTGCGAGGCGACATCTTCCACGGTGATTTGTCGCACCTTCAGGATCGGGGTCGTTGTTCGTGGGCACCCGTTCGGGGAATGCTACATTCGAGGGATTCCTCGCCGGGAGTCATTCTATGACGTCCGGCGAGGGGGCTGATCCCGGGTTGAGGGATTCCTGAGGGTTGATTGAGGATTATTCCCTCACGGCCTTCATGACCCGAGGCGGTATTATTACCCCGGGTGGTCGCGCGGTTTATCGCTCGATGACATCTCGGGGGCCGGTGGTCGCGAGTTTCAATTCTCTATAGATGATCGACCGGGTGCCGACGCGGATATTTGACGCAGGCTGCGTATACCGCCCGGCCAATGCGGGAGGTTCTGGGAGCTTGAGCCCACCACCTCGGCGGGAGATGGTTCAGCGTGCGGCAGAGACATCTGCAGTGGGCCGGTGCTCTTTAGGAGCGGCTCAGCCTCGGATGCTCTTGATTATTCACCTATTGAGGACGGCTGTTCCCATTTGCGGCGTATACGGCGGAGGAGCCACATCTTGGAGGTTCTTTGGATCTCGGAGGGATACTGGTTCCGGTCCCTACGAGCCCGGTGACCTCCTTGATGCATTTCGGAGAGGTCCATCGGAAGGGCTGGTTGGGCGGGTCTTCCGTGCGTCAGGGACTACTGCGCGGGTTCTCGAGGCACTTGGGTTTCGGAGGAGCCGGATAGAGGGAGGATTCGATGCCCTCTAGTTACGTGGAGCGAGTGATGACCATGCACATGTCTGCACTGCTCCTCCGGCGGCGAGACCGGGGAGGAGGTTCCGAGTTCGGGCGAGATCATTCCCACAGAGATGATAGTCATGCTCCTTAGCCCGAGGTAGAGCGGAGTCCAGTTCCGCATATGTCCCCTCCATCTCCTCCTCCATACTCGTCCCACATTTTGCCAACCGATACTCGGCCCATCATGCCACCTCCACATCATTCGCGAATGCGTTCGTACCCGGCTCGGAGAGATAGGCGGGTGTGATGTGCTATTTGTTCTTTACGCGGCTATTTTCGGGCGGAAGCGGGATCGAGAGAGTTGCTTTCGGTGTCACTCCATGCTGCGGCCCAGTTGCAGCTCACACGGGTCTTCCTCGTGTTCGGATCGGAGGGAGGCCTACGGCGGCAACATCCATCATTGGATGTGTTAGGCGCGGCGGCGATCCGCAGACCCACCGCCACCAGCCCCGGTGAGGTGGTTGGGTTTCTTTATGATTTTGTATAGTTACGGCTTTATCAGCGCCTACTAATTTGGTTAAGTTCATGTAGCCATAGTAGCGTTGATATTTTTGTATCATTTAGCTTTGGTATGCATGTACTAGCCATTTTGGCTATATCAAAAGCTATTCAGTATATATATACACACTTTTGCATATACTTTTTGTGCCTCCATTTTATGTAATCGTTTTTGTCTTCAATTGAACAATTGAATTGCTTCAATTGAACAATTGAATTGCCTTTAAATGGAAAATTTAGGCTCCACATTTGTCACCTTTATGTTAGAACAAATTCCATGTTTGATATAATTTTTGGTCGGTTGAAGTTCCGTAGCAGCTTGAACATTTCTCCATCGCTAATTCACACACTTTGCACACCCAGTTGTTTCAATAGAATTTGTCAAATTAGTTGCTTCCTTTAAGCTGCATGCCGGCCTTAGGCATGTTGGCAACCTAGGATAGGTTTGTGTTACCCACATTTGAAGACCAATGTAGTCTTCCAAAAAGGAAAAGAAAAGAAAAAGCAAAAAGAAAAAGAGAAAAAGAAAAAGAAGAAAAAGAAAAATAAAGTCGTGAAGCCTTGCCTTGAGTACTTAATCTATGAAATTTCTTATTAATCTCTGTATGAACGATATCTAGACTTAAAAATCCACTTTACTACTTGTTGACCTATGCACTTGTAGTAAGCAAACCAAGTTGTAGTTAAATAGTTTAAAATAAGAAGAGTAACAACTTGGATCACAACAACTTTTTGATGCAACTACTAGGTACTTAACAAGTCTCTGGTTGCAGTGTTAGAAACTTGGATCATCAATCAAATGCCCCATCCTAAACCCACCCCGTTGTTGTTCCTAACCAAGTATACTCCTTACCCTTAGTTTATGTTTTCCTTCAATTAAAAACCTTATTGACCCATGGCAATGTGTTTAATGATGTATTCATTATATTTGAAGATGTAATGAATAATTGAGGTTGATGGGGAAAAAAAACAAAAGAGAAAAGATAAAAATAAAGAAAACAAAACAAAAAAAGAAAGAAATAATAAAAGGTTGAGTAAGTTTGGTTTTGTAGCCTTCCTACCTTGAGTAAGTAAGTTCTTAGGAGTGCTCTACACCTAGTACCCTGATGAGTCCTAAACTCATCTAGTTTTAATCCATTTTTCTGGAATGGTTCTAGAAGTTTATGAGCAATTTTAATGCTGAATTATGGAATATTCACCAACTTTGTATTTTGGGGTTTCAATGAAAAATGAATCCCAATTCCGGCTAAGAAAAGTAGAAAAATTGGCTAGCGAATCTACGTAACGTGGAGATATTTTTATCTATGATAGGATCTCAGCTAGAACCATGAAGCTATGTACCATAACAAGAAGCGCTATGTCGCAGCAGAAATATGTTTGTGAAGCTATGTCGCAACAAAGATCAAGCTGAACTCAAGCCATAAACGAAGATTGTCGCGACATCGCACAACTCTGTCGTGACATGATATGAGAGAGATTGACTGAGAAATGTTGCAACAAAGAAATGAGTGTTAAGACATAAAGGAAATCAAAAGACAAAACTTTGTAGTGACAAAAGACAACTCTGTCGCGACATTGATCAAGGCAAATAGCAGTGGAACCTTGTCGCGACATTTTTCAACTCTGTTGCTACATAAAGAACTAAAGATGGCAGAAAAAGCTTTGTCATGACAAAAGACAACTCTGTCGCGACACACAATTCAGAGTTAGAAATGGAAGGCAAGGCAACTTTATTGCGATAGAAAAGTTTTTTGTCGCGACAAACACAACATAAGATTGAAGTGTAGTATGTCGCGACAAAGAAATCTATTATCACAACAAAAGATGAGAAGAATTTCAAGATGAATGTTGCGACGCAGAAAATTATGTCGCGACACAATGAAGAACTGAAGGCAGAGATCCTTGTTGTGACAATGATCAAGCAGTGGCAATAAAGTTTTGTCTCAATAATCAAATTTATGTCGCGATAATAAACGCTGCAGAGTAAGAAATTTCTATCAGGACAAAAGAAAACAATGTCGTGACAGAAAATGGAAGAGAAATGAAACCAACCAAGAGAAGTTTGTTGCGATAAGGATTTCAATGTTGCAACAAACAGTCCAGCCAACGACAAAGATCAAAGAAGAAAATATGTCGCGACATCTTCAAAATCTGTCGCAACACAAAGTTCAGTCTTAGTAGTGTAAGACAACAAGACTATGTCGCAATAAAGAAAAAGTATGTCACGGCAATAGACTCATGCAGTAGCAAGAAACTCTACCGAGATAAAAGAAATTATTATCACGATAGAGATTGAGAAGGAACACAAAAGTATGTTGCAACATAGCAAAGAATGTTGCAACAAAGTTAAAAAGCTAGAGGTAGAGAATTCTGTTGCAACAAAAGAAAACTATATTGTGACAGAAGATGAAAAGAAGAGAATAGAAGATTGTCGTGACAGTGTACTTTATGTTGCGACATTTCAAACTTATGTGGCAATATAGAGAAAGGTTGAAAGACAAGAAGTTTTGTCACGACAAAGAAATTTATGTCTCGACATAATTCAGAAGCAACGGAAAATGACAAGTTGGGTTGCAATAAAGTTTTTGTGTCGTAACAAAGACTAGATAACCTCAGCAAAACTATGTCGTGACATCGCCAAATTATGTTGCGACAGAATTCAAGAAAAAATCATGAAAATATGTCGCGATAGAAACTATAGGCCACGACAAGAGCTAGGGCACAAAGATGAGAACTATGTCGCGACGGAACTTTCTATATCGCGACAAAGTAGTCAATTGGGCCAGAATTTTTAAGGATCCATAATTTCAGCCTAGAAGTGAGGCCCATCATTTAAAAATCTATAAATAGACGCATCTAGGGCATTATGCATAGCTTCCGTTAAATTAAGAACTTCTGGGTAGTTGATGAGTCTTAAACTCATCTATTTTTAATCTATTTTTCTGACTTATTTTTAATATATTCAGAGTGGTTTTAATGCCAAATTATGGAATATTCACCAACTTGGTGTTTTGCAGGTTTAATTCAAAAATGAGAAAATTCCAACAAGAAAGAAGAGAAAAAGAGCAATTGCAACAGTCTATGTCGCGATAGAGTTTTGTGTGTCGCGACAAACATCCAAGCTACTAGTAAAGGAGCTCGCCGCCACAAAAGACAAAGGTGTCATGGTTTAAAATGTGGGGAAAGAGTCCGACAATCTGCTTGAGACAAAGAAAGTTTATGTTGTGACAAGGTTTTTCAGCAGGATATCAACACCAGGAAGAATTTGTCGCGACTAAGAAGTTCCTGTTGCAACACATGAAATAGGGAGAAAGCATAAATTATGTCGCGACAAGGGATCTTCTGTCACGACACAGATTATTGCAACATGAAAAAACTGGTTGAAACAGAGGAAGAGCTTCAGAGAAAGACTTATGTCACGACAAGGTGATGTATGTCGTGATGCTGAAGAAAGAAGAGACGTTGGTTGCGATAGATAAAAAAAAGGTCGCGACAAGTGATGCTTGCTTAGTGAACTGACCTTGTCGTAATAAAAGAATCCAATGTTGCGACTTACTTTAAGATGAAGAGATGTTTCTATGTCGCGACAGGGCTCTTAAGGTCACGACACAAAGATAAGTTGAACATTGATAAACAAGGTCGCAACAAACTTTTCTACGTCGCGACAAAGATTCCAACACAAGGAAGAGAGGCCTTGTCGCGACATAACAAAATGGGTCATGACACAAAGATGAGCTGAATACAAAAAGTCTTATCCCGACATAAAAACTTGGTCACGACAGAAAACATCTACAACACAAAGAGATTATGTCGCAATATCAAAATGAAGCTGCAACAAGAAATCAAGATAAGTTGCGACAAGACTCTGTCGCAACAGAGTTTCCTGGTCGCGACAGAAATGCTGACAATACAAAAAACATTGTTGCAACAAGAACCAATAGAAATACTGTCACGACATAAAAATTGGGTCAAGACATAAGTTTGAAGAAGCTGTACATAAACAATGTCGATGTCGCAACATAACTATTCCAGTAAACACACATAAGATTGTCGCAACATAGAATGGATAGAACGATAGACCTTGCAGGCCAAATTGTTAAAGAGCCAAAGAAAGATCTGTTGTGACAGAGGAAACTCTGTCATGATAGAAAAAATATGTTGAAGAAACAAATACTATCGCGACCAAGGAAACTTTGTTGCAACTGAATCTAAGAAGGATGCACAAAGAGCAAGTCGCGATATACTACTGCATTTTGCAACAGAGACCTATGATAAAGAATTAAAACCCTTTCACAACAACACTTTCAGGTTGCGGCAAAGAATGCAATCTGGGCCATAATATTTAGGGATCCACAATGCATCCTCAAATTTAGGGCCCAAACTTTTGGGGCTCTATAAATAGAAACAATTTGAGGAAAGTGAGGTAGTTAGTCGATGGAAAAACCAGAGCATCTGGGGAGCCGAGGACTCTTTTGTGGTATATTTTTCTTTTATTTTTCTTTCTTCGTAGATTAGATGTGGCGTAGAATTTCATTTTGTTTACTGAACTTGAAACAAAGGAATTGTCTGTGGTTTAAGTCGAAGCAAATTGTTGAAGATAAATTCGACATCGTTTGAATCTAATGAAGTCTAGATAAAGGCTGGAATTCATTTCTTTCAGTTGATTATAGTTGCATTGGAAATTTCCTAATCAGTATTTCAGTGTTCACTATGATTCAGTTTTCGAGAAATACAACTTCTGTTGGGAAAGATCTGATGTTAGTTATGGTCTTTCCTTCACAATTAGAAAGAGATTTCTTGGATTGAGAATTTGAGTTTATTTGAATGGTGTTGTTCATGAAGTGAATTGTTCCCAACATTAGTAACTTATACCCATAAAAGGACAATTATCTGGCTCTGATTTCCAAGAGGCCCTCTGAGTGACACAGAGTTGGAGATTCCTGAGAGCATGGATGCAGTTACTTGGGGGTATGCTAGACTAATAATGAAGAACTAATGAGCTCTGAAATATTATTTAGATAAATCATCAATTTACTCATGGTTTGAGATTTAGTTGAGGGATCTATCAATTTAATCAATTAGAGATCTCCTGGTCTTGAGAATGGATCTTGGACTCAAATAGTTTAGATCTAATCAGGAAAGAGAAAACTCTTTCAGATCTCAAGGATGAGACATCATTCATCTTGTAGAAATCTGGTAATGGCCTTGTCTTGGGGAGCAAGAAATCTACAGTCATAAGAAATGGGTATGAAGTATTGGAAAAGAAAGATACCCATATCTTATAAAGAAATTTTGATTACAAGTAATTGGTTACACACATGTTTCAGAAATGAACATGTTTCTCTACTCAGTGAAATGTATGGTTATGGGAGAAATCCAAACTATACTACCTTGCCTCTTTGACAATTTCATATTCAAATTCATGATAGAAAATAATTAGATTATGTTGCAGGAATTGATAATTTCATAGCAGTGAAATCCCAATGTCTACTTCCAGCAATAATCTGGTTCAGTCTAGTTTAGGTCTAAGATTTTAAAATTTCCTTTTATTATAGATGTAGAAATTCATATAGTAGAATTCTTAGTTAGGTTATTGAAAATTTTATGAAATGGAAGTTCAAATAGCGTGGAACTTGAGTAGTTAAGGTAGTTGAACTTTAAATTCTTTTCTATCTCTGTGGGAACGATTTTCGGACTTATAAGTCCACTTTTATTACTTGTACGACCTGTGCACTTTGCAGCATTATGACTAAACTAAATCTTTAATAAATTCATTGACAAATCCATTTTTATTATGAGCATACAAGTTCTATTTGGTCTAAACAAGTTTTTGGTGCCTTTACTGGGGATTAGGTAATAGTCCTTAGGTAAGAGTGGCAGAAATTTGATCTCTATACAAAAATTGGTCAACAGTAGCTGGAAACTCCTTTGTACTTTTTTTTTTCTTATTCTTTAGTTTTCTTTTTCGTCAATTTGGTTTTAGTTTAGCATTTTAGTTAGATCTTTTCGAATTGAACAGTGATTTGGTGTGAAGTTTTTGAGCTGGGTTCATTGTAAAATTTGAGTTTTCATTACTGTTTGACTTAAATAGAATTTGGAGATTTTCTAGAGTTCATTTATTTCTGTTCGCTTGCAATTTCAGTGAATTTTTCTGATCAATTATTCACTGTTAATTGTAATCCAGTTTTGAAAGACTGAACTTCCTTTAGGATTGAATCAGCGTTCATTATTATTTTTTGCTCAACTTAAAAGAATGTCATAGTTCGAAATCTTGAATTTAATTAATTGGTAATGATCTTCAAGTTACCTGTTCAGAAAATTAGTAGCGTGTACCCAAAAAAGGATTGTATCTTGCTCTGATTTCCAAGAATCCCTCTTAGTGACATAGAGACGGAGATCCCTGAGAGTATGGAGCAGTTAATAGGGGTATGTTAGACAAATATTATAGAACTAATGAACTCTTAAAGATTACTTCGATAGATCACTAACTTACTCATGGTGTGAGGATAGTTGGATGATGTATCAATTTAATTGATGAGAGGTTTCTCCTCAATCTGATGAAAGGATCTTGATCCCGTGTTAGCATAGATCTAATCAAGGAGACAGAAAATTTTATCAGATTCGATGGATGAATTGCCAATTAGATTGGAGAAGGCTTGTAATATCCTGTCTATAGGTGCAAGAATTCTCCAATCCTAAGATTTAGGTGTGAAGTACTGAAAAAGAAAAATACCCAAATCTTAGAAAGAGGTTTCTATTCTACAAGTAACTGATTAGACTCATGTATTCGAAATGAACATGGATCTCTAATTAGTGAAATGTATGGTTTATGGAAAAATCCAAACTATATTACCTTGCATCTTTGACAAGTTCAGATTTCAAACTAATAGCTGAGCTATTTGATGAGTCTAAATCTCATATAATTTTAAGCCCATTTTTCATGAATATTTTAGGCTAAAAAATTAAATTTAATGCATAATTATATAATTTTCACCCAAATTTATGTTTTGTAGGAATTTAGAGAAAAGAAGCAGAAAAACAAGAAAATGCAGTAAATTAGGCTAAAAATAAAAGCAATAGTAGATTTGGCTATGGCAGGAAGCAGTCATTGTCATGACAAAGCCAAAAATTATCGCAACAAAGAAATTAGTAAATGGCCAGAGGATTGTCGCAACAACAGATTCTCTGTCACAACAAAGAATTTTTGTCGCGACAATGGAAACTTTGTCATGACAAAGATTGAAGTAATTTGCTTGAAAATTTTACTGAACTTTGTCGCAAAAATCATACAAAGGCCATTTGCTGAGCAGAATTGAAGGTTTATCGCGACAATGGAAACTGTGTTGCGACAATGGAAAGGCAGTAGCAAGAGAGCCTTGTCACGACATTTCAAATGTATGTCGCGACATTTATTGAGAAGAAATGCCTGAATGACAAGTGAAAATTATTGCAACATTCAAAACTCTGTCGCGACAAAATAAAGAAGAAGGTAGTAGAGTTTGTCACGACATAAAATCAAGCTAAAGGCTTCGAACTATGTCGCGACATAAAACAAGGATGAACTGAGAACTATGTCGCGACATAGAAATTGTTTGTCGTAACATAAAAAAATTGCAGAAAGAAGAAATTCTATCGTGTAAAACAAACTTCTGCAACTGTGAGAAACTCTGTCGCGACATAGAATTTTATTGTCGTGACATAAAAAGTGCATAAAGAAGAAATTATGTCGCAACACAAACAAACTTTGTTGCAACAGAGCTGTGCGAATCAAGAAGTCAAGTTATGTTGAGATTGTCACAACAAGTATTTTTATGTTGCGACAAACATTTCAAAGGTTAACAATGCAGGCATGGAAACCATGTCACGAAATTAGAAAATTATGTCATGACATAATTCAAGGCAAGAGGCAGGTCACGACATTTACAAACCTTGTCACGACAAAGACTCGAGATTATGCCATCTTATATTGCGAAAAATGCCACAACAGAGCCTACGACAAAAACAAAGACTGCTATGTCGTGACATAAAATAGTAATGTAGCAACAAAAACAGTAAATTAGGCCTGCACAGAAACCCATGTCATCAGTCTTGATTTTCAACCCAACATCATTTATTAGGGCTATAAATAACAAGCCCTAAAGGAGTTACAAAAATAGAAGACATAAAACAACTGAGGAGCCGCCATTAGGAGTAGCTACAGTAGCTATTAGATTTTTATTTTTCGTATTTCATTTTTTTCATTTCTTCTTGTATTTATTTTATTTTTCTCTATTCTTAGAACTAGAATAAGGGATTTGAGTTGTAATTTTGAGCTAAGATCAATGAATATTTAGTTCCATTTATTCTGAACTTTAAGGTTTTTTGGAAATTTTCTAGAATTCTTCTTCTTTTCAGTTTGATTGTAGTTTCAGTGAATTTGCCTGATCAGCTAGTCATTGATAGTTGTAGTCCAATTATAGAAGGCTAAGCTCTTGCTTGGAAGGGGCTAGGTGTCTTGGTTATGAGCTGTAGCATTTAAATGATTGTTTTGGGTTTTGAGAACTTGATTGATTTAATCGGTATAGTTCATGTAGTGAACTATTCAGAATATTAGTAGCATGTACCGAGAAAAGAATTGTATCTTACTCTGATTTCCAAGAGGCCCTTTGAGTGACGTAAAGATGGAGATTCCTGAGAGTATGGAGCAGTTACTTGGGGGTATGCTAGACTAATATTATTGAACTAATGAAATCTGAAATATTACTCCGATAGATCACTAATTTACTCATGGTGTGAGGACTAATTGGATGTTGTATCAGTTTAATGTTTAGAGGTGTTGTCTCAGTTCAACAGAACAATGTCAATCTCGTGTTAGCTAAGATTCGAATCACGGAGAGGGAGAATTCTTCTTAACTTGTAGATAGTGGTATCGATTACTTTGAAGGAGCCTTTTGTTGTCCTGTCTATGGGGGCAAGTAGACTTCAATTCTAAGAAATGGTTGTGAAGTATTGAAAAAGAAAAACAATCAAATCTTAAAGAGGATCAAATTATTACAAGTAACTGATTAGACCCATTTGCCCTGAAAAGGAAGATGGTTCTCTAATTAGCGAAATGTATAGTGTATGGAGGAATCTAAACTATACTACCTTGCTCTTGAACAAGTTTAAGATTCAAAACCATGACAAATATATGTTTTAAAGAACTCACGTATATTTATGATCGTAATAATCGATCCCATTCCTAGTGTTTGATTACGCCAACAATTCGTTATTTCAAGAGATTTTACCGGTTTTCATTTTGTTATTTCATTTCTCGCATTTCGCTTTTAGTTTAATTAAGGCGAAATTTGAAGTTCAAATAATGAGGACCTTGAGTAGTAGGGGTAGTTGATCTATAGATTTTCTTATCAATCTCTGTGGGAATGATAACTTGGACTTAACAGTGTACTTTATTACTTGTACGACCTGTGCACTTGCAGGGATTTAATTTAGACAAATCTGCATTTTCATTATAGAGAAGAGAAACCACCAGCAGAAATTCAAATCCCAAAACAAGTGATAAAATTTATGAGTAGCACTGCTGCTTGGCAATTTTCAGTAACAAACTAAGAAGAAAAACAGCAAAGAAATTGGATCTATCAGAAATTTGGACAACATGGCTGAGCTATGTTATAAAATCATGCAGAAATTTATAATTGTACACTGATCTATCTCCTAGTGTTAACTTACCCAGTTCCAAATCATTCCGCACCCCTTACATGCGTCACAGAGTTACTCTGAATGATTTCTTCCTGATTTTAAAACCACACCAATTTTAACTTTGAAGTTCAAATAGCAAGGATCTTGATTAGATGGGGTAATTGATGTTTAAATTTCTTATCAATCCTCGTGGGAACGATAACTGGACTTAAATCCACTTTTATTACTTGTATGATCTATGCACTTGCAGTGATTTAGACCAAAACACATTTTCAAATGGAACCTTCTCATTCAAGGAAAACAATATATTTATATCTTTAGTAAGTCAACAAGTTCTTGGCATAGTAAACAGGGACTGATCTAGTTCTTGGTGACAGTGTTGAGAATTTGGTTAATCAAAAGTTTTTGGTCTATGTGTTAAAATCAATCACTAACAAGTTTTTGGCGTTGTTGTCAAGGACTGAATAAAGTCTTAGGTAGCTGTGTTGAAGATTTGGTCGAACACATACATTTTGGTCTTAACATACCCTAATGCCAATTGGTCTAGGAGCTACTGACCTAAAGCTTGTTAAATGGGGTAGGTAGAAAGCTTAATGGAACCGAACATTGCACTACTCATAAACCTTATTATTTTTTATACGAATAAAAATGAGTTTGGTGATCAAAAGAGAAAGAGGGAAATCAAATAAGTTTGGGGGTGATGTGATGTTGGTGAAAGTTCAATGAGTCTAAGGAGATGGACAAAAATGAAAAAGAAATTTATGTCATTGGGTAAATTTGAGCCAAAATATGACCTTTATCATAGCCTAAACCCTAGCCTTACATTACAAGCTTATTGAAGCCCTTTTGATCCTAGTGTTGTGGATAGTCTACATTAGTGAAGAGATGGTTGCAATTGGTTTATTTGGGTGAGACTTATCACACACACACGTAAGAGTTTTAATGCTAAGCCAATTTAACTTGTTGGTTAGACTCTTTTTTTCTCAAAAAGTCATCACCTTGAGTTTTTCTCCTTGCTAATTTTTTGGTGAGATTGTTGAGGAAATAATTTTACAATCATTCCAAAAAGCATACTCACTCATTATTATTGTTATTTATTCTTTTTTTTTTGGTTTTAAGTCTTGTCTTTTGCTTGAGGACAAGCAAACCTTCAAGTTTGAGAGTGTTTGATGAGTACATTTCATACCACGATTATCATCTCATTTTCTGTGAATTTTAATAATTTTGATGGTAATTATTAGTGTTTTAATGTTTAAATACATAATATGGTGATTAGGTCAACTTTAGAGTAAGAGGAACAAAAAGAAGCTTGAATGGAACCAAAGAAGGCCAAGAAGCCACCACATATAGTACGCATCTGACCTTTTTATTTTTCTATGTTAATGACAACACCAAATGGCTCTACACTACCAAGAAATGCATTTTAGAGTTCAAGTGCTTTCCAACGAGTTTAAGAACACACAATTTGGATTCCGGGCGAGAAAGTTATGTCCTCGAGAAGTTCAATGCAAAAATATATAAAGATCATATTCTGGCTTGTCGGGACAAATAGCGGCCCAGATTGCTGAGAAGCCCATTTTTAGGCCATTTTGGGTTCGATTTTAGTGTTGTAAGAGCCAAAAAAAAAACCCCTAGAATAGAGGAGAACGTTTTGGGAGGCTAAGAATAGAAGAACAAACCCTAGAAGGAGCTTCAAAAATAGGAGATTTCTTGCAAGGAAATGGGAAAATCCAAGGAGAAGCTTGAAGATTGAAGGCTAAGAGAAGAAGATTCAAAACCACTACATTTGTTTCTCTAACCCCTCTCTCTTTTGATTTTGAAATCATGTTGAACCCCCTTATTTGCATGTTATACTCGTCAATGAAGAGCTAAACATTCTCTAGGGTTGATTGTTGGATTTTGA
Organism: Tetrastigma voinierianum; assembly: GCA_016808115.1. NCBI lineage: Eukaryota > Viridiplantae > Streptophyta > Magnoliopsida > Vitales > Vitaceae > Tetrastigma > Tetrastigma voinierianum. The sequence continues at coordinate 5,582,971 of JAEQBH010000173.1, read as the reverse complement.
TGTGTTGATTTATAGTATTTTGGGAGTTATTGTCGAAATATGATTATATTGATGTTGTTGATGTAAATCTTGGATGATTATGACTTCTTTTAATTAATTTGTGTTGGGAAACTTGTTTCAGACCTTTTTCATCAAGGGTCTCTCGAGTGATAGCTTGCGGCTTGACGGTTTCATGCTAATGTGATTTAATCAAGGAAAGTTAATTTAACCTAATCAATGAGATTTATAAAATCATAAATGTCTAGTACTAAATGGATTTCATTAGGGTAATACATCAATTAACATTGTGTGGGAGATGTAAGGACTTAACTATGACCAATTCTTGCATAGTCCAAGTTGTTTTGTCGCAAGGACGTAATTGTGACCAATAGAATGCCTAAGGAAAGATTTGCCTTAAAAAGTATCACACTAATTACCTAGAAGGACGTAACTATGAATAAGTGGTTCGTGTAAGAAATTAGGTGGAGACACGAAAGTGAGAACCTCATACATTTTCCTTGGACAAACATAAGTTGCATTTTCACATTGGTATAAATCAAGAAGCATCAAGAACAACAATCAACCCTAGTATCTCTCCCCTTTGTGTTTTTCTTCTGTTTGACTTGAACTTGTTAGTTTAGCGAACATCATCCCTGTTTCATTTTGATTTTTTTTAATTTTAATTTTAATCTCAATCATTGAAATTGTGATCTTAAATAGTGAAAAGTTCAATTAATTGAGGTTCTTGGTTAATCAAGCACTATTATAGTCCATTCCCTGTGGGATCAATATCCATACTTTCAAGTCCACTATATTACTTATTGACCCATGCACTTGCGGTATTTTAGGTTGCAAATTTTATATCACACGCTTTGAGCCTAACATCGAGCGAGATCAAGAGAGCATCTAAGAGGGTTGTCAACCCCACCCGTCAATGATGATCAACATTGGCGATGACGACTATGAGCTTCTCCCGCAATAGAACTAGGGTTGCGTTGGTTCGGTGAAAGTTGAGTTTGGGAATTGGGAGAAGAGTAGCTCAGATGGTATCATTATATATATATATATATATATATATATATATATATATATATATATATATATATATATATATATATATATATATAAATATTTTACTTTTTTTGTAGGAAAATAAAAATTTAAACTTAAATTTTCAACGTTTTTATATTTATATCCCGAACTAAAAAAAGTTTTTTCAATATATGTACTTTCATTTTAATAGCACTTCTAGCCTCAGATATCCCTTACAAAAATACGAACTCGCACTAAGAAAATAAATTAAGTATGGTAATTTTTTTTTTTTATGTTTTAGAAAAAATGAATTTTAAGTTTAGAAAATTACATCGAATTTTTATAGTTTTTGAAAGGAAAATTTTATTTTATGAATTAAAGAATAAGTTTAATATAAAAAAATAATAATCTTTTTTTTTTTTTTTTGAAAGGGAAAAAATCAATAATCTTAAAATTTATAATTTAAACATATTTCTAAAATTTGTAATAGAAAACTAAATAATCATTTTTTTTAATATTCAAATTTGAAATTCATTTTTCTGTGGCTAAAATTCTCGATTCAAAATTATCATTTTAAAGTTAATTACTCAAATTTTCTAAAAATTGAAATTTAATTCTTTTAAATCGAAATTCAAATTTAATTTTAATTAAATAATTAATTTGATTTTGTGAATTTTAATTGTGATTTAAAAGAATTGAATTTTGATATTTCGAAAATTTGAGTTATTAACTTTAAAATGAGAATTTTGAAAATAGAATTTCAATATTGTATATTTAAAAATTGATTCTTTATTTTTATATTACAAATTTTAGAAATGTGTTTAAATTATGAATTTTATGATCATTAACATTTCTAATTGAAATTTATTTTTTCATTCATAAAATTAAATTTGCATTTGAAAAACTCATAATTTGATTCGATTTTCTAAACTTAAAATCTACCTTTTTATTTATTAAATTAGTGATTTTTAATTTAGAATGTAAATTCAGATTTTATAAAATTTTAATTCAAAATTTTTAAAAACTTGACAATTATATTACATAATGTAATTATTTTCTAACTAGGTCTAATATAAATAGATTTGAGCATTTATATTTAAAAAATTTATTATTATTTAGTACAAGTATTTTATGTTGTAATATGATTAATTATTAGTTTTTGAAAGACAAATTTGATTTTATGAATTAAAGAATAAGTTTTAATATAAAAAATAAATAATTTTTTTTTTGAAAGGAAAAATAAATAATCTTAAAATTTAAAATTTAAACACATTTCTACAAATTTGTAATAGAAAACTAAAGACTCATTTTTTTTAAAATTAAAATTTGAAATTCATTTTTTTTTTAAAATTCTCAATTGAAATTTGTCATTTTAAAATTAATAACTCAAATTTTCTAAAAATTAAATTTAATTATTTGAAGCTGAAATTAAATTTAATTTTAATTAAATAATTAATTACTTTGTGAATTTTAATTGTGATTTAAAAGAATTGAATTTGGCTATTTAAAATTTGGAGTTATAACTTTAAAATGACAATTTTGAGAAAAGAATTTCAATTTTGAATATTAAAAAAATGAGTCTTTAGTTTTCGATTACAAATTTTAGAAAATATTTTAAATTATGAATTTTAAGATTATTGATATTTTTAATTAAAATTTATTTTTTAATTCATAAATTCAAATTTGCCTTTAAAAAACTAATAATTTTATTCAACTTGCTAAACTTAAAATTTAATTTTCTTCTATTAAATAAATTTTTTTTAATTTAGAATGTAAATTCAAATTTTTATAAAATTTTAATTCAAATTTTTAAAATTGACGCTATTATTTTTAATTTTCAAATTAAAATTCATTTTTCTAAAAAACATAAAAATTCAAATTTATTTATTTTATTCATAACATGAATTTATTTTCTCAATTCTCAAAGTTCGCGTTGTAGTTAGGGATATCCGACGCTACAAGTGCTCTTAAAATGAAATTACATATATTTAAAAAAAAATTAAATTGAGGATATAAATGCAAATGTGGTGAAAGTTTAGGATTTAAATTGTTATTTTCTCTTTTTTGTATTTTAAATTTAATAATTTTTTAGTATTTTCTAGTTATTTTTTTAATTGACGGTATTTTCTAATCTTTTAGAGGAAAATTAATATAGATGTGGCCTTGAACATTGAAGAAACGAGACGAGAGAAAGGAAAATTAATAGGGAATCTTGTGTTTGTCTATGTCAATAGGAAAATATTAGCAAAATTGAAAACAAATTTGACTTTTACATTGTTTAGGCTAATGTCATAAAAAAATAATTAATAATCTAGTAAAAAAGTAATGATGACCCAATGAAAACCCAAAATACCCCTCAATTAAACTTTTCCTACTTTTTTTTTTTTTTTACCTTTTTGCATTTTAGTCATCTACTTTATCCTTTACTATGTATGTGCATAATCCCATATTTTTAGGAAACAATATTTATATCATATCAAATTGGTAATTGACATATAATTAAATTGGTAATTATCTTATAGAATACAAGAAACAATATATTTTAATTTTAAAACAAAAGAGGTTATATATATATATAAGTTAGGTTTTGAATATTTGCTTATTATAAACAATATATTTTTATTTTTACAACGAAATGAGTTAAATTATTTAATTATTTATCACATATTTTTTAAAGATATATATAAAAGTTAAATTATAAAATATAATGATGAAAAAAATAATCCAAAATACCTCTGTAGCACATCCTACCCCCACCTACCTCCTACTCACCTCCCAAAATACCCCTCATTTTTCTCTTTTAAAAAAACCCTAAATGCATATTTCACCCTCGTCTTCTTCCCCCAATTTTTGTTACCGTGAATTGGACATGTGTACGAAAAATAAACTAGTTAAGAGATAAGGGGATTTCCTCAATGACAACATCGTTTGCTACCAGAAATGCCAGAGGCTAGCGTTGGAATCTATCGAAAAGTTCGATTTCTTTGAATCTTTGTCGGATGATCTCGTCATTTCTATTCTAAACAAAACTTAGATCTTCTGCTGGATATCCTTCATATTTCATCAATGTTTTTCTCACCTATATGATTGTTCTTCTCCCTTTTACCGACATTATTTTCGTTTTTTCCTTCATTGGAAGATTAAGTAATCCGACATCTCATCGGATTCTTGAAAGGAACCTTTAGTTTTTGTTGTCATTGATGTTTTCGATTAGTGCAAACCTCTTTTTATGTTTGGAACTCAAGATAAAAAGAGGGCTTGTGAAATAAATTTATGTTCTTTTTAATATATGTCGCTTGAAAGGGCTTAATAGGTTGATTTTTCGAAACAAATGAATTAGATTTTCATTCTTTAGTGCTATCAAAATAATCTTTGAAATCACTCGCCATTACAACGAAGAGCTGGTCAAAGTCGACTGACCGGTTCTTGAAACTTTGAGATAAAACTAATATATTTTGTAGGTTGTTAATGTACAACTATTTGGTCTTGATTTTGGTTTATGAATCTATGTTGTATTAAACAACATAACGGAAATTAACAAACATTCATAATGTATTTCAATCTATATTAACATGATATGTTGGTAGGAGACATGATGTCAATTACTTCTATTAGGAAATTGGTCTCAAATGTTATGCACTCCCATAACATTTGGTATACCGGACAAGTACCCTTGTTTTCGTAATTGATACTACCATAACATACTAGAGGTACAACCATTGTAGCGACCCCCGAGCCCAACCTGACCCGTTACGGATCCGAACTCCAAAACCCCGACGCCCCTACTAAAGCCTTTATCAAATCCAATTCATTAATATAAACGCTTTCATTCTCAAATCTGTGTAGCATCATTTAGGCAAGCGCATAAACATTTACAATTTCAATAAAATTCCTTTACAAAATATGCATTTAACCAAAATGGCATTTTTATGCCTCTACAACATAATATCCAAAATCGTAAATCGGATATAAGTACAAAAATAATTTGGAGTTGAACTCTTTGTTTACAAAACAATGTCATGTCTAAAATGGTGAGGATGCATGTAACAGAAAGCATACCCGTGAACCTTCGATGACTATGAGCTCGACCAATCAAGCCAAACACCGCTTCATCACTCGGTACCTACGCATTGATTAAAAACAATACGCTAAGCATTTTCATGCTTAGTGGTTCTATACAGTTCTCTATTCCATTTCAATTCAGTACAAGTCATGCATTTATCAAAATAATGCATTTATACAACGTCTATGTGTAATGTAAAAGATACTTATACATATACATTTTTCAAATCATTTTTCACGTTTTGGTTTGCGATTTCACATATGGCTATAGAGTCAACATTCACGACAGATTCAGTTGGTGAATCATGTCCTGTTTGTCATTCAGTAGCAATGTAATCTCACATTTAATATTACAATCTCACATATGACTATAGAAGTCGACATTCACGACATATTTAGTTGGTGAATCCTGTCCTGTTTGTCATTCAATAGCAATGTGATTTCGCATTGAACAAATATGGTTACCCTCATGACGAAATTAGGTGGTGAATCCCGACATGTTGATCATTCAATAATACATTTCAAATCAATTTACTCACATGCAATAAGTTCACTTATAGCTCGAATACATGCGCACATGCAGATATTTGACAAACAATTTGAATAATAATGATTCAAATCAATATATATATATATATATATATATATATATATATATATATATATATATATATATATATATATATATATATATATATATATATATATATATATATATTTCACAAATAGAACTTGAAATGGAAATTGAGTCATAATGAACAAAACAGATAGAACAGAGAACAGAACAAACAGAGAATAAAGAACAAATAGATAACAAACCAATTTATCAATCCCTTGTCTCGTTCGATACTAGTCCTAGGTTAGGTTATCGTCTTCACCCACACCTAGTCAAATACAAATTCTCCACTCTTAGTGGTTAAACAAATAATCGTGCTAAACGAATATCGCCATTCACTTCGCCTCGGTGGTGAGGTACGGTAGGTTTTTCACTTAGTTTCATTCTTATTTGTACCCCCATTAGTCATTTATTAGGGTCCTTAAACAATCGGTGTACAAATACGGGACTTAAAATTGCATAGCATGTAAAAACAGAGTTGCAGGAAGTAGTGGTACTGGTACCACTTTGACTGCATCGGCATTCATTGGATCGCACCGTACCATCCCACACCGCCAATGGTACTGGAATATTTCAAAGTGGTACCGGTACCACTTGTCTTCTGCACAATGGGTACCGGTACCACTACGCGATTTTTGCCCAGAAAATGTTGATTTTGCTATTTTTCACCCATTTTTCTTCACTAAACTTCCTCAAACTCATCCCATATCAAAAATCTATCATGGAATCCACCCAAAACAACTCTAAAAGTGGTTTAGAATCAATGAAAACCTCTTTTCTTAAGTTAGGGCTTTTTCCCCAAAATAAAAATCATAAAATATGAAGTTAGGGTTTTGTTTTCTACCTTTGAATCTCTTCAAACTCATTCTCTGTAGGTCAGTTTGATCTCTTAGAAGAAAAGGGAAGGAATCACACCAAAGCTGGATCTTCCCAAGCCCTAACTCTTCCCCTTTTCTCCCATTTCTCCCAAACGTGATTTGCTCAAATGAGCACTCTTAGACCACTTTGGTCTTAAATCCCTTTGCATACCTGCCGCCTACACACCCATTTCTCATTTCTCATTTTCTTCCTCGGGTCTTAAGTTACTTATTCTTCATAGCCGCCTTGTTTGGCCACAAAAATGCATTCTTGGGTTAAGTTCTCCCAATTCACTATATAGCCCATAAATCTCTCTAATTGCACTTAAATTTTCAATATTCACACTTAGACCTACAAACTCATTTGTATTTGACCTTTAGGTCCTTATTTTACAAATTTCAAAATTTGCCCTTTTTCCAATTGGGTTAATTTTCGGGTTCAATCAATTTTCACTTAGCATATAATAGTTGTACTTGGCTCTAAGCCAAAAAATCATTTATTCGATATTCATTTAACTATTCACGGAAAATACCTAAGTTGGCTCAATTTATACCCGAAATATATAATAATTTTTATTATAAAATTCTAGGGTATTTTTGGGGTGTTATCAGAAGGGATTCCCCGAGGCCCTACCGCCCGACATTGGCGGGTCCGAATCAAACCTCGTGGACGCCGTTTAATTATTTTTATTTACATTTTATTACGTTTTCTTTCAAAAGTGTTATGATCTCGAATCCCCTGGCCGACCAAGGGGCGGGATCCGAACCTGAGCCCGGTTTACTCCGAATGTGCCAATTATCTTATCAAACATTTTCTTTGTTATTTCTCTTTAGGTTTTCGAGCTCGCTTAAGCATTCTCAAATGGTAGCTCCACAAACATTTACATTTCATCACGGTAATTACACAGTTAGCTTTACTCCTATGCCCTTTCAAAACGATATACAAAACAAAACATTTCTTTAGAGTTCAACTATTTGTTCACAAAATATTCCATGTTCAAAAAGGAAATGATATGCATGGCGGGGTATGTACTTATACGCCGTAACTTGCTTTATGACTCTGCGCTTCACGATCTTGTCTTCCTTCCTGCCTACTCGAAACCTGCGCATAGATAAAAACTACACGCTAAGCATTTTTATGCTTAGTGGTTCTATACAGTTCTATTCCAATATTAAATTTAACTTGGCATGCATTTGACATTAAACCATGCCTATATATATATATATCAACATATACTCTTGCTATTCATTTTCGCATGCTTTCCTTTTACAAATCATTTATTATATTACAACATGCAATTTCAATGCATCAATTCAATTCACAATTCAATTTATGAGACGGAGCGTATACAAATTCCTAGTTTAATTTCGCCAATGTTAAGTTATTTCCACTTTGACTATTCAAATCACATTTCTGACGGATTCCGTTTGATGAATCCTGTCCTTATTATCATTCGGTAATGTGCCTGCACATTTAACAATTTGGTCTCTCATCATGACGAATGCCGTTTGTTGCACCCCGACATGTGGTATTACTTAAATGCCATACGCCATCGCGATCGATGCCGACGGGTGCATCCCGCAAAGTGGGACATTGGACAATTTCGGGGGAAAGTTTCGTGACTGGCCGACAGCATCCCGCCAGCGGTTCATTCGATATATCATTCCACCTAAGATGTCAGAATTGACCGAATCAAGCGATAATTCGATTTATCATTCACATTCATTCGGTTTTCAAATATCACATTTCAATTCCATATTCACTTTCGTATTATATTTTCAAAGATGTAGTCAATCTATGTACTTATTTCATATATTCATTCACGTACTCATTTCATATACTCATGCATGTACTCATTTCATATACTCATTCATGTACTCATTTCATAGTTACTTGGTAAACTACCAAAAAATACTTGGAAACAAGAATAGATTTTAGAAACAAACCAAAGCCATGGATTTAGTTTCCTTCTCTTCGATCTCGATCCTGCTAGGGCGATCATCACCCGTCCCTTGGGTCAATAATCACGCCACTTTAGTGGATAAACAATTATCATATTTTAATGAATGACAATTTATCTTTGCTAATGCTTGGGTTAAGACACTAAGTCCGCCTTAAAGACAAATCCCGCGAGGCGGCGAAGCTCCGAGGCAAATGAGGTACCTGCACATTTTTCTCACTTAGTCAGGATCCCTATTTGAACCCCCATTAATCGCTTCTAGGGTTCTAAACACCGTACAACACGACTTAACGATGCAAAATATGCTGAATTTAAGGTTGCAGAAGGTGGGGTACCTGGGCATTTCACTTTGATCGGTAAATTTACTCGCCTCACCCGCGTGGGTACCTGGGTATCAGCTTTTGAGCGGTACTGGTACCACTTGCTCATCAGATTATGTACCGGGCTCATTTACGGGGTTTTGCCAAGAAATGTGCTGGATTTTAATACATTTTCACCCATTTTTCTTCCACAAACTTCTTCAATTCATCCCATATCAAAATCCACCATGGAATCCACCCAAAACAACTCCAAGGTGTTTGAATCAATGAAAACCCTTTTCTCCCAAGTTGGGGGCTTTTCCCAAATCAAGAACATAAGAGAGGAAGTTAGGTTTTGATTTTTCTTACCTTATCTCTTCAAATCTCTCTTATAGGTAGCTTGATCCCTTAGGAGGAAGAAATAGGAAGCAAACCCAACCAAAACCACTCCTTCTTGCAAACCCTACCCTTTCTCCCCTTTTCTCCTATCCTTATCTCAAAAACGGGTTTGCTCATAAAATGAGCTCCCCAAAAACCACTTTTGGTCTTTTAAATCCCACTTAAGTGTAAGGTCATGTTTGGCCTTCCACTCTCATTCTCTCATTCTCTCATTTTCTCCTTTGGACTCAATTCTTATTTCCATAAGGCCTTGTTTACCTTTAACCCATTTTTCATTCAAGTCTCCTATTATTCCACTTTGGCCATTCATTTATCATAAATTCACCTAGACATTTATTCTTTATAACAATTGACCCTTAGGTCCTCATTTTACAAATTTTCACATTTGCCCTTTTTCACTTGGGTTATTTCCGGGTTTAATCACTTTCTCAATTTAGCATATAATATTCAATCATATGCTCACACTTTCAATTTACATTTCACAATTTATCAATTTATCAAATTTCCCGGAAAAACCCAAGTTTGACTCAATTCATACCAAGAATATATAATAATTTTTATTATAAAATTCTAGGGTATTTTTGGGGCATTACAGTTACAACCATAACATACTAAGGGTACTAACCGGTACTACCATAACAAACATTTGCATAAAACCCATAGAAAATGTACAATAAGATTTTATTCTATTTCTAGGTTTTAATTGGTTAGGGAATTGATTATAATTTGTGAGGTCGTTGATTAGCATCCTTTGTTGCATTGGTACTATTATAACCAATTGATACTATCATAATATACTGGGGATGATACTATAACATACTAGAGGTACTACCACAACATAGTATGGGTACTACCTAGTACCACCATAATAAAATTTTGAAACAACCTCATACAAATATGGACAATGAGTTGCCATTTCATATGCATGGTCGTAATGAATTAAGACAATATAACTAAAATTAACAAACATTCATAATGTATTTCAATCTCTATTAACAAACCTTCATCAAGTCCAAATGGAATGTTGGTAGGAGACATGATGTCAATTACTTTTTCTATTAGAAAATTGGCCCCAAATGATATGTACTCCCATAACATTTGGTATAATGGACGAGTACCCTAGTTTTCACAATTGATACTACCATAACATACTAGGGGTATAACTATAACATATCGGGGGTACTGATCGGTACTACCATAACAAAAATTTGCATAAAACCCATACAAAATGTACAATAAGATTTTATTCTATATCTAGGTTGTAATTGGTTAGGCAATTGATTAGAATATGTGAGGTTGCTGGTTAGCATGCTTTGTTGCATTGGTACTACTATAACCAATTGATACTACCATAATATACTGGGGGTAATACCCATAATATACTAGAGGTGGTACTACCATAACATACTAGGGGTACCACCTAGTACTACCATAATACAATTTTGAAAAAACCTTATACAAATATGGACAATGAGTTGTTATTTCATATGCATGGTCGTAATGAGTTAAGACAACATAACTCGGGAATTAACAAACATTCATAATGTATTTCACCTACATTAACAGATTCAACAAGTCCACATGAAAATGTCAGGTGGAGACATGATGTCAATTACTCATATAAGAGTACTAATCAAATGTTGTGTACTCCCATAATAACATTTGGTACACTAGAGACGCTGCACACTGCTTTTCACAACCGATACTACCATACTGATACCAAGTACTAATTCGGTACTACATTAAAGCAAACAATTGCATAAAACCTAAAGAAAATGTACAACAAGATTTTATTCTATTTATAGGTTGTAATTGGTTAGGCAATTGATTAGAATCTGTGAGGTTGCTAGTTAGCATCCTTTGTTGCATTGGTACTACTATAACCAATTAATACTACCATAATATACTGGGGGTACTACTATAAAATACTAGAGGTACTACCATAACATACTAGGGGTACCAACCAATACTACCATAATAAAACTTTGAAAAAACCTTATGTAAATCCTGGGAAAAATTCAATTTTCAAAATGGGAACGGCATTTTGGTTGGAACCGAAATTTCTAGATCTCAATACGAAACTGGACTTCACCTTTGAATTTTTCTCATGAAATCTAGTTACTCAGTCGAATTTCGTCGCATTTTGAGACAATAGGAATTTCACGTTTTTCGAGACACCGGGTGTCGTGTGACACATGGCAAGGCCATGTGGATTCCACATGGAACCTTAGGAGATGGACACATGGCATGATAGCCATGTGGTGTAGCAAGTGACACATAGCACTTGGATGAATGGCTCATATTGAGCCATGTGTCAAATGGAGTAAATAAAAGAAAGAAAAATCAAGAAAAATGAGAGAATGTGACATGTGGCATGGAGGAGAGTGGGGGGAACTTTCCCCCGCTTTTGAGAAATTTGGTAAATGATAATCAAAAGCGAGGAGAAAAGAAAAGAGAAAAAAAAAGGAAATAAAGTGAAAATGGGAAAAATGGACAAGTGTGAGGTGGTGGTACAAGTAGGAAAGTGGGGGGAAATTTCCCCCACTTTTGGGATCAATTCGGAGGAAAAGAAAAAAGGAAAGAGGGTAGAAGGAAAATCGGATAGAGAAGGAAAAGAAGGAAAAACGGAGGAGAGGAAGGGAAAAATGAGGAGAAAGGGAGAAAGAGATTTTCCCGGTGTTCCGACAGTCGAAGATTGATGGTCCGAGAATTAAAGTTGGTCCATGCAATGAGAGCTACGTGTGGGTACCAAAATCAAGGAGTTTCATCAAACTCCAAGAGGTAGGGAATTTTCCTATGCGAGTTATTTCTAGCCTAAAGGCCATTTACTGACATGGGCGTTCTTCGAGGTTGTAATCGTTTGCGGGATTCAAATTCCGAGATTTGTGGACCGAATATTAGAAATTTTCGGGACTGCTCCGCAGTCTCAAATGTGCTCAGGCTTCTTGGTTTGATCCCGGGACTAATGACTTCGTGTTTTGTTGTGTGTTATTGTTGGAAAAATGAATATCCTGCTATTTTGTGTGAAAATCATGTTAATATATGCTTGTTTGATGTATTGACATGAGATATATAGTGAATGAAAATTATATGTAGAAAATATAATTATTCATGTTTTGGTAATGTTGCATGTAACTCTAATTATGCATGTAACATGATATGGCATATTTGCATTTCATATGCATGGGGACATCACGTTGAGTCGAGATGTGCATGGTAATGGTTATTCACCATTCTTGGTGAATGGGTGGTGAGCTCGAAAATGAGACAACGTCTAAAATTGAGACTCACGGTTGCATAACATGAAAAACAAAAATTTATACGTGCGTTGGGCGGAGCAAGGTAAGGTAGATCCTCCCCCCCAAGGGTGAAAGACCCAAATTCATGGTCCGAGAGGACGGGAAAAAGGAGGAGAAAGGGAGAAAGAGATTTTCCCGGTGTTCCGACAGTCGAAGATTGATGGTCCGAGAATTAAAGTTGGTCCATGCAATGAGAGCTACGCATGGGTACCAAAATCAGGGAGTTTCATCAAACTCCAAGAGGTAGGGAATTTTCCTATGCGAAGCTATTTCTATCAAAGGCTACGCATCGATACGCTTCGAGGTTGTAATCGGTCAGGATTCAGTCCTGAGATTTTAGGACTGAATATTAGAAATTTTTGGGACTGTTCCGGGCAGTCTCGAACTGTGTTTGAGGCTTGGTTTTGATCCCGGGACTAATGACTTCGTGTTTTGTTGTGTGTTATTGTTGGAAAAATGAATATCCTGCTATTTTGTGTGAAAATCATGTTAATATATGCTTGTTTGATGTATTGACATGAGATATATAGTGAATGAAAATTATATGTAGAAAATATAATTATTCATGTTTTGGTAATGTTGCATGTAACTCTAATTATGCATGTAACATGATATGATATTTGCATTTATGTGACATCGCGTTGAGTCGAGATGTGCATGGTATCGGTTATTCACCATTTTGTGAATGGGTGGTGAGCTTTGTAAAATGAGACAACGCCCAAAATTGAGACTCCACGCATAACATGAAAAACAAAAATTTATACGTATACAATGAGCAAGGTAAGGTAGATCCTCCCCAAGGGTGAAAGACCCAAATTCATTCGCAGTTAGACATGATCATCGACGGTGAAAGACCGTAAAAATGTTGAAAAGGTGCGGGGCATCCTGCGGTGTGAACCCGAAACATCCATGGCCCACAAATGCATAAACACACAGGATTTGATGAAATCAAATAAACATTGGAGGATTTTCCAATGGGTCTTGAGTTTTAAAAACAAAAAGATTTTGTTTGAAGAAAATAGTCATTGGGTGAAACACCAATGACAAGTTTTCACACTTGGAATTTGCATGTGTGAGGGAGTTGATCAGGACTCGGGTTATGGGCATGAGGAGTCTCATCTCATTCATGACATGAAGTATTCCATGAAGGACTACATTTTCTATAAGGAATTTGGTATGATTTGTGTGTGCTATTGCATGTGCATTTAGGTGGGGAGTAGCCCTTGTAGGAGAATTTCTCTACTGGGGCATTGCTCACCCCGTTATGGGACCCCCTTTCAATTACAGGGAGTGTGTAGGGAGACGGCGCTCCGACGAGGCCGTGATTATGAAGGAGGCCGATGTGTGGCCTTGATACTACCTTTGTAAAAAGTATTTTGTATAAAATAATTGTAACTAAATTCTTTTGGGTTTATTGTCTAAAAAGTAGGGTATGTAATTATGGTAAGAGGGCTGTGATCGGACTCTTACGAACTGTAATTAAGTGTTTTATTTTCATATTTTATATTTAAATGTGAATGAATGGGTCCCGGTAAAGGGATGTATATTGGGGATATGTACAGATGGACCCTATGTGGTCATTTTTACTTCTGTTAAGACCCTGGATGAGTTATGATTATACTGGTATACAGATTGTATGTTGGGTAGAGCTCCCTGAACAAAGGAGACTCTGCCCGATTTTTATGAAAATATGGATCCCTATAAATGGGACACAACAGTGTGGTATCGGGTCACCCGAAATCCACAGGTTGATTGGTTGTCAACGGGACCCCCGGATTTGGGGTGTCATAGCTTAGTATTAGAGCTTAGGTATACAAATGCCTAGAACTCGATGGGCACGGGTTTAGATCATGCATCCATTGTGCATTTTGATGAATTAATATGGGTGATATGTTGCATGATACTGTGTTGTATACTGTATAAATCATATACTTGGTAAATAGTATATGGGAAATGAGTGTGATGTATATTAGTGGTGGCATATTGTTGACCGAAATATGTATAAACCAAATTTCTGCCACTATTACCAAATGACTATTACCTAATCCCCAATAAAGGCACTAGAAACTTGTTTAGACCAAATAGAACTTGTATGCTCATAAAAAAAATGAAATTATCAATGAATTTATTGAATATTTAGTTTGGTCATAATGCTTCAAGTGCACAGGTCGTACAAGTAATAAAAGTGGACCTATAAGTCCGAATATCGTTCCCACGGAGATTGAAAAGAATTTAAAGTTCAACTACCCTAACTACTCAAGTTCCACACTATTTGAATCCTAAACCTAAACTAGACTGAATCAAATTATTGCAAGAAGTAGACACCAGGATTTCACTGCTGTGAAATTATCAATTCCTGCATCATAATCTAATTCAATTCTATCATGAATTGGAATCTGAAATTGTCAAAGAGGCAAGGTAGTATAGTTTGGATTTCTCCCTTAACCATATATTTCACTAATTAGAGTCATATTCATTTTTGAAACATGTTTATAATCAATTACTTGTAATCTGAATTTCTTTATAAGATCTAGGTATTTTTATTTTCCAATACTTCATACCAATTTCTTATGACTCCGCATTTCTCATTCCCAAGACAGGCTATCAAGTAGATTTCTACAAGATGAATGATGTCTCATCCTTGAGATCTTAAGGAGTTCTCCCTTTCCTTGATTAGATCTAAGCTAACACAAGATCAAGATCATTCCTCAAGACCAAGGAGAGATCTCTAATTGATTAAATTGATAGATCACTCAATTAATTCTCAAACCATGAGTAAATTTATGATTTATCTAAGTAATCTTTCAGAGCTCATTAGTTCTTCAATATTAGTCTAGCATACCCCCAAGTAACTGCATCCATTATCTCAAGAATCTCCATCTTTGTGTCACTTAGAGGGCCTCTTGGAAATCATAGCCAGATAAAGGTCCTTATATGGGTATTAGTTACTAATATTGGGAACAATTCACTACATGAACATCACCATTCAAATAATTTCAAGACTCTCAACCCAGGAAAAATTTTTCTAATTGTGTAGAAAATACCATAACTAACATCAAATCTTTCCTGGAAGAGAGCCAAACCGAATCACAAAGTGGAACATTGAAATAATCGACGTAACATTTCTAATGTAAATCGCACTCAATCGAAAGAAATGAATTCATCAAGTATCTAGATTTCATTAGATTCAAACAGTAATCGGAATTGATCTTCAACAATTTAGCTCAACTTCTAAACTTTTGAACAATTCATTGTTTCAGGTCCAGTAAACAAAATGAAATTCTACACTAAATCTAATCTACGAAGAAAAGAAAAATAAAATAAAATAAAAGAAAAATATAATACAAAAGAGTCCTCAGCTCCCCAAATGCTCTGGTTTTTCCGCCGACTTGACTGCCTCACTTTCCTTAAATTGTTTCTATTTATAAAGCCCCAAAAGTTTGGGCCCTAAATTCGAGGCTACATTGTGGATCCCCAAAATTCTGGCCTAGATTGCATTCTCTGTCGCGACCTGAAAGTGTTGTTGCGACAAAGTTTTAAATCTTTATCCATGGAATAGTCTGTCACAACCTGCTCCCTATGCTCCATCTTGGATTCAATCGCGACAAAGTTTCCTTGGTCGCGACAGTATACTTTTCTCATCATATTCATTCTATCGCGATAGAGTTTCCTCTGTCGCAACAGATCTTTCTTTAGCTCTTTAAAAATCTGTCTTGCAAGGTTTGTCATTCTATCCATTCTATGTCGCGACAATCTTATGTGTGTGGTTACCGAATAGTTATGTTTGCGACATCGGCAATCGTGGTCGCGATGCTGTTTCTCGCGGCGTTTTCAAATTGGTGTTGCGCACTTTGCTTTGCGCGTCGCAACAACATACCGCTTTGGTTCTGCAACAAGTTGTATTGTCGCGCGATTTCGCCGCGACCAGAAAGTTCGTCAGAATGTAGTCTGTCGCCACTTAAATTGATTTCTTGTTGCAGCTTCATTTTGATCTTGCGACATAGCCTCTTGGTGTTGTTGATGCTTTCTGTCGAGACCCAGTTTTTATGTCGTGACAAGACTTTTCTGTATTCAGCTTATATTTGTGTCTCGACCTAGTTTGTTATGTCGCGACAAGACCTCTCTTCCTTGTGTTGGAATCTTTGTCACAACATAGAAAAAGTCTGTCGCGACCTTGTTTATCAGTGTTCAGCTTATCTCTGTGTCACAACCTTAAGATCCTTGTCGTGACATAGAAACATCTCTTCAGCTTAAAGTATGTCGCAACAATAGATTCCTTTATTGCGACCAGGTCAGTTCATTAAGCAAGCATCACATGTCGCGACCTTGTTTATCTGTCGCAACCAAAGTTTCTTCTTCCTTCAGTGTCGCGACATACATCACCTTGTCGCGACAAATACTTCTTCTTTCAGTGTTGCGACATACATTACCTTGTCGTGACAGAGGTCTTTCTTTGAAGCTCTTTTTCTGTCTCAACAAGCTTTCCCATGTTGCAATAATCAGTGTCGTGATAGAAGATCCCTTGTTGTGACAGAATTTCTACTTTCTGCCTATTTCATTTGTCACGATAGGAGCTTCTATCGCGATAATTTCTTCCTTGTGTTGACATCCTGTTGAAAAACCTTGTCGCAATCATAAACTTTCTTTACCTCAGCTGACTTGTTAGATTCTTCCCATTTTCTGTCATGACACGTTGTCTTTTGTCGCGACAGAGCTCCTCTATCAATATTCAGACCTTTATGTTGTGACAGAGGAAATATTGCCATGACAGAATTCCTTTGCTATTTGCTTGGACGTTTGTCACGACACACAAAATTTTGTCACGACATAGACTGCTACAATTGCTCTTTTTCTCTTCTTTTTTGTTAGAATTTTCTCCTTTTTGAATTAAAACCTGCAAAACACAAGGTGGGTGAATATTCCATAATTTTGCATTAAAACATATTGAATGTACTAAAAATAAGCCAGAAAAATGGATTAAAGATATATGAGTTTAAGACTCATCAAATTCCCCCAAACTTAAAGTTTTGCTTGTCCCCAAGCAAAGAAAATAAAATTTTGTTTGTCCTCAAACAATTCAACTTTATTTTTAGGGACATTTTTCTGTTTTGTACTGCAATCCTTTTTGAATCAACTTCCTAAATTGAAACTAGTTAGTTGTAGCATGGTTTCAAATTTAGTTTTCAATTCAAACTTAAGAAAAAATTTTAATTACTGTCACAAAACAAACTAATGATTTCTGAAATGTAAACAATTCAGTTAATTCATCCTGATCTGTGAGTGTGTGATAGTCTTCTTTCCCTTTCTCCTTGGAAAAATTAGCTAATCTTCTGGGGCCTTACATAGTTACTATATATCATTTTAAGTCCCATATGCTCGTTTTTCATATTAGTCTCCACTAATGTAGGCAAGTACAACCTTCAAGATCAATTAGGTCTTTTAGGCTTGTAAAGTTTGACTTAGGTAATTGGGTGGATAATTGGAGAATTTAGGCTAAAAATTACCTAAATTCCAATCTTCAATTTTTGCATCTTTGTCTCTATTCTTCATCCCTTTCTTTTCTACTGATGTCAGAAAAGAAATACTCCCCCAAACTTGATCTTGATGTATCATACTACATACTTTCATCTTGGTAATTTTATTTTCCACTGTCATTCTTATCAATTCAATCCCTTTAGATAGAAGCCCTTTTTGCTTTCCTTTTAACTTGTCAAATATTTTTAGGAATAGTGCAATGTTTTGTCTTTTTAGGCTTTCTTAACACTTTAGAGAACTTGGTTAGCGTGCCTTCCATACCGGTTGGCATTAGGGTACTAGGTGTTGAAACACCCCTATGAACTTAATTGTTCAAGAGAGGAAGGCCACAAGACAAAACTTATTCCAATTTGACAATTTACAATCTTTGACTTCTTCTCTGCATTCATGTCCTTCCCTTCAATTGTTCTCTTCTTTTTCCATCCTTCATTCTTGTTTTTCCTTTCAAATCAAAATAACATTCCCCCAATCTTGTCATTTTCAGATTTTTGGAGGTTCTTTCAAACTGGGCAATAAAGGGTTCTTTACTATAGGATTAGAATAAATGAAGGGTCTGAGGAATCTAATTGTTGGTTTAATGAAGAAATTAGACAATTTGGCTCAATTCTGGAACTAGAGTGCATGCTTGTGTATATTATGAGGGTAGGCTTGAAAGGCTCAAACATCTAAGGATGGCCTATATCACTTCCTGTTAATAGTATTGCCTAGGATTTCGCCTTGACTAATAGTCTAACAAGTTCTAGGACATTGGAATATTTGATTGTGAATGAACCCAGAAGATGTCCCTAATCTTTCATAATTTGTTAAGGACTCACCTTGACCATGCATTGTTTTTCAGGATTTTTACTGACCTATCATTTACACAAATGGGCCTCAAAAGCCTTATTTGTTCTTCCTATTGAGTACATCTTCCTAAATCTGAACATTCAACTTCATTCTGGCTAAACTACAACTTCCTTTTCCAATTCAATGAAGCCTACCACAATGCATCTATCAAAGGGTTGTTTGGCTTTGAAATTTGTTGTTGTGTTGTTTTAATCAAGTAAAGAAGTTCATTTTGATCATGCATTTAGCTCACAACAATACAACACAACCACAATTGTAATCAAGTATTTTCAACCAAACATGCTGCAACAATTAAACAATTTGATCCATGTAGTTATTTTCTTCTTTATTAAACTAATTAAATGGAAATCATGAAGCAAAGAAAATTAATCAAAACACACTAATCAATCAAAAACAAAAATGAACACAAAATTTTTCAATAACTGGTTTTGAACTTTTATTCAGATGAATGATTACAGATTTTGTTTGGAGAGAAAACAAAATACAAGGATTCATCTTCTTCTTTTGTAGGATTAGGAAGTTTTTCAGGTTTGGAGGTTCAAGGTTAAAGGTAGCTAAAGATGGAGGGAACTTGGGAATGGAGATGTCTAGCTTTTCTTTTGTTGGTGGTTCTTCTCTATTGAAGAGGCAGTAATCATTAGTGTACTCCATTAGGGTGACCAAATGATCTTGCCTGCTACCCAAGTTATTCATAAATCCTTCAAGTTAAGTGAGAACATTGTGTATGTTCACTAAATTTGAATTCACATGGTCCAGACTATCATTCCATAATTTTTATTTGTAATTATTATCCATCTCTAGCTCTTTGTCTCTCATCTCCATATTTCCCAAATTCCTCTTGAATTGTCTTTGTAGAGATATTTGAATCCTTTTGCCTTCAACATACTAATTTCCATCTTTTCTCCTCTCTTTCCAAAATGAGAGCACATCTTCATCTCTTTACTGCTCATTGTGAAGGTCTTTATTTTTTCGCTCAAAGATAGTGCATCAATTATCTTTCTCTCATTTCTATTTCTTCTTTCCATTCCTCATCTCTTTGTTTGAGCATTTGTTCCCATCATTGCTCCCTTTTTCTAAAGTCACCTCCGTAAAACTCTCTCTGATCTTCCTCATATCCCACCCACTTATTGATACTAGCATCTCCATAATTTCTGTATTTCCTTGATTGATCCTGGAACACTCTGCTGGTTCAACAAAGGTCTACCTTACCTCAGGAGGTGAGTGAATTAATGGACTTCTTATGCTTTGCATCTCCTCCTCAGCTGGCAATTGGCCCTCATCTGGGATTTGTTCCATCCCTAACTATTCATTTTCTTCCTTAGGCTCTGCTACCTACAATCTCTATTTTTCCTTTCTACTCTTTGGGCCTTTATCACCCTTTGTCAATGTTGGGCGGAGAAACCCAGGGGTAGGCTTTTCGCCCATGTCCCTTTAACTCCAACCAAAATACAAAGTTCGGTAATAGTTGCTGGATGAGGGATTAGTACCCTTTTCACATTCTTGTGGAAGTACCTTATGGATGATTCTATTATCTTCCCCACATCGAACTTGTATCCCTTCAGTAGGGCATATAAGATGATGGCTTCTTGTTCCCTTAAAGTGCTCAGATGCTTTTTTGGGAATTATAACAAAAGCAATGAAATAAAACCACACCTTAGCTTCTTCTGTTAGTGAGCCTCTATTGATGGATTCATGGGGATTCTTCTTTGTTGCATTCCACTTCCCATTTCCAACCGTCAGGAATTCTACAATCTTTTCATGGTTGGGTTCTCTAAACAGTTTTTTGTACTTAGATCCATTCTTGGGATCTTTGATTTGGAGAACTTCATTAATCCTTTCATAGCCCATGGGAACCCAAATTCCTCTGACGCCACGAACTCCCCTTCGTCTCTCTATCAGCGGTCGTACAGAACTCCCTAACTATCGCAAAGAAAGCTAGGCGGTTTGTGTTTAATGTAACTCCAACCCCTTTTTTTCTATTATCTCTGCAAAGGGTGAGATGAATGTACCTATAACGCCCCAAAACCCAAGGGTCCCGTTAACCACCATCAATCTACAGAAACCTATGTGTCTCATATCGTGAGACCCATACATGAGTAAAATGACCCGATAGGTGTGACGTCCCAAATCCCAGGGGTCCGTTGACTACCCGTCAACCCGCGGAAACACTTGTGAATGTCGGATGACCCGACCTCTCTCACGAAAATCGGGCAGAGTCTCCTTTGTACGGGGAGCTCTACTCAAATACAACACTGGGTCCTTAATCAACATTCACAAAGATACAGAGGCAAAAACAAACTTCAGCCCATACTACAATACTATCATCAATGTAAAACCAACTGATATCCATGTTTCAAGAGCCCAGTACATATCATAACACATATCACATACTTAAATCTCACACATGAATACATAATGATAACAAAGTCACAACCCGACTTTCTTTTCTCTCAAACTCCTACTCTATGATGAGCCATCTCCCGTGCCTCCCTGCACACCTTAAAATATACCTCGACAGTATGAAGCATCGCTCAAGAAATGAATCACCCTAAATGGGCCACTTCACCTAAGCTCAAGGCGCACTAAAGTAAACACACACATTCAAGCAAATGCATGATCCTACTCTGAATGTCTAATTGATCAACTCATACCCCAAGTCCTCATTCCCACTCCCTCACACCGCGCCTAAGCCACGTACGAGAAAAACTGTTTTCAACAAAGATATTTGTTTTTAATCGCGGACAACCTCTCCCATGTAACATTTGACCGACTCGATGATTATATCAGTGGACTACCCTCCGAGATATATCAATTGGGCCGATTTCGACGATTGATATTTTATATGGACTACCCTCCGGTTATTATTATTATTTTTAGTCAACCCTCCGAAACCATTCTCTCAAAAATCACCTCATGCACTCACTCCTATTGTTCTAGTGGTGCTCCTAAAGGCATAATGGAATGCATGATGCCAATCGCATTACAATTTATGGCAACACATGCAAATATATAATCAGCATATATTCACATAATTTAAATCACACAAACACGCTGGGCGAATTTCACAATCCATTACATCAAAATTTAGCTCACGTGGGCTAATTATCAAACACGAGCAATTCAACTTGAATTACTCGACCAAACACAATTTCACAAGAACCCGAAATCCAATGGTCATTCCGGCCTTATACACATCAAAGCATGATTTATAGCATAAATGCACAAAATAGCAACCCAAAACAGTCCGTGAGCGGGCCATGAACCGGCCCGTCGGGGTTCAAAATTTCACTTGGCTCCAAGATTCGAACTGATCAAACGGCCGTTTAAGGCCTCAAACCATCCGAAACATTACAAAACACTTAAATAAAGCCAGAAAACCTAAGTGATAAATCCTACCTCACGGAGCCGAAAACTCCCAAAACCGGAGCCCACGTGTAGGCCTCGATGCGTAGAGCAGCTTTCCTTCGTCCGACACTTCGACCATCTGGATTCTCGAATCTTAGAGAAGCTTTCCTAAAAAAAACTCAAATCTGTATCTCCACTGCATCCTCCCCCAGCTGCTGCCCGATTTCTTCATTTTGTGGCCTTTTGAAGAAGACAACACTATTTAGTAATTTGTCCTATTATCATTAAACAAATCTAATAATGCCCATCATGTCCCCAAGTTTGGATTTTTGACATTTGGCACTATCCCGGCCATCCATTTCCATCATTTCTCTACTTATGCCACTTATGGCACATGAGTACATGTTATATGTGATTTTTGTCACATCAAATATAGTTTTACGGCACCCAAAACGTGATGCCTCGAAAAACGTGCAAACTCCGACTATCTCGGAATTCGACGAAAGTACAACCCGGTGAAACTGCTTCATCATCATCCGAGATCTAGAGAATAAATTTTAGAATTTTTACCGAAATTACTTATTTACTTTTCCGTAAATTGGAATTTCTGTCTTATACATAGGCCCATCATCCATACTCATCCATACCGGTTACAAAGCCATACTACTTATAGATCCAAGAGTTATTACATCACTCTTAATAAAAAAACATATATTAAAACTAGTTCGTTCTAATATATACACAAACATGAATCAAGGTCAGCTTACCCGCTTCATAATCCCAAATTCTAAGGAGTGCCAGTCCCGCATGCACCTGTCCCTGCACCCGAAGGTCCCACTGTCGGTGAGCTGGCTCAAAGAGAGATAAATCCTACAAGGGCTACTCCCACCCAAGTCAAGCATACGCAAACGATCATTTCATTAGCCAACCAACAAACTAACTGCGGTATGCATGTTGTCCTATCATGGAAAAAAACTACATGCATGTATGAGATGACACTCTACATGACCCATGTACCGGGTCAACCTCTAACCCACCACCCAATGCAAGTTCCAATGGGAAATTAATACCGAGCCAATCCCGACTCCCATCTCACAACCCGTAGTCTATGTGATATTTATTTAATCATTTCGTGTCTTTTTGGGTAACAAAACTTTCCGGGGTCTCATCGCGGGTCTCTTACACCCTCTGACATTTTTCGGGCTTTCACCAATGGATACGCTGTCTAACCAGGTTTTCAGGCTTTTCACCTGAGGAGGTTGTCTATCCCCTACTTTCTACGCCTAACACTATTCGTTTTCCATTTTCATTTAACACTGTGGAACTCAATTGGACTTCATCCCATTCCCAAGCCCACATGATTCAACACCAAACACAGTGCCAATTCAGTACCATGTACACACACCCATGTAATGCGGTGTTACCGCACACCAATGCAATGCAATTTGTGCCATTGCACTCAAACCCATGACCAATGTATGAAGACCTCTACATGGACATTCTACACCGTACACTATGTGTGTGCTATGAACACTCATGTCCGATGCACAGCACAACATTTCATATATATTTAGTTCAACATACATGCAAATAAGTGTTAATATTCCACACATTCAAATCAGTACATCACATAAGCATGCACTACACCTTTTCTATCATTCGGTTCATTCATGTCAACATATCATTCAAGCATGTATTAACATAATTCCAACCATTACTTAGGCAAGTGATGCCATAATTCATATTTTCAGGCTGAGACATAGTATGTCAGTCATACAGCCCAATGCATGTAATTATTTCCATCTTTATCACACTTATATCACATAATTTCACATATTCAGCATGTTATTTAATTTATGGCAATACCACACATTAGCCATTCTTGGCCATAAATCCGGTCGTGCTTGGCCTTGGAAATAATCTGGATTTAGTCCAGAAAGTCAAGTTTTTGTAAATACCACACAAAACATCCAACACATAATTCCCTGCTCAAGCCAGACACAGCCCCAACCATTTTAGATACAAATCGATTCCAAATGTAGGCCTGGGAACCCGTAACTCGACCATTCCTCAACCTGCTCGTGACCCAAAATTTCAATGTTCAGCCCACCTTATCGAGCACTTCATTCTATTAAATTCTAGACTCAATGAGCTTTCCGTAGAGTACAAGAACATGCAAATCAGAGTTTGGACGGGAAATTTATGGTCGTTCGAAGTTGATGCGTCCGATTCACAAGGGTGTGCGAAAATTTGGGCACACCCCCGTTTGCCATTATGCTCGGGATTTTTCTGTCCTAAAACACAATGTTCGGTTTTCGACAGTCCCAAAACCTCATGAAACCGGTCTTTGACCATCACACAATTGCAAACAAACCACACAACATACAAATTAGCTCGAAAACCGGATGAAACCTGTAGGCCATTACACGGCCCCTAGGCATAAAATAACCAGAGTAGAAGGAAACCTACCTCTTGTAGCGCAATTCTGAGTTCTTTGCCATCTGGGTCTACTCACTGTGCGGCACTCCTTCCTTTTCCTCTTTCTTTTTCCTCTCTTCCTCCTCTTTCTTCTTCTCTTTTCTTCTTTCCTTTTCTTTTCTTTTCCTTACTTTCTCTTTTCCTTTCCTCCCTTTCTCTTTTCCTTTCCTCCTCTTTCTTCTCCCCTTGCTTGTACAAATAGCTCAATTGTGAAGCCTCTTATATAGTCTTCAAAGGTGCCATGCATGTGTCATACACATGGCATGCCTCTTTCTTTTTCCTCTCTTCCTCCTCTTTCTTCTTCTCTTTTCTTCTTTCCTTTTCTTTTCTTTTCCTTACTTTCTCTTTTCCTTTCCTCCCTTTCTCTTTTCCTTTCCTCCTCTTTCTTCTCCCCTTGCTTGTACAAATAGCTCAATTGTGAAGCCTCTTATATAGTCTTCAAAGGTGCCATGCATGTTGACACATGGCATGCCATGTGTCATACACATGGCATGCCATGTGTCATACACATGGCTTGCCATGTGTCCCACATGCATAGGCCTTTGCCATGTGTCACCCACATGGTTCGCCATGTGTCATCCACATGGCTCGCCACACCCGACACCCGTTACCTTGAAATACGTGAAATTCCAACTATCTCGGAATCCAACGAAATTCGACTGAGTAGCTAGATTTCGCGATACAATTCCAATCGTGTAATATGTTTTGTCATCTGAGATCAAGAAAAATCCCAACTTTTCTTCGGATTATTCCGAATAATTACAGTTTTGCCCCCTTTTTTTTCTGAAAAATTTAAATTTAAAATTTTCACGGGTTTTACAGTACTGAATGCCCTTTCTCCGATAAACCCTTTTTGGCTCAAATTCTTCTCCCATAAGGAGTAGGATTCATCTGAAGTGAATGCTTTATCGTCTTCAGATTCTTTAGCTTGCTCAGCTCTACTTTGTTTAGCTCTTTTCTGCTTTCTTCCCTTTTGAGCTGGGTTTTGTTCCTCTTCTTGCCTTTCTAGTTCTACCATTAGGGTTTTTTTTCTGTTTGAGGTTCCAGATGAACCTCCGCTTCACCTGCTGCATATTCTTCCATCATCTCACTGAGATTTGGGACCAGGTTTTAGGGTTTTGCCATGGATAAGATCTGAGTTTGGGGTTTAGGGCCTTTGAATTCTAGGTTTTGAGATGTCGAAGAGAGGAAGAAAGAGGAAATTGCGTAAGAGTATGAATGATGAGGTACTGGAAGCGAGGTGGTTTTCGCTTTGAAACATTCTTCAGTTAATGGCTCAATAAATGAATGTTTCTCTTTGTTTGTCACAACAATTAATGATTAGGTCATAACAATAATCCTTAGACTTAATTGTGGACTTCATCTTGTGACTCTTCAAATTAAAATCTACACCCAGCCTTTATTATCAAAACTTTCATGCCATGACACACTTTAGGGTTATCTACAGTTTACAATCCTTTCGCGATAAGAAAAATATTGTCACAACAGAAATTTGCTCTATTGAAAAAAAGGTAGGTCGTAGTCGCACTGGGTTTTACTGTTGTTCCATTTTTAATACAAGGTCATGACACGTAGAAATAATTGTCGACGCTTTTTCAATCAATTGGAAACAAGGCCAATTAAATGTCGCGACATTGAGAAGAATGTCGTGACACTCTCTTCAGTCATTCAATTTGAGGTTGTGTCACAACATTCTAACTTTGTGTTGCGACATAAAATTGCCCTTTCAAATTGAGTCCAAAATTATTTATGTTGCGACATTCTTTTCAACATTGTGCCTAAAAGTTTGTTGCAACATGCAACCGTGGTCACGTGCATAAAGCTTTTCATCTTGTTGTCGGGTATGATGTCACACCTTAATTTTCAAGTAAGTCGCGGACAAAGATTTGATTCTCAAAATGTCCGCAAGTTTAAACTACCTTCCAATTTAGTTAACGCCCACAATCTACCAATATGCAATTCGTGATCGTGAAACATATATAGCAACAGAATTTCTCAATGCAATTATGAACAACAATCATTAGCATCAAAATATTTAATCAAAGCATTTAAGCACTTAGCACTTGAAAGTTGTCTAATTAATTAGGCTCTAAAATCATCAAATTTCTCAAACTTCAACTATGCATTATTATCTAAAACAAATTTAGGGAAATAGAAATACACCCCCTTGTAGCTAATTTTTACACAATTCAGTTTGAGGCAGTGTGCTTTATAATAACTTCTGATTCTAGTTCATATTTCCTGTCCAAAATCAAAATCATTTTAGAAAATGATCAAATTTCCTATTAAAACTTCAAAATCATAAAAGTAATCAACATCAATCAAAGTTAACAAAAATAAAAATTATGTTTGGGTTGCCTCCCAAGAAGCTGCTCAATTTAATGTCCTTAGCTAGACACGCACTATGAAAGTGTCTTCAGCTTCGCACTTTCTTTTCCCTTTTCCAAATCTGGATCTACCTCCTTCATGCTTCCTCCAAGATAATGCTTTAGTCTCTGACCGTTTACTTTGAATTCACTTCTAGATTCAGTCTTCAATGTTACTACTCCAAAGGGTGTACTTACTACCACTGTGTATGGACCACTCCTGTAGCACTCCATTCCCGACCCGACCCAATTGGCGGATCTGAACCGAGTTCGGGTTGCTAGCCGAGTTCATTTACCAAAACATATACAAAAACAAATTAATCGTTTAGTCCGACATTCCATTTCGTATAAACACTTTCAAATATGTGTGGAAGCTTAATTTCAATCTCTAAGAGGGCTCCATAAACATTTACATTTAACAAAATGCATTTACAATGAAGGCATTTCATGCCCATTCAAAATAATATACAAAATCGTTTCAGAGTTTAACTCCTTTGATCACAAAACATCAATTGTTCAAAAGTAGGATGGATGCATATGACGGAGTATATATTTTTACTCCGTAGCTTTCTTAATGACTCTGCGCTCCTTGATCTTGTCCTTCCTTCCTGTTCACTCGGTACCTAGGCATAGATAAAAAACTACGTGCTAAGCTTTTTCATGCTTAGTGGTTCTATACGATTCTCTCTTTATTTCAGTTTAAATCAAATCATGCAATTTCATAAGACAATGCTTTCCTACTTTCTTAAATGACCAATGCAGTACAATACATACATAAAAATATATTTCCATTTAATCAATTACAATTCATTGGTCATCTCAAACTATGCATTTTCATGTACAACAAATCATTCAGATCATAAATCATGCACTTTTTCATTCTCATTATCATTTTGCATTTTAACCCTTATCGAATTTAACCTATGCTTTCGGTGCACCGGATAACGAATCACGGCACGGCCCGGGCTGGGTCACAGCCTGTAAACACGGCTTTATAAAAATATGCACTGTCAGGCACTACCGACACGTCTCCGTTGGCCACGACGCGATGCCACAATAGTACGCTTGTTCGACTCTTATCGTATACCAATCTATCCTTAATTCGAATTTTACTAAGCATTCTATTAAGGGCATTCAAATCATTTATAGGAAAATACAATATAGTATGTATTTTTATACAAACAAATCATTTCAATACTCATGCAATTTTCATGTCATTCATTTCGCAATCAATCAATTTCTCAAATTTCTTAACTAAAATCAACTTGCAATTCATTTCACAATTTATTTGCATTATGCAATTCATACATTTTGGAGATAGAGATTCAAAATAATGAGAGAAAGGTGTAGAACAAACTAAAAAAGCTTTGCACTTTGATTCCAACTGGAATCAATTCAATTCGGGCTTTCCTCCGCCACCCCCTATTCCAATAAATACAATTAAAGAACAATATTATTCATGCGCACTAGTGATTTTGGTTAAGGTTGATTTTCTGAGCTTAATATCAGATTCTTAATCTCATTAGCAAATATGGGCAAGATACAAGCCCGGTATGGTTGTTAGTTTTCCCAACTTTAATCCATCACATAACCAAAATACTAAAATTTTGCCCTGCCTTTTAATCCTTTTCCAACAGTACTCTTGATCAATTAAACCATCCCCAAGGGAAGATTAAGTCAAAAACCTCAAACAAACACTAACACCACATGCAAGGACCGTTACTTTCCAGTTTTATACTCTTTGGACTTTATTACCCAAAAATTATTCAAACAGTCTTCAAAAATTATGAAACTCTCCATTTTAGTCTTTCATATATCCAATGACATATCTGAAAATTTTCAATTTAAAATTCCTTCTCTAAGGCCCTCAACCACATAACACAAACAGGACAAAACATGCTGTTTTTTTTTTAGACAGCAGTACCTTTAAAATGTCTCACCAAAACCAATCCTAATATTGTCCAAAATTAACTTCAAAAATTGATTTTATTAGCTTATACCAAGGTCTAAACAACCCCCAAGCACCCAAAATTAGATTATAAACCAATTGGTCAAGTTTTTAACTTTAACATCCCAAAACCCTAACATATCTACTTTGACAGCTTGTAACAAAACACTTTCTAAAATCAAATAAATTCCCAAATAAAATTGTACAGTAGAAAAGTTAATATTTCCAAGACTATATATTCCTTCCCAAGACCTTTAATCATCCCAACAATCTATTTTCATAAATTCCAAAACACACTTAGCCAAAACAGTCCCAAACTGAAGTTATGACATTTTAAATGCCAAATTGGTTAGCTCACTGGATCACCTACTGTTATTCTTGATTTCTAGGGTCTTAACTCTATAAATTGATAATGGTTCCTTCACTAATTTTAAGCTATGGTTCTAAGGTTTCTTCTCCAATTGGAATTACCCAATTTGGATCACCAAAACTCAAGTTATCGCATTTTACATCTAGACTACTCTAATTTGCAAAACAGAATCTGCACATAGCTCCACTTTGACATATTTCTGGGTACTTTGGGGTTAGAATATGCATACACTTCCTTCAGGTAAATAATTTCCCTAGAATTCTAGTTTACCCAGAATTTTGAATCACTCAAATTGGATGAGTGAAACTCATTTTATGGCCAAAACACCACAACGACACCCAAAACAAAAGTATACCTGTGAGCTACCCAACCTCCTTTAAGCCCACAGCTCCCAGCCCAACTTTCACTCACCTTATCCTCATCTGATCTCCCATCTCTTATGGTTCTTTACCAATTTGAATCACCTCATTTTGATGATTATAACTTAATCTATAGCCACAACAAGAACAGGGGTTTTCACAAAATTTTGACAGCATTTCCTTTGAAAACCAAACATTTCTCTTTTTACAACCACTCCTCCAAACCAATCCAAACCAATACCAACCAACAATACTCTTCAAAACTCAACCCAACACAACCTCAAAACTATTTTTATCCACATTTGGGGTTTTCCCCAACTCAAACACAAATAAAAGGGTTTTAGGTTTTGAGTCTTACCTCAAATCTCTTTCAAACTTCAATACCAAGGTTCCTCCTTTTTCTTTTTTTTTATCACTTTAGCCTTTGATTTTCATGGAGCAATTCACAAATTCCCCATTCAAAAACCCTAGCTCTCTCCCTTTTTCTCAAAATCAAAAATGCCTTAATGAGAGGAATGTCTCTCAAAGGCTAAAATATGGTCTTTATGTCTCCTATTCACAAGGCCCTCGTTTCGCTTTCATACACTAAATCTCATTTTCATTTATGCCATTTTAACACTTCATTTCAATTTTATTTCATTTCATTTACACTTTTGCACTTATACTTCTCATTTAGGACCCTTGGGTCCCCATTTGACATTTTTACCAAATTTAATTGGTTTCTGTAAAATTTTCAAGTTGCATATCTTTTTCGTTCTGAGCATTTAAATTCCGAAAAAATTTCATTTAATTTATTTTATACCTAAACATATAATAAACAAAATATTTATATAAAAAAAAATACTAAGGTATTTAATGCATAACTCTATCTTAACCGCTTCCTGAAATAGCTGCTAGCCTAGAGTTGTATAAGAGAACTTGTCTCCTAATTAATTCTCTTCTTAACATCTTTTGATCATGCCACCTCTCGGGTCTTTTCTTTCAGATTTTGGCATTGTCATGTTTCATTTCGCTTCCAGCTCATTCATTTGGAGTAGTCTCTTTCATTTACGCCTTGAAAGTCACAATTCGCTTCTTGATGGCCCAAATAGCTTTGTATTCAGCTCTAAGGAGAGATGACAAGGTTTTCCATATATAATTCGTGATAGGGACATTCCAATGGGGAGTTTTGTAAGCAAAGCCTATAAGCCCATAGTATCATCCGAATTTTATGTACTCGCCTTTTTCGCTTGCATTAATCAAGTTTCTCCATGATTTTCTTGGATTCTATTGAAAATTCCCTAGCTTGTCCATTTGATTGAGGGAGATAGGGCCAATCCCATTAGATGTTTGATTCCATATCTGGCCATGAGTTTTTTGCAAAACTTTATTTGCAAAATGGCTTCCCTCATCACTAATGATTGTTCTGGGTGCTCCAAATCTGCTCAAAATGTTTATTTGTATAAACCTAACCACTGTGATGGCATCATTTTTGGGACAAGTTGTTGCTTCCACCCATTTGGATACATAATCCAAAGCTACGAGAATGTACATATTGCCAAATGATGATGGGAAAGGTCCCATAAAGTCTATTCCCCATACATAAAAAATCTGCACCATAAGACTTCCTTGCAAGGGCATTTCATTTATTCTACTTAAGTTGCCCATTCTCTGACAAGAATCACAATGTTTTACCCATTCAAAACAATCCTTGAATAGAGTAGACCAATAAAATCCTGATTGGAGATTTTTATGGGTTGTCTTGTCTCCTGCAAAGTGTCCTCCATATGGTGATGCATGACATTTCTCCATAATACCACCCTATTATGTTTCTGGGATACATCTCCTTATGATCATATCTGCTCCTCTTCTATACAGTAGTGGGTCATCCTATATATACAATCTGCAATTAGTTCTCAATTTCCTCTCAGCCGTATCGAATTCAAATGGCATGACTCCCATAAGCTTGGCACTCACAATGATCTCAAGATACTAGGGTGTTTGTACAAATAACATAAATAGCTGCTCATCAGGAAAAATTTATGCTATTTCAACTCCTTTTCGCTCCAAAGAATTTTCAATCTAGACAAGTGATATGCTATCACATTGTCACTACCCTTCTTATCCTTGATTTCAAGATCAAACTCTTGCAGCAATAGCACCCATCTAATCAGTCTTAGCTTGGCATCCTTCTTTGCCATTAGATATTTAATTACAACATGATTAGTGTGTATTACAACATGAGACCCCAATATATAAGGCCTGAATTTTTCACAAGCAAACACCATTGCCAGCATCTCCTTCTCTGTGGTGGAGTAGTTCTCTTATGCCTCATTGAATGTTTTGCTGGCATAGTATATGGCCTTGAATATCTTTTCAATTCTCTGTCCCAATACAGCTCTCATTGCATAATAATTGGCATCACACATAA
Organism: Tetrastigma voinierianum; assembly: GCA_016808115.1. Taxonomy (NCBI): domain Eukaryota; kingdom Viridiplantae; phylum Streptophyta; class Magnoliopsida; order Vitales; family Vitaceae; genus Tetrastigma; species Tetrastigma voinierianum. The sequence goes on along the minus strand of JAEQBH010000173.1, from coordinate 5,550,810 downwards.
TTTCAAACTCATTATTCCAGTCCGGTGTTAACATAATGGGAGCTGATACTAATCTAGATTTAATTTCCTCAAATGCAGATTTACATGATTCATCAAAATCAAATTTTGCATCTTATTCCAACAGTCTACATAATGGTCTGGAGATTTTTGAAAAATCCTTTATGAATCTTTTGTAAAATCTAGCATGTCCTAGGAAGCTTCTTATTCCCTTCATTGTTGTAGGTGACATGAGAGTTTTTATAACAACAATCTTTTCTTGGTCTACTTCCAATTCACCAGCATAAATCTTGTGCCCCAAAACAATACTTTCAATTACCATGAAATGACATTTTTCCCAATTTAAAGCTAGATTTTTGTCTTGGCACCTCTGAAGTATTATTTCTAAGTTTTTCAAACAATATTCAAAACTGGATCCATATACTGAGAAGTCATCCATGAATATTTCCATAACCTCTTCCACCAAGTCAGAAAATATAGACATCATACATCTTTGAAAGGTGGCATGAGCGTTACATAATCCAAATGGCATCCTTCTAAAGGCAAAGGTGCCATAAGAGCATGTAAATGTAGATTTCTCCTGATCCTCTGGGCCTGTTGCAATCTAGTTATAACCAAAATATCCATCAAGAAAACAAGAATGGAGTGCTCTCGCTAACTCCTGGCCCAACATTTCCGTCAATGAAAGGTAGAGGATAATGGTCCTTTCTGGTAGCAGTGTTAAGTTTCCTATAGTCTATACATACTCTCCATCATGTCACAGTTCTTGTAGGAATTAATTCATTCTTCTCATTTCTGATCATAGTGAATTCTCCCTTCTTTAGAACCACATGTATTGGGCTCACCCAAGGACTGTTTGAGATTGCATATATGAAACCTGCATTTAGCCATTTCAGCACGTCTTTTCTGAATACTTATTTCATTACTGGATTCAGCCTTCTTTGATGTTCTATAGAAGTTCCAGCATTCTCATCTAACAGATCTTGTGCATCCAGATTGAGGGACTAATTCCTTTCAAATCTTCTATAGACCAAGCTATTGCTTCTTTGTATTTTCTGAGAGTTTCTAACAGTTTTTGCTCTTCCAAATTTGAAGCTAATCCAAATTAAATGCATAACTCGGCTTTTCTTTTTCTCGGGTCAAGTAAAGAAGGCATACTTTAAAATGTCTGTGTAATTCCTCGAAAGTATTAAACCCTCTAAGCCTTTTTTTTCTTCTACAACTTTTTCTTCATAAATGTTGGACCTTTCTGCACTATTTTCTCCAACACTGAATATTGAATCTTTTAATTTAAAATTAGAGCTCAGAATTTCAACTTCAAGATGCTCAAGATACTAGAAATTCATCTCATTCTCATTCATTGAATTCTTAAAATTGCAAGCAGTGGTCAGTTCAGAACTGACATGAATTTTGTTTCTATAATTTCACAGTCGGCACTACTGAGTTCTGGTTGTTTCAAACTGTTATTGAGATTGAAGTGCACTGCTTCATCTCCAACCCTGAGAGTTAGTTCCCCTTTTTTCACATCAATCAATGTTGCCCCTGTTGCTAAGAATGGTCTTCCTAACAACAGTGGGTCTTGTTTGTCTTCCTCTATATTAATGACTACAAAGTCCACTAGAAAGACAAATTTCCCCACTTTGATTAGCACATCTTCAAGGATGCCCTCGGGATGAGCCAATGTCCTTGTCTCGCCTACCCACATAGGTATGGCTGCGGGAGTGAGCCTCCCCAAACTTAATCTTTGAGCAATGCATAAGAGGCATCAAGTTGATGCTAGCCTTAATCACACAATGCTTTTCCATATCAAGATCTCCACTTTGCGTGATATAGTGAAGCTGCCTCGGATCCCATTTCCGGTAAGGTCTTCAACACGCACTACAAAGCTGTTGTTAGGCTCACTATCCCTTTCTTAGTAATCTTTCTTTTTGCTCAATATATCTTTTCATGAATTTCGTGATACCGAGGCATCCGAAAGCACTCTCTCGAGAAAGGAATGTTGATCTCTATCTTCTTAAACATGTTTAAGAATCTAAAGAACTGTTCCTCTAGCTTTGCTTTCTGCAGTCTTTGAGGGAATAGGACTAGAGGATTGTAAGCTTTAACTTCTTCTGTAGCGCTTTTTTACCTTTTAAAGACTTGTTCATTTAAACACATTTCATATACCCATTTCTAATATGAATAATTAATATTCATTTAAAACGTAATAATTTATGGGTATATGATATCATGACCTAATTACATTCTTTGACATAAAAGAATATATATACATTCCTTAATTCAAATGGGTGGCCCATAACTGCCTTTCGAATAATGCATTTATACAAATTGGTGACCTATGTCTTTTTCAAATACATTTACAAAATTATATTCTTAGAGTTCACCTCTCTTTAAAACACATTCTATAAATATCCAAAACAAAATGAGTCAAAACTATATTCTTTTCATGAAGACTTTTACATCATAGAATTCAATGCAAAATAATTACAAAATATCATGAATGGAATGATATGCATGAGACGGAGCATTTACACCGCTCTGTTCGACGGTGACTCCGCGCCCGACAATCTTTGGTTTTGCTGATAAGACTAAATGCTATATACAAATTTTTAAAACACCATCATCAAAGGATTATTATCTAATCCCCGGCAACGGTGCCAAAAACTTGATAAGACCAAATGATGTATGCTCATAAGAAGAATTTTTTTGTCACTGAACTCATTTAAAGATATAGTTAGGTCTTAAAAACTGCAAGTGCACAGGTCGTACAAGTAATAAAGTGGATCTATAAGTCCGGATATCGTTCCCACATAGATTGAAAAGAATTTAAATCTCAACTACCCCAACTACTCAAGTTCTATACTATATGAATTTCAATTTCAGAGTGGATTTAGTAACCTATAAAGAATTTAATAACTAGAATTCTACATTTAAAATAAGGAGAAAAATTAAATCCTAAATAATAATTGGACTGAACCAGATTATTGCTGGAAATTGACACTGAGATTTCATTGCTGTGAAATTATCAATTCCTACATTATAATCTCATTCTATTTTCCTTTGAGTTGGAATTTGAATTTGTCAAGAGGCAAGGTAGTGTAGTTTGGATTCCTCATCTAACCATACTTTTCACTGAGTAGAGGTTCATGTTCATTCCTGAAACATGATTCTTAAATCACTACTTGTAAATAGGAATTTATAAGATTCGGGGTATTTTTCTTTTCCAATACTTCATACGAGTTTTTATGATCAGAGAATACTTCAGTTTCCTAAGATAGGGTACAAGATTTTTACAACAAGAATGATGTCTCATCCTTAAGATCTGAAAGAGTTTCCCTTTCCGTGGTTAGATCTCATGCTAACATGAGATCAAGATCATTCTTCCAGACCAAGGAGAGATCTCTAATTGATTAAATTGATATATCACTCAACCCACCTCAAACATGAACAATCAGATTTATCTAAGTAACTCTCCGTAGTCATTAGTCTTCAATATTAGTCTAACATACCCCCGCGAATTCGGGATCTAGACTCTCAGAATCTCCATCTCTGTCACCGTAGGGTCTCCCGGAAATCAAAAGTTAGATAATAGTCCTTTCACGGGTATAAGCTACCAAAATCGGAACAATAGATATCAAGAACAACATTCAACAACTCAAAATTCAACTTCAACTCGTGAAATTTTCTCGTCGTGCGTAGGTGACCATAAGTAACACACTTATCTTTCCCACAGGTTGCTTAAAACCGATTGGCTGCATCACACTCGAAATACTGATCAGGAAAATTTCACTGCAACTGCAATCAATCTGAAGAAATGAGTTCCAGCGTTTGTCTGGAGTTCATTGAATTCAAAAAGTAATCGTAAATGAGTTTCAACATTAAATTTCAACTTCAAAACTTCTTAACAAATCACTATTTCAGATCCAGTAACGAATCAAAATCGAACGCTAAGGCAATCAACGAAGAAATTAAAAATAAAGAAAATAATAATAAAAAAAAATAAAAATATAATACAAATGAGTCCTCAACTCCCCAAGCACTCTGGTTTGTCGTTGCTGACTGACTGCCTCGCTTTCCGCAGTCGATTCTATTTATAGAGCCCTAAAAGTTTAGACCCTAACTTCAATGCTTCTTTCATGAATCCCTAAATTTTAGGCTCATGTTGTCTTCTCAGTCGCGACCTAAAAAGTCTGTCGTGACAGAGTTTTGTGTTCTTTATTGCAGGTATGCAATCGTCTTTCGTGACTTGAAGATCTAGTGCTCATTCTTGCTTGAGTTGGGACAACATATTTTTTGTTGAGACATTTTTCTTTCCTTCAATATAATAACTCTGTCACGATAGAGTTTCCTTTGTCGCGACAATATTCTGTTCATTCCTCAAACATATATGTCGCAACATTGATACCCATGTTACAACACAGTTTTAGTGCAGCTTCTACAAGTTGGTGTCACGACCCAAATTTCCATATTCTTCCTTGGATTTTAGTCGCGACAATGTTTTCTTGGTCGCGACAGTACTACTGAGCTGCTTCTTCAAATTGGTGTTACGTCCCAGCTTTTCTTGTCGCGACAACATTTCTCGTTTCCGCTGCCGCACATCGCTCAGACATCGCCATCTGTCGCACCAAAAAGTCTGTCATGATGCAGTTCGCTACTACTTAGCTTGTTTTTGTTGTAGCTTCCATTTTTATGTTGTGACTCGACTTTGTGTTGGGGATGTTTTACATGTCGCGACTCCCAATATGTTGTCGTGACAACACTTGTCCGTATGCGTGATCTTTCCTATCATTTACCTAGTTTTTCCTGGGTCGCGACATAACTTTTCTTCTTTCAAATTTTTATATTTATCAAGGATTCCATATTTCCTGTCGCATGTGCATTTTCCCCGTGGTTTAGCTGATTTATGTGTTGCGACCTGAAGATCTCTGTCGCGACATCAAAACAATATTTATGCTTGAAGTATGTCACAACATTGTCTCTCCTTGTTGCAACTAGGTCGGGCCGATCCATTAGTTAATCTCTTGTCTAACCTAGCTCTCTCTTATCGAGACCTAAACTTCTTCTCCAACATCTTTTCTGTCTCAACAAACTTTTCCATGTTGTAGAAGTCAGTGTCGTGACAGAGAGGATTCTTCTGCGACAGATATTTTGCCTTCAGTTCATCATTGTGTCGCAACACAAACTATCTTGTTCCCAACTGACGTGCATATGTTTTTCCCATTCTTTGTCACGACCTACTATCTTTTGTCGCGATATAGCTCAATTGTCAACAATCAGATTATGGTGTTGCTACACAAAATGTTGTTGTGACACAAAATGTCACAAGGGCACAAATGTTGTCGCGAATTCTGGCTTCTTTGGTAATCGTTGGAAGCTCACACGCACTCCGTAAACTTATCGCGACATGTATCACTGCAAATGTCGCTTTTTCTTCTTTTTATCGGATTTTTCCTTTTGAATTAAAGCCTACAAAACACAAGCTTGGTAAATATTCCATAATTCGCATTAAAATAGCTCAAAATACTAAAACAAGCCTAAAAATGGATTAAAAATGTATGAGTTTAAGACTCATCAAATTCCCCTAAACTTAAAGTTTTGCTTGTCCCCAAGCAAAGAAAAGAAGATTTGTTTGTCCTCAAACAATTTAGCTTTATTTTTAAGGACATTTTTTTGTTTTGCATTGAAAATTTGCAACTTAAATTGAAACCAGTTAGTTGCATCTTAATTTCAAATTCAGTTTTTAGTTAGACTTAAGAAAAAATTTCAAATATTTTCACGAACAAACTAATGAATTCTGAAGTGTAATCAATTCAATCAATTAATCCTGATCTCTGTGTGTGTGATGGTTTCTTTCCTTTCCTCCTTAGCAGGATTAGCTAATCTTCTAGGACTCTACACAGTGACTGTAATTTCTTTTAGCTCTTCAAGGTCCCATATGCTTGTTTTTCATATTAGTCTCCACTAATGTAGGCAAGTACCACCTTCAAGATCAATTAGGTCTTTTAGGCTTGGGTAATTCGGTAGATAAGTGGAGAATTTAGGCTAACAATTTACCCAGATTCCATTCTTCAAGTTTATATCTTTGCCTCTATCCTGCATCCTTTTCTTTTCTTCTAATTTCTGAAAAATATATTCCCCCAAACTTGTCCTTGATGTATCATACTGCATATTCTCAGTTTGGTATCTTTTAGAGAGAAGTCCCTTTTTTTTTTTTTTTTCCTTTTCTTTTACTTGTCAACTATTTTTAGGATTAGTGTAATATCTTGTCTTCTTAGGCTTTCTACCACTCTTAGAGAACTTTGGGCTAGCAGCTTCTATACAAATTGGCATTAGGGTACTAGGTGTTGAAAGACCCCTAAGAACTTAATTGTTCAAGAGAGGAAGGCTACAAGACAAAACTTAATCCCATTTGACAATTTACAATTTTGGCTTCATTTCTGCATTCTTTTCCATTTCTTCATTTGTTCTTTTCTTTTTCTATCCTTCATTCTTATTTCCTTTCAAATCAAAATAATATTCCCCCAAACTTGTCCTTTTTTTTATTTTGAAGTTCCTGTCATGAAACTTGGGCAAATAAGGGTTCCTTACTGTAGGGTTAGAATAAAGGAAGGGTTTTAGGTTTCTAGTTGCTGTTTAAATGAAGAACTAGGCAATTTGGCTCAAATCTTGAACTAGAGTATATGCTTATGCATATTTCGAGGGCAGCTTGAAAGGCTAAAACTTCCAAGGATGGCCTATATCACTTTATTAGTGGTATTGCCTATGATTTCATTTTTACTTAATAATCTAACAAGTTCCTAGGATCTTTGGACTGTTTGATTGTGACTGAACCTAGAAGATGTCCCTAATCCTTCACAATTTGTTAAGGAACATTTTGACCATGTGCATTGTTTTTCAGGACTTTCACTAACCTTATTATTTATACAACAGTTTCAAAGGTCTTTTTTGTGATGTCAATTAGTACATTTTCTTAAATCTGAACCTTAAACTTCATTATAGCTTACACATGCAACTTCCTATTCCAATTCATTGAGGCCTACCACAATTTCAATTACATAAGTTTGGTTATGAGGTTTGTTGTTATGTTGTTCTAATCAAGTTAAAGAGTTTATTTGATTATGCTTTCAGCTCAAAACATCACAACACACCAACAATTGTAATCATTTCATTTCAACCCAAACATACTAACTCCTTTTTCACATCAGATTCATTCATTTATTCAAAACAAAAATATAATATACTAAGCAATTAACAGCAGACACAAAGAATTTGATACATAATATTTCAAAAAATTGATGTTGAACTTTTATTAAGAGGGATGATTACAATTTTTGGTTTAGAGAGAAAGAGGCTACAGGGGTTCATCTCCTTCTTAGATTTGGGAATTTGAGGTTAGAGGTTCAAGGTTAAAACTAGCTAAAGATGGAGGAAACTTGGGTATTGTGGATGTTTGGTTTCTCTTTCTGGAGGATCTTCCTTTGTTAAAGAGGCAATGTGATCATTGGTAAATTCCACTCTGAGTGATCAATTCATCTTGCCTCGACCTATGTTATTCATTTATTCCTTCAAGTTCAAAGGAGTATAGTGTGTATGTTCAATTAAATTTGAATTCACCTCAACAATTTTGTGGACTTTCATTCCTACGTATTTTGTCTCTAGTTATGTCCATCTCTAGCTCCCTTGTCCCTCTTCTACACAAGCTTCCCAAATTCCTCGAATTTGCCTCTTATAGAGATACTTCTTGAACCTCCGCCTTCACAAAGATACTTCCTTCCAACTTTTCTTCTTTGTTTCAAAAAGGTCAACACATCTTTCATCCTTTTAGCTTCTCTCTATTGTAGCGCTGACCGTATTGAAAGTCCACCTTCAGATAAGCAACTCATTTCTCTCCTTTCCATTCCTCTTCCCTCTACTTGAGAAGTTGTTCCCATCTTTGTTCGCTTCTTCTGAAGTCTACCTCCAGAAAATTTTCTCTTATTCTCTATTGTTGTTCCCACTTTTTCTCTCTCTCCCCCATTTCCTTTTGCATAGAAACCAGCATCTCCCTGATTCTTTATTTCCTGTGTTGCCCTTAGAGTACTCTACTGGTTCAAAAAAGTTTTCCCTTACATGAGGAGGAGATTGAAATACTGGACTTATTCTACTCTGAATTTCTTCCTCCACTAGCAGTTGGGCCTCCTCTAGAATTTGCTCCATCCCCACTTGTTCTTCTTCTTCTTCTTGAGGCTCCTCTACAACTTCCACAATCTCCATTTCTTTTCTTTTTTTGCTCTTCGAGCCCTTGACCACCCTTGTCAAGGTTAAAGGAGAAACCTTAGGATAGGTCTCCTCCTCTGCCCATATTCCTTTTACTCCAGCCAGAACACAGAGTCTAGTGATAGTTGTTGGATGGGGGATCAATCTCCTCTTCACAATCTTATGGAAGGTTTTGATAGATGTTTCAATTATTTTCCCCACATCAAACTTATAACCTCTCAATACAAGTATAAGACGATGGCTTCATTCTCCCTTATTGTGTAAAGATGCTTCGTAGGAATTATAAACATAAGCTATAAAAATAAAACCGTGACCTTGCCTCTTCCCTGTTAGGGAACCCCGAGATGGATTCATGAGGATTTTTCTTCGTTGAGTTTCATTTCCTTCCTACCACAAAAATCCAATACATTTTTTCATGGTCAGGGTTCTCTGATCACTTCTTATATTGTAATCTACTTTTAGGATCCCCGATTTAACCTCATTAACTTTTCTCTGACCATGGACCCATACTCTCTAACATACACTCGCATCTTCCATCATGCTCATCATATCGAGTAAAACTCTCGACCACTACAAAGATAACTGTGGTTTGTGCTTGCATAATAGGTTCCAACCCCTCTTTTTGATGATCTCTACAAACGGTGAGATGAAAATACTGAACCCCCTTTCTCTAATAAAACCTTTATCGCTCAGATTCTCTTTCCATAAGGAGTAACCTTCATCTGAAATGAAAGCTTCGTTGTCTTCTACTTCTTTAGCTTGTCTCAAGCCTACTTGTTTCAAATTTTCTTCTTTCGCTCTTCTCGAAAGGTGGTTTTGTGCCTCTTCCTGCACCTCTGATTCTACTACTTGAGTTGTCTCAGTCTGAGGTTCAAGATGAACCTCCTCTTCACCAGCTGTGTATTCTTCCATCATCTCGTTGAGGTTTGGAACTAAGCTTTGGGGTTCTACCATCGAAGAAATCTGGATTTGGGGTTTAAGGTCTCTGAGATCTAGGGTTTTTAGGGAGTTAGATGAGAGAAAAGTGAGATTTTTGGTGAGAGTGTGAGTAATGTGAACAATGGGAAGGGATGGCTTTTCAGTTTTTAGAGAGCTTCTTCGATTTATGGCTCAGTAAATGAATGTCTCTCTTCGTGGGTCGCTAAAATAAATGATTAGGTCACAACAATAGCCTTTAATTTTAACTGCATAATTTATTTTGTGACCCTCAAAATTAATATTTTCGCTCCAATCTTTATTATTTAAAATTTCATGTCACGACATACTTTAGGTTTGTCGCAACAATGAATAGTCCTGACATTAGAAAATTTTGTCGTGACACATGTCATTGGACTTAACAATTGCCTACAGGTTACAATCTGGGGTTGCGACAAGAAAATTCCTGTCACGACAGAGATTGGTTTATGCAAACTGAAGAGTGAGTCGCGACACCGATTGAAGGTGGTTGCAACACTGTTTCTATTGTCATTCACTTTAGTTTAAAAAATTCTTGTTGCAATAGGAAAAATAGTGTCACGACATCATATTTCAGTGAGTTCTGTTGCGACCAAACTTTTAACGTAGCTACCTAATTTTCTTATGAATTGTCTTGACCATTAAATTTCTTGTTGCGACAACCCTCTTTCCTCACTTATAAAAAGATGTCGCGACATATATTTCTTTGTCGCGACCAAGCTATTGTTTCCCCAACTTTCTACCACTTAAAACTGCCTTCCAACTCAATTAATCACCCACAACTCAGTTAAATATTTCAATTTCAGCATTGTGAAGTCATATTTAGCAACAACAAATCATCAATTCAATCATGACCAACTATCTCATTAAAAAACATCAACATAGCATTCAAGTAATTGAAAGCAAACTCCCCAAACTTAATATATGCATTATCATTCAAACAAGTTTAGTGGAACGAAATACTTCCTCAGAGTTAATTACTACATATTTTAATTTGAGATACTCTACTGTCTAATGAAATTCTTCTTGAATTTTTCTTCATTGTTTTGAAAATGAACAAACTGAAAATAAAACTATTGACATATTTAAACTACCACCTCAAACACAAAATTCAATTGGACTACTCAAACTATTAAAACTATTAAAAATATTAAGAAAAATCCTGCTTGGGTTGCCTCCCAAGAAGCTGCTCAGTTTAATGTCCTAGCTAGACTTTTGTTGTACTTTGTCTTCTCTTCAGCATACTTTTTGCTTGCTTTTGATGAGTCTGAGCTATTCTTCATCAATACATTTCCTAGGTGTGCTTGGCTTACATCTTTTTGCTGCCTTGCAATTCTTCATTTCCTCTCATTATAGCAGGTGTGAGATCTTTTAGGTTGATATCAGTGTTACTAGGAAAGGCATTTCTAGCTTGACTTTGCAAGGCTAGGTCACCATTTATTTGAGTCTCCAAGTTTCTATATCAGCACTGTGTTTGTTTGAAACACAACCGTGTTTGCTCGAAAATCTCAAGATCGTGAAATTTTTTTCCTCATGTGTATCAACACCTCTTGTTTTCTTCATGAACTCGCAACATCCGATCTCAAAAGATCGGGTCCTTTGACCCAGATCGTCATCAGATTCTTTGTAGTCAAGTAATATGAGTGCCGGCTGAACCTGTGCTTAAGTGTAAGCCCCATGGTAGCTTTCATTCCATGCTTAGGGCCCCATTGTGGCTCCCCGCCATATGAAAATATGGTTCCTCAGTGTTGGAGTGTAGTGTGTTGGCAAGTTAGGGTTAGGCTTGAAGTGGTAACTTCTCTGCTTATTCATATACTTTGTTCCTCAACTTGGTAGGGCTCTTCTTCCTCATACCCCTCAACACTATTTCTTCTTCCTTCTCTCACTGCTCCAACTTCATGTGCATTGTGCATCCTTTTCTCATTGCTACTAAGCTTGTTCATAACTGCATCAAGCTTGGCTTTTATGGCTGTAGTTCTATCCAATCCAATCGTACTCCATTTCATTATGCTATTACTCCTCAAGATTCGGGATGGAGTCTCGAGTCGTATTTAGCAACAATAACTTGCTCGTTTCCTTTGTACTTCTCTTTTAAACCTCCATAAATAGATGCAACAATTATACCCTTGGAGGTATAATCTGGTGGCATGGTAGAAAATGTCCTTCGAGTTTTCAGATCTATCCCATGCATAAAGGGCACCTCTTCTCAAGAGGTCTCTAAACTCCCTCTCCCATGCAAACAGAGACTTTCTCATCCTCCCATCGCTTGAACACAATGATTTCATCTCTCTCGAGAGTCGGAGGAAAATCCGCTTCATGAATGCCTCTACCAGTTCTTCCTAAGTATTCACTGATCTCACTGTCAATGAGTCAAACCATGTGGTCGCTTAAGATCTCTCAATGAGAATGGGAAGAGTTGAAGCTTCTCGATCACATCAGTTCCACCCATTCAAGCCACAAGGTTTGCCATCCTCATAAATCTCCCTAGATGCTCATTTTTTTGCTTCAATAAGGGGTTGTCTCATAGCAGAGTACTCTTCTTGGATGATGGGCCTCCAAAATTCCTCCATTGTGTTAGGCCTCTGTGGTCTCTCTGCTTCTTCTTCTTCTAGAATAGTCTACAATCTTTCTATTTAATTAGTCATACTTCTCTCTTCAGCACTAGTAGCTTTTCTCAAATTTTTCAGGGTTCTTTCAATTTCTGTATCTAGAGGCAAAGAAATTTCTACTGTTTTCTCTCGTAGTATTTAATACTTCCCTAAATCGGGAAACAACACTTTCAAGATCAAATAGCTCATTTATGATAACAAAAATTGTATATTCATTAAGCTTCCAAAAAGATCAATAGCTTATTCAGCAACTACTGTTAAAAATGTTTTTTTTGATTTTCTGAAATTTTTGTAAAACAAAGAAAAATGTTCAAATTAGCATTTCTCTCTTCCGTCGAATATTTTTAAATTCTTTTCGATCCCCGAAAAATGCCACTAAAAACTTGATAAGACCAAATGCTATATACAAATTTTTAAAACACCATCATCAAAGGATTATTATCTAATCCCCGGCAACGGCGCCAAATACTTGATAAGACAAAATGTTGTATGCTCATAAGAAGAATTGTTTTGTCACTGAACACATTTAAGGATTTAGTTAGGTCTTAAAAACTATAAGTGCATAGGTCGTACAAGTAATAAAGTGGATCTATAAGTCCGGATATCGTTCCCATAGAGATTGAAAATAATTTAAATCTCAACTACCCCAGCTACTCAAGTTGTATACTATTTGAACTTCAATTTCAGAGTGGATTTAGTAACCTCTAAAGAATTTAATAACTGGAATTCTACATTTAAAATAAGGAGAAAAATTAAATCCTAAATAATAACTAGATTGAACCAGATTATTGCTAGAAGTTGACACTGAGATTTCATTGCTGTGAAATTATCAATTCCTGCATTATAATCTCATTCTATTTTCCTTTGAGTTGGAATTTGAATTTTTTAAGAGGCAAGGTAGTATAGTTTGGATTCCTCCTCTAACCATACTTTTCTATGAGTAGAGGTTCATGTTCATTCCTGAAACATGATTCTAATCAATTACTTGTAAATAGAATTTCTCCCAGAAAATCCGGGCATTTTTCTTCCAATACTTCATACCATTTCTTATGATCATATCACTGCTTTCCTCAGAGGAAAGTGCTTGCAAGATTTTTACAACAAGAATGATGTCTCATCCTTAAGATTTGAAAGAGTTTCTCTTTCCTTGATTAGATCTCATGCTAACACGGAATCAAGATCATTTTTCCATACCAAGGAGAGATCTATAATTGATTAAATTGATATATCACTCAACCCAATCTCAAACCATGAACAAATTGAGGATTTATCTAAGTAACGTTTCAGAGCTCATTAGTTCTTCTTATTAGTCTAACATAGCCCCAAGTAACTAACATCTTAGACTCGAACTCCCATCTCTGTGTTACACAGAGGGCCTCCTGGAAATCAGAGCCATACAATAGTCCTTTCATGGGTATAAGCTTACTAAAATCGGGGAACAATTATCATCAAGCATCACACCATTCAAATAAACTCAAATTCAACTCGTGAAATTTTTCTTCTCATCGTAGAAAAGACCATAAGTAACATCAGATCTTTTCCGAACAGGTTGTTTCGAAACCGGATTATAGAATACACTAAATATCATCAGAAAATTTCACTATAATCGCAATCAATCAAGAAATGTTCAGCGCTCGAGTTCATTGAATTCAAATAGTAATCGTAAATAAGTTTCAACATTAAATTTCAACTTCAAAACTTCTTAACAAATCACTATTTCAGATCTAGTAACGAATCAAAATCCAATGCTAAGGTAATCAATGAAGAAATTAAAAATAAAGAAAAATAAAAATATAATACAAATGAGTCCTCTACTCCTGTGTACTCCAAGTTCACACACGATCGGTCGCCTGCCTCCGTAGTCGATTCTATTTATAGAGCCCTAAAAGTTTGGGCCCTAACTTCAATGCTTCTTTTATGAATCCCTAAATTTTAAGCCTAGGTTGTCTTCTCAGTCGCGACAGAGTTTTGTGTTCTTTGTTTCAAGTCCTTGTTGCAGGTATGTAGTCGTCTGTCACGACTTGAAGATCTAGTGCTCATTCTTACTTAAGTTGCGACAACATATTTTTTGTTGCGACATTATTCTTTCCTTTAGTATGATAACTCTGTCGTGACAGAGTTTCCTTTGTCGCGACAATATTCTATTCATTCCTCAAACATGTATGTCGTAACATCGATACCCATGTCGCAACACAGTTTCAGTGCATCTCCTACAAGTTGGTGTCGCGACCCAAGTTTCCATGTTCTTCCTTGGATTTGAGTCACGACAGTGTTTTCTTAGTCGTGACAATGTTGTTGAGCTGCTTTTTCAAATTGGTGTCGCGACAGCATTTCTGTTATGGTTCTTGTTGCAACACTGTCTTGCATTATTATCATCTCGGTTGTGACCCAAAATGTATGTCGCGACAGAGTTTTGTCGCCACTTAGCCTATTTCCTTGTTGTAGCATCATTTTTTATGTTGCGACCTGGACTTTTGTGTTAGGGATGTTTTACATATCGCGACCCCAATATGTTATGTCGCGACAACACTTGTCTGTATGCAGCATCTTTTCATGTTGTGACCTAGTTTTTCTAGTCGCGACATAACTTTTCTTCTTTCAAATCGCTCGCGTGTCGCGACCTATATTTCCCCGCCGTGATACCTTTCTCAGGTTCACCGATTTCCTGTTGCGACTGCTGATCTCTGTCGCGACATCAAAACACTCTTTAAGCTTGAAGTATGTCGCAACATTGTCTCTCCTTATTGCAACCAGGTCAGTTCATCCATTAAGCACCCTTTGTCGCGATCTAGTTTTCTTGTCGCGACCTAAACTTTTTCTCCAACATCTTTTCTATCTCAACAAACTTTCTTTACGTCAAAAGTCGTGTTGTCACAAACAGTAGGGATTCGTCGCAATGTATACCTCCGGCCTTTAAGTTTGCATTTCGAAGTTGCAACACAAACTATTCGTTCAACTGACGGCATATATTTTTCCCCATTCTCTAGTCACTACCCACGTTTCTTCCTTCTATCGCGATATATTCAATTTGTCAACAATCAGTGATTGAGTGATGTCATGATCGATTAGCACCAACAAGGCTATTTTCGAGCCCTATTTATTTGCAAGTTTCTGAGCACTTTTTAGTAATAATCAACCTAATTAACCTGACTAGCACATTAAGGTCCTTGCATATGCCATCGATCACTTTGTGGTATTTTTGTGAAGCTTAAAAGCGTTAATCATGCTAAAGTTTTTTAGTTAGCTCACTACAAGAACTAAAGTAAATACTAAGTAGAATATTTGCCGTAAGTCGGTTTAAGGAAAGTGAGCAGAAAGCAAAAGAAAGAGAGATTAATCGGCAAAAATTTTCTGTGTAGCTACAAAATTTCATAACTCATAAATTTTCAGAGAGGGTTATGAATTCACAAATGCAACCCAGCTTCAACCATCAAATTTCGAATTCAATGATCCTTTGTGATTTTCCTAAAATAATCTCTTCCAGTGTTTAGTGTGTATTTGAGATATTTTTGTAATTTTACATCAAGCAATGTTTCAATATGTAAGCCCAAATAAGTTATTATACTGGGAGCTTCTCATTAATATAGAGGAGAATCAAGAGAGAGTTTTCTTCCCGCTTTCTTTCTTTATCTCAGCTTCTCTCTTTTTCTCTCTCTCATTTTCTTAGCTGTCAAACACCCTCAGGATGACAACTTTGGTGATGGGCGCTAACCCCCATTCATCCTGAAGATGGTAGAGCTACTAGGCTTTGAACCTCGAGGTAAACTATTGGTTGTCATGTTTCTTTAACGGGTTATTTATTGTCATTTATGTTTCTATCTCTCACTCTAGGTTTAAAACCTCAGATTTGTATTCGATTGACCAATACTTGGCAATCTTTTGTGGTTCAGCGGGATGCTTTCTATTGCTAGATCCACTAAGACATTCTGGTTAGTTGCCATTTATTTGTGTTAACATAGTAGATCAAGGAGTGATAAATTTTTTACTGTCTGTGAACATTTATGTTCACAAATGCTATATTTCAAAAAGGAAAATTGTCAGGTTCAGTTTTTATAAAGTAGTTAAAATGAAGATCCGGCCTTGGGAAATGACTTGCGTTATCCCTCCTTAACGCGCGAGAAAGGACCCGAGGACTTCGCCATTTTGTGATTCTCAAAAACACAGCGGCCCTGATGCTTCAAGGAAAGCTCTTTATATTCTTCACCTTGTTTTCAACTTCCGGGGTACCCACTCCTCATCTGTTTTCATCAAAACCCCAACCAAATTGAATTCACTTTCATTTTAAGCCAAACTGTTAATCATTTGTGCTAAGAAACCATCCATGTAATTCTGACCCTGTGAGCCACTATACTTCAATAAATATAGATACGTAGGGCAGTGAAAATAGGTTATAAATCTGCTGATCCTAAAACATCCTTTCCCGTACTATGAACTAAATGGCGCCGTTGCTCGATGGCAGGCCTTAGTGCAAGCGATGAGTCATGAACTTAGTGATCCCCTATCACAAGTATTGCGGAAATCCCTTGGTCTCCTTTCCAATTCTTAGCTTCACTATCGGTAAATTCAATCTTTTACTATCCATATACAATTTTTTTAGCTAATCTGTAACCTTTGGTAGCCTTGTTTTTAGTTTCTGCTGGTGTTCTATTTTGTCATATATGAGTTTATGTACCCAAATGGATAGGAACACAGAGGTGCAAGTGAAAGAACGCTGCCCCACAGAATGTGGTCAGAAGTGAGCTTGAACAATGATCAGATGGAGCCTCCACCTGAGGAATAGCAGAGCCAATAGGGGATACAGAGGAATCCCAATGCATATAGATCCATGAGGGACCACATACATCCCCTAAGGGTGAGTGCGCCTCAAGGCCAGCCTCCCACTCCAAGACATGGTCGCTGCACCCTACATCTCGCCTCTACTCCCCACCTTCCATGGTATGGAGAGTAGAACCTATATACATCCAGACTTGAGGAAGTCTCGTAATACCTTAAGGAGGATGCTACTAACCCAGATCTAATGAGGCTAAAATTTTCCTCTTATTCAGCGCGATAAGGCTAAATTGCCTCCAACTCGAGCCGAGGACCATCCGAATCGGGATGTAATGCAGCCGGTTCTTAAAGAAAATTTTCCACACACGTAACCAAATAACCAAGAGGCAGATTACACCTTGCCCATGAAAATGAAAAATTCTACCAGTGCTGGGAAAGGTATTTGGAAACCATTGGTGCCTACCCTCACCATGGCCTCGACACATGGTTGCTAGTCAACCATTTTTATGATGGTTGCTATGTGTGGAGGGGACTTCTTAAGAAAAAATCCAGAATAAGCCATGGACTTCTTGAACTATGTGGCAGAAACATCTAAGGCTTATGATGAACCCAACCCAAGGGAGGCAGAGAGAATAAGACCTGCAACCAACTCAAGGAGGCATGTACTCACCCCAGAGGACGCGGAAATGAAAGCAGCTATCCAATCTTTCTAGAAGGTTGGAATTGCTAGAAATGAGAAACAAGATGAGGTGTTTCGAGCGCCGAACACCACCGCCCAACCAACCATGCTTCATTTTCCAAGCCTAATGAGCACCATGAGAGCACCGCCCAATTGTTCCTTCCAACGAGGGATATGTCATCGATCGCTTTCAATCTTACGGGCCACCACAAGCCACCAACAAATGCCCCATACAACATCACATATAATCCCAATTGAGAAAGAAACCATCCTAACTCTCTTTGGAAACCAAAGCCTTCAACATATGTGTACTTCCCGTGCACAAAGAATAATATGGTTCCTTATTCAACATCACCAACAACGCTCCCATTCTAGAATGAGCAAGCTAATTTGAGCAAAGTGGTGGGCAGTTTTGTAAAGGAACAAAAATTAGTGAATGCTCAAGCTAATCAGAGGATTGATACAGTAGAAAGCACGTTGAACAAGAAGATTGAGAACCTGCAGTCAGATATTGCCCAAAAATTTGGAAAACTCAAGTAGATTCAATTTCTGTGTCGACTTAACCACCAGAAGTAAGAAAAAGGAAAAATTTCCTCCCCGCAGCACATCACCCCAATCCTAAGGGAGTGCACGAATTGAGCTCTTTTAGTGAACCACCTCCCAGGATGGATGAAGTCAAAGCAGTAATCACTCTTAGGAGTGGTAAAGGAGGTCGAAAGTGTACCTAATCCTCTCAAACCAATAGAAGGTACGAAGGAAAGCCGGTTAAACCGCAGAAACAGATCAAAGAAGATGCAGTGAAGAAGAGCACACCACCCCACCTTTCCCTCATGACCGGGTGCAAGAAGAAGGCTGGCCCCACTGCCGAAATCCTGGGTACTTCGAGGTGTGAGTCATCATCCCCCGCCATGATCAAGCAGGTTCCAATCCAGCAAAAATTTTAAAAGGACTCATGCATAGTGAAGAGAGGGTTAAACGTTGACAAAAAGGCCTTCCTTGATAGAACAAGTCACTCATTATTTAGTAAGATCCCTTGAAATACAAAGACTCAATGTCCTACCATCTCGTGGAATAAGGGAATCCCAGTAGATAAGGCACTACGCTAGACCAGTGGTTTCAACGTCAAACTCGCCTTATTCGGTGTACAAGTAGCTAGATTTGGGAGAATTAAAGCCCACCACCATTACATTGTCCCTAGCAGACAGATCCATAAAAATCCCCAGGGCATTGTGGAGGATGTTTTGATACAAGTGGAGAAATTCTACTACCCTGTAGACTGCATTGCGCTGATACAAAACCACGTCGCGGGGTCATAATTATAAGTCATAATCCTTGAAGACCATTCTTGGCCACCTTCAATGCGATCAACACCAAAGTCAATGGAGTTATGCAACTTACATATTCGGAACACACATTGAGCTCAATATTTCCATTTGAGTGAAACAAGCAAAAACAAATAGGAAAATCCTGCAGGAGGTTTGCTTTAATTGACACTATTCTGGAAGAGTATATCGAGCAAAGAAGAATCTTTATATGATTGCCGATTGAGGAGTTCTCTTATTTGTCTGAAGAGTTGCAAGAAACCCAGAAAATGTGTGCTGTAAATGGACCATGGAGAAAAGGACGCAAACCCGCCTCCTCGCATCTGAGGGGAAGACAAGGAAAAGGAAGAAACCAATGAGTCTCTCAAAAATTCTGACCCCAAGCCTCACTAAAGGGAATTAAAGTATGCACATTAGAAAATGAACCAATACCTCCAGCTCTGTTATCCTTCATTGCCCAATGTCCACAAGAGAGAAGTCCGCTTGTGAAGTCCCAAGAAGAACAAAACAAGGTCGCGGAAAAATCTCTGAAGGGAACTCAACCCTTTAGTTTGCACCCCCACTGTCAATCTATCTAGAAGAAGAAACCAAAGACACACCATGGGAGAAAATCAACTCTATATGCAGAAGTAGCATGAGGTTCTAAACCGCATAAGTCGACATCGTTACACCCCACATCCTGATAAAGACCCCAGAGTCCACCTGCCAGCCAAAAAACCCAAGCACTCACCGCAAATGATAGAGATAAATGAGTGCCTCACCGCACTCACAGTTGGGAGGCACACTGATCAGAGAGAGGCCAAATCAGCCAGGCCAACATATCACTCCACTACCCTTTCTCACGGATCCAACCCTTGTGAGACACTTCCAGCAACCTTCCAACGCTTTTGACAGCCATAGATCCAGCTATTTCAAACATCTGAGACATCAAATAGTATTTTTCACTCAAGAAAAACATCATCTTCCAATTCCAGTCCATTCTAGACTCGTTAATGCCCTTCACCATAATGCCCGCCACTTCCCCGAGGTGATGCTTAGTATCTTCAATGATTTATGAGCACATTATGTAGGTCTACATGGATCTATGATTACAAGATATGGAGGAGTTTTGAAGAATGCTGCTTGATCAACCCCGAAACCGCCCTTCCCGTATAAGTGTATTATGTGTACCTTTGTGTGCTGAACTCCGTGAAAGTCTACAGGTCAACCAAGGAATCAGTGCTTCGGACATATCATATCCAATGGTGTAATTGAGGTTGACAAAGCGAAATTGAGCCTCATTTCCAACCACTCTCCCACAAATGTGAAGATCAGAGGTGCAATTCCTTGGATGCATTTCTATAGGAGGTTCATCATGACTTTAAAATCGTCAAAATCTTTACAAGCTACTGAAAAGTGGATGCCACCCGGGATGATGAGTGCCAAAGGAGCTTGAGGAGCTCAAAGCCTGGCTTGATCACCGCGACCACAGCAGTGGCCCCTTAACCGACAAAGCATTTTTGAGTTATGCGATGCAAAGTGATCTTGTACATCTGAGCGCTTCTCTCACGCAGAAGGTGGGAAACCTATGTGGTATACTATGCAAGAAAAACACAGTTCCACACAGAGGAACTGGCAACACCACCTGGCAAAGAAATCAATGCAATAGCTATCTATGTCCGACAAAACTGCGCACATTAGTGGGCTCTGATATCGTTATCTTTGGCTGCATCATTCAGCTTTGAAGCACTTTCTCACCAAGCAAAATGCCAAAGGCTAGGCTTTTGCTAGACGGTTCTCCTAGCTTCAAGAATTCAACCCGCAGATCAAAGACAGGTAAGGTGAGAATGCTGCTATGATCATCCTCGCACTCAACAAATATAATACAACACTTACAACCTCCAATCAATGACGAGTTTCCCAGAGAAGTCCCTCAGTTTCAGAGAGAAAGCCCCATGGTATGCTCATTACTGTCAAATTTCGCTACGTGAGAATTACCAGCTTTATCGAAAAAGGCACACAAGACATGAAAGCCTTTCCTTTGCAAAGACCATTCCTACTATTGGAAGAGCCATTCTTGTTCAAATATTGTGTGATAGTATAATTAGAAGATGCTGGCTTCGAGAAGAACAACAAGGAATACTCAATGAATTCACTATGAGAGTGCATGTGGAGGTTTCACTTTGTTTCCTTAAACTCGCTATGAAGGTGTTTCAACTGGTTCTAGTTTGGCCTTCTCTCTTAAGGATGCCCACAACGTATGTTAAAAGTACAGCGATAAAATGCCAAAGACTGTAGATCTCTCGTCATTCACAGCTCAGTATCACTTTATGGGGCCATTTTGTTTCCTTTGGATACATATACATATTGCAGGGAAGTTTGATTATGTGTCTATGTTGAAGCGCTCCATAAAAGCAAACAGACTCATAGGTGGTATTGAAATTTGAAGGAAAACATCTTTTCAAGATTTGGGGTCCCCAAGGCCATAATCAATGATGGAGGTTCACACTTTTGCAACAAACCTTTTAAGAACCTCCTAGCTAAATATAGTGTAAAGAACAAAGTGGCCACCCCTTACCATCCTCAGACTAGTGGTCAAGTTGAGCTCGCCAACAGGGAAATCAAGACCATACGATGAAAGGGCGGTGAAAGACTAGGTCTCTCAGACTGCTGACTCCTTTAGCACATGTATCACCTTCAAGACCATTCTTGGAATGTCTCCCTATCGCCTAGTCTATGGCAAGGCATGTCATCTGCCTATGGAGATTGAATATAAGGCGTGGTGGTCAATCAAAAAGCTGAACCCAGACTTGGGAAGAGCTGGCCTCAAAAGGTTCCTTGACATTAATGAATTAGAAGAGCTGAGAAATGATGTCTACTTGAACCCGGAGATTGCAAAAGAAAGATTAAAGAAATGGCACATCAATCGATAGCCCGCAAAATTTCAAGCAAGGAGATCGTGGAAGTGCCGATTTATGAATCCGTTTCACTCTTCCCTTTAAGTCAAGTCAAGATGGACCTCGCTTTCAATTCATCCATCAAGTTCATCCTAATGGATTCACTATATCCGCCAATTCCAAGTGGATAGTGGTATTTGATGAGTCAAAACCTATTGAATTTTAGTCCATTTTTCTGATTTCTACAATATAATTGCCTATTTTTATGTAAATATGTACTATTTAATAATTTATATTTGCAGAAATTTAAAGTAGAAGTGAAATTCCAAAGAAATCGGTGAAATGCATCAAGGGGTCAGCAATCTGCGACAAAGAATCAAGGTCACAACCAAAGTGATGGCAGCAAAATAATAAACTATCAGACATAAGTGAGAACTTTATGTTGAGACAAAGATGAGGAACTCAAGGAAGATAATGTCGTGATTAATCGCTTGAGGTCATGCACCAAAAAGTAAGGCCGAACAGACTTGCAATGTCTCTCCTAGACAATTCCAAAGCCAGAACAAAATGATAAGTTGAGACTTCAATCAAGTCGCGATATACCTCGCACATGAAGGAAATGGACAGTGGTCGACCTAAATTCCATCGCCATGATAAGGCAATGAAAAGTACAAAACAATTTAAGTCGCAAATAATAGAAAGGAGTTGGGACTATATGACTGCTGGTCGATGGTCAGAATAAATGAGGTCACGACATACTTCTAAGGTCATGATAAAATGCGTAGGAAAACACATAAATGCTAAGTCGCAACATCAAATCCGAGGTCACGGTTATTATACCCAAAACAAAAGTGAGAATGTAGTTGAGAATGCGACCATAAATAGAAAAAGTGAAGGGAATTGTTAAGACTTAGAAATGAGGTTGCGACTAGATATGAAGAAGGGATTGTCGCGACATACTTTTGAGGTCGTGACAAGAATTGCACTGAGTAAGTAAAATACTTGGTCGCGACCTAAATTCTAAGTCGCGACAAGAAAACAAGCAACCCAGCAGTTCTGAGTCACGACCAGCTTAAAGGCTCAAGACAACTGAATGTTGTCGCAATAAAAAAGAGTTTGTGACATTGAATTGAGGTCACGACATCAATTCCTGGGAACAAGAAAAATGAGGTCGCATCCAGATATATCACTACTGACAACTAAGAATTTATTTCATGACCATAAATCAACTTGCAACTGAAGAAACAAGTTGCGACAGGAAAAAAATCAAGTCGCAGCTCAATAATTGCAAGAACAAGAGAAAGAAGGTTGCAAATCCGCCTCCCCGCTATCACAAATGCATCAAACAGATCGCCGTATCCGCGCCGCTAAAATCCTTTTGAAGTCGCGACCTAAAAATAAAGGAGTCGCCATTAATTTTAAGGAAATCCACCCGAGCCTTAATCACCCAATTTCTAAAAGTTATACAAATGAATATGCATACGCTTTAGGTAAAGTTGAGTTTTCTTTTCGAACTCCTAGGAAAGGGGGCAAAGAAGAAAACTCATTATATAATTTTCATAATAGATTTTCTTTCTTTTCTTTCTTAGATCCTAACTAAGATCCGTTAGGAATGTTGAAGTCGGGAAGCAACTTCTTCAATTTCTTTTACAATTTATTGCCTCGAGTTTAAATGAAATCTAGACTATTTTCTGCACTGCCTCTTTCTATTGCAACCCAGTGGGTGAAATTCTTAAATGTTGCCCATCGTCATCAGAATAGCTTTTCGTGCGCAGCTCTTCCACTAGTTTGAATTTATTGTTAGTTATAGTCTTTCCTGCATAAATTGGAAGGAAGTATATGGAATTTGGGTGGAATTTATTTGATTGATGTGTCTTTTTCATATAATTGTTCCTAATAGTAGTTTTGAATACCCGTTCAAGGATTGTATCCCGCTCTGATTTCCAGGAGGCCTTTTTAGTGACACAGAGCATGCATTCTCAGTTAGAAATATTCCAATTGTGCATGTTGGACCATTATTGAAGCAATTATTGAGCTTTGAGAGTTCACTTAGATAAATACCTAAAATAATTACAGCACTGATGTTGAGGGGATTATTTATTAATTTAAATCATCGTAGATTTCACCTTAATCATTGGAAAACTCTCGAATTCTCGTGTTAAAGTTCTTGATATAATCAAAGGAAAGTAGATCTATTAGATTTAAGGTTGAGTCATCAATCAGGTTGTAGAAAATTCTGCCATGTAACCTCGAGTTGGGAAGTGTAAGAAATCATAGCCTCAAGAAATGGTTAGAAGCATTGAAAAAGAAAATGCCCAAATATTGTAAAGAATATGTCAATACAAGTAGCCGACAAACCCCTCGTTTGAGAGAAATAGAGATGGTTTAATTGAGAATAAAGGAGAAATCCAACTTGCAATATCAAGCATCTTTGAAAATCCATCCAAATTTAGGGTTAGGTTTTAATGGGTTATACGCGTAAATTGACTGTTTACAAAGATTTTATTAGTGTTCATTTCATAGAGAAACTTAATCTACTCAAATTAATTCTAGTTTATATATATGTATTAGCTTATTTTTAATGTCCTAAGTTGTATATGTTATCTTTAAGACAATTATTCTTTAATTTTAGTTGACAAACTTCATTATCGAGGTTCAGATAGTATGGATCTTGAGTAGTTGGGGTAGTTGATTTTGAGAATCCAAATCAATCTCTGTGGGAATGATATCTGGACTTACATCCATTTTTTACTACTTGTATGACCCGTGCACTTGCAGTGTCATGGACTAAACCTATTTATAATTCCAAAAACATTAAATCAGTTTAATTCATTTTAAAGAAACTCTAATCCAATTTGACATGGCCATAGGAAAGTTGTAAGACTCCTGTAGAGGTGTTAAAGCCCTATGCAATACATTTCACAACAGACAAGGAGGAGATCCCCCTCCTTCATCCTCTTTGAACCTGAAAGGATACCCTGTGTGGGCGTAGTTTCTGCAGAGGCTCAGAAGCACCCCAATTTTTGTTGTGAATTTTATTTGGTTTATTGTAAGTTTTATTTATGCTTTTCCCTTTAATCAGAATCCTCCTAGTTTTGATTGAAAATTTCTCACTTTCTTATGCTCATACTCATAATTTTTGGTTTCTGTTTGGCAGTATTGCAATATAGGAGTTTAGGCTCTTACTATAAGTGCGAAAATTTCACTACTGTGTAGCCCCTAACCCGCGTGATTTCGTCGCCCTGCCTTTTCATCTATGCCTGTTCAACCTCATGACTTCCAAATGGTCTTCGATGGAATAGTTATTCTTGAATGCTCTTTTGAAAAGAAAGATGATTGAACAATGTTAGTCACTTGTTCCCAATTAATACAGATACTTAGCTTGCATTTGTAATCAAGCACAACATGTATCAAGTATTACTCGTTCACACGTTGTCAAGAGAATGCCCAATTAAGGTTTTTAATAGTGTTGCACAAGCATTTAACATCGCACAATCCATTGAAGTTAAAAAGAGGTATTGAGGGAATTACCTTGATCATGGTGAGTTTCCACCATGGAATCCCTGCAAAGAAATTTAGAACTCCATGGAACTTATAATGACAATCATAATTGGAAAGAGTTTATTCATAAAAACAACACTTTGAGAAAAATCGTGAATCCAATCAGAAACTCAGATACAAAAAATTTAAATACTAAGATTAAAATCAAATGTATGTTCCCCGTCGAAAGATTACATGTGCATGAATCCGGAAAAACCCACTGTGCAATTAGAAGTTCTAATCCTGATCCATGTCTCCCAACTAAAACTACAGCTGAAAGAAAACACTTTTCTCTCAAAACTAACCTCAGTCATCCAAAGTCGCTTCCCTTTGTGTCCTATTGCTTTTATACTCTTCCAATCTCATCTCGTGTTCAAGGATGATTGACAAGTATGCTCCTCAAGGTTAGGGATCATACTCGCTCACCCCGCACTCATACACGTGGTACCGGTACAGCTAATGTGTACCCCAGACACTTTGCTAACGCTACACTTCTTCGTCATTGAGTGCACGGAGACACATTTAGGTGTACCGTACACTTTGTCCACCGGTGACTTTTGAATAGGGTGTACTCTAAGACACATTCAATGTAAAAATTTGACACTTTGCTCACCTGCTTCAGTATTTCGTTGGAGTTCCTTAAAACTTCATCAATCGTTTGCTCCATATCCTCCATGATTCATATTTCGCTTTCACGGACATAAATCCTTGCACACTTATGCATTAGACTCGAAAGACTCCGCACAAATCTAAAAACATAGAAACAATTGCGTACCTATCCTCATGCCAAATGTGTAAAGTGTGACTCAGATGTGTGCTACGCTCGCTAACACTCGCCAATCAGTATTCATCACACTCCCCAACTCCGCATCTTGCTAGTCCCTAGCAAGATTTAGACTAGACCACTGGGCTATGAATTCCAACAAGCGCCTACATTTGCTTTGCAAGATCCTCAAATAGCAAATATGGAATATAATACTTACTTACTTTAGTATGCACCATTTAATTTTCATTTAAACCAACTACGCCTTATACAATTTAACATTACAACAAATAACACAAAATCACTTATTCAAATAGGGTTATGAATCAAGAAATGTAAAGTAGTCATGCAAAATATTGAATCAGAGCGACGTTATAAAGGAAATAACCATTCAAAGATGAACACATAACTACGGCATATGCATACATCAAGAAACGCTAAACATAACTGGAATCACAAAGGTCTTAAAGGTTTGTAACGACCATAGGCTGAACGAAAAAAAGGTAAATGAACAAAATGGGTGTTGGCATAACATGGCTGAGGTCTACTACCCAATTGCCAACACCACCCTAGTCTAGCCTAAAAACAACTACGCATCGTCATCCTCATCCTCTGCAAGAAATGCATCCCCACGCGACACAACCATCCACCTCTCCTCAATCCTCCGTGCGTCTCTGGGGGGGAAGTGGCATCCGCATTTGCAGCTCCTCCTTTGAAAATATGACTCCTGCCTCGAGAGACGCTCTGGCCAAGTTGCTCGGGCTCCCAAAAATGCACTCTCAAACTTCACCCTTATTCGCTCCATCCCCTCTTCAATGGGGATGTGCCTTAATGGTGCTTGGGCCATGGACGGCGAACCTGTAGTGGAAGGCCAATCGAAGGTCGAAAGTCGAGGAGCCGAGGCCCAGAGGATGCGGTTCGCCTTGGCCCTGGCTTTATTTGTGATATTCAACTCAGGTAATACCTTTTCTTAACCCGCTCCCCTAATCCCCGCTTTTCCACAAGGTTCGTCACAAGCGATGTGGAATGGAATACGTCTACTCTCGCGAATACCGCAAAAAATCCCCTATCACACACCACCATATGACTAGGCAAAATCGATGAGTTTTCCCAGGCCAATGACTTTATACAAAATCGGATTTTTTCTGGCTAGATTTTTCATCGTCTGCAAAGTTCAATTTGGCCATGAATAATCTTATTCATCAAAGCATATTCGCTTTGCTTCCCTGTACGAATTGTTTTTTCATAAACTCCATTCATAATCGTGAGTACACATAGCTCCCGAACGACTAGGCATCAAAGTCGGGCTGATAGCCCTCGGGAAGTGGGCATGGCTCCAAGCCACATCGTAGGACATATCAGAAGGACCGCATCGAATCAAAGGTGATCCAAAGTTACTTTTCTACCCATCAATAAGTTCTAATACGGCGTCTCGCCCGCTGATTTTCCTTCGATTGGTATAGAACTCCCGAACTGGCCGCAGGCATCCTTGAACCCGCACACGAAGTCCATGGCTCCTGCTTCGAATAATTCCAACGGGATGGGGTGAGAGTACAAAATGTACCCTCCCAACTCACCCATCTCAGAGTGAAATCCCCTATTTGTAACACCGATCGGGCCCATTTTTCGTGTCTTTGACCTCAAAAATCCCGCAAACATCGCCTATCTCGTCATCATCATCGCTTCCTGACACTTCCTCACTTCCAAGACTTGTATCTACTCGCCCTCGTCTCCTTTTTCAATTGGGTCATGAGGCATCCGATTTCCTTTTTCTTTCACGGTCTCCATAGAGGAGCCGTGCGCCTTTTCCTTTCCCGATGTTCTGATCGCACATAAAGACTCGCATTATGGCAATAATGGCCCGTGATGGCCCAGATATAGATACAAAATCCCGTAAACCCGTTTCGGGTGCATCGGGCCGGCCCAACAAGCACACGTATAACATTTTCCTGCCCATACTGTCACCCGAGACCCCGAACCACAAAGTGAAACACAACACTACCCAGAACCAACAAAACAAGTCCATGTATAACAATGAAGAGCCCAAAATGCTATCAAGAATTTGTAGGAGGCTTACCACGCTAAAGGGATGATCGCAGTAACAAAACCCCGGCCTCGGAAGATGGGAACTTCCGGCGTAAAAAATGCATAAACTCTGAGTTGATTGTGTGAGACGGCAAAACAACTAGGGCTTGGCTTTGTAGAGAACGGAGGGTTGTTTTGAATACCAAGAAGTCGCTAAAAGTTAAAGCCGAAACCTCATTTGCCCAAAACCGGCCGGGTGTCTGGGGTACACTTTAATGGTGTGCCAGGTGCACTGCTCCTTGCCCATTTTTGAGTAAAGTTGTGCCGAATTTTGCTTTGAAGGTATCTTAGGTACACTTGTTTAATTTATTCTTTTTTTAACTTTTTGTTTTTCTTTTTTTATTTTTTTATTTTTTTTATTATTTGGAACGATTAGTGTGATGTAGAATTTGTCCTTGTCAAGCTTTGCCCCTTCCATTAGGGTTTCATTGCGTGCTTTCGACTTTTCTTTGTTTCTGTCTCTTATTTATTTGTATTCATAGAATTGGTCAACATGCTTCCTTTGGTTCTTTCAATCTACCAGCAGGATTCAATTGCTATTCAATGGTGGGGTTCCTAGGGTTCGAACTAACTTGTGACTTAAAGCTCAAAATGGGTGCGAGGATAAGACAATACGAGTTATGGTGTACGCATAGAAATAATGGCCTCTAATCCTTTTCCAGTTATGCAAAATGTTCCTCACAAACTATAATGCATATAGTTAACATGATATGCCAAATTGATGCACAGATTAGAGTACAAGCAAGCAAAACCAGGGTATGGTCAGAGGGTCTGTGATTTGTGTGAATGACAAGGGTAAAAATGCAAGAGTATAAAGCCCAAAAGAGGAATAAATAAAAAAAAATGAAAATTTGTGCATGCTAGTTGAAATGTACATGCATTGAGATGATGTGGAGTGTGTATGAAATCATGCAGGTATGTACATTGCAGGTCAAGCATTATACTCACAAGAGCCATATTAAGAAATTTTGACCATACACTGAACATGTAACAAGCGCATAGTTAGATTCAACCAGTGTACACCTACCCATGACAAATGAGCATTGCCTCCCGATACATATTAAGAGGACCACAACATAATTGGAGGCAAAATAGAAACGAGGACCCCAAAAATATTTTTTTTTTTTTTTTTTATGAAAAAGCAAATGATGTAAAAATAAGAGAAATAGAAAGTAAGAACGAAAATAAAACAAAATCAAAACTATATACAACAGATGGAGAGTGACTTTACTCTGATGGGGTATCCTGGTAGACTGGATCTACCAAGTCCGCACTAATTTCTTGAAGGTGGTTGCTCTGGCACAGGAATGGCTTGAGGCGAGTTGACCATTAACCTTAGAGGCTTCCGTCTCAGTTCTCAATCTCCACGACTCCGTATGGAAAGACTACCTTAACAATGAACAGGTCAATCCAATGAGAGCGAAGTTTTCCTGGAAATAAGTGCAATCGGGAGCTGTACAGCAGGACCTTTTGGTTTGGTTCGAACATTTTCTGAGCAATAGTCTTGTCATGGAAGGAGCAGGCAGCTCTTTGTAGAGATGCAGACTTTCATATGACTCAACCGCGACTCATCAAGCTCATTTAGGCTGCAGCCAATGTTTACAACTTGAGTTAAATCAAAAAATTCGCTCTAATAACTGACTAAACTCATGTTCCCATTGACTAGGAGATGACAAGCCTTTGTAACAGCTGGATACATACCCAAGAATGGTTTTAAGCGTACAGTGGCCCAGGCGTAGTCGAAGAGACCGATCTTTTCGAAGAGACCAGTCTTTGCGATTTGGAGCAACCGTTTTTTCCAAAATATGTTTTATCTCCTTATTAGCTAGTTCGACGATCGTTAGTGCGTAGGTGGTATCTTTGTGGAAACTTTATGGGTGACTCCATATTTTTTTTTAGCAGTTACCGAAGATTGATTACAAAGTGGAGTCCACCATCACTAATAATTCTTGTGAGTACTCCAACGAGAAAAAAAATGTTCCTTTATAAATTTCAAAACAACCTTGTGGTCATTAGTTCTCATCGAATAAGCAGAGCCCACTTAGACATAATCAACGGATAACGAGAATGTAAAGATACCCACAAGAAGGGGAAAAGGCCCCATAGTCCTATACCCCAACGGTCAAAAATTTCAATGATTAGAATTGGAGTAAGAAGGCATCATGTTCCTTTTGTGACTAAAGCCTAATTGTTGTAGAGTCTGAGAAGTTTTGCGGAAATTCGAGCAATCTTTAAACAGGGTAGGCCAGTAAAAACCATCTTGCAAAATCTTATCTGCTGTTTTCCATGCAGAGAAATGTCCTCCACAGGCTTCGGAATGGAAAAAAGTTAAGATCCTAATATGCTCATCATTAGGTACACATCTTCTCATTATTTGATCACGGGCGGTATTTAAATAGATATGGATCATCGAAGTAATACTTCTTAATATCTGTCAAAATTTCTTTTTACAATTGGGATGTCCCATTGGGATGGAATCCCGACCCGGTGAAAGCTAGGTAATTCTGATATCGACGCCATGGGCAATGAGCAGAGCAAATAGTTGCTCATCGCGGGAAAACCTATCGCCTATGGGTATGCCATGAAAATTTGATTCACGGAACTGTCGAGATAAATGGTCGGCGACCACATTTCGACCCCTTTTATCTTTAATGGTCAAGTTGAGTCTTGGCATGGAGGATCCACCCTGGTGCCGCGGCTTTGTATCACGCCCAGAGGCAAGTATTTGAGGCTGCGTGATACGTGAAAATGGTCACGGGAGAGCGGCTTGATATATGGCCTAAATTTTCTAAGATGACGGCTGACTAGAAACTCTTTTACGTAATTAGTGTAGTTGGCTTAGGCGAGTCTAGTCTTCTTGGCGTAATAAATTACAAAAGCCACATCTTCCCTTTGTCCTAACCACGACCCCTTGCATAATCCTTGGCGTCGCACATGATCTCGAGCGGAAGGTCGATTAGGAGACCGCATGATGGGAAGTGACACTAACATGTTTTGAGTTTAAGTAAAAGCAATGTCACAAGCTTGTGACCATGAAAGGACATCTTTTGCAAGCAGTACATAAGGGACGACGATAACTAAAATGTTTTATAAATCTTACCTTGAAACCGGCGTGACCCAGAATGACCTTATGTCTCCTAACGCACGTAGGAGTGGGTAGGTTGGAAATTAGCTACGACTTTGGCCTTATCAACTTCAATGCAGTTTTGATACTATATGGCCTAAGACAATCCCCTTGTGTTACCATGAAATGACATTTTCCCAATTTAACACAAGATTTTCTCTTGACACCTTTCCGAAACCTTACGTAAACTCTCGAACATATCTGAATGAGTCTCAGCCCGAAATCATCCATGAAAATTTCAATACAGTTTCTATCCCATGTACTAAAGATTCCCATCATGCACTTAGTTGAAAAGTTCAGTGCATTGCATAATCAAAGGCATTTCCTAAAAGCCCAAAATTGCAAGATGGTGATCTGGTTCAGATCTTCAAGCTATCTCAATTTGATTATACATTGAGTACCACTCCAGTAATAGGGTTGCTTGCAACTCTCTACAACATTTGATCGACAAACGGAAGGAAAATGGTCTTTTTCTAGATACCACGCATTTAGTTTCCTATAATCTATGCACACCCTCCATCACAGCAGTGACTACAGTGAGGAATGAGCTCATTGTTTTCATTAGCGACTACAAT
This sequence comes from Tetrastigma voinierianum, assembly GCA_016808115.1. Classification (NCBI taxonomy): domain Eukaryota; kingdom Viridiplantae; phylum Streptophyta; class Magnoliopsida; order Vitales; family Vitaceae; genus Tetrastigma; species Tetrastigma voinierianum. The sequence goes on along the minus strand of JAEQBH010000173.1, from coordinate 5,519,260 downwards.
GACTCCGGATTTCTTAAGAACTGCACATGTTGGGCTAACCCACTTACTATCTGCAATAGGTCAATAACCCTACATCCAGGGTTTTAGAACCCCATGCTACCGCTTCTTTCATTATTGGGTTCAGTCGTCTCTGTGGTTTCCTAGAAGGTTTAACATCCTCCTACAAGTGAATTAATATTGTGCGAGATCAAAGTGATTCCTGTATACCGTTGTCGGCTGAGGGCAGTTACGTGGGTTTCAATATCTCAGTTGATTTCTTGATTCAATTCTAGAGGCGGAATGTGATTACGAAGAATCTCTTCATCCCCTAGAAGCGTATTTGAGGTGTGTGGGTAAGGTTTTAGCTGAAAGCAGAGTGGCCTTTCTCGGAGGGCAATGCCTTATCCTCATTTACAGTGTGATGATTCAAATTTAGGTGCCCACCCATTAACTTCAATACCTCGGCATGTTGATTATGGAGTGTGAAATTCCGACTCGGTGTGGTCCTTCCTGCATCCAAACTTCGGGTGACTGACATGACTTAAGAGGGTCGTCATGCGGACATTATCAAGTATTTCGGCACCACGAGAATCCAACCATGTTGACTCACACACATCTTCTTCATCCCGTTCCATGATAACGTATTGAAGATGTTCAAATTACTTGATCATGTTACGAATGATAGTGTCATTAGGCCTCCCCTACAATGTATAATGGCATTGCGGTTGCGAGAATAGTCTCTGAAATTCTTGAAGCGAGTTCCTTGATTTACCATGGGGTGAGTGTCAACTACAACAAAATCGCGGGAAATAGAACTTGTCACTTGGACGACCATCCTTCACTATCCCTACAGATTTTTTACGCTACGGTCGCTGGTGGAGGGTGATATTGGTTGGTTCTAATTCTCTAACCCAGTCACATATCATGAATACGGTAACAAATTAACACTTTAAATCCACTAAAGCGTGTCGACTTTGAATTCACTACTATAAAAATAGTGGGGCTTCACAGTCTTTGTATTTTGGAAGCGAGTTGTTTAATTAGTGAAGTAGATTGCTTTCGGTCATGAAAGGCCTCCTTGTTGACTCCTAATTTCCTTTCACCCAGTACCTGAATCCTTTAGAAATTTAGCATATGATGGAATTTGTAATGGCATCTAATAAAGGAATGTTCAGTTTCACTTGCTTGAACAACTCATAAATCTCAGCATGGTTATTCACTTTCTTTGGTGCTCTCAGCCTATGAGGATATGGAGCTGGAGGGATTTGGGTAGCCTTGTTTTCCTGCGGTTCACCGCCAACTGACATTTGTCAGGGACGTAAGGCCCCATGCGACCGCTATCATCACCTCTACGACCAATTCACTTTGAGATTCTTGTGATGGTTCTTTGGTTGGAATGGTTTTGTCGACTCGCTTCCCACTTGAGAAGAGTAGTGATAGCCTTCTGATGTGCAAAAAGTATCCTCACTTGACGACCTCCCACATTATTTTTGACCTTGTGGGTTTGAATAGAAATTTGAGATGGGAGTTTCCCTTTTTCTTGTTGAAGGTTTTGTAGACGAGTTAACGGTTATCACGTGATCTCACATCGTGAAGCGGTTAAAGATCTGTGTTTGTGGATTCTTTGAGTTTGTGCGAGCTGTAGTCCTCCGGACTTCTCTTGTGGAGGTTGATATGGTTGTGGTAGTGAGTCCTGACTCGATGGACTGAAACCTTGATTAGGAGTTCCACGAAGGAAATCCTTGAGGCCTTGAGTCTGAAATAGGCGAATAGATTTGTAAAGCGTGGTTTTGGTAATGAGGACCCTTAGTTTGTTGGCGAGTTATTTGGCCCTCGCTTCATTTCTCAAACTAAATTAAGTGCTTACCCGTCAATTATATGTTTCCGGAATATGGAGAGTTGAAGGTTTCCTTTGTTAATTAAGGGCATTGGCTTGCTCTATTTGAATTACCTTTTACTTGAGAAGGTTTGGGCACTTAATGGTTAGTGCGTGGGATCATCGCCATATAATGCATGGCTCCTCCACTGCGGGTCCGATGGGTATCGGGAGTATTTGAGGCACCTTAGTTACCTCGTGCACCTTTTTCATCTCCTATGGCCTCAGTTCCTTGTTAAATTAGCCCGATTTTGCTGCAACTCATCATTTTCTCTTAAGTGATGGATTCGCCCCCTGTGACGTCTTTATGCACTTTAAGCGGTGTGTCTATGGAGATGTTGGTCTCCCGAGTTCGAGGCATTCTGCCGCTGTAGTGTGTCAAAAGTTGGATTAACCTAACCTTTCTTTTCATAGAATTCGCTGCACACATCATGCGGATGTATTGTTTATTATTCAGGATAATCGCTGATGAAAGAAATACGCTATATTTGTCCACATCCAATCCACAGTGAGGGATAGCACTGAAGGAGATCCTTATATCTTTCCCATCACGCGGCAAACGGTTCACGGCTTTCGAAAAGTTTTGAATTGCTGCATGAGAGCATTAGTGCGCAGAGGAAAAATTTGTTAGGAACTCATTTATATTTTCCCATGTGAAGATTAGATGGAGTGCCCGGGGAATGAAACCAAATTTTGGCTTTCTCCTTTAAAGCAAGGAAATAAAACGAAGCAGTTATATAGAAGTGAGCGAGTAGAGAAATGCCTTGCAAACATCTTCAAAATCTCATGAATGAATAAGGGTTCTCAGTTGAACCCTTGATATATCATTAAAGCGGATCATTCAGATTTCATTAAAGGGAGTGATTGGCCTCCTTCGAAGGCGAATCACGAGGAATTAGTTGTGGTCCTTTGAGGTTGTAAGTTTCGAAGTTCTTTCCACATTAGGTAAAGGAGCAGGGAGACCTCTATATTGATTTCGCTGGAGGTTAACATTTCCCCTCCATTCTGGTGCTCGCGGGAGTCGTGGCTTCTTCTGCATGTTGTGGAGGTTCATTGAGTCTTTATTGGGTTAACGAGGAATCCCTTGGTATGTTCATTAAGCGAGTTCTTGATTCAGGATGATCCATTTGAGGTATAATGTTATCTTGAGACAATTGGCACATTATGGATTCCTCGGAATTTCTAAGTCTTATTCTTACAAAGACGGCGTTGCTCGTTGAGCCCAATGACAATACCTTCACACTCACTTCGTCAGCTTTTATAGATTTCTCTTTAAAAACAAATAATAAAAATATGGAGAAGCGTGCAGTTTGCAATGCAATTGCAAATTACCTCCCAACTCTCTCGAATTATTGTGTTGGTCGCCACTCCCCGTGCTTGGCTGGCAAAAAATGCTTAGTTCTTATCAGTATGCCGAGATTCTATTCCCCAGCGTAGAATTACGGTTGTCGCGTGTATCTCACGTAGGAATCACAGGTCATCTCCCACCGGGGAGTGGTCAATTTTGTTGATCGGTAAGACGGAGTTCTCAGCAAAGAAGTATAATTTCAAAGAGAAATTACGGGTTGGATTGTTTGATTGAATGATTGATTGATTTGAATATTTAAAAAGTAGAAAGGCGATTCTTCCAGGATCCTTAGGGTTCCCTCGCCGATCATGTAATTCCCACCTCTTCTTTTACAAACTCATCTGAGGCCATTGATAAATGGTCTTGATGGAATATTTATTCTTGAATGCTCTTTTGAAAGAAGATGATTGAATAATGTTAGTGCGATTTTGATTAATACGGATACTTGGCTTGCATTTGTAATCAAGCGACATATCTTAGAGTATTGCTCGTTCACACGTTGTCAGAGGAAGTAGCAACTAAGGTTTTAATAGTGTTGCCGCAAGCGATTAACATGCCACCCGATCCATTGAAGTTCAAGAGGTATTGAAATTACCTTGATCATGGTGGTTTCAGTGGAATCCCGTAGAGAAATTCACTCCATGGAACTTATAATGACAATCATAATTGGAAGAGTTTATTCATAAAACAGCACTTTGAAAATCGAATCGATTGCAAGCTAGATATGAAAATAAATACTAAGATTATAATCAAAATGCTTGTATTTCTGCTGAAGATTACATGGGCATGAATCCGTCACCAAAATTAAAGTTTTGTCACGGATCTATAAAACTTCAACTCAAAACTATGAAGGAAAGAAAAACACTTTTCTTTCAAAACTATACTAGTCATCAAGTTTGCCTTCCCGCCGTCTATTGCTTTATACTCCTTTCAATCTCGTCGTGTTCGAGGATGATTGACAAGTATGCCCCTGCGTTAGGATCACATTTCTGCTCAATTCTCGCACTTCTCATACATGTGTACCAGTACACATTAATGGTGTACCCCGGTACACTTTGCTACTACCATTTCTGCTTTCGGGTGTGGGGTACACATTTAGGGTGTCTTAGGTACACTTTAATCATTGCACTTTTGAATAAGTGTCTTGGTACACTTTGCTCAATGGTGCTTCTCTAGTATTGTTGGAGTTCCTAAAACTTCATCAATCGTTTGCCCACATCCTCCATGATTCATATTTGCTTCACGGACATAAATCTTTGCACACTTATGCATTAGACACGAAAGACACTGCCGCAAATCTAAAAACGCAAGAAACAATTAAAAGTACCTATCCTCATGCCAAATGTGGGTAAAGTGTGACTTGTATGTGCTACGTTCGGCTATAATTACTGCTCAATTGTGTATTCATCACTTCCCAAATCCAAAAATCCAAGCATGCCCAAGACTCGCGGAGGGCACATCTTCAGGCCTCGGGTGTGGCCTTCTTCTCCGCCCCCTACTGATGTCGTTGCTGCCGCCCCTGTCTCAGGTCATAGCACTCGTCCTGCTGCAGTCGCTACTACTTCTCATGCCCTTATTCCTGTTGCTCCTACCGGTCTGATACACGAGTTGGGCTGCCTCCTCAAATCTCACCGGCTTCATCTTGGAGGCTGGGACCGGGCAGGCAAGTCATGGAGTTCGAGGCCCCGGGGCCGTTCCCACCTGTTTAGGGACGGTAACTTCTCCCTGGATTTGTCTCCTACTTCTATTATCCGGCGTCCCATCTTCCATTGCGGCCCCATTACAAGCAATTTAGATTACAATACCAAGGAAGTGCACAACGAAATATATTATGATTTTCTAGCTTTTGCTACAGATCCCGAGCTCAGAGATTCCATGAGGCTTGTGCAATGGTACTCCCTGAAGCATTTTATGACCCCACGTCGATTCTTCTACCCCCGGGTGGTCATTGAGTTCTACCATACTATGACATCTAAGCGAGTCCCCCATCCTACTACCATCCACTTCTCCATTGATGGCTGTGAGGGGACACTTCGGGCTTCCAACATTGCAGCTACATTCAATTTCCTAATTGTCCTAGCCAACTCGGCTGACTACAGACTGTGGCCCCACCCCTAGCCTCGAGAGATGGTTAGCCTGTTATCCAAAGACACAACAACAAGATCTACCCTTTTAGGAACAACTCCTAAGTGTATATCTCGACCACATCTGCGTTCAGCCTCTTCCATCAAGCATGCTCGATACAGTAGAGATGAAATTGTCAGGGGCTCTATACCAAGCATATCAGGGTTTTTGGTTCAGCCAATTTGAAGCTTATCATGACCTCCTTGTTCCCTTTGAGACAAAGGTCCACCAGTAAGAACGGCCGGGCTGGTCATACCCCTCCCATTCCCAAGGCTTCTATGCTAGTGTTAAAGCATGGGTTTTCTACTAAGCCAGGTGGGCCGCCCAGTGCGAGGCCATTCTTCACGCATTGACAAGTGGCGGCTTGCGTACTATTACCTCCCCCTTGAGGACCTAGCCGAGATCGTGATGGGTGCCCATTCTGGATCGGCCACCTCTTTGTAGAGGCATCTGGAGCCTCGAGATTGCATCTATAGCTCAATGATCAGCGCTCCATTACTACAGCCTTTGCATCCTCTTGCACCTCTAGTTGCCTCAGCTCCTGAACTCAGCTAGACCACAGTACATCAGACCGCCATTCAAACATCTATCCATATCCTCTGGGATTTTCTCACCATTATGGATGATCACTTCCTTCTCAACCACATCATAATCTTTTGCGGTACTTGCCATCCTTAGTGAAGGATGACTTGTGTACAGAAGGCTCTTATTATGCGAATCATGTCTCTATGAAGATTCGAGTCACTGGGCTACCTCTATCTCTCCATCAATGCTGCCCGGGCCTCTTGATTTATCCTCTGGCGGCCGCAAGTAGCTGCCCGGCCCGGGCTGTGACTTCTCTAGACGCTTTGGCCCGGCGAAGATGCTCCTCAGCGTGCCCTCGGCACTGCGCAGAGGATGACCTTCGCGACTACCCGCTGAGGAGGTAACGCCCCCTACTTTCCAATCCCGAAGCCCCATTATACGGATGTGACATTTGGTTTGGGAGAGTTCGCGAAGGAAATTAGGCGTTTATATTGTCATTTGTTAACTATTTTGTGATTCTATTTTGTGAAGATTAATGACTTGTTGTTTAGTTTCCCTTTGTGTAGTTGTTTGTTTTGTTTGTGAAGCTACTTGTTTGTTTTTGAAAAGCTAAAAATAGAGTCATTTTTTTTTATAATACATACCATACAGCTCACACTTGTAGTCTTGTAGTTCAAACAAAAAGCAAAAGAATAGAAAAAGGAAAAGAAGAAAATTGCAATGCTTTGCCTTGAAAAATTGAAAATTTGTTTTGTTTTTGTATGTTTTGCTTAGCTTGCAATTTGAAAAATTGAAACATTGTCCCGATACATTGATATTGAATTCAGGGTTCATGCCCTGGTGGAGTGGATGATCTGATTTAAATTCTTGTTGCTTTATTATTTTTCTTTACTATGACTAACCTTTATATATTGGTTCAGCAATAAAGCGAAAAACTTCTTATATAAACCTTACCTTCAGCCTAGTTTCATTGATCACCTTGATAGGTTATGGACCCCCATGAAAGAAGACGATGGGTCTTGAAAAGGAAAAAAAAAAAAAAGAGGTGAAAAAGAAGAAGGCACAAAACTTGCTTGAGCCAGGCACGATTAAATTTATGTGGTGAAAGTCTTTAAAGCCGGTGCCTCATTAACTAGTTTAGGAGTCACCGACTTAGTTACTTTCGTTACATGGGTGGATGGGTGGAAACAGCAAGATATAGGTGCTGGAAGTCTAAGAAGTCATTCGAAGTCAGGAAAGCACGAAGTTTGTGGTTGAAAAATCATTATGACTTGATACCCTAAACCTTCATTGGTGAGTCATCGGTGGATCCCGTTACATGGACTTTGGTGAAGTCAGTTCTCCAAACATTGAACCCACAACCTGAATTTGTGGAGACAGAGTGGGTCCTACTGGAGCCTCTTTGGGTGGGTTAGTGTTTTAGGTTGTGGCGTGACGTGGTTGAGGGGGTAAGATGGTTGTAGGTTATTATTTGAAAACTAATCTTATAACACTTAGGTTTGGTGTGTACGAATTCCATGGTGTGATTTATGTTACTATTTACTGATTTTTCACAACTTGAGTCTAAACTCACTTGGAGTAATCACTGAAGCGTAAATAAAAATACTACTCTGGGTCTCCAAACATACATGCTCGGTACAAAGTTAATTCGTGTACCCAAAACTATACATACACTTGATCGAAAATAACATTTTGCAGTTCAAACTAGTGGCTACCTGAGCTGATATCTGATGATCCGCGAAGATACCAGTCGAATATACAGTAAGACATCACGTAGCTCTTGAATATCCATCAAAATGTATGCTCGACCACCAACAAGTTAAGGTTGGCATACCGACTCCGCATCCTCAAAAACCTGCGGGTCGACTTTCATGTCAAGCGGCGGGTCTCGTACTGCATCCCCAGGTGGAGAAATAATGGGGGTGAGTTCGTGACTTCCATTAGTGAATCCCGTAACAAGCCATGCTCTTAAAACATTTCAATTTATACATAATTCCAAAATATCTCAAAACGCAGGCATTTTACAAATAATAGGTTGATGATGGAAACACATGAATGCAATACTACCACCATCTCAGCCCTTATTGAAATGACTCTTTTGAGCTGCCCGGGGCTGCCGATCATCTTGAGAACAACGACAAATTCACCCCGGGACTTTGCAGGGATGTGCCCCGCTATCTTAGTATATCGCGGCCTTTGCAGGACTACAACCGGAGACTGTCCATCGTCCGTGTCCACTACATCAATCGGACTCTCTGCAGTCTCATACCCATGTCATGCTCTTTAAAACAATTTCTGCATTCAGCCACATGGATATTTAAAAACATCATGTGCAGTTAATTCAAATATTTCCATATATATAAAAATATACATTTATATATCACTAGAAAATCTACAGTCAAAGCCTTGAATATCTGATTTACAACATCAAACCACAGTGTTCCAAACAGGAGAAGTTTTATAAGATCCCTACCTTCCTTGGATTCAAAAATCTACCAAGTCTCCCGAGGAAGTGGCTTGAGAGCTACTCTGGGGATGTAAATAACAAGTCATAAGATCCTTAGCCTCTCACAATCTGTGTCATAAAAATTCTCTCAGTGGTCTATTGCTTTATAACCACTCGACTCATATATTCTATACACTAACATAAACCTTGATCCCCCAAGTGCTCTCTTACACTTACTAGGATCTAACATTTAACCCACCTTATTAGGAGTAACACAAAGCAGCACACAACACTTGTACCCTTTTTGTATTCTCTTAAGACCCCTTTTTTCTCCTTCCCCAATTTTTGACCAGCCATACATGGATTTTGTTCACTATTGTCTTATGAAAAAAAGTTCCCTATCTCTTAACTCGACCTCTTAAATCAGGTCATTCGGACCTCGAAATCCAAAGTTATGGTTTCCTCTGACCTCCCAGAAGTATTTCTAGGAATGATCACATTGCCCTCTCTTTGCTACTTTGATGAAATTATGGGAACAAATAGGCCATAATTTGGCCATCTTCCCTCTTCGTAAGTTACTCCCCTGTGTGCTTCACTTTAGAGAAGAGTTGCAGAATCCAGCCATTTGGATCAATCTAACTTCGACTTATGACACCCTAGCGGAGGCGCTCGAACATAGGACATAAATACATGTATCTGACTTTCAACCTCAAATTCAAGGGTCTTGGTAGGGTTGGTTAGTTTGCTTCTAGACATTAGAAGGGCTAGGTCTTGGGCTTCTTCTCAACTGATCATCAGTTCGGAGTTCTTGACAACATAGCCTTAAGGCTCTTGTCATGGGGTGCTTAAGGGAAAATTTGGATAGCACCTCCCTTGGACACACACACACACACATACCATATCTCCCACTAAACCGGATTCTTTTACAGTTTAAGGGGTTCACCAAACTCACCTTTCCATCAAATCTAGGGTTGGGACAAATCCCAACAAAACTCATAAGAATATAACCAAAGTCAATAGAAATACAACAGGCCTCGAAGATCATGTTTTATACCTTGTATTGAACTTTTCTTTTGAAAACCCGACTTTCCTTCAAGCCTTTTCTCCTCCTTCTACCCTGGCTTCTCTCTGAACTCTCTCACTTTCCTACTTGCAAATTCCAAAATTTTCCACTTCCCCAGCAAGAAGTTGGTCCTAGCATCCAAAACCAAGAGAATTGGTTTGCTTCTCTTTTGCATAACTTGGCGCTCTTCTCATGCACTTGCCATGTAGCTGAAATCTACCTTGCATATGTATGAGTGTCATGCCCTCATTGATGCCACATGGCTCCTACACAAGCATGACTTGCACTTTACTCCCTCTCCACTAACAAGTTTTCAAAGTGGTCATTAAGACATGCAATTACAAATCCTAACAGAACCACTAAACACTAAATTGCATAGTTGACCCACATGTATACCACAAATTACAATCCGCTTCCACTTTTTGCTAATCCTCTAATTGAAGCCAACCATTAAGATTGCTAATTTTAATCACATGATATAAAATATCTATGGCATAAGTTGCATTTGCTCCCCAAAAATCCTTACGAATATATACAAACATATATTAATATCGATTGTTGCGAGGTGGAAGTTATAGGATTGAGATTCTCAGACTTTTTTGATGCTGAATTTTGTATTATGGCACTCACTCTCTCGAGATAGTTTGTGAAGCGAGGATTTATTAATTCTCATTGAGGTTAGGCATTACTCGTCATACACTTTTTGAAATACCATTTTGAGAACATAATTTTGTTATTCCTTTGTTGTTCTTACTTTCTTTCATTCTTTAAGGGACTAGCAATGCCGGTTAGAGAGTGATTGGGTACTAAATAATGCTATTTTGAGCCTTGCCTTGTTTATTGCGGGTTTGAGCACTTTTTGTATACTTGTCGGCTTGATAAGCCGTTGGCATTCAGGTCCTTGTTATACTCTTGATCTTAGCACATGGCATTTTTGTAGTTTTACAAGCTAATGGTATAAAGTTTTGAGTTAGCTCGTCATAGCAAATCCTGAAATACCAGGAGTTGAACTCGGGTTGTGGTCTGTGAGAAGCTTGGAAGGAAGGAAAATAGAGCATAAAGCGAAGAAAAGGACCTTCTGCAAAAGCTTTGCGCGGTTGAAAAATTTCGCAGCACCGCGAAATTTTTCGTAGGTTAAGAAATTCCTGACCTACTCGACACCTTCCAAAATTTTGACCAGTTGACCGTTTGACCTCTTTTGTAATTTTCTAAAATACCCTTCATGTACTTAGTAGGTATTTAGAATGCTGCAATTTTATGAGGAGCACTATAAGCTCGAATAAGTTATTGTCTTTGGGAGCTTCATTAATACAGTGTGAAGTTTTCCGTTCTTTTCTTTTCTCTCATTTCCTCTCTTTTTCTCTCATTTTCTTGGCTACCAAACACCGTTGAGGATGACAACTCAGAGTACGGTTGGCTAACCCCCATTCATCCTTGAAGAGGAGAGCTATTGGGCTTTGAATCTGAGGTAAAAACGTGATTTTCATATTTTAAGCATGGCTTCATTTATTGTCATTTATGTTTATCTCTCACTCTGGGTTTAAATCCCTTGAATTTGTGAATTTGACCAGTACTTAGCAATCTTTAGGGTTCGATTGGATGCTTATTGCTATATCACTAAGAACTTCGATCGGTGCCATTTATTTATTCTTGTCGGTAGATCGAGAGATAATTTCCAGCCCCAGGAGCATTTGTATTCGATAAATGCTATATTTCAAGAAGGAAAATCTTGGGTTTGAATTTTACATAATAGGCGAAGGTCGATTCGGAAAATGTCTTTATAGGTCATCCTCCACTTGATGAGGAAAGGGACCGAGGACCCCTCGAGTGCAGATTTCAAACCCGGTGTGTCCTTGAGGAGCTCTTTTTTATATATTTCTTCACCACTTGTTTCGACTTCGAACATTGCCTCTCACTATTCTTTTATCAAAACCCCAAATCCAAATTGAAATTCACCATTTGAGTATTGCTGTCATTTGAAAACTCATCCACAATGTTTGACCACCAGGCCACCTATCTTGTGGCTAGCTATCTTCACGGTCGTAGGAGAAGCAGGTTATAAATTTTGTTGATTCGGAATGCCTTCCTACTTCTGAACCGAGGGGATACGAGAAAATGTTTTGTATTGCGACATTCGGTTTCTTTAGTAATTGCTTTGGAAGTTTGTCGCGACCTAGAAATCTTGTCGCGACATAGACTACTGCAAATGTTGTTTTCTCTTCCTGCTAGATTTTCTCCTTTTTTGAATTAAACAATATTCACAATTTCGTATTAAAATAGCTCTAAAAATACTAAAAACAAGCCAAAAAATTTGATTAAAAATATATGAGTTTAAGACTCATCACCTGCTACTTTCTACTTGGTACCTGCGCAATGACAAAAACAACGCGCTAAGCATTTTCATGCTTAGTGGTTCTATACAATTTTCTTCATTTCGCTTTAAATCATGCATGTTTATGTAAACAAGGTTTTTGTACATTTTTCAATGACTAATGCAAAGATAATATTATTATATATAGGAGAGTATATATATGATATATATATATATATATATATATATATATATATATATATATATATATATTCATTTCATTTATATCTTAATTAAAAATTCTCATTATCATTTCTGTTATAAATTTCATATGTGATCTAAATCATTCAAATCAAATCATGCCATTTTCAATCTCATTTATCATTAATTTTATCGAATTTAACCTATGCTTAAATGATAGGAGAATAAATCACCCAGATCACTCACTGGCCACAAAGGTATATATATAGCAAAAAAATATGTACTAGGGTCAGTATACCACAATACTGGGTTCCGTCACTACTGACGTATGCCACACAAGACGTTTGTTGACTATTATTGGTATACCAATTTTATCCTTAACTAGAATTCTAACGACAACATTCTTTGTATAAGCATTAAAATCATTCAATACAATTCAGAATAGTTATATATACATTTGTATGCAAATAGAACATTTCATAGCCCATGAAATTTTTAATGGGTTCATTTCACAAGTAATCGTCAAATCACTTTAAAACAAATCATTCTCAACACAAATCAATATGCACTTTCTGCTTTCAATCATTTCCAAAATTCAAACGTCGTAATTTATTCAAATATTTTAGAAATAGAGAGAGTCTGAGAACAAAACCAAATATCGTCGCTTTGATTCCAAATCTCACCCTGACTTCAATGCGGCTTCCTCCTCATTAGCCCCTATTCAAATACAATGACACCACATATTAGTCGACTCATTCTATGTTTTGAATGGGAATTGGAATCATCTCATTGGATAACCTTAAACTCTCAAGTTAATGATATTTCAATGCCAAACTACGATATAAACAAACACTGGATCACCCACGCTTTTTTTTTTTTTTAAATTTTTTGCCTGAATCATAAATTGTTATGGTTCCTTCACCATTTGAAGTTATGGTTTAAGGTTTCATCTCCAATAATCATACAATGTGGATCATCAAACTAAGAGCTGTATTTCATCCGCATTACTCTAATTTGCAAAGGTAACAGATTGTTCTACACATAGCCCACTTGACAGACAACTTATAACAATTTGTACAATAGAAAACCCTTCAGCAACCTCGAATCTCTCCTGTGCTACATATAGTTCATCTTTCCCCTTGTTTGAACACTCTGTTTATCTCTTCTCTCTGAGGTGAGCGATGGGGGAAAGAACCTACCCAAGTATGCTTCTATCGCTTCCCAGCATCAACTGGGTCCATATGGTAATGATTCATACCAGTGGCCGCTATATCTCATAAGGAGAATGGAAGATGCAATATCACTCAGCTCACACCATCTCACTTCAATCGTATTTACCATCCCGAGAAATTCACCAAAGCTCGCTTGTCTTCTGGATGACCAAAGGGAACTGATTATGTTGCACCATTGGTATTGGTATTGATTTTAGTCTAAGTTATTTGTATCCACAGATATCATTCATCAGAAAATATCTTTTCCAGATGATGTGCCCGTAAATCCTCCATCAGGTTTCGTAATTGATTCGCACTACCTTAGGTGATCCTAATCAACAATATTTGTATCCTATATCTTCCTACTGCCGAGGGTCAAGCTTTAATACAAAGATAAAGGGTCTAGGCTAACACAGGATGGGTTTTCAGATAAACATTCGGAGGAAGTCAAAATGGTGAATTTTGTTTGATTTTGCTGTTTGCAAAAACAAGGTGTATAGTAGGTTGCGGATGAAAAATAGCAAATGAATAAAAATGTAAAGAGAACTCGAAGTGTCGCTACTAGATTCTGGGTTCTAAAGTTCACTTAGGGTCCCCTGCTGATTTCTCAGATTGGGAAAATGACCTATAGTCATTTCGAATCGGATCTTCATTTAGCTTTTAAAACTAAACCCTATGATTTTCCTTTGAAAGATGGCATTTAACGAACATTCATGGTCCCGCACGCTGAAACCTACCTCCCCACTCATCTTACATTGAACAACAGGAGGCAACTGGTCGAATATCACCGGATCTAGTATTACATCCAATGAACCCTAAGATTGCCAAATACTGGTCGATCAAGAGGCACCTAAGAGATTTGAAACCTAGATGGCAGTTAGATGATAAATGACCATAAATGTGCTGCAGAAGAAACAGAGGATTCATCAGCTACCTTCGTAGCCCGCTCCAACAGCCTTCGCTTCATGAGGAATACTGTCAAACATCCTCTCGAAGTGAAGCCATCCTCGAGGGTGTTTGGCAATGAGAAAAGGTGAGAAAAAGGAAAAGTGAAATCGAGAGAAAAACGGCCGAAAGCTTCATTTCTAGAAATTTTATTGGTTGCCTCTCCAACAAGGTATCTTCGGGGCCTATAGCCAAACCCTTTTATCAAATACAAAATAACCTCCCAAATATCCTTACAATCAGTGGCAAAAAGGAAGAAAAAAAGAGACCAAAAGCAAAAAACAAACTAAAAAGCAGGAAATCAACTGAAAGCAAGAGGGAATAGTGGCTGCTGTGAGGAAATTGTGCTCCAGAATTTTCAGAAGCCCACTTTTCTTGCATTTTCGCTTTCTTTCCTTCGGATTCGATCCTTCAGCGTCGAAGCCAATTTTATCCTTCATGATCTACTCACAATTTTGGCATACTTAGTCGCAAAATCGCAAAATTTACATAAAAATGCGTATCAAGAAAATAAGATAGGACCTTGATATAATCTAAGTTAATTAGGAATGATTAGTACACAAAGCACTCAAACCTCGAAATAAATGTGGTTCAAAATAGCACTCAAACAATTCAATCACACCCCCTCATCCCACACATTACAGTCTCAAGAATGAATGTTGTTAAAGAAAGAGCATACAAACGACAATAAAATAATCGCTCACAAAAATGCAGATTTCAAAAGGTTAATCAGAGTAATGCCTAACCATAAGTAAAATCACTAAAGTCGGTCCATCGACTATCAGGAGAATGAATGCCATAAAAATCGAGTATTAAAAGAGCTTCCTTCTCAGAATCAACCGTATACTCACCCAAAATCTGCGTTTTGTTTCGATCGCTCAACACAACCGCTTAAACGCACTCTCCCCCAAACTCTAGTTGGGGAGCTGGTTTAATGATCAAGATGCTTAACCAACCTAAATAGATCGTAGACCCACCTCTTATTCCACAATTCTTTTATGCTTGTGTGGTGCAACAGGAATCGGCCCCCACCAAAGTCCATGTAACTGGGATCTACCGATGACCTCAAACCAATTAAGGCTTAGGCACCAAGTCATATGATCTCAATTGTTAAACTCTTCAAAGCTGCCACCCCGACTTCGAATGATTTCGAGATCACATCACAACTCGGGCTTCAACTCCACCGCCCACCCATGTAGTTGCAGTTAATTAAGCCTGGGTGACTCCCAACCGCTGAAGGTTCAGCCACTCTGCTTTAGCGGTTACCATATACCCCTCACCCACGCCACAAAAGCCTCTCTCTCTCCAAGCGCAAAGCTGCAATTTATTCTTTTTCTTTCTTTTTTTTTCTTTTTCTCGAAGATGCATTGGCCTTCTTTCCACAGGTCCTAACCTATTAAAGGCCAATGAAACTAGGGTAGGTTATGCAAAGTCACAGGTTGCGCACTTTTCACTTATCAAAACCTAATGTGCTCTGTGTGTGGTTAGCTAAAGGTGAAGAAAAATGTCAACAATAAGAATTCAATTAATCATTCACTCAACCAAGCATGGAACCACCTAGCATCAATAGAATCGACAAGTTTAAATTCTCCAACTCATGTGTTAGTAAAACCACAAAAATTTTACTGCAAAATGGGTCCATTTTGAAAGTAAGCAAAGGGTATAACAAATTTATTAAAGGGAACCCAAAGAAGCCACCGAACATCACAAAATGGGGCTTCTTGCACAAAATAATAACAAAACATAAATACAAAATCATCCTTTTCATAACTCTCCCCAAACCTAAACATCTCTGTCCCAAAACTCGGGGCTCTGACTAGAAAATACAGAGAATAGAAGGTACCTCCTTGATGAGATGTGATCATTGCTGGATAGGAAACTTCGTGCTTTCCATCGAAGAATTCCATTCACTCCGTCAGGTCTAAATAAACAAAGCAGAAGAAAAGCAGATGAAAAGCTGACCGCAAGATTTAAAATTACACTTTCGTAATAACTTCAAAAATGTTCTTTCTGCCATATTTAGATTCTACACCTCTAAGCTTCAATCCGCACAAGAACGCCAAACTGAGCTCTACTTAAAGTTTACGAATCCAAACAAATCACAAATGTGTACCATAATGAGGTTTCATTAAGCCAATACGAAATTCCCTCTAGCTTAGTTAAAATTCGACATACCGAAAATTTCGCTTATTATTACAAATTTTCGCTATGTCTAATACAAAATTTTCTTGAATTTTTTAAATTATATATATATATATATATATTTTTTTGGAATAATCAAATAAAATAAATAATAAATAAAAATAATAAATAATAAAAATAAAATAAAATACATTTCCTTTTTTAGACAAGTTTCTTTTTTTATATATAACAAAATATTTTTTTGTAGACAAAATTTTTATTTTTTTATAAAAAGAAAATAAAATATAAATATATATATATATATATATATATATAATATATATATATATATATATATTTTTTTTTTTTTTTTTTTTATTTACCATACATCAGGCACTATTTTGTTTTTTCCCTGGTTCACCGTCATAAACTGAACAATCGTCGCTACTAAGGAATTTCGCTAGCTTAGCGAAAATTTCACCAACTTTTCGCTATAGCCAAATTTTCGCATTAGATTACAAATTATATAGTTGCAAAAATTTCCTGCTGTCTAGCACTGATCTTCATTCTCGTTTCAATATTGCAATACACAATTTGTAAAAATTAAGAAAATTGCGTAAAAGTGGAAAAAACAATGCAATCTAAGATTAAACTTAAAAATAAACAAAAATATAAAGAAGAAAATTATAGAAATCCAATTAAAATAAAAATAAAATAAACATGAAAATTAAAACAAAAGTGGAGACTGTGCTCCCCCAAACCAATTCCTTGTTTTGAGGCTACCGAACCGGCTGGGAGCCTGAATGTTCTGGGGTTCTGGTGCTCCAACCAACCAAAGACCAACCATCCAATTATGCCATGCGCATGTGCAAACACATATTGCTCGAGGTAGTAAAATTCTCCGTGACAATGGCCAATGTCTCTGGGAATTTTTTAGCATGGGCAAAGTGATAGGGTGGCCTTTGGTGGTGCTTCATTATTGTCAGGAAAGGTGGAGGTAGAACATACACTGTCAAGCAAGGCTACCAAGACTGTGCCTCACAAGGGCAAATGGTTCACCTCATAGAATTGGTCACAGGTCTTTTGGGCACTTCCACCGTTTTTTGTTTCACTACCTCCTATATAAAGGAAGGATTTCTTCTTTCTTCTCCCTTGAAAAACAACAAAGATTACTGAGATCCGAGATTCAAACAATCCGATATCCAATAAAATCCCTCTATAAGCTCCTCAAAGGTACTGTTGACACTGCCTTCTCCGCCATGCAGCCACTTTGCACTTTCCTCCGGTACACTGCCGCTGATTGATTAGGTCTCTGAATCTTCATGTTGTCCCATTTATGCTCATAAATCATTTTTCAAATTAATCTATTTTCTTTTTGGTGGTTCAAATTGTCTCCACAAGACAATTTTCTCTGATTCGAATACATTAATCTCCTTATCTTCTACAAAGTCATCCACTATCCGGGGTAAGGTCCAAAATGCCTGCTCAAATGGAGGGATTGATCAGGGAAAATAGCACTGAGGGGTCGAGGCAAAATGGAGGTTCAGGGAGAGCATATTGTGAGGTCTTGCCCTCATGAGGAATCAGATTCCCCAACTATGGTTGGTAAGCACTACCATATGAACTCATTCATTGGTTTCTATAAATTCCTGACCTATATTCACTAGTTCTTCCACAAAGTTGGGTTTCACTTTGCCATGCGACTGGCTGGTAATCCTCATGAGCTATAGGCGAATGGTGTTACCTCGCCACAGCCGACCATACTGCCCCCGTCCATCAATGAAATTCAACCTTGATCAGAAACTCAATCCACTGGAATCGAATCTCTCAAAGAAGACAAGATACACCAACAACTCGCTAAGATTGCTTTTTTTTTTTTATGAAATGAAAATAAAAATAAAAATGACAATGAAATATAAAAGAAATTCACCAAAATTTCGTGGATGAGATCACATGTTCCACATCTCAAATGCACTTAGGCACCATCCCCGTTAGTCAGGGCGCTTATTTGGATTGTACACTAGAGGGTGATCCAGTAATCAACAATATTTAGCTCATATATTCTCCTACTGTAAATAAGCTACTCGCAAAGAGGTGGTTCAGTGGCCTCCAACAATGTGGATGGGTTTTCTTTCGAGACAAATGATTTGAGCGAATAAAATAGCATTTTGTTGATTTTAAGGTTTGCAAAAACAAAGTGGTGTATGGTGGGTTGCGTGATGAAAATAAAATGAATAAAATGTAAAAGAGAACTCCTTTCAAGTGTCTGCCACTGATTCTGTCTTGTCATTAATTTAAATCCCCTGCTTATATCTCATTGGGAAATGACCTAAATGTTTCAATCCTGTCTTCATTTAGCTTTAAAAACTAAACCCTATAGATTTTCTTCCTTTGAAAGATGGCATTTAATCTAATATCTATGGTCCGCATGCTGAAAAACCTACCTCCCTGACTCATCTTACATTAACAAAGGAGGAAAATTGGGGCTAACATCGATCTAGTATTAAGCATCCAATTTAGCCCTAAAAAGATTGCCAACACCGGCTCATCAAGACGATCTAAGAGATTTGAACCTGAGTAGTTGCTGTGAGCATAAATGACCATAAATGTGTGCGTTATGAACAGAGGACCAACAAGCACCTTCAGCCCGGCCTCACTTTCTCAAGGTCAAGGAGGAGCCTGGGTTAAACATCCTCTCGAGTTGTCATCCCGTGAGGGGTGTTTGGCACCGAGAAAGGGGAGAAAAGGAAAAGCGGAAACTCGGGAGAGAAAATAATTAAAGTTTTTGGCCTAGAAATTTTATCGTTGTTCTCCAACAAGATGTCTTAGGCCTTATAACCAAACCCTTTTACCAAATGGCAAAATAACCTCCCAACATCCTTACAATGGCAAAAATAAGAAAAAAAGAGACCAAAAAGCAAAACAAACTAAAACAGAAATCAATCAAGTGTGAGGAATAGTGGCGTGAGGAAATTCTCCCATGTGTCTAATTTTCCTAGAGTTCACTTCTTCTTGCATTTTCTCTCGCTCTTCTTTTCCTTCTCGTATCCGGATCATACTCGCCAGTTTGACTCGCATTCTTCTGTTTCATTCATCAAGAATTTTGGTATTAATTAGCTCAAAAACCCAGAAAATTCCATTTACAAATGCATCAAGAAAATAAAGAGGGACCGATGTGCAACTCCAAGTTAATTAGAATTATTAAGACACAAAAGCAGTCTTCAAACCTCGAAATAAAACAGGTTCAAAATATACCCTTTTTGGGCACTAATCAAGAATAGAGGCCTCTCCGTCGTCATTATCTCTGCCTCACGCCTGGTCATGTCTCTCATCTCCATACCACGCGCTCGCCCTTTAGTCTTTTCTGCTTTCGAAGTAAATTCTTTCCAATTCAAAGGTCTCGTTGAACAGTCGAATCCTATTTCCTATGCATTAAATGATTTCCCAAAAACACACTCAGATTAATAGATTAGTCAAACTAAAACTAAATATTTTCAACATGGCTTGTTAAAGATCGTATTGATAATCCACCGCCAGTGCTTTATTGTTCTTTTCATAAAATAGTCCAATTAGCATTTCCTTTGTTAGAATATTATCTATTTAATTCTTCTGATCACTGCAACTTACGCCATAAAAGTTTGTTCGTCTCTTTATATAGACTAAAACCTCAAATGCACATAGTTGTGTTATGCCTTACATTTCTCTCTCGCATCCATGTTACTGATAAATTTTCTTAATAAAATATTTCTTCTAAGGTTCATGATTTAAAAATAAGGGTTTAGTCTATTACACCGCAAGTGCACATGCCATATGCTAGTAAAATTTGAGTCTGTAAGTCCAGTGTATCATTCCACAGAGATTGGCAATACTAAAGATCAACCACCCCAACTACCAAAATTCCATGTTATTCTTGGACTAAAAACTTAAATGGAAGTTGTATTCAGAAAATAAAGATACTAGACTATTATACATATCGTTAATCCAAGCTAAAACAAATTAAATGATCTAAAATAATTGTAATCAAATATTCAGACTAACTTGGCTTCCCTGTTAGAAATGAAAACTATCAAAGGAGTTACAAATGAAACACTTAATTCCTTACACTAAATGCATTGCTCAGTTTTGTGTATGGATCCGACCTTCATCAAGATTTCAAATTTTGGAATTGGATTCTCCATATTCACCTGGTTGATTACCTCGTTTTCTCTCAAATACAAGATCAACCAGCCTACTTGTATTCCCAATCCTCTCAAGTAAGATCTCGTATTTTTCTTTCTCAATAATGCCACACCCATTTTTGTCGATTAACAGACTTTCAGATTCTTCGTAATTTTTCTCTCAAAGTTTCTACTCACTTAAAGGTGGCTCAACCTCCTGATCTATTGTTCTTTCCTTGATTGATCTCTGCAACACAAGAACTCATTTTAGATTAAGGTGAACTCTCCGATCATTTATATCATAAATACTCCTCCATAACTTCAATATGAGCTAATGGGGGGATCGACCAAATGAACTCTAAAGCTTAGCGCTTCATCAATGGTAATCTAGCATACCCAAAAGAATGCTCACCAGAACTCCGTCTCCGTGTCACTTAAGAGGGCATCCTCGGATATCGCAAGATACATTCCTCAACTCGGTATTCTATGAACTATTTGGGAACTTATCAATTCAAAAATGACACCAAATAAGTAAATCCAAACCCAAATAAGTTCTCCTAATTTATGCAGGAAAGACTGTAACTAAATGTAAATCAAATTAGCAGATCAAGGCCCGACATCGCGTATCATAATTAAGAAATCGAGTACCATCACGTACAACCACCGAATGTAATAAACCGAGAAGAATGAATTCCAAATTGTTTAGATTTCATAAATTTTCAGCAAGAATGTTAAGAAGAAAATAACATAAATAAAATAAATTGTACTCAATTGCTGTGATAGTTCGCATTATAAAATCCATAAAAAGAAATTAACTAAAATAAAAATAAAAATCTACTCTAAACTATACACCGAGTTCCTCTCCTTTCCCCTTTTCCGCAGGGAAGACAAAAGCTACTTACTATTCTAAACTGCCTATTTATACCGTCAAAGAAATCGTCAATCCCTGTAAAAGTCTAGTAATCCTAAAGAAAGCCCAATGAACGTTTCATGTCGCGAGACTCTCTGTTAATGCGCGATACGGATTTCCTTGATTTGCCATACCACGCGACTTTGTTGCTTCTCGGCACACCCGATTCTCAGAGCTCATTGATTAATGGTCTGTTTAAGACATTTATGGCACACCCCGTAGCCCAAGAAACCCTCAAAAGTTGATGTCACACCACAATTTCCACGTCACGACATCATCGGTTTTCTTCTTCTCGCTTCCGAGCCACGACTCATTTCCTCTCGATGGATTCGTACACAAAGAGGGTGATCCGAATCAACAAAATTTATATCCTGTTCCTACCGCCGTAGCTGCTTACCGCAAAGATAAATGGCCGCGGTCTAACACGTGGATGCGTTTTCTCTGCATTAAATGATTCGGGAGTGGAAATCAAAATCGTGAATTAAATTTCGATTTTGGGCTGGGTAAAACAGGGTCAGGTTTGCAAACCCAAATTTAAATAAAGTGAAATGTGGCCAATCCTGTCTCTGCCACCGGGTTTAGGTTCTATAACCAACATGTCCCCGGTATTTTTTCCTCGCTGGGGAGGATGACATGAAAACAGCTTTCCAACCTGACTTTCATTTAGCTTTAAAACTAAACCTATGATTTTCCCTTTGAAACATAGCATTGCAAATGTAGCATAAATGTTCTTACAAAGGAAAACATCTCAAAAAACCCTACTCCACGATAACTAAAGGTGAGATTAACTAACTGAGTTTCAATGGATCTAGTGAAAGATCCAATGAACCCAAAGTTTGCCACACACATTAAAGAGAGCATGCTTAAGAGATTTTAACCCAAGTGAGAAGCAGAACACAAACAAACTATAAATACGCGTTAAAAACAGGAACCGGAGTTACCCCCACACCCTAGCTAACACCAGTCTCTCTAAAGGAGGAAGGAGTCTAGTCGAACATCCTCCCTGAAAGGTCATCCTGCAGGAGTGTTTGGCAGCCAGAAATGGAAAAGAAAAGGAAAGAAAAAGCGGAAGGAAGCCGCTGAAACTCGCCTCCTCGCTTACCTCATCCCAAAATTCAAGTCTATCTTTTGACTGCATAAACTGAGACTTATATGATGTCAAAGGGAAGTTACAAAAACCAAAATCTGAAGGTTGTTTGCAAATGGAAAACCAAAAGCAAAAGCAAACAGGGTGTAGCGTGAAAAGCAGGAACGGGCAGCAGGAGGAACAGTGCTGGAGCTGGGAACAGTGCTCGCAGGAGAAGCTTCCTTGCAGTGGTGTTTTCTCAAGATTTGTCTTTCTTCCTTCAGATCTTGATCCGCAATGTCAGCTCGACTCTGACCCTTCGTGCTTGATCGACCAACAATTTGGTATACTAGTTCTTGTAAACCGCAAAATTTGCCAAACAAGCATCAATAAATAGGGACCAAGGCAAATCTGAAGATTGAAGATTAGTACACAAAAGCACTCAAAACTCCATAATAAAATAGGGTTCAAAATATACCTTTGCACTAATCACACCCCCAACCCACACACATTGCTGGGGTCCCTTAGCAATGAAAGAAAGAAACATGAAAGAAAGAGCATACAACGACAACAAAATAATGTCTACAAAATTATATTTTAAAAAGACAGAAATGAGTATGCTTAAACCTTATGAAAATTCATCAAAGCCGGGTCCAATAACTATCATGAGAGAATAAATGCTAATGTTAAAACAGTGTCAAAAGAGCCTTTCGATGACTCCAACTGGGTCCCACCAAAATTCAAGGCAATATTTGATTAGCTCGCAAATAATAAACTGGCTAAACCGCACTCTCCCAACCTAGCTACAAACTACTTACCTAGCATGCTAACCAACTCAATGAGATCAGACCCACCTTATTCCACAATTTTTATGTCAGGTAATGCCGAGGAATCACTCCCACTAAAGTCCATGGTAATAGGATCACCTGATGACTCAACCAATTAAGGCTTAGGCACCAAGTCATAAGGGATCTTTCAACCACAAACTCTTTCTGTGTTTCACCCCTGACTCGAATGATTTCAGACCCAAAGACTCACAATTACATAAAAACTCCACCATCCACCCATGTAGCGACATCTGCTCTGACTCCCAACCAAGAAGGCTTGTGGCACTGCTTTAAAGGTTGCCTATTATGCTCCTGGACCGTGCTCTGTTTCAAGCAAGCATTGCAATTTTTTATTCTTCTTTCTTTCTTTTCTTTTCTTTCTTTTTTCTTTTTCCACAGGGTCCTAACCTATTAAAGGCTAATGAAACTAGGTAGGTTATGTAGCAAAGGAGGTCACAAGCCACCTCATCATCAACCTAATAAATGGTGTGGTTATTACAAGGTGAAAATAGTTGAAAGCAAGAAGACTTAACTAATCATTTACTCAACTAAGCATGGAACCAATATAATAGCTACTAGAATTGACAAGGTTTCAATTCTTCAACCACAAAGTTTGGTAAACCACAAAAATTTCTCACATTACAAAATGGTCCAGATTTTGCAGCCATGAGTATAATACTATAGAAAGGGAAACCCAATGTCACTAAACATCACAAAAATGGGCTGAACAAAATGATAACAAAACATAACATAAAATCGTTTCCTCATTAACTCTCCTCTAATCTAAACATCTCTGCAAGGTCTCAAATGTACTTAATGGGAAAATTAGAGTAGCCGGTATACCTTCGATGACGTGATCATTGTTGGATAAGAGACCCCACAAGCTTCCATCGACATCCTTATTCACCCGCTGATCCAAATAAAACGTTGTATAAGAGTGCAGAAAAACACAAATGTGACCATTTTTAAAATTAAACCTTCATAAAAGTAGTCAAAATCGTTCTTCTTGTCACATTTGGATCTCTACACCTCTAAGCTTCCAACGGTACCAGAAGTGCCTAAAACGAGTTCTAGATGAAAAAAGTCATTTGAGCTTAAAACAAAATCGATCAAAAGCTGGGCCCATAGCGAAAATTTTTCAAGCTAATAGCCTTCGCAAGCTGAAGAAATTTTCACATAAACAATGAATTCTTCATAATAATAAAATCGCATTTTGCTTAGCTATAAAATTTCGCTATGTCTATTAGCTAAAATTTTATTTTTGATTTTTTTTTCAAATAAATAATAATAATTAAAATAGTAAATAAAATAAAACTTTTTTATATATTAAAAAACTGTTTTTTTTTTTTTTTTCAATTTTTAAGACAAATTTTTTTAATATATATATATATATATATAAATAAAATAATAATAATTTTTTTTTAATAATATCTATAAATAAAAATAAAATACTTTTTTGAAATAAAAATATATATATAAATATAAAAATAAAATAAAAACAAAAAAAAACAAAAAGAAGCACTGTAATTATTTCATTCTTGTAGTGAGATCCTGATTTAATCATGTCGTCGATCCATTTCTAGTAATCGCCCTAATAAATTTTTCATTTTCGTCACAGCATTTTCGCTGTTAAAGAATTTCTGCCAGCTTAGTTTAAAAATTTCATCTTATAATAAAATTTCATATTTCTAGAATTGCCAAATTTCATATGAAGTCATAAAAAATTGCCTTCTCATTTCGTCTCAATTCTTTACAAGTTCACTTACTAAACTCAAAAATAATTTAAAGAAAATAATAAAATCGTGTGTGAGTAAAATTAATCTAAAAAACAGATAAACAACTAAAATTAGATAAAACTAAGAAGAAAATTAACGAAATCAAAATAAAATACTATAAAACAAGATAAGACAAGAAAAATTAAAACAAAAGTGGGGGGAGGAAATAGAAATGTCAGTGAAAAGTTCAAACCTAACCCAAGACCCGAACCAACCATCAGGCTATGATGAGCAAATGCCATTTTTTGATGTAAAAAACATGGAGCACACTATCAGTTTTGAAGTTCTGCATGACATGCGTGGTCAGACTCTAGCTTGGGAGTCAGCAGTGGTTTGTCTGTGTGTTAACAGTGTGAAGGTAGAATATATACGTGGTCACCGAAGGGGCCACTCTACGAAGTGGGTATTGGCGTTCTGGGTATAAGAGGTCCAAACGGTAGTTTGCTGAATGATATTCTTGGGCACTCCAATCTTTTGTTTTACGCCTCCCCACAACAAGGAAATGGATTTCTCAATTTCCCTGAAAACAACATCACACATATCCTGAGGATCTTGTCCAATCCTTCAGATAATCAATAAAATCTCTATAAGCCCCCGTGTATTGCACCACATCAGCTCCTCAGCCACATTATGTCACTTTTGACAATCCCTCTCTGTGGAGCATTAAGGTTTACTAATAGGCTTTCCCACGAATTCATGTGTTGTCCTCAGTTATGCTCAAAATCAATGTTCATCCCATCAAATCTTCGGGTCCAGTAAATTCTCCTGGAGGATTTTTCACTGACTGGCATTTAATTCCTTTGCCTTCTACCAAGATCACCAAAATATATGTCTATAGAATTGCTTGCTCAATTTGTGGATTGGTCAGAAGTGAGAGGTCGAGACAAAGAGGTATACCTGTGGAGGCACCATGTAGGGAGGGGTGCTCATCCAATGGTCTCGTAGTCCTCATGGATCTAGGGTTTACTTTCTCCTGTGGTTGCCTGATTTTGGCCATGCGAGGTCCTATAGTCCCCATCAAGCCATATATGCCCTAGGTTACTCCTCCGATCAGATTGTTCTTCACGTTGGGTCCCATTTTCTGGCCATCTTCCACAAACTCAACCGCTTGCCTTAAAATTTTTTTATCCACTGAAAATGGATTCCTGCAGTCAAAAAAACCAGTGGAACCTAAAGAAACAGCCCCACAGATCTTTTTTTTTTTAGTGAAATGAACTAAAAAATCGACAGTGGAAACAATAAAGGTGTGGCTCCATCTTAACTTCTGTGGATGGTGATCATGTTCAACAAGTCATCATTCGCACTGTAAAGTAACGCCATCCACCCAAGCAATCGCGCCATTTTGGATTCGTACAGGCAGCAGGTGATCCGATTCAACAAAATTAGATCTCTGTCTTCTCCCATCACGTATCAAGCCATCGTGAGATAAATGATCTGGTGGTCGAACACGTGATGGGCTTTCTTCGGCATTAAAATGATTCGAAAGTGAAATCAAACTCGGTGAATTAAATGGATTTTGGGGCTCAAAAACAGGGTCAGGGTTTGCAAACTGAAATTTTTAAATAAAGTAAAATGTAAAATAGAACTCCTTAGTCTCTACACCGGCTTAGTAGGTTCTAAGGTAACCAACATGTCCCTAGTATTTTTCCTCATGGCTGGGGAGGATGACATATACTATTTCCAACCTGACATTTAGTTTCTTTAAAACCAAAACCCTATGATTTTCCTTTGAAACATAGCATTTTAAATGGGCATAACAAACTAACAAAGGAAAAAACACATCTCAAAACCCTACTCCACATAACTAGCAGAGACAACTCAACGGAGCCTCAATGGATTCAGGTAGCAGCATCCAATGAACCAAAAAGCTTTCAAGCAAATAATACATTAAAGAGATGATGTTAAGGAGATTCAACTGGCGGAGAAGAGGAAACATACAAACAACCATAAATACTGCATGAAACAGGGGAACCGTGGAGTTACCTCCATGGTCTCAGTTAACGCTCCCTCTTCATAGAGAAGAGGTCTGTTTAACATCCTTCCGAGTTGTCATCCACGCAGGAGTGTTTGGCAAATTGAGGAAAATGGAAAGAAAAGGAAAGAAAAAGGGAAAGGAAGTCGCTGGGAACCGCCTCCATCGTGACATCCAAAATTCAAGTCTATCTTTGATTTATACAAACCGAGACTTATATATTGCTCGCGTAAGGGAAGTTACAAAAAACCAAAATCTGGTTGCCATTATTGTGGCAAATGGAAACCAAAAGCAAAAGCAAACAAAGGAAGAAAAGCAGAACCCAGTAAGCAGGAGGAAACAAGGTCGAGCCGGAATGCTGCCTCGAGAGGCAGCTTTCCCGCAAAGGGTGTTTTTCAATATTTTGCTCTTTCTTCCTTCTGATCTCGGATCTGCAATGCTGAGTTTGACTTGAATTCTTCTGCTTGACTGATCAATTTTGGCAAAATTAGCTCTAAAATTGCAAAATGCTTACAAAATGCTATATCAATAAAATAAGTAGGGACCTAATGTGCAAATCGGGTTAATTAAATATGATTATTCACACAAAAGCACTCAAAACCTATACAAATAGGTTCAAAATAGCACTGGCACTAATCATGAGTCACTCTTTTTCCTTTGTTATCGTGACGTCAGAACTTCTCGCTTTAAGTCACACCTTGTTGATGTTCTTACCGATTACTTCAGGTCGACTTTGCTTTTTCCCTACACCTCGTTGCGGTCTCTTCGCTTCACTGTGTTTCACTTAAGTCGCGACTTCAAGGTGATGTCGCAACCTCTTTTGATGTTCATTTCTAATCTTCTGGTCTCAACCTTAATTCTTTGTTGCAACCAATTTCCTCTTTTCAACCTCTATTCCAAGTCGCGACCTCAAGTTTATGTCGCGACCATGTGTTACTCTTGTTTAGTCGCTTATAGTCCCAACTGCTCCAAAGTAGTTGCGACCTTGATTCTTCATTTGCACTTTCTTCTCGTGTCAGAACCGAATGATTTTCATCATACATCGCAGGTGGTCCTGCTTATCAAATGGTCGCAACTTCAATCTTCGCTGAGACTTCGCCAGCTTGTCACTGCCGCGGACTCACCCGCATGTCGCGACTTCAATGATGCCTTTCATTTAAAAACCATTGCGAACTTCTTTTCAGACTTTTGTGGCTTTATTTGATGAATCCACGCCGCGACATCGAATGACGTTACACCTCAAGCATATCTGACCGGGCGTCGACATCGTTGTGGTGTCGCGACTCTTTCATTTGTCATTGGTCATTCCGTCCCGCTTGACTCCAAGTCATTAATCTCTCGCTTGCTATAGCTTACTTTCTTCCCAACCGATCTTCGGGATGTGACTGAAAATGACTCGAATTGCTTTCCTGCTTAATTAATTTCACTGGCAACTTCATTTCGCCAGAAGGCCTTTCCTGCTTACTGCGATTTTTGCTTATGTCGTATTTCCCAAATTAAATTCGAAAGTAAAATATCCATATTTCTATATGAATCAACATTTATCTCGTAATATGTTCGTAAAATGATTAAAATCCGATGAGTTTTTGACCTATCGCCTTGCATCAAAAATTCGGGGCCTTTACACTCCTATTTTCAAGGCCTTGTTTTGCTCAACAAAACCCATTCGGGGTAAGTTCTCCTACTCTAATATGCAGAATCACATTTCGTTTATTTTCACTTCAAACTTCAATAATCACACTTAGACATATAACTTAGTCCTAAATGACCCTTAAGTCCCCCATTTTCCTCTTAAGCCTTGCTCTGCTTTCATTATTTCATTTCTCATTTTTCTCATTTGTAAAGATTATAAGTCCATTTTCATTGTGAATCTTAGTCCGTATTTCACATTTCTTGCCAATATTCGCTCCCGTAAAATTTCAAAGGTATATTTTTTTTCGTTCTTAGGATTTAAATTCCGAAAAAATTTCATTTGCTATACCCTAAACATGTTCTAAAACTGTTAGGGTATTTTTAGGGTGTTACATCTTCCTTCTTCCCTAACATCAGGATGCATTATGTTGTTTTCTTTTCAGTTCTTTAATCGTACGCTTAGTTCCTCTCTATTTCTAATTTGTTTTTCTTCCTCACTGTCCCACTCTTTCACCTCTCTCCTTTCATCTTAGCCTTCTCGCCACTTCCGTATCCACGCCATAAACCTTTCATCTCTTCTCCAGTCACTGAAATGAATCCTAGGCTCTTCGCACAAACTGACAAGTCGCTCCATCCAGATTCCAGATTCTTCAAAGATATCTGGTTTGTTCCAACACACTGTAGTTTGTCGAAGCTTCAAGGTCTAAAATTCTTTTCATGCAAATTTAAAATCCTTTTGTTTTCTGACATGAAATGAAGCATCTGATTTTCAAAGGATTTAGTCATTTTCTGACCCTGATAATCTCCCCGCATCAGCCCTCATATATATCTTGTTCACAGGTAATCATTTGGGTATTTAGGTCTAGATTTATTGTATCACCTATATAGAACCTTTCATATGGTTCCTCAAGTTAGTGTATAGTGTGTTGGTAAGTCAGTTTGGCTTGAAGTGATAACTTCTTTCGCTTCATTCATATACTTAGTCTCCTCATCCTGGGTAGGCTCTTCATCAACTAGTCCTTCAAAGACTTCTTCTAATTCTTTCATCTAACGCCTTCCACTTCATGTAGTGTGCATTCTCTCATTATTTCTCAGCCTGAAACATCACTACATCCAGCTTTTTCTTCTATGGCTGCCATTCCATGTCCTCAATAAGACCGCTTCCTTCAACTCATATCGCCCCAAGCTTTAGATGGAGCCTTAGTCGATTTACAAGGTCTTCAATCACCCTGCTTGCCTCCTCGCATTCTCTAGCTTCAAAAGCTCCACAACAGATGCATCAATTATACCTCGGGAGGTATAATTCAGGCATGATAGAAAAATGTCCATCTGCGCGGCAGACTATTCCATGTGAAGGTTAGTGCATCTTTTAATAGTCTTGACTTCCTATGCATTGTAGAGACTCTCCTTCCCCCACTTCAAAGACAATTATTTCTCCTCTCTCTCAATGAGAGCTAGAGGAAAAATCGTCATATAGCCTCCACCCAATTCTTCCCAAGTGTTCACCATCCCATCGCAATGAATTGAACCATGTCACGCCTACATCTCTCACTACCAGAAAAAAGGAAGAGTTGTAAATTGATTACATCTAGTTTTAATTTACATTTAGCTTCGATCAGGTCACATCCTCATTTAAGCTCCTCAAAGCTCATTGTGACCTTTCACTGCTAATGGTGAGGTAGAAATTAATCGGGAAGCGCAAACCTGTGCGCAAGTGCACGCTGGCCGAGCTGACGAGTGTGTGTGGTTAGTCATGTCGTTCCTCGAAGAGAAGCAGGTTGACCGACATGACTGATAATATCTGATCTAATCCTAGAGTGAATTATGACTAGATTATTGTAATTAACAAAACTTAGAATCATGGGTGCTAGAATTATATCGATGATGTAGAAACCTAGGGTTTTATCAGTTTCCTACCACTTTAATGGATGTTAATTCAATTAAGGACTTATTGAAGTATCTATATGAGCTGCGTTTTACAATGAATTTTCCCTACATATTATTCCCTCTCTCTAGATATATTTTCCTATTCGCCAAGTGGGATTGCATTGCATCTCACCAACTCGACTCAAGCGCCTAAATGTGCAAACCCTAGTGTCACACTCGCAATCCTAATATCTCTGGCTCCACTCACCCAAGTGTCGCTTAACTATGTCCCTGTAGGTGCTCATTCTCTCTCGATCTCACTTCAGGCTTTAGCATGCCACTTGCCAAGCCGAATGAGCAACATGTATCAAACCCAAATGGAAAGCAAACATGAACTCATATTACTAACCAAATAATCCAAACCTAAATCAAACTCATCAAACTCGTGGCGGGTCAGGAAAACCTAGAGAAAGAGCTAGTTCATCATAGTATTCATTACAAATTGAAGAATCTAAATCAAGGAAGTAGGTCACAAGAAATGCGTAAAAACTACTTTCGCATCTTCCCGAACTGCCTCATTTGATCTCTCACCAGATCTCCTTCTTCTTCTTCTTCCTCCTAACCACCGCTCCCCCTTCCTTTTACTTCAAAATTACTCCCTTTTTATACCTCGAGACACAAGCCCATCAATGGCCCAAAAAGCTAGGGTTTTTTTGAGTTCCCATAATGGAAAGGAAACCTTGCTTCGGGCCATGTGAAGGTGGCTTAGGCGTGAACCGTAAAGCCTCCTTCGCTACTGAAGGGGTTGTCACGCAGTAAACCCAGAACCTTTGTGATGCTTCCTTTTCTTCATTTCTGCTTTTGCTCTGTTTTTCTGTCTTTTAACGCCCTTCTGATTCCAATATCACCATATTCTATAGCATAATATAATATGGGGGATTAGCATAATATTAATGAAAAAGGCCGTGAATCATGCATTTTAGCTATAAAGAACACCGAGAATTTAACTGAAATGTAAGCATGATTCATCCCGATCAACACTTCTACAAACTTAGTTTTCTTGGCCATTCCCAAGCAAGTAAATAGATTCCACCTGTAGTACACAAGAATACGTGAAAATATATGACGATATGGGTGAAGCACACATGACAACAACAATAAGGGGTCCATAGTAACCAGTTCAAAAGACCCAAGGACTATCTTAATTGTTTAGCTTTCAAGAACCTGGACTGGGTTGGTCTCGGTTGGCTAAGTAGGTTAACCCCATCCACACCTTCCCAAGAGCCCAAGTTGCTAAAGTATGCCTCCAATGCATAGTTTGACTGCATTACCCCCAAACTTGAATCGAACCTTGCCTGGCTTGGAATAAATTTTTTAACACAAAGGATGAGAACGCACCACCTTCTATTCACTCTTCCGCCACTCCTAAGAGGAATTTATAAGACCAATTCAGAAGAGCACTAGTAACAAGAGAGGTTTTAGTGAGGGTTCTCGTAGCTGATCCATTGTGACTCCCCACCAGCTGGCATTATAGACCTGCATTCAGCCTCTAGAACTTCACCGAACACTCAACCAAACCTCGAGAGGTTCGATTGTCGATCATCCATCCTTTCGCCCCATGTAGTGTATATAGCTAATGGCTCTCGCCGCTGGTCGTGGCATTAGGGCTTGAAAAGTTCTCTAAGATTAGCGAAGATTTAAGCTCAAATCTCGATTTTTCTCTTCGCTCTGATTTCTTTTCATTTTCTGGATTACTTCGATCGGGTGATGATCGAATCCAAGAACGGAATATGAAACACCCCAGAGGTGGGGATTAATCATTCAACATTCGTGATTTGTAGTTTTTCATTATTTTATGGGTTTGAAAACCGAATTTATATAATCGGTATTATTCATACACGAACTTTTCTGAATATTAGTAGTTTATACCCAGAAAGAGTCAGATCTTTCCTCGATTTCCAGGAGGTCTCCAGCATACAGAGATCGAGATTCCCGAGAGTAAAGAGCTGGTGAATCTCAGGCATGTTAGACTAATGCCTGGAGCCAATGAACTCTCGAAAAATTACTGATGTGACCTAATTTACCATGCTTGTAAGGATTAATTAGATGATGTATCACCCTAGTTGATCAGAGGTTTCTCCCTTATAGTCCTCTGAGGAAAGGATCTGATCCTGTTAGCAAAGATCTAATCAAGGAGATAGAAAATTTTTATTAGATTTGAAGGATCGACACAATTACATCAGATGGTTGCTTACATTTTCCTATCTGCAAGTAAGAATTCTTCTCAAATTCTGGGAAATGGTTTGTGAAGTATTGAAAAGAAAACAATCAAATCTTAAACAGAGTCCAGCTTTTACAAGTAGCTATTTAGACCCATTTGTCCCGAAAAGGAATATGGTGTTAGGATAGTGAAATGTATACAGTTTATACTACATTGCTCTTTCGACAACCCAAGATTCAACCCACAATTGTCACGCTTTTCAAGGAAATGCAAACCGTTTGTAAATACTATCCTCATCCCTAGTGTCTCTTCATACATTTAGAATTAAGTAGTTTGTGTTTCTGGTAGATTTAGGATTAGTTGTAAATCGCTTCAGGCTTCAATTAAATTGATTTTATTCGACATATCCAATTTGGTCGCCTAAATAGCGTAAGAGTCTCTTTGTAACTGGGTGATCATATTCCACTAGATAAACCTCCAATCCTATGGAAACATATCCTGACTTTATAATTGCTAATTTTATTACTCAGAAGGTCTCACTGCGAAGGGCTGAGGTGTTGGTAATACTTTTCTATTTTCGCTTTGAGTATTTACCACATTCACCACCATATTTTCACATATACATCATTTCGTCTCTACACATAGTTTCAAGTGATTACTGAGGGATGGATTGGGTGCCGCAAGCCATAGTCATCTGACAATTTCACTCAATGACTGCCCCGATGTCGAATCGAGTCCCCACACGGGCAAAGTATGATCACTTCGCATCTTTGGTCAGATTTAAGACGCAGCCAAGGTTTAATTTAATGATAAAATATACAAACCTTTCACGAAAGGAGCGCGCACATCAAATGTGGTGAACTCGCCATTTATGTGGCTTCGCCACACCTTAGCTTCGTGAGCTCCCCGCACGCACCTCGAAGTCAATGGCCGCAGTGCCCGTACTGCGCACTATCGCCCTCCCGCAACCGATAAACGCTTGACGTCTGTGTTCAAGTCAACCCACCTTACCCCGACAAACATCGTGGTGCAAACCCGAAATGGCGTGTCGAGAACTTCGCGTGGACCACCGAGCTACCCCTGGGTTTGGAGCAGAGAACCGCAACCTCGAGTTTGGATGGTGTAAGTGAAGAATGCATTCGAGGTCGAAAAACCCCGCTCCGGGACGAAGGAACAGATGCAAAGCGACTCGTGGTAGAGCCGCTCTGCCTCCTGAGAAATGAAAGGATGCGACCTACCGGAGGAGGAGGCGCTCAGATGTGGAACCGCAGCGGTGTCGCTTGGGTCGAGACAAGCCTTCTTGGTGCCATATATCACCGACTACCGAACCAAACAAATGCACAAAAGAAGCAATAGGAGACGAAGGGGTGCACCAAAAACGTTTAGAGGGAAAAAGTGTCTGCTGGCGTGATGAGCAGCGGCATGGAATACTTGCGCCACTTCCCCCGAGCGAAGTTGTAAGTTCGCAGCTGGGAGCTCATTCTAACACAGCGGGAGTTGCGAACCACTGTGACTGTAGTGTGGTCCCAGCCTGTCACATGCATAACGAAGGTCAGCCAAGAATGCCAGCTTCCACAACATGGCGCTACCGCCACAGTACGGATCGTAGTATAGCACTATGTTTTGCCTCCCCTTTAAAGATTCAACAGAAATTAAAATAATTATGTTGGGATGCCTAAAAACGAAATAAAAATTCTGTAAAACAATCAAGAGGAATGGAAGTAATACAAGTTTTCTAGTGGAAAGAAAGGCAAACTTTGTTAAGTGATATGCTCTAGCCCGCTGGGTACTAGTTATTTGTCATTATTTATATAAGATAAATTTATCATTTATCTTGTTATTTAATTGTGGTTTAATCCTGATAAAATCGGACTAATAGTCAAGCCAGCTTTTATGTCATCAAGTATGACTTGACAAGAAACCTAAGGGCATAAGAACATCTATTCTAAATAGTCCAGTCGCATCATTATCGTGGGAATAATAATGAAGTAAGACTACTATGTTTTCTAAGAAAAGACCACCGCTGGTCGGGTCACATGAACATAAGATGTTACCTAACATAAATACATGTTAATTAATCCGTCCCGCTATGAAAGAAATACCATGGATTATGTCACCTGCACTCCTCATCGCAATAGTGGTATTTCGAGTCCTTCAACCCGACCACCACATGGATTCCTACATGAGGAACTTCATGTCTTCATTGTAGCTCAATGACGCTTTTGGTCAGCTATGGTCAGCATGCAAGAAATCATGCCATGGATTCCTTACATGAGGAACTTCATGTCTTCGGCATAGCTAAATGGACGCCTCTTTAACAGATGGTATTAGCTGTGCTATGACAGTATGCAAGAAATCATGTGGCGGAATGTGAGGATAGTGAAGGAATTTCTGTCCCACATATAATTAGAGTGAGATGTCTATCGCTTTGATAAGTGAGATCGAGAAATGGCAGATCGCAGATTTCTGAATGAGATTGATGAGTTATCAATATCATTTGTTAGCCTGGCTCACTGAAAATCCAGAACTGTTGTTGTATGGGGATGACTTCATCCATGCTTTGTATAATCACACGTGTGACAAAGGACTAATATCATACTATGGTAAGGTTTTTCGAAACATCGAATTCACTTGATTCGGTAGTTATAATGTCTTGCTAGGAGACCACCAGGCAACTCAGGGCTTAGAATATGATTCAGGGCCTCGTCAACATTAAGTGAACCTATAGATATCACACATAAGAATGAGCTTATAATGGATGTTAGAAAGTCTCTTTAGCCCAGCGACAGCCCCAATCCTAGCCTAGCCCAAGCCCAAGCCCAAGCCCAAGCCTATTAATATTTAATGGAATTTGGTTGAAATTGCTTTTAATGTATGGCTCGTATATTTTGATATAAATATGGGGTTTATCATCTAAAAGTAGGTGATTCTTTGATGTATTCTTTTATATAAATTCTTTGAAGTTTTGGAAGACACTAAGGTGTCTTTGGTTTTGTGGGACAAAGACCTATCATAAGGTGCTAGCACATCCATCCCATTCATTAGTCGTTCGTGTGGATACCTTTAGAGGGCGTTTACACATTGCATCGTCTTTGCTCGTTGTTGTTGGTTCGTTTCCAAAAGGAGTTCTGTTTGTGTTTCAGCGTGTGTGTTATCAAGCAAATCTGCACTAGTCGAAAAGTTCGGTCTCTGAAGTGAATCTGGTTCCTTGATTCATTGATTAGTTTCATCAAGCGCTTGGATCTGATGCGGTTCGACGTTAAATATTTTATTTATTGCGTTTCTTATCATTTGGATTCGATAGTGGTATCCGAGCTACTAACATTGATGAAACTAATTTTTATATGTGATATAACGTGATCTGTTTAGTGTATTTGTTTTTCCATATGTGATATGCCATGATCCATTAGTTTATTCGTTTTATAATTAGTATAATCTGAGTCATGCTTTTTTTCTTTTTCTGTATGAAGTCTGTAACATCATATCATAATTTGAAAAATGATTTGGTTTAGCTAATAGGAATAAGATTTATTGATGATCTGTAATCAAATTACGAGTTCGTAATTCTTGTGTTCTGTCGATTAGGGCATTCTGGTCTTATTAATTAGTAAATTGTTACATATTAAGTATGAACACTCTGAGGATACTTGAGTAATCAATAAGACTATTACATATTAAGTATGATTGTTACAAATTCTTATTAATTAGTACGATTGTTACACATTAATATTAGACATTAAAGATGGTACATTCACAGTTATTCTTAATGAGTAGGGCCCATTACACATTAATGGTAGACGTATTAAGAATGGACTATTCTGATTATTCTTAATCATTAAATTTGTTACACATTAATGTTAGACATTAAGACCAATTCATGATTATTACACATTAAGTAAGTTGTTCCAAATTAATGATGGGTATTAGATTAAGAGTAATCAACATTGGTGAATAGCCAGAATTATTAGTGTGATTAATGATTAGGAGAAATTCGGTAACTCGCTCGTCTTGTAGTAAATTTGTTTATGTGACTAACGCTGCAATTGAAAGACCATATTCATAATTTGATTATGTGCTTAATGTGGTTATATTCAATTTGCATGGAGCATGTCATGGCCCTTAGTTCAATGTGTTTGGCAGGTATTAATTATGGGTTTGTAATTTTTTAAATACGACCTGTGTGTCTTTAATT
The DNA here is from genome assembly GCA_016808115.1 of Tetrastigma voinierianum. Classification (NCBI taxonomy): domain Eukaryota; kingdom Viridiplantae; phylum Streptophyta; class Magnoliopsida; order Vitales; family Vitaceae; genus Tetrastigma; species Tetrastigma voinierianum. The sequence continues at coordinate 5,482,492 of JAEQBH010000173.1, read as the reverse complement.
TTTACTGACACAACATGTATGTCTCTTTTTCATTATATTAGCATACGGCCTGCGTGTCATTGTTTTTATTGACACAACATGTGTCTCTTTTTATTATTTTAGCATAAAATAACATACAATTATTACTTGCTTGTAATGAAGAAGAATGAAGAATGGAGGCCCGTTAGTTCTTGGAGACAAGCCTATAAAGCTGAGGTATTGGTAAAAGGTAATCCTAGATCTCCATATTGGCTTATGGAGATCACCTTAGGAAATGGGCCACGACATGTCACGTTTACATTTATGCTTATTAATATGCTTGTATGTGATGCATGTATATGTTTATAAAGTTTGCCTAACAACTTGATAATTTCATCACATAAAATATTAAGTTAACACTTGTCAATACTTCGATCATCTTAATATAGTTTCTGCCAAAGCAGGGTGTATTGGGCCATCTTAGGTAGACATTATGGATAATGGTGATATCTGTGTTAATTAAAGAGTTATTAATTTTAGTGGGAGTATTAAAGACTTCATTTATTAAAAGCTTTGCATATTTTTGTATGTAAACTAATGGCATCAAACGACACATCAACATTTACTCTGCCGTCACGTCGCGAAAAGAAAACTTCACTCGATTGGTCTCGAGGGTGAGGATTGTCTTAAACAAAGAGAGGAGGAAGATGTATATTTCTGTGGCGGAAATCCTAATGAAATCGCTAACAATGCCCCTGAGCGAGATCTTTATAGTAACCATTTTGAATGACTCTGTGGATGTAACACATCTTATGCACAACCGACTCACGAGCTTCATAAGCAATTTGAGATAGGCATTTATGATGGTGCATCTCAAGGGGAATGTTCGAGCAAGCACGTCGAAAAGGTTTACAACCACAAAGCATTGAATGCGTGCAGATGACTCGGCACTTCGAGTAAGTGCACATGTGCTAAAGATGAAGGTCTGGTGATCAAACCGATAGCTTGGTGCTCTATTAGTCATGAGTTGGCTACTAATCTGATTCTAGGTTCATTACCTGAATCTTATGATCAATTTATTATGAACTACAATATACCTTTATGGCAAATCTATTGCTAGTTACATGGAGATGTTAAGGAGAAAATGTTGAGGGACGAACATTTAAAGACAAATCCGGTGCTTATGGTTCGAAGGGAAGGCATGAAAAGAAAGGGAAGGAAAAGTCAATAAGGCCAAGAAGGCAAGGACGGTCAAGCCCACAAGGCGAAAGCCAAAGCCACCCAGGAGGGAGTTTAGCCTATTACGTAATGAACAAGGTCATTGGAAGAGGAATTGTAAACTCTGCCAGAGAGATCGAAGAAAAGAAAATACTTGAGGCTACCACTTCAAGTATTTATGTTATAGAAGTCAATCTGTCTATACCTTCATGGGTATTAGATCTTTTGGATGTGGATCTCACATTTGTGTAAATGTCGAGGAACTGCTGACGATAGATCATTAATTAAAAGCAGTGGACCGTGGGGATTGGGCGAAGTTCTTGCATTATTTGTAGGAGTTTATGATTTGACTTTGCCTAGTGGACTTGTTTCCAAATTAAAAAATTGTTATTATGTGCCCTCTTGTGGCGAAACATTTATTTCGGTTCTTGTTTAGATGTGGATTTCACTTTATTATTAAGAATAATATTTTCTCCGTATAATGCCGAGACATTTTTATGGGAATGCTTGTTTATCTAATGGTCTCTACGTTCTAAACTTGGAACAAGCGAAGCCCATCATAACATCGATACTAAGAGATTCAAGTCCAATGACTTGAATCCAACCTACCCAGCATTATCGTTTAGGCCATGTATCCAATGAGAAGCATCTTGAAGCTCCATGAGGTAAAATTGTATCCATTGGCTTAGAGTCATTTGAAACATGTGAATCTTGTTTACTAGGCAAAAATGACGAGGCTCCTTTCTTCGAACCGTTAGGAGGAACAGTGACTTATTGGGCCTTCTCAATTGCTAGAGGAGGTTATCAGTACTTCATTACTTTTACCGATGACTATAGTAGATATGGTTACATCTACTTAATGAGGCATAAGTCTAAATCATTTGAAAAGTTCAAATTATTCAAGAATGAAGTACAAAATCAGCTTCGAAAGAATATCAAAACACTTTGATACGATCAAAATTGGTGAATATTTAAGCGAAATTTCGATGATCATCTTAAGTTGTGGGATAGTCTCATAACTTACTCCGCTAGAACACCACAATGGAATGGTGTATACGAAAATCGAACTTTTATTAGATATGGTTCGATCATGATGAAGTCGGAAACCGGATCTTCGATATCATACGGAGATATGCATTTGAGACTGCTGCGTTCTTATTAAATAGAATTCCATCGAAAGCGGTTGAGAAAACACCATATGAGTTGTGGCCAGGAAAGCGCCCTGGTTTGTCTTTTCTCAAGATTTGGGGTTGTGAATCTTATGTAAAGCGTCAGGCTTCTGATAAGCTAGCATCTAAATTTGATAAGTGCTTATTTGTGGGGTATCCCGAAAAGTAAAGGAATTTTCTTTTACATCAATAAAATTAAAGTGTTTGTTGCTTTCGTAATGGAGTCTTTTGGAAAGAGTTCGTTTCCCGAAAGAGTCGTGAAGATAAGACATCTCTTGAAGAAGTTCGAAATCATAAGTTGCCATAGGGCCTTCCGCCGTCTAAACTCCACAGCCGATTGTTGAGTGAACATCTTCACTAAATCATGAGATCAAATGGATATCAACATCAAAGTGTGGTTCGTGCCTTTGCAAACCATCAGCTGTGGGTCAGATCCTGATCCTATGCAGACAATGATGAGCGGATACGAAAAATGGCTAAGCCATGAAGTGCGAGATTGTAATCAATGTGCGATAACCGGGTTTGGAATTTGGATTTGATCCACGAGGTGCTAGGTCATTAGTTGTAAATAGGTTCATAAGATCAAACGCGTGTGACCTTGAGTCTCGACTTGTTGCAAAAGGTTTCAAACAAACTCATGGTATTGACTATGATGAGACCTTTTCACCTATCGTTATGCTAAAGTCTATTAGGATTCTTCTTGCTATCGTTGCGTACTATGATTATGAGATTTGGAAAATGGATGTCAAAACAGCATTTCTTAATGGAAACTTTACTCGGATGTAATGCATGACCTGACTGAGGTTTTGATCTAAGTATCCTAATAGAGATTGTGTAAGCTTCAAAGATCCATTTATGGATTAAAGCGAACTCATAATTTGGAATCTTCGTTTTTGATGAGGCTATTAAAGAAGAGTTTGGCTTTTATGAAAAATGAAGATGAGCCTTATTATCTAAGAAGGTTAGTGGGAGTCTGAATTGTCTTCTTAGTGTTGTATGTGGACAACATCTTACTCATTAAAATGACATCCCTACTAGTAGAGTGTCAAGTGTTGGTTGGGGAAATGTTTTCAAAGAAAGGAGCTTAGGCGAGCGCTACATCGACATAAGATTTATAGAGATAGTCTCAACGGTTACTCGGCTTTGAGTCAAAGTGGGTGTAGACAAAGTGCTAAGGGTTTAGCATCTGAGTTCTCAGCCGATGTCTTATGGAATTAATCATAGTAAGTCTCAATGTCCAACCACGAAGGACGAGAGAGAGCACATGGATAAAATCCCATATGCTTCGGCTATTAGTTCTATCATGTATGCCATGCTTTGCACGACGATGTCTCTAAGCATGACAAGTAGATTCGATCGAGATCAGTGAATGTCAGCTAGCGATGTCGCGTACTTGAGAAGAACAAAGGATATTTTGATCTATGGTGGTGAGAAAGTAGAAATTAGTTATAATTGGTTATCTGATCTTTGGTTTTTCAGTCTAACAGATGACTTTGGGTGCGTCTGGTTTTGTGTTTTGTTTGAATGGAGGTGCTGTGGGCTAGAGAAGTTCAAGCGAGACAAGTGTGAACTCACTATAAATTTGAGTACATAGCTACCTCGGATAAATAAGGCAATTTGGATCAAAATTTTGTTTTTTAGGCTGGGTGTTGTTCTAGCATTACAAGCCGGTGGGCGTCTATTGTGACAATAATGGGGCTGTGCTCAGAAGCGAGCCCGGATCACATCGTGATCGAACACATACTTTCGGCGTTTCCACCTCATTCGTGAGATCATTGAGAGAGAGATGTTAGGATGGGTTCATCTTGGTAGTTGTGATGATCTTTAACCTCAAACCTCTTGCGATGAAGCATGATAATTGTCTTGGGTGGTGACATTGGTTTATCTGGTGAAACAGAGGCTGATTGGAGATTGTTAGTGATATGCTTTCCTTGATGGCATATACATTGTCATTATATGTTTATATACATAGAGGCATTTATCATTTTATCTTGTTATTTAAATTGTGGTTTAACTTGATAAAATCAGATCCTTGAATAGTTGGCTCACCTTTATGTCATCAAGTATGTGACCGATAGTAAAACCTTAAGGCACTTGGAGCACTATTCAAATAGTCCATGGTCGATCATTATTGTGGGGAATAATAATGAAGTAAGACTCTATAACACGAGAAAATTCACGTTTTCTTTGGTCATAGACATAAGATGTTGCACAGAACATAAATACATGTTAAGTTCATGTTATTGGTGACCTTATGAAATACTACATGGATTATGTCGCCAGTGGTCATTGCATTAGTGTTAGTCCTTCGGCACGAATTCACCATGGATTCCTACGCGAGGAACTTCGTGTCTTGGCGTGGCTCAGTGGCGTCTTCTTGAGGATGGTAATACAGGCTATGGTTAGGCATGCAGTAAATCATGTGGAGGAATGTGAGTGATAGTGAAGGAATTTGTCCCTCTCTTAATTAAGTGAGATGTCTATTGGCCTCTTAATTAGTGAGACTGAGAAATGCATGGTCGTGCTCGAATGAGATTGATAGGAGTTATCAATGTCATTTGTTTAGTCAGTCTACTTGAGAATTAAGAAATGATTAAGTTGTATAAAGATGACTTCATCCATGCTTTATTGTATGGGAATATCGTGTAATGAAAGGACTAATATCATACTATAGTAAGGTTTTCTAATCCTTCAATTCAGCAGTTTTGGTGGTTATAAGTAATGTACGAGAGACGATTATAACTTGTAGGCTTAGAATATGATTTGGAGCCTTGACATTGAGTGAACTATAGGGTCACACATGAAAATATTCTGTGGGATGTTAGAAAGGCTCTCTCTTTTGTGTGATTAGAAACTGACCTAAGCCCAGTGAGTCTAAAAACTGATTTTTAATCCATTTTCGAGTTTATTACAAGTTAATTGTTGATTCATATCTGAAGTGAGTAATTTGCTCGAAATTTAATTTTGCGAGAAAAATACAGCGAAGCGAGATTGACAAGCGGCCATTTCTGGCAGAAAGGAGTGCGTAAGCTAGAAAGAAAGTCGTGACAGGGGGCTCTTTTGTTCGGGTTATTTCCAGTCCACTGACATCACGAGACCCGATTAATGAGGTTGCGACCCGAAGCGTGGTTGAGACGAAGCTATTCCAAGCGAGAAGCTAAGGTTTATAGCATGACCAGGGTGGCGATTGATGAAGCCACAGGATGAGGTCTGAGAAAATTTGAGGTTTGCAACCCGGTTCTTAAATGAAGGACTCGAGGTGGTGGCGACATCATCGCGAGGTCATGACATGGGCGAATAGGGAGTCACAACAAAAGAGATTTGGTTACCTTCTGAGAGATGGAGAAGCGAAATGGTCGCGACATCATCTTGAGATCAGCGATAGGAAACTGAAGCTAAGCGGCGAAGTCGATTAGGAAATCGGGTTGCGACCACGCGATGAGGATCCCAGGAGGGTCGCGTGTCAAGGTCACGACCTAAGGAAACACTGACATACAAAGCCATGTAAGTGACCTAATATTTAGGTCGTGATGTGGCTTTCCTGCAAATCTTTACGAAACCACCTGACCACTTAGTGGTCGAGAACACGAGGAATCGGACCGATCATTGAGATCGTGACACAGATACTCTGAGCATCAACATCGGGTTGCGATTATGTTAAAACATTGGATTACTGACGAAAGACGACTTAAGGTAGCGACATCAAATTGAGGTCCACGTCTGTTTTAATGATAAATTTTATCAGCGATCCGCGACTGTAATATTGAGGTCGCGACATATATTCCAACGTTTGAATCAAGCGAAAAAGAACTAAAGTGCGACCTAAAATTGAAGTCGTGACTCGAAATTTCAACAAAAGGGAGCAGCCCAGCGAGGTTGCGACATGAAGCTAAGGTAGACATGATTCTTAGGGAAACGGCGAGGCGAGGTCACGACCCGAAATTGAGGGTCGCGACCACTGAGTCGACAAAGGCTGCCCAGCGAACAAGGTCGCAACTAAAGAAAACTTGGTCGGCGAGTAGCGAGATAAAGAGAACCGAACATGGGTTCGAGTGTGACATGAAGTGATGATTTGGGCTTTTCTTTTGAGAATTCCACTTGGAGTTTTTTTTGGGGACTCGGCCCAATTTCTTTTGACAGTTATAAATAGATAGTGTTAGAATAGTAAAGTAGCTTCCGTCTTCACTACCTAGAAAAAGGGGAAATGAGAGGAACTCAGTGTATAGTTTAGAGTAGAATTTTATTTTTTTTATTTTTATTTTTAGTAAATTCTTTTAAGATATATTGTCTTGAGAAATGATTGTAGATGGATTTTATTTGCATTATTTTCTTCTTAAAATTCTTTGCCTCGAAATTTATGAAATCTGATAATTTAGATTCATTTCTTCTCGGTTTCATTGCGATTACGAGTGGATGTATGTGAATTGGGTTGTCCATTTCTTAATGTGATCGATGGTGGAGCCTTTGACTCTTGGATTTGATATCCATTTAGATTCGGGTCTTTTGCAAAAATGCGGAGAAAGTTATTTGGGTTGGGTTTACTTGGTGTCGTTTTGAATCGATAAGTTCCCGATGGTAGTCTGGAATACCGGTTGGGGTGTATCTATCTCGGTTCGGGATGACCTGCGTGACACAGAGATGGAGATTCCTGAGAGCTGAGAGCATTCCCTTATGGGTTATGTTAGACTACCATTGATGAAATGCTGAGCTCTGAAAGTTCATTTTGATAAATCCCCGTTCGCTCGTAATTTAAAAGTTAGAGGAGCATTTAACAATATAAATAATCGGAGAGTTCACCTTAATCTAAAGGAAGTTCAGGCCACATGTTGGCGAGATCTAATCAAAGGGAAAGGGCAGACGATAGATGCGAAGGGCGAGCCACCAATTAAGTAGTGAACTTTCAAAAATCCCGAGAAAGAAAGCGAAAAGTGTGATATCGAGAAATGGGTGTGAAGTATTGAGAAAAGAAAAATACCTAGATCTTGCAGAAGCGAGAGAAATGCAAATGGCGGATTCGATCTTAACCGAGAGAAGCAGAGCTTCTAACTAGTGAATGTGGAAATCGGCTATGACATTTAAGCAAACTTGGACAAATCCAGATCCATCAATACAATAGAGCAATGTACTCTCGTGTAGGAATTGATTGTTTCATTGAAATTCACTGATAGTTTTTCGATTCTCACAGGAAACAGATTAGGTCCAGTAATTTGTTCTTTACGTTTTTTGGTTGTTTTGATGTTATTGCAGTTTCTATTTTTAGTTAATAGTCTAGGATCTATTATTTGTTTAGATAAACTTTCACTATCAATCTTTTTAGTCCAAATAGCATAGAACTTCAGTAGTTGGGGTAATTGATTTCTAATTCTTGTCAATCTTTATGGGAATGATACCTGGACTTACATTCAGATTTTACTATTTGTATGACCTGTGCACTTGCAGTGTCATAGGCCCAAACAGTTAAAATCTAAAAATCAAGTAGTATTTAATTAAGCAAATTTATCCGAAGTGACATGGGTGCAAGAGAATTGTAAGGTTCTTGTAACTATGTGAATTTGAGGGGTTTTTGGTCTATATAGAAAAAGGAAAACACAAGCCCAAGCCCATTAATAGTTAATGGAATTTGGTTTAAATTCATTTTAATAAAAGGGTTTGGGAGGCTTGATATAAATATGGGGTTTATCATCTAAAAGTAGGTGGTTCTTTTAAAAGTGGTGTTTTTTAGAGAGAGTCTTTTAGAGTTTTGGAAGACACTAAGGTGTCTTTGGTTTTGTGGAGACCAGACCTATCATGGAGTGCTAGCACATCCATCCCATCCATTAGCTTGGATTAGTGTGGATACCTTTAGAGAGGCGTTTGCATTTGCATCATCTTGGCTCGTTGTTGGATCGTTTCGAAGGAGTTGTTTGTGTTTCGGCGTGTGTGTGTGATCGAAACAAATCACTGGTCGAAGGATTCGATCTACGAGAGTGGGTTGGATTTCCTTGATTCATTGTTTAGTTTCATCAAACCACTTGGATCCTTATGCAGTTCAGCGTTAAATTTTTTTATTTCCATTGCGTTTTCTTAACCCTAGATTCCAACAAATCTCACAGTGCTTAGGTTGCCTCCCAAGAAGTGCTATGTTTAACAACATTAGCTTGACAATCCTGTAACATAGAGAACCAAGACCGGAAACAATAATAGAACCGGTTGGGGATTTGACTTTGTCGCGGTTATCTTCTCTCTGTTGTGCCTAGAGCGGTGTCATATTTCTCAATAGGGAATGCTCCTCCAAAGTACGATTTCAACCTTTGAGCGATTAACTGAATATCGGCTTTCTCTGGATCTTAGTATCTCGGCTTCCTCCATAAGGGAATACTTGCGCTGCTGAAAGGGCACGACCATTTTGACTTTAATAGCCAGAGGAAAAGATTGCGTGAGAGTTGAGCAAGTAAGACTGACGTGCAAATTCTCTTTCCATAATATGTTTGTCATGCCACGCTTTTGTCTTTTCCTTATAGATCCAAGTATTTTCATAAGCTTCATTGCGAAACTCATCTAATTCATTAAGAAATACAATGATAAGCTTTTCGCGCTAATTTACATTTGTCCATGTTCGGCGCTGTCGCTAATATCCTTTATGTTCGGTCCCACCTACAAGTGGCATGCTTTTCCGTAGACTAGTCGAAATGGGGACATGCCTAGAGGGGTCTTAAAGGTTGTCCTGTATGCCCAAAGTGCATCATCAATCTTCTTTGACCAGTCTTTTCTTGAGTTATTGACCTTTTTTTATAGAATGGACTTAATTTCACGATTTGACACCTCGGCCTGTCCATTCGCCTGCAAATGATATGTGAGTGAAGTTCGGTTGTCTCACACCATATTTCTGCAGGACTTTGTCAACCAGCTTATTGCATAAATGAGTACCACCATCTGTGATCAATGCTCGTGGATTGCCGAATCGAGTGAATATGTGGCTGCGAAGAAACTTGACTACTACAATGGCATCATTGGTGCGTGTCAGTATTGCCTCTACCTATTTTGAGACGTGAGTCATATCCGGAGGGATATAAATGTGGCCCGAGATGAAGAGGGGGAAGGTCCCATGAAGTCCATTCCCCATAGTCGAACAACTCGACTTTCGAGTGCGCAGGTTCATAGGGGTTCATCCCGTTTGGAAATGCTGCCCATCCTTTGGCACTTATCACAGTTGGCTACAAAATGAGCATCCTTGAATAAGGTAAGCCAGCTAAAAGCAATTTGGGCTGCCTTTCTTTGTTGTTCTACGGCCTTGAAATGCCCCACATATTAAGAGTAAGGCAACGACAGGATATACCCATTTCTTCTTTGTTAAGCATCTCCTTATCACTTATTCGACACAATGTTTGTATAGATAGGCTCCTCCCAATGGTAGATTAGCTAAGCTGACACAAAGAACCTCTTTACATTTGGTAGCCAAACTCCGGAGGAATCACTTTGGCCACTAAGTAGTTCACATAGTCGGCAAACCATGGAACTGGCTGAATGTCTTTAATTGCCAAGAGCTGCTCATCTTAGAAATTATCATTAATCTGCACTTCGTCTCTCGGCCCCTCTAATCATGACAAATGGTCCATGACTAAGTTCTATGTTCCCTTCTTATCTTTTATCTCTAGAATTCGAACTCTTACTTGATAAGTGGCCCTTCATTAGTCTCGAATTGCATCATTTTTGTCATTAGGTACTTAATAGTGAGTGGTCGTGTGCACTATCACCTTATTGCCAATCAAGTAAGGCTAAATTTGTATCAGCGAAACAATGGCCCGATAGCTCTTTTTCCGTGGTGGCATAATTCAGTTGAGTATCATTCAAAGTTCGGCTAGCATAGTGGATGACCTGAAATATCCTTTCCCTTATTTGCCCCAGCACTGCTCCGATAGCATAATCACTGGCATCGCACATTAGCTCGAACGGAAGGTCCCAATCTGGTGCACTACAACTGGGAGGTACGTGCACAGTTATCTGTTTACAAATTGAAAAGGCTTGCACGGGCATTGTTCATGAAAATAGTGGTGTCTCTAGGCTAACGGTGGATAAACGGTTTTGCGTCTGAGAGAAATCTTTAATGAGCCGCGATCGAACCACTGCGTGTCCTAGGCTTATGCCCTTCAACGGTGATGGTGGGAGGTGAGAATTTCTCCTTGCCTCAGTTTAGCTCGGTCGACCTCATTCCTCTTCTTGCAATCCAGGTGGTCGAGTCACGATGCCCTCTTATACCATAAGTGGCACTTTTCCCGATTCAACCTGAGATTGGTTTCTTCTTTTCTAACAAGAGCCCAGCTCTCAAGTTTTCTAGAAAATCATCAAAGGAACTTCCATGATACTAAAGTCATCCATGAATACCTCAGTTGTCTTTTCAACCGTAATGCGAAAATATGGCCATCATACAGCGAAATGTGCACGGTGCGTTACGAAAATGCCCGAATGGCGTGGCAGATACAAGCGTACCATACGGGCACATGAATGTCTTATCTTGGTCTTCAAAGGGCTATGAGCGATCTGATTGTACAGAATATCCACATCGAAAAGCGGTAGTATTCATGCCACACTAGTCTATCCGACATCGATCCGAGCGGTAGGGAAAGTGGTTTCAGGTAGCCTTATTCGGTTCAGGTGAGTCGTACAAATCCTCCATCCCTATGAGAGCATTGCGGAAGGTAACAAGGTATTATGTTTGTTTTGATCCTTTGTTGTCCCTCATTTCTTCAGGTACTCCTATCTTTGGACTTACCCAATCTTATTAGAATGAGGATATATAACCCCCACATCCATCCACTTTAGTACTTCCTTAAGGATAACCTCTTTCATAGTTGGATTCAGTCTCCTCTTGTGCTTCCAATGGCTTATGATATCTTCTAATAAGGTCGATGCATGCACACTTAGAGGCGGATCCTCCTTTGAGTGGCTAGAGACCAACCAATTGCATTCTTGTGATCTCTAAGCACTCTCAATAGCTTATCCTCTTCGATGCTTTTATAAAGACGAGATAATTCTTGGTAGGGTGCGAGCCTCCCAAGATAAGCATACAACCAAATGGCAAGGTAATGGCTTTGCTCACATCTTGGGTGGTTGTTGAAAGAAGGTAGTGGCATCTAAGTGTTTTCACTGAGGTTCCTTAGTATTTCCTTCCATTAGGTTCGAAGGGTTCATCAGTTCACATACTTTCGGCGCCTCTTCACTCGGTTCTACGAATCACTATGTACCGGGCTAGCCTCGAAGGGGTCGGTGGGACCACTTTGGCTGAACACCTATAACCTCAACTTGATCCTCACTAAAAGCATGCATCGCTCTCTATTGGGTGTCTCATGGATTTGAATACATTGAAGGTGACCTCATCATCTTGTACTCTCAATTTCAATTCTCCCTTCTACACATCAATCAATGCCCTGCCAGACGCTAGAAATGGCCTACCCAGTATGATAGGTATTTCTTTATCTTCTTCCATATCGAGCGATGAAGTGCGCTATAAATATGAACGTCACTTTGACGGGCATATCCTCCTCCCGGCCTAGGGTGTTTCGGTGACATATCATAGCGGAGTGTATTTGTGATTAAGTGACTTCCCCTAATCTGATCGTCACGAATAGATAAGCGGCATGAGGTTAATACTTGCTCCCAGGATCACACGAGATATTCTCAAGATGGAATTTCCAATTGTACGATATAGTAGGTAGAGTGCTTTTCGGCTTTTATGGCAGTTTTTGTTGTAGGACGACACTACACTCCTCAGTGAGGTTTATTATCTCAAAGTCTAAAATCTTCTTTTGTTGGAAAGTATCTCTTTCATGAACTTCACATAGGTGGGCATCTGCTCTAATGCATTGGCAAACAGAATGTTTATGTGGAGTTTCTTGAACACTAAGAAATTTGGTGGATTGTATCAATTTCCTCTTTTGATAGTTAAAGTGCGGGATTGGGATGGTAAGGCTCGGTCATGTTTGAGTCGACCCATAGCCTTTATTTCTTCTTCATCAACTTTTACGTGTTTGTTCCCCTATACATGTGATCACGGCTAGGCTAGATTACTTCTTGTCTACACCTCCCCTATCATGGTGGCTGCCATGGTAACAGGTTATTTCCACTCCTCGTGTATTGACTTTTACATTGTTACCTTCTGCTTTCGGGTTCACCTCGGAATTATTCGATGTGCTCCCCTTTGCCTCTCGAATCAACAAATTGGTCATTAGACCACACCTCGTTCTCAATTATCTTTGCGATTGTTCCAATTAGGTGGTGCAGCTTCTCGTATGCTGTCCTCATTTCATAAAGGTGGTATGCGAGGTGAGCAATTGTGCAAGTGCTTGCTCCAAGTCTACTTTTTTCTCAGGGGTTGGTTCATTCACTCATGGTGGTGGCATGTTGCTCTGACTATTCCTCCAACCATAATTCTAATGGTTCTGATTACCTTTGTTACCTCTCCATCCTTGACCTGCATTCTGACTCTGATTCTGGTATCTGTTCTGATATGCATTGCCCCCATACTGCCCTTGATGTGGTTGATTCTACTGATTCACATATTGAGCTGCTTTCTTGTCATGCATACGGCCCGGCCTCCCGCGTCTCGGTGTTGTCCCGCCAGATTCACAAATTTCCCACAGATTACTCTGAATAGCATTTATTGTACCTTGTTGCTTCTATAGTTGTTTAGTTAACTGGGCGACATGATTTACTAGGTTACTAAGAATCTACGTATGCTTCCTACCGAGGGTTTCTTTCTTTAGGTGTCGACCTGTCTCAGCCACCGACAGTGTTAATAGCTATATCTTCCAAGATCTCATAGGCCTAATCCGTGGTTTTCTTCATTAGAGCACCTTCGTCGGCATCAATGATCGCCCTGTACCAGTCGCTGTAATATCAGAGAACGATGCACCGCATCCACTTAGTCAACTCGTGATGTGGGCACCTCCTCAATAGTTTATGAAATCTCTCCCAAGCCCTCGCCAGGTTCTCCCCCCAAATTGCCTGCAATGTATTAATTTCGCACCAATCGAGCTATTCAGGGTGGGAAAATTTCGTTAGAAATTCTCAGACTAAGTCGTTCCAATGAGGTGATGCAGTTCAGAGGTCATTGTCAACCGGAAGTTTAACATCACTAAGTGATAATGGAAGAGCCAGCCGAGAGCTTCTTCGACACTCCCATTATATTCGACCGTGGTCACAGACTTCCACAAAGCCGGTCAAATGTGCATTCGATTCTCAATAGGGTAGCCCATGGAATTGTATATTATGGAGCACTTGTAATGTCACTCCTTTTTCAACTCAAAGTTGTTCACAGATTGGTGGTCGACGTGATACCGACCGGATAAACTATAGGTAAAAGCAAACTCCTTAAGTAGCATAAGTGCGGATTACCGTGACGTATCAAGGTCAGGCGTGGATTTCCCATAGTTCCTCATTCCATTATGGCTCCAGCTGCGGGTTCATCCCTCATCATGAATATGTCAAGCACCCCACCCCATTCGACATGAAAGGCAGACTATATACTGGGACTCTTTAATTGTTTTTTTTTTTTTTTTTTGCACATTAGTCCTCCTGAGTCCCATTTACATATACAAAACTCAGCACTTTACATTTACAAATTGTAGCGGCGGAACCTACATGTAGTGAACTCCTGCTAGTGTGCCGGCTCAAAGAAGATGCATAAGCTTTGACTCGCACTACACAGATTAAAACCCGTGCTAAGCTTTACGTTTAATGGGAAACATATGACTTATACAGAAACACATGCACTGTTACTCATTTATAGGGAGCATATAACAATAATAGATATGCAGTAATATATATCAGAATTTTTAATCAATTCATACATCAGCTTATACACATATTCGTACTTATAGCAAATGTATACTTGTTCAAGTCTCTCACAAAACACATATTTGTATCAGACGACGTATACATTCATTCCCAAAGGACATATATATCTGACTTATACTTACTTGTCTTACTGGGATCCCGTAATTTGTATATCTGATCTTATATTTGTATTACTGAGTTTATTCTTGTATTTGGATCTTATACTTGTATTACTTTAACTTATTCCTTGTATTTCGTGATCTTATACTTGTATTACGTGAAGATATACTTGTCTTAATGAACTTATATTTGTATTAATGAGTTTATTCCTTGTATTTGATCTTATACTCAGACACGGAGCATATACTTGTCTTACGGATCTTATACTTGTATTACGGAGATTACTCTTGTATTTTGGATCTTATACTTGTATTACGAAACTTATTCTTATGCGAAGGTACCCGTAGGTACTATAAGTCGGAACATATCAAAATCATATCAAATACATACAAGGTCAGATCAGGCTTATACAGATACGGACATTAGCCCGTAATAGGTACAGATCACATCAAATACATATACCGAGTTCATACAGATTCAAAACATATCCAAAACAAATGGATTTATAGGTTTATATCAGAATCATATTCAGACTTTTACATATTCATGTCAAGGTATCTGATTCGTCTCCTTTTTACATGTTTCATGACTTTGTTATACAAATCAGAACGTATGGTACCCAAGGGCACATAGTACGGTACAGAAATATGCTAAGCATACTGGGTCTTATTCATGTACTTTTTATATAGGTGTATTCCTCAACATCTACACACTACATATCTATGTCGCCACTAAACCAGAACCATGAATGAGATGATTGGCGCATACCAGAACTGTCCGGTCCGTACAAGATTAAATTGATACGCGGTTCGCCCACGCAACAAAGTGTCGTACTCACTCAGCGTGAGTGCCGCACCGACGTAAATACGTCCGCCCACATACCGGCGGTCGTGAAGATTTCAGCGTGAGTGCCGGGCACCGGACGTAACGTGCTCGCCACGCAATGTATGTCATAGCAAAGAGCGTGGAGTGCCAGCACCGATCGTAACGCGGCCCGCCCACGTAATGTGGCGTGTCGTAGCACCAGCAAGAGTGCCAAGCATCGAATAACGCGGTCCGCCCATGTAATAAGCGTCGAGCACCAGCGTGGAGTGTCGGCACCAATCGTAACGCATGCCAAATTACCGTGTATGTCGTGAACACCAGCGTGAGTGTCGGCATCGTAACGCGTTACCTAATGCAATAAGTGCGTCGTGAGCACCAGCGTGAGGTGCCAGCACCGACGTAACGCGCGCCGCCACGTATCGTGGCGTCGTGAAGACTAGCAGAGTGCGTCGGCGACCGATCGTAACGCCCACTCATTCATTCTTCGGTCTTAGGTAGTCATACTATCATATGTCTTAAGAACTTGTAACCTATCTTAATCACATTCTGTCTTCATATCATTTATGTAGATCTGCTAGGTCTTTATCTATTCATAGCCTTTCTTTAATCAAGCATACTTGTTCATTCATCATACTCATATCATTTGTTATCTTTCGTTATATGTGATAATAATCATATATAATCTATTTTTATTCAGATAAAATAATTAGGCATTCTCTAACTACATTATGTGTTCATGATATATTGCCTTTCGTGTTCATGTTCATGTTTCATTGGCTTTCATATTTTTATATCATATTCATGTTTCATGAACACATCTATACATATCAGATTTCTATATTTTTCCCCCCGCTTTCATGCCTGTTACATATGGAATTTCATATACTTGTACAGTATGGCACCTATGTATTCACATATCATTCATGTATTCTTATTCCTCTATGAATCTAGTTTACTTAGAAATTGGAATCATTCCAATTGAATCATCCAAACTAAAGTTATGGCATTTTCATGCCAACTAGCCGGGCCACTCTCATTACACTAGGGGACAGTTTGAAATACTCATTTTTCAGGGGTCTTAACTCCATACCCACACTGGTTCTTGTATTCATTTAGCTAAGGTGCTAAGGGTTCTATCCAACTGAATCACCCAAATCGGGAGAATCGAAACTCAAGATATGTCCTAAAACAACCGGACTACTCTATGTTCAAAATTAACTGGGAATTGGCTCGAATATAAATTT
This sequence comes from Tetrastigma voinierianum, assembly GCA_016808115.1. Lineage (NCBI taxonomy): Eukaryota > Viridiplantae > Streptophyta > Magnoliopsida > Vitales > Vitaceae > Tetrastigma > Tetrastigma voinierianum. The sequence goes on along the minus strand of JAEQBH010000173.1, from coordinate 5,466,147 downwards.
CCACTTTGAGGAATTTCTCGTCACATAGAGTCATAATTTCAGCTGGGTACCCTATTTCAGGGCGATTTGTTTTCCTTGAAGTCTAATTTAACTAACCACTTGAATCACTTTTCTAAATCGGATAATAAACATCATGATACAAATACACACCGTCCAAATGGTAATATCAAAAGGTCTGGCATCACCCTTTCTCGCACTGCGACAATGACGTAACACTTATGGTACCAAAGAGCCACTGCTTGGTACCAGTACCACTCTGTTTGGTACCAGTACCACCCATTGAAAATGCCTAGAAATGGTGGTTTTTCTCCCATTTTTCCATATTTTTTCTACCCAAACCAACTCAATACTCAATACACATCAAAAACCACCATATTCAAGAATTTATAACCTCTATTCTACTAAATCATCTTTCAATACTCATCTTACTTCAAAAACCTTTCATGAATTACTCCCAAAACAACTCTAATATGGGTCATAACCCATATATAAACCAAACATAAGGATTAGTTAGGGTTTGTTCTAACCCAAACTCCATTACTTTGCAATCAAACCATGAATCCAACCTCAAATGGAGGATTCCATATTTTTCTTGTACCATTTAGGGTTTTACCAACCCTACTTTCAAGAAATCTAGAGTTGGGATGAAATCCTAACAAAACCCTAGGTTTGAAAACCAGAGAAATCCCTACCATGGTTCAACTATACATAATCCCATACAAAATTCATAATTTCCATACAAAAATCCAAAGATTCCATACCTTAAATCCATTTTCTTCTTCCTTATTCTTCTTCTTCTCTTCTCCTTCCCTTCTTCTTCTCTTCCCCACCGTTTTCTTTCTCCAAAATGAGACCAAATTTGGCTTTTTAAATCAAAGACTTCCTCAGCTACGTTCGTCTCAAAAAAACCCTTCTTGTTGTTTTCATTTATTTCTCACTTTTAGTCCTTAAGTTCTTCTCTTTTGCAACAAAGTTAGGCATATTTCTATTTTAACCCATAGCCTTCTTATTTTATGACTTATATGTCCCTTTGGCAAATTACATGTACCTTGTTTTATCCTACAAATTCCGGTTTCCTCAAGCTTTATTTCCTCGAAATTCATATTTAACTTTTATTAAACCCTAAACATGTCCAAAACTGCTAGGGTATATTTCGGGGTGTTACAGAATATGTCCTCGCATTGGATGTTGGTGATTTAGGGTCGAAGCTACGTGGTCTCTTTTACGTAATCGATACAAAGGTCCGTTTCCGGGCCCAAGATCAATGGAAGCAACCCGTGATTTTGTTCAGACATTCCTCGAAATCACAGGATAAGATCAAACCAAATCATAAAGTACGACGCAATAAAGAAGAACATATAATCCAGAATAAAAGTAAAAAGAAATGATCAAGAAGTGAGAAGAACTAAAGAAAGTAAAATTGATCCAAAGTACTCATCTATGGCACGATTGCCACATCAACATCAAACTTCCCGCAACGGCAAGCAAAACATGACAGTCAATGGTGAGTGTGTAAATTAATTGTGAAGTTAATAAACCCGTGCTCAAGTGCACGCTGGGCTGAGTCAGACGTAGTGTAGTGGTTAGTCGCGTCGCTCCTCAAAGAGAAGTGTGTTTACTCATCACTGATGACTTCGATAATATCTGGATTTAATCCTAAAGTGAATTATGACCAGATTATTAGAACAACAAAAACTTAGAATCAAGTGTGTCAATTATATCGATGATGAGAGAAACCTGGTGGTTTTATCACTTACCACTCTTAATGGATGTCAATTCAATTAAGGACTTATTGAAGCATTTATATGAGTTATGTTGGCTGTCGATCTTTCCTAAAAGATATTCTCTCTCGAGATATATTTGCATTATCTCGCTGGGATGTATCAGACCCGCTCAACCCTCGACCAAATGCCTAAATGTGCAAACCTACTACACTTGCAAATCGGAATATCTCTATTCTTCTCGACTACCCAAGCAAGTTGCTTTAACCATGTCCCTAGAAATTATCTTCTTCGATCTCAAATTCCCAGCTTTCTTAGCATGCCACTTCTGCTAATAGATTTTATACACATGTAATTAAACCTGCACTAAAGCAAACATATGGAACTCATATTAATAACCAAATAAGCCAAACCGAAAATCAATCCATCAACTGTGTTAGTTGGCAAAACCCTAGAGAAAAGAGTTATTTATCATAGTATCTTATTATAGATTGAAGAATTCGAATCATGAAGTAGGTCAAGGAAGAACTACGTAAAACTTCGTCTTCGCGACATCTTTCCCCAACTGCCTCTTACGATCTCTCTTCTACCTCTCAGATCTCCTTCCTTCTCTTTCCTCTCCTTCCCACCACACCCCCTTCTTCGAAATTACTCCCTTTTTATACCTCGAGCAACAGGCCCATCAATGGCTTAAAAAGCTAGGGTTTTTTTGAGTTCCCGTAATGGAAAGGGAACCCCGTCACGCGGGAAGGTGGTCACGGCAACCCGAGCCTATGATTTCAAGCTTTCTGGTCCACTTCAAGAAAGTGTTAGCCGCTGAGAAGGTGTCTTTGCAGCAAAGAAACCCAACCTTGTGATGCTTCCTTTTTTGTCATTTCTACGCTTCTATTTTTCTGTCTTTAGCCGCCTTTTACTCCTAATATCGCCATATTCGGCAAAGATAATCTAATATGAGGGATTAGCGTAATATTAATGAAAAAGGTTGTGAATCAAGCATTTTAGCTATAAAGAACACCAAGAATTTAACTGAAATGTACGCATGATTCATCCCGGTCAATCTTCAAAGGTGACTATGAATCGGGTCGGCCAACCATAGTAATCACCGCCGGTTTCAAATTTCAAAATTATCGGGTTCAACGGGAGGTCAGTTCTCACAGCTAAGTACTCCTTCTGAATAATAAAGCCTCCAAAATTCCCTCCTCCACACAGCCAGCCTTGAGGTCTCTCTGCTTCTTCTTCTCGATGGAATACCGCACCTTTCTCGATTTTCCATACTTATATTCAAGACTGCAGCTTTCCTCATTCTTCAAAGGTTCTTTCAACTTCATCTAAAGGCAAATAAATCTCCTGCTTCTATGCATTTAAAATCTTCCTCAAAGTAGAAACACACTGAGATCAAATGGAGTCAGTGATATCAAAAATTATATATCTATTTAGGCTTCCAAAAATATCAGTAGCTTATTTAGCCACTGCTATTAAAACTGTTTTTGCTAATTTTCTGAAATTTTTGTAAAACAAAGAAAAATGTCCAAATTAGCATTTCTCTTTTTTTTCATAATATTGATTTTTAAATTCCTTTTATCCCCGAAAACGACGCCAAAAACTTGTTGACCAAAATATGTATAGACCAAATTTCTGCCACTATTACCAAAGGACTATTACCCAATCCCCAAGAAGGCAATCTTTAAACTGTTTAATTCAATGAACTCAGATGCTCATAATAAAAATGGATTTGTCAACGAATTTATCAAGATTTAGTTCACGCTACGCTGCAAGCGCACAGTCGCATAAGCAATAAAGGAACCTATAAGTCCGGATATCGTTCCCACAGATATTGAAAAGAATTTAAAGTTCAACTACCCCAACTACTCAAGTTCCACACTATTTGAACTTCCATTTCATAAAATTTTTAGTAACCTTACTAAGAATTCCACTATCTGAATTTCTACATCTATAATAAAAGAAAATTTTAAAATCCTAAACCTAAACTCTACTGAATCAAATTATTGCAAGAAGTAGACACTAGATTTCATCACGTGAAATTATCACTCTCGCATCACACTCCAATTCAATTTATCGCGATCAACTAAATTGTCAAAGAGAAAGGAGAGATAGCTTGGATTTCTTCTTAACCATACATTTCATCGATTAGAGAGTCATATTCATTTCAAATATGTTTCTAATCGTAATTACTTGTAATTCGAATTTCTTTATAAGATCCGAAGTATTTTTCTTTCCAATACTTCATACCCATTTCTTATGATCAAGCAGATTCGCTTCCCAAGACAAAGCCACACGTTAGATTTCTACAAGATGAATGATGTCTCATCCTTGAGATCTTAAAGAGTTCTCCCTTTCGTTGATTAGATCTAAGCTAACACAAGATGAAGATCATTCCTCAAGACTAAGGAGAGATCTCTCTAATCGGTTAAATTGATAAATCACTCAATTAATTCTCAAACCATGAGTAAATTTGTGATTTATCTAAGTAATCTTTCAGAGTTCATTAGTTCTTCAATATTAGTCTAGCATAATTCCCAAGTAAACGTGATCCATGCTCAGGAATCTCCATCTCCAGGTCACCTCGTAGGCCTCTGGAAATCAGAGCCAGATAACGGTCCTTATATGGGTATTAGTTACTAATATTGGGAACAATTCACTACATGAACATCACCATTCAAATAATTTCAAGACTCTCAACCTAGGAAATTTCTTTCTAATGTGCAAAAAAGACCATAACTAACATCATATCTTTCCCAGTGGAAGTTGTGTTTCTCGAAAACTGAATCATAGTGAACACTGAAATACTGATCAGGAAATTTCCAATGTAATTGTAATCAACTGAAAGAAATGAATTCTAGCTTTTATCTAGATTTCATTAGATTCAAATAGTAATTGGAATTGATCTTCAACAATTTAGCTTAACTTCTAAACTTCTGAACAATTCAATCGCTTCTGTGTCCGTGAAACAAATTGAAATTCTACGCTAAATCTAACTCAGCCGAAGAAAAGAAAATATAATACAAAAGAGTCCTCAGCCTCCCTGCATGCCTGTTTTTCCAATCGACTGGACGCTCACTTTCCTCAAATTGCATCTATTTATAGAGCCTCATAAGTTTAGGCCCTAAATTCGAGGTTACATCAGGATCCCTCACCCCTAACTCAGATTGCGATTCTCGCTGTACAACTCAAGCGCTGCTGCGACAGAGTTTTAAATCTTTATCGCAGTCTCTCGCTGGGTAACATGCAAGAATCATTATGACTCGCCTTCCAGGTTCTTCTTGGAATCAACGCGATAAAGTTTCCTTGGTCGCGATAAAGATTCTTTCTTCGAAGATATTCATTATGTCGCGACAGAGTTTCCTCTATCACGATAGATCTTTCTTTGGTTCTTTAACAACTGGCCTTGTAAGGTCTGGCTGCTCTATCCGCTCTATGTCGCGGATATTCTTGGTGTGGTTACCGGAATAGTTGGCGTTACAAGATATCGGCAATTGTGTCGCCACGTTGTTTCGCGCAACCCTTTCCTTAAATTGCGTCATGACCTAGTTTTTATGTCACGACAACATGTTTGTTTGGTTCTAGTTGCAACAATGTTTCTTGTATTGTCAACATTTATGTCCCAACTAGGAAAGTCTATCACGATAGAGTCTTGTCACCACTTAACCTGATTTCTTGTTGCAGCTTCATTTTGATCCTGCGACATAGCCTCATGGTGTTGTCGATGCTTTCTGGCCGCAACCCGCTTAAGGTTTCGAGCAGGGACTTCTCAGACTACCATTCGGTGGTTACCGACCCGCTTTGTTATGTCCCCACATAGCCTCTTCCTTGTGTTGGAATCTTTGTCACGACATAGAAAAATTCTATCACGACCTTGTTTATCAGTGTTCATCTTATCTCTTTGTCGGGACCTTAAGATCCCTGTCACGACATAGAAACATCTCTTCAAATCTCGGCGATGTTGCAACATTGGGATTCCTCTTTTATCGCGACCTGTGCCGCTCACTAAGCAAGCATCACATGTCGCAACCTTGTTTATCTATCGCAACCAGAGTTTCTTCTTCCTTCAGCGTCACAACATACATCACCTTGTCACGACAAGTACTTCTTCTTTCAGTGTCACGACATACATTACCTTGTCGCAACAGAGGTCTTTCTTTGAAGCTCTTTTTCTATCTCAACAAGCTTTCCCATGTTGCAATAATCAGTGTTGTGATAGAAGATCCCTTGTTGCGATAGAATTTCTGCTTTTTGCCTGTTTCATTTGTCGCGATAGGAGCTTCTCTATCGCGACAAATTCTTCCTTGTGTTGACATCCTACTGAAAAACCTTGTTGTAGTCATAAACTTCTTTGCCTCGGCTGACTTGTTAGATTTTTCCCATTTTCTGTAGCGACACGATGTCTTTTGTCGCGACAGATGATCAGTACCCAAAAAGTGCTATTTTGAGTCCTATTTAAGATAGGTTTTGAGTGCTTTTGCGCATTAATTATATTAATAATTGCTGCATTGACATGTGCAGTCCTGCTTTAGTACTATTGATTTTGTTTTCGTGTTGTTTTTGGTAGTTTTATGGTGTTGGGAACCTCACCATCATATCAAGCTTGGCATCGTAATTGTGATGTTTTTATGCCGAAGGTTCATATGGATTCTCTGATTTCACTGCTTCCTGATGAAGAAATGTCGGGTTGGAATTAGAAATGCAAATGAATGGATGATGCAATATAGGAGATCGACTCTGCGATGGCATAAATGAAAATTCAAGAAGGATTGCAAAATTTCAAGAATGTAGCGAAATTTAATCCTAATGAATTGCTATGGCCACCGCGGCGATATTAAAATCGCTTATCATAGTTAAAATTCGCTAATATAGCTTAAAATTCGCTATCATAGCGAAAATTCGCTATCATAGCGAAAATTACTGTGTATAGCGAAATTCAAATTTTTACTATGCCTGCAATTTTCGTTATATAGCGAAATTCACTATGCATAGCGAAATTGTTGCCCCTCTGTTTTTTATCCAAACGACCCCGTTTTGTGTAATTCCCATTTTGCCCTCAATGTAATCATATTATTTTGGTTATTTGGTATTTCACATCCTCAGAAGGCTATAAGCCACCTTATAACAATTTATAACCCTAACTTTTGCTAACCTCTCAATCCACGCAGCTTTCTGTTTTAGGTTACGCTTTCTCCTTCTCTCTTTCTTTCTCATTTTCGGGCTACAAACACACCCTCGAGGATGACAACTCAAGGGATGTTCGCGGCCTCTCAAAACCTTGAAGAGGAGGGCTAAGTAGGGCCGGTTAATGGTTGTTATGTGTTCCTCGTTTTAAATGAAGCAGTAATCGTGACGTATGTGTTTCAAAATTTCCAAACTAGGGTTTACTGCTATTTAATGTATTTCCTTTTGGTCACTTGGCATGCTTCAGGTTCAAAGGTATTCTAATGGTAGATACACCGACATCCATTAGATGTCATTTACGAGCCACTAAAAAGAAAGCAAATGCTCGGCTTTAATCGCAAACATTAAATGCTATGATTCAACTAGGAATGTTTTTAAGGGTTAGTTTTTAAAGCTAAACAAAGATCCGGTTTTGGCAATGACTATATGTCATTTGCCCTAATGTGAGGAAATAAATCGAGGACACCTTTACAACCTCATTTTATCAAGCTAGTGACCCAAGCCTTCAAGGTCTCCATTCCACACCTTATTTTAAACTGTTTCAGTTAACCTAGTGACAACAACACCCACACTTTTCAATGCTAATCCAAAAATCCAAATGAAAGCCTCACCATTTTAAACCATGATACACATCATTTGTAAGATGAAACCCATCCTCGTGTTCGAATCTCTGCACCGCTTACGTCGCACTAGCCTGTACTACTATAGCAGAGGAGGAAAATAGGAAACAAATTATTTGATTCCATCACCCTACCATGGCACAACCAATACGCCATAGGGATGGTGCCAAACTACAGATGATGAGTTGAGATGTACTTGTAATCCTCATTACAAGTATTAGTGACCTTTGTAAACCTTTTTTATTTTCATTGTTTAGAATTTCGCTTTTTTACTCGCTAGCCACCGGGTCGCTTTTTACCATTGCACCATTTTATATTTCGCTAACACCGATCCTTTAAGTGCCTTTGTTGTTCGTTTTATCCTATTTGTGTTACAGGTGTTTATGCATCATCGATAGAGGATATCGTGCAGCACTACAAAGAGTTAGTGTGCAACAATCGAGCAAAGGCGGTCAGCAGCACAAAGGAGCAAATGGATCCTACCCGAGGAACAAAGAAGTCAGCAGCTCCAATGAATCCAATAGCATATAGGTCAATGAGGGACCACATACACCCTTAGGAGTTAGTGCTTCTTCCCGTGATCATACCAATTCGCCGAGGATGTAAGGCAAGAAGACCCTATCTCGGTGCCCCTACTTCCAACTTTTCAGGTATGGAAAATGAAAATCCATACACACACATTCGTGATTTTGAGGAAGTATGCATAACTTTAAGGAGGGTATAACCGACAGATTTGCTGAAGTTGGAAGGCATCTCGTTAACTCCTCAAAGACAAAGCCAAAATATGCTCACCCACTCAAATAGAATAATTAAATCGGGCCGATCTTCAAGCTAAATTTGAAGAAATTCTTCAAGACAAACTAAGACCAATAAAGCCAAAGAGGCAAATCTACACTTAATCACTATGGATAATGAGAAGTTTTATCGCTGAGGTTTGCGAGACCATCAAGGCATGTCCACACCATGGTTTTGATACATGGATGCTAGTGAATCATTTCTATGATGGCATGTCTCCAACTATGAAGCAACTACTGGAAACCATGTGTGGGGGTGACTTTCTGAGCAAAAACCCAGATGAAGCCATGGACTTTTTGAATTATGTGGCTGAAACTTCCAAGGCATGATGAACCGAATCCAAGGGAAGTTGAAAGAATGAAGCCTTCAACCCACCCAAGGGGAGTGCATTTACGCATCTTCCGAAGACGGAAATGAAGCAAAGATATCGACCTTTAAAGTGCGCGAAGGTGGAAGAGCTAGAAGGAAAAAGGCTACATGAGGTGCAGGCAGTGACTGAAAATCCTGCATAGGCCAACCCATGCATCAATTGCCAATCCATCGCTCACCCGTATGAACACGGCCAAATCAAGCCCTGGGTATAGATTTGATGTCGAAAGTATGCCAATGCCGTGGGCCAATACAAGCCACAACCCAATGCCCCATATGGTAATACATATAATTCCAATTGGAGGAATCACCCTAATCTCTCTTGTAAACCTAACCCCCTGATATGTTCTCCCCGGTGCCAAACAACATTTGTTCTCACTCAACCACCCACATTCTTCTCCCCGTTGAGCGCCACCCGACTCGAAAGCAAAGGTGGTAGGCAATTTTACGGAAGACAAAAGGGAATCAATTTACAATCGTCTCAAAGAATAGATAATCGTGGAAAGCACCCTCGAACAAGAGAATAGATGGGCTTGAGTTAACCTTAATCGTAAGATGATTGATAATTCCATGATTCCATCACCAGGATTAATAATTTACTGGAGGTACAGGAGAAAGGAAGATTCCCTTCCTAAACACCGCTAAATCCGAAGGGAGTCCATGAAATGTGCCTTCCAAAGAACCTAAGGATGGATGAAGTAAAGGCTATCATCACTTTGAGGAGTGGAAAAGAAATTGAAGCAACCACACCCATGACCGCAAAGAACAGAAAGGAAAAGGAAGTTGAGCCTGAGACACCAGAGAAGATCTAATGAAGAAAAACATGCTCCCTCCATTTCCTCAAGCACTTAGAGGTAAGAAAAATCACAAAACCAAGCTGAAATTGGGAGGTGTCAAGGCAAGTGAAGATAAATATCCCAATTGACATGATAAAGCAGTCCCAAATATGCCAAATTTTCAAGGACCTCGTACCTGGCCAAGAGAGGGCTGGGTATCAAAAGAAAGCCTTCCTAACACAAGTCGGTTGCTATCATTCGAGCAAGACCTCGTGAAATACAAGATCCGTGATCCCTCACAATATCAACATATCGAGTGACTTGTATAGATATGCCACCGTTAGACTCAGCTACGGTAAACCTAACGCCATATTCATGATATGCAAATGGGTTTAGGCTTAAGCCTACCAACATCACTCATCATTACCGATCGACGCAGAAAAATTCAAGGGAATAGTAGAGGATGTTGGTGAAGGTGACAAATCAGACTACCCAAGGACTTTGTAGTGCTTGATACCGACCCGATCGCAAGTGGGCTTAACCATGTGCCAATTATCCCGAAGACCATTTCGCCACTTCCAATGCGATAATCAATCGTTTAATTGAGTCATGCAAAATTTCTCACATTTGGCAACATGACATCGAGCCTCAATATTTTTCACTGAGTAACAAGCACAAGCTAGCGTAAGATGACATGCAAGGATCCGAGGTCCGCCTCTACCGTCCAAGTGCGTGGAAACTAAAGCCTTCACAACCATGTGCGGAATCGCAGCAGTAAAATGAAGCATCAGTGGAGAAACGGATTGCACCGCCACTCCCGCATAACCAATGATCCGCCCAAAGATCATCGGGCGGAAAGAAGCTCAACACAAAGGAGCCGAAAGACGTGAGGCATATGCAAAGACACATCATCGCAGGCGAAGGAGCTCCTTCTCCCTGGATCCTCCATGAATGGAACTGTAATCGAAATGGCTCGTCTTCACTGAGACCAAACTGCAGCTCAAAAATTTTGATTTTTGCTTAAATTAGTCAATTTTCAGTTTATTCTATTTTTAGTAATTTTTCTTATCTTAATTTTAACTAAATATAAAAATTTTAATTTTTAAGTATTTTTATTTTTATTTTTATTTTTATTTTTATTTTTATTTTTATTTTTACTTTTATTTTATTTTATTTTAATTTACCTAAATCAAATTTTTGTTGTTATTCTGCAGGTTGGAAATTGGAGCAGGCATGAATTTCGCAATAATGGCGAAATTCATACCTGTGGCTCTTCTGGGCCCCTAGACCTTCAAACAGCTTCAATCGTTTTATAAAACAGTAAATCCCATCTGCCATTCAATTTCGACTACATTCCCGAGCCGCCTGCTGCGGTGAGAGCCTTCCTCCAGCTTCCCCCTCGCGACCGCTGGCCCGCGTTCTCGAGCTAGACCTGAGCTACTAATCCTGCGACCGCTCGCTCGTGCGGTGTTCGGCTTACCCCGAGCCCCGCTTGCCGAAAGCCTCGCTAGCCGTAGCCGCCAGGCGGACCTGCGGCTCCCGAGCCTCACACAAGTGGTCGGCCTGTTTCGGCGCCCCGGGTCCGCCAGACTTCCGCCGCAGCTCGCCATCGCCACGCTGCGGGTTTGCGCCGCTACCGGTGCCTCGGTTCATTTACCTTCAAGACACGGCAGAGTCCATCGCTACGCCGCTTACTTCACTGAAGTCTCCGCCGCTACTACCGCACGACCGGACTACGCCTATGGTTCGCACTCCGTGGTGGTCATCGTTGATGTGCCCGTGGTCCTGCCTCGGGGTGACTCTAGAGACGATGCGTGCACCTCAGGGTCGATGCTCATCCTGAGTAGCCGTGACAAGACACCACTGCACGCCCTCATCGCTTATATCGAGGAGGCTCAAAGCCTCGAGCCCCCACCTCCGCGATATCGTGACCCTGGGACATCTGCCCCTTTCTCCAGCATCCGAGACCACTCCGAGCTCGCCTTCCAAGCCGCCCTACATCGTGCCCGTGAGTCTTCGAGGTCTAGCCCGAGTCGTCGCTTCCTCCAAAATTCCTGATGAGAGTTCACGCCTCAGTTTATCGCCAAATTTCGAGGATCAGCACTGATGTGGCTACCGTGATCCGATCCTAGGGAACGTAGATCTTCGTGCCCGGGATTTCCATATGGAGTCGTATTACGATATACCAAAGATCGACTGATCGATTTAGAGACTGGCGCGGTTGATCCGACAAGATTCACTTCTCCCGCTCACACCGAGGCGCTTCTTTTATCCCCGGTGGTGCTTGTGCCCTATCACATGACATCCCGGGAGTGCCTAGTCCATTGAGATCCCGGCGAATGACGCCGCCAGGTACCTGCCGCTGATATTACAAATTCGCCTGGCTCGCCAAAGAGTTCCTCCGCGACCCACTGACATCGGCAAAGGGCCCCACCCATCACAACGAGATGGTTCACCGTCCCGCTAGTGGGACACACGACCGGGCCTATACCATTCGCCGGCGCCTTCCCCACAAATGCCCGTGGACCACGGCTCCGACCAGCCCATTTCCGCTTCAAAGATCATGTGCAGCATATGGGAGCTATACTCGAGGGTTTCATACAGATCTCCGAGGGATTCTCGTTCAAATTCCTCCAGCCTGGCCATGACTTCTCCGCTACATTTCAGGAGAAGGTCCACCGCAAGGACCCGCCTGAACTGAGACTTTCCTTACTCGATGCCGAGATTGTCGAGCCAGTCCCAGAGATCCGGGGTTCCCGAGGAGCCATTATAGAGCGGAGAATCACCAGACTGTGTCTTATCCATCGAGCAATCTTTATACATGCCGATCTCCATTATTCTCCAGCAGCAGGAGAAGGCAGCAGATGATGTGGCAGAGGACCCATAGAGGGGAGAGCATCCTGTTCCAGAGGTGGAGGTGGAGGTGGAGAGGATCCCAGTTCCAGATTCATCTCCTCCAGCTCCACTCACGCTCAACGACATCGCCCATCCATCCGCACCTCATGCTGTCCTCATCATCCATGCCGCCTCTGAGCTTGTTGCTATGGATGTCGTCTCCGCGGCACTTGCTACTACACAAAGGCCGGTTAGGACTTCAAATGGATGGCCTGAGCCATGTCACTCTCACGTTAATCACGCGACGTTTCTTCTGATCACGAGCCACCTCGGTCTCCCCGCCACAGCAGACGTGAGCCCCGCACAAATCCCACTCGAGATCAGTCCACAAAGAGGCAGCCTCCTTTGAGCAGGTCGGCAAACTCGCCAAAGCAGCCTTCCGTATCCACCGCATTCGCCACCCACTACGAGAGTGAGGTGGTCGCACCCTTCGCTAGCTTTCTCGATCCCCCGCCTAGTAGACATACGTTTATACTTTGGTCGGGGAAAAGTTAGAGTCGAAGTGTCTTCTTATCACATTTTGTTTTGTTTTTAGATTTATTAACTGCTTAGTTATTTTGTATAGGATGCATGTATTAGCCGATAGTAGGCAGTGATATTTTTGTCATGTTTAGCCATGTTAAGCCTCAGACAGCTACTCTGGGCTATACTCTCAAAATCTTTATAGCAATATTTACTTATTTTCTACACTTTTGCAAATCATTGTTCGTGCCTATATCTTTGTGTTTCTACTCTTGCCTTAAGTTGAGGAATTGAAGCCCTGTATGCCACCATAATGTTAAAACAGTTCCATGCATGATTAAGTTTTTGGTCGATTGAAGTTCCAAAGATATTCAACTCCTCAGATATCCACCTTTAGCTAATCACACAATGCACACTTCGCTTTACCAATAGGTTGTGAAGCCATATACCTCTTTTCACTTCGCGAAACCGGCTTAGATCTCGTTGAGGACTGCAATAGGTTTGTGTTATCTACAAAAGAAGACCAAATTAAGTCTTCCAAAATGAAAAAGAAAAGAAAAGAAAAAGAAAAAGAAAGAAGAAAAAGAGAATTGAAAGCCGTGACGTCATTTCAAACCCGAACACGGTCCGAGGGTATGGCTTAAAGCCTTTGTGCCCGCGCCCCAAACTTCAGTTGGTCGAGTCATCGACTCCTTGCTCAAGTACATCGGGTGACGGGTAGAGAGTTTAGCCGAAGTCAGAAAAGTGGATTCTCAAAGTTATTCAAGTCCCGGAAGAAGCCTCGTAGAGCCTTGCGGGCTCAGATCCTTTGGCTTGATGCCCTAAACCTTAATTGGTTGGAGTCATCAGGACCCTCTGCATACCTAACTTTGGTGAAGTCGAAGTTTTCAGCATTGCATCCTACAAGCATATCTCGAAGTATGAAATAAGAGTGTAATCGAATCTATTTAGTCAGTCTTCATTTTTGCCAGTCCTAGCAAAGAATTGCTCGGGGAGGGAATAGCTTTGACAACTTATTGGTTCAAACTGGTTACCTTGAAACACTTAGATTTAGGTGGAAGTTTAGGTTGACTTCCCTGGAATTGATGTTGCCCTGAAACTTGTTCCTATATGGCATTTGTTCTCTCATGATGGTTTTTGTACAGAGTCTAAGTTTTTCATACTAAAGGTAAGCCTCACTCATACACACACTTTTTGTATAGCATACTCTTTTTGCAAAAGCACAGCCTGCATACCCTTGATTGTTTTTAGCATTGCTAAGGGACTAGCAACGTGTCGGTTGAGGGTGTGATTAGTACCCAAAAAGTGCTATTTTTGAAATCCTATTACAGATAGGGTTTTGAGTGCTTTTTTGCGTACTAATCATATTAATTAAGCGATTGACATGTGCAGTCCGTTTAGTACTAATGATTTTGTTTCAGGTTGTTTTTGTAGTTTTCATAGGTTTTGGGAACTCGCCCACTTCATTATCAAGCTTGACATCGAATTGCGGATGTTTTATCGAAGTTCAGATGGATTCCCTGGGCGATTTCATCGTTTCTGACGAAGAAATGTCGAGCCGGAAATGAAGAAATGCAGGCTGAATTGATGCAGATGCAACATAGAGATCAGAATTTCATATGCACAGCTAAAATTCGCAATGGTAGCCGGGGTAAATTTCATTAATTCTAGCGAAATTTCGCGATATTACCTTCGCTATGATAATAAAATTCGCCATCATATTTAAAATTACCAGGCATAACGAATTTACCATATGGTTGCAATTTTCGCTTATGATAGCTAAATTCACTATGCATAGCTTAAATTGTCAGCCTTCCGTTTTTGATCCAAACGCACTTCGCTTTTGTGTAATTCATTGCCTCAATGTAATCATATTATTTTGGTTATTTTGGTATTTCACATCCCTTGTAAGGCTATATAAGCCACCTTATAACAATTTGTAACCCTAACTTTTGCTAACCTTCAATCCACGCAGCTTTTCATTTTAGGTTATGTGCTTTTCTCCCCTTCTCTCTCTCTTCTTTCTTCATTTTCTACGCCAAACACACCCCTTTCGAGGATGACAACTCAAGGGATGTTCAAGCCTCAAAACCTTGGAAGAGAAGGGGCCATAGGTTGGTTAATGGTGGTTGCGTTCCTCTCGCTTTAAATGGAGCAGGTACTACATTTATGTGTTTCAAACTTTCCAAACTAGTGTTTAGGGTGCTATTTAATGTATTTCCTCGTCACTGCATGCTTCGTAGTCTTGTATTCTTAATGGTAGATACACGACATCCTGTAGATGTCATTTACGAGCTACTAAAAGTAGGTTAAATGCTTGGTTTTAAATCGCAGTAAACATTAAATGTCTGGTGAAATGCTATGGTTCAACTAGAATGCTTTTAAGGGTTGGGGTTTTAAAGCTAAACAAAGATCCGTTTTGGTAATGACTATATGTCATTTGGCCCTAATGCGAGGAAATAACCCGAGGACACCTTTTATAACCTCATTTTATCAAGCTAGTGTGACCCAAGCCTTCAAGGTCTCCATTCCACAACTATTTAAACTGCTTCGCTTAACCTAGTGACAACAATCTACACTTTTCAATGCTAATCCAAAATCCAAATGAAAGCCTCACCATTTCAACCATGATACACACTACTGAGGAGATGAAACCCATCCCCGTGTTCGACCCAGACTCGCTATGCCGCACTAGGGGCTTGACTACTAAAGAGAGGGAGGAAATAGGAAACAAATTTTATTTATTCCGGATCACCCTACCGTGGCACGACTCAACAGAGCTCCTCTGTCAATATTCAAACCTTTGTGTTGCGACAGAGGAAATATTATCGTGACATAATTCCTTTGCTATTTGCTTAGACATTTGTCACAACATAGACTGTTGTAATTGCTCTTTTTCTCTTATTTCTTGTTGGAATTTTCTCTTTTTTGAATTAAAACCTGAAAAACACAAAGTGGATGAATATTCAATAATTTGGCATTAAAACAAATTTGAATGTACTAAAAATAAGCCAGAAAAATAGATTAAAAATAGATGAGTTTAAGACTCATCACATATGCACTACTAATTGAATAAAGAGAAAAAAAACCTAAATTTGCTATTTGAATTATGTAGATGGCAAGTCATGGAAGGGAATGCATGGCTACCGCGAGGCACTCCAATTGCTTTGATTAGCGCGTAATCTTGTAGAGGCCATGGGTTCTCAGCGTCGCCATTGCACAAAGCAGTGCAACTGGGGGGTAAGGGGGGCCAAGTAACCTCCAAAGTCTTATAGCACATTATCCTCCGACATTCACCAGGGGAGGAGATCCAGTGGTAGCTTATCATTGGTTCCGACAGGTTGAGAGGATTTTGGAGGCTATAAAGATTACCTCCAATGCTACGAGATCAAAGAAGCCATTTCGCTGTGAGGGTGAATCCCCATATATGGCGTGGATCGGGGTCAAAGTCTCACGGGATCCGGAGACGATGACATGGGGAGAGTTCCGAGAGCTCTTCATGGATAAGTTTTTCCAACACGTAGACATGCAAAGCTCCTGGAGTTCCTGAGTTTGAAACAAGGAAGTGCAGGATCGTGTCGAATATATAGCTAAGTTCACTAAATTAGCACGTCTCGAGGATGACTATGTGGCCACATATATGGCTAAGGTAGGGAGGTTTGAGGATGGCGTGAAGTTGTCCATCTGGGGCAAGATTGTAGGATTCCTCCTACAAGACATGGACTCTATGGTCAGGATGACTATGGCCATAGAGAGAGAGATAGAGGAAGCACGGAGCATCCGAGATGCAGGTGCTAGTGTTAAGAGGAAGGAGGACCAACCTTCTTCTAGTTCAGGAAAGAAGCATAAGACTTCTACTTCACGAGTGTTTTAAGAACAGGGCCGTGGTTATTAGGGCCAGAGCCAGACCAGGACTTCTAGCCAATCAGGATAGATGACATGTTATTATTGCCATTAGCTTGGACATATGAGGCGGGATTGCCCTCGTATAAGGATCCTCAAGGTTTCGTGGGACAACGTCTCGCCATTATGGGATAAAAAGCAGCATTACGCTTTGTTCCTTCTCACCCGGGGCAAGACGGGCAAGAGGAACCAAAGATCGTCCCACAGCGACATGCGCCTTCTACTACTACGTACAGCCAGAGGCTAAGGTATGGGTAAAGGTCGAGAGCAAGGCTCACGGGATGAGACTTCAGGGACCTAGGGGCATGTCTACACCATCACACCACATAATCGAGCCAACATCACGCATATACAGGTATGTTTCCTCGCTGGTCTCCCATTTGGCGGCAAAGATATTGTTTGATTATGGTGCATCGTATTCTTTTGTTACTGCATCTAGGGTGGATGTTTTGAGCTTAGAGGTGGAGACTTTGGATGAGCCATTATACGTGAGTTCTCCCTGTGTGGACTAAGGCGCGAGGATCGACTGACATGTCGAGATCAGGAGTTAGAGATCCTGTGACTCTACCATGGTGAACCTCCGGTGATGGACATATCAAATTTTTGGTGCCATTCTCGCATGGATTGGCCGACGATACACCAAGTCGCCACAATTGTGATAGCAGAGGATTACCGCCTACACACGGACGGTATTTCAGGTGACTTTTCAAGGGGAGTATGATGACGCTTAATTCCCAAACCGTGCACGACTCTAGCAGTGGACTATCGGCTGGTCGCTAGCAAGCCTTACCTTAGAAGACGAGGGGAGACAAGATTTGAGTCTAACCCGAGTAGTTTGCAAGTACGAGGATGTTTTTCTGGATGAGCTATTGGGATTACCTCCACAGAGGGATGTAGACTTCACGATCGAGTTACACTCTAGTACGTCGCTCATTTCTATGACTCCTCATAGGATGGCACCGGTTGAGTTGTAGGAACTCAAGGTCCAACTGCAAGAATTGTTGGACAAGGGTTTTATTAGACTAAGCACTTCACCATGGGGCACTTCGATTCTGTTTGCTAAGAAGAAGGACAAGACCCTTCAACTGTGGCATCACTATCGACAACAATGTGGTTACGATTAAGAATCGGTATCCACACGGATCGATGACTCTGCTTGGATCCGTTAAAAGGGCGAGTCTACCTTCCAAGATAGACCTTACACCGACACGCCTGAGAGTCGTGAGGCGTATATCCCTAAGATAAAGGTTTAGATCGGCGTACGCGGCATTTCAGTTCACAGTAATGCCTTTCAGATTTACGAATGCTCCAGCGACATTCATTCATGGATCTCATGCATAGGGTATTCCAACCTTATTTGGATCAGTTTGTCAGGTTCATGATGACATTTTGATCTACTCCCGCTTGTTGACCGGACCAAAAGACATGTACAAATTTATAACACTACGCTAAAAAGACTATTTGTCTAACTCGCAAATCCGCGCCATAAAACTTGTCAATCGTGATATGTCTTAGCCATTTGATTACCAAAGATTGTTTCAATTTGGAGTAAATTGTTTACTGAAAGTGGTTTGATCTCGTTATGCTGCAAGTGCACAGTTGAACAAGCAGTAAATTGATTTAAGTCCGTATATCGATCCACAGAGATCTCAAGAATTTCAATCAAATACTCCCGACTACTCCAAAATCTACACTATTTGACTACAGACAATTGGAATTAGTTTGACAACTTAAAATAATAAACCTAAGAAAAATCAATTAATAATAAAATGAATTCAATATTGAAATAAAAATAAATAAATTAAGATCGAACAGTCAAGAAAAGACATTGAAAAGAATGCTATCATGGAAACATCACCCTAAGTAATGCACCGATCTTTTGCTTATCAACCACGTATTTAAAACTAGTCCAAGGAATATAATAGTGTAGCTGATCTCTCCAACCCCATACACCATTATCTAAACCTCACCGTTTCTCTCTAAGATAGAGTGTTAAATAACTACTTTTAATCAGTTGCCTCGTTTCCGGGGTATTTTTCTTTCAATACTCATACCCACAACATGGACTCGTAAATCCTAGTTCTGAAGATATGGTCACTGCAATGCATCTACACTATACCGGTTCCTTTTCCTCCAAATTAGAATGCTTCATCCTTTCCTCTTGATTAGATCTCTAATACGGGATTGGATTTACTAATCGAATCGAGGTGAACCTTAGAAGTTTAATGGATAATGAGCCGATGAGCTTACTCCAAGGAGAAGAGATTAATCGAATAATTACACATATCACATTAGATCACTATTGCTAGGTTCCTTACACCTTTCAGAAATTGTTCATTACTCTCGTGAATTCCTCTTCCCGGTCACCTCGCAGGGCCTCCCTGAAAATCAGAGTCGGCGGCTGGCACCCTATTTACTGCATGAGACACCGACATTGGGATCAATAACGTAAAATACAAGACCAACAAGTAGCTTGCAAACTTGAGTTCAACAAAGACCGGCCAAAATTTCGTAGAAAGATAATTTCGACGATAATCGCTAATTCAATGAAGCTGGAATCTAAATCACTAGATTACACCATACATCGTCATTGACAAGAAAGTCACAGAATCGGGTAATCGGAACCCGACCTGCACTTGTCCGAATTCAAACAACGAGACAAAAGAATTTGAAGAAAGTGAATCGCATTCAGCCTTAAACTTAACACAGTAAACGTCGATCCAAATTTGAATGAAATACAAACTAATCTAAAAATAAAAACGAAGAAAAGAAAAGAAAAGAAAATTAAAATACAGAGCCTTCAAGAACCTGCATCTCTTCGCCGCTAAGAGTCGCGTTTTATTCCTAGAGGCAAAGATCGTGATTTATAGGCCCTGCCAGCCTTAATTTCATGCACTTCTTGACCAAGAATTTAAAATGGCCTAGTTATTGTCGATGTCGCGACATCAATTCTCGTCACGACCTCCGTTTGTCTCTACCATGTCGCAGAGTCTTTGTTTGGCCTTAATGCGTTCGTGTAGCTGATGTCGCGCGACAAATTTCAAGGACGCCGCGATCTTTAATCAGGTAGAGCGATGCTCTGCGATTAACTGAATGCCGTCGCACTCTCTCTCATACGCCGCGACTGGATGCTGTCGCCACCTCTGGTCTGCAGCCGATGTCGCGACATCTTCTTTGATGTCGGACTCAAGTCTTTATATCACGTCAGCGCATTAAATCCAGGGTGTTGTCGCACCTTCTTTCCCACAAATCGTTGTCGCGAATCACGCCGGTCGATGTCGCTACCTTCGTAGTTGATGTCGCGATCATCTCTCTTTAATCGCTTGTCGCACCTAGCTCTCGTGTCGATGTCGCTAACGCTTATTCATGTGGTCATGTCATAACGCCATCCGCATGGTCACATTATTAATTTGTTCCCACCCATTGTTTATCTCTATCGTTAATTTCTCGCTGGTGTCGCAACCCCATTATCCACTATATCGTTTTAATTCGCCGCTGAATTTCCGGGCTGAGTGTAGCTATGATCATGCCTTCTTCTTCATCAATTTCTGCTTGACTTTGAGTTTCTTTCACTCAAATTTCTGCTTTTGTCTCACCACGCCTACTACACTGGTTTGTAGTTATAACCCGAATATGCATTTTGGATTTCCTGAAGCTTCACGACATCAAATTCCTTTAATCCTTTGCGCTTCTCCCCGCCTCGCAACTTCCTTCCTCTTCCAAATTAACATATCAAGATCACAACCAACATTCATCTTTACCGCAAATTCGCTTTTGATTTTTGTTATAGAGAAGTGAAGTGGATCGAGCTTTAGGCATATAAACCCACTTTATATAAAAATCAATCGTAAAATGGACTGAAAATAGATGACTTTAAGTCATCACTGGGCCTCCAGGAGGTTATGAGACCACTAGATTATTCAGCCTCGTGACCATCATTTGTATACCAAGTTCAACAAATGTGAATTTTGGCTTATTGAGGTGAAATTCTTGGGACATGTTGTGTCGACTACAGGTGTGTCAATAGACCCTGAGAAGGTTGAGGCTATTATGAGTTGGGAGAGACCGAAGTCAGTCTTCGACATACGCAGCTGATCATGGTTACATATGTTCTGAGATTTCTCCTATTTAGCAAAGACCTATGACAAGATTGACCTGTATGAAGTCAGTTCGAGTAGAATGACCTGTGAGAGGGCATTCCAAGACCAAGAAAGCTACTTTACTTCCTATTATGATAGTCCCATCAGGATGCAGGTACACTGCATCAGACGCCTCTAAGGACGGATCGGGATGTGTTCCTGATGCAAATCTAGGAGGGTTGTAGCTTAGTGTCCAAACAGCTAAAGAATCATGAGCAAAATTACCCTACACATGATATGGAGTTATGGCCATTGTCTTTGGTTTTAAAGATTTGCCTACTACTCCAAAGATGGTGAACAGTTTCTTTGAAGTATTTTCATACCACAAGACTGTTAGTTTTACAATGTGCCAGACCTCAACATGAGGCAACGAGCATGGATGGAGATTTGGAGGATTATGACTTCACTTTGCATTACCATCCCCGGGAAAGGCAAATGCTGTAGGCCAGATGCACTCAAATAAAGTCACGGAGTATCATCTAGTGTACTTCGAGAGTGGCGTGACGCCAGAGACTACGCTTCTTTAGATCAGAGTATCGCTGATCGTGCTCAAGGGAGCGTTAGGAGTTTGCGGCTACACCATCCTTATTGAGCAAGGTGATTGGAGTCTCAGTGACGTGAGATATCGCCCATCGTGTGGACCGCAGCGCCAAGTATGTGGTGACAAAGGTCGGGGCCATCCACACATATGGTAGTCTTCGCAAATGTGGATCGTCGTGGTTCCCGCCATCAGACTGAGATAGGAGATCCTCAAAGAGTTCCACTACTCTCGACGCATCGCATCCAGAAGTACCGAAGATACCGGATCTCGGCCACCGCATTTCATCGGAGCTTTAATGAGAAGCGAAATATTGGAGATTTTGTTCAATCTGTCTCGCTATGTCACCGTAGCGCTAAGCATCAGAGCCAACATCTGCTTCCAACATCGAGGTAATGGCGGCGTGGCAACACGTCATGATGGACTTTGTGACCCACTTGCCATGGACACCGTGGAAGCATGATGCGGTGTGGGTGATAGTGGACCGGCTTACTAAGTCGGCACATTTTCTAGTGGTGCGGATGACCTTCACACTAGATGAATTTTTCCAGTCGTATATTCGAGAGATTGTTCGGCTACATGGAGTACCAGTGTCCATAGTATCGGACAGAGATCCTAGGTTTACGGCACACTTTTGGAAGAGTTTCCAAAAGGCCATAGGGACACAAACTTGATTTATGAGCACTAGCTTCATCTACGTGCATGATGGTCACTTCTGGAGGACCATATGTGTCTTAGAGGACATGCTGCAAGCATGTTTCCTGGATCTTAAGGGTAGCTGTGATGAGCACTTACCCTTAGTGGAATTCGCCTATAACAACAGTTATCAAGTGAGTATACAGATGGCACCCTATGAGGCTTTGTATTAGAGGCCATGTCGATCCCCAACTTGTTGGACAGAGGTGGGAGAGAGTTCCATCACTAGTCCGGATTTGATTAGAGACACCTTTGAGAAGGTGGGCTTGATACGAAAGCGTATTCTCATGGCTCAACGCTGATAGACGACGTCGACCTCTAGAGTTTGAGGTGGGTGATCATGTCTTCTCAAGGTGATTTTCCAAGAGAGAGAGTTGATCGATTCTAAGTGTTTAGGAATAGCTCAGGTATATCTAGCCTTCAAGATACTCAAGAGGGGCAAGTACAATTTATGTATCGCTGGCACAACCATCTAGTTTATCAAGTGTCCATGAGGTGTTCCATGTCTCCATGCTCCGGAAGTATATTCCAAATCCAGCTCATATAGTGGATTAGGGAGAGATTATTGTTGATACAAATGGGACCTTCGAGGAGGGACCAATGCATATATGGATAACCGGGATCAGGTTTTGCAACTCAAGATCGTACAGCTAGTGAAAGTGCTGTGGCAACAACGAGAAGTGGAGAAGGCAACTTGGGAACGCGAGGACACGATGCGAGCCACCTATCCCTTTCCTATTTGAGGATGAAGGTGCATTGTCAAATATTGAAAATCTAATATTGGAACTAGAATAACTATTGCATATGCATGTGTTTGTGTGTGCTAGTGGGTGTGAATTTCGGGGACGAAATTCTGTTAAGAAGGGAAGAATGTAAAACTCGGGAAAAATTCAATTTTTATGAAAATGGAAACCGGAAATTTTCTAGATCTCGGATAACAAAACGGACTTCACCATTGAATTCGTCTCGTGAAATCTAGTTACCTGGAAGAATTTCATCGGATTCCGAGATAATCAGAATTTCACGTTTTTTGAGCCACAGAGTGTCGGGTGACACATGGCAAGACCATGTGGATGCCACATGGAACATTAGGAGATAGACACATGGCATGATATCCATGTGGTGTAGTAAGTGACACATAGCACTTGGATGAATGGATCATATTGAGCCATGTGTCAAATGGAGAAAATAAAAGAAAGAAAAATCAAGAAAAATGAGAGAATGTGGCATGTGGCATAGAGGAGAGTGGGGGGAACTTTCCCCCACTTTTGAACAATTCGATAAATGAGAATCAAAATAGGGGAGAAAAGAATAGAGAAAAAGAAAGAAAAGAGAAAATATAAAAAAGAAATAAAGAGAAAATGGGAAAAAATGGACAAGTGTGAGGTGGTGGCATATGCAAGAAAGTGGGAATTTCCCAATTGGGATCAATCTGCAGGAAAAGAAAAAAGGAAAGAGGGTGGAAGGAAAATCGGATATAGAAGGAAAAGAAGGAAAAACAGAGGAGAGGAAGGGAGAAAGGAGGACAAAGGGAGAGAGAGATTTTCCCGGGCGTTCGACTCCGGCTGAAGCCTCGATGGTCCGAGAATTGTAAAGCTCTGGCCCATGCACCAGAGCTATGGCCGAGACAAAATCGTGAGTTTCATCAAACTCCAAGAGGTAGGGAATTTTCCTACTCTAGTTATTTCTAACCTGAAGGTCATTTAATGGCATGGGCATTCTTTGTGGCCGCAACTATCCATGGGATTCAGTCTTGAGATTTTGGGAATGAATATTATAAATTTTTTGGACTGTTTTGGGTAGTCCCGGACTGTGTTTGAGGCTTAGTTTTGATCCCGGGATTGATGTCTTCAAGTTTTGTTGTGTGTTATTGCTGGAAAAATGAATAACATGTTTTTTGTGTGGTCCGGGACTGAATTTCCAAATTGTTATTTGTTTTTGTGAGTTGTATTTATGTAGTATTGCTAAAAAAATGAATATCCTGCTGTTTGTGTGAAAATCATGTTAATATATGCTTGTTTGATGTATTGACATGAGATATATAGTGAATGAAAATTAAATGTAGAAAAATTAATTGTCCATATTTTGGTAATGTTGCATGTAACTCTAATTATGCATGTAACATGATATGGCATGAAATTACATATTTGCATTTCATATGCACGAGGACATCGCGTTGAGTCGGGTGTGTTCATGGTAATAATTAAACACCATTTTTGGTGAATGGGTGGTGAGCTCGAAAATGGGACAACGTCCAAAATTGAGACTCACAGTTGCATAACATGAAAAAAAAAAAAATATACGTGTGTTGGGCGGAGCAAGATGGGGTAGATCCCCCACCCCCCCAAGGTGAAAGACTCAAATTCATTCGCGTTTAGACATGATCACCGGTGGTGAAAGATCATAAAAATGTTGAAAAGGTACGCGGCATCCTACGATGTGAACCCGAAAAATTTGTGGCTCACAAATGCATAAACAGGCGGGATTTGATGAAATCAAATGAACATTGGAGACAGGGAGTGTACAGGGAGACGGCGCTCCGACAAGGCCGTGATTATGAAGGAGACTAATGTGTGGCATTGATACTACCTTTGTAAAAAGTATTTTGTATAAAAGAATTTTAACTAAATTCTTTTGGGACTATTGTCTAAATAGTCGGGTATGTAATTATGGTAAGAGGATCTTGATCGGACTCTTAATGAACTCAGAATTTGCTGTTTATTTTCATATTTTAAATTTAAATGTGAATGAATGGGTCCCAGAAAGGGATATATCAGAATATGGATGTATTGATGAACCATGTGTCATTTCTACTTCATGAGACTCGGATGGGTTATGATTATAATTGCTATAACTGGTTGTATGTTGCAAAGCCTCGAACAAAGGAGACTCTGCCCAATTTTTGTGAAAATATGGATCCCTATAAATGGGACACAACAGTGTAGTATCGTGTCACCCGAAATCCACAGGAAGTCCGAGGGTTGATTGGTTGTCAACGGGACCCCCGGATTTGGGGTGTCACACCTTATATAGATATGGACAATGAGTTGTTATTTCATATGCATGGTCGTAATGAGTTAAGACAATATAACTTAAATTAACAAACATTCATAATGTATTTCAATCTAAATTAACAAACCTTCAACGAGTTCACATGGAATGTTGGTAGGAGACATGATGTCAATTACTTCTTCTATTATAAAATTTGCCCCAAATGTTTTGTACTCCCATAACATTTGGTATACTAGACGAGTACCCTCGTTTTTGCAATTAATACTACCATAACATACTAGGGGTACTATTCGGTACTATCATAACAAACATTTGCATAAAACCTATGGAAAATGTACAATAAGATTTTATTCTATTTAGCAATTGATTAGAATATGTGTGGTCACTGGTTAGCATCCTTTGTTGCATTGGTACTACTATAACCAATTGATACTACCATAATATATTAGGGATACTACCATAACATACTATAGATACTACCATAACATACCATAATAAAATTTTGAAAAAACCTCATACAAATATAGACAATGAGTTGTTATTTCATATGCATGGTTGTAATAAGTAAGACAATTGTTTAGAATCCGTGAGGCCACTCGTTAGTATCCTTTATTGCATTGGTATTATCATAATTATTAACTAATAATGAGTGAGTATTGAAAGAAATGATTTTATTATATGGGAATCTGGGATATAACTTCACTATACGATACGATATAGCGAAGCCCCCCTTTAGGATTGGGTAGACGAAGTTGTAATACTTAATTAGCTCGATATATGGTGGCTGAAACTACAAGATAAAAAAGAATATACAAAGCCTAAGGATCCATAGATTAATTGTGGATCTAAAAGACTTAGGGTACTTCCATAACAAATTAGGGGTACTTCCTGATACTATCTTAATAAAAAAATTGTTAAAACATCATACAAATATAGACTATGACCTAGTTGTTATTCCATGTGCATGGTTGTATTGAGTGAGAGTATTATACAAACAAACTGGAACGAACATTCAAAAATATTTTATCAAATTTAAAACATATTTCTAATTATTTTTTTTCTTCACTTTTCTTTTTTATTCATTTTTTTTCCAAAAATTTTAAAAATCCATATAATTTGTATCAAAAAAAGTTTGAAATAAGTAATATTAAAATTTGATCATTTTCCCGCTAGAGTTATAATAAATGCAAATTAAAAAATATTTGATGTTATAAAATTTTGTATTTTTAAATTAAAAATATATATGAGAAATAATTTAACTTATTTCATTGTAAAAATAAAATATATTGTTTCCTATATTATGTAAGATAATTACCAATTTAATTATCAAGTCAATTACGAATTTGATATAATATAAGTATTGTTTCCTAAAAATAAGAGGATATGTGAGTAGTAAAGGAGAAATGAGATGAATAAAATGTAAAAAAGTACAAAAAGTAGAAAAAGTGCCCTTGAGAGGTATTTTTGAGTTTTCTTTTGGTTATCATTATTTTTTTTACCAAATTCACAATTATTTATTCTTAGACTAGCCTAAACCATGTAAAAGTCATTGTTATTTTTAATTTTGCTAATATTTTGAAATTGATGTAGACAAATGCAAGATTCTCAAATTAATACATATGTGACCATAGAGATTCGTTGGAAGAGAGGAGAGAAAGAGGAGATGCTAGTACACATCACTTCAGCATTATAACAAATCCTCCCATAAACAAATACAGATTGGCAGTATCAAATCAGAGATACATATCACAAGAAAATTTACACGGAAAGCAAAGAGAATAAAGAATAACAAATCACCATTTCGATTGACCTTTTTATTTTTAATTATTTATTTATTTTTTTTGTAAAATGATTTAATTCTTTCCACAGGGTTCAGTTGGTCTGCTTGGAGTCATGGCTTTGGTGGTCCTGCTGCTGCTACTTCTTTTACCTTTGCTGGCTCAGCTGCAGCCCCTTCTGCCTCTGTCGCAGCCCCTGCTGCCTCTGTCGCTTCGCTTTTTAAAGCCACCACCGCTTCGTCGTTCTTCTCTTCTTGAATCGCTATCTCCTTTTCCTTCCCACTAGCTTCTTCTTCACCCGCGGTGATAGTGCATGGCAGCTTCACCTCATTTTCTCTCTCTTCTGTAACTATAAATGTCGACACCTTCTCAAATAAGAAGAGAACTGGTCCTGAAACCAACCTTGGTCCATACTTTGAAGATGCTTCACATACTGCTTTCGATCCTGGAAATTCTGTTCATGCAGTAAACAATCAAAATTTCAATTTTAATGAACTTTGTAAGGGAAATCTATCCATCTAGAGAGCAATCAAAAATTCAATTTGAATGAACTTTGTAAAGGAAATCGATCTGCCATCTTGAGAGGGAGCAAAAGAATACGCAAAACATAAAAGAAATATACCGATTTCGACGAGTTCGTCAAGGAACTTCTGTACTGCAGTGGAGTTCTTTAGACCTGCCTCCTTGGGTTCCTTAACCAAAGTCTGTTCCAAAGTGGTATTTGACAGAATTAACTCAAGATTTTTCCATGATCTTATTACGGT
Organism: Tetrastigma voinierianum; assembly: GCA_016808115.1. Taxonomy (NCBI): domain Eukaryota; kingdom Viridiplantae; phylum Streptophyta; class Magnoliopsida; order Vitales; family Vitaceae; genus Tetrastigma; species Tetrastigma voinierianum. Next base: position 5,438,495 of record JAEQBH010000173.1, on the reverse strand, counting down.
TAGGAATTTACTTTGATTGCTTTTGATAGTTTTTAGTTGTAGTAGGAGTCAAGATGAGGTTACTCTTATCAAATATCCATGGATGGAGAGAGCATAAAACCTTGATTTCGGTTGAGGAAGCTTCATAGATTTCAATGACTTTCGGCCGGAGCTCCTTTTTCTTGGCTTCAAAGTCCTTATTGATGTCTTCCTATTAAAAAACAAGAAATAGAGATAGATATTCCACATGATAAGAGACGATATACGTATAAGCCTACAATAATCTAGAGATGATGATAGATATGGGTAAAATAGAACGGACCTTATAATCAGCGAAGGACTTGCAAGCTTCAGCAGCAGCAGTCTTTTTAGTACCATTTTTGTCAAAAACTTTCTTGATCTTTGGAAGAACCTTAGATTTCCAGTAACCCATCGTTGTTGACAGTCTCCAAAGGTTAAAAAGAGGATCTGATGAAAAAATAACACCAACGATTACCAAATTAATTTCCTTAGACAACCACCTGCCTAACTAGCTAGCTTCCTCTTCCCTCTAATATTCCATTCATGGGTATATATTTATATATAGATAAAAGCACAATAATATTTGACTAAAATAGGACAATGAGTAAAAGATGTTGCATACAAATGGAGGATAGAAACTTGAAAGAGCCTTTTGTCCCAGAAACCTGTCAAACTTACAAATTTCTCTGACTCTGCTTTGCGTTTGTGTGGCTTCCACAGTCCAGTACGTACACCTTAATTAAAGTCCACCAATATGCAGCTATTAAACAAACTGTTACTCTAAGTGGGGTCAGAATGGCGTTGGCTGCAACATATGGACAGATTTGCCACCCAGCAGACAGGAAAAATAAAGGGAAAAAAAACCATCAGAAACAACGAGGAATAGTCAAATGGGTGGTCTTTTGAGGCTGGATCCCTTGAAAGCCAGATGTATAGTTACTCTTTTATTATTTTTCTAAAAAAGAATTTTAATAATTGGTAAATTAGAATAAGATGGGGCGGGGTTTTGTGGCTGAATCCCATATGTTTGCAAGCCATGGTGGATATTCACCACTAATTTTTTGACGTAAAATGTAACAAGTGATTAATAAAAATAAAACGTCTCAATCCAGATACCAATTTTTAATCCAAAGAATAAAATTTAGCAAAAGTTTTAATTTTTATTGATAAATTGATAAAAGCGATAAAAGTCCCTAAAACAAATTATAAAGCATCCCATTTATACGCAGGCATATAGGTATAAGGAAATAAAATAATATCTCAAAACAATAATATGAAAGAAAATAACACTCTCAAAACAATAATGGAAATAAAATAATACTCCAAAACAATAATGAGAAAGAAAATAATACTCCTCAAACAATAATGAAAAATAAAAATAATATCCTAAAAAAATAAACATAATATCTCAAAACAATCAAAATAAGGATTTTGGTTGATTTGATTTAACGCCTTGTGTCAAACACCTCCACTAACGAAGAACTCGTCCTCAAGTTCTTTTGATATCAAGAAGACTCATTGGCTAGAGCGAGGGAAGGATAAGCGGCGTTGAAGATGCTGAAATCGTATCGGCTTGGTATATCAGCGCGTAAACGTGTGTTGATTTTAACCTTGATGCGGTACAATCCATACTTTCTTTGTTGAAGTTTCTTATGGTCATCCTTGTCTTGAATGTTTTCTTTCCATACATCGCTAGGCAATTTCGATTTGATGTTAAGGCCTTTTTCCAAGTAATCTTGTTAAAGCATATTGATCAAGCATACCATTATCCAACCTTGAAATAAGAAATTTATATCCAATGATAATTTAGTTGATCACCCTACTATCAACGCGCATCTGCCAACTTCCATATTTCTTAAGCGTTAACAAAGTTGGTATCGTACATGTGCTCATGCTAGCCTGAATATGCCCCTTACTTAGCAACTCTTCTACATTCTCCCTTAAGATTTTGTTTTCTTTGGAACTCATTCTATAACGAAACACCTTAAGAAGAAGCCTTTGGGATGAATCATGTAAGTGGTATATTGTATGCATAGAGAGGTCACCCTGATGATTGATCGCCGGGAATCCACATAAATCAAATTCCTTCAACAAAGTTTGCATCTCCACGAGTTTGGTAGCGGCCTCATCCTACACTTTCTACTTCTCCTTCTGTAGCCAAATGGGCTAGCAGGTCTTCTTACTCGTCAGTAAGTGAGGATGGGTTATGAACAATAGTTAGAAAGTTCCTTATCTTCGCTTGTAAAGCCTTGGGTTGGTTCTCATTTTTTGGTAACTGATTCCTCTCTGTCAATCTCAAAATTCAGCAGTATATTCATTCACATTCCTACTACCATGTGTACATATCTGATAAGCATAAGAAATATATTGTTCATAGTTTGGAGGCAAAAATCTACCTCGTAATAATTGCTTCATCCTACGCCGTGTTTGAATCGAACCTCATCCCTCTCTCATCCTCATCTCAATCTATCCCACCATATTAATGTTCTCCCTTTTAACTTATAAGCAACAAATTTAAACCTTTCTGTCCTCTAGAAACTCAGTATATTCAAAGAATTTGTCTACCTCAGTCAACCAATCGAAAAAACCCTCAAAATCAATATCACCACTAAGTTAGGGAAATCTACCTTTAGTTTGTATTCGTCATCGTCTCTATAGTTTGGTTGCCACTATCTTCATTTTCTTTATCTACCATATGGATTCGTAAATTCACCAAAGTTAGCATCCTTATCTAAAGTGTCATCAAATCTTACGATTGGCCTTCTTTGATTTCGTATTTTTGATTAAAAGTGGGTTTAGCGGAGCCAATTCCTCCACCTTGTTCCTTATTATCATTCTTACGCTTTTGTCCATTGATTTTCAATAACACTTTCAATTGGGGTTGTATGTTTTGTTAATTGATCCTCCAGGCTAGCCTCCTGATTTCGATCAGTCTTGGGATTTGTTGCCGTATTTAGCGCGATATTAGTATCGATTGGGAGAAACTAAACTGATACCACGTCTGTGATGTAGCGTATTAGTAACACACGGTTGATCAACAAAATAACAAATCCTCGTCGAAAGAACAAAATAAAGCAAAAGTTTTGATTTTTATTGATAAATTGATAAAAGTGATAAAAGTTCTTTAAAAAACTCTAAAATATCTATTTATACCCTAGATATAATATGAGTATAAAAAGAAATAAAATAATATCCCAAAAAAATAATAGGAAAGAAAATGATACTCCAAAAAAATAATGGAAAGAAAATAGTGCCCCAAAACAATAATGTGAAAGAAAATAATACTCCCCAAACTATAATGAAAAATCAAAATAATATTCCAAAAAAATAAAGATAATATCTCAAAACAATCAAAATAAGGATTTTGGTTGATTTGATTTAACGTCGTGTATCATTTTTTTTGTCTTAGATTATTGGAAATTTAAAAAAAAAATTGTGAGAATATATATATATATATATATATATATATATATATATATATATATATATATATATATATATATATATATATATATATATATATATATATATATATATATATATATATATATCTAAAAAATATTTAATCTTTACATCCATAAGTTAAAATAGCTAAAATGAATTTAAAGCAACAAATAAAAATAATTTATCAAATTTAACTGTTAACATTTATCTTTTGTTTTTTTTTTCTATCTATTTTCTTTCAATAACATTTTTACTCAAAATTTTTTTTTTTTTTGAAAACCAAACATTTTGATGAGGATACCTATTAATTATTTTAATTAAGAGTCTTTATCTTTTAATTATTTTTTTTGATTATTTAGGATTATTTACTTTTTCTTGTTGATCAACTATTCTAGTTTATTTGTTTAGGCAGAATTCTTGTTTAGCAAGGATTTTTTTCAGCCTCTATAAATATTTAATCATTTTATCTTTGTAAACAATTATTATTTTTCTTCAATAATCAAAACCTAACAAATTTTGTTAAATGTCTTTGAAATTATGTTTATGGTTTCTTAATTGAGACTTTGTTTGGAAATTTGTCGTTTGACTATCTTCGCACATTACATGCTGTGTCAATTTTGCTTTAAATTTTTTTAATAATTACTAACTTAGAAATTATGAAGTTTGTAGCTATGTTTGAAAACAACTTACAACTATGAAAAATGGTTTATGATGATAGCTTTTACAAGCCGTTATTTTATACAATGAATCTCTATTGAGAACTTTATATTTATTATCTCTTCAAAAAAAAGTTATATTTATTTATATATTTTTTATATTTATAAATATAATTAATTTTAGCTATTTTTTGTATAATTATTTTTTTTAGAATATAATATTAAAAAAAGTAAGTGAAACAAGATGTTTCTTAAAATCATTTTTTGTGACGCCCCAAAACCCGAGGGTCCGTTGACTACCCGTCAACCCGCGGAATACAAGTGGATGTCGGGTTACCCGATGCCACTAAAATTCCAAGTAGTCTCCTTTCAGACGGAGCTCTACCCAAATACAACGCCGTATAAAACCCGTCCCCAAATGGGGCCTGAATATAACGGTTTATGATTAAAACGACCATTTTGGCTCATAAACCAATACTAATAACACTGTATATATATATCCAACTATCCAACCATAGTTCAAGAGTTCAAATTTTACTCTTATACAACACATATATTAAAATTAGAGAATTCTAATACATGTAATACATCATAACCCAAAGCCACAATCCGGCTTTCTTCTAAACCCGCCCCTGTGACGAGCCGTCCCTCGTACGCCCCTCGTACCTATAAAATAAGATCCTCGACAAGCGAATGACGTCGCAGGCTGAATCACCCTAAGGCTACTTCACCCAAGACATGCAATGCTCCAAAATAAACACATTCAAGCAAATGCATGATCCTACTTGAATGTCTAACTCGATCATCTCATACCCCAGTTCTCACTGACTTCACACTCGCCTGCCCCCTCGTGATTTGCATCATTACGTTTATTCGCGACAACCGACGTATATATATCAATCGCCGCTCCCACGATTGATATTATTTATGAACTACCAAAATGCATATCAATCAGCCGTTTCCAACGATTGATATTTTTAGTATGGATTACCCTCCGATCATTTTTAGTTTTTTGCATAGAACCCTCCGAAACCTTCTTCTGGGGATTCATCTCATGCACTCACTCCTACCGTCCTGGGGGTGTCCACAGTGGCATTAATTTACGATGTCAATTCCATTACGCTTTTATAACACATGCAAATATATAAACATGCATATATTCACATAAAATTAAATCACACAATTTGGCAAGTGTAATTTATTTCATCACATCAAAATTAAATTTCACGTAGCTAACGATCAAACACGTTAATTCTAATTAATTACTTGGACTAAACACATTAATTCACAAATTTATTTTTAGAACACTATTCTCGAGACAAATAAACCTCACATTATTCTCGAAAAATCACCAATTCGCTTGGCTCACTTTAGAACCCGAATTTCAAGGCCATTCACCCTTTTCAGCATTTAAGGCATACATTAACACATGATTTCACAATAAGCAACCTAAATCACCCTCGTGATTACTGACTATCCACATGGCTGGGCTCCATCACCTCTGCTCCAAGATTTCAAATCATCAAACGGCCCCTCACGGCCTCATTCAACCCAAACATTCAAAGTACTTAAACTAAGAATAAACCTAAAGAGGAGAAACCCCCTACCTCAAGGAGTTTGTCTAAACTCCTTAAATCCTAAGACCACAGTTCTCTTCAGAGAGCAGCCTTCCCTTCTGCCCGAGACGATCGACTCCGCCTGACCTTCCACGATTCTGCAGGTCTAACCTTCTCACTCTAAAACCCCTCCATTTCCATCTTCAGATCTCCTCCTCCAATTCACATTTTTCGATATTTGGGGAAGATAAAGACTATTCCTTTTTTTTTGTCTTTTCTAACTTAAACAATTCCAAAATGATATTTACGCCCTTCTTTCCCTGACATTCCCAAGACCATTCCTCGCCGTCCATTTTTCTTTCACTCATGCCACTGCATGATACGAAGACGCTGCATATGCGACTTCACGCATCGAAGATCAAGCGACAAGACCCAAAACGTGATGCCTCAAAATGTGTCACCCGACTGTCCCTGAATTCTGTTCGAAATCTTTACGTGCTAGCGATTTGAGACAATTCCAATCTGAAACTGCTTCTGGCCATCCGAGATCCAGAGAACAAATTCCGAATTTTTAACCAAAATTACGATTTTGCCATTTTTCCAGAAATTTAAATTTCTCGGGTCTTACATTCTCCCCTCCTTAAAAGGAATTTCGTCCCGAAATTTTGGACAACCACAATCACTCACATGCATATGCAACGTGCACTACACTATGCATGTAAACTAGTCATTCGAATCTTTAAATGACTAAATCACGTACCTTCATCCCTAAACAAGAAGGGATAGGTGGCCCGCACCGTGTCCCTCGCACTCCACGTGAGGACTCCTCCACTCCATCGCCATAGCACCCTCATTCAGCCTCTACCTGGGCTCAAGGCCGCAAAACCCGATCACGCCATCCAAAATACATATCGTCCTCCTCAAACGTCCCATCAAGCACACCCCGACTGGGTCCCCAATCCACTACATGAGTCGGATCCGGTATACTCCTGAGCATGGAGATTTTGAAATGCCCATGGACACCGACATGCTGGGCTGCAAAGCCAACCTGACAAAAACACCCGCCATCCTCTCGAGTATCTCGAAAGGTCCAATAAACCCTACGAGGAACTTCCCTCGCTACCTAACCTGACCACTCCTCCTTAGGCACTTACCTTCAAGAAGACACGCATCCCCAACCTCGAACTCTAAGGGTCGACGCGTACGCTCATACATACTCTTCCGCTTCGGGCCTGGTCGTGAGACGTTGTCGTATCGCCTTCACCTTTCTAAGGTGTCCCCAATAAGACTGAACCCGTATGATCTCTCCACCTCGCCCGTAACATAACAGGTGACTGCAGATTGCTCTCCCTATAATGCCTCATATAAGCGTCATCTATATACTCGCCAGAATCGCTGTCAGGCTGATCCAATTAAGGGCAATTGCTCCTCTACCCTGGGGACCTGAGACGATGCCTCTTAGTCAGTCTCTCTAACCCGTATATAGTCCACAACCCGTGAACCCTACACAACCCTTACTTTGTGTAAACGCCGACCTTCCCGCGTGTCATAATCACCTACAATCCAATGGACTGCCAATCCTAGTCCATGCGTCATGAATGACATCCATATACCGAGCCCTTGCCCGCTCAACCAACACCCAATGCACCCGTGCTGGGTATCCAATTCTCGAGTCACTCCACTCTAACACCAACCTAAGTCTACGTGATAACCCGACAAAGGTGTTTTCATTTCGATTAACATAACTCTAGCTCACACTTCAGCCTCTTACATTCATTACGTAAATTCTGGATTTCTCCCCGGTCTCTTCCACCCTAAATCCGTGATTCTCACCCGAGGGGATTAATCTAGCCCCTTATTGCTTCTACTTCAACACACTTTAATTATTCTTCATTCATCGAATCGAACTATGAGTCTTCATCGATGAGTCCTAAAGACAAACTCAACCCACACCACCAAGAGTGGTGAATGACCGTACCGTGCACCCACACCCGACTCAACGCGATATTACCGTGCACGCGAACGCACTAATGCCATAATTCTTGAGCAGATTCTCGGAGATCTCTCACTCATAATCTCGACCTATCAGGTCAACTCTCACCCTACATCCTAGGGAAGAACATCTACACCTGGCTTCTCTAAAGGCCTTAACCTCTAAAACCCGATGGCTATCAACTCATCCATGTCAAGCATGACATCAACAACCAATATGTCTATCACCTTAAGGTCCACCATACGCCCCCACGCAACTCCTCGATCCGTCATCGACTCTCGACCCACACTCCGCCCCTCCGCCTATTAGTGTCGCCGGGAGTGCCTCAGATAGCACCCCGAAATCACAAATCGTTCCTCCGACCAAAATACTAAAGGGGTAGAGGAATAAACCGATACTCTCCTATTCTATATTTAATCGGGATCGCTGCCCCAAAGCCCCGATCCCCCGTCTTGAGGCAATCCCATCTCATGCCCAACCCGGTCTGTCCCGAAACCCGTGTGAAGCAGAAGTCTTCTGCCTCTTCCCCTAAACTAGAAGAAGGCTGATCCTCCCTCTTGCTACCAACACCCGTATCCCGAATGTTTCGAGTGTCCTCGATCTCTCTCTCTATGGTCAGGGCCGTCCTGACCATGGAGTCCATGTCCCGTAGGCGAAATCCTACGATCCCACTCGAACGGACAACTCAAACCCATTCGACCTCCCAGAGAAGATCCAAATCTATCCCAAAAAATCCACGTGATCTAGAAGACCGACGCTTCATCTCTCCCACCCCATCACTACTCGACCTTCTCCTCGGGTCGACCGACACTCGACGTCGATTACACCACATGTCCCAAAATCTCCTCGCAGTTTTCAAAACTCGCACTCTCATCGAACTTAGCGTACAACCCGATGTTCTCAACAATCGAAACGATCCGCGATACTCATGTCGTTCCCACTCACCGGGAGTAGATCAAATGTCAACCACGAAGACCACAACAAACTGATCTGCATAAGGTCGAACACCTACGATGAGATCCATGAAACTTCTACCGTGCATTCGTCAATCCAGCGGCATCACCGCAAACTCAAAGTGCCCATAACGCTGTCCTAAACACCGTCTTAGGGATATCCTCCTAACCCTCGCCATCGGTAACCAAGGCGGCGGTCTATCTGGAGTAGACTCGCATTCCTCCTAACCGATCAACAAATCATCGATCCTAATGGATACCGATTCTTGATCGTGAACTCCAACCTGTCTCACCACTACACGGATCTTGTCCTTCTTTTTCGCAAATGTAACTGCAGCGCCCCATGGTGAAGTAAGTCTAATGAACCTCTTGGCTCTGGGCAACTCCTGTAGTCGACTCGAAGTTCCCAACTCAACCGGTGCCATCCTATGAGTCATAGAGACGGGGCGGGCACTGTGTAACTCGATACCAAGTCTACTACCCGGGAGGTACCAGAAGCCTATCCGGAAAACATCCACATAACTCCAGACACTACTGAGTAGATCTAAGTCCGGCTCCTCCAGCCTTCTAGTGGTAAGGCTCGCTAGCCAACCCGCTTAACTATCCTCGATAACTGACTCGTATAATGTCCTGGGCAAAATGTCATGCTCGGTCTCCCCCCGAAATACCACACGAGTACCTCCGTCCCCGCGTATGGCGGTAACCCTCCTACGCTCACAATCGATAACGACCATGTAAGCTGTCAATCAATCCATCCCCAGGATGACATCGAACTCTGACATGTCCACTTATCTGTGTCCACCGGAGTAGAGTCCCCGAGATTCCAGCCGCAACCTCAACATATCATCCCTATTCTCGCTCCTAATCCCTGTGGGAGATCCCACATACAAAGGCTCCTCTAAGGTCCTGCAAGAGTGTCCCGCCCATTTCCACCATATTTTGGGTCCCACTCTAGCCGGAACACGCCTGGGCCTATCCCGGTAGTGTCGAGGTACTCCCATAAACTCTAACACCTTCTCAATCTCAGCATGAACCAATGGTCCTGTCACCATCTGATCTCCTCCCGTGAATGTTGGAGGATAATGCGCCCTAAACTTCCTCGAAGGTTACTAGACCTCCCCGACCACTCCGCTTGCTAGCCTGCAAGGGTAGCGGGTACCGCACACTCATGTACCAAGAGCAAAGGCTCACTGATCAAATACCAGGTGTTCCGACCAAGACCTTGTGGACGCCCCACGTCCCGTCCCGACTAGCCATCTACGTATTTCCAATGGCAACAAGAACTACGACTTTCATTTGGCCTAACTAGCAATGCACATGCCAATTATTAATGACTTAACAACCATGAATCCATCTGCCATTTCCTTAAGTGCGCTAAATTCCAACCACTCAGTTCATTTATTTCAATAAAATTCCAAGTTTTCTTGTTCATTTCATTATCCAAATCCTTAAGGTCATAGTTCCTAACCTTAGCATTCACCCTTTTCCTATACGCATTACACCATGCATATAATTTCCTACGCAACAATCGTGCAATCACAATTCCCATATACATCATACCGTGTATATGTCCTTCCACGCAATTTGAAACATAAAATCACGCGATCAAAAACATGCAACCTTTTATATACTATATCCTTGCATTTATAGGCAATGCAAGACAACTAATTTCCACATGTCAAATCATTTTTTAACATCAAAAATTTTATTTTTGAAAATTTCATTGTTCCAAAATTGTCTCATTTTTATTTGATTTTTATTTTATTTTTCAAAAAAAAAAAAATTTCCGAAATTTTTTTTACTGTTCATCGTACTGTTCACCGCATTGTTCACCTAAGTTGCAATCCAATTTGTTTATTGCAATACACTTCAAGAGTGTCTTTCAAAGCAGCCAGACAGGTAAATACAATACACCTTCCTGTAATACACCCCATCTCCTGCACTTACACCTTTCATTTCGCAATACAATCCCATCCACTACACACTCAAGTTGCAATACAATCCGTGTATTGCAATACAAAATTTTTTTTTTCAGCCATTGTATACCCTTGCAATACAATTCTTCCCTATTGCAATATTAATTTTTACCCAAAATTTACTTGTAGCCTCATTGCAATACAATCTTTGTATTGCAATACAATTCTTCCAAAATTTCAACTAAAACCTAGTTGCAATACAAATTTTACTGTCTTGCAATACAATTACCTAGCCAATGTGTTTCCCTTTTTTTTTTTTTTTCCAATTGCACACCTATTTCCCGAACACCCAAAAATATACTCTAGATATAGAGTATATATATATATATATATATATATATATATATATATATATATATATATTCATTTATTTGCTACTGGAGACACAAAAAAATACTTATCCATTTTTTTTTTCTCCAGTACACCTAAATAAATTTATTAAATTTATTTTATCCGAGTTTTCTTCAGTTTTACACACTGTAAAACTAAAACCAAATTTTTTTCTCTCCTCATTTTTCATTCTCCACGCAGCTTCCTTGCATTCTACATGCAAAGAACTTAAATACTCAGATCCAATAACTCAAAACTTTATGAGTTCAACTATAAAATTTATTAAAATTTTATTTCTTTCCCAATAAATTTATTATAATTTATTTTTACTTATTTTCCTTTCCAGCTTTACTAACTATAAACCTACACTTTTCCTACACATTATAAAGCAATCACCAAGCACACAAACCACACAAACCAATCACAATACATAACAATCTCAACACATCACAACCATGATCACACATCATTCATATTATGCATATTTTTCACACAACAAGTCATCAGTTTCACACAAAACACACGCAAACAGTCCTGGGCTTTGTGTCATGCCTTCCTGCGCAACTTCATACCTATACCAAACATCAAACCACACCTAGTGGTGCTATTCTTACTCGACTACGCCCTAAGCCCAAATCCCTCAATCCTGTGTTTCCATATACCTATACTCTACATCAAAACCATCTAAGGGCGATGGATACCCAACCCGAGCCCCTGCATTCAGATACCTAAGCTCGCACAAGCCGTGATCGCCCCCAAACCCGAAATCCGTCTGACTTCACCCGTCAACCGCTTAATACGGATTGCCCAAGCCACCCGACGCCACTGTAAAACCCAAGAATCTCCTTTCAGACGGAGCTCTACCCAAATACAACACCTACATAAAACTTGTCCTAAATAAATTCAATATAATCTGCCTATGATTAAAACCCGCCACTGGGCTCAAACCAATACTAATAACATTGTATATATATATATATCCAAACTATCCAACCATAGTTCAAGAGTTCAAAGTTTACTTTATACAACACATATATTAAAATTAGAGAATTCTAATACATGTAATACATCATAACCTGTGCTCCACAATCCGGCTTTAAACCCCGCCCTAGACGAGTCGTCCACTCGCACGCTCCCTGTACCTGTAAAATAGCATCCCTCGACGTGGTGGAGCTTTACCTTCGCCGCGGAATCACCCTGCTGCCACTCCACCTAAGCGCATATGCAATGCTCCAAAATAAACACATATCTGGGCAAATGCACGATCATACTCACGTCTAACTGATCATCCTACAACTCGAGTCCTCACCGACTTCCCTCACACTCGCCTAAGCCTCGTATGAAAATTATTATGTTTATTTGTGGACAACCCTCCATGTATATCACCAGGCCATTCTCCACGATCGATATTATTTACGACTACCGATGCATATCAATCGGACCGCCTCCGACGATTGATATTTTTGCATTCGACTACCCTCCGATCATTTGGGCTTGCATAACCGAAACCATTTTCTAAATCCTCATCTCACGCGACTCACTCCTACCGTCCTGCGCATTCCTAAGGCATATGTAATGCACGACGCCAATTCCATTACAAATTATAACACATGAAAATATATAAACATGCATATATTCATAAAAATTAAATCACACAATCACAAGCATAATTTATTTCATCACATCAAAATTAAATTTCACGCCGCTTAACGATCAAACACGAAGAATTTACTAATTACTCGACCAAACACATTAATTCACAAAATTCTATTTTGTGAACACTATTCTTTGAATAGTGAAACCCTGCTACTATTCCCGAAAAATCACCAATCGTCTGGCTCACTCTCACGAACCCGACTCACCGCCATTCTCGACCTTTTTCACATCAAGGCATACGACATCATTATTGATTTCACAATAAGCAATCTAAATTAGCTCGTGGACAGCCACTGACTCATTCACATGGGTTTCAAAATTTAACACCCTGCCCAAGATTCAAACCGATCAAACCCGCCTCACGCCATTCAACTCAAACATTCACAAAGATGATTGTCAAGCACAAAACCCAAAGAGGAAACCTCACCCCGCCGAGCCATTCAAACTCCTAACTGCACCCACGCAGCTTCCTCCGTAACAGCTTTCCCTTCGTTCGACGACCACCGCCTGATCTTCCACGCATTCTATGGTGTTTCAACTCTACCTAAAACCTCCATTTCCATTCTTCTCAGATCTCCTCCCTCTCCAATTCACGTTTTTCTCTTTGATATTCAAGCATAAAGCACTATTCCTCTTGCCTTTTCTAACTTAAACACCTCAAAATGAGCATTTACGCCCTTCTTCCCAATTTAATATCTACATCATATCTCCGCTGCTCATTTTCATATTTTCCATTCACGCCACTTTACAGACATGAAGACGTGTTATATGCGACTTTCGTCAAGATCGAAGATCGCTTTACTCAAGCACTAAACGTTACGCTTCAAAAACGCTAACTCCGAATTATCTCAATTCTAATAAATTTTACGTATAATAAGATTTCGCGAGATGATTCCAACCCACAAACTGCTTCATCATCCGAGATCTGCAGACAATTCTATTTTCACCGAAATTACGATTTTACCATTTTTCCAGAAATTTAAATTTATCGGGTCTTGCATTTTTTCTTTGTAATAATATAAATTAGAAAATATTTTTATCATTAAACACATTTTTCAATTTTTTTTTTAAATAACCGCTTTTGGAAATTGTTATCAATTAGTTCTTAACTTTCTTATTTTATGTTTAAAATATAAAAACTTGAGAGTAGAAAATCATTTTTAAAATCACAATTTCTTTTTATTTTTGTAGCATTCTTTTATCATCCAACTTTTAACGAGTTAAAAATGGCATGGTATATATATTTCTGAATAAACAAATATGAGATATTCGAAATTTATGGTTGTTGCCAACAAGAAAAAGGAAACTCGTGCCTCATCGCTTCAAATTAATAAAAAAAAAATATCATTTCAGTATAATTTAATTGATAAAAAAAATCAATTACAAAAGTTTTACGTTGAAATATTTATTTCAAGGACTTTTACATTAAATTTAATTTATAATAATATTTTTAAAAGTATGTAAAAATAAATCTGAAAAGTTAGATAAATATAAAAACTTTAAATATGTTTAAATTAAGTAGGTTGTACTAGGCATCTCGAAATTCTTTTGTTTAAGGACTTCATTGCAAACCGAGAAGTAGGTAAATATAAGGCTATCTAGAAGGGTGGATGAAGAAAGAGATGGGGAGGAGACAGCTGGCAATCACCTAAATCAAAGGTGGCATTATCATAACGCGGGGCCCAAAGGCGATGCTGATCTGTAACAAACGTTCCTATCTTCTTTGCCCTCTTAAACTTGTCATGTGGCTTCGCTGGTACCATGAGCCGTCTATGGAATAAGAATTCCAATTAAAATTAATTCTAATTTTAAACTTGTCACTACTTTGTCTGAGTCTGACACAATCTGTACAGGCTCCGTCCCCACCCCACGTTGCTACTCCTTTCTAATTGGTTGTTTGATATTAGCTATTATCCACAAATCACATCTTGCATCCACACATGCCTGTTACCTTCTTTTTATCAGCTATGTTCTTACTAAAAATGCAGTGGGACACAAAATAACTAAGACTAATTGGACTATGTTTCGTTGCCAAAAAAATTTAAATCCAAATGTGAAGAATAAAGAATCGGAAGACAATAAGAAAACATACCTGAAATTGATAAATTATTTTTATATGTTGCTTTTTCATTTAGTTTTTCTTTAATCGATATTACATATAAGGATTTAAGTAATTTAAAAAAATTAACGAATCTTTTAGCTTATTACAAATAGAAATTTTTTTTAGTAAAACCAAACATTTAAAAATGTATTTTTAAATTTCCTTCTCTAGGACCCAATTTAAATATTATGATAGAACATTTCCATTCAGTTTATTCCTGGCTAATCAAGATATATATATATATATATATATATATATATATATATATATATATATATATATATATATATAAAAGTAAGTAATAATTGAATGCAAATTAAATATAAAGAGTTAAGAGGTCAAGAATAATGAAGATATATACTCTTTCTCCAGATTGAAAGCCTTGCTAATGAAATACAATATTGCTCCACCGGTTTATGTGTAGACTGTCATAGGTATTATTTAGCCTCGGATCCATGAATGATGAAGAGATATGTAAGCTCGGAAAACGACGTGGTGGTTTGCGTGTTTGTGTGGATGAGATGCAGGTGGGGTAGGCAGCTTGGTGGGATATAGAGAGAGTGCCATTGGCTCAGGATGCTTGTATGCGGAGTCATGGTGGAATTATTTATCGTTATTACCCTTTTCATTGTTTCGCTGGGCTAATGATTATCATAACCAATCAGCAATTCCCCTAGTTTGTAATGATCAAGCACTAAGAATATTTTAGCATACGAGCGCGTATGTGTATGGTTGGGTACGGGGCAGGTTTTGAACTATCACCCCACTCCTATTCCATTCCTGTTTAGAAGCATTTAGCTTTTTGTCATACCCGTCCCAAACCGGCTATTGGTCGGGTCTCTAATCCCATACTTGTTATATAATTGATGATGCTTTCAACTGAACCCACTTGAGTCATTGTGAATGACCACCCGGGACAGCTCATGGGCCTGACGGCGCCCCATCGCCCCCAAGCAATGCAGATCGCCATAATCGGCCGATCCGCAGCCTCTGGCCGCGCACTCCTCCGCAAAACAAAGCGAAGGCGGGCTCCAAGGAGCTCGCCCCGCGCCGCCTCCGATGCCTAAGTCGGCTTCTTTCGAGAGAAAGAGAGACTCCGCTTGCGGCTAATGCCAGACAGAGTATGCATCTAAGAGCGTTGCATCTCACCGGCCAAATGATCATGTATTTATAAGATGTCCATCCACATCAGAATTAGGATTTGTTCCCATTGGATGAGATTTTCTTATCGTAAGATTCGATGGTAATTCCGGACAGAAAAGAAATTGTTATTTCGTGATAATCTTCCTTCCTTATCGGGGGAGATTCAACCCACGACGATCCGGTTATTTTCCTTCCTTATCGATAAGATTTATTGGATCAAGCAGGATGATATCTTGTTGTGTGTTATTCTATTTTTCGTATCGGGCTTAAATACAAATTTGATCTGGCAAAGACACGACCTTCTAATTCATCTAAGATCACCCTCGACTCCAATGCCTGCCTTCAAGCTACCGGGTACCGAGGGGCCCGGGTATTGCGCTCGGGCGCGCCACTTTCAAGCTGGTGGAGCGCCTCACAGCCCATTTTTCAAACCATATCGCTGCTCCCGCCCTCGGGGTACTCTGCACGCGCGTGGCTTTATCGCTTCTTGCACGATGCACTCCATGTCCGGTTCGACGCCGGCTAGTTAAGGCTTACCGTCATACGTTCTCATGATAACGACGACTCTCGGCCGCCGTTTCCCTACCTCTTCTAGTTTCTTCGCTTTCGCAGCACTCCTGGCCCGATTCTCCTCTGGCCCTCCCAACCTCTCTTCCGCGATCTCGTACTTTATTTGCTCGTAGCCTCTGCTTGACCCTCTTTTGCGTAGAAATTTTCCCCGGCATTTTTCCTGAGGTAGCTTCTTCCGTCTTATTCCTGGGACCATCGCGTCTCTACCTCTTGCTTTCTTCGATTATATCGACGAGGCGCTAGGTTAAATTCGACGTGATTCGCTTACTATTCGCTTTTATTATGGGTCCTGTCGCTTCTTCTTACTTGATGACAACACTTTCGCCTGTTGCCGGCTCGACGTTAGGATGCTTCCGCCGCCGGTCGTGGTTGAACCCCTCTCGAAACGTTCCCGCGCTCCTCTTCCTGGATAAGGATAAAGTAAAATAAATCTAATTAAATATCCGGTGTATCGGATACCTTAAATCCGCCTCGTCCAACATGCCGGTGGACCTAGCAAGGTCGGTCCTTCGTGACAATACTTTTGTCGAACGCATCGACCATCGCCCGAGTAATGACCCCTACCGTCTCGACTTTATGTAGCTTCCGCAAGCTCGGATGGTATGTTTATTCGAGGTCGCTTGGATAATGGTCTCGCTTTTCCACTCGCATCCCTTCATGAAAGGGGTTTTTGAAAGAACATTTCAATAGCAGTGTCATTCTTCCCAACCTCGCTTCCCAACGGTCAGTATTTTGGTGGGCCTTATTGGCCTTTAAAGTACGAGGGCTCAAGGCTCTAGCGTGGCTTTGCTCTCTATCTTTTAAATTCAAAGTAGAGATCTACCGAGGGCTTCCTTTATTTCCTCCAGCGCCCTTGAGCTCCTCCGTGATCTCTCGATCTTCCTTCCTCCCATGTCGTGGCGAATCTTATTTCTTTGTGAGCTGGTCGTAGAATCGAAGATGATCCTTCCGACGACGACACTCGGGCGTTCCGGCTCGACCTCACCCCGATACCTCCTCGTGGAGTGTTTCTCTCGCTTTCTGCATGACTTGTGTGAAGGTCGGGCCGAACATTTCCGATTTTTGCATTATTCTGATGCTTCCCGTGCTCGACTCACCTTAATGCTGAAGATATTGTCGTAGCTCATGCTGGGCTGCACGTCCCTCCGGGCTTCGTCCCACGGAGCCGATAAAAATTCCGACATTCCCGGTCCATCTAATTTGAGGTCTACGCTTGCTCCACCGCTTCAAGGCCCTCATCCCACCATGGGAGTTTCCCAGACAGGCTTTACCGCAGCCTACTCCTACTGGGAGAGATTGGGTCCGCTGGGGCAATCGGCTCTAAGCCCCGAGTGCGAAATGGAAAAATCAAGCTCCACCGAGAAAGATCGCCGATTTGGCCAAGGTTCGGGAATCGGGGGGGAGTCTCCCGATTTCTCTTACCTCGTGCCTAGCGGGCGCAGCCGCCCGGCGGCCGAGGCTCCGTGGTCACGAGCCTCCGCCCCTTCTAGCCTCCGTCGCAAAGGCAAAAATCTCGGATGGAGCCATCGAGCAAATACATGCTATGCCTATTACCGTCTCGGGAATCCGCCTTCTGAGAGTGCTAGGCCACCTCCGAAGGGGTGGGAAGAGTCAAGAGAAGAAATCGAATCAAAAGTCACGGTAAGATGAGGACTCTTTGCTCTTCAATGTTGAACTCGCGCAAGCAGTGCGATCTTGTCCGCCCCAAGGATTATGACCTCGAGGTCGAAAAGTGTCGCCTGATGAGGCTCGCTCTATCCCTTCGGGGGTTGCCTCTGGTAAGTCCCCAGATCCGGGAGTAGTGTTCGGCTGTGTTGATCCCGCGGCCGGATGTTGACTTCATGTTTGATGTGCGTAGCCACTCATTTGAAAGGTCCGCTCGATAAGCGCCAACTAAACGAGCACGTGAAAATCACCCTGGGATTATATAGCGAAGGCGGCCTCTCTTTCTTCTGAGCGGACCGAGCTGCAAGAACGAGCAATGCGATGACTCGAAGAGGGTGGAGAGAGACTTCTTAAATTCACCTAAAGCATACCGCGCTTCGGGCCGCGTTCATGAAAGTAGAGAGGATGAAGTTCAAGTAGCTTTACGGCGGTTGAAGGCGAAGCCGAAGGTCCCGTAATGGTACCCATGTCGGGCAATGAACGCATCTGATCGAGACCGATGGGCCGCACGTCTCGCACGAAGCCTCGGGGACGGTTAAGGATGAGCTCGTCACATCTCGGGGCGAGCTGTGGGAGTCTCAAGAGGAGCTGCGTGCGGCCAATGGTGATCTCAGGTGATAAAGCACGTAGGCTGGGCCGTGGCCCCTCGTGGCTCCGACTCCTCCGAGGCCGTGGCGCCGTTAGACACGCTCGTCGCAGAGCCTCCAGGTCAGAATTTAGCTGAGCGGTTGAATGAGGAGTGTCGCTGGATTGGGCGCTGATCTTCACTAGAAAATACTCGTCGTCAGGGATGATGCTATTAGCAGATCAGGACCAAGCTGCTCGCTGGCCTGGTGGCTCGCGCCAAACAGGCTGGTCAACGCCTACCTAGACTGGACTTCCAACTCTCGATCTCCCAAGTGACGAGGAGGCGAGGGTCTTTCTCCTCGCAAATTATTCTCAAGAACCTGATACTCCCCGCTGTAGCTCCATTCCCCTCTTCACTGCCTATTCCCCGCCGACGCCTAGGTTTCTGTACTCATTTCTGCCCGCCTGATATCGACTTTTATATTTTTCTTTTATGTACACCTGCTTCCTTTTGTCGGGCCTGGGGCCCGAGACATATGTAGCTCTCCTTTTAATAAATATTCATTTTTTATCGTCTGCGTTCATACTGTAGTATTTTCGCTTTTCTTCATAAATTGTATGGCCCGAATTGAGGGTATGAGCTGAGCAATTAAGCTCGTCAAACTGTGTCGCTGAGGCTTCGTGGGCTAATTTCTACGAGTTGGACCGATTTCTAGGCTATAAGGCCTCGTATAGGCGAGCTCAGCCAAATCTGAGTCACGGGCCTCGCTGACTGCCTTGTACGTGCGAACCGATTTTTTAGGTTGCAAGGGTAGAGCCTGGTCAATCCTGAGCTACCGATTCCACTCCACTGATTTTGGCATGAGCTGAACGTGATTCCTTAGGTCGCATGACCTATTCGCAGAGCTCACTGCCTTGAGCGACCGATCTCCATCTACCGGGATTCAGATGAGTCGAACAAATTCCTTAGCCTTGCATGACCTATTTTCGGGCAAAGGTCGTCACTGAACATCAATTCCATCTACTGGATTCGCATGAGTTGAATATCTCAGCCGCATGGCCTATGCCGAGTCAAGCCGAGCTCGCTTCACCTGGCTGGTGGGCCTCTATTCCGCCGAGCCGCCGTAGCCGTCACCACTCCCAGTCGCATGACCTCACAGAGGAATCACAGCTCGCCAACGTAGACCGTTGGGTCACGCCTATGGTAATAGCCGGATAAGGCTCGGGCCCATATGAACTCGCCAATTGCGAATCACGAGTGTGGCTCGCTCTATGTGACTTCTTAGAAAAGCTCGCAAATGTGAACTGGGCAGCTCGCTCCATGTGAATCGCTAGGAAGAGCTCGCCGGGCCGCGAACGGGTTGGGCGTAGCTCGCCTAGTGATTTCAGAATAAATAAAGCACGCGTATCGCGTAGCTCTCGCCCATGTGAATCGCTAGGAAGAGCTCGCCACGCGAATCAAGCAATGGCGCTCGCCGTAGCGAGGTACCGGGCCCGGGCCGAAGCCGTCAACCGGTGACGGCTCCTTAGGCCGCGATGACTGGCCCGTAGTAGACAACCCTCGGCCAAAGTGAGCTACCGGCTCGGGCGCTGAGGGTCGAGTGGCGACGAATGAATGGCTGGATGAGAAATGGAATGGCTATGTGAATGAAATACGGGACAGAAATGAGTCGATCCGACTCCTCGTGTAGCGCAGGATCTGCGATGGTAGTAGATGAACCCGGGCCAGTGAGCTGGTTGCCTCGGCATCAGAGCTGCTGGCGACAGAACAGCTGGCGACAAGAGCCTGATGGCAATGTAGCCCGAGCTAATCCGACCCTCGTAACGCGGACTGCAGATATAGACGAATCCGCCAAAGTGAGTCATTGGCTCGGCGCCGGGCCGAGCGGCGATGCAGCGCAGTGGCGATGCAGCCGAGTAGGCGATAGCCGAGTGGCAATGCAGCCTGAGTGGGCGTGGCAGCCTCGAGCCCGACTCCCCGTAGCGTGACCGTACTGCAGCAGAAGAACTTGGCCAAAAAGTGAGCCATTGGCTCCGGGGCGTCGTGGGCCGAGCGGCGATGTAGCCGAGCGGCGATGTAGCCAAGGGCAATGCAGCCTGAGCCGACCGACTGTGTAGCGTGACCTATGCAGTAGATCGCATTACTAAAGTGAGTCAAGGCTCCGGCGCCGTGTGGCCGAAAGGGCGATGTAGCCGAGCGGCGATGTACTCGAAGTGGTGATGTAGCCCCGAGTGGCGATGTAGCCGAAAGTGGCGACAAATGAGCCGACCGACTCCTCGTAGCTGCGGACTGCGGTAGTAGATGAGCTCACAAAGCGAAGCACGGGTTCGTGGTCGCACGACCGCTTGATTGGGAACCACAAGGCTACGCCATTTGACTTGATTTTCTTGGAAAGGTGCGAACGCTCTTTACGTCGCCGATTGATGGAAAATTTTGGAACGCTCAGTGACTTTTCGAGCGCTCTGCCTTCTTATAAATGGCGGTTTCATTGTCGTGGGGGGCTTATACTTTGCATATTTTGCTTTCTCTGTGCGCAACCGGAATCTCGTGAGGATGAATCTGGCCGGGGTCTTAGTCGGCTCGGGCCGTGATCCTTCCGAAGATCTGGGATCAACTCGTTTCTACATGTGGGAGTCAGGTTTTTCCCCCTAGTCTCCCCTTTACGGGAGTTTCATGTTATTCCTCAGCTTCGTGCTAGGGAATGCGCCCGTGAGAGGGCGCCATGATTTCTTGAGTCGCCTTCTCCATTTCCCCCTGCTCTTCTTCTCTTCCTTCCTCCTTTCTCCTCCTTCTCCTTCTTTTCATCTTTTCTTCACATCTCATTCTCCCCTTTTGCTCTTCCGCACAAACCTCCATCCCTTTTCTTCTTCTCCTCTTTTCCGCTTCTTTCTTTTCCTTCTCCTTCTTTTCATTCTCTCTTTCTCCTTTGCTCCCTTTTTTTTTTTTTAAAGGAACTGCTTGTACTGATTGTAATCGATAACATCACTGATTGTAATAGAATGTAATCCGATTGGAATAAAGAATGACTTTTTATGTCTATGAACTTTCTCATTATGTATTTTTCTGTGTCTTATAATCTGAACTGTTTGAGATGTCTAACTAAATAACCAGTGAATGCTCAACTCGTTACATAAGAATCAATAAGGCTCTATTTAATATTACAAACCGATGCCTACTGATAAAAAACGCTTAAGGTGCTCTGCATTCCATGTATGTGGTAAGATTTTTCCCTCCTCTATTTGGAGCTCATAATTGCCCGGGTCTCGACGACCGAGATACGACGTAAAGGGCCTTCCCGCCAGCCCGCTTCCATGCTCCCGGTTCTTCTCCTTGCCGGCAGGAGCTTTAAGACTAAATCATCCCATATAGCTCTTGGTTTGACTTCTTTTTATTATAGTACTACTATCTTCCTTTGGTAGTCCTCTCAGGTTTCCTTAGACTTGCTCCCGCTTCATCTAGGAGATCTAAATTTAGACGAAGAGCTTCGTCATCGTGTTCCACCGGGAGCTAACTCGATCCTAGGAGACTTTATTCGACCTCAACTGGGGCTATCGCTTCGCTGCAAAGGCTGGGGTGGCAAATTAGGTTTCCCTGTTGTCGACTTTTGTGTCGGTCCCAGAGGCCCATAGTACTGGGAGGTATTCTACCCAATTTCCTTAAGGTCTTCCAATTTGGTTTTCAAGGCGGCTTCTATGGTCTCCGATAGTGACTTCTCGGCCTGTCCGTTGGATTGCGGGTGTGCTAGAGATGAGTAATAATTTTTAATTCCGAGCTCTAGCACGTAAATCCTTCTCGACTCTGGCGTTGTCGAACCCAAGCTCCTGTCCGATACCGGGGGGCCTTGAACACGCCAAACCCGTGCGATATGATGGCTCGCCACACAAAATTGCATCTTCCGCTCCACCAGGCTAAGGGCTCCTGGCCCGCCCACTTCCAGCGGCAATCCACCGCGACGACATGAATTCAGACCGACCCTACCAATGGGGCGTGGGTCCCGCATGTCCAAACCCCACCGTTGAACGGCCGTGGCCTCTCTGTGATCGACGTGCTAAAGGCCTGATGGGAGGCGTGAGATCTTGGCGTGCTCCTGGCAGATTCTGCATTTCTTGACTAGGCCTGCATCTTTGAGCATTGTGTGTCAAGAAGCATTCTCGCCTCAAGATTTTCCTGCTAATGCTCGAGCCCGATATGGTTCCTCAGATATGCCCTCGTGTATTTCTCTCAAAGACGTACTTCTATGTCTTCTTCTACATGCATTTAAGGAAAGGTGAAAAATCCTCGCGCAGGCTTCTGTGGATTGCAAACCCGGGCGTACCTCGCCCCATTTTAGCCGCTCTTTCTGTGTCATCCGTAGGCTTCCGTCTATAATATAATCCCCAAATGGGTTCCAGATCCAAGTCGGTTTGGATCTCGACCTAGGCAACCAATTCCCCATAGAGATCGATTGAGGGTTCTCGCTGTGTATTCGATGTGTGCCTCCACCTGGGCCGAGGTCTTCTCCCCTGTGAGGTCGTGGCTAGCTTTGCCGCGTCTAGCCTGAGTTCTTTAAGTTCCTGGGGACATGCTTGACCTGAACCAACACGAATATTTTTAATATGTCACGAACTTTTTGGAGGTATAGAATCATCCTTTCACTTTTGGCCTCGTAGGTATCTTCTATTTATCTGACCACCAGCTGGGAGTCACTGTAGACCCCTTGCATCGGCCTAATTTCTACCGGTAACGGCGAGGTCGAGCCGGGCTATGACGGACTCATACCCGGCTTCATTGTTGGAAGTATAGAATCCAAATCTGAGTGCGTATTCGATATCTATTCCTTCTGGAGAGGTCGATTAGACTCCGCCTCCGTCTCGTCGCTTGAGGCTCCATCTATAGAGAAAGCTTCCAAATGGGGAGGTCATTCCATTACCAGCTGAGTGCTCTCACCTCTGCTCCGTCGAGGTGAATTCCATGATCAAGTCACTTCAAGACTTGCCCCTTTATCGCAAAGGCTTGTATCTTATGTCGAACTCGCTCGCCCTATGGCCTATTTCCATCAACCTTCCGAGACTGGATTATGTAACACCCTGTTCATCTGGGTATTCCATTGACTTCTATTGATGTGTGAGCCTCTGGAAGTAAGGGCGGTTTTCTGCCAAGTGTTACTGTGGCAAAAATTAATTTTCCATCCTTGGGTATCTCTCCTCTCCGCTTCCTCTTAAAGCCCGACTCAGAATAGTAAATCGATACGCACTGCTCCCTCTGTCTCCCGACGAGACCGGCACTGTCGAGAAGTCCGAAACCGCCAGATGTACAGGCATTCAAATAATGCGCGGTGAGAATAAATAGATTTAAAAAGCCGAGAATGCTTCTTCGCGCATTTAATATCCCATTGGAATGCCTTCTTTCTCGTGACTTGAAGAAAGCTGGCATTTGTCACTTGCCCTCGATACGAACCTAGCCAGGCAAGAATCCTTCCAAATGCGTTGAACTTCTTTTATACTGATGGTGATGGCATGTCGAAAGCACGACCTTTATCTTGTCCGGATTTGCTTCACTCCTATGGTTGACTATGAAACCCAGAATTTCCCTACCGATACGCCTAAGGTGCATTTACCAGATTCAAGCCATGTTGTAGTTTCTCAAGATCTAAACGCTGATAGCCGAGTTATGTGGAGCTCTATCGTGATGGATTTTACCAAAGATAAGTTATCTATGTATACTTCCATAGTTGTGCCTTAATCCGGGTTTTTAAAACATCCGATTCACCAATCTTTCGATATGTTGAGTTCCCGCTGCTTTTATTCAAAACTGGCATCACACGATAGTGCAGTTCCCGCGGGCCGTGATCTAATCCAGGTCTTTCTCGGGTCAGCCTCGGGTCCATACTGATTCGGCCAGCCGGAGAAGGCATCCATAAAACTCCAGGGGTTGATGGCCCGCATTAATGAAGAAGCTGTTCTTTAGGCGTACTTTGTTGATGTCGATTGAAATCGATGCGAGTTGCCACTTGCCGTTGCCTTTTGTAGTGTCTGACGTTGGCTGGCCACTCGAAATTATTCTACCTCCTTGATCGCTCTGCTGAAGAGGTTCTTTGACTTCCTCGTTGATGGCTTTTTGTCTTTACGGCGAAGCTCCTCCTGCTTTTGTTTGATTGGCTTGAAGGATGGGGTGGCGTTCGGCGTGACTGAGTGATTGCGTAGAATCGATCCCTCCCGTATCGCCTGCTTCCTGAAAGCGTCTTTGTTTTGTTTTAAAAAATGAATAAGGGGGTTTTTGAGGTCTTCCGATAGCTTGGATCCAATGTAGGCGAGATGCTCCGGGTCGTCATCGATATCACGGAGTTCCGGTTCTTACGTGTCAGATGGGTGATCGCCTCGTCGTGCATGTCGAGAGCTCATCCAGGTATATATTATGCGACCGCCTTTTGTTTCATGGATCTTTGATAGCATTCCACGGCCCACGGATTGGTCTCCTCGAACCATTCCTCTCCGTTTACAATAGGAACTTGATCATCATATGGTATGCGGAGGGATGGCTCCCTTTGCATTGAGAGAGGGGCTTGCCCGGTGACATGTTAATAGCGGTGGGCGTACGAAGAGGAACCTTCTTGCGCGGTCTTCGCTGGCATCGGGGATCTCAATTGAGCCTTAGTTGTATTGAGCCTAGAGGGTAGTACCTTTTCCCAGGAAAACCCTCGTAGAAGTGAGCATTGATGGGCTCAGTTTCTCCTTCCGATGCCATTTATCGAAGGTGTATGAAGATGATGTCAGTAGAACTCCACGTTAATCTGATGGGACACAGATGAATTGTCTTGTTGGCGGCTCTTGCACGAACTACCGGTGGAGTGCGTCATGAGGGAGTGTTGGCATCCTCAGTGCGAATCGGAGAAAGTGATGGGCGTGTCGAGTCGTGGTAGTTTAGACCTTTGTATGTCCAGCTACCTCAGTTGACACGATCTTTGCGTAGAATTGGGCCTTACGTCTTGAGCTAGACTCTCCCTCCTCCTGCCAGATCACTGCGAGATTACTGGATTTCTGGCGTTCTTGGTGTTGTGTCGTCTCATCTGTCGAGGTGGTGGTTCTTCCGGGGCGAACTGGTTGAGCTTGACTCACGGATCTGATTTCGAGGATATAAAGCGTGGTATCGGCGCCGTCTCAAGTCTTTATTTCTCCTCTTGAGTTGTATCACGGTCGTCCGTGCGATGTCAGTAGTCCACTGTGGAACCTGCGGTGCCAGGTTGTCTCTTGTTGTAGGGTCGACTTCATCGAGTTGGCCATCTCGGGAATTGGTAGTTTACGTGCCAGCGCGGGGACTGCGACAGGCTGTCGGGGGTGGCGGTGGGGCGGGCGTGTGATCTCGGGCTAGCGGTGGACCCGAAGCGATCTTTGGGGTTGCCACGCCTTTTTGGGGATCGTTAACTCGACTTTTTCTTTGGATCCTTCCTGGTCACTTTGTCTTTTGGGGCTTCGTCCTCATCGTTTGTCTGTCCCGCTTTTTTCTTTATGGCGGAAGAGAGCTCTCTTTCTTGGATAACAAGGCTTCTTCACCGTTGATCTCTTCTCAGCTTTGCGAGCACCTCTGCTATGCTTGTTTGGGGATTTTTGGATATGGAAAGCATTAAGTCTTTCGGCGAGATCCCTAAACCAGCCATGAGCTTTGAGTGATACGCAAACTACGTCGAATATGTCCACCTTTAGAGACTCGGCATTGAACCGCTGGACATAAGACCTCAGGCTTTCTTGCGTACCCTATTTGATAGTCAGCAGATGGTAACTTGGCTTTCTGTATGTCCTGGCTCCAATGAAGTGAGAGAGCCAGTCACGATGGATAAGTCCACTGAATGAGGAGATTGAGCGACGGTGGTCTGATGAACCATGCCAAATTTGGGCCTTTCGGGGTGATTACGCTTGCATCGCGGGTCTTGGTACCCATGCAGCTCCATTTGATTTTGTAGGTGTTGAGATGATCGACGGGATCTCTAGTACCATCGAATGCTTCCACCTGTGGCATTCTGAACTTGGCTGGAAGGGGGAAGTGGAGTACCTCGGCTGTATAGAACTCAGTTTGTTGCACCAAGGTGTCCAGTAATGAGCCGCGTCCTTTCACCACTTCCTTCACACGGCCGAGTTTTTGCTGCAGGTTCTTGAACCTCTGTTCCAATGAGTGTTCATGCTGAGGATGACGCAATTCTCCGTTCCCGACATGTTCCCCAAGGGCTGCTTCATTGCCTTCTTCTCCCGGGGCTAGATGCGGTCTATGCCCCGAACGCGGCTGGATTCTGCTTCGGTTTCAGCCCTTTGGGGAATATCGACATTATGCTGTCCCTCACGGGCGCGATGTCGCGACCTTCACGAGTTGTCGCGCCTCCGGGAGTAATCGGATGCATGCGGTAGGTTGTTAGCGATACGTCGAGACGTTGATTGGTGGTAGTGCTTCCACCTCGTCGATGTTGGCTTGCATTACTTCTAACAACTGGCAGGGAGAATTAATTTATCTGCGTTAGCAGGCGATCTGCCGTCGCCGGAGGATTGGCGTTACTCTCACCTTTGTGTTCGGGTGTTGATACCATTAATGGCGAAATCAGTTATATTTATAAGGAACTATTGTTCCCGCAGCTGGCGCGATTAGTGATGCTTTTTTCAGCCGGGCGGGCCGGTGTGTGGGGTTCTTTGGGGCGGGACCGGATTGTTTGTGGTGGGATCTGGCGTGCGGATCGTCTGGGATGAGGTGGGATCGCTATCTTGTTGATGCCGGGGAGCTGCAGTGCGTGGCACTCCTCTGCAAAAACAAGGAAGAAGGGGGGTCGGCGAGGGCTTAGCGGTGGCCGGCTCGATGCCTCGTCGGTTCTTTTGAGAGAAAGAGGCGCAGAGGGCGAATGTGTGCATGTAGTGTCGTCTAGAGTCTGTGCCTTTCACCCATTTGGGTGGCCATGTATTTATAGTGATGTCCGTCGGTTGTCTTGTAACTAAGTTGTTCCCATTGGATGGGATTTTCTTATCGATGTCGGATTTGGTAATGGATTTAGAAGAGCTTTTTATTTAGGATAATCTTCCTTGTA
The DNA here is from genome assembly GCA_016808115.1 of Tetrastigma voinierianum. NCBI lineage: Eukaryota > Viridiplantae > Streptophyta > Magnoliopsida > Vitales > Vitaceae > Tetrastigma > Tetrastigma voinierianum. The sequence goes on along the minus strand of JAEQBH010000173.1, from coordinate 5,410,844 downwards.
TTGGGGAGATCCAGGCGAGTGATAATCTGTTATTATTTTCCTTTCCTTATTGATAAGATTTGGATTGGATTAGCGGGATGATATCTTAGGGGTTATTCTATTTTCTGTATTGGCGAATACGATCTGATTTGCAGGATATGGACCTTCTAATTCATCCAGATCGTCCTTTGGACCTAGCGGGCCGGGCCTTCGTTTGAAATTTGGTAGGGCAGGTATTGCGTTAGGCGCCACTTCTTTGGGCTTGGTGAGTGGGCCTTGATTGAAAATCTAATTCTCCCACTATGTAAGTGTGGGTGATGGATCAAAACATCAACACAAATTTATAACGTTATTACCCAAGGATTATTATCTAATCCCTAGCAATAATACCATGAAACTTGTTTGTTATATTTCTTTGCAATTATCTTTGATTAAAAGCGGTTCCTTAAGAGTGGCTGAATTTCTTTCTGGTTTTGATCCGATTCTGCAGTGGATGGGTGAGCTAAGTAATAAAGTGGATTTAAGTCAGATATCGATCCTGAGAGATCTCGGGAATTACGAGATCAACTACGACTACTGAGCTACATACTATTTTGAACTAGTAATGATTGATAAATTCTAGCAGCCTTTAAAATAATAAAAAAAGAATGAAAATATGTAAACTAAGAACAAAATAGACTAATGCTTAAACTAAAATAAAAAAATTAAAGAAATGGCAGTCGGTTAGCTTTTAAAGGGATGCATTGAAAATACGGCTATTGTGAAACATCAATTCACGAGATAACTACGTAACTTTGGCCCCATGAACCTCAGATTTCGAATCCGTCCAGGAAGATGGTAATGCCATGGATTTCTCCTTAATGACATTTCATCCATCCTAATCTTCCTTTGTTTCTTTAGAGGATTAGATAACTCTTTTAATGCGAGTTGCCTTGTTCTAGAGTATTTTCTTTTCAATACTTCATACCCAGAACATGGACTATAAACCTTAGCTCCTAAGACATAGGCTAAGCATGGGTTTACACTATACTGGTTTCTCATCCTCAAAATTGGAACAATTCATTCTTTCCTTGATTAGATCCTTGCTAACACGGGATTGAACTTACTGTTCGAATCGAGGCGAACTCTCTGCTCATTTTAATTGATAAGTCATTCAACTCATTCTCGGTTTCAAGTGAGAAGAGATTTATCGATTAAATTCATAGAAGGCTCCCGATTAGATCCCGATATTAGGTTCGCATACCTTTGAGAAATCATTCAATACTCTCAGGAATGCCTTCTTTGTGTCACTCAGAGGGCCCCTGGAAATCAGAGCATGAAACAATCCCATTACAGGTATAGGACATTGATATTTGGATCAGATACAAAAAATAAACAAAACCCGACCAAGCGATTCAAGGCGAAGTTCGATGAACTACGATAAATTTCTGCAGGAAAGATAAATTCTAGCAATGAGTAAATTGACCCGGAAGAAAATTTGGGTTTTACAAGTGCCATTCTGTTCTTGGTGGCTCACTGATCAAAGACCAGTAAATCCGGCTGGAAGTTTGAATTCCAAAATTTATTTTGGACTTCAAGCGGGTGATGATATTTGAAGAAATATCGTGCGTTAGCGGCTTCATGGCTAACATCGGATCAAATTCAAATCAAATAACAATATACTCTAATCTAATCTAAAATAACGGCAAAATAAAGAAAAGCGAGAAAATTAAAATACGAGCCTTGGCTGCAGACTTCTCTTTTCGAGAGCGTGAGAGTTGCTTTCAGCCGTTAGCGACTACGTATTTATAGGGTTTGGAAGTTGGGCCCTAACCGATGCACTATTTGTGGATTTCAAAATCGCGGCCCCATTTATTGTTCATGTAGCGACTCCATTTATTGTGTCGCGACCCAACCCGACTGATGTCGCAACCTCTTTTCCGCGTCGCGACTTCAGCGTTTCTACTTATGAGGCACATTTTGATGTCGCGACTTCAATCATACGTCGCGACTTCACCTTTCTGCGTTGTGATCTCTTTTGAGTCGCGACTTCAATCATACGTCGCGACTTGTTTTTCTGTTCGTCTGTAGAAGCTTTTATCTGGTATGACTTGCCTTTAACATCCCTTGGATATGATGTCGAGCCTCTAAATGGCGTCAGCGACCTTCTTTCCTTATGTGATGTCGCGACCAGACTAGCCCGTCGTGACTTCCTTTCTTCTCAGCGATGTCGCGACCAGATGGCGTCGCGACTTCATCTTTACGTATTGTGAATGCTTTTGAGGTGCGACTTCAATCATAAATCGCGACTTCAATGTTACTCTTGCCAAAATCTTTTGATGTCATGGAAGCTTTTCTTTTGTTGTGACTTGTCTTTAGCATCTCTGGGATTTGATGTCACGACAGCTAAATGATGTCGCGACCTCCATTCTTTGTAACTGATGTTGCGACCACTGAAGGACGTCGCGACCTTCTTTCTTTAATAGCGATGTCGCGACCAGTGACGTCGCGACCTTTATACCATCTTGTTGATGTCGCGACCAGTAGCGTGTGACATCTTAGGCGATGTTGGATGTCTCTATGCATTTCTTATCGCGACCTCTATGTTGATCTCTTTGAAAGTCTTTTGTCGCGGCTTATTCGATGTCACGACCTCATGTCTTGCTAAGCCTTCCAATTACATCGGCGACCTCGAAGTGGTGTCGCGACATCATGTCTGCTTCTTCATTAATTCTTAGTCGTCTGATTTGGAGTTTACATTGCGACGAATTATTTATTCTTCATTCTTGTCAAGATTGACATCAAGTCCTTTCTTTAAAAATTAGTTGCGACTTCTTTTACTTTCGAAGGCTGTTCTTGTGGTTTTGTAGACAGCTCCTTGTCGCGACATCATGGTGGTATCACGACATCATTTATCTCTCTTTTGGTGTCACGACATACTTAATGATGTCAGCGACATAACGTCTTCATTGTTGCTTCTTTTAATCTTGACGAGTCATTCTTTTTGTCTCAACTTCCTTAGCGGTCATGACCCGGCTTGTTCGCTTCTTGAGTTTCTTCTTGAGCGAATTTGTTGATGTCGTAACTTGAAATTCTTTGAAGCGTGCTTCTGTCGCGACTTAAATTCCATTTGATTTCAATTACTGCTGCGGTGATTTCTTATGATTTTGCTAAATTTGATTTTTATTTGTATTTTCTTTGTAAATTGGAATTTGATTCAATTATCAGTTTTCTGCAGATAATTCATCATTATTCTCATTATAAACTCAGAAAAATGGATTGAAAATCTAATGAGTTTTTGAAGTCATCAGGCCGGCGAGCCCATTTTTCAAACCCTATCACTAATAATCTCTCAAATCTTTCGACACAAACCCGGATAACCCTTCCAATCTCAAATTCTTGAATCTCCAACAATGAATACCAAAAAAAATAAAATAATTCATTTTTTTTTTCTGGATTTGTCACAACGCAAACAAACCTCCAAAAAGCTTTCTAATTTCCTAAAAACAGTTTCAAGATATAGTTAAAAAATCATAAAAAAAAAAAAAAAGCTACAATTTCTTCACTAGTATTATCCAAGAACAACATTGAAAATGAAAATTGAAGGTAATAGAAAAATGATATTTAAGAAAAAATACAAAAAAAAAAGAGCAAAAAACTTGCATTATAAAAGAAAGAGGAAGAGGAAGAAAAACAAACAACCCAAACAAACCTCTAGAAATCTTTCCAATTTCCTAAAAATTATTTCAAAATGTAGTTAAAAATTCATAAAGAAAAAAAAAAACTAAAGCTTCTTCACCAATATCAATCAAGAACAACATTGAAAATAAACCCTTTAGGTTTTCGGTTATGTTGCTAATTTGAATCAATCATTTGATTCAAGGAAGTCATGATCAGTATCTAGTAATAGACCATGACCCCCAATTGACAGAAGAGTCAAGGGTTTGACTGCGAACCTTTCTATATGCAATATATTGTACAATGCTATCCTTTCACTCCATACTATACCGAACTTGGTTCAGAGCATGAACTATGCATCAGCTCCCACTAGATGAACTAGCCAAGTGTATTTATCTTATCTTCGAGATCCATTACTCACAAAACATGCCATTGAAGAATCTTCTTCATGACATATTGTTCGGTGTGAATTATATATGCATTTTGAGTGAGTTTTTCATGCATTTATATAACTCGAATGCTAAATTCACACCCTATTCATCAATATTACACTAATCCTCAATTTTGCAAAGTTTTGCAGAATATGAAGGAAAATCAAGCAAAGTGATGGAAGAAATCAAGTGAAGAGGAAGTTGTTGATTTGCAGCAGGTTGCTCGCCGCGGTGAAGCGTAGCTTCGCTGTGGCGACGAGAATCACCAAAGCGAAGAGGAAGCTTCACTAACATGAAGGCAAAACCAGAGCTGAAAAGCAGAAGGCCTCTTAGGTTCATCCAGGCAAACCTAACCTTCGCCTAAGTGAAGAGGTTCGCCTAGGCAGAGAAGTAGCTCACCTAGGCGAACTAGCACTACATGCCAGGAATCACTCTCGGGTTCTCCTAGGTGAACCTAACCTTTGCCTAGGAGAAGGACCACTACATCAGGAGAAGACACGTGTCTTCTCCTAGGCGAAGAACGATGGGATGGATCAGTAAACCTCGAGTTTTGAGCCCATCATTGATCCATTTTCCAAAGCCTATAAATATATATATTTTAGACTCAATGAGGGTTCGGTTTTTGAGGGAGAACACCCTCTGTAGGGTTTCTCCTCTCTTTTTCTTGATCCACTTAGGGTTTTTGATTTTGTTGTAGTTTTACTTGATTTGGAGCTCATTTTTTAAGTGTATTGGAAGATCCAACTGTTGGGGGACATCTTGTAGTAGTGGAGTTGAGTTTTGGACGAGATTGATTACACATTTGTTTTGTATTCCTTAACTCTGCTTTAATTCTTAATCTTTTAGTATTTTATTTGGTGTAAATATGATATTGTTGGGTTTTGAGGTTGCCATGAGTGGCTAATTTCTTTGGTTGTTGAAATTGTTAGTAGACTTAGATTTATGTGAATCCATGCTTGTGTTGAGGTTGTATGTTTGTGGATCTTGGATTTTTCAGGGTTTTACTTAATTATTGTGCTGGAGAGATTGAAGTGAAACCTGGGCTCGAGGGTTCTAGAGTGACAGCTGGAAGCATCCCCTTAGGGATTAATCTCTACCTTTAGTGTCCCACAATTATTAAATTCAATTTAACTTAATCAAAGAAACCTAGGAAATTAGGAATGCTTAGTACTAGGTGGATTTTATTAAGATGGACAACATTCAATCTTATGTGAAGATCGTAAGGATAGAAAGGAGATAAATCGGAGCATAACCTGGGATATTCTATTGTAAGGACCGAAGTCCTTGGTAGCAGTGCTAATTACTTGGTCAGATTTGGTCATCATAACATGTTTTTTGCGTCACTGCCGGAGATCGAAATGAAAATAGAGTTTAAGGATTAATATTCTTACAAAAGAGAAAAATGCTAGTTTGGATATTTTTCTTTTTACTTTTATCAAAAACTTTTAAAAAGATAGTGTTAACCGCAGTAGTTGAATCGGCTACTAATCTTTAATGAAAACACATCATGATTTATTTTTGTATCTACTGATCTTGTCACGCCCCGAATCCCGACCCGACCAGATTGGCGGATCGAGCCTGGGTTCAAGACCTTGAGACGGAAATATTGGGACTCTTTGCACGATTTTTTAAAGCAGAGGCCCGATACTGTGGGTATGGCCCACATCACTATGTAGTCGAAATCTCCTTATATACATTTTCACAGGGTCCCATTTACATATACAAAACTGAACTTTACATTTAAATCGAACCACGAAACCTATGTAGAACCCTTACAAGTGTGTTGGCGGGAATTGTATGCGGATGTTTGTGACATCTTCTCCTGTGCTTACCGCAGTTAAACCCGTGCTAAGCTTTGCGCTTAGTGGGAAACATTTCTTATGCATATGCACATTTAGCATAAAACAATAGCGGATAATATAAATTTCATTCATTTATATTGTAGGCTTATCTGATACTTCTTCTTATAACGAGGCTTAAGCTTATTTGGATCTCCGTAGGAGTTCACGGATCTTATTCTTATGCGAGACTTATGCTTTATCACAAACTTATGTTCATTCAGAGACTCCGTAAGTTAAAGAACTATACTCGTCAAGACATGCCGCAGGCTTATGTTTGTCGGGACTCGTAGGAATTCACGGAACTTATCCTTATATACGGAGTTTACCTACTTATTCGGAGGTACCGTAAGGTATCGCCCAAAAATTACGAATGTATGCCGATAATCACGGGGAACTTATTCTTATCACGAAGTATATTCTGAAACTTATCTTGAGTATATCAAATCTTATCTGAGTATTACAGAACTTATACTTATCTTCTGGAACTTATCGCGGTCTTATAGAACTTGGACATGTATTTGGATCTTATACATGTCTTCTGAGCATATACTTATCTTCTGGAACTTATGCAGTCTTCTGAGAACTTGGGCGTGTATTTCAAATCTTATACATGTCTTACAGGCATATACTTATCTTCTGGAACTTATCTTTGGTCTTACGAACTTGAATATTTCAGATCTTGCCCTTCTTCCTGAGCGTATACTCTTATCTTACGAACTTATCACTGGTCTTACAAAACTTGGACAGCTATTTCGAGATCTTATACATGTCTTCTGAGCATATACTTATCTTGAACTTATGCGATCTTACGGATCTGAGTACCCTTAGGTACCCCTCTGGACTTATATAGTTTTATCGATGCGGGGTACTCGTGGGTACTACTGGACTTATACTTATTTTCACGAGACTTGCACTTGCTTTGCGGAGTATGAGAATTGCGTGGGTAATGCAAAACTTATGCTTATGTTCTTGAGACGAAGTACCCTTGGGTACTACGAACTTGATGAATGCGAGAGTGCCCATAGGTACTCTGAGAACTGTCGAATACAGGAGTACCGTAGGTACTCTGAACAAGCGAGAACGAGGACTTAATCGGAGGCGGGACTTATTCGGATGCACTTGAGTACCAGTAGGTACTACAGGACTTATTCAAATACAAGAGTACCCGCCGTGCTGGACTATCAGATCGGGACTTATTCGGAGACGGGAGTTAATCGAGCGGGAGTTGTAGGTACTCTGGGGGAACTAAATCGGAGGCGAACAGAGACTTAATTAAATGTGATGCGAAGTAGGTACTACGGAACATTTTCAGATCTGAGTGCGTAGGTCTTCTGGAGCAATCGAGAGGCGAGTGCAGTGGGTACTCTGAGAACTTATTGACAGGGACTTATCAGATCTGGGGGTACCCGTACCCAGGTACTCACGAAACTTATCTGAGAGGCGAACTTATCGGATCTGGGAGTACAGTAAGGTACTCTGGGACTTATCTGACAGAACTTGTCGGATCTGAAGTACGTAGGTACTCTGAGGAACTTATACGAGAGACCGGGCGTGCCGTAGGTGCAGCGAAACTTATTTAGATCACGGGACTTGCTCCCGGATAAAGGGTACGGGTAGGTACTACGGAGGCTTATCTGAGAGACAGGACTTGTCAGATCTGGGGGAGTACCGTGAGTCTTCTGAATAAATCGGTCTGGTACATTTGAATCTTTACACTTATTCTTAATTCGATGTCTTATCATATGTCTGTCGACTACCTAGACCCGATCCCCAAATGGTAGGACTCGGTATAATAAGTACCGAAGGTACAATGCAAGCGAAGTGTCGTGCGCAGCGAAGTGCCGGGCCTTGTCAAGGCGTCTTCTCATGGCAGGAGTGTAACTTATAATCGGGAGTGTCGGAGCACGGTCAAGCGTGGCTAACCCACCTTGGCGAAGTCTTATTAGCGCCGGCTGAAAGTCTTGAAGCGCAGCGAAGTCTTAGAAGCACCAAACGGGGTACGAAGCACCAACAGGACGTCTACTCATTCGTTCTTTGGTCCTAGGTAGTCATATGATCATATATCTTTCATATATTCTTGTTCCTCTATGAATCATCTACTCGAAATTGGGGTCCATTCGATCGGATCTTCCAAACTCAAGTTGCCAAGCATTTTCATGCCAACTAGTCGGTTCTGGAGTTTTACCGAGGACAGTTTGAAATATTTATTTTCAATGCCTTGTCTTGATATTTGACACTGGATATTTATACTCCTTTGGATTAAGGTGCTAAAGGTTCTATTCAACTGGAATCACACCCCCATTGGCTCAAGAAACTTAGAGATACGTCCGAGGCTCTTTCGGGTACTCTAAGATCAGCGATGCAGGAAATGGAGAAGCACATGGCCCCACTTTGAGTGAATTTTTGAGCTATCTAGATTCAGAATTTGGAGATACCTATAAAATATGTTTGATTCTCCTTGAAGTCTATTTTACGTAGCCACTTGAATCACTCCATCCCGGATAAGAAATGAGCAAGTTATGGCTACTTCTACGAAAACTGGTCGAAACGGGGAAAACGAGCGAGGTTGTACCGGTACAAGCTCAAGTTGTCTTAGGTACAACCTAATAAAATGACCAGAACCGAGTAATACCGTTCTAGGATTCAGCTTATGCCGGTACAAATCTCGAAGTGCCCAGAATGTGTGTTTTCTCACATTTTTCATGCACTTTCATCCATGGATCACTCCTATACTTCCTACACACATCCAAATCATTCCAAATTCACCTTGGAATCTCTTTTCTACTCAATTCCTCTTTCACTTCTTGTCTTCTTTCAAAACCTTTCCATTAATCTCTCCCATTATCATTCTAATATGGGTTACACCCATATACACAAATACCAAGATTTGTTAGGGTTTGATCAAACCACAGCTTTCGATTTCCTTTCATTTAACCGTGAATCAACAACAAGGAAGGATTCCATAATTATCTTGTTCATGTAGGTTATACCAACCTTAATTTCAAGAAATCTAAGGTTAGGATACAATTCTATCAAAACCCTAGATTTAGAGACAAGAGATTAACCATATCAAGCTAGCAAATTCCATGTGATCCATCTAGAAATCCATACTGAAAATAGTTTCCATACCTTTTGGCTTGGCTCTCCTTCTTCCTTCCCTTCTTCTTCTCTTCCTCTTCTCTTCTTCTCCGCCGCTCTGGGTCCTCTCTCAATTTGAGACCAAATTTGGTCTTTAAAATCCCATTCTCTTTTAGGCCTTGTTTGGCCCTCCAACAAAACCCATTTTTTGGGTTAATTTCCTTTATTTGCTTTTTGGCCCTCCTACTCTTGGCCATTTATATTTCAATTTACTTTTATTATCTTTGGCACTCTAATCTTCTAGGAATTACACATGATTCCTATTATTTCTTCTTTGGCCTTAGTCTTTTCAAATTATGACTTTTAAGCCCCTTTTGACCAAATTACGATTTTGTCCTTAAGTTTCTATTAACTTCGGGTCTCTCGTTTCCCGGTTTCGCATTTAACTCATGAAACAGTCAAATTATGCTTACAAAATACCCTAAACATGTCGAAAATGACTAGGGTATATTTTGGGGTGTTACAGATCTTATTTGATTTCAATGTGTTTCCATTTTTGGAAATCCTCACATGCATAGAAAACCAGAATTAGAACTGGTGCCATTGGACACTGAATTGGAAAGGACATTGAAAAATCTGAAGAAAGTCATATTTGCTGAAACGGTGGTTATGACATAGCAGAGGGAGATACAATAATGGATTCCAGCTAAGGAGGTTGACAAACCTCAAGGGCAAAGAACTATGGAAGATTTTTGGAAGCCTGTTATCAGAGATGATTATTCAACAGTCAAGCAACCTGCAATTGAAACAAACAACTTTGAGCTTAAGCCTGAACTGATCATCATGGTCAAGCAGAATCAGTTTACTGGTCATCCTAGTGAAGACCCCAATGAACACATGGGCAGGTTTCTTAGAATGGCCAACACTATGAAGCTAAATGGGGTGAGGGCTGATGTAATTAAGTTGTAGTTGTTTCCTTTCTCCTTAAGGGATACAACAGCAATCTGGTTTGAATCACTTCCCTATGGATTAGTGAGCACTTGGGATAAGCTGGTTGAAGCAATCATGGGTAGGTTTTTCCCTCTTGCTCTCACTTCAGAGAGGAGAGGAGAGGAGAAATCATTATATTTAAGCAGGGTGAAAATGAAAGTCTCTATAATGCCTGGGAAAGGTATACGAAGCTGCTCAAGAGATGTCTAGTGCAGGAGATTGATTAGATCACACAAATGGATATTTCTACCATGCCATGAACTACGCATCCAAAGGGATCATAGATGCAGCATGTTATGGAGCCTTCAAAAGAAAAAGTGCTAAATAGGCAAATCAGTTAATAGAAGATCTAGCAAAGAGCAACAACAAAACTCCATCTAAGACCAGGGCTGATGGTAGGCTTAGAGAGTAGATTCAATGATAAATTGAACAAAATGTCGACTATAAGTAGTGGATGCTTTGATGAACAAAGCGACATCTGAAAAGCAACCGGTGCCCTATCTTGTTGAAGCGGTGGGAAGAGAATCAACAAAAGCTTTGAATGATGAAGAATTGGCTCGAAGATGGTCCTTATCGGCGGGAGGAAGTTCAATTTATCAATGGTAATAGGGGTTACTGACTTCAGAAGGCTGACCTGAATCTTCCAACTCACTACACACCAGCCTTGAGAAACCATGAGAATTTCTCATATGGACCTGCAACACAACAAGGACAGAGACCTGTGCAAAATTATCATCAGCAGCGTGGTCAAAATGGTCTCCAAGGACAACAGCAAAACAACCAGAGGGTTGAGAATTAGGGCCAGAGAAGGTCCTAGTCTTTTGAAGAACATATGATAAGTTTTATGGGAGAAAACAAAAGGTTGCTAAATATACATGAGCAAAAGTTTGTTCAGCTAGTAGCATTCTAGGTAAACACAACTGTGTTTCAGGTCAACACAAATGCCTCTCTGAAAAATTTGGAGACACAAGTAGGGCAGCTGGCCCTAGCAATGTAGAACCAGTCAAAAGATGTCTTCCCAAGTGATACTAAGAAGAATCCTAAAGATTACATGGTGATTATCACCCAAAAAGTGTTATTTTGCACTCTGCTATTGCGGGTTTTCAGCACTTTTTGCGTAATAATCAGTCTAATTAACCCTAGTTGACATGTCAAGGACTTAGCTATACTACTAATCACATTTTATGGCAGATTTTATAGTTTTCTCAAGCCATTGATGTCAAAGTTATTGAGTCAGTTCAATCACGAAGAATTCAAGTTGAATTCAGAGCTGTACATCAGAAACTTGAAGAAGAGAAGTTGTACAGAATGAAGATTGCACCCTGGCAATTTCGTAATGGTTGCGAACCTGCAAAATTTCGCAGGGCTACGGACATTTGATTCGTTGCCCGTAAGGGTATCCTGAATCAACAAAATTTATACCTAGCCTCTCTCTTGTAGCGTGATACTGCCGGTATAGTGAAACTCTAGGATCGTCCATAGGGATGGGTTTTCTTCGTGAAATGGCTAATCTTTGAGTTTAACCTTTGTTGATCAATATTTGGATTTTGGGATTTTGTAAAAACAGTGAGTTGTAATGGTTGAAAATTGAAAATAAAATAAGTTAAAATGTAAAAGAGATTCTCTTGAAGTATCAGGACACTAGGCATGGGCTCTTAAGGCAACTGAGGGTTTCTCGGGTCTTTTCCTCGCGTTGGGGAGGATGACATGTAGTCAACTCCCGAATCGGTTCTTCATTTAGCTATAAAGATTGACCCAAAACAACTATCCTTTGGAAATGGTATTCACTGAACATTAATGGCTCAAGGTAGTAAAAACGTATCTCCTTGACCCACCTTCAATGACTAATAAATGATAATGAATGAATCTCAGTGGATCTAACAGTAAGCATCCATTGAACCCTAAAAGATTATCAAATACGGATCATTTAAGGTGCATGGAAGGGATCTAAACCTAGAGTTCAAAGAAAAGACATAAATGTCAGTGAGAGCCTGCATGAAAACCATGAAACCCCTCAACTTGCCTTAGATTCGTTGCCCAGTGGCCTTCCTCTTCAAGGAGAAAGAGGTTCTAGCCACTCATCCTCTGAGTGGTCATCTTCAAAGGCTGTTTGGCAAGTGGGAAAGGGGAAAGAAAATGAGAAAAGGCAGGAGCTCCTGAAAGCTTCCCTCCAAAAGTTTTATTAATGATCAAGATCCTGTAGAAAGTCTTCTCTCGGGGCTTTTATAGCTAAACCTTAATACAAATTACCAAAATATAAAAAACAAACACTATTACAAGCGGATAATTTGGGAAGAACCAAATTTGGAGTAAAAAAGTCAACAAAAAGCAGCCTAAAATTCACGCAGGCTGCGAAAATTCGCAGCCCTGCGAAAATTCGCAGGGGTTGTGAAATTGCCAGGGTGCAATCTTCATTCTGTAGAGCTTCTCTTTTTCCAGTTTCTGATCTGCAGCTCTGAGTTCAACTTGAATTCTTCTTGATTGAACTGACTCAATAACTTTGAGATCAATGGCTTGAGAAAACTATAAAATTTGCCATAAAATGTGATTAGTAGTATAGCTAGGTCCTTGACATGTCAACCAAGGTTAATTGGACTGATTATTATGCAAAAAGTGCTTAAAACTTGCAATAGCAGAGTGCAAAATAGCACTTTTTGGGTGATAATCACTCCCCCCAACCGACACGTTGCTAGGCCATTAGCAATGAAAGAAAAAGAAAGCACAAAAACAAGATCAACTATATATGTGTCCAAAAAATGATGTTTAAAAAAAATGAAGTGATAATGTCCAACCTTCAACAAGAGTTACCAAAACTCTACCCAAGAACTATCTCAGGAAAAGTGTGTGTGATGCAAAATCAAGTATCAAAACAGTGTCAACTCCTAGAGAACCAACCTAACACCTTTCATAGAAATCTAAGTTTTGAAGTTTGATTAGGTTTTGAAATAAACATCAAGCTGTTCCTCTCCCCAGCCTAGCTCTTATCTAAACTGTTAGCCTAACCAACCTCGATAGATCGGGACCTTTATTCTATAACTTCCTCTTTTTTTTTGTGTAGAGGGCGCAATGATGAAGTGTTCGAACTCTAAAGATCCATGCCATAGCTTGAGGGTCCGCAGGTGACTCCCAACCAATTAAGGTTTTGGGCATCGAGTCATAAAGTCTTTCGACCGCTAACTCTTCGGGTTTCACGGACTCTTAATAGGTTCAAAACTCAGCACCTACAATTTGCTAGACTCCTGTTCACCCATGTAACGAGCATAAGTCGGTGACTCCCAACTGGATTGGTTTTGGGCACCGGGCTGGGACTTTCGCCATATACCCCTCGGACCGTGCTCGAGTTTCAAGGCAAAGTGTCATAATTTCTTTCTTTTCTCTTATTTTTTCTTTTTCTTTTCTATTCTTTGCTTGAAAGATTCATTGGTATTGACCTATTAAAGGTGGTCAGAAGTACTAGGCTGGACTTTTGTAGGGCTTAGAAGGCAAGACAATTTTTCAGCTTATAAATGAAATCTAATGTGCACAGTGTGTGGTTAGTTCAAAGTGGAAGAAAAAGTTGAATACAATAAGAATTTCAACAGGTTATCAACTCAACTAAGCATAACGTCATTCAACATCAATAGCATTGGAATAAGAACATTTCTCATACTATAAAATTTGGGCATTACAAAAAGGGTTGTTGAAGCGTAACTATAGCCTTTATCATGTGTGTTGAAATTAAAGGCATTTTTGCATATATATATATATATATATATATTCAACAAGTTATCAACTCAACTAAGCATAACGTCATTCTAGCATCAATAACATTTGGAACAAAATTTCAATTTCTCTATACTAAAAGCTAAAACATACAAAAATGGTTACAATTGAGAAAGCGTAACTATATTAGAGCACATCATGTGTCTTGAAATTAAAGGCATTTTACATAAATATATATATATATATATATATATATATATATATATATATGTAAATAACTACCAGCAAGTCGTTGAATTACACAAAAGGACTTTCTCAAAACAAAAGCAAAGACATAATATAAAAGCCACTTCCTTCATTAACTCTCCCCCCAACCAAATATCACATTGTCCTCAATGGGGTATGGAGTGGAAGGATAAAGAAGGAAGTGCTACCTCCTCAAGTATGGGCAGCGGGTGGGATGTCATCCTCAGCTTTGGTAGGTTGAAGCGGAGTTCTTGATGAGAATTGGAGGAAGGTGGAACTAAGGGAGGTAGCCTTTCTTCTTACTTCTTCTTTGCCGGAGATCCAATGAAGCTGCAGGAGGGGCTATATGGCCAGGTGCTATTGTTGCTGTTGGTGGAGGACCTGTAGAGGCCTGGGCAGGTGCTGGGGAACTATGAGGAATGTGAGGCAAGCTCGGGTGGTTCTGAATCTGAATGAGGATGGCATTGTTTTGAGTGACTATGGTCTCGGTGCATGCCATCCTCTCGTTCAAGGCAGCATAGGCAGTGGTGAAAGAGCCTGAAGTAGTTGCAAACGAGCGTACTATAGTCATAATAGCTAGAAATTCATGAGGAGAAATAGGGATAGTCTCCATGGGCGATGATGAAGTACTAGGTGTAAGGCCCAGTTTGTGTATGAAAATGTAGAGGAGTGAATGTCGTAAATACTCAAAACTGATTTGAAACAAAAGTAGCCTCTCAAAAACAAAATGAAAAGTATTACCAACACTCAACCCCTTTCATGAGTGCACGGGTCATACAAGTAATAAAGTGGACTCTAGAAGTCGGATATCGTACCACAGTTGGAGTTCTCTCTAATTGGAGGTGATCACCCTAGATTACAAGGGCTCTTCACTATTTAGGCGACCAAGTGGATGTCAAATAAAATCAATTTAATTGAAACAAAAACTGATTTAAAACTAATCCTAAAAATCTACCAAATAAACAACTACTTAGTGCAAGGTATGAAGATGATCAGGGATGGGATAATTATTTACAACGGTTGCATTTCCTTGAAAGTGCAACATTTGTGAGTTGAATGTTGGATTTGTCCAAGAGCAATGTAGTATAGCTTGGATTTCTCCATACACCATACATTTCACTATCTAACACCATATTCCTTTTCAGGACAAATGGGTCTAAATATGCTTCTGTAAAAAATTTGGCACTCTTTAAGATTTGATTGTTTTCTTTTGATACTTACAGTATTTCTTAGAATTTGAAAAATTCTGCCCCATAGAGAGGATAATGCAAGCCTTCTCCAATGTAATTGGTATCTCATCCTTCAAATCTAATAAAATTTATATCTCATGATTAGATCTTTGCTAACACGGGATCAAGATCCTTTCATTAGACTAAGGAGAAACCTGGAGATAAAGCTAAATTGATACATCATCTAATTAATCCTCACCATGAGTAAATTAGTGATCTATCAAAGTAATTTTGAGTTCATTAGTTCCAAGATATTAGTCTAACATACCCTGGTTACCACTCTTTACTCTCAGGAATCTCCATCATGTCACTCGGAGGGCCTCTGAAATCGAGGTAAAGATACAGCTCTTTTTTTGGTATAAGCTACTAATATTCCGAACAATTAATTATATGAACAGTACCAATTATATAAATTCAGTATTCAAACCCACAAAATAACTGAAAAACTGCAAATCTGAATGCTCAACAATTAGAAACTAACCCTAGAGGTGTTTAATGTTCCATTCTTAGATTCAATCATCCTAATCAAGCAAAAGTAAGAAAATGAAGAAAGAAATCAAGAAAGAGAAAAATCGATTTGAGGCTTCAATCTTCTCCCTCTTGATAAAGAAATTCAATATGATCTGACACCGAAATCTCTTCAATAGAAATAAATGCTCTAAAAATTACTCTAAGATCAATTAAAAATAAAAATGCATGACAAAAACTAAAAAAATGGGAGTTTAGAGAGAAAACCCATGAGGAGAGAAAAAAATCAAATTTTAGCTTCAATCTTTGTACGAACATTGAAAGTGAAATCTGAATCTACGATGTACATCACCCGAGAAATATCTTCAATAGAAATAAAATACGCTAAAAATTGCTCTCGGATCTAAAAAGAGAATCAAAATATGTAGAAAAGCTGGAAAAATGGGGGTTTGAGAGAGAAACCCCATGAAACTTTCCAATCTTCCCGGCTTCCTCTTTACCTAAAAAGCGAGAGTATATATATGGTCCTAGGGTGAAATGGAGGCTTGAAATTAGGTCAAAATATCAATTTTTCGGCCTTTTTTAGGTTCTGCGGCATTTTGGTCGCGACGAGTTTTACAGTCGCGACATACTTTCTGATAGCAACTTTGTTTTTCTTCTCTCGACTTGCCGGGGCCGCTAGCTTCTTCATTTGCTTCGGTTGGGCGTGTAGTACTTTCGTTGGAAGATCTTTGAATGTAGAATGCAGCCATGAGGAATTTGAGCAATTTGATGTTCCAGATGGTACAAAAAATTAATCTTCCAGTAGCGCCTGTGAGACTCGGTTGACTCTTAACTTTGGAAATATATTGCATTTCTTGCCAAATCACTTGTTTTTCATCAATAATCCTACAAAACCAAGTTTAGAAATTTTATAGGTTTTACATGAATATGGATATTAAATGCACAAAATAGCATGTGAAATGAACTGAAAACATAGATGAGTTTGCACTCATCAAACACCCCAAACTTGAAGTTTGCTTGTCCTCAAGCAAGAAAGAAAGAAGTTGCTTGTCCGTCCCCGAAGCAATGGAAGAAAGAGTTCATTTCACCCTTTTTATTTAACCAAAAGCGGTAGTCAAGCTTTGCAAAGGGTATGTGATATATGTCTCAAAATTACCCTTACAAAGGAATATAGAATATGATCAAGATAATTTATTAATTTTAATAGTGAATTAATCTCATAATAGACAAATTTAGATCATGGTTCTCAGCGAATTATTGTGTGTGTGTGGTCTCCCTATCCAAACAATTTGCAAGCTAGATGAGTTTATGAGAATTGAGATAAGTGCGCGGATCCTCTAAGATAATTTATTTAGGTTCCATAGGCTTGTTGTTCTTACATCACTCTTTCCACTAATGTAGGCACACACAATTCTCAAGATCGAAGTAGGTCTTTATAAACTTGTAATGTAAGGCTTGGGTAAAGAAGTAGTTAATTAGTCATTTAGGCTAAAACTTACCCAAACATACATATTTTACGTGTGACTCCTCCATCTGATTCTTACCATCGACATAGTGACACTCGAACACCCCGAAATACATTTGGTGCATCCTTCCATACTCTCGTATCACTTTCTGCACAAATTACGCATTCTTTCAACAAACTAGAAGCTTTTTCTTTAAGACAAGGTTATTAGAGTGGTGCAATCAAAACCCACTTAGCTTTCTACCAACCCTTAGCGAGCTTTGTCAGTAAGCTCGGACGGTGGCCTTAGGGTATAGGTGTTGGGGTACCCTTAAGTTCTTGCTCTAGGGAAGGAAGGCTACGAGGCTAGACTCACTCCTCCTTGACTTTTTATTGTATTTGTCCTTCTTTTACACTTGATATTTTTCTTTTTTTTTTTTTTTTTTGACAACCTCTTTTGATTTTCAACTTAACTCATTTCAACCAATTTGGAGTTATTTTTCCTATGGAAAAATAACTCCCTAAACTTCTCCTTACCACATTTTCTCAATTATGTTCAAATCCTCATGTTATGGGTGAGTTTGGTTCTTTATTGAGGATAGTGATGTATAGGAAGGTTATTGACAAACTTAGTTCTTTTTATAAAACGAGTACGGCTCTTTAAGGCTCGACATCTTTGAGTACTAGAGGAATATGCATATGCATATTAATAGGGTTAACAAGGCACAATCTTTCCCAATGATAGCCTATATCATTTCTCAATTGTTGTGTTGCTATGATTTACTTACTCAAGTGTAGACAAGTTCTAGAACCTATGGAGATCAAAATTAGATGGATTCTCATAAACCTTCTCTAACCCAAGCAAAAACTGTTTTTCAAGGGTACTTAGTGACCACGTGCATGGATTTTGAGAAACCAATGACTAAATAGTCTATTAAAGAGATAACTCATTAAGCATTAAGTCCTATTATCTCTAATATTGTCACACCATGTAAAGGTTTCATTTATGGTCCTTATTAGCATCACAACAACTCAAGCAAAACTCAATTAACTCAGTGCTCTAACTAAAAAAATATACCAAACTAAGATGTAAGTTAGGAAGCATCAAACAAAGTCATTATCCAGGAAAAGCACCAAGAACATCCTCAAGTTGTCATTTGCAACATGTGGGGTGTGACATGATAAACTAACCAAAATAAGCACTGAACTTTAGAGATGAACATTGTCCTCTTATGTCTAACAATGAGCAAAAGAAAGCAACAAAGTAAAGGGTAATAAAAGAGAGTTGGAAGAGTAGACTCCCTTGTAGTCTTGGCCACTTTGAATAGGAACCTTGATGATTTTCAGACATTGACATTGGTGTGCTACCCCTTGATGCCTCTTTGCTTATTTGGGTTCATGAAGTGGCTTTGGCATTTTCTCGAAACACTTGGTGTGCACGACTTCCTTCACCTCAAATGAGTGAGTTTGATTCTTCAAAAACCTCTTCAATACATGCAAATCCTCCACAAGTAACAATGATCCACAAGAACCCAAACAAACAGCAAACACAAATTTTCTTCATTGTAACTCCTCTTTGATGCTTGGAATGATGGATGGAAAGTGGGGTTCAACAAAGAGTAAGTTTGTGGGTTTTGTAGTGGTGGAGTTTTGAAGCTTGAAGATGATGAAGATGGATTGGGGAGGAATGTGATTTAGGATTTGATGAATAGGAGAAGAATTTGGAAAGTGGTTAGAAGTTACAGACAGGTTAGAGGAAAGAGTATGGCGGGATAAAGTATAAAGTAGGAAGAAGAAAAATGAGTTTTTAAAAGGGTTAAAGAGCCTCTGTTTTCGTATTTGTGGTCTTGGTCACGTCGACAATTACCTTTCAGCACCTGTTTTTTATCCAACTTGTTGCCTCATATCTCCTTCATTTTAGCTCGGAATTGGATGTGTAAGGACTAAGTTGGAAGCTCTTGCCCAATGTAGAATGTGCTCATTGGCTGAGTGAACCATTTGAGACCTCCCAAATCAATACAGAAAAATCAGAATGTTCAATGCTATCCAGGTGTGATGATTTCTTAACTCCTTAGGTTCTCCTTGCTTTGTCTCTTGCCCATACCACTTGCTATCCTTCAAAAGTCCTTCATGCTTATATATTATCTCAAAAATTCCTCCAATAGAAACCCTTAATGCTTTCATTCATTCTTAAACTCATCTCTTGTCTTCAATTCTCCTCAAGCATGATCATGAACCTTGACTTATATTTCATTTCAATTTGGTTCTTTTCATCTCAAAACACAAATTTGATGAACATCTCATCCATTTTTTCACGCTAAGCACTATAATTACATCAACCACTTTCCAACTTCTTGCCTTTGCTCTTTTAAACTAGTCGCGGCAACATGTTGAGCTTCAAACTTTATCTTATTACAGAAAACACTAACAACAAAGTTAAAACACTACTGGAATTTTCATCAATGGTAAAAAAAAAAAAAAGCAGCAACAAATAAAATAACTAAAAAATAGAAAAAGAAAAGAGAATGGATTGGGAATCTTATTATTACCTAGCTTAGGTTGCCTCCCAGAAAATTTGCTCTGTTTTAGAGTCGGCTAGACTCATTGGAAAGTACTAGTGCTTCCATTTGACCAATCATTCATCTTGGAAAGCACTTCCTCTATAACTCATTCAGCTGAGGATGTTTTCTTTGCAGTTTTGGGATGAGATAAATAAAATCCCATACAGTGTGTAGCATTGATTCATTTGCTAAGTTTCTCAGAACAATCATCATGTTGAGTGAGTGTATTATTTATGTAAGGGGACTGTTCAAACATGGCGCTTTTTGATTGGCAATTTGCGAAATTTTTACGCACATATGTCCTACGCTCCATCAAAGGTAATGGTTGGTGAAGATTGAACTTTGCTTTCTCCTCACCTACAAACAGGTAGGCTCCCTTGTTGATGTCAATCCATGCTTGGCTTGAGGGAAAAGTGGTCTTCTTAGCATATGAGAATTTGTAGATCCTTCATTTTCAGTCACAAAATCCAGGGAAGGTAAATGTGTGATCTTCACCAAAATGTTTTCCAATAGCATTACTTGGCTTCTTCAAATTTCGGTTTATCCAATAATGACACTGCATCATCTAAGTTGTTTAGGATTGCCTTGTTCTCAATTTCCGGCTCATTTCACCTTCTTCCACAGTTTCGGGATAGGAATTTTTGCACCTTTGCTGAAAGTATCAATGCATTCATTGGGTTTGGCAAAGTGTTACTGGAGGTCTGAGATTTTCCTTGAATGCTTGGACCAAGTGTCCTATTTGAGCTTCATTTTCAATCTAGCACTTAGTGTTGACTTGGAAGGCATCTAAATGCGAAATTTACGCTCATGAAGATTAATCCATCTTCTTGTTCCCTTCATGTGAGATAAAAATCCCGGTCCTTAACGAGGAACTGACTCTTCTTCCTCTTGAAATGTGAGATTTGAACTCCTTGATAAGGAAATACTCCTTGTTCCATGAGTGAGTCATTGTGAATTCTTTGGTCCAATTTATGAAAGTAGTTCAGTTTGGCTTACATGGAGGCAAATCTATCTTCTTGAATGTTACTCCCGTAAGTACCAACAAATAAGAAGAAAAACAAAAGAAAATAAGTACAAAAATACTAATAAAAAATTAACTAAGAAACAAATCACAACCAAAAAGATAAAATAAAAATAAAATTGCTAGAATTAGCAAATTACAGTTCTTCAAAATGTCAACTTCTAATGAGAGAAAGTGAAGCTAGTACCAATCAAACAGCGTAAAACTGTAAAAGGCAATTTGATGTATATGTGAAAATATGGCCCAGGGAGTGAATGTGGTAAATACTCAAACTGATTTGAAACAAAAGTAAGTATACTCAAAAACTGAAATGAAAAGGAAATGTACCAACACTCAGCCCTTCGCGAGTGCCGCAGTCATACAAGTAATAAAGTGGACTCTAGAATTAGGATATAAGTCCACCACTTTGAGGATTGGAGGTTCTATAATTGAATTTGATCACCCAGATTACAAAGGAGGCTCTACTATTCAGGCGACCAAGTAGGATGTCGAATAAAATCAATTTTAATTGAAACAAAAGCCGATTTAAAATTAATCCCTAAAAACATCACCAAATAAACAACTACTTAATTCTAAAAGGTATGAAGAAATTACTAGGGATGGGGATAATTATTCACCAAGAAAGCAGTTTGCATTTCCTTGAAAGTACAACATTTGTGAGTTGAATCTTTGGATTTGTCCAAGAGCAATGTAGTATACTTGGATTTCTCCATACACCACTTGTTTCACTATCTAACACACCATATTCCTTTTCGGGACAAATAGATTAAATAGCTACTTATGGAATTTGGCACTCTTTAAGATTTGATTGTTTTTCTTTTTCAATACTTCACAACCATTTCTTATGATTGAAGAATTCTTGCCCCCATAGAGAGGATAATGCAAGCCTTCTCCAATGTAATTGGTATCTCGTCCTTCAAATCTAGTAAAATTTTCTATCTCCTTGATTAGATCTTTGCTAACACGGGATCAAGATCCTTTCATTAGACCCCAAGAAAAACCTCTAGATAAACTAAATTGATACATCATCTAATTAATCCTCACCATGAGTAAATTAGTGATCTATCAAAGTAATTTTTCGAGTTCATTAGTTCGAATATTAGTCTAACATACCCACAAGTTAAAAGCTCTCTTTACTCTCGGGAATCTCCATCTCACAGCTTGTCACTCATAGGGCCTCCACGGAAATCGGAGCAAAGATCTGACTCTTTTTTTGGTATAAGCTACTAATATTCGAACAATTCATTATATGAATAGTACCAATTATATAAATTCGATATTCAAACCACAAATAAATGAAAAAGCGCAAATCGAATGTTAAACAATTAAGCTAACCCTAGAGAGGGTGTTGTGTTTCATTCTTGATTCCAATCACTAATCAAACAAAAGTAAGAAAATGAAGAAAGAAATCAAGAAAGAAAATCAGATTTGAGCTTCAAATGCTTCTCCCTCAGCAGTAAAGAAATTGAATATCTGTAATAAGTCTCTTCAATAGAAATAAAAATACGCTTTCAAAATTGCTCAAGATCAATTAAAAATGGCGTCTGCGGCAAAACTAGAAAATGGCGGGTTTAGAGAGGAAAACCCATAGGAGAAAAGTCAGATTTTAGGCTGATAACATGCGAACATTGAGTGAAATCGAGATCTACGATGTAAATGATCTCCTATCTTCAATGAAATAAAATGCGCTAAAAAATTACTCTCGAGATCTAAAAGAATCAAAATATGTGAAAAGCTGGAAAAAATGAAGCGTTTAAACCCCCATGAAGGCTCTCAATCTTCAGCTTCCTCTTTACCTAAGCAGTATATATATGGTCCTAAGGTGAAATGGAGAAGCCCGAAATTAGTTAAAATATAAATTTTCAGCCTTTTTAGGTTTGCGACATTTTGAAAGTCGCGACAGTTAATTGTGACATACTCTCACAGTCGCATTTCACTTCACGGTCGCGACATACTTTCCCAGTCGCGACATACTTGACAGTAACTGTTTTCTTTTCCAACTTGTGGGGGCCATCTTGCTGGTTTGCTTCGGATTTAGGCGTGTAAGTACTCGTTGGAAAGATCTTTGAATGTAGAATGCAGCCATGAGAATTTGAACCATTTTGATGTTGGAATGTACAGAAAAATTAATCTTCAATTAGTGACTGTAAGGACTCTCGTTGACTCTTCTTTTGGAAATATGTTGCTCATTTCTTGCCAAATACTTGCTTTCATCAATCTACAACCAATTTAGAAATTTTATAGTTTATGAATGGATGTCAATGCACAAATAGCATGTGAAATGAACTCAAAACATAGATGAGTTTTGCACTCATCACTAGGTCCAATCGAATCTGCATGGACTGGAGGCACTGAATGTAACACCCCAAAATGCACCATAGTTTTTTTAAAAAATATAATTAGGGTATATTGTAAGTGCATTTGAAAATTCATAAATTGTGCTGCGAAACATGGAAATGAGAAACGGAAATTTACAGACCTGAGGACAAATTGTAATTTGTCAAAAAGGGACTTAAAAGACATAAGTTAATAAGAATAGACGCTAAAGTGGAAATAACATAAATTGTAGTGAAAATAATAGAATGATAGAGGACTAAAAGGCAAATAAAAGAAAATTTAACTATAAAAAGGGAGGAGACCATGCTGTTTTTTGATTCTCCAAAAACTCATAAGGGTTGGAATGAAAGAGGAGAAGGAGAGGAAGAGAAGAAGAGGAAGAAGAATCAAAGTAAGAACTTTGTATGGAATTATGGTTTTGTATGAAATCATATGTCTTTTGGATTTTTGGTAGGGATTTTATGGTTTCAAACTGGTTTAGTTAGATTGATCGCACTTGATTAGTTAAGGGAAGTTGGATGAAAACTTTAGTTTCATATCAAAATGGATCATAGGAATCAGCGCCACTATTTCTACGGTTTTATAAAGAATTTGAACTTTGGTGTGAATCATGATTCTTTGGCCTTTAAAGTTAGTTAAAAATTCTAAACCACCATTATAAGTTTTATTGGACAGTTGGAGGGGTTCCCATGATGAGTTTTGATGTAGGATTGTGAGAGGTTTAGAGAAAAGTTGGGGTCAAAGTAGTAAAATCTGCCATTTTGGGCAATTCAGCGAAGTAGTGCGGTACGAACAAAGGTGGTCTGGTACCAAAGCGAGGAGTGAAATACTTAGGTACCACACAAAACAATGAGAATGCCGTACCACTAACAGAATTAATGCAGTACCACTCACGAAGGCTACTTTTGTGCCGTCTGGGATTCAAGTGATACCCGGTACCTCCTTCTCCCAACCTTAGATTTAGTATGATTACATTGTTAAAGATCGATTCGCGCAGGGTCTAGAAACCTAATAAATGAATAACAGGATCGATAGAATGTAACTAAAGTAAGCACCTTCCTTCTGTGCTTGGCTGAGTTCAAAATGAAACAAATAGCCCTTTGCAAATATGTTATTATATTCTTGAATACATATTGGCAAGAATCACTGAATGAATATTAAGTAACCACGGCCGGCTTACATTACGTGGCGGCACGTTACGATCGGTGCCGGCGCTCTTCGCTGATCTTCTGGCGCTTGATGCATTGGCGGTACGTTGTGGTGCCGTATCTGCTAATTATTACAACCACTTCTATACATGGGAGCAGTTATGATCGGTCTTTGCGCTCATATGGCGTCTTCTGGCATACATTATGTGGCGGGCCGCGTTCTGTGGTCTTGGCACTCTTGCTAGTACTCCGTCACCTGATGCTATCTGATTACTGCGGGTACTTATTGTGCTGTGTCCTACTCATTTCTTATTACTGGTTTAGGTAATCCAATGGTTATATGATAAGAGTCTGAATAACAAATAAGATGAAAGTAAAATACATTGTTATGTTCTGTAGTACCTACGGGTACCTTTATAGTGTAAGTTAAGGTACCTCGGATATACGGCTTACAAATATAAATGCATAAAAGTATAGTATCAGTATAGAAGCTCAGCAACTCCCCTGTGGGAGATCTAAACTAGTATAATTTTGCTATAAGTACAAGTATACGTCCTACGGGAGACTAGAATAAGTATACGTCTATTATAAGTACAAGTAGGCATATGAGTTTATTATATATGAATTCCATATTAAATCAGATATCTATCTTTGTACATTCTGTTACTATTATATCACTTTGCATGCTAGAATATTGTGCATGTGTATATGTATAAAACATATGTTTCCCACTAGCAGTAAAGCAGCACGGGTTTTCAATCAAGTCATGAATGAAGGAAAAACCATGATCTTCCACATTACTGTTGAGCTGACACACTTGTAGGGTTCACCATGTAGGTTACGCTGCGATCATGTAAATGTAATGTATAGTTTTGTACTATGTGTGGCCTTAAAGCAAGGTGTCAGGTTAATGACCGTCGACCAGCGGAATCTTCATTGGATGTCGGGTAACAGCACCTCTCCACGTGAGAGTCGGGGTGGGAGTCTCCTTTTAATGGGGAGCTCACACTAGAGTCCTGGCTTTGTCTGACATCAACAGTAATGCTACAGGGGTCGAATGCAGGAGTAAAATAATGGCCTTGGGCCCTGCATCAATACTCACAGAGTACATATTTATATCGCCCGATAGTTCGAGTTAATAAATCGCTCTTAATTCAACATATATTAAAAGTTACAACATTCTAATACATGTATACAACATAACCACCAAAGCCCATGACTTCGGCTTTCTTCGTATGCGGGTCTGAATGCGGGTCGATCGATACGCATCGGTTTGTGCTTGAAAGGGGGTCCGCAGTGAGTGAAGCGAAGCCGGTAGTGATAATCTCTCTGAAATTTCTGGCCGCTTTAAGTGCGCATGCAATGGCCATAATCAAACACACGTCCAAGTGCGACATCTGAATGTCTACTGAATGTCACATTACCATGAATGAGACTTCGACTCACCATGCCCCATGTCTGCCCAGGAGCTCGTCGGCTCCATCCACTCGATAATCATTGAGTAATATATCCAGAGTCACTCCACCCAGGCTCGTCTCACGTACATATACCAGCCGTGACAAGCGTCACCGGTATTCTGAATGACAGTGTTAAGGCCCTCACCCAGGCTCCATTTAATCACAAGTGTCAATGGAGCAACAAATCCCCAGTCAATCCTAACTCTTATCCACCTGACCCGAGTCTATGTGATAAAAACATGACCGTGTGTCTTCTTTGGGCAACATAACTTTTTTAAGTTGTCTGAGTATGTCTCTTACACCCATACGGAACTATGATATCGCTGTTCTCTGCAGCCTCAGACCTCTTGACTCCTCGAGAAACGTACGTTTCTTGTAGATGACAGATTTAAACAAGGTGTTGTTTTAGCGAGTAGACGACCCTCCCGGAGATATAAGTAGTGGACCAGGACTGAATGAATCCTGTTTTATGAATGACCTGAATGTATATCAATTGGGCGGAGACTCAGACGATTGATATTATATGGACAACCAACCAGATAAATAATGTTGTTGGTCAACCTCGACGATTCTCTCGAAACCCGCAAGCGTAAAGCTCAAGCTCCTATTGTTCTAGGGTGCCCAAGTGCATATGAAATGCAATGAGCCATTTCCATTTTCTTAACCCGTGTGACTCAATTGGACGTTGTCTTATTAATCAAGCCCACTAATCAACACCCTATGCGGTGTTGATCCACAACCGTGTACTCACGACACACCATCAAACACTTAACACAGTGTCGATCTCAACTATGCACTCACACCTAATTTCTAGGTTACCCCAGTGCATATGGAATGCATGATGCCAATTTCAGCACATTCATGCTAATATATTCCACATGCATATATATTATAATTAAATCACATAAAACATGTTATGTAAATTCACGATGATTACACGAGAATTGCTGCGTGAAGTGAGTAACAAAACGATCCAATTCATTTTGGTCCTGACCACGCTACGTTTTTCACGCAAAAAAATATTCACGTCATTCATTTTCTAGTAATAACACACAAAATGGCTGAGAAATCTGGGCCAAAACACTTATAAAATAGGGCACCTCTTGGTCCCTTACGAGTTCATCACCGAATATTGTGATACTAAAACACACCACAAAACCCGAAGACATCAGTCCAGGAGCAAATCAAACCCTGTAGTCAGGACTACTTTGAAAATAGTCCGAAAATTACGTGATTTATGCAAAGCAATTTCCCAAAGAAAATTGACCCAGAAGCTGACCCCCAGAAAAGCAGTCCTGAAATTAAACCCGGATTGTCCGAAAACAATCTCGAAAATTTCTAAAAATTCATATACTCAGTCCAAAAATTTCAGAACTGAAATTTACGGTCTTTCACAGCCTCTAAGCCAATCCCAAGCCATTACATGGCCTTTAGGCTAGAAATAACACAAGTAGGAAAATTCTCTACCTCTTGGAGTTTGACAAAACTCCTAGATTTTGGTGCTCACGCGTAGCTCTCGTCGCGTAGATCAACTTTGCCTTCGATCCACTGACGAAAACCTACGGCCCGATTTTCTGCGATCTGAAAAGAAGCGAAGAAAGAAAAAAATAAAAAATCAAATTCTCTCTAACTCCATCGCTCTCTCTCTTTGCGAACCAAAATGGCATCCTGCCTTTTTGACTTTTGTTTTTTATTTTTATTTTATTTTTATTTTATTATTATTATTATTATTATTATTATTTTGGATACTTGATTCATATTCTTTATTCGGTCAGTTTCTTTCTTTGAAAATTTTTATTTCTTTTCAGTTTAATTCTTTTAAATGACTTAAGTTTCGTAAAAATCTAGTCACAAAGTCATTGGCGATTTATCATTTAGAAATTAAGTAAAATATTGGTATGCCGAGTTAAATAGCGACTTTATAGGTCACTAGATTTCGAGGCAGGTGCCAGCGCAATCCAGTTTCGTCATCGAATGTAGAAAGTACCGATTTTCGCGAAATTACAGTTTCGAAAAAATTGAATTTTTCTCGGGTTTTACATTCTCTCCCCCTTAGAATTTTTGTCCACAGAAATTCACGCACATACTCATGCTCATGCATATGCTACCTTCTACAACTCTCCAAGACCGTGTCGAACATGATAGTAGCCTCGGAGTCACAATCACTAACAACCCGGTAGGTGTCAGCTCATGTGTCAGGCCTGACATCTAGAAACCAGATGTCTATATGACCAACTCTCGCCCTAGACCTGGGAGGTACCATACAATGGCTTTCCCAGTACCTTAACCTCTAGCCCAAACTCGAAGAAGGTGGTCTCTTTCTTCCATGGGCAACGCGTCTGCGCGTTGTGTGTTATTCGCCTCTCTCTATGGCGAGTTGTCAGGCCATAAGTCCATGTCTTGTAGGCGGAGGCCCACAATCTTGCCCCGAATGGACAACTTCAGTCCATTATCAAATCTCTTGACCTTGGCCATATCTGTGGCCGCATAGTCATCACCAAAACATGTCAACTAAGTGAATCTGGCCATGTACTCCATCACTGTCATCGTTCCCTGCCTCAGCTCTAGGAACTCTTGGGCCTTTGCATGTCTAGCAATGGTCGGAAAATACTTGCTCATAAAGAGCCCATGGAACTCTGCCCAAGTCATTGCCTCTAAATCCATAGAGGTCTTAACCTAGTCCCACCACACTTGGGACTCACCTCTAAATTTGGAATGCGGCTAAGCTTGATCTTATGTTGCATCCCGGGTAATATCCCCATAGCCTCGATACATTCTCGTCTGTCGAAACCAATGAAGTGCATACAGTGAGTCCCCTCCTTGTAAGCGATCGGAGGGATGATGTGACTTAAATCTACGGAAGTTACTCGGACCTCACATTCTGTTTGCACTAGCCTATCGTGTGGCCATTGCAATAACTGACCTCGACAAGGCTTCTTTGGTCAAGTATCTTGGTGGTGCTTGGCTAGCACACCGTGGGCTGACCTCCGATCCTCGGCCTCGACTTGCCATCTACACATGTCAAATGGCAACAAACTTTATTTAATCTCATTTCAGTCTAACTAGTAATGCACATGCCAATTACTAATAGACTTAATAACCATGAACTGACCAGTTCATCGCCTAAGTGGTGCTTGCAACCGCTCCTTTATTTATTTCAATAAAATTCAATACTTTCGAGTTCATTTCATTTACGAACCCTAAGGTTATAGTTCCTAACCTTAGCATTCCACTTCTTCTATATACATTACGCCATGCATATAATTTTCGTAGCAATAGCCACGCCAATCCACATTTCCCTTATCGTCATCACAGTGTATAAGTTTTCCATGCAATGTAACACAATCCACCTGATGACAAACATAGACATATCGAGACACAACCTGAGAAACACCATGTCACGGTGGTCTTAACCCGTTATGAACTCCTAGGTATTCGTGTACGAGCCTTTCAGATCTGGTATAGCGCTAGTATCAATTTCACTTAGCAATAGCAATGGCTGGCTTGTGTCCCTCAAGCCCTAGGTAGTCGTATGCCTGTGCTGCGATGCCAATTTGTGAAATTTGTTATCGAACTAAACTTATGGATACCACCGAGGCTCCAAGATGTCCTGTATACCTAAGCTCTACACTCTAAGGCTAGTGGCCTAAGCCCAGGTCCCCAGCCACCCAGGTACTCGTGTACCTAGCGTCTTGATGAGTCAAAAACTCATTAGATTTTTTTAATCCATTTTCTGAAGGTTATATAATGAGAATAATGATGGGTGTGCCTTGACCGATAATTGACTCAAATTCCAATTTGGGAAAATACTATTGAGAAAATCAAATTTTAGCAAAATTATAAGAAGCCCGACTGTGAGTGAAGTCCAAAATGGATTTAAGTCGCGACGGGAGGCCCCTTGATTTTCCAGCAATTTCAAGTCACGACATCAACAAATTTGGCTTTGAAGAAGCGAAGAGTGAACAAGTGAAATTAAGTGACTGAAGAAGGAAGTTGAGACAAAAAAATGGCTTGAGATTAAAGCGATCAAATGAAGGCGTTCATGTCGCGACATCATTTCGATGTCAGCGACACCAAGATAAATGATGGCGTGATACCACCATGGTCGCGACAAGGCTGTCTTCAAAGCCATAAGAACGGCCTTCTCAAGTAAAAGAAGTAGCAACTAAATTTGAAAGAAAGGACTTGATGTCGCGACCTTGAGCGATGTGAAGAATAACACGAGATCATATAGCTCCATCGAGATGACCAAATTAATGAAGAAGCGGGCATGATGTCGACACCGCCAGTCGCGACATAATTGAAGTTTAACGTGGAACATGGAGGTCGTATTGGCTGAATAGAAGTTGCGACAAAGATTTATCAAAGGAAGCGAACATAAATTCGCGACGGTTAGAGCGAGATAGAGACATCTAACAACTGAATCGAGAAGATGTCGGCGTCGCCCGATTAGTCGCGACATCGGTACGTAGTATCAAGGCCAGCGGCGTCCTTGATGGTACGACATGAGTTCTAAAGAAGAAGGTCGCGGCGTATGATGAGTCGCGGCATCGGTTGCAAAGAAGAAGGTTCGCGACGTCAATTACAAGGAAGGGTAGCGGCGTCATTTGGCGGTCGGCGACATCAGGATCGAGGGTGTTAAGGCAAATTAGCGACCGGATAAGCCTGCGGCGAGGCAAAGAAAACTGAAGTACGGCGTATGATTGAAGTGTGACATCAAAGCGACTCATAAGCGAGCGGTGAAGTCGCGACCCATTATGATTGAAGTCGCGACCTCAAGATCACAATCACGGAAAGGTGAAGTCGCGACATATGATTGAAGTCGCGACATCAAAGCATTTCATAAAGCGAGCAATTGAAATTAGTGGCGTGAAGTCAGCGACATCAAGTCCAAGATCGCGACACACAAGTAGATCACATGACATGAAAGACCAACGAATGAATGAGATTGTTTTGAAACCCCGCGAAAGGAAGTGCATCGAAGTTGGGATTATTCAGGAACCCTATAAATAGTAGTTGCCTGCGAAGGAAAGCAGCTCTTGGCGGCTTAGAAAGAGAAGTCTGGGTAAATAAGGCTCGTGGTATTTTAATTTTTTGCTTCTTTTCTTTATTTTGCTGTTATTTTAGATTGTGATGGTAGAGCAGATTGTTATCGCATTTGAATTTATGGACCGATGTTAGTTGTCAAGTTGAAATGGAATTTTAATGATATTTTCTTCAAATTATCGCCTGGTTCGCTTCTCGGGGTCCAAACAAATTTCTTTAAATTAACCCTTTCGCTTCTCGGATTTACGCAGTTCTTTCTGAATGTGTGAGCTACCGCTAGCGTGATTCCTGCTGCGCTACAAAGTAGGCTGAGCTAAAATCAACAAAATTTATATACTCTGTTCCTTCTTAACACCGCCGTGAGTCAAGCTACCGCAAAGATAGTGGTCGTATTCGAACACGGGATGTGGGTTTTCATCCTAGGAATGATTTGCATAAGTGTAAAAATGTGCGCTTTCTATTGACTTTCGATTTTTGTTTCAAAAAATGCGGTGATGAGTTTGAAAAACCGATTAACTCCGTAAAAGACTAAAATGAAGTGTGAAAAGTTAACCTTTGGAAGATTTAGGTCACTAACTTGGTAACTTGTGGCAAACAAGTGTCCCCTGCCGAACCGTTATGACAAGCAACCTGAGGTCCAAGCCACAACCTGATCTATGTTTAACTAGCAACCTCACCCTAAAAATCAACTTCCTATTTCCGAGTCGGGTCACTCGTATAACATGCATCTATGGCCCCTTGCGCCTTGAAACCCTAACATTAAACATCATTTCAAAGTGGCTCGTGAAAGACCATCTAAAAACCACGCTGCATCTAGCAATAAGTATACATCGTATCCCAAAGCATGGTAAGTATCGCCAACCAATAACATTCAATGCTATTCAACCCTATTTTGAGAAGATAGTGGCCATAAACACAAGATTCGGTAGTTTTTAACACAAGAGGACAACCCGTATATGCCCCACCAATTGCTAGCTTCCTCTCAAAAGAAAAGAGAGGGCCAGCTGCATCTCTGAGTTGTCATCCCCAAGCAGGGGTGTTCGTACCAAGAAAATAGTGGAAAGATGAGAGAAGAGAGAAACACCAAACCCTAACTAAAGCTACAATACGAAGATATTTACAAAATAAAAACTTGCAAAACTGCTCCTCAATTTGTCGCTAGTGGTTACAAACTAGATAAAGCTTCTTATATAGGCCAACTTAACGTATGAAAATACCCATAAAGCCTAAATAATTTGGCTAAATTTAGGACATGGGAGTAATACACCAAAATTAAAGCTCATTGCATTAATTACAAAGTGTGACAAGGCGTTGAATTTCGCTAAGGCATACAAATTTCGCTTAGCATCGAAAATCCCGCTTAGCTAAACGAAATCACCTCTGTAAGAGATAGCTTAAACCGCAAATCTCGCTAGCAAAGGGCACTCATGAAGCAGCTAAATTTCGCTAGCTTATTAAATTCGTGAGTATTTAAAATGCAAAATTTCGCTAGGAATAAAGGCTTTAGCTAAAATTTCGGGGTCTAGCGAAATTGGCACTCGCCAAGATCGCTATGATTTCGCCATGGTTTCTGGAGAAATTTTCGCAATCCCAAATAAATTCGCGTAATCTTAGCGAAATTCCCCTCGGAATTGGCCGGGATTCTTCATCGCTTTGCCTACCGCTCCTCTTTCGCATTGGATTTCCATCACTTTGCCTTCCTTCATTCTTTTCTTTGATAGTCTCCATTTGATGGTTTCTCGACAATTGAGTTCTAATCTTCATGATTCATCATATGTCTTTGTTATCAACTCCCAAAGTACGCTTAAAAGACCGCAAACAACTACAAAATAGCCTCTAAACTAAGATAAGTGAAACTAAGAAGACTTGAACACTTCAATTGGCATACAATGACATTACGATTAGCGCACAAAAAGCACTCAAAACCTATCTAATATAGGGGTTCAAAATAGCACTTTTTAAAAAGCACTAATCACACCCCCAACCGAAACGCTGGCATCCCTTTTTAGCAATGCAAAACTAAAAGGATATGTATAAAGTGATTTTCAAAAGTTTATTATTCAAAAGGGTTTATGTACATATAAACATTTAAACTTTAAAACCGAAAAAATCGATAATTCTCAAGTTTGAAAAAAACCTGGGTATGAAAGAACCAAACCATACAAGAATAATTTCAGTCAATACTGTTCCATGATTCTCAACTTGAATTTACTAAGGTCTAATGGTTCTTTATATAACCGTATTAAGCCAATAAATTGCAAAATCGTCCCTCCCAACCTAAAGTAAATCGACATGGCCTTAAGTTGTCGAACAACCCAGATGGGGTGGCTGCCACTTCTTCTTTCTTATTCAACTACAATGGTGCAATGCTTAAAATCCCCGTGATTTCACCAAAGTCCGTAACGGGGTCCACCGATGACTCCCCAACCACTATGCTCAGGGCATCGAGCCAAAAGGATCACTGACCACAAACTCTACTGTAAGCCCCGACTCGAATGACCCGAAAATCAAGCACCTACAAATCGGGCAAATCTACCTAATCCACCAGTGTAACGAACACTAAATCAATGACTCCCAACCACTAAGGCTTTAGGTACCCAAAGCCAAAGGCTTCTATACACCACGATCATGTTTCCTGCTTTTAAGGCAAGGCTCACGACTTTATTTCTTTTCTTCTCTTTTTTCTTTTGCTTTTTTCTTTTCTTTTCCTTTTGAAGACTACATCAGTCTTCAAATGTGGTAATAAAACTATCCTAGTGTTGCCAACATGCCTAAGGCCGGCTATGCAGTTTAAAGGAAGGAAACAAATTACGTTCTATTGAAATAATCCGGTGTGCAGTGTGTGAATTAGCTTAAGGGAGAAAATTTCAAGTTGAGCATGCTGGAACTTCAACTGACCAAAAATTATATTAAGCATGGAATTTGTTCTAACATAAAGGTGACAAACAATGATTCAATTTTCCAACACAAGGCAATTCAATTTGGTTCACTGTAGCAATTCACCTGTTCAATTGAAAATAAAAACATTTACACATGGTAAAGGCACAAAACATGTAGCAAAAATCAGATATATATATGGGACCGAATAGCTCGATATAGCCAAATGGCATACATGCATACTAAAGCTAAACATACAAAAATATCAACGCTTACCATGGCTAATACATGAATCCTAATCGTACCAGAGGCGCTGATAAAGCTAGTAACTATACAAAAATCATAAAAGGAACCTAACCACCTCACTGCTGTGGTGGTGGCGTGGTCTCTGGTCGCGGGCCGGCCGCAGCCCAAAACATCCAAATAGGTCAAGGCCTTATGGTGGGCTCCTCTCTCTCGATCAGAACACGAGGAAGGCTCCGCGCGCGCTGCGACCGGCCGGCATGGGAGTGACACCGGGCGCCTCCGATCTCGGGCTGCCCGTAGCCGCCAGCCGAAAGCGGGGAGCGGCATCCATCACACCTCGCACTTCTAATCAAGCGTGAACATACTCGGGGTGAATGGTGCTACCGATCAGACGGACCAGGTATCACCGCAGCTCGCGATGTGGTGTGTGGAGGAGGAGATGGAGGTGACATCCCCGCGGTGAGCCTGACCCTCCCGCATCCTGCTCAAAGTGTGCACCCCGGCTCCCCAGTGGAAGTCCCCGCCACTGACCCACCTCCCGGTCCCGCCGGTCGTAGATGGAAAGATACGCATGGGTCATCACCTCGCCCGCCGACAGGTAACTGCAGGGCATCGAATCCTCATCTCAATCCTGGCCCCTCCGAATCCCATATGCTCGGTGAACCCGCGCAGTAGTATCTGTGATCGCAGTGGAATGCTCTCCCCTTCGGCCGCATTTCAGTCCTCCGATGGACCTCTCGAATGCATCAAGGAGGCCATCACCAACTCGTAGGGATCAACCAATATCCTCCGAGATCCTGGAAGAAAGAGCCCAAGATGGCTCCTCCGTCGTATGTAATGTCGTAACGAATGACTCGTCCTGAATAAATGGTCGCATCGCAGCATCCGAGGCGCAGAGAGCCGCTCCCTATAAAATACCGGTCCAAATCAGAAGGTCTCGGCTAGTGCTCGAACCATCTCGATGAGGTGGGCGGCCCAATCTCTATAACCCTCCTCAGACGCCTGGCGCAGATACGCAGCCCAAAGTCGCTGAAATATCCGGCTTCGCCTCGAGCACCCGCGCGATCATCAATAGAGAATCAAGCTCACGCCCACCATCCGCTCCTCGAGATGCCGTGAAAGTGACAGAACCCTGAAGACCACTGCGGTAATACGCGTCGCCTGAGTCATGAAAGGCAAAGAGTGAATAATCCCTCTATCAACCTCATAGAATCCCTAAACCCGATCAGCCGGGCCGACACTCTTGCAGTACGACCCCGATGAAAGTCTCTACGATGGAGTCGCATATTCCCCTGAATGGGTCCCAATCTAACAACGCCTCCATCCCCGGGAGGCAGGCGACAACTGAGGCGATGATGTCGCCCGCAGCCGATGTGACTGGTGATGGCTGAGGCCGGGAGGAAGATGACTCTCCTGGGCCCGATGTGCGAGCCCGCTTGGAGGGCCGGGCCCTCCTAACTCTCCTCTGAGTTACAAAGATGGGGCCTCAGGTGACATCTCGACCCTGATACCCTCCCCTGATTCCCGTGTCCCCTGCCTAGTGAAGTCCCACTCGTATAATCCCTGTGGAAGATACGCCTAAGGAACCCCACCTTAAGGAAGCGGAGTACCTACATGTATTAATTTAATACCCAATTATACATGGGCGATATAAAAACCAAAGAATAATTATAAATGAGGTCTCGTGAAAAGTTCCATACGAATATCGCCGCTCTAAGAGTATCAGGATTTAGTGGGTACAAGTGAAATGAATAATCTCCAATACAACAAACTCGTAATGATAAATGCGATAGAGTACGACAACTGGCGAGAGAGTTTGTCGTACAATCATGCAGAATAGGCCCCTTACGAACCCGTCTCTGACCTAGTGGAAATCGCATTTAAATTAATTTTCAATGTGAGATAATAAATCTCAAAGGAGGGTATTAGTTTATAAGGAAAATAACATTTTTATATTTCAATGGTTCTCCCCTCTCAAAACCTTCCGTTCACTCTTTTGTAAGTCTCTCGTTTAGAAACATTTCACAAAACCCAACTTTACCCCAAGTCCAACATATGCGCATCATGCTCAACAATAAATTAGCCGCCCCAATGTTAAGAAAACATAATCAACTCGTACACAACATAAAGCCAAGTACAAAACATGTATAGTCATCAAGTGATAAAAATGTAACCATGAAATGCACCCAAAACCATGAGTATTAAAAAATAGTTATACTACATTTAGAAAATCAACAACGCCCATACCACATAAACCAACGCTGTACCGCATCATTACGTACTCATCCTAAACCGCCGTAAACCGACCACGTCACCGCGGCAAAACCCAAATACCAAACCGGCCGTCAAACCGACCACGCCACCGCGGGCAAACCCGTAATACCAAACCGTCGGTCAAAATCGACCACGCCAACGTGGTAAAAACTCGTAATACCCAACCGTCGGATCAAACCGACCTCACGTCAACGTGGTAAAACCCGTAATACCCAACCGGGCCGGGTCAAACCGACCTCACGCCACTCGTAAAAACCCAAAATACCCAACCGTCGGATCAAACCGACCACGCCAATCCGGTAAAACCTGCATCACCCCAACCGGTCGGTCAAATCGCACTTCACGCCAACGCGGGTAAACCATCACCCAACCGCCTGGGTCAAACCGACCTCACGCCAACGCGGTAAAAACCCAAAAATACCCAACCGTCTGATCAAACCGAATTCCTCACTAACGTGGCAACTAATAAACCTTCGGGTCAAACCGACCTCACTGCACCGTGGCAACTACTAAACCTCCAACCCGCCATCACGTGGCAACCAATATAACTGCTCCCCTTCTCACATGTGTACTTTTCCCAACAATACCTTATTAGACGTCGCCACAAAAATTCACGATCCACCTTCTTAAAACAATAGTTTTCAAGATAGCTTCATAAACTTCAAATTCATGTAACGCAAAAAAAAAAAAAAAATATCCAAACACCACCGACTCATCCACGAACACAGTAAAACTTTCAAATATTTAAAATGATGACAAAACTCACATGAAATAATAACTTGTTTTATATGAAATCGAAAATCATGTTTGAATGCAACCAACCATCTTATCAAAACAATATATATGTAAAGTATTTAATCACAATAGATATATCAACACAATACCCCAAATCATTTAAAAGCATATAAACCACTCACTGACTATAGACGCTCAGTCCCGCCCCCACAGATCGTCCCTACCCATGAGTGCCTCGTAATATAGATGTTCCGTCAGCTTTAATACCAAACCAACAACCTTTAGGATACCCCGAAGGCCTTAGAATAATCGTTAGAATCTGAAACCATCAAAATCGATTCGGTTGTCCATCATGTGGTGTGCCCTATGCCCGACATACCTAAAATTGGGGCTTTTCACCCGAGCCTAATTTTTCGTAAAACAACCATCCAATACCCTTAAAAATCCAATTTCACTAATACACAACTTCAAATTTTTCCAAATTTGACCAATCGGTACCTATTTCGGGCCCGATTTCTCGGTAATTACCCTAAAATAAACCTAAAAAATGGAACTTAACCAAACGATGTCCAAAATTTACAAACCACATATCGTGGAAATCCCTAAGAGACCAGAACTCATTAAAACATTACCTTGGTCCAACACCGCCAGGCTTTAAACCCATCTAAGCTTCGCCAATTTCGCTTTCTTGCGTAACTTCCAAACGGTGCGAATCCGCAAAAGGACTAATGTGAGATGAGTTCAAGGTCCAAAATGGTGGAAAGGAGCTATGGGTGGCCTGAGGACCGGAAATGGCCTAATCACAAACTCGTGAAAATCTGCACCGTCGGGTTTGCCTGGCCAGATCCCACAAGGTCCGACCGCATCGTCTAGGCACCCCACCACATCGCCGGCCGTGGCGCACTCCAGTGATCCGCAGTGCGGCTGCAATCCTGGCCATGGTGCCTCTCGTCTCGGTCCGATTTCTCACGGCGCTACAGTGGCTACTTCCTACCCAAAAGGTGTTCCCGCTTGAGGGTTTTCTTGTGGTTTCGGGTTCTCGCGTCGCTTTGGGCTGGGGTTTTCATTTGCATCACAAGCTATGTTTATATAGGGTCTAGAGTCGCTGGTAAAAATCCCAGTATTAACTCGACACCGATAAAGTGCTACCGTTGAACTTCGGTCAGGCCAGAACTTTTTATCCGTAGTTTGACAGGACGTTCCGCCCCGTCGCGAACTCCATCGACGAGGCCTACTTAAATGGTAAGGCGCAAGGTCTTAGTTAACCTAAACTATTCCTCCTCGAAAAGTCAAACTTGGTCAACTTGGTCAACTCACAAACTCAATAACTTGGTCAAACTCGCATTATTGGTACGGGTCGCTACACCCGGGTCCCATCCGTGTCCGGTAACGACGAAATCCCCGAGGCCCTCGTGCACGCCTGGGGACCGGCATGCACTAGAGCCGGACCGGTTGGGCCGGGCCTCTGCCTGGTGTAATCGACCAACCAAAGGGTCAAGTGCACCAATTCGAACCATATATGTAGTCCGAATAAGATCGGAGTAAGGCCCGCCGATGAAAATGGTGCCAGGGGCACTGCTGTACGCCTTCCGCCTGTGGGCAGAGACCGTGGCACCCGCAAATGTGTGACTCAAGGTACCGCAGCATGTCGGAGCCGCCGTGTGCGTGGCTCGCGTGGTTCGTGACCGGGAAGGGGCTCGGGAGGTCAGCCGATGGTCGATGTTGGTGGCAAAGTGAAGGTGCAAAAGAAGTGAGCGGCGGTACGCCTGCACGGCAGAGCACGTGCTCGTGAGTGCGTAATTAGCCAAAAGTGTGCGCGGCTCAAAGTGTCAGGTCATGCAAGTAAGAAGCGGATCTTAGAATGCTAAGGGAGAGGAGGATGAAGTACATGTGACAAAAAGCCAACCCCTCCCCTCCTTTAGCAGCCTGGTGCTGCAGCCGAAGGGTCATTTCACCAAAATTCGCTTATTACAGCTAATTGGGCCAAACTCACACCACTTAAATCGACCTTTCGTGGATTAAAATGAAAATTAAAATATTACTAAAAGTAAATTAAAATTAAAATTAGGATATAGAATATATCTAATAATTTAATATAAGATAATATAAAATAATTACCAACTTGCTAAAATGGAAAGCCTAAATTAGGAAACATACTAAAATAGCTAAAATGAAATTGACTAAATTAAAATAAAAGCAAAATTGTTGAACTGGGTAATTTGGTTTTTGAGAACACCAAACCAGTTCAATATACCAAAATTACTCAAGGAGGGTCAAGGAGGATGATCTCCTCAACCCCGGCAGTAGCCTGGGTTGATTCCATGGTGTTAGGTGTCCAATTGTTGAAGTGGTTCCCACTGATGGCTTTTGAAATGAGCAATTGGCTTGCAGTGGGTGTTGATGGCAAGACCAATATCTCATCTCCTTACCGACACTCCTGCAATTCCCGGACACTCGTGCTTCCCTCGCATACCGACTACATTTCTGAAACAACTTTACCGCTATTTGATTTTCATGTTCTAGCAACTTTTGCTTATTGTTCAAATGAAAGATGTTTAACTCCAAGGTCATGTTACCAAAGGTAAGTTGCATGACTCCATTCCGGCAATTTATGATTGCATTTGTTATGGCTTAAATGGTCTTCTAAGATGATCAGTACATGATCGGGTTCATTTTGCAATTGGTCTGTCAAGCACCACAAAATCTACCGGGTAGTAGAATCTGTCTATCTCACTAAGACATCCTCAACTATCCCCTTAGGATTTTGACTGATCTATCTACCAATGATAGTGATGTTGGTTTCGCTTAAGTTCACCTAAACCTAGCCGCTTGCATACGTATCACTGCATTAGGTTCACACTGCCCAAATCACAACATTTGTCTATGCACTGTCCAATAGACTAACAGAAACTCGATCCTTGTATTTGATCGGATATTTGCTTTGATTACGGCACCGACTCCTGTTCAAGGAGAAATGCCTTTTCTCAATGCCTAATCCCTTCTTGATCGCAGGCAAAGATCTTTCAAAAATTTTGCATAGGCAGGGACTTGTTTGATTATGTCCAATAGAGGTATGTTGACCTTCACTTGTCTTAGGACTTCTAAGATACCTGCCTGCTGGGATGTCTTCTTCTTACCTCTAAGTGCTTGTGGAAATGGAGGTGGTATGCTGTGATTTCATTGACCTTCCCTTTGTGAGAATATGCTCGATCGTAATTCTCTCCCATTGGATTTTCAACAAAGTTTTGCATGTGTTGATCAACCTTCTTTCCACTCCTCGTGTGGTAATATAGCCTTAACCTCATCCATTCGAATTGTTGGATGACCCCACCTCATGAATTCTTAGATTTGGAAGTGTTTGAGAGGCGGAACCTCCTCTTTCTTCGTACCTCCAAATAGTCTGTGATTGAATACGTAGGTTATCAATTTTCTGCTCCAGTTGTTCTCTCAGCCTTAGATCTATTCTTGTTCAAAGGTACTTCTACAATATCAATCCTTTGTGCCAGTTGCACATTGATTCCTTTTTGTTCCTCAACAAAGTTGCCCACCACCTTACTCAAATTCAATATGGCTTGTTCCACAGGAGATGAGGATGGTGGTGGTTGTGGTTGAAATTGGGAACCAAACTGTGGTTTGGCACCTGGTGGTACATAAGCAGGGGGAGTGGGCTTCCAAGAAAGGTTAGGGTGATTCCTCCAATTGGAATTGTAGGTATTACCATATGGAGCATTGGATTGTTATGAAGCTTATCATTCTATAGTGTTTTTCTGTACATTCGACATCAAATCCTTCATCAAGGACAGGGTACTGTTCGTTAAGTGTAGGGGATTGGAAATTAGTGCAAGGATTGGTGTGTGCAGGATTTTCGCCACCGTATGACAAGCCATGGGAGCCTTTTCCTTCAAGCTCCTCCCACCTCCAGCGCCAAGGTTGGAAATCCTAGCTTTCATTTCTATATCCTCTGGCAGTGTATAAATCCCTCCCCTAGGGTTGGCTGAGGGCCTCATTGTTTCCATTTCCCTAGGGTTTGGCTCATCCCAACCCTTAGAAGTTTCAGCCACATAATTTAAAAAATCCATGGCTTCGTCAGGATGCTTACTTAGAAAGTCTCTCCACACATGAGCCCCAAAAGTCGCCTGCGGCAGAGACAGTACACCATAGAAATGGTTCACTAACATCCATGTATCAAACCCATGGTGTGGGCATGCACTTATAGTTTCCATAAATCTCTCCCAACATTGGTAGAACCTCTCACCATCTTGAGCTGCAAAGGTGTAAATTTGACTTTTCAAATTGTTAGTCTTATGAGCACCAAGAATCTCAGAATTCCCGCCGCAATTTCAGCCTCCAATTTCTAATGGTTCTAGGCCTCAGTGAGTTTGGGGCCAAATCTTGGCCTTGTCCTTTAGGTCATGAAATGTTTCAGCTGCATAAATCCATGTCCATATCATTCCTTCCTTAAAGGTAGTGTGATAGTTCCTCAAAATCCCTACAGAAAGTGTATGGATTTTCATTTTCCATACCATGGCATGCGGGGGAGTAGGGTACCAAGTAAGGCCTCACCGCTACTTTCCGCCAGGAGGTACGATGTGAAGGTACCAACTCCAGGAGGGTGGATGTGATCCTCATGGTTCTATAGGCGCTGGATTCATTGGGGTCTGTGTCAGCCTATGGTTCCTCGTAGGTATCCATGTTTTCTACCATGTGTACTGACCGGGTGGTACCGATCCTTTGTAATCTACTCATATTCTCTATCCCAAGACTTACACAACCAAGTATAATAAACCGAGACACAACAAAGATCACAAACAAACTTGCAAAAAGGTTAGGGTTAACTAAAAATAAAACTAAACTCGAATAAAAAGTAAAAATAAAGGCAAATACCGTGAAAGTGATGATAACTGGATGTTCCTGCAACTGGGTTACAAAAAGAGTTAAAAAGGTTACCTTCACTTGTGATGTTGATCACAAGTACACTTCAACTTATCAAACGTAGTTTGGCACCATCCACTTTCGTGCGAACGGCGCCATTGATTCGCAGGCTACGTAGCCGAGCTAAATCAACAAAATTTATATACTCTGTTTCTCCTAACGCCGTAGTCAAGCTTACCGCAAAGATGGGCGGGTCTAGTAACAACGGACGGGCATCCGAGGAATGATTTGCGGCTAAGTAAAAGGTAAGGCTTTCTATTTGGACTTTTTGGATTTTTGTTTCAAAAACAGTGTGATGAGTTTAGAAAACCGATTAATCGTAAAAGACCGAAATGAAGTGTGAAAAAGTTAACTTTGAAGATTTAGGTCTCTAACTTGGTAACGTCCTCGGGTTTTATCCTCGTTATGACAAGCAACCTATAGTGACCATAGCCCAGGATCTATGTTTAACTAGCAAGCCTCACCTAAAATCAACTCTATTTAGTCCAACACAGATAACATGCATCTATGGCCTTCTGATTTAAACCACAACATTAAACATCATTGATGGCTCGTAAAGACCATCTAAAAAACAGTTATCTAGCGATAAGTATACCTTTGTATCTAAAGCATGGTAAATCCAAGCCAAATCAATAACATTCAATGCTATTCAACCCTATTTTGAGAAGATAGGGCCATAAACACAGTACCTGTAGCTTTTAACACAAGAGGACAACTGCGTATACCACACTTTAAACTAACCCTTCTCTTCAAAGAAAAGGAAACACCAAG
The DNA here is from genome assembly GCA_016808115.1 of Tetrastigma voinierianum. Classification (NCBI taxonomy): domain Eukaryota; kingdom Viridiplantae; phylum Streptophyta; class Magnoliopsida; order Vitales; family Vitaceae; genus Tetrastigma; species Tetrastigma voinierianum. The sequence continues at coordinate 5,368,371 of JAEQBH010000173.1, read as the reverse complement.
CATCTCTTGAGTTGTCATCCTCAAGAGGGGGTGTTTGTATGAAAATAAGGAAAGAGGAGAGAGAAACACCAAACCCTAATAAAGCCTACAGAATATTTGCAAAAATAAAAACTTGCCAAAATTGCTTTCTCGATTGTGTACAGGAGTTAAAGTAGGAGAGGCTTATATAAGGCCATGATAGCAATAATACCATAAAGCCTAACAATTTGGCTAAATTTAGGGACAAGAATGTGCAAAATTGAAGTCAGTTTGCATTAATTACAAAAGTGTGACAAGACGTGAATTTATTTAAGGCATCTATGAATTTAGCTAAGAAGCCATTTGTTACTTAATGTGAAATTTAGCTAACTAGCGAAATCTGAGAATAAGAAATCAAGAAGAATTTTAAGCTAAGAGCGGTGGCAATTTAAACTAGCTATTGAAATTTATTAACAACGAAATTCTTCTGATGTGAATGCAAAAATTTAGCTAGGAATAATTTTCTGTGAAAATTTGGAATCTATTGAAAATTAGCAATTGCTGGTCAAGATTTTAGCTAAGATTATGAAATTTTGAAATCCATGTAATTGTAAATCTGATGAAAATTTTAAATCTTAATAAATACTGGAGATTCTTGATTCTTCAACAGCACTCTGCTCCCTCAGCTCTGCATTGATTTCCATCGCTGTAGCCCTATTCTTTGCTGATTTTTTGGTTTGTTTTGATGATGACAATTAGGTTCAATCTTCATGATTCTAATACTTATGTGATTAGAACTCCCCAAAGTACGCAAAACACAAAACAACCAAAATAACCTCTAAATGGCACATAAGTGAAACTAAGAAAGACGAACACTTCAGGTGCATAAATGACATGATTAGTGCGCAAAAGCATTTCAAAACCTATCTAATAAGGTTCAAATAGCACTTTTTAGGCACTAATCATAGTGTAATTAAGTAATTTGAAACCAGCTTCAGTGATTGTACATTTGTTTAGAATTTATCTTTCCTGAAATTTATGAATCTCTTGAACTTAGTCTTGAATACGCCTTCTTTGGTTTGTTTATTTTTATGCTCGATCCAAATATCAATGTCATACCACCTTATTAGGATTGTTTCATCTTTCAGTTTCGAGGCCCTCACGGGTGACACGAAGGTATTCACAAAGTATTGAATGATTTCCTCAAGGGTATGCAGACACAAGCCATTGAGGATCTAATGAAGCTCTGTGAATTTTAATCGATAAATCTCTTAAAGCGAAGCGAGATGAGTTGAATGACTTATCAATTAAAAATGAAGCGAGAGGGTTCTGATTGAGCAATTCAGTTCAATCCATGATAACAAGGATCTAATCAGGAAAGGATAAACACATTCAATTTTGAGGATAAGAAACTGGTATAGTATGAAATACATTGCTTAGCACATGTCTTGGGCTAAGGTTTCTGGTCATGTTATGGGTATGAAGTATTGAAAAAGAAAAATACGAACAGAGGCTTTCAGTTAAAGTAGTTATCTAATCCTCTGTCTTGAAAGAAAGCGAGGAAGATTAGATGATGAGTATTATCGTTAAGGAGAAATCCACATGGCATTACCATCTTCCTTGGACGGATTATAAATAAGTTATGGCAGAATTCTGAGTTATGCTGCATGAATTTATATTTCACAATAGGCGTATTTTCAGTAAATATTACAAAAAAGCTAAATGACCAGTCTATTTCTTTAATTTTTTATTTTAGTTTAAGCATTAGTTCATTTTGTTCTTAGTTTACATATTTTCATTCTTTTATTTTATAGGTTGCATAGGAATTTATCGATTCTTTGTCATGGTTGAATGGTATAGATTTGAGTAGTCGGGAGTAGTTGATTCGAATTCTTGAGATCTCTGTGGGATCGATATCTGGACAAATCACCTTTATTACTTGTTCATTTGGCCTTGCGAGAATCATGGATCAAAACGAAAGAAATTTAGCTATTCTTAAGGAAACAGCTTTTAATAAGTAAAATTGCAAGAAATATAACAAACAGTTTCATGGCATTATTGCTTTGGGGATTGAATGTAATCCTTGGGTAATAGCGTTATAAATTTGTGTTGTGTTTTGAATCCATCACTCACACTTACATAGTGGGAGAGTGGAAGTATCAACAAGTTTTTGGAGCCGTTGCGAGGATCGAAAAATTAAAATTAGATCCAATATTTGTGAAAGAAGAAATCTTAATTTGAACATTTTTTAAAGAAAAGAACAAAAATAAGCTTTTCAGCGGTATTCACATTAGTCACTAATTTTAACAAGCCATATTGAAAATATTTGTGGGTTTGACTAATCATATTAATATGAGTATGCTTTTATTTCAGGAAAACCTTTAATGCATAGGAAGCAGGATCGACTGATTAGGCGGACAACAGTGGAAACAATCGGGAGGCAGAAAGGCAAGAAGCTGACGGCTATGGTAGAAGAGAGATACATGACCAAATAGAGGAACGGAAGGACGACGCCGAGAAGACCCCATTGACACAATGGAGGATTGCAGGCCTATTATTCAAGAAGAGTATTTGCGTGGGACCTCGGTGGATCAGGCAATTTTGAACTAAAGCCAGCCTTAATTACAATGGTTTAGCAACATTAGTTTACTGGTCATCCCACCGAAGACCCAAATGAACACCTAGGAAGATTTCTCAGGATGGCTAATCTGATGAAGGCTGAGCGGTGTGAGACGGAAGGTGATAAGCATCTCTTCGTTTCTTTGAGAGACATAAGCGGCCACATGGTATGAATCATTTACCATATGGTTACATTGATGCTTGGGAAGAGTTGGTAGAAACTTAGGCGGATTCTTTCCCCCATCTCTCCTTGAGGAGGCGAGAGAGATGTTGTGTTCAACGAGGGAAGATGAGGCACGTATGTTGCTTGGAAGAATTGAAAAGATTCTTTGAGAGGTACTTGATGCATGCGGAGGATGACTTGAAGACCCAGATGGATATAGTGTATCACGCTCTGAATGATACATCCAAGGGTATTATAGATGCTTCATCTTTATTAAGACATTAAGAAAAGAATCTTTGAGAAGGCAAGGAATGCGATAGGACTGGCAAAATGCAATATGAAAGCTCCATCTGAGTTTCAAGAGTAATGTGAGGAAAGGGTCGTAGAGGTGAAACGAGATGACGGCCATGGAGGCTACTGGATGCTATAATGCATAGATGGATAAACAAGAGGAAGATGCACCTTGCTCATGAAATGGAGGCCGGTAAGAAGAATTGATGAGAAGAAGTGTGATGTGCCAATGAAGAAGATTCTTATGGTCTTGAGGAGGTTAGAGTCGTGAGCGAGCAAAGGGATTATCATTTCACGTAAATCTAACCTGCCCATACACTACAATCCATGAGGAACCATGAGAATTTCTCATATGGTGGAGGGATTTACATAGCCCCAGTGAGGCAACATCCTCGACAAGGATATCGACCACGGTTTCCAGTGTGAGGAGGTGAGGCATAAATGAATGCCGGTCGGAGGAGAACCCGACCATTTGAGGAACAAATCTTTGCAGTTCATGGGGATAACAGAGGCTATTACAATTCCATGAACATAAACTATCGATGAAACTTTCAAATCACGATACCTGGATGTTTGAGGAAGAATGCTAGTGCTTCCTTGAAAAATCTGGGACACAATAGAGCGGAGGTGGCCTTGAGATATGCCAAATCGAGAACAAGGGGCGACCACAAGTGACACACTTGAGGAAGAACCCAAAGACTTCATGGCAATTCAATTGAGAAGTGGGGAAGGATTTGGCGACAACGGAAAGACGGATAGAAAGAAGAAATGAGGCGAAAGAAGAGACTAAAAGAAAGAAAGAAGACGGCTGATTGAACGGATGAAAGGAAGAAATGACCGGAAAAGAGAAAAGAAGGAGTACTAGCTTATGCTCTGCGAGTGCCATTCCCACGAGGGCTTGAGGAAATTGAGAAGAGCGATTTTCTAAATTCTTGGATAACAGAGACGATAAATATCCCATTTGCGGTGATCGATCAAATGCCTCTTTATCTGAAATTTCTAAAGTGCGACGAAAAAGAAAGATAGCTGAGGGTATAGTTAACTTAGTACTTCATGCAGTGCCATTATCTATTGAAGCTCGGCAAGATGGAAGACCACCAGCGGTTTACTATTCCTTGTTCTATAGGAAATGTGAGTTCAGCTTTATGTGACTGGAGCAAGTATAGTTTATTTTTCTGTCGGTTGTGTAGAGCTTAGTTTGGGGGAACTAACCTGACCGAGTACTTTACGGATGGTGATGAATCGGTAGCCACGACCGGAGGGCGATACGGAAGATATTACACTCGTCGAGGTTGGGAAATTCATTTCGATGAATTTGTTATCATGCGGTGGAGGAAGATCACCGAGTTCCTTTATTCTTTGGGGAAGACCTTTCTTATAGCAGGCTGCTGATGACATCTGAAAGGTAGTAAACACTTTCAAAAGTCGGGAATGAAGCGGTGCATTTTAATATTAAGTAGGAACATCTAATTTTAGAGGAAAGCCAGGTTATGCATTTGTAAAACAATAGCCTTCTCAATGATAAGTGAATTAAATTGTATCATTCAAAATTCTATCAATGAAATTGAGATGAATTTTCAATACATGAAGAGCTTTGATTGTGAGATTTTGCCTTGAAATTTGTTTAATAATGAAGATCTGAGTATAAATGAAAGCAGTCAAAGATGAAATGAAATGACCGGACCACAGTGGCAAACTCATGAAGGCGGGAAACTAGTGCGAAGGGTTAACATTGAAGGAGTTGCCAGTTATTTGAAATATGAGTTTTAGACGAGGAAAAGAAAAACCGGTTATCGTATCATTTGCATTGTGAAAAATTTGAAGAGCAGTTGCTAGTAATTTGAGAAAATACAAGGCGTTGCTTGATGATTGAAGATATGAAGAGTATCAGTCCCTTTATTTGTATGCATAAAATATTCTTTGGAAGATAATGCAAAAACTTACATTGAGCATCAAGGAAGCCACAGACAGTCATGAAAGAAGTTGTCGAAAGAAGTTACGAGAAATGGTTAAATGCGAGTTTCATATATGCTATATATGTCGTGAGACAGTTCTTGGGTAAGCCTAGTACATGGTTCCCGAAGGTGGATTCAACGTAATCAAAATGAAAAGAATGAACTTATTCCTACAAGGCGTGACGAGGATGGAGGGTTTTGTATCGACTACAGAGAATTGAATCGCAGCAGAGAAGGATCATTTTCCCCCTACCTTTCATCGATCAAATCTTTGGATAGGTTGACGGGGACACCTAAATTTTGTTTTCTTGATGAATACCTCTGGATATAACCAAATAATATTGCTGAAGATCAGGAAAACCACTTTACATGCCATTTAGTACTTTTGCTTTTAGAGAAAGATGCCATTTTTGGGCATGTAATGCTCTGGTACCTTCCAAGATACATGATGTCTATATTTACAGTCTAGCCAGGAAGGGTGTGGAGATCTTCATGGATGATTTCTGAGTGTATGGATCAGGTTTTTTGAACAATGCACACATGGCACAGGGACCAGTAGCTGAAGTCTGAGACAAAATGTAGCTACGAATTAGGAAAAATGCCATTTTATGGTTATAAAAGGATTGTCTTGGGGCACATGGTTTACTGCCGGGACTAAAGTAGACCAGAGCAAAGGTTTCAATTATAAGAGACCTAATGCCACACTACGGTCGAGGAATCGAAGTTTCTTTAGGACATGCTGGATTTTATAGAGATTTATCGGAGATTTCTCAAAAATTGCTAGATACTATGCTGATTCTTTGGAGAAGATAGTAAGTTTTATTTTGATGAATCCTGCGGGAAAGCATTTGAAGTAAATCCGAGACTAGTGGGAGCTCCGTCATGGCAAACCAGATTAGACGGAAGAATTTGAGATCATGTGATGATTGATTTTGATGGGGCTGTATTGGGACGAAAGATGAAAAAAAGTGTTCAAGGCCATCTTATCTTTGTAAAACCTTTAAAATGAGGAAACCGCAAAGTACTCTACTGCGAAAAGGAGATCTTGGCAATAGTGTTTGCATGAAAAATTCGAGCGTATATTTTTAGGGTCCCATGTTGTTATACACAGCGATCAATGCGGCCGATAAAATATTTAAATGGAAAGAAGGAAGCAAAGCGAGATGATGGTGGGTATTATTGTTGAATTTGATTTGAAATTAAAGACAGCGGAGTGACATTGTGATAGCCTGATCACTTGTCAAGAGTAGAAGGAACCCACTTTGTACAAAGAAAGGGAAGAAATAAGGTACCGGATGACGGAGTTATTTGAGACATGCTCCAATCCTGCAGTATCTTGTGTGTGAATTCTTAGCTTATTGGAATTATGCCACGGTCGGCTACCGTGAGGAGAAAAAGTTAAGGGGCCCGACAGCGGTACTACATAAGGATGATCCATATTTGTTAAAGGAGTGATCGATTATAAGGAGATGTATTACGAGAGAGAGAGTGAGCAAGCAGATTTTACAGAATGTCATGCATCACCCTTATGGAGGACACTTTGCGAGATAAGCGATCTAAAGTCTTCTCGGTCGAGGATTTCTTGCCTACAATTTTAGAGTATTTTGAATGGGTAAATTGTGTGATCAGTAGCAAGAATGGGAAATATCAGCAAAGGCATGAGATGCCCTACTGAGGTATCCACAGTGGTCTGTTGACGATGTATGGGGAATGGATTCATGGGGCCTTTTCAGTTTCATTTGAAATATATACACCTCTAGCTTCCCAATAGTTATATGCTGCATATCACCTCTTCTTAAAGTGTTTATCTCTAAAATAATATAATCTGATTTCAGGGTTAATATTCTATCAATTGATCTGAACCCCGTAGATAAGGAAGCCATTTTGCAAATAAAGGTGTTTGACAAACTCCTTGGCAGATATAGTATCAAACACATTATGAGCAACATCATCCTCAAACAAATGGAGTAGCTGAAATTTCCAACGGAAGAAATAAGAAAAGTCTGGAAAAGAGTGTGAGTTACAGCGGGGAAAGATTGGTCTTTGAAGCTTGATGATACATTATGGGCATATAGGGTACTTTTAAAACTCCTGGAATGTCCCCCATATAGACTTGTCTTTGGAAAACCATGTCATCTCCCTCTTGAAGCGGAATGCAGAAGCCATGGGCCGTGGCGGTGAACCGATTTCAAAATTTCAAAGGAAAGAGAGACCTGATTGAATGGCTGGAAGGCGGCAAGCCTATGACAATGCTAGAATATGCAAGAGACCAGAGACAAAGAAATGGCATGATCAAAGGATTATGAGGAAAGAGTTGGGGCGGGGATCGGGTCTTGTTTGTTTCAACTCAGTTAAAGTTATTTCGGGGAAGCTGAAATCAAAATGGAGTGGACCATATCTGATGGTGTCAGTACTATCTTTGGAGGCGGTAACACTTTCGGGAGGCGTGAGGGGAAGAATTCAAAGTTAATGATGAAACCAAAACAATATCTCGTGAGGAGAAAGAAAAGGAAGAACTCCAGTGAGGTGATTGAGAAGATAAAGCTTAAGCTTGACTAGTCATTAAAGGACTCAAAACGGAGCAGCTCATGGGAGGCAAACCATATAGATTTTTTTTTAGTTTCTTTATATAGACTTCGAATTTTTCTATTATTACGTGTTTTTGAATTTTTTTAGTTCTAGTCATGATTTGTTAGAAATTGCTAGGTTAGTATCAAATTAATTTAATCCTTTCTGGAATTGTTACAATATGCAGATGAAGAATCAAATGGCTCAGGCAAGAAGGAACAAACTCCAGGATTACTCGGCCCACTTCTGGAGCTGAGCAACGCTCGAAAAAGGAGTACTTTTCTCCTGCACATAGATTTTGTGAAAATTGAATAAATTCATTTGAATTCGCGTATTGAGAATGATTAAATGGATCTTTAGAATGTACCAAATTAATAAAAATTGAAAAGGCTATCACGATGTCAAATTTGACGAAGTCTGAGACTGAAATTCGCGACCCGGAAGTTGATGTCGCAGCCAGTTAGTCGACGTCGATGCGGAAAGGAAGAACAAGACGCAGTCATGACGATTACATGTCGCGATAGAGTGAATTCGCTCTGAGGAACGATTTTGGAGTGCGTGAGACAATTCCTTCAAAGTGGCGAAATTACGTGACAACTCCAACTATATCCTCTGTCACGGTGTGCATTTGTGATAACTTGTCTCCCACGAGGTTACTTGTGGTCGCGACAAACGATAATAGATCGCGACATAGAGAAATATGCCAGTAGGCGTTTTAATTTACCTAAATTTAATGACACACCATGATACGATGTTGAAATTAAAGTCGCAGCAAGCACAAATAAATGATAATAAAGAGCCTGATAATAATTGAATTTTAGCTGTTGAGAAACTCCTCTTCATACTCCTTCATGAAGAAGCAAATAACACTCATCTTATATTCTGCAGTTCTGTTCTTGCAAACCCCTAAATCCGAACTTCTTCACAAAACCTTAGAGTTCTCTAATGGCCGAACCTTCAACCCTCATCCCAAATCTGAGAGAAATCATGGAGAAATGCTCGAGACCGAAGGAAGTTCATCTGGAACACGAAAGGAGAAACGGGCCCTTCGGAACAGCGGAGAAGTTCAGCAGTTACGAGCGGAGAAGGAAAAGAAGCGTGAGTAGAGAAGAGCGAGTTAGTCTCGGAAAGCTTTCTTGATGCGGAAAAGCACTATGCTGGAAAGGGTTGCGTGGGAGAAAGAGGTTCAGCCGAGCTCATCTCTCTCCTTTCAAAGGAATTGATAGAAGCGAGGTTGGGAGAGATTACGCAAACATCAAAGATGCGGATATCTGTGATCGTCAGGGAATTTTACTCGATACGGTTGGAAGGAAGGAGAACTACTGTTTATGTCGGAGGAGTTTAGGTGCCTTATTGACGAAGACTATTAATGAAATGTATGGAGATGGAAAGGAAGAAGAGTGGATCAAAATTCGAAGGCGATGAGCTGACCCTAACTTAGTGAGAAGATGGCGAGAAAGAGTGTGAGACGGTAAGACGGTGGAAGAAAGGAAAAGGAGAGCAAAAGACCACAATGGGGAGATTTGAGGAAAGGCAAAGGTGTGGTTCTCTTCTTAGCCTCTGTTATGGTCCTACTGAAACGCATGTTTGAACAGTAAGAGAACGAAGCGATCCTTCTCACATCTTTATGTTGAAGAAGTCTGAGATTGATCTTTGAGCAGTTATTGAAAATTCTATAATGAGGTACCATGAAGGTAATAGAGGGGTTTGATCCCTCGCTGACAACCATCCACGACTATCATGTATTAGAAATTGGTGTGAAGGAACTTGAGAAGAAAGAAGGTGCCCCGGTTTCACCACTCCTGCAGCGGGAGTAAACAAGGGGCAAGAATCAAAAAGAAAATGGGGTCATAGTAAAGAGATTCAAGGATGAAAATGAAAATGCAATCGGGGAAGAAGACACCATACGGTGGCGAATCAAGAAGAAGAAAATCTAGAAGCATCGAAGGAATACTTTTATGTTCCAGGAAGGATAGAGAACAAGAAGATAGAAGCCCAATGATTCTCAGCCTTGCCGGCTCTCCTATAAGAAGCGGTGATTTGAGAGAACCTGGTAGCTCTAGAGGCCAATGTGAATAATGGAAATGCTGATTCCATTCGAAAGTGGAAGAAAGGGAAGACGATGGAACCTCAATGAGAATTTAGAGAAGGTTTATGAAAAAGAATTGAAGAGAAAGGGATCAACAATGGGAAGGAGATGAACAGAAGGAAAGAGTATATGAAGTGAGTTGAGAAGAGATCATGATAGGAGAGAAGAAGTGAGCAAAGGGAAGAAGCGGATAAAGAGATCCTAGAGCGCAGAGGAAAAAATTAAGAAGGAAATTGAGAAAGAGATCAAGATCTCTTGAAAGTTAAAAAAGCTAAGCTATGAATCATTCTACAACAATCAGTATGGTCGTGATTCTCAGCTCCTAAAACTCATAAAGGAAAGGGATTCCAGATCGAAAGCCAAGGCCCAGGACGAATCAAAGGATTGAGTTCTGTATCGATGTTCAGGATTTTCGAGAAAAGGATGAAGGATAGAGATCAAGAGCTTGATGATAAAGATGCCTTCAGAAGAAAAGTCTGGCTTGAAAATTTGGATTTGATCAGCAATAATCTTTCCAAATTTTGAAATCCATATTTGAGAATGGAGCGCCACAACCTTGAACCTGCTGAGCCGCAGGCAAGATGATCTGACGAAGGTTGATCTCGCCGATGAATTGATCGCGAAGAGCAGGATAGAAAGAGTGACAAGAAGAAGAAGAGAATGGAAATGAAATTCCCCAAATTCTCTCCTAGTTTGGCTACTCTTGATCTGGATCACTCTGACATTTTTGCTCAGATCACTTAAAGAAAAATAGACCTTCAATTGATTTATCATGCTTTCCCCTCTTCACGATTGTTGTTCTCAGCTGTTGCATCACATCATGAATAAAACAAGAAATTTATTGAAAAGAAATGTTGCTTGCAGGTTAGATTTTATTGTTATTTTATTGCTTGCTTGAACTAATTTAAAATGGATTTATTAGGAGATAAACTTGAACACAAATAATTGCAAAATCGGGCATGAATAAAGAATTGGAATTAGAGTATTCTTTGATACATTTAGATTCAATTTAGTTGCAAAAATTGGAAAATTGATTTATTGCTGATGGAACAAAATACTTGGTTAAAAATAATGTAAATGTAAACCCAGTGAATAAATACAAGTCTTGAAGAAATAATACACATCGGTCTGACAAAACTTATGAAACTTTTGGCGGGAATTAGGAACATCTTCTAGAATTGATTTGCGAGTCCCACAGTCCTAGAACTTGTTTGATTATTGATTGAGGCGGAAATTCTGAGTGAAAACAGCTAGCAACGAATGATAGAGCCATCCTTGGCGGCAGGCCTTTTAAGCTGCCCTCGAAAATATGCTTAAGCATATTCTCTAGTTTCTGATTTGAGCCAAATAAGCCTTATTTCTTCAATAAACAACAATTGAAAACTCAAATTCCCTCCCTTGCAATAAACCTGCAGTAAAGAACCCAAATTATCCAGTTTCTAGTTCAGAGAAGTTTAGTATAAAGGAAGAAACAAGTTTGGGGAATAATATTCCCAAATTTTGACAAGAAGGGGTTGAAGAAGTAAAGAAGCAGAAGCTAGTGAGAATAAGGAATAAGTTTTGTCTTGTGGCCTATTTCCTTGAACAATTAAGCTCGTAGAGTGTTTTATCACCTAGCACCTAATGCTGACTGGTATGGAGGTTATGTGAAAGTTCTCTCTAAGAGTAATAGAAACTGAGACAAAAACATTTGCTATTCCAAATCTTAGAGAAATAAGCAAAGGGAGTTAAGAACAAAGGAATCTGCTGAATCAAGTACATATGGAAGTTGAAATTCATAAAAAGGAATTCAAAAGAGGAATTAGGCTAAGACTAGGAGAATCGAGAGAAAGGAACAAGAAAAAGGAAGAAAATTAGAAGCGACAAAGTAGAGGCAGAGATGGAAGCGGGTAATTTACAACCTAAATTTTCCGTTATCTACCACAGTCACCTAAACCCGACATTACAAGCTGAAGGAGCCTCCCAGTGATTTTGAAGTTGAATTACCACCATTAGTGGAGATCAATGAAAAACAAGCATATGGGACTTTGATAAACGATACAGAAAACTCTAGGAAGATTAACTAAATTCCAACATGAAGATAGAAAAGTTGATGACTGTACACACACGAGAACAAGACTTGTTAAATAGCTCATTTAAATACATTAGTTTATCAAAATTTTGTAATAAGTACACTATGCCTTGTTCTTGCATCAAAATTGAACTTTGAAATAATAGTGATATCTTAATTCTAGATCGGAAGGGTGAGATGAGAAGAGTATGAATAAATCGAAAATGTCCTTAAAATTTTCTAAGCTTATTTGTTTTGAGGACAAACAATTCTTTCTTTTTCTTGCTTGGGGACAAAAACAAAAATTTTAAGTTTGGGAGGGATTTGATGAGTCAAAGCTCATTAGATTTTTAATCCATTTTTACAGGTTTATAATGGGAATAATGATGAATTATGCAGAAAGCGATAATTGACTCAAATTCCAATTTCGGGAAGGAATACAGCGAAAGAGTAAATTTTAGCAAAAATTATAAGAAATCAGCTGCAGCGGTGAAGTCAAAGCGGAATTTAGTGGCGACGAGGAGCCTTGATTTCGGCAATTTCAAGTCACGACATCAACAAATTTGGCTTTGAAGAAGAAAGCGAAGAGTGGAAACAGTGAAGTAAGTGACGCTGAAGAAGGAAGTTGAGCAAAAAAATGACTTGATGAGATTAAAAAAGCAGTCAAATGAAGGCGTTCATGTCTCGACATATTGATGTCGCGACACGAAAATAAATGATGTCGTGATACCACCATGAGAGTCACGACAAGGGCTATCTTCAAAGCCCTGACGGTCTCAAGTAAAGTAGCAACTAAATTTGAAAGAAAGGACTTGATATGCGACCTTGCGATGTGAAATAACACCAAGTGCGGCGAAACTCCATCGGGCGACGAAGTGTGAAGAAGCGAACATGATGTGCGACACCGCCGAATCGGCGGCGAGTGAAAGTTGCGATAGACATGGAAATTGTGACACTGAATAGAAGTTGTGACAAAAGATTTTCAAAGAGGCCCGAACGCAAATTAGCGGCAGTTAAACGAATAGAGACATCCAACGCGGGATGAAGATGTAGCGGCGTCCTTCGGTGGTCGCGACATCGGCTGCCATGGTATCAGGTCATGACGGCTCGCCCGATTAATTCGTGACATCGATTACAAATAAAGAGAATTCGCGGCGTCCTTGATGATCCCAACATCAGTTGCAAGAATGGAGTTAGCGACATCATTTAAATTGTCGACATCAAATCCTAGAATCTTAGAACAAGTCACGACCAAATAAAGCTTGGCGACATCGGAAAGACTCATAAGCATAACATTGAAGTCGCGACGTATGATTGATGTCATGACCTCAAAAGAGCTCACAATACAGAAAGGTGAAGTCGCAACGTCATTCAGTGGTTGCGACATCAGTTACAAGGAAAGAAGGTTGTGACATCAATTACAAGGAAAGAGAAATTGCGACGTCGTTTAGTGATCGCGGCATGGAATCGAGGGGTGTTAAAGGCAAGTCAGCGACCAAATAAAAGCCTCTGTGTGGTAGAAAACGAAGTCGCGGCGATATGATTGAAATCCAGCGACATCAAAGCAGCTCATAAAGCGAGCGGTGAAGTCGCGGCGTATGATTGAAATCGCGACCTCAAAGATCCGCAATCGCGAAGGTGAAGTCGCGGCGTATGATTGAAATCGTGACATCCAAGCGACTCATAAGAAAAGCGGTGAAGTCGCGGCGTGAAGGAAGTCTGGCGACATGAGTCAAGTCGCGACACTGAAATGGAGTGTGACATAGAACAAACAAATGGGCGGATTGTTTTGAAACCCACAAGGAAGTGCATGAAGTTGGGGCTGAATCGAACCCTAAATAGTGGCCCGCTCTTGAAGGAAAGTAGCTCTTAGCGGCTCGAAGAGAAATGCAGGTAGTAGAAGGCTCAGGTGTATTTAATTTTTACATTTCTTTTTCTTTATTTGCTGTTATTTTAGATTAGATTAGAGTAGATTGTTATGCATTTGAATTTATGGATGCGGATGTTAGTTATTGAAGTTGAAGCTGAATGCGAGAATGATATTTTCTTCAAATTACTTGCTGGATTAGTTGAAGTCAAACAAATTTTGGAGCCGAACTTCGTTCAGTTCTGATAGTTCTTTTGATCGAGGAGCTACCATTAGTGTAATTAAGTAATTTAGAAACCTGACTTTCGTTGGTTACTCTGTTAAATTTATCTTTCTGCACACACGAACGTTTATGAAGTGAGACGATGCGAATGCACTTATTTGGTTTTGTTTATTTTATGTCTGATCAAATATCGATTGTCTATGCTGTAATGGGATTGTTTTGTGCTCACGATTTCGGGGCCCTACGGTGACACAGGAAGGCATTCACGGTATTGAATGATTTCTCGAGGTATGGAACTATGTTGGGGATCTAATGGGCTCTGTGAATTTTAATCGATAAATCTCTTCTCATAGGCGAGAATGAGTTGGATGACTTATCAATTAAAATAGGCAAAGGATTCGCCTTGATTTGAGCGATAAGTTCAATCCGTGTTAGCAAGGATCTAATCAAGGAAAGAATGAACGTTCCAATTGAGGATGAGAAGCCGACAGGTGAAGCCCATGCTTGGCCACATGTCTTGGGAAACCCAGGTTTACGATCCATATTATAGGTATGAAGTATTGAAAAAGAAAAATACCGAAACGAGAGGCTGGATTAAAGTAGTTATCTAATCCTCTGTCTTGAAAGAAGCAGGAGAAGATTAGATGATGAAAATGTATTAGATTAGGAGAAACCACATAGCATTAACATCTTCCTTGGGCCGGATTATAAATAAAGGTTCATGAAGCAAAGTGCGAGAGTTATGCAACGAGGAATTTATGTTTGTCATTGTATTTTCAATGCATCATTTAAAAAGCTAAGCCCGGCCGGTCTATTCTTTAATTTTTTATTTTAGTTTTAAGCATTAGTTCATTTGTTCTTAGTTTACATATTTTCATTCTTTTTATTATTTTAAAAGGTTGTAAGAATTTATCAATTGCCTATCATAGTTTAAATAGTATAGAGTTTGAGTAGTGAGTGGTGATTCGAATTCTTGAGATCTCTGTCAGGATGATATACGGACTTAAATCCACTTTATTACTTGTTAGAGCTGTGCCTTGGAATCATGGATCAAACTATAAAGAATTCGGCTATTCTTAAAATCAAACACCCCAATCGATGAAATTAAAAATTATAACAAACAAATTTCATGGCATTATTAAGAGTTGAATAATAATCCTTGAGTAATAACGTTATAAATTTGTGTTGATATTTTGATCCATCACTCACACTTACATAGTGGGAGAATTCGATTATCAACGAGATACTAGTGGCATTCCCCAAAACGAGTGTCCGGGTGACAACGGAAATCAACCAGCGAATACTGCGTGAATATCAGGTAGCTTTGGCACCTCTCACGAAAATCGGGCGAGAGTCTCCTTTGTACGGTGGCTGCACCCAGTGCGAGCCTGTCGGCATCAGCGATGACCACACGGGGTCCAAATGCAGTGGAAATGTGGCCACCTTATTTGCATCAACACTCACAAGTACATCAACTATATACAATAGTTCAAGTTAATAAATCACTCTTAATTCAACATATATTAAAAGTTACAACATTCCTAATACATGTATACAACATAACCATGAAAGCCACAACTGGAAGCTTTCTTCATAATATGCCAGGTCCAGGAATGCGGGTGTTGAGTCATCAGGACTGTACCTAAAGGGGGTCCCACGGCCAGGGTAGGCAAAGCCCAGTAGTGATAATCTCCTACAAGAATTCTCCCACCTAAGTGCACATACAATGTGCGCATAATCAAACACACATCCAGTCACGACATACAAATGTCTACTACAGATATACATACTTGAATGAGACTCGACCACCATGCCCCATGTCACAGAGCTCTGTGGCTCCATCACTCGATATGTCATTGAGTAATATATCCCTAGTCACTCACCGACTCGTCTCACGTACATCGCCAAGTTGTGACAAGCGTCATGATGACCATATTGACCCAGTATTGAGCCCTCCCACCGCTCAAATTTTCAGTACAGTGTTAATGGGCAATCCCAGTCAATCTGACTCTTATCCACACAACCCGAAGTCTGTCTTGATAAACATGACCGTGTCTTCTTTTGGGCAACACCTTTTTGAGGTGATACCACAGGTCTCCACCCATCTGGAACTTTATGATATCGCTGTTCTCTTACGCCGCCGCGCCTCGAGTTCTCACTGACTCCCTCAAGCATGCATTTTGCCATGAATGAAAACCATTTCCAAACAAAGGTATTTGTTTTTAACCGTGGACAACCCTCCGATATAAATAGTGGACAGACTCCGATAATCTATTTTATGGACAACCCTCCGATGTATATCAATTGGGCAGACTCCGACGATTGATATTATATGGACAACCCTCCGATAAATAATATTGTTGGTCAACCCTCCGAACAATTCTCTCGAAACCTGCGTACACTCACTCTATTGTTATAGGGTGCCCAGTGCATAAATGCAATGAGCCATTTCCATTTTTGCTTAACCCGATGGAAACTCATTTGGACGTTGTCTTATTAATCAAGCCACTAATCAACACCTACGCGGTGTTGATCCTGGCAGAATGTACTCCGCGACACACCATCAAACACACAACAAATATAAGTCTCAACTATGCACTCACACCTAATTTCCTGGGATTTACCGGTGCATATGGAATGCTATGATGCAATTCAACACATTCATGCTAATATATTCACAGCCATATATATTAACATAATTAAATCGCATAAAACATGTATGTAAATTCACAATCAATTACCAAAATTAGCCCACATGGGCTAATTAACAAACCTGACGATTAATTTTTGAATCTCAGCCATACACATTTCACACAAAAATATTCCGTCATTCATTTTCTAGTAATATTTAAAATGGCCCAAATCTCGGACCCATATAAAATAGGGCACCTCTTGGTCCTTCACGGTTCATCACCGAATATTATGATACCAAAACACACCACAAAACCCGAAGACATCGGTCAGAGCAAAGCGAAACCTCGACACGATCAGGACGCTAAAAATGAATCCGAAAATTCTGTATCATGTTGTCTATGAGTCTCAAAAATTCAGCCGATGTTAGCTTGATCCAAGTGAAAGCTTGGACCCATCAGAAAGCTCAGCTCCCGAAAATTTCTAAAAAATTCATATACTCGGTCAAAAAATTTTAGAACTAAAATTCTGACCTTTCACAACCTCTAGCTTGATCGAAACCATTACATGGCATTTTAGGCTAAATAACACAAGTAGGAAAATTCCTACCTCAGTAAGGTTTGTGAAACTCCAGATTTGGTGCCTGTGGCTAAATCGTAGATCAACTTTGCCTTGGTCCCAACGAAAGCCTATAGTCCGTTTTCATAGATGCGAAAAAGAAACGAAAGAAAGAAAAAAATAAAAAGAATCAAATTCTCTCTAACTCCACATCTCTCTGCGAACAAAATGGCATCCTACCTTGCACGACTTTTGTTTTTTATTTTTATTTTATTTATTTTATTATTATTATTATTATTATTATTTTGGATACTTGATTCATATTTCTTCATTAAGATTAGTTTCTTTCGAAAATTTTATTTCTTTTCGTTCAATTCTTTTAAATGAACTTTAACTCCACGCCATTACGACTTAGGATTTTAGTAAAAATCTAGTCCCACAAATCTTGCGATTTTATCACCGAAATTAAGTAAAAAATATTATGACTATCCCAATTAATGAAACTTTTTGGGTCACTAGTTTAGCGAGGCAATTTACTTGATCACAATCCGTTTCATCATCCGAGATGTAGAGAATTTTCGGTTTTCAACTGAAATTACCGTTTTACCCTTTTTCAGAAAAATTGAATTTTTTCTCGGGTTTTACAATATGTAAATGGGACTCAGGACTGTATGTATATGACACTTTAAACACCACTACGGTGGTAGTTTTTATTTTTTATTTTTGCATACAATATTTTGATATAGTTATAAGACTTGGGCCTGATATGGCAGAGTAAAGAGGTCGATCCAGTGTCTGGCATGTGAGCGTGACAACGAAGGCAGTAATCTGAAGCGGTGGGTAAATGGGCGATAAGTGTGGATCTTTGGAATGTGGGAGCTCCCTCAAGCCGGAATTACGGTGTGGATCCTCTGTTGGATCTCTGAGTGGGATGGGAGGAGAACCTGGTACAAATTGCCACTTCTCAATAGTGAAAACAACTGTGCAAACTCGACGACACTTTAATTGGGGTTCGACCGAAAAACCAAGATATTCTAACACTTGACAGAGCAGTCGTGGAAACATGAGGGGGATGGTCTCAGCCCTGATAAGGTTCCTACGGTGTATCTTTTCCTCAAAGTGGAAAAGGGAAGTCATGATGAGCTCTATAGGGCTAAACATGAAACCCTCGGAAATGCAATAAAGAGCCTCTAGTATGGCTACCCTTCTCTGCACCAAGTGCTGGAGCGGAAATAAGTTGGACCGTAGTACATGGTCAATAAAGAGCATCCCTGGTGGAAGCTGTCGTCTGAATAGAATGGGCCCAGCTGATGTATCTCTGGAAAGGATGCGGACCATCTCCCGGGGTGAGGGATGGGGCCACAGCCTGTACTCCGCTGAATTGGCTAGGACAATCGGAAGATTGAATGTGGCAGCAATGTCAGTGGCTCGAAGTATTTCTTCACGACCATCAATAGAAAAATGCAGACCTGTCGGATTGCGGTCTCGCTTGGAAGTCATGGTATGGTAGAATTCGATGACCATGCACGTATAGAAGAACCGGCGTGGAGTCATGAAGGGCTCCAAGGAGTATCGCTGCACAAGCCTCATGGAGTCTTTAAGCTCGGGGAGGGTAGAGAAAGCCGGAATATCATAAAAATTCACATTATGTAGATCCTTTCCACTACAGTCTGAATTACTTACTATTGGGCCATAGTGTAAGAGGGGCCTTTTGATGATGGAGCCGGGAGAGTGGTCTTGAGGGTGCATGGCCCATTGGGGCTAGGAGTTGAGACCCAAGGATGCTCACGAGGTTGTGGCTGGAAGCTTCACCTAGGCTAGAGGTTTGAGCCCTTTTTGGAGGCAAGGGCTTACAGGTTGGTCGTGGATGTGGAGGAAGGAAGGAATGGCCCTGTCTCGTTTTCATATCGGTCTTGGGGTAAAGCAATGGGAGCAGCCAGCTAGGGTGTGGTCGCGGCCACATGGGCGGCGGTAGCAAAGTCGGCCACAGGGGGCGAGGACCTCACGTGAGGTCTAAAGGCTGAGCTGTGGCCACCACAAGTTCTACCCATTTGGGAGGGGGAGTTTAGGGAGAGAAGGAATGAATGAGTGGATGGAATGAACAGGAGGGGGGTTGATATATATAGGGGGATGGGGAAGGTGAAGTGCCTATGGAAAGTTATGGGATTTAGTAACCATGAATGAGTGCAAACTTTTGAGGTCTCGTTAATGGGGAAGAGATGAATAGGGTTTACTAGAACCGAAAGGTTGGGCAGATTAAGAGGAGCATGCATCAAGAGGCAGGGCGGTAAAATTTTCGCAACCCTACGAAATTTCACAGCCTTGAGAAAATTCACAGGGGTTGCGAAAATTTGTAACCCCCTGCGAAATTTCACAGCCTTGCGAAAATTCACAGGGCTTGTGAAAATTTGCAACCCTTGCGAAAATGGGGCCTTCAACCTGCTAAACCCTGCTTCTTGAGATCAACAAATCCTGCAAAACAGAACACAACATTAATGAATAGGAGCATAGAAAAGTGAAAAACTCAATCTAGAACTAGGCTTAAACTAGAGAAAAGATGAGGGAACATATATAAAATTTGAAATGAAATATGCAAAATTTCAACAAAAATAAGTGGCTTTTGTAGTCTCCGAAGGGACCAAGCCCACTAAAATCAACTTCTTCAGATTTCTAGGGGTTCAAGGAGGGAGAGTTCCTCCTTGTCTAGTGTGAAAGGGGCTGTAAATGGATTAAGCCTTTGGCCATTCACTTTGAACAATCTGTTGTCCTTTGAACTGAGCAATTCCACTACTATATTGAGGTAGACTTGATGGATAATGAAGGGACCAATCCATCTTGATTTAAGTTGCTGGAAAGAAGGTGAAGCCAGATAAATGAGCATCCACCAGTCCCCTTTCTCGAAATTTTTTCGAGCCACCATCTGATCATGCCACTTCTTCAATATGTCTTTTGCAATTTTTGAATTCAAGTAGGCATCATTCCACAGTTCCTCTAACCATTGAGGTCGAGGAACCTTTTAGACCGGCTCTTCCCAAATCTTGGTTCAACTTCTTGATCGCCCACCACACCTTATACTCTATCTCTACAGGGAGGTGGCATGCTGCTTTGCCGTAAACCGAATTGATAAGGGGACATTAAATTGTCTGAAGGAATTTATCCTGTAGGCCCGCCAACTAATATAAGCGACTTGAGGGACAAGTCCTTCCTGTTGGAGTTCACTACCTTCATCAGGATGGTTTTGATTTCTCTGTTGGCAAGCTCAACTTGTCCATTGGTTTAATGATGGTAAGGGGTGGCTACTTTATGATTCACTCCATATTTAGCTAGGAGGGTTTCAAAGGGTTTGTTGCAAAAATGCGAACCCCCGTCACTAATTATGGCCTTAGGTACCCCAAATTTGGAGAAGATATTCTCTTTCAAAAACTTCAGTACCACCATATGGTCATTTTCTTTGCATGGAATTGCTTCAACCCATTTGGATACGTAGTCGGCCCAGCTGAGATATATGGATATCGAAGACATAGGGCGTTACATGAAATCAATGGCCCACACATCAAATAAGTCCACTACTAAGATCGGGTTCAAAGGCATCATGTGACGATGAGAAAGCTTCCCGAGTCTTTGGTATCTATTGCAACCTTGACACATGTTGTGAGCATCCTTGAAGAGGGAAGGCCAGTAGAACCCAGATTAGAGTACTTTCAATGGTTGTCTTTTGTGAAACTGAAATAGCCACCATAGGCCTTCCATAGCGTTAGGTGAGAATCCTGCTTTATTCTCCTTCAGGCACATCTCCTAATGATGCGGGTACTTGATATTTGAGCAGTGATCTTCCAAATAATAAGAATGATCTTTGCGAAAAAGTATTTCTTGTCCTGTGCTTTCCACTTAGTTGGAATCTCCCCTGTTGCTAAAAAATTAGTGATGTGGGCATACCAGGGAGTGCTTTCTACCAGCAGCAGTGATTCCTCAGGAAATTCATCATGGATTGAGGGACTATGTGTATTATGAGCTTTGGTCATTCTGGAGAGGTGATCTGCCACAACATTCTCTACCCCCTTCTTGTCCTTGATTAGGAGATTGAATTCTTGGAGTAAGAGAACCCATCTGATGAGCCTTGCCTTTGCATCTTGCTTGGTTAGGAGGTACTTCAACGTGAAGTGATCTGTGAAAATAATCATGTCTGACCCCACCAAGTATGCTTGAAACGTGTCTAAGGCATAGACCACTGCCAACAGTTCCTTTTCTATGGTGGTGTAATTTCTCTGAGCTTCATTAAGAGTTTTGCTCGCATAATGATTCGTGCCACAGTAGGGTGAGCGGAATCAACAAAATTTGTTTCCTATGTTCCTCCTACTGCCGTAGTCAAGCTACTGCATCACAGCGGTCTAGGGTCGAACACGGGATGGGTTTTCATCCACATGAATGACTTTGCGTAAGTGTTTGAAAAATGGTGAAGACTTTTGTTTGGATTTGTGGATTTGTTTCAAAATAGTGGGGAGTTGTTTGATTCTTGACTAAGCGTAATGGCTTAAATGAAAGTGTGATGGTAACCTTGAAGGTTTAGGTCACTAGCTTGATAACATGGGGGTTATCACGGTGTCCTCGGGTTATATCCTCGTCTTTATGGCTTGAGTGACATATAGTCGAAGCCATAGCAGAATCTTTGTTTAACTAAAGCCTAACCTAGAACCACTCTATTTGAGTCAACCACGGTAGCTGTGCATTCCACGGCCCTTTCGGTTTTAAAGCCCTAACACTCAGAAGCCTCATTTCAATGGCTCGTGAGGCCATGCAAGAATATGGGGTGCATCTAGCAATAAGTATGCATTGTACCACAAGCATGGCAAGTATTGGCCAAAGTAATGACATTAAATGGCATTAAACCTAGTTGAAAAGTGGGAGCCATAAATATCTGAGTACCTGTGCTTGGTTAAAACATAGGGACCACATAAGCTGCCCTGGCTCCAAGCTAGCCACCTTCCTCTTCAAGGCTATAGGAAGCAGCAGAAACATCCGCTTTGAGTTGTCATCCTCAAGGGGGGTGTTTGGCAGCCTAGAAAATGAAAGAAAGAGGATAGAGAAGAGAGCAAATGAAACCCTAAAACTAAAAGCTGCGGGACTTGTATTGAAATGCAAAAGTTGCTTAGGGTTACAAAATCATAAGAGGGGCTTATGGGCCGCTGAAAGTGTGAAAATACAAGTACCTAAAACATTGGCTACAATCTGAGGAATGGTGGTAATACACCAAAACGTAGTCGTTTAGGAACAAATACACAAAGTGCTTGAGTAGATTTAGCTATGCGGGAGGAAATTTCGCTAGAGTAGCGAAATTTGGCTAACTAGCGAGGAATTATGCTAACAAAATTACGAGAGATAGCGAATTTGGAAAGTTTTCTTTATCCAGCATTTGAACCGCTAGCCTAGCGAAATTCATGTGAAGATAGCGAAGTGGTTAATTTAAGCTGGGCGATGTTATTATTCGTAATTTTCAAATTAAGCTAGGATTGCGAGAATTTTAAGCTATCAGTTCTTGAGATTTTGTAAATCCCGATGAATTTTGTGATCATATGAGCCCTCCTGGAATTAACAAACTCAGCTGCTTTGCCACTACATCCTCCACTGCACTCTTTCTTCATCACATTGCCTTCAGTTCTGCTGAATTTTGATATTTTGGATGGTTAGAAACACAGGTGTTTATAAATCATTAGAAGCTACGTATATTGTCATCAACTTAAACATAGTGGCTGAGGTCGAAACCTCTGAGAATCATCAAAGACAAGCTCGAAATGGTATTAGTGGAACTAAATGGACACGCACACATCAATTGGCTTAATTGATATGATTAGTGGCAAAGTACTCAAAACCTATCTCGAATAGGGCTGAGAAATAGCACTTTTGGGGCACTAATCACACCCACGACACGACACTTTGCTGAGTCCCTTGGCAATGCAAAACAATAAGGACATGCATGCAGTGCTTTCTCAAAAAAGTTTATGGATTACCAGAGGTATGTATAAATAGGTATTACCTTTTTAAAAATGAATAATTGATACACCTTGTTAAGCAGAGCACGAGAGAATAGAAACCATATAAGATCAAGTTTAAGGTCAACATGGATCCATGGTTCCTCGACCTGAATTTCCACAAAGTCTAATGGTTCCTAATGTAACGGTCGAGCCAATAAATTGCAAGGTATTCCCTCCCCCAAACCTAGCTACGCATGGCCTTAAATGTTGAACAACCTAGATAGGAAGCTACACTCTTCTTTTCTTTATTTGACTTCATTGTAGGGTGCAATGCTTAAGCTTCGACTTCACCAAAGTCAGTATGCGGATCACCGATGGCCCCTTGACGGTGGGTTTAGGGCATCGAGCGAAAGGATCACTTGACCACAAACTCTGAACCGCGGACTTGAATGACTTGAGAATCAAGCACCTACAACACGCTAAACTCCACCTATCCACCATGCTTAGCGAACACTAAGTGATGACTCTGACCAATTAAGGTTTAGGGCATCGAACTTTAAAACTCTGTATACCCCCTCGGGCGTGCTGGGTTTCAAAGCAGCGTCCACGACTTTTATTTTCTTTTCTTTCTTCTTTTCTTTTTCTTTTGCTTTTCTTTTCCTTTTTGGAGGAAGACATTTTAGTCTTCAAATGGGTAACACAAACTGTATGGGTCGTCAGCATATTTAGGCGAAGCACAAAGTGAAAGGAGTCGTAATTTCACAGCCCTATTGGAACAATCTGGTGTGCAGTGTGTGAATTAGCTAAAGGGGGAATGTTCAAGGTTGAATATGCTGAAACTTCAATTGACCAAAAACTGAATCAAACATGGAATTGTTCTAACATTAAGGTAACAACAGGGTTTCAATTCTCCATTAAAGGCAATTCGATTGTCAGGTGAAACAAAGAAGATACAAAAGTGGAGGCACATAAGTGATATGCCTGAGTGTAATGGCCCGGAAATATCTTTGTAGCTTTTGATATAACCAAAATGGCTAGTACATGCTTAACCTAGTTGAACATACAAAGTATCCTTGCCTCTGTAGTAATACATGAACTCTACACAAGATTAGTAGGCGGAGTTGATAAAGCTGAAACTATGCGAACATGAGAACTCCTACATACAGCTTTCTCAAACATTAGACGTAGTAATAGGGATAGGAAAGTTAGGGACGGGTGCGACCACCTCAATCTCGTGGTGGTGGTGGATCAAGCCTTCTTTAATACTGTGGCGGCTGTGTCTAAAGAGGCTCTTTAGCTGCTGGTCTTCAGCTATTTGGCTCAAATCTCGATGCTCGGGAACATGCGGAAGTAGGGTGAGTCATGATGTCTCTTTGGGCATGGAGTGGCCAGTGACCCAAGTGGCCTCGGCTCGAGCCGACCTCGATCGCGTGCTACACGGGTGGCGGCTTGATGAACATCTGACATCCATAACTCTGCTTCAGCTCCACTGAATGCTTGACATGAACATACTCAGGCCAATCTTTGTCTTTGTATAAGATGGGCTGAGTATCAGCCAGAGACTCTTGTTTGAAGTAGGTGGAGGAGGAATTGGAGGAGATATATCGGCAGCCTCGTCTCCATCGACCTCGGGGCACATGCACATCTCTCCCTCGAGAGTCCTGCGGCTCCTCGTCGGCACCTCCTCCGGTCTTCTTCTTCGGAGGGAGGAAAGATACCAGCATCCTGCATCAGCTCAGCTCCATCGCAGGACCCCGAAAGGGCATCTAAATCTCTCTCTATCAGAGGCTCCTCAGGAAGCCCAAGTGCTCGAGGACTGGCTCGAGAGTCGGTGGCATCGGCAAGGGTGGAGCTCTACGCTCGAGCTAGGCCCTTGCGGTGGACCTTGTCTTCCAAAATGCGGTAGGGGTCATCACCCGACTCGGAGGGACGGGCCGAATCCCTCCGGGGTCGGTCTGAGAGCCTCGGGGATGGCCCCTCTGTAAGTAGTCTTGAAGTGGGAATAGGCTGGTCCACGACGGATGATCAATAAAGTATATGGGGGGGTAGCCTCCGGAATGAGTACAGTCTGTTGTGTGGTATTATCTCGGGCGAGGCTACGGACCATCTCTCGATCGTCGGCTAAGGCCGATCCTCGATATCCTCGGCGTGGCACGCGCTATGCGCGAGGGCTGATACACAACGATATGTCATTTGCTCGGGCACTCTTTGGTCGATCATCTATGGTGAGCAGAGACTCGAGTGGACTAGGCGCTCAGGGAAGTCATAGAATGGTAGAAGCCCGGAGCACCGCTGGAGATAATATAAGCGCCTCGGCGTCATGAACGGCAGCAATGAGTAATGCTCGATCAACGCGTCAGTCCACGAATCACAGGGTCGACCATCGGCGTCGACATCGTGGTCTGACTCCCCATGAAAATCTCAGTGAAGCCATTCCGGAATAGGGTGCAAGCGAATAAGAACCTCATGATCCTCGAGGCGACGTCGCGAAGGAGATGATGTCGCCTCTGCTGGCGATGTGTTTGCGGCCAATTTGAACCTAAGAGGATGAAGACTCCCATGGACTGATGTGCTGGCCGGCAGAGGTCGGACCTCCCTAGATCTGCTTGATTAGTCTTGGTGAAGGGGCCAGGGGTCTGTCAGGAGTCTGGTGCCTCCAGACCCGTATTGGGGCTCCTCGAGAATTTGCCTCGGGGGTGGAGGCCCGATCTGAGGGTCTGGAGCCGGGTTTGGGCGGGACTGCTCCTCTGCTCAGTCTTGAACTGACCCAGAGATGCAGGCGGACCCGCCTCGAGTGCTGTACCATGATGTGGTCTGAAAGACAACCGGGGCGAGGCTCTCGGCGAAAATGGAACGGGGCTCAGCTGGCGAACCGGAGCGTGGGCTCCGTGCGATCCCGGGCAGAGTGCAGCCTGACATGAATGAATGCAGTAATTTGTGACTAGGGCGGCGAGGTAAACATGCAGTTGAAGAGTGGCTATGCGAAATTTGGCGGGGGCTCGAGCTCTGCGGGAGGCCGGGGCTCGGCACCGGAGCTCACCGGTGAGCTGGTCGGGGCTCGGCATAGGGAGGCGACGGGAAGAGCTCGTGTCGGTTGTTGGTGCCGGTTGTGGAAAACCCGGGGGGCTCGGCTATGGCTCATGTGCGAAGACTCTCGGACTCTTTAGCTCAGTGGGAGGGAGGAAAGTTTGGAATGAAGACTTGGCCCTCACAGTTTATCAGCTCGAGAGGCGGTCGGAGTCATTTCGCTATTATAGCGAATTTGAGCCGACTTCACTATGGTCATATTTTCAACATTAAAATGAAATTAAAATAATACTAAAAATAAAAATAAAAATTATTATATAAAATATATCTAATAATTTCATATAAGATAATAAAAATTTAGACAAAATTGCTTAAAATAGAAAGATACTAAATTAGAAACTTACTAAAAATAGCGAAATTATTGAAATTGGCAATTAAAAATAAAAACCAAAATTTATTGAACTGCAATTCGGTTTTTGAGAACACCAAACCAGTCCAATGTCACAAATTACTCATGGTGGGTCAAGGAGGAGGATCTCCTCAACCCCTGCAGTGGTTTGTACAGCAGCCTTGATGTTCAATGCCCCATGGTTGCTTTTCGTTCCATTAGTTGATTCTGAATTGAGAAATTGCCCTACATTAGATACTGATGGCAATACCACAACACTTGCTTCACCTTGGTTGGCTATTCCTGGCAATTCTTGGACATTCAGCTTCCCTGCATCCTGACCCACTGAACAAACTTCATCAGTCACTTGATTTTCATCTTCCACCAGCTTGTGCTTGTTATTCAAGTGAAATATGTTCAGCTCCAATGTCACGTTACCAAAAGTAAGTTGCATGACTCCATTTCGGTAATTGATGATTGCATTGGCAGTGGCTAGAAATGGTCTTCCGGAGATGGTGGCACATGATTGGGCCCGTTGCTATTAACCGGTGTCGAAGCACTACAAAGTCTGCGGGTAGTAGAATTTGTCTACCTTCACTAACACATCCTCGACTATCCCTTTGGGATCTTCATAGATCGATCGCCTGATGATAGAGTGATGTTGGTGGTTTCAAGCTCTCCAAAACCCTAAGCGCTTATACTGCAGTATGTGATGAGTTCTACTTGGCTCCTGAAATCAAGCGTGCTATGCATGCTAGTCTACCAATGTGCTTGAAATTGTGGGGATCTGGATCCTTGTATTTGTTTGAGTTCTTGCTTTGGATTATGGCGACTTGCTCGATTAAAAATGCCTTTCTCTCAATATGACCCGCGCTTGATTGTACAAAAGGTCCTTGAGAAACTTTGCATAGGCGGGGGCATTTGATGATGTCTAAAGGGGTATGTTCACCTTCACGCCTTAGGACTTCTAGGATGCACACTGTGGATGCCTTCTTCTTACTTCTTAGTGCTGTGGAAATGGAGGTGTGCGATTAGCCATTGAGTCCTCCTTCGGAAAATGTGTTATGGCTCTAATTCTTCACCATTTACGGTTTATCGACGAGGCTTGGGCATGGGCTGATCAACCTCTTTTCCACTCCTCAAAGTGATTATTGCCTTCACCTCATCCATTCTGAATTGCTAGATGAACCTACCTCATGGACTCCTTTCGGATTTGGCAATGTTTGGGAAGGAAACCTTCCTCTCCTGTCTGCTCAGCAATTTGTTGATCTTTGCTTGATTGAATCTTTGCGGGTTGTGATTTTAAAAGTTAGGTGCTCTCGAAGCCCCGTCATTCTCTTGTTCAATGTGCTCTCTACAGTATTAATCCTTTGTGCTAGTTGTACATTGATCCCCTTTTGCTCTTGCACAAAGTTGCCTACCACCTTACTCAAATTCAATATGGCTTGTTCCACAGGAGAGGAAGATGGTGGTGGTTGTGGTTGAGAGGTGGAACCAAACTGTGGTTTGGCACAGGGAGCACATAGGCGCGGGGATTAGGTTTCGGAGAGGTTAGAGATTGATTCCTCGATTAGATTGTAGGTATTCCCATATGGAGCAGTAGGTTGTGGTGGCGCGTGACCCTCGACATTTGCATATTCGACGTCCACGTCGGCCCCATTTGAAGGGGCCATAGGATCTTGTTCTTCTAGGTGGGCGTGGATTGGGGGTAGTGCGGGGATTGGCTTGTGCGGGATTTCAATCTTGCACACTTCATGGAGTCGTTTGCCTTCTATCTCCTCCACCTTCTAGCTGAGTTGAAATCCTAGCTTTTCATTTTCCATGTCCTCGTGGTCATAAATTCCTCCCCACTGAGGTTGGTAGGGAACCTCATTTTTCCATTTCTCTCACGGTTTGGCTCATCTGACCCTTAGAAGTTTCGATACGTGGTTAAAAAATCCATGGCTTCATCGGGATGCTTGCTTTCAATCTCCCCACACATGGTCTCGAATGCATTTGCTTCATGGCGGGAGACATACCACCATAGAAGTGGTTCCTGACGTCAAATGTATCAAACCCATGGTGTGGGCATGCAGCGATAGTTTCCATAAATCTCTCCGGCCCAAGCGGTAGAACCTCTCACCATCTTGAGCTGCAAAGGTGTAGTTGTCTCTTCAAATTGTTGGTCTTGTGGAGACGCGAAGAATTTCTTTAAAATTACACTTTGCGGCTATTGATTTCTAATGGTTCTGGGCCTCAGTGAGTTAAGCCATATCTTGGCCTTGTCCTTGAGGGTCAGTGGAAATGCCTTTAACTTCAGCAAATCCATGTCCATCATACCTTCCTTAAAGGTAATGCAAACTTCCTCAAAATCCCTAATATGAGTGTATGGGTTTTCATTTTCATACCATGATATGTGGGAGTAGGGGCACAATAGAACTCATTTGCACATCTTGGGGAGGTATGATGCGAAGGGCACTAACTCTAGGAGGTGTGTGATCCCTCATGGATGTAAGCTCTTTGGAGTTCATGGGGAGGTGTTTGTTGACTTTTCTTTGTTCCTCTCGGGTAGGATCCATTTAGTCCTTTGTGCACCTTTGATTTCACAACCTTATTTCAATTGAATTTGCACTCACTCTTTGCAAATCTACGATATCCTCTGTCCAGTCTTTGCATAAACACACAGTACCTGAAAATAAGACCATGACAAAGAACCTGAACAAACTTACAAAGGGGTAATGTTAGTCAAATAAAAGCGTTGTATGAAAAAAAGCAAAAAGCGGTCACGATGGCACGAAATAGTGAAAACTTGCGAGTTATTCATATTTGAAATCAAAAGAATTAAAGGTCACCTTCGCATGTGTGAATTACAAGTACACTTCCAACCATCATGTGGTTGGCACATCCAAAGGCATGGCCTTGTTTGATTCGTGCCACGGTAGGGTGAGCGGAATCCCAACAAAAAATTTATTTCCTGCTTCCTCCTCTTTGCGAGTAGTCAAACTACGTAGCATAGCGGTCTAAATTCGAACACGGGGGATGGGTTTCATCCTATGAATGCCTTGCATAAGTGTTTGAAAATGGTGAGGCTTTTTGTTTGGATTTGTGGATTTGTTTCAAAACAGTGGGAGTTGTTTGGTTACTGACTAATTGTAATGGCCTAAATGAAAGTGTGAAATGGTAACCTTGGTTTTAGGTCACTAGCTTGATAACATGGGGTTATGCGGTGTCCTCGGGTTATCCTAAATCTTATGATAAGTGACATATAGTCAAAACCATATGGGATCTTTGTTTAACTATAAAACTAAACCTAAGACCACTCTATTTGAATCAACCACCCAGGTAACAGCCATTCTAGCCTTCGGTTTAAAACCTAACACTGACCTGTTTCGGTGGCTCGTAAAGACCATCCCCAAGAATATCGGTCACATCTAACAATAAGTATGCAACATGCCTAAGAAAGCATAGTAAGTATTGGCCAAAGTAATGACATTAAATAGCATTAAACCCCTAGTTTGAAAAATGGGAGCCATAAATCTGTACTGTAGCATTTAAAACATGAGGACATACACGGCCCAATGACTAACGACCTTCTCTTCAAGGCTATAAGACTCAGCCAAGCATCCCTTGAGTTGTTATCCTCGGGGTGTTTAGCAGCTAGAAAATGAAAGAAAGGAGAAGAAATGACCTAAAATGAAGGCTGGGAATTCTTCTTGAAATCAAAAAGTTGCTTAGGGTTACAAAATCATGGGGGCTTATATAGGCCATCAAGTGTGAAAATACAAGAATGCCTAAAACATTGGCTGATCGAAGACAGGTGGTAATACACCAAAAGCGTAGTCGTTTAGGAACAAATACACAAAGTGCGAGGGCGGGAATTTGGCTATGCGGGAGAATTTCGGGATAGCGAAAATTTAGCTAGCTAAGTAGAAGTACGAAGATAAGCGAGAGTGGAAGAGTGCTATCAACGATGAATTTAAGCTAGCTAGCGGAATTAAGCTAACCTAAGCGAGAGGTCATGTGAGATAGCGAAATTGGTTAATTTAAGCTGGGCACAATAATTTAAACATGCTGAGAATTGCGTAACCTAAGCAGCCGCAATTTAAGCTAGGATTGCGAGTTTTACGCTATAGTTGAAATTTTCGCAATCCCGGCGAAATTTTGCAATCATAGTCTTCCTAGAACCTTTCCTAAACCCATTTTTTACACTTCATCTCATTTGCTCTTTCTTCATCACATTGCCTTCAATTCCACCTTGGGATTTTGATATTTTTGGATGGTTGAAACAGTGTTTCCCTCGTCGTCGGCACATATATTGTCATCGAAACTTAACCACAGGTGGCTGAAGTGCAACGAGAAACCTACAAAAACACCAAAAACAAGCTCGAGGAAATAAGGTATTGAGTGGAACTAAATGGACCTAGCATCAATTGTGGCTTAATTGATATGATTAGTGCTTTGTAAAAATTACTCAAAACCTATCTCGAGAATAGGGCTGAAATAGCACTTTTTGGGCACTAATGGCTCATCTATTCTTGGGACCATCCTCTTCTTTTGCTGGGAGGGGGCTTTGATAACGAATCTCGTAGTATAGTAACGGGGACTTTCGGAATGGAGTTAGGTGCTATTATGGTTGATGATCAGTGGTTTGGTTTCTATTCGACTCTTAGAAGAGACTGTTGATAGACATTATCTTCTTTTGGGATATAAAGAAAGTTTTAATTTGCAGAAATCATTTCTTGATGGACCATCTTATCTGGGCAACGAAGCTGTGCCGTACTTTAGCAATGGTGGTGCCCAACATAACAATAAACTCCAACTTTGGCCTTGTCCGCCGTTCCCTTGTTGGAGATGACATGCCCTAGGACAATTCCTTGATTCACCATAAATTGGCATTTCTCGCAATTGAGCACCAAGTTCTTTTCAATGCATCTATGTAGCACAGTTTCAAGGTTGGCCAAGCACTCCTCAAAAGTATCCCCATATATGGTGATATCATCCATATACACCTCTATAATGTGCTACACCATATCGTTGAAAATGCTGAGCATACACCTTTGAAAAGTGGCAGGTGCATTGCAAGAGCAAGGCATTCTCTGTAGAATATGTGCAATGGGCAGAGTGAAAGTGGTGCCTCCTGGTCCTCATATGATCTCTATATGAAAGCGGCGGAATAACCATACAGATGCAATAGAATAGGTGCTTGGAATTTCTCTCAAGAAGTTGATCGATGAAGGGTAAAGGGAAATAATCCTTTCTTGTCACTTCATTCAACCTCCTGTAGTCTATGCATACCCTCCAACCTGTGGTAAGGTGGGTGGGCACATCCTCTCCTTTTTCATTTTGCATAGTGGTCACCCTGAGTTTTTGGCACTACAGGTTGGACTCACGGTATCGGGAAATAGGATAAATAATGCTCGCTTGCAGCAACTTGAGGACTTCATTTCATAGCACCACTTCTTGTTCGAGTTGGTCGCACTGTGGTTTGTCTCAGAAGCAGCTTCCTTCTCCATGTAAAATATGATGAGTCTGAACCAAAGGACTAATCCCCTTTAGATCAGAAATTTTCCATCCAATGGCCTGTTTGCACTCTTGAGAGGATGTCAGAAAATTTGTTTTCTGAAGGCATTAAATAGCGAAGAGATCCTGTGGGCATTGGTTACCTCTTCTAAAAATGCATATTTTAATTCTACGGGGAGAGGTTTGAGGTAAAGATTTTAGGGCCCCATGCTACCTCCATTGTCACTATCCTCCTTAGTCAACAAGGGAAGGATTTCTTATTTTCTCCTAAGAGCCATAGACCTTTTTATAATTTTGGGGCATCTTGGTTCCTCGAGGAAACCTACCTTGGTTCTTCTATCAATTCCTCCTGAAGCTGCTGCAGTTGAGCCTGTTCACCCAAGGATGATGGGTACATAGTTAGCTCCTACTGCAACAGGTTGTCAAATTTTTTAGCATTTTTTCTTTGAAGGTCTTCAATTCTCTTGTTCAAGTTTCTCTCCACTGAGTCAATTTTCTGATTTACTTGAACATTCACAGCTTTCTGCTCTTCTATAAAATTACCCACCACTTTGCTCAAGTTTAGTATTGCTTGCTAAACTGGAGATGTTGATTATGGTGGGCATTAGCAGTGAGAGCCATATTGGTTGTACGACGGGGTGCAAATTGTGGATACTTTAAGTTTCGAGAAGGAGAGATTTGGGTGATTCACTCAATTGGGATTGTAAGTGTTGCCATATATGATGCATTAGTTGGTGGTTTTGAATTGACCAATGACATTAAATTTGGAGTACAACATTGGCGGTTCGGCTAAGCATGCTCCCTCATTGTCGAATAGTTGGGTGTGCTCGCCTGGGTGTTAGTAGGCGACCGGATGAAACATGGCTTGTTTGGCATAGGAGTCTCAATCCGCTGGCACCTGTCTTTGGTTTCTCATTTGCGGCTCTTGGCTTATGTATTAAAGTTGACGGTTTGCCTTCACTTCCATCTCTTCTAGAAGGGAATACATGCCACCTCTTGAGCTGGATGGAGGTTGTTTTCCTGTGAAGATATAGACTAAACCACTCAATTTAACACTTATATAGGAGCCTTACAATTCTCCTGCATTTATGTCAAAGTTGAAGAGAATTGTTAGAAAACGAATAAAACTGAATTTATGTTCTGGAAGTAATAATGGGATTGATCTGTAATCTTTATGAGTGCAGGTCATTCAAGTAGTAAAAATTGGATGTAAGTCCAAATATCATTCCCATAGAGATTGACAAAATTTGAGTTAAGCTACTGACTACTTAAGATCATACTATTTGAACCTCCATGTAGCGGTTCTCAACTTAACTAGAAAAATAATTGTTCTAGAAAATACACTTAAAAGTAAAAGAAAGTTGAATTTATGATAATAAAACAAAATAACAAAAAAAAAATAAAAAATAAAAAAAAAAAAATATATATATATATATATATATATTGTTTGAATCGAGTTCTCTATGAGAAATGAACGTATCAATCTTGTGGAAATAGCCAATTTGTGCACAATCGTGCATTATTACTCTGTTTTGTGCTGGATTTGGATTTGTCCAAGATGCCTAACAATGTGGTTGGATTTCTCCATAATTAGCTGACTAGAGGTCCCTGCTTCTCTCGAAGACAAGGGTCTAACCAGTTACTTGTGTTCTGCACAATCTTTACAAGATATGGGTATTTTTCTTTCTCAATACTTCATACCCAGTTGTAAATCTGCTGAATCTTTGAGTAAGGAGTTGTTGCAAAATTTCTACAACTTGATTGATAACCATCCTTTAAATCTAGTGGATATTTCCATTCCCTTGATTAGATCTCATTAACTGGAGTTCGAAGCTTTCCAACATATTAGGTGAAATCTCGTTATTTAAATTGATAACATTCCCATATTTGTCGATTTATGAGTGAATTGGGAATTTATCTAGAATTACAAATCTCAGAGCTCAATAGTTCTTCAATGGTAGTCTAACATACCCACTAAAATGAATGTTTCCAAACTCTCGGAATCTCTATCTACATGTCACTCGGAGGGTCTCACGAAATCGGAAGGCGGTATACATACCTTGGGAAGGGGTACGATGCTACTGTGGGAACAGGTCCATTCGATAACACATGACCAATTAAATTCCAATCCAGGTAATTTCTCTCACAATTCTTGCGAGAAAATGTGGCTAACAATAAATCGATCTAGTGAAGTTTGTGCTTCTCAGGTACAAAATCTACAATCTACAATGGAGTATTGATCAAGAACATCCATTGTAACTATAATTCCTTGGAAGAAACGAATTCCAAAAATTGTTTGAAGCCATTGATTCAGTAGTAATTGGAAAAGAGAATAAAAATTAAATCTGCCACATTCCTAACATATTCTTGGTTAGGATCCGGAAAAGAAAAGAAAATAAAATAAAGAAAAGTCTATTCTACAATATCACAGTGAGTCTTCCTCGTCTCCCGAATGAAATAGGTTTGAAAAACGGAAGTGCTTTACTAAGCGTGTGCGCTATTTATAACCTTGAAGTGGGCTGATTCTAGAAGCTATGGTGGATTCCCTAAAATAAATGGCTGACCCTCGTTTAGGTAGCGACGAGAGCGATGTCGCGACATGAAATCCTGATGCGGCTTTGTCAAGTTTATTAGTGACCTCGGGGCTGAGTCGCGCGATTCTTTGCTTTGTTAGCTGCCCGATTGTTGAAATAAGACTGGGTAACCTGTGCGACTTGTTTCTGGTTGCATTTGAAGTTAGTGAATTAGCGACGTGGTGCTTTTTAGCCATTGATTATGTTGGTTAGCCGGCGGTGAGACTCTGGTTGCGACTCCCACTCTTGTTTCGGGGTGTGTGACCTCGGTCGATGTCGTGACTGCTCTCTGCGCCTTTACACGTTACGTGTTTGCAACCTTGATTCGATGTCGCGACATCATTTATGTTGTCAACCTCTTTGCTTATTGGTCATAGCTTCTCTTTTAGGTTGCGACATCATAGAGTTGTCTTGAGCCCTTGAATTCTGGCCCCTTTTGGTTTTAATGATTGTGATGGAGAAATCGCGCTGACATCGCGACGTTGAGGCGTCGCGACGTTGGCCACTTGTTGACTTCTTCTTCATGTTGACCCGACGTAGCGATGTTGGGACGTCGCGAAGTTGGGACGTCACGACGTTGGGACGTCACGACGTTGGGACGT
Source organism: Tetrastigma voinierianum (assembly GCA_016808115.1). Classification (NCBI taxonomy): domain Eukaryota; kingdom Viridiplantae; phylum Streptophyta; class Magnoliopsida; order Vitales; family Vitaceae; genus Tetrastigma; species Tetrastigma voinierianum. The sequence goes on along the minus strand of JAEQBH010000173.1, from coordinate 5,333,341 downwards.
TGCAGCGTTCTGCCGGCTTCCTTGCGCCGCCTACCGGCTCGTGGTCCCAGCGCGTTCCTGTGTTCACAAGTAATAAATCAAATGCCGGGCCATAGAAATGCGTATTTAACTTATAAAATTAAGCTAAAACCATAAGGCGAGGCCCAGGTATGGCATGAGTGTTTAGGCACTCATCATACCCCCAAACTTAAACTTCTTGCTTGTCCCCGAAAGCGAGCCGGCCTAACAGGACACCTGACATACATACTACAGCCTAACACTAGTTGTGATGCACATGCTAATAGACGAAGGATCAAAATGGATTGACTCACATTCTTACCTTTTTGTTCGAATTTCGAGGATCATGAGGTGTTCAGCTTTCAAAGATTCGTTTGAACTCGGTCACGATTAATGAGCCTCGATACTCAGGAATTATTCAATAGATTTTCCCAAGGACCCTATGTGCATTAAATAATTGACATCTAGCGTATATCATGGTTCCGACGCCCCCAAACTTGAGTTCAACTCACCTAATTGGGAGAATCTAACTACGGAAGGATAGGAACGCACCGTTTGTATTCATTAACATACCTACACATAAAAGAAAAAACTAGTGATCGTAGTTTGTATTAGTGTCCGTATGCGAGTTAGTTGGTGACTCCCACTAGTTGGTTAGAGACATGGAACATTGGGTTCCTTGAGCGTCACCTCGAACACTCAACTAAACCTAAGGGCCTAAGTTATGAGGAAACTTCCATCTTCTGTCCCTTGTAACGAGCAGTGAAGTCAATGACTCCTGGCCAGTTGGCTCAGGGCATTGGGCTTTGAAAGGCCTTTCGGACTGTGCCCAGGATTCCGATTGGAAGATCCCACTTATTATATTCCTATGTTTTTTCTCTTTTTCCTTTTCCTTTTTTTTTTCATTTGGGGCTCGAAGGCAATCCTTTTTTATTTAGGGTGTCCCATCACTTTCATGTTTAGAGACTCCAAGGGCTCGTTGAACCTTAGTAGCCGGGCTCGGCACCTAGGCATACCCTAGAGGTCATCTGTGTGTGAGTGTGATAGGCTCGTGGGGAAATAGTTTCTTGAATATCCTGGAGGTGATTCACTTTGCCTCCCTACCTATTCAACCTGAAATTCCCGAGCATCTAACACCCTACGAGTCTTTTCTTGAGTTATACTCTAGTTTCCGTGATGATAGTGGACTCGGTCAAAGTAATCTCGACTCAAACATGTATCAAGCACACACTACCTAAACACTCTAAAAACCTTCATGAGAGAAATGACCTGCAAAAAAACATAAACTAAACCTGAGGACTCGGCATACTAAAATAAGCAGCGTAAACTAAACTACTAAGCGGTAATAATACCCGTCATAAAACTATCCTAATCTAACAAACATCCACAAAAGCGTACTAATCTAACAAATCCGATGACCACCCACACCCAAGCAATCTTGTCGGTGTCCCTTCATTTAGAAAAAGAATAAGAGGGTGAAGGGAGCGCCTTGGTGATCGGTCGTGTCCTTTGTGGTGGTGGCGGCGGTGGTGGTGGTGCGAAGGCTGGGCGAGCTAGGCTGGGGGCTGGGCGGTTACGGAGAATGTGAGTCGCTGGTTGGCGGCGAATACGTATGTCGGTCACGGAGGGCTCAAGTGTCTGAGTAATGGGACTCGGTGCTCAGTGTCTCGTCTGAGGCCTCCAAGCTGGTGGGTGAGGTGTGTGGGTCCTCCTAGATCGGGGTAGGTTGGATGGGGCGCCTCAGGGTCGGCGGTGGCGGGGTGGTGGTGAGTGGAGGGCTTTGCCCAGGCTTCACCACAGGATCACTGGGAGTCAGAAAGCGAGCTGATATAAATGGAGCTCATCTAGTCTAAGGCTCCATTACTAGGAGTCGTATGTCCCCTTAGGTCGTGGTACACCCGGTTTGTCACGCTTGATCGATATAGCCTTAATGGGGTGTATCCATGCCTCATTGTCCTACAGGGCTGCCGGGCTCGCTTGAAAACCGTATATTAGAGGTTGCCCCCCGGGTTCCTTTGCGTCCACAGTTGTGGGATGGCATCTCCGAATAACCTGCTGACATCAAAGTGTCTTACGGATGATGGCGTAGTTGAGTAGAATAGCAGCGGTCACTTCACACATGTTCGTGTTCGGAATGAGGTAGCGGCGTGATCAAGTGATGCCAGACCTTAGGAATATAAGGCCCCAAATGCCCGGCCTTGAAGTGCGCGTACATGGCTGTTAGCTTCTACTCGTAATTTGTTGGTCAAGCCGGGATGACCTCGGGGTAGTCCTAGTGGCTCATAGGCTAGATCAGGCTCGAGGTGGGACCGGGGTCAAGATTATAGAATTGGTTGATAGACTCCACACTGAAGTCTGACACACATGCAGACACTTTTTGGCTGACATGGAGCGGGTTGGCGTGAATTCTCGTGCAACGCTCGTCAGCGGTGGATGGGAATTGGTTGGCATAGCGCACGCCCATCCCAGCCGTCACAATGGTCTTGCGAAAGAAATCGTCGGGGTGGTGGAAGCCCTTTTCCTTTATAAAGGACCTATTGTTACATATGGTACCAAACCGATCGACGGCACCTTCATTAACAAATTTCACGATGTAAAGTGGAGAGTGGATCTATTAACTGACCCCTTTTAGTGGTAACTTTTTGGCGCTTGCGGGCAGCGGTCATATAGTTAGCTAGACGCTAAGCACCAAGAGGCACTAGAGCCCGAAATATGTGAAGCGACTTCTAGGTGTTTGGACAAAATGATCGAGCACAGGTCTTGTGATAGAGCAGAGGCTAGGAGCGGCCAGGAAGGCGGCACAGCCTACAGAGGCCATAAAGACTCACAATGAGGCTCGAACCGAGGTCTAACGGTAGAACCAGAGCTGGGTGAGCTACTGGGATCTTCCGAACTCACGGGGCCGACAGGGCAGGCGAGGTACCTTCAAGTGATGATGGCCCGCCCGAAGACAGGGACGGAGGAATGGTTTGAGTGGGAAGGCGGTGGTGAGTGAGGCAGCGGCGGAGGTGGTCGGAGGTCGCCTTGATGGGCTCCGGCGGGTGTGTGAGGATTCTATAGCATGGTGTGTGGCGTGTGAGGGTGGGCAAAAAAAAATGAGGAAGCCACAGGCAATCGCAGGCGGCGTTGCGGCGTTTGGGGCTTTCGTCAGCGATGTTGAGAGAGGAATGACGATGGCTCGACGTTGAGATCAACGTCGCTGACGTTCGGAGAGGTCTAAATCCAAAGTCGCGACGTTGGGATCCAATGTCGCGACGTTCGGAGAAACTATAATCAGCGTGCTGAGTATTTGGGATCCATGTCAGCGTTGAAGTGGAAATGCCAAAGTCGCGACCGTTGAGGCGTCGCGGCGTTACTATCATGTAGCGTTGAGCCAAGTCATGGCGGCGAATTCTGAGAAGGCCAAAATGTAAAATTTTCACAGATTCTAGGCATTGAAAAACCCCTTGTGCAATTGATGACCCCTTGTAATTGCTAAAGTGAGTTTCTCGAGCGGATCCTCCACAATACTCTCGATCTTTGGTCCTGAAAATAGACAGCCGAAAGAAAATCCCGATTACGGAAGGAGACAGAAAACCAAACCAAACTTAAAACAAATAATAAAACTTAAACTATGGAAGGAAAAACAATTTCTAGAAAAGCTTGGGTTGCCTCCCAAGAAGCGCTTTGTTTAATGTCGTTATTTCAGTATTTTGAATCGATGTGATTTTTAGAGGAAGCGGAATCTTGACTCATCTCCCTATAGTGCTCACAACCAATGCTCAAGGTGGGTGAAATATTCTTCCGTTCATGCCATTGACCCTCTCGGTGTCTTTTTGGGCAGTAATATGCTTATCCCGGAAGTTTTAGGTATTAGCCTTGCAAGATCTACTGTGTGAGTAGGATTAGAGATATCTTCATTTGGATCATCATCGGATGTTTAATGAAATTTAGGCGATGATGTCTCCTTGGACTCTCAATTTAAGCTCACCTTCTTGCACATTGATTTCGCCTTTCAGTGGCGAAGGGTGTACCAAGTATGATGGAGCCAGGTCATCTTCCTCCATGTCCCGGAATGTGAATTCTTTGGGAAAAAGAACCCGAATTTACCAGCTTTCACTAGAGACATTTTCGATTATACCAGGGATGTTGGTAAGACATGTCCATGAGTTACCAAAGCGATCATGGTCAATTTTGGTTCCCTGACTTCTTTTAAACATCGCGGCATCAGTTGATGCTTATCCCAAGTCACACGGGGCTTTTCCGATGCGGTTCCACATAGAGAATGGTATAGCAAAGCTACGGGATCTTGAAGTTTTGAAGCTTCTTTTACGAGATGTATGCATTCCTCTGTTAAGGTGATGGTCCCATATTCCTCCAACTTCTTCTTACTTGCCAAGATTTTTTCATGAATTTCACGTAACTTGGCATGTTCTCCAGTGCCTCCATAAAAGGGTATATTAATATGTAATTTCTTGAGAGATATGTCGAAAGCTTTGCGACTTGCTTCTCTAACACCTTTCTTCAGCAGGCGAGGATAAAGTTAATTTATGGGTTTATTCTGTTCTTGTTTGTTTCTCGGTCTCTTTTCTGACTTTATTATCATTGATTGCTCTCGTATCTCGCGGCTGCTCATCTTGCATATGGTCTTTTGGGATGATCTGGTCTTACTCTTTAATTTCTAGTTCTCTTACCGCTAGTTGAGGCTCCAGGATTTCCAACTCTCTTCCACTCCTTAGAGTGATGGCCTTGCAGTACTCTTTCCCTTCTCCTCTAGGGTTTACCTCTGAATTGCTCGGTAGTGAACCATGTTGCCTTTCCATCAACAGACTAGCCATTTGACCCATTTGGACCTCTAAGTTTCTCAACTGTGCTGCTTGATTGTTCAATTGGGTGGCATGATTCTGCATATTTGCTTTTGTCTCATTCATAAAGGCAGTATGTGATTAGTGCCCAGGTGACTATTTTAGACCTATATTAAAAGATAGGTTTTGAGTGCTTTGCGCACTAATCGCATTTATGCCAATTGAAGTGTTCAAGTCTTCTTAGTTTCACTTATCTTAGTTTAGAGGTTATTTTTGGTTTGTTTGCGAGGTTTTTGCGTACTTTGGGAGTTGATATTCGAGACATAAGATGAATCATGAAGATTGAACCCATTCGTGACCATCAAGCAAACCATAAAATCAAAGAGAATGAAGGCAAAGTGAAGAAAAATCAATGCGATGGGGGCGGAGGCAAACGTTGAAGAATCATTGAATTCAGAATTTGTGCAAGATTGCGAAAATTTAGCTGGGATTACGAAAATTGCAAACCTTAAGCGAGAAAATTGCGTCTTGGATTAAATTGTGGTACTCTCTAGACTCGAGTTTTCGCTAAGCACTATTCCTATGAAATTTTGCATTTTATTTCCTCCACGAATTTCGCTAAGCTAAGCTAGAAATTTATTAATAAGCCAATTGCGGGAACTGTGAGGAATTTCCTGTTTTATTATCTCTTGGTGATTTCGCTATTAATGAAATTTTCCTTCTCTTGAAATGATATGTATGTGAAATTCTTTGCCTTGTCATACTTTTGTAATTAATGCAAGCGGAGCTTCAATTTTGGTGTATTACTCTCTTGTCCCATAAATTAGCCAAAATGTTAGGCTTTATTGTAGTTTCACATAAATGATTGGCCTATAAACCCCAGTAGTTTTGTAACAAAAAAAAGAAATTGGAGAGAAATCTTTTGGCACATTTTTACTTTGTATATGAAATATCTCGCGGCTTTAGTTAGGGTTTAGTTTTCTCTCTTCTCTCTCCTCTTTCCATATTTCTTGGCTGCCAGCACCTGCTTGGGGATGACAGCTCAAGAGATGCCCAGCTAAGCCTCTTTCTTTGAAGAGGAAGGAAGCTAGCGGTGGTGGGGCATATGCGGGTTGTCCTCTTGTTAAAAGTTACAGTCTTTGTGTTTATGACCCTATCTTCTCAAAATATGGTTGAATGGCATTGAATGTTATTGATTTGGCCAATACTTACCATGCTTTAGGATCTGATACATACTGTATAGATGTCTTGTGGTTCATTAGATGGTGGCTACGAGCCATTGAAATGATATTTAATGTTAGGGTTTCAGAAAGCGTAAGACCGCTAGATGCATGTTATACGTGTTGACGAATGGAGTTGATTTTAGGAACGAGGTTTGCTAGTTAAACATAGATTCGGTTGTGGCTTGGACTATAGGTTGCTTGTCATAACGCGAGGATAAAACCCGAGGACGCTTGTTTGCCCTAAGTTACCAAGTTAGTGACCTAAATCTTCAAAGTTAACTTTTCACACTTCATTTTCGGTTTTTTACAGTTGTCGGTTTTCAAACTCATCACCTTTGTTTTTGAAACAAAATCCAAAAAGTCGAATGACCTTACCTTGCCTTATGCAAATCATTCTTAGGATGAAAACCCATCCCAGTGTTAGGCCCTAGACCACTATCTGCGGTAGCTTGACTACGGCGATTAGGAGGAGGCTAGAGTATATAAATTTTGTTGATTTTAGCTCAGCTCTTGTAGCGCGAATCAAACAGACATGCAGGGGGATGGTGCCAAACTACTAATGATGAGTTGAAGTGTACTTAATGATCAACATCACAAGTGAAGGTAACTTTAACTCTTTTTTGTAACCCGAGTTGCGAGGGCGCGAGTTTCATCACTTCTGCCGGTGGCTGCCTTTGTTTTGCTTTTCATTAGGTTTTAATTTTTGTTAGCTAATTTTAACCTTTTTGCAAGCTTTGTTGGTACTCTTTGTTGTCTCTACAATTTTGTAACAGGTTTATGCAATAGTGGGATAGAGACACTTCAGGTAGACTGCAGAGGATTAGTACACCAGTCAATACACATAGTGAAAACATGGATCCTTTTACACGAGGAGCAGTCAGCCGGTACCCCAGTAGATCAGTGCATATAGGTCGATGAGGGATCATCTGCCCTCCTAGGGTTAGTGCCCCTCACGCATCATACCTCTGATCTGCGGTGAGGCCTTACTTAACCAGGTACCCTACTCCCCACGTATCATGGTATGGAAAATGAAAATCCATACACTCATATTAGGGATTTTGAGGAAGTATGCACTACCTTTAAAGGAGAATTATGATTGACATGGATTTCTTCAAAGCTAAAAGCTTTGTTTCCACTTGACCCTAAAGGACAAGGCCAAGATTTGGCTAAACTCACGAGGAGCTAGAACCATTAGAAATTGAAATTTGAAATTTGCGACGAGAATTCTGAAGAAATTCTTCGATTGCTCCTTAAGACCAATAATTTGAAAGACAAATTTATACCTTTACGACTCACTTAGTGGTGAGAGGTTTTATCAGTGTTAGGAGAGATTTATGGAGACCATCAGTGCATGCCCACATCATGGGTTTGATACATGGATGTTGGTAAACCATTTCTATGGTGGTATGTCTCACGCCATGGCGGCTTTTGGAAAACCATGTGTGGGAGACTTTCGATTAAGCATCCCAGCGAAGCCATAGTTTTTAAACTACGTGAAAACAGAAACTACAAGAGTTGGGATGAGCTAACCACAGAAATGGAAAGAATGAGACCACCGGTCTGACGAAAGGTGGGATGTATACCTTGTCTGAAAAATGGAAATGAAAGCTAGGATTTCAGCCTAGCTAGGAAGGTAGAAAGACTTGAAGGTAAACGGCTCCATGAAGTGCGGCGTGGCCCAGAAAATCACCACCTGAAAACCAATCCTGCACTAATTTCCAATCCTGTACATCCGGTGAGAAACGGTGTCCTATAGCCCCTCACAGGTGAAGGATTTGATGTCAAGATGTAAATACTATAGGACAATACAAGCCACCACAACCCGATACCTCGTATGGAAATACCTACAATTCCAATTGGAGGAATCACCCAACCTTTCACGGAAGCCCACCACACACTATGTACCTCCAGTGCCAAACCACGATTTGGTTCCCAATTTCAACCACAACCACCACCATCCTCATCTCTGTGGAGCAAGCCATTTAAATTTGAGTAAAGGTGGTAAACCTTTGTTGAGGAACAAAAGGAATCAATGTGCAAGCAGCACGAAAGGATTGTCTTATTGAAAATACACTGAATAAAAGAATAGATGGGCTTGAGAGCAATCTAAACCAGAAAATTGATAACCTACAGTATTCAATCACCAAGATCAACAAGTTGCTGGAGGTACAAGAAAGAGGAAGGTTCCCTTCCCAAACAGTGCCAAACCCAAAGGGAATCCATGAGGTAGGATCATCCAACAATTCAGGAATGGATGAGGTGAAGGCTATAATCACCACGGAGTGGAAAGAGGTTGATCAGCCCATGCGAAAGCTGTTGAAGAATCCGAGGCGGGGAGAAAGTGCAGTCTGAGCATATTCTCCTAAAGGGAGGATTCAATGAAATCATACCACCTCCATTCCCTGGCTTAGAGGTAAGAAGGCATCTCTCAGCTGGCTTGAAGCATTTTAGAGTGCCCAAGGCAAGTGAAGGTTAACATACCTCTATTGGACCTGTCAAACAAATTACATGCAAAATTTTTGAAAGATCTTTGCACAATCAAGAGGATTAGGCATTGAAGAAGGCATTTCTCCCTTTGAACAGAGTCGATTGCCATAATCAACAAATACCTGTCGAATCTGAGGATCGAGATCTCCACGAATTTCAGTCAATATTGGTGGGAATTGCATAGACAAGTCATTACTTGATTTAGGAGCCAGTGTGAACCTAATGTCGTATTCAGTATACAAGCAGTTAGGTTTAGGTGAACTTAAACCTACCAACATCACACTATCATTGGCCGATAGATCGGTAAAAATCCCTAAGGGGATAGTTGAGGATGTCTTGGTGAAAATAGACAAATTCTACTACCCAGTAGATTTTGTAGTGTAATACTTGAGCCAATTACCAAAGTGGAGCAATCCATGTTCCAATCATCCCAGGAAGACCATTTAAGCCTGACCCGATGCAATAATAAATTGCTAGAATGAGTCATACAACACTTTAGTAACATGACCTTGGAGTTAAACATCTTTCATTTGAACAACAAGCAAAAAGTTACTAGAACATGAAAATCAAAATGGCCCGATGAAGTTGTTTCAAATGGAGTCGGTATGCGGGGAAGCCTGATGTCCGGGGTACAAAAGAATAATCAGAGAGATGAAGAGATATTGGTCTGCCATCAACACCTTTGGTAATTGCTCAATTGAAAGCCATCGGTGAGAACCACTTCAACAATTGGGCTGACACCATGGAGTCAACTCGGAGCTCTGCGGGGGTTGAGGAGATCATTCTCATGACCCTCCTTGAGGTAATTTTTGAAATTGAAGCAGTTAGGTGTTTTTCAAGCAGGATTAGGTTGACAATTTTCTTTGTCTTAATTTAGTTAATTTTGATAATTTGATTCTTTTCAGTTTCCTAAATTGCGGTTTCACTTTTAGTAATTTTGTTTATATACTATGGTATTTTGTATTAATTTTAATTATAGTTTTATATATAATAATTCTCATTACTGTTTTTTTAATTTCATATAGTATCGCATAAATATGCTTGAATTTCGATTTGCGAATTGGTATGTCGTTTAAGCCAAATTAAGCTAAAAATAGCGAAAAGCTGGTGTAGAAATTCAACAAACACGCCAAACGCTATTTAAGCACAGGAGGAATGGCGAAAGGTCACTTCATGTCTCACGCCTCTCCGACTAGTGGCGCAGTTGACCTCTGCGCCGTCACTCCCACTTGCGGAGACGATTGCCACACTTGGCCCGAGCCACAGGGTGCCTGCGCCTGGCAGCCTGCGCATCCTTGTCCTTGGTTCAGCTAGTTGTGCCTTGCTCCGAGTTGGAGCGCTACGAAGCCTTGTTGGCTGTCACGAGCCGGTGTGACTGCTGACGATGAGCCACGGTTAGTCTTCGGCCGGTGTGACTCGGTTACCTCGGTGAGCCTCGGTTTAGATATTCGATTGCTCTAGTTACATTTCGGTGAAATCACAGCCCTCTTCCAGTATTCAGATTTCGGATATGGTTGGGTGTACTCGAGGTGGATCCGTCTTGACGCGGGTTAGATTCGATTACCAGAGAGGCTGACCCGGCTCGGTCGGCTCGTTATCAGGTCCCAGAGCGTTACACGAGGAGCCTCGATTCGTCGTTATCAGAACGGATGGGACCTCGGGCTGTCACCTATACCTCAGAGGAGGTTAGGGGCAGGCCCTCGACGGGCGAGCACATCGGACTGGGTGGAGTCATCTTCCTCTCGACCGCGACCATCACCCGGTCACATGGTACAGCCGGGCGACATCATCTCCTCGGTTGTCACCGGCCTCGGAGATGGGGCCAGGATTGTTAAATGAGACCGTTCAAGGGAATGCGACTCCATCGTAGAGACTTTCATCGGGTCGTACTATGATGTCAATGGCGAGGTTGATCGGGTTTAGGAGTCCATGAGATTGATCGAGGATTATTCAGCTGCGCCTTTCATGACTCGGCTGACATTATTACCGCAGTGGTCGCTGCGGTTCTATCATCTATGACATCTGAGGAAGCGGGCGGTCGCGTGAAACGATTCTCTGATGTCAGTAGGGAATTGCTCGGAAGCGGCCGATATTTGGCGACTTTGGGCGCAACGTATGCAAGCCAGGCCAATCTGAGAGGTTATAGAGATTGGGCCCGCCCTCGTCGAGATGGTTCGAGCAGCCGAGAGACCTGCAATTTGGACATGTATTTTATAGGAGGTAGCTCAGCCTCGGATCTTTGTGATCGACCATTTATTCGAACTGAGTTTGTTCAGCTACGACGTATTCGTGTGGAGGAGCCATCTTGGAGGCTCTTTCTGCGGGTCTGGAGGATATTGGTTGATCCTCCCAAATTGGTATTGTTACCTCGCGATGCATTCGAGAGAAGGTCCATCGGAAGGACCTGAGTGCGGCGGAGAGCGTTCCACTGCGATGCGAGACTGCTGCGCGGGTTCTCGGGCATATGGGATTCCCAGAGTAGAGGATTGGGGATGAGAGTTCGATGCCCTCCCGGTTTACGTCGGCGGGTAGTGACCCAGTGATATCTTTCCATCTCAGACGACGGGACCGATTATGAAGTGCCGGTCGGTGTTAGAGGACTTCCATAGAGGCGATGTGCCTGCCCTGAGCCCGGGGGTCTGGTCAGGCTGCATGAGATGTACACTCCATCTCTCCTCCACCGCGCCCCTCGCGAATTGCGGTGACTCGACCCATCTGACCGACACACCGTTCCTTTGAGTATATTCACGCCGGTTCTAGAGGGTGCGGGTGTGATGGATGCCATCGCTCACTAAGGCTGGGCAGCCAGGGATCGAGGCTGGCCCGGTGTACTCTATGCTTGTTGAGATCATGGCGCACTTGGGCCTTCCTGTTCCCGTCGGAGAAGGAGCCCGCCCACGACGGCCTGTTGGATGTTTTGGCTGCGGCGCGGCGAAGCTTGGACCCACCGCCTGACGGTGAGGTGGTTGGTTTCTATGATTTTGTATAGTTACCGGCATCAGCGCCTACTAATTTTTGATTAGGATTTATGTATTAGCCATAGTAGACAGTGATACTTTTGTATGTTTAGCTTTGTATTCATGTATTAGCCATTTTGGCTATATCAAAAGCTATTCGGTCTATATATACAGATTTTTGCATACCATGTTTAGTGCCTTTACACCATGTATGTTGTTTTTCTTTTCAATTGAACAATTGAATTGCTTCAAATTGGACAATTGAATTGCCTTTTGTTGGAGAATAGAATCACTATTTGTCACCTTTATGTTAGAACAAATTCCATGCTTGAAACAGTTTTTGGTCAATTGAAGTTCCAGCATGCTCAACTTGAAACTTTCTCCCTTATGCTAATTCACACACTGCACACTAGATTGTATCAATAAGCTGTGAATTTGTATACTTCCTTTCACTTTGCATAGCCGGCCTTAGGTATGTTGGCAACCTAGGATAGGTTTGTGTTGCCGCGTTGAATAATGTTGTCTTCAAAAAAAAAAAAAAAAAAAAAGGCAAAAGAAAAGAAAAAAGAAAAAGAAAGAAAAAGAAAAATAAATTAGGTAGTTTGCCTTGAAACCCAGGAAACACGGTCCAGGGGTCAATAAGCAGCCTTTAAACAGATGCTAAGCCTTAATTGGTTGGAGTCATCGATTTAGTGTTGTTCACCATGGGTGGATAGGTAGAGTCTAGCAGATTGTAGGTGTAATTTTTTGAAGTCATACGAGTCAGGGGTGGCTTTGTAGAGTTTGTAGTCATTGATCCTTTTGACTTGATGCCCTAAACCTTAATTGGTTGGGAGTCATCGGTGGACCAGATTACCGCAGGACTTTGGTGAAGTCGGATTTTAAGCATTGCACCTACATTGTAGTTGAATAAAGAAAAGAAGAGGGTAAGCCCAGCCACATCTAGGTTGTTGACAACTTAAGGCCATGTCAGTGCTAGGTTGGGGGGAGGGGACAAATTTGCAATTTATTAGCTTAATCTGGTTATATAAAGAACCATTAGACTTAGGTGGAAATTCAGTTGAGAATCATGGAACCAATATTGACCTGAAATTATTCTTGCTATGGTTTGGTTTCTTTCATCAGGTTTTCCAAACTTGGTGTCAATTTTTTCGAGTTTAAAAAGGTAATGTTTATATGTACATAAACCCTTTTTGAATCATAACCTTTTTTAAAATCACTACATGCATCTCCTTTTGTTTTTGCATTGCTAAGGGACTATGACGTTTCGGTTGGGGGTGTGATTTGGTGCCCCAGTGCTATTTTGAACCACATGTTAGATAGGTTTTGAGTGCTTTTGCACGTCATGTCATTTATGTCAATTGGAAGTGTTCGAGTCTTCTTAGTTTCACTTATCTTGGATTTAGAGGTTATTTTGGTTGTTTGCAGGTTTTGCGTACTTTTTGGGAGTTCAATATCGAGACATAAGATGAATCATGAAGATTGAACCATTCATCGCCCATCAAGAAACCATAAATCAAGAGAGAATGAAAAGTGAAGAAAATCAATGCAAAGAGGAGGATGGTGGAGGCAAAGGGGCTGAAGAATCGCCAATTCCAGGGAATTTTCGCTAAGATTGCTTAAAATTACTGATTGCGAAATTCTCAGAATTTTAGCTTAAAATTTCGTAATCTTAGCGAATCAGAATTTAGACTCGTGATTTTCACTACACTATTCATATGAATTTTGCATTTCGCTACTCACAAGAATTTCACTGTTAGCGAAATTTCATTAGCTAGTTTAACTAAGCTGTGGCCTTAGCGAATTTCCCGGTTGCTTATCTCAAGTGATCTTCATTGAAGAATAAATTTTCGCTTACCTAGCTTAAATCGATATGCCTTAAATAAATTCACACGCCTCATCATACTGTAATTAATGCAAACCGACTTCCACTCTTGGTGTATTACTCTCCTTGTCCCTTAAATTAGCCAAATGTTAGGCTTTATTGTAGTTTCATAAACAAGTGGCCTATAAACCCCCCATGTTTTTGGTAAATCTCAAAAAAAAAAAGAAATTTGAGAGAAATTCTTTATACATTTTACTTTTATGTAAATATCTCAGCCTTTAGTTAGGGTTTGGTTTTTCCTTCTCTCTCCTTTCCCTTATTTTGGCTGCCAAACACCCCCTCCCTCTCGAGGATGACACCCAAGAGATGCTTGGCTGTTTCTTTCTTGAAGATAAGGAAGCAACTGTGGGCATGGCATATGCAAAGGTCCTCTTGTGTTAAAAGCTACAGTAATCGTATTGAGGACCTCATCCTTCAAAATATGGTTGAATAGCATTGAATGTTATTGATTTTGGCCAATACTTACTTCATGCTTTAGATACAAGGCATACGCTTATCATAGATGTACTGGTGGGTTCATTATGTTCAAGAGCTATCAAATGGAGCATGAATGTAGGTTTCAAACTGTAAAGGCCATAGATGGCTGCACTGTGGTTGACTAAATAGGAGTTGATTTTAGGGTGAGGTTTGCTAGTTAAACATAGATCCGTTGGCTCGACTATAGGTTGCTTCACAACGCTAGATAAAACCCGAGGACACTTGTTTGTCTTAAGTTACCAAGTTAGTGACCTAAATCTTCAAAAGCTAACTACACTTCATTTTCGATTTCTCAGCTTTTGCCAGCTTAATCAGTTTTCAACTCATCACCAGATCGTTTTTGAAACAAAATCCAAAAAAGTCCAAATAGAAAGCCTTACCTTTCGCACTTATGCAAATCATTCTAGGATGAAAACCCATCCCCGTGTTCGACCCTAGACTACTATACTGCAAAGAGCGCTTGACTCACGGCAAAGAGGAGGAAACTTAGGTATATAAATTTTGTTGATTTTAGCTCAGCCTACTGTGGCACGAATCAGTATGTGAGGTGAGCATTTGCGCAAGGGCTTGTTCCAAGTCCACCTTTTTCTCAGGAGGTGATTCGCTCACTTGGGGGGGTGGTATGTTGTTCTGATTGTTCCTCCATCCATAACCCTCACTGCCTGACACTCGAGAATTACGCCCACCCTTGCCTTGATTTTGGCTCTGATAATTGCTGCCCCTATACCGACCTCTATTGTTGTGGCCGACTGATTAAACCTTTGACACATACTGGCCTCGCTCTACCCGCTTGGTTTTCCCGACCGGTATCTCCGTAGACCGTCAGGTTGTCCCTCCCACAGACCACACAACTCCCATGGGTTGGTCTCGTATGGCATCTGCGGTACCTTGTCATTCTGGCCACCGTTTAGTGTCGTGTGACATGAGTAACTGCATGAGAACTCGTTATCTCGTGCCTCTTATGGCCTTCACTGTGCAGCCTCTAGGCCACCGACGTGTTAGTAGCAGCATCTTTTAAGATTTCATATGCTTGGTCTGTGGCCTTCTTCATTAGCACCCCTCTTGCTGAGGCATCAATCACTGTTCTAGTCGCATTCCTCAGACCATTATAAAAAGTATGGACCTACATCCATCTAGTCAGTCTGTGATATGAGCACTTCCTCAACAATTCGTGAAATCTATCCCATGCTTCTGCCAGGTTCTCTCCCTCCAGTTGTCCAAAAGTATTGATCTCTACACCGCTTTTCTTTTCTGTGTGCAATTTTGGGTGGTGGAAGAACTTGGTCAGGAACTTCTGCACTAAATCATTCCATGTAGTATTGGAATCCGGTGGTTGACTTGTCAACCAATGTTTGGCTCTATCACTTAGTGAGAGTGGGAACAATCTCAACCTGAGTGCCTCTTCAGTGATCCCATTGTACTTGATCGTGTCGCAGACTTCGAGAAAGTTGGTCAAATGCATATTTGGATTCTCATTGGGCAATCCATGGAATAGTATGTTCTGAAGCATCTATAAGGTTACTGACTTCAACTCGAAGTTGTTTGCCTGAATAGGTGGTCTTCGGATATTTGTCTCCGAACAATCAGAAGGTCACGCCCGACTCCCCGGGTCTCGACCCGACATGATCCGAACCGAAAGCCGGGGTGCGAGACTATAAACTGGGACTCTTTGCCTGCTTTATTAGACGTTGGTATATCCAAGTCTTATCATTATATCAACATATCATATACAAAAGTCCAAAATAAAGCTACCATCGTAGTGGTGTTTACAGTGTCACATATACAATACTGAGTCCCATTTACATATTCAAAAACTATACATTTACATTACTGATCAGAGAGCAGAACCTACAGTGATGAACCCCTACTCATGTGCTGGCCTAGTAGAATGCTGAAGATACTGTCTCCTTCTTCTGTACCTACACGGATTAAAAACCCGTGCTAAGCTTTACGCTTAGTGGGAAACATATGTAGTATGCATATACACATTTATATTCAAAGGTATAACAATAACGATATCGAATTTGGCTATCTATAATGGACTTATACAAGTACTTATGCTTATCAGCAGACTTATGTTTATTATTCGATCTCCCGTAGGGAGTTAAAGTAGAGCTTATTCTTATTCGTAACTTATGCTTATACTGCATTTATGCTTATTCGATCTCCCGTAGGGAGTTAGCAAGAGCTTAATTTTTATTCGTAACTTATGCTTATAACGGACTTATGCTTATTCGGATCTCCCGTAGGAGTTACAGAGCTTATTCTTATTCAGAACTTATGCTTATAACAAACTTATGCTTATTCGGATCTCCCGTAGGAGTTACAGAGCTTATTCTTATTCCTCATTCAGGTTATTATCATATAATTGTGGGAATACTCTACTCAAGATTAGTAAATGAGTAAGACATAAAGACAAGAAGTATCCGACGATAATAATATACAAGATCGGGCGTCAGAGCACAGCAGGAGTGCCGGGCATCGACAGAGAGTGCCGCCGCATTTAACGTAGAGTACCGGCATTTCAAATGTAGAGTACCAAGTACTAGTCGAGTACCATACTTACCGTGCCAAGCACGGTCGAGCCATTACACTAATCAAAGAGTACTGGCTATACGTGCTCGCCACGCAATGTATGCCGCGGTCATTTAATACCTGGTCTTTGGCATTCCTACAAGTATGTGTTTTCAGAAACTTCCTATCTTATTATAGGGCATGAAGTTTGCTCACATCGAACTCGCTTCGCCGAGGCGGCGAGGTACGGTACATTTGTCACTTCTTTCTTATCTTAACCCCTGTTAATCATTTATTAGAGTTCTAATACCTCTGCATGCGACCATAGCTTAATATGCAAAAATATCAAAAATGTAGGGGCTGCGTAAGAATTAGTGGTACCCTGCACCACTGCTCGCACCGTATCGATCCGGTTCTAGATATACGGTACGGCATCGCTTGCGGCAAATTCCAGATCGATTTGCCACTACATTAGCGGTACCGGTACCACTCCAAAGGGGTACCGGTATCGGTGTCCGATTCTGCCCAGAAATTGCAGAATTCACCATTTTTCATGCACTTTTCTTCCATAATTCTCTTATATTCCATCCTTCATAAAAAATTAACATGGAATCCCTCCAAACAACTCCACCAACACTTTTAATTAGCCAAAGAATCCAAGGATTCATACCTAAGTTCACCCAACTCTACAAAACCTTGGAATTGTGAAGGATTCCATATCTATTTATTATCAACTAGGATTTTCAACCCTACTTCCCTTAAATCTAGAGAGTTAGAGGCACTCCTAACAAAACCCTAGAAAAGGGAACCAAATTAATGTCCAAAGAAAACCCTAGCAATCAGTACCCAAGTAGTTTTTGGACAAAATCTTACTATTTCATACTTAAATTCCATACCAAACTCCAAAGATCCATACCTTTGCTTGATTTCTCTCTTCCTTCCTCTTCTTCTTCTTCCCGTAAGCTCCCTTGTTTGTAGACCAAAAATGGATTATTTTTGGTCTCCCTCCCCCTTTTATAATTAAACTTTCCCTTATTTCCCTTTTTGGTCCTCCCTTATTCCATTAATTACATTCAAATTCCTGTTATTTTTACTTTGGCCTCTAGTTTTATCAATTCATGTCTTTGATGCCCCTTTTTGGACAAATTACAATTTTGTCCTTAGGTCTTGTACAATTTCTAGGTTTCTAAATTTCAAATTTTCACATTTAATTTACGAAAACTTCAATTTATACCTACAAAATACCCTAAACATGTTGAAAACAACTAGGGTATATTTCGAGGTGTTACATGTAGGCGGTAGGGCAAACTCTTCTAGCAACATGAATGGATCATCAGGCTGTATAAACGGCCTGGGTTCTTGATTCCTACCGTTATTCCCATTACGGCCCCTTTATGGCTCGTTTTGCTCAAGGCTAAGATCCCACCTTCCAATGCTCGCATGATTGCCAGATTTCCGTCTGCGGTTGTTCCCGCCCTGCACCTGAGGTTCTTTTTCACTCGTGGATCAAAACCATGTAATCTCACCACTCGTGTTCGCATGCACTCACTATAACCTTGACTACAATCACACACGAAACAGAAAGACCAAATTACCAACACTTGTAAAACAAAATAAAAACAAAAATTCCAGAGTAATATCTAATTGCCTTGATATCTATCAACACTAAACTTAGTCCCCGACAATGGTGCCAAAAACTTGATAGGCCGAAAGCGTGATGTGTAAAATGTATACGCCTATGTGCACAAGTGCACGCGTCGTATCAAATAATACAAGAAAATTTGGCACGGATATCGATCCACGGGAAAAGTGCGATTTTCATCGAATTTATTTTCGAGTATTATCTGGACGTAAACTTTGAGTGACCAATTAACTAATGTGTGAGATTAAACTAAACTAAGTGATATTAGTGATTTACTGTGTTGTGGAGACTAGGGTTATGTCTCCCCACTTTCACGGGATTACTACCTGTGAAGAATTACTATTCGGCCTATTCATGACTCATTGATGATGTGGTGATCGTGTCATTTAAATAGCCTCTCCTCGAGGTGTATCCACTTATCCGCCAGCAGGTGATTCGCGGCTACGCAGGTGATCCTAATCAACAAAATTTTTATCCTATTTCCTCCTGCACGCCGCAGAATAAGCTTACCGCAGTGATACGTCTAGTGGTCGTAATCACATGGACGGGGTTTTCTTCGCATAAAATGACGGAGCGGTTAAAATGGTGAATTCCAATTTGGATTTTGGGAATTTATAAAACAAGGGATTGATAATGTTTGGAAACTTGAAATTAAATAAAATAAAATTAAAAGATCTCCTATGCCTGGGTTACCGATTCTGCTCTAGTTCTGATCTAGGTCCCCGTTCATTTCTCTCAGGTTTGGGGAAAATGACCTATAGTCATTTCCTGAACGGATCTTCATTTAGCTTTAAAAACTAAACCCTATGATTTTCCCTTTTTGAAAAACAAAATTTATTGAACATTAATGTTTCCGTAAATGAAAAACGTGCCTCCCGATATACCTCACAAAGACAAATAGAAAGCAAACTCAATGAATCTCAGTGGATCTGAAGCAAGCATGCACTAACCCTAAAAGATTGCTAAATACTGATCAATGAAGGCATATCAAATGAGTTCTAACCTAGAGAGAAATAGGAACATAAATGCTAATAAAATTTATGCGTTAAGAATGTGGAACCGTTGTTACCTCCAAACCCTAGCCAAAGAACCCTCCAAACCCAAAGAACCCTCCTCTTCAAGGTAACGACTAGTTAACCATCCTCTGAGTTGTCATCCTCAGAGGTGTGTTTGGCAGCCGAGAAAATGAAAAAGAAAATGAAAGAAAAGGGGAGAAAGTGGAGCAGAAGAGAAAAAAACGCGGGTTGAAAGCTTTTCCGCTTGTTTTATTAATGAGCTAAAAAAAAGTCCTTTTGATTATAGTGGCAGGGGCTTATATACTGCCCAATTCAAGCAAAGTTACAAAAATAACCAAAATCAGAAGCTAATAGAAGGGACAAATGGGAAAATAAAAAGAAACAAAAAGCAAAACGGGCAAAGAGGGCAAGGCGTGAGGCCCGAACAAGATAGCAAGGATGGTACTAGTGCCTTAGGAAGAGCATTCCCGGCAGTCGCTTCCATTTTTCATCACCTTTTTGCTCTTCTTTCCTTCTCGGCCCTTTGATCTCGCAATGCTGAGTTTGACTAATTCTTCAGATTTGATCGACTCAGCAATTTAGGCATAGATAGCTTGCAAAAACTGCAAAATTTGCCACAAAATGCGATCAATAGAATAACAAGGACCTTAATGTGCAACTGTTATTTTAGAATGAGGATTAGTACACAAAAGCACTCAAAACCTATAATAAAATAAAGGTTCAAAATAGCACCTTTGGGCACTAATCACACCCCCTTAACCTACACACAAGTTAGTCCCTTAGCAATGAAAGAAAGAAAGAAAGAGCAAGCATACTACGATAACAAAATAATGTTCACAAAAATTATATTTCAAAAAGGTTGTGAATGAGTAATGCCTAACCCTAAGTAAGAATCATCAAAGCCGTGTCCAATAACTATCACGAGAGAACGAATGCCATACAAAATTGAGTATTAAAAGAGCCTCCTTCTTGGTGAATCAACCAGAAACTTCCACCAAAATCTAAGTGTTTATTTGATTAGCTCTCAACAATAACCGTTAAACCGCACCTCCCCAACCTAGCTACTACCACGACCTAGCATGCTAACTAACCTAAATAGATCAGACCCACTTATTCCACAATTCTTTTGGCGTTGTGGTGCAATGCTGAGGAATCGACCTCACCAAAGTCCATGTAACGGGATCTATCGATGACTCCCCAACCAATTAAGGCTTAGGGCACCGTCATATGATATTTCACCACAAACTCTTCGTAGATTTCACCCCTCGGGACTAATGATTTGGTGATCCAACACCTACAACTTGCTAAACTCCACCCATCCACCCATGTAACGACACTAAGTCTGTGACTCCCAACCAGTGAAGGTTTAGGGCACCGGGCTTTAAAGGCTACATACCCCTGACCATGCTCTGCTTCAAGGCAAAGCATTGCACTTTATTCTTTCTTTCTTTTCTTTTTTTTTCTCGAAGACGCACGCCTCGCTTTCCATTGTGGGTCCCAACCCACAGTGCGCCAATGAAACTAGGGTAGGTTAATGCAAGGCAAAGGAGGTTGCGTAGTTTTTCAAATTCTACCGCTTCAGAAACCTAATGTGCTCGTGTGTGTGGTTAGCTAAAGGTGGAAGAAAAAAGGTCTAAATCAATAAGAATTCAACTAATCATTCACTCAACCAAGCATGGAACCAATCTAACATCAATAAAATTGGACAAAATTTCAATTTTTCAAACCATGGGCTAGGCACAACACACAAAAATTTTGGTTGCAAAAGCGGGTCCAAATTTTGAAAAAGTAAGCTGTTTAGTATAACAGCCTTTATGTAGCAGGAATCCAAGAAGCCATTGAATATCACAAAATGGGCTTGCAGATAAAATAGCACAAAGAATAAATATAGCTACTCCTTCACTAACTCTCCCTAACCCAAACATCTCTGTCCGAAATGGGGCTCTGATTGAAAATTGTGAGAAGGAAGTAAGCTACCTCCTTGGATGAGATGTGTGGATCATTTCTCTCGATAGGAAACTTCTCGCAAGCTTCCATCGACACCTTATTCACTCCGTCAGGGCTTCAAATAAACAAGTTAGAGAAGAAAAGCAGGAAAAGTGACTAGTTGGAGCATTTTGAAAATTACACATTCATAAAAATTTCAAAAGTGTTCTTTTGTGGCCATATTTGGATTCTACACTCTAAGCTTTCAACCTGTAATAAGAACGGCTAAAACCTGAGTTCGTATGAAAAAGTTATGAGCCTAAACAAAATTTGAGGCAAAAATGGGGCCCATAGTGAAAAATTCACTAGTATATTAGCTTGCTGGGTTAGCGAAATTCTCGCTTAAGTTAATAAATTTTCGGGCTAGTTACGAAATTCCTCGCTTAGCCAGCGAAAAATCACCGTGTTAGCGATTTTTTTTTTTTAAAAGAGACACTTTTTTTCATATATATATATATATATATATATATATATATATATATATATATATATATATATATATATATATATATATATATATATATATATATATATATAAACAAACGCTTTTTTTAATAAAATAAAAAAAATAAAATAAAATGGAACCAAGTAGTCGCTTTGTTCCTAGTGAGGATTTAATGATATTTTCGCTGTAGTTAGCGAAAATTCTCATTCAAATTTTCGCTATATAGTGAAATTTTTCACTCGCTAAATTGTAAATTTTTCGCTTATTGTTGCGAAAAATTTCTGTCCTCGTCGCTTTCCAATTTCTTCAACTACCAAATTTCATTAAAACCCAAAAATTAATGCAGAAAATTAGAAAAATTGCGTAAAAGCAAAAATTAATTTAAAACGTGAATGAATTCAAAACAGAGAAAATCTAATAAGAAAATTGATGAAATCAAAATAAAATACAATAAAATAAAATAAGACAAGAAAATGAAAACAAAAAGCTGTGAGATCAGGCCTCCCCCAAACCATTTCCTGAGTTTCGGAGGCTGTTGGAATCAAGTGAGCACAAAATACCGGGTTCGTGCTCCAAATCCGAACCTAAGAACTCGAACCAACCATCGCGGCCATGGATGTGAGCACCGCCATCTTCTTTGAGGTAGTGGCAAAACTTTCAGACAATGGTCACTAATCTCGTTCTTCAAAGATAGGTAGTGATGGCTTGGACTTAGCTTTGGGAGAAGGTGCGCAGGTTTCTGCGCTTGTCGCAGTGTGTTGGCAATATGTACACCGGCAAAGGGGTTATAGGTGGCCCGGGCGCGGTACCAGGATCCGCTCATGGGAATCGCTGAGGGTAAGCTTTGCGTGGTTCTTTCCCCGCCTCTGGTCTAACGCCTCCCAGTAACAATGCAATGATTTCTTCTTGGTTCTCCCTTGGAAAAACAACATCACACATGTCTGAGGATTCAGCCAATCCTTCAGATAATTCAATAAAATCCTCTATAAGCCCTTGGTGTGGTTGTTGTTCACATTGCTCCTCTGCCATTATGTCAGTCAAGCACCATCCTTCTGGATTTTCTTCCTCTTGATGAACAAGCTGATTGGTGAGCTTTGAGATGGATTCCTGTAGGATGTCCAATTTTTTTTCAATTTCACTTTGGAACCCATCCACTTGCTCAGTGGAGCTCTATCGTGTCGCTTCCCCGATTAGCCCGGGATACCACGGCCTTTGCTCCTCTATAAAATTATTCACTTGTCTGCTTAAGTTCAGGATGGCTTGTTCAATAGGGGATGGGGTTGGTGGTTGCTGCTGAGAAGTTGAGGTAAAATGTGGAGGCACCATGTAAGAGGGTGCACTCATCCAATGGTCTCAGAGTCCCTCATGGATCTAGGTGGGTTTGGATTTCTCCTGTGGTCGGGCCGATTGTCAGCAAGTGTCCCATAGTCCCTCATTGTCATATATACCCTAGGTTACTCTCCACCGATCACTCACCGGCATTGCTTTCCCTCTCTTCCATTGGTCAAGCAATTCAAACCCCATCGAACATTCAACTCTCAAGTAAGAGAAATAAGGCAACACTAAAACAAATTTCAGTGAAAATTGTTTTTTTTTTTTATATGAAAAATAAAATAAAATGACAATGAAATATAAAAGAATTCACCAAAAAACTTGTGATGAGGGATCACAAGTGCTTCATACCAATAAATGCACTTAGGCACCATCCTCAGCAACGGCGCCATTTGATTCGCGTGTCACAAAGAGGCATCCCGAATCAACAAAATTTTTATCCTATATTCTCCCATCGCGGTAGTCAAGCTAACGCAAAGATAGCTAGCTTCAGGGTCGAAATACGGGTGGATGAGTTTTCTTCAGACAAAATGACGGAGAAGTCAAAAATGGTGAATTCCAATTTGGATTTTGGGAATTTATAAAAACAGTGGATTGATAATGTTTGAAAAACTGAAATTTAAATAAAATAAAATTAAAAAGAAGTCTCCTTGAAGTGTCTAGCCGGATTCGGTTCTAGTTCAATGAGGGGTCCCCGTTCATTTCCTCGTGTTGGGGAAAATGGACCATAGTCACTCTCGAACCTGATCTTCATTTAGCTTTTAAAAAACTAAACCCTATGATTTTCCCTTTTGAAAAACAGCATTTATTGAGCACACGCTCCGTAAAATGAAAACGCGTTCTCCCCGATCTACCTCACAAGGACAAATAGAAAGCAACTAATGAATCTCAAAGTGATCTAGCAATAAGCATGCATCGAACCCTATAAAAGATTGCTACAATATTGATCAATGAAGGCATATCAATGAGTTCTAACCTAGAGTGGAGAAATAAAGAACATAAATGCCAATAAAAACTTTGTTGCGTTAAGAATGCGGAACCGTTAGTTACCTCCAAACCTCCTAGCCAAAGAACCCTCCTCTTCAAGGAAAACGACTCCAGTTAACCATCCTCTGAGTTGTCATCCTCAGAGGTGTGTTTGGCAGCCGGGAAAATGAAAAAGAAAATGAAAGAAAAGGGGAGAAAGTGGAGCAGAAGAGAAAAAAACGAGGCTGAAAGCTTTTCCGCTTGTTTTATTAATGAGCTAAAAAAAGTCCTTTTGATTATAGTGGATGTGGCTTATATACTGCCCAATTCAAGCAAAGTTACAAAAATAACAAAAATCAGAAGCTAATAGAAGGGACAAAATGGGAAAAAAATCAAAAAGAAACAAAAAGCAAACTGGCAAAGAGGCAAGTACATGTGGAGGCCCCGAATAAAGGGTAAAGGGCAGGATGGTGATTAGCAAGTGCCTCAGAAGAGCATTCCCGCAGCGTTCGATTTTTCATCACTGTGCTCTTCTTTCCTTCTCGGTCTTTGATCCGCAATGCTGAGCTGACCAAATTTTCTGTGACGGATTGACTTCAAGAATTTCGCATAGATAGCTTGCAAAAACTGAAAATTTGCCACAAAATGCTAACAATAGAATAACAAAGGACTCCAATGTGCAATCAAGTTAATTAGAATGATTAGTACACAAAAAGCACTCAAACCTATAATAAATAGGGTTCAAAATAGCACTTTGGGCACTAACTTAGGGCTGAGTGTATCTCTTACCCAACCCAATATCAAACGCTTAAATGTAAGCACCTTAATCGCCACCTCGAATCGGGATATCTCTATGTACCGACCGACCAAGGGTCGCCTATTCGCATCCCCGGGGCGCCCTCATCTCGATCTTGATACCCAGCAAAAATCATGCTAATGTTGGCCATACATCACATGTATATAAATCACAGATAGAGTGATACTAACAAGTCATAATTAATCGAATATCAAATCCAACATTTAATCCATGCAATCGTAATGGTTTAACAAAACCGATATGAAACTAGAACATACCGGAAGTAATTACACAAGTACTCAATCTATAAAACATCAGCAAGTTTATCATAAAAGAAGAAAATACAAAAGTAGGTATCTTCTCCGCCGACCGTCGCCGCTTCGCTTCCGCGGCTCTTGTTCGTGCATTCTTCGATACCAATTTCGCCTTTTGCTTTTAATGATTGTGACGGAGAAATCGCTACCGACGCCGCGACGCTGGCCACTTGTTGTTTCTTCTTCATGTTGACCCGACGCCGCTGACGCTGGGACATCACGACGCTGACGCTCGCACCTTCATGCTTTCCTTCTTCAACTCCAAAATGGTCCCAAAACTCTGGCTCCAATTCGCTATGTTCAAGAAAATGGGCGAATCAAATATCGGGCCATAGAAATGCGTATTTAACTATTAACCAGCTAAAACCATAAGACAGACGCCGGTATGGCATGGCGTTTTTGTGGCACTCTTCGTGACGCGACATTAAAGTTGTGACCGCAGTTTCTTTAATCATCGCACTCCTCGGCCGCGGGCCTCAAAAGTATGTCGCGACCATTCTTTCTTCCTATCTAGTCGCAACCTCATTTCTCAGTCTCAACAGTTTCCATTCAATTTCCTATTTCTGGTCTCGACTTGACTGTTCTTCCCTTTGCTGAAATTTATGTCACAACCTCAGTTCCATGTCGCGACATAATTGTACTGCATTTTTGTGTCATGAGCTCGATTCACTGTCGCGACATTATTTCTGTTGTCAACCGCTCATTCTTGGTCATAGATCCCCTTTTCATGTTGCGACTTAAAATTGTTTGTCTTTTCATTGTCTTGTCGCAACATGGGATTTAGGTCGAGACCTAAGCATTTCTTCTCCTTGCTGAAATTTATGTCGTGACCTTAAAAGCATGTCGCGACATCATTTCTCCCCATCCTGTCGCAACCTCATTTCTTAGTCACAACAGTTTCTTCTAAATTTAGCTTCTTTCATTAGTCGTGATTTAAGAAGTGTGTCGTGACTGAATGTTTGCCTTTCTGTGTTGCGACCTCATTTTTATGTCACGACACTCTTTCTGTTGTTAGCCATTTTGATCCTTGGTCTTAGCTTCTTTTTCAGGTTGCGACTCATAATTGCTGGTGTGCTTGTTTTCTTGTCTCGACATGGGTATTAGGTTGCGACCAAGTAGTTTCTTTAATCACTCCAATTCCTGTCACGACCATTCTTCCTTCCTTTCCAGTCGCAACCTTATTTTTGACTTACAACAGTTTCCGATCAATTTATCTTCTTTATTTTGTCGTGACCTAGAAAGTGTGTCGCGACTGAGTAATGGCTCTTCTTACCTATGCTTTTGTCCCAGTTTCTTAAATGTAGTCATGACATAAATACCTGGTCGTGACCTTGATTGGAGTCTCCAACTTATATTTTTGTCACAACCTTAAATTGCCTGGTAGAGACCTTGTAAGCTTAGTCATCAACCATTCATAGTTGCGACCTCAATTATTTGTTGTAACCAGAGTTGTCTTCCTTCGGTGTCGCGACCTCAGAATGGTGTCGCGACATGAAATCCTTCCTTGAAGCCTTTTTCTGTCTCAGCAACTTCTCTTTTATCGCGATAGCTTTTCATTCAGTATAGTATGACTTTTGGTCGCGACCTCGATTCTCTGTCGCGACCTCACCTTGGCTATTGAACTGCTTTCACTTCTGATCCTTGCTGGAATTTTCATTTATGCTATAAATTTCTACAAAATATAAATTTGGTAAATAGTACATATTTCTGCATAAAAACAAGCAATTACATTGTAATAAAGATCAGAAAAATGGACTAAAAATTCAATGAGTTTTTGACTCATCAGAGGTCCCATTTTTTCCATTTCCCTTGGGTTAGGTTCATCCCACCCTTTGGATGCCTCAGCCACATAATTCAGGAAATCCAGAGCTTCCTCTGGATTTTTGCTCAAAAAGTCTCCTCCACACATAGTTTCCAACAATTGTTTCATGGCAGGAGACATCCCATCATAAAAATGACTAACTCCTGGTTTGCCAAGTGTCAAACCCACAAGAGACAAGCATTGAGGGTTTAGCGTATCTTTCCCCAAAGATTGATAAAATTTTTTCGCCATTGGCTGAGAAGGTGGAGATTTGCCTCTTCAGAGTGTTCGTTCTGTGGGTGGAGAAGAATTTCTTAAGGAACTCCGCCTGCATCTCGGTCCAGTTACGAATGGTCCTTGGTCTTAGGGAGTTAAGCCAAATATTTGCTTTGTCCTTCAATGTTAAAGGAAAAAAAATTGGCCTCATCAAGTCCAAGGTGGTAATGTCCTCCTTGAAGTTGTTGCAAACCTCTTCAAATTCTCGGATGTGTGTATAAGGATTCTGACTCTCCATACCATGGAAAGTAAAGAGAAGAGGCACCAGGTAAGGCCTAACAATCATATCCTCATTTGGGGGCACAATGCAAGAGGGTGTACTTATTCGTGGAGGGTGTATGTTGTCCCTCATGGACCTATATACATTGAGGTTCCTCTCCACTCCCTGCTGACTTTGTTGCTCTTTATGTGGGGGTTCCATTTGATCACAATTCAAGCCCACTTCACAACCTGGTTCCTATTGAATACCGATTCTCACTAATCTACTTGATGTATTCATATTTCGTTGGAACATACACCCCTGACTGAAAGACAGGACAACACCAAACAAAGAAAATTCTACCAAAAAGGGGTTAAGGTTAGTTTAAAAAAAAAAAAAAGTTGAATGAAACTAAGTAAACTATCAGTAAAATGCTAAAAAGAATGATGAAAGAAAATTCACTAGAACTTGTGATGAGGATCACAAGTGTTCAGTATGTCATCATTTGCATTTAGGCACCATCCCCGGTAACGACACCATTTGATTCGTTGCCCGTAGGGGTATTTTGAATCAACATAATTTATACCTAATACCTCCTGCTGTTGT
Organism: Tetrastigma voinierianum; assembly: GCA_016808115.1. Taxonomy (NCBI): domain Eukaryota; kingdom Viridiplantae; phylum Streptophyta; class Magnoliopsida; order Vitales; family Vitaceae; genus Tetrastigma; species Tetrastigma voinierianum. Next base: position 5,305,638 of record JAEQBH010000173.1, on the reverse strand, counting down.
AGCATTGCTAATGCAAGATGGGCTCTGTGGATCGCCCATGTGGATGGTTGTGAAATGGCTAATACCGAGTTTAATACTGATTAACATTTGGATTTTGGGATTTTGTAAAAACAGTGAGTTGTAATGGTTGAAAATTGAAAATAAAATAAGTTAAAATGTAAAAGAGATTCTCTTAAAGCATCGTGACACAGTATGGGCTCTAGTGGCAACCGAGGCTCTTAGGTCTTTTCGCTACGTGAGGATGACATGTAGTCATCTCCCGAATCGGTTCTTCATTTAGCCATAAAGATTGACCCAAAACAACTATCCTTTGAAAATGGTATTCACTGAGCTTTAATGGCTCAAGACAGTAAAAACGTATGTCCTTGACCCACCTTACAATGACTAATAAATGACAACTAATGAATCTCAGTGAATCTAGCAATAAGCATCCACTGAACCCTATAAGATTATCAAATACAGATCATTCAAGGTGCATCAAAGGGATCTAAACCTAGAGTTCAAAGGAAACACATAAATGTCAGTGAGTACCTGCATGAAAACCATGAAACCCCTCAGCTTGCTTTAGATCCTTTGCCTAGTGGCCTTCCTCTTCAAAGAGAAAGAGGTTCTAGCCACTCATCCTTTGAGTTGTCATCTTCAGAGGCTGTTTGACTAGTGGGAAAGGGGAAGAAAATGAGAGAAAATGAGAAAAGGCGGGAGCTCCTGAAAGCTTCCCTCCTAAAGTTTTATTAATGATCAAGATCCTGTACAAAGTCTTGTCTCGGGGCTTTTATAGCCAAACCTTAATACAAATTACCAAAATATAAAAAACAAACACTATTACAAGGGGACAATTTGGGAAGAACCAAATTCGGAATCAAAAAGTCAACAAAAAGTAGCCTAAAATTCGCAACCTTGAGAAATTTTTCGTAGGGGTTGCGAAAATTCGCAACCCTTACGAAATTGCCAGGGTGAAATCTTCATTTTGTACAGCTTATCTTCTTCCAGTTTCTGATCTACAGCTTTGAGTTCAACTTGAATTCTTCGTGATTGAACTGACTCAATAACTTTGACATCAATGGCTTGAGAAAACTATAAAATTTTCCATAAAATGTGATCAGTAGTATAGCTAGGTCCTTGACATGTCAACTGGGGTTAATTGGATTGATTATTAAGCAAAAAGTGCTCAAAACCCGCAATAGCAGAGTGCAAAACATCACTTTTTGGGTGATAATGACATGGTAGTGACTTTAAGGAGTGGCAGAGGATTGGAAAAAAGAATAAATGAAAAGAATAAAATTGAGGAAGAAAAGCATACAAAAATTGGAGAAGAAACAAAGCAGTCAAGTTCAGAAATTATTGAAGAAAAGAGAACATTAACGATGCATCATAAGCTACCAGTTGAAGAAGGTGATCTAAGAAAGAAAGAAGACGTTCAAGCTTACAAACCTCGAGTTCCATTCCCTCAAAGGCTGCAAAAAGCTAAACTAGAAGAATAATTCTCTATATTCTTGAACATGTTTAAGAAAATAGAGATCAATATCCCTTTTTCAGAGGCATTGACTCAAATGCCTCACTATGCTAAATTCGTGAAGGATATACTGAGTAGAAAGAAGAAAATTGCTGAAGAAGGAGTGGTGAACTTGACAGCAACCTGTAGTGTAGTTATTCAGAGGTCTTTATTAGTAAAAATGCAGGCAACTTCACTATTCCTTGCACCATAGGGAATTCTGAAATGGGGAAAGCATTGTGTGATTCTGGAGCTAACATCAACTTGATGCCCTTATCTATAGTCAAAAGACTAAGTTTGGGGGAGCTTACTCCCACAGCTATGACCCTGCTGATGGTAGACAGAACCTTGGCTCAACCTAAGGGTATTCTTGAAGATGTGCTTATCAAATTGGGAAAGATCATTTTTCCAATGGACTTTATGGTGATCGATATTGAAGAAGACAAACAAGTCCCACTGCTACTAGGAAGACCTTTCCTTGCCACTAGAGTAGCTTTGATAGATGTGAAAAAAGGAGAGCTTACTCTCAGGGTTGGAGATGAGGCAGTGTACTTCAATCTAAATCAGAGTTTGAAACAACCAGAATTTGATAATATTGATTGTAAGATTGTAGAAACAAAAGTCCCCATTAGATCTGAACTGATAAATGATTTTAAGATTCAGAGTTCAATGAATGAAAATGAGATGAATTTCCAGTATCTTGAGTATCCAGATGTTGAATTTTTGAACTCCAATTTTGAACTAAAATAGGTAGTACTCAGTATTGATGAAAGCAGTGCAGAAAAATCCGATAGTTATGAAGAGAAGGCTGCTGAAGTAAATACAAGCTCAAAGGGTTTAATTCTAAAAGAATTGCCTGAACATTTGAAGTATGCCTTTCTTGAAGCTGAAAAATCCTAACCAGTAATTATATCAACTGACTTGACAGAGCACAAGGAAAAGAAACTGCATGAAATTCTCAGGAAATATAAGGGAACCATTGCTTAGTCTATAGAAGATTTAAAAAGAACCAGTCCTTCCATATGTATGCATAAAATCCTATTGGAGGCAATTGAAAAAACCTCCATTGCACATCAAAGAAGACTAAATCCATTAATGAAAGAAGTTGTCAGAAAAGAAGTGCTAGAATGGTTGAATGCAGGTTTTATATATGCAATCTCAGACAGCCCTTAGGTAAGCCCAGTTCATATGTTTCCTAAGAAGGGTGGATTCACTGTGATCATAAATGAGAAGAATGAATTGATTCCTACAAGAACTGTGATAGGATGGAGGGTGTGCATTGATTATAGAAAATTGAACACAACAACTAGAAAGGATCACTATTCTCTACCTTTTATTAATCAGATGTTGGATAGGTTGGCTGGAAACCCTTATTTCTGTTTTCTGATGGGTATTCAGGGTATAATCAAATTGCCATAGCCCTTGAGGACCAAGAGAAAACTACTTTTACATGTCCTTATGGCACCTTTGCATTTAGAAGGATGTCGTTTCGATTATGTAATGCTCCTACCACCTTCTAAAGGTGTATGACGTTCATATTTTCAGATCTGGTGGAAGAGGCTATGGAAATTTTTATGGATGACTTCTTAGTGTATGGATCTAGTTTTAAGCCTTGCCTTAAAAATCTAAAGACTATATACTAGTTTTATGAATTAGAAAAATGTCATTTCATGGTAATTGAAGGAATTGTCTTGGCACACAAAATTTCTACAACTGGGCTGGAAGTTGATCAAGTAAAAGTTTCTGTCATAAAAACTCTTTTGCCCTCTAGAACAGTTTAAGGGATAAGAGTTTTCCTGGGACATGCTAGATTTTATAGGAGATTATGATAAGACCAGATGATATATACAAATTTATGACACTGCTACCAAAGGACTATTATCTAATCCCAGGAAACGGCGCCAAAAACTTGTTAAGACCAAATGATATATACAAATTTATGACACTACTACCAAAGGACTATTATCTAATCACTGGAAATGGTGCCAAAAACTTGTTAAAACCAAATGAAATATACAAATTTATGACACTGCTACCAAAGGACTATTATCTACTCCCCGACAACGACGCCAAAAACTTGTTGAGACCATTTCTCATGTGTATGAAAAGATGGAGTTGTTCTTTATTTTAAAAATGACTCAATTAGAATTTGTGTTTGTGGTCTAAATCACTGCAAGTGCACAGGTCGTACAAGTAATAAAAGTGGATATTTAAAGTCCAGATATCGTTCCCATGAGGACAGATGATAAATAAAAAATAACTACTCCAACTACTTAAGATCATTACTATTTGAACTCCACTAATATGATCATAAGAAAACTAAAATGTAGTCTTAGACTGAAATCTTAAATATACAAGTGTAAAGTTTAATAAAATTGGCGTTCAAGATTCACTAAGTGAGGCATAACTGGACATGAATTAAATAATAATAATCAATTTCTGCATCATTTCGATTCATAGCTCAACCATCAATTGGAAAACTGAATTTGTAAAAGATGCAAGGTAGTATAATTTGGATTTCTCCCTAAACCATACTTTTCACTGATTAAAGGTTCATCTTCATGTCTGAGACATGATTCTAATTAGTTACTTATAACATATAACCCGCTTTCTAAGATTTTAAGTATTTTTCCTTTTCAGTACTTCATACTCAGATCTTAGGACTAAAGAATTCTTGCCCCCATAGACAGGATATTGCAAGCCTTCTCCAATTTGATTGACACCTCATCCTACACTTCGATAAATTTCCATCTTCGATTGGGGATTCTTAAATAACACGGGATCAGAATCAATTCATCAGAAAGAGGAGAGACCTCTGAGTGATTAAACAGATACTTCATTCAACATATCTCAACTTATAAGAAAGTTTGTGATCTATCTGAGTAATCCTTCAAATTTCATTATTTCAATAGTATTAGTCTACCATACACACAAGTAACTATTCTACACTCTAAGGATTCTCCATCTCTGTGACACTCAGAGGGCCTCCTGGAAATTAGGGTGAGATACAGTACCTTGCATTGGGTACACGGTACTAGTACTGAGAACAAGTAAATTTATAAACAATACCAATCAAATAAATTCAAGAATTATAATTAAAGCTTTCTTCCACCTTATGCAGCAAAATGAATATCATCAATGACCCATTTCCAGTGAGCTCAATTTTGCAAAACTGGTTTACTCATATCAGTGACTAACTGATCAGGAAAATTCACTAAAATCATAAAGAAATTGAAATAAATGAACTCTAGAAACCTTCCAGCATCCATTTAAATCAAACAGTAAATGAAAAGAAGATTTTATAAAGAAATACCAACTCGAAGCTGTAGTTCAGTACAATACCCAAATCCAGAAAATTAAAGGAAAACTAGCAAAATAAAACTATACCGAGCTAAATCTACTAAAATGGAAAATAAAAAAAATAAAAAAATAAAAAAGTAAAAGAGTCTTCAACCACCAAGAAATCCTAGAGTTGCCGAAAAGCTCTGCACAGTGCCCTAGATGCGTCTATTTATAGACTTTCCAATGCTAGGCTGCACTTTATTAATTGCATTGTGGATCCCTAAAGTTTGGCCCAAATTGGTAACTTTGTCGCGACATAAAAAAATTATGTCGCGACAGAGCTTTAAGTCCTAGTCGTTGGCCTATGTTGTAGCTTGTAATCTTCTGTCGCGACCTGTTCTCTGGGCTTGCTCTTGGATTGTGTCATGACATACTTTGATAATGTCGCGACATAATTTGTATTCAACGGTCTTGTTCTTGTCGCGACAGGAATGCCTTGTGTCGCGACACCGAACCTATTTGCACCCAACTTCTCATGTCGTATTCTGCTGGAGGTTTATGCTGACATAATTTTCCTTGTCGCAATAAACAATTGTTTTTTAGCTTGGAAACTCTGTGGCGAAAGAGTTTTCTCATCCTGACGGAGATTTCTTTGAAGTCATTAGCAATTTTTACGTCATGTGAGAAACTCTTTAATTAAACGACATATTTTTCTTCTCTGGTTCTTGTAGCTTGCTGAGCAGTTTGTCGCGACATAGAATTATGTGTTGCGAAACAATTCCTTCACCATTTACCTAAAGTATGTCGCGATAGATTTCAGGGTTGTCGCAACGGCTTTCTTCAATATCTTCTTCAAGTTCTGTTACAACAAAAAACTTTACAGTCGTGACCTAAAAAGCTCTTTCCAGCCTTGAGTTATGTCTGAGATTTGTTGCGACATTTAGTTGCTGGTTGCGACATATTTCCTTTAGCTTGCTTGAATTTTTTTGTCGCGACATATAAAAATTGTGTTGTGACATAGACTGGTGCTTTTTCCTCTTTTTACTTCTTTTCTACTGGAAAAATAGATCTTAAACTGTTAAAAACATGCTAGAAAAATGGATTAAAAATAGATGAGTTTTACACTCATCGGATTCATAAGGAACTTCTCAAAAATCTCAAGACCATTATCCAGATTGTTGGAAAAAGATGCAAAATTTTATTTTGATGAATCATGCTTATCTGCATTTGAAGATATTAAGTCCAAATTAGTTATAGCTCCCATCATGGAAACGCCAGACTGGAACAAAGATTTTGAAATCATGTGTGATGCCAGTGACTATGCAATGGGAGCAGTTTTAGGACAAAGAACAGAGAAAATTTTTAGGGCCATATACTATGCCAACAAAACCTTCAATAAGGCACAAGAGAACTACTTTACCATAGAGAAGGATTGCTGGCAATGGTTTTTGCTTGTGAAAAATTTAAACCATATATATTGGGTTCCCATGTCATCATACACACTAATCATGCAGCAATTAAATATCTAATGGCAAAGAAAGATGCTAAGCGAGATTGATGGAATTAGGTTATACTTTGTTCTGAGTTTGATCGCGGAAATTAAGGACGATAAGGAATGTGATGCTGATAGGCGATCACTTGTCAGAATGGAAAAACGAAAGGAAAGGGACGAAAATAGAAAGAATTTCCCTTCTGAGCGGCTTTTTCAAGTATCGGTTCAAACACCATGGTATGCTAATATTGCTAGAGATTTTACTACGGCTTGTGGATTTATGCCACGGGTCGTACCAGTGGAAATAAAGCGGGATAAGCGATCAGGGTTTATATATGGGATGACCCCATTGCTTTTAGAAGATGGCGGTCCAGTCTTTAGAAGATGTGTACTAGAGACAGAACAAGCTGGAATTGTGGATAAATGCCATTCATCACCAAATGGAGGACACTTTGCAGGAGACAAAACAACCCAGAAAATTCTCTAGTCAGGTTTTTATTAGCCAAGTTTATTTAAATATTGTTATGAATGAGTCAAACATTGTAACATATGTCAGAGAATGGGCAATATTAATAGAAGAAATGAGAAGCCTCTGCTAGGAATTATGGTGGTGCAAATTTTTGATGTATGGGGAATAGACTTCATAGGGCCTTTCACACCTTCATTTGAAAACTTATACATTCTCCTAGCTATGGATTATGTATCCAAATGGGTGGAAGCCATAGCTCACCCCAAAAATGATGCTAGTATAGTTGTGGGGTTTATTTGAAAGAACATCTTCAGCAGATTTGGAGCCCCTAAAACTATTAGAAGTGATGAAGGAAGCCATTTTGCAAACAAGCTGTTTGTAAAACTCATGAGTGGATATGGAGTCAAACATGTCATGAGTTTGGCTTATCACCCTCAGTCAAATGGGCAAGCTGAGATATCTAATAGAGAAATCAAGAATATTCTTGAAAAGACAGTCAATGCCAGTAGAAAAGATTGGTCAATTAAGTTGGAAGATGCATTGTGGGCTTATAGAACTTCTTATAAGTCCCTTATTGGAATGTCCCTATACAGAATTGTCTATGGAAAGCAATGTCATCTACCTCTGGAACAGGTATAAACAATGGGCAATAAAAAAGGCTGGGCTTTATTTCAATTTGTAAAAGAAAGAGACTTCTCGATTGAATGAATTAGAAAATTTAGAAATGAAGCCCTATGATAATGCCATAATCTACAAGGATAAGACTAAAAAGTGGCATGATCGGAAGATTCTAGGAAAGAAGAGTTGACGAGGATCAAAGTCCTCTTTGTACAATTCTGAGCTAAAACTTTCCAGGCTTCGAATCAAAGGTGGAGTGGTCCATGGAGCAATGGTGTAGATTAACCCTTTGGAAGCGATAACACTTAAAACCCGATTAAGAGATGAGTTTTAAGGTTAATGGTGGGAAATTTGAAAGAAGGAAGATTAAATGAGGAAGAGTCCCAGATTTGAAGAGATTGACAAAATAGCTAAAATGAGAAAACATTGCAGCAAATGTCTAGCTAGAGACATAAAACATGTGCAACTACTTAGGAGGCAACCCAAGCAAATTTTTTTTTAAGTTTTCATAGTTAATTTGCTTTGGTTAAAATTTTGTATGTTTGAGTAGTGTAGAAGTAGTTTAGTTTTGTTAGAAATTATTTACTAATTATTGAATTACAATTTTCTGAATGCCAGGATGAAAAAACATAAGGATGCATGAAGATCAATTTTAAAGCATCTTCAACCAGACTGAATTGTGCAGAGATTACTAAAAAGGGGAGTTTACTTTTAACTCTATTCCTTTATAGATGATGCATGAATAAGTTTGGGGGAATATGATTTATTTGAGTTAGAAAATTGATTAAACCAAATGATATATACAAATTTATGACACTACTACCGAAGAACATTACCCAATCATATGATAGGCGCGAAACTTGATTAGACCAAATTTGTATGATACGTCAATGTATGCCAATCTTAAATCTTGCCACAAAGGAAATTTTGGAGTCCATGGCAACAATGCAAAAACTTGTTTAAGACCATTTTTCATATGTATGAAAAAAATGGGGTATTATTCTTGTAAAATGACTCGTTTAAAATTTGTGTGTGTATGCAGATCCTTTGTAGTGCACATTTAGTACAAGTAAAGTGGATATTTAAGTCTAGATATCATCCCCGCGAGGAAAGATGATAAAATCAAAGATTCTTCACCCAACTACTCAAGATCATTACTATTTGGAACTCCACTTTATTATGATGATAAGAAGGAGACAAAAAAAAATATAGTCTAAACTAAGAAATCGCTATATTCAAAAGTAAAGTTTACTAAAATTTGGGGTTGAGAATTCATTGAGTGAGACAAATTGGACATGGATCAATTAGTAATAATAACTTTTTGCATCTTTTCGATTCAATTGGAAAACTGAGTTTGTCAAAGATGTAAGGTAGCATAATTTAGATTTCTCCCTCAACCATACTTTTCACCGATTAAAGGTTCATATTCATTTATGAGACATGATTATAATCATTTACTTGTAATATGTAACCCTCTTTCTAAGATTTAAGTATTTTTCCTTTTCAATACTTCATACTTAGATCTTAGGACTAAAGAATTCTTGCCCCCATAGACAAGGATATTGCAATCCTTCTCCAATTTGATTGACACCTCATCCTACACTTCTGATGAAAATTTCCATCTCCTTGATTAGATCTTAGCTAACACGGGATCAGAATCAATTCAACAGAAAGAGAAGAGACCTCTAAGTGATTAAACATATACTTCATTCAAGCATCCTTAACTTATAAGTAAGTTGGTGATTTATCTGGGTAATCCTTCAAAGTTCATTAGTTCCATAGTACTAGTCTACCATACCCACAAGGAACTCCTCTACACTCTCAGGATTCTCTATCTCCGTGTCACTTAGAAGGTCCCCTGGAAATCAGAGCGAGATATAGTACCTAGCATTGGGTACACGGTACTAGTACTGAGAACAAGTAAATTTATAAACAATACCAATCAAATAAATTCAAGAATTCTAATTAAAGCTTTCTTCCTCCTTATGCAGAAAAATGACTATCATCAATAACCCATTTCCAATGAGCTCAACTTTTCAAAATTGGTTCACTCAAATCGATGACTAAGCGATCTAGAAAAATTCATGAAATCATGAACAAACTAAAATAAATGAACTCTAAAACTTTTCCATCATCCCTTTAAATCAAACTGATAAATGAGGAAGAATTTATGAAATACCGTAGTACATTTTGATACAATACCCAAATCTAGAAAATTAAAGGAAAACTAACAAATTAAAACTATACTAAACTAAATCTTTTAAAATGGAAAATAAAATAAAATATCTGAAAGTCTTCCAATACAAGAAATTATAGATTCTAGAAAGTCGCACACATTGCCTAGAAGTGTGTATTTATAGGCTTTCCAATGTTGGGCCTCACTTCATTAATTATGTTGTGGATCCCCAAAATTCTAGCTCAAATTGGTCTCTTTGTCGCGACATAAAAAGGTTTGTCGCGACAGAGCTTTCAGTTTTAGTCCCTGCCTTTGTCGTAGCTTCTTGTTTTCTATCGCAACCTGTTCTCTAGGCTTGCTCTTGGGTTGTGTCGCAACAAACTTTGATAATGTCGCGACATAAATTGTATTCAACAGTCTTGTTCTTGTCGCGACAGAAATGCCTTGTGTCGCGACACCAAACCTGTTTGCAACCTGCTTCTCCTGTACTTGTTCTTCTGGAATCTATCGCGACATAATTTTCTTTGTTATGACAAACATTTTCCTCTTCAGTCTGTCAACTCTATCATGACAGAGTTTTCTCTGTCGCAATAGGATTTCTTTAAGTCCTTAACAATTTATGTCGTTCTGAAAACTCCGTAGTCATGACGGACTTTTCTTACGATTAATTAGACTGCGAAGGCCCCATTTGTCGCAACATAGAATTATATATTTAACATAATTTGCCTTGTAATTCCTCGGTTCTCTTCTTGATTACATCACGACCTACTTTTTCTTTGTCGTGACAAAATTTTATCATTCCATAGCTTTTATTGTCGTGACAGAAGACTTCTTTGTCGTGACATAGGTTTTGCCTTCAACTCTTGATTATTTCGCAACAAGAATTTCTTTGTTGCGACAACAGTTCTTCCTTGAGCTTGCTTGATGTTGAAAACTTTGTTGCAATATAAAAACACTTGTCTCAGTTGACTTGTTTTGTAGTCAGAGCGATTTCTGTCTTGATAGAATTGTCTTTTGTCGCGATAGAGTTCATATGTTAGTCTTCAGCTTTTTATGTCGCGACATAAATTATATTGTCATAAAAAAGCTTCTTTGCTCTCTGTTTTAATTTATTTCATGACAGAGTGAAGAATTGTCATGACAGCTTTCTTCACAGTTTTCTTCATTAATGTCGTGATAAAAAAACTCTTTGTCGTGGCAAAATTTCTCTTTCAGCCATTGAGTCTGTTTGAGCTTTGTTGCAACATTTCGTTGCTGGCTGTGACATAGTTCCCTTAGCATGCTTGAATTTTGTGTCGCGACATCACGAGATTATATCCACGACATAGATTATTTGCATTTCCACTTTTTGCTTATTTTTTACTTGTTTTCTTTCATTTTTAATTAACAGCGCAAAAACACAAAGTAGGTAAGATATTCCATAATTTAGCGCTAAAATGGATCTAAAATTGGCCAAAAACATGTCGAAAATGGATTAAAAATAGATGATTTAGACTCATCAAATTCCCCAAACTTAAAGTTTTGCTTGTCCCCGAGCAAGAAAAGTAATTTTGTTTGTCCTCGAACAATTATTGCTATTTTAAAAGGGCGTTTTACATTTAAAAGCTCGATTGGCGAAACATAAAGTCGGTTGTAGAATTACTTCTAAACATGTTTCTAATCTTGAATCAGGAAGATTTTCAATTAAGTTCACTGAACCAACCAATAATTCATAGTGTGTAACAATTTAATCATTCAATCCTGATTTTTGTGTGTGTGCTGGTCTTTACTCTTTTTCTTTGGCTGATCAGTTAATCTTCTAGGATAATACTTAGTTAGCATACTCTCTTTCATTTTTTTAAAGTTCCATATGCTTGTTTATCATATTAATCTCCACTAGTGTAGGCAAAACACCACTTTTAGAATCAAATAGGTCTTTTAGGCTTGTAATGTGTGGCTTGGGTAATGAGGTAGATAATTAGATATTTTAGGCTCAATTTTACGGACTCAGCGGCAGGCACCTCTTGCCTTCTTGATGCATCCTTGATTTCTTTTGATTGTTAGTTTCCAACCTTCCCATTAGGTTTTTTTTTCTTCATCTTTTTGCATACTTTTCATTATGGTGCTTTTTTCTCTTTTTATTGTCCATCCCTAGAAGATGACCTCTCTTCCTTATTCTAGAAGCTTTTGCACTTTTCATTTTCTTCTAAGTTTGGTGGAATGCAATGTTTTGTCTTTTTAAGCTTTCTACCACCCTTAGCGAACTTTGGGTCAATAACTCCTATACCAATTAACATTAGGGTATTAGGTGTTGAACACCTGGGACTTAATTGTTCCGGAGGAGAATTTATAAGACCCGAGCTCGATTTCCTCATGATCTTTTTCTTTTCCACGATTGTCTTGTCTTTTCTTATTTCTTTGGATTGTTTTCTCGACCCTTTCATCATTTTCCCTGACTTTAAAATAATATTCCCCCCCGAACTTGTCCTCTTCATCATGATGCACTTTGTCGATGATGGGCAAATAAGGGTTCTTTACTGTAGGATCATGTGTAAGGAAGGAATTGAGCTTCTTATTTGTTGGTTGATGATGAGATTGGTTATAGGCTCAAATAAGGAACTAGTGTATATGCATATGCATATAACAGGGTAGGTTGTGAAAGGTTCAAACTTCCAAGAATGACCTAAATCATTTCCTGTTAGTGGAGTAGGATTTCGCCTTGACTAATAATTTAACAAGTTCTAGGACATTGGAGAGCTTACTATGATGGATCCTAGAAGATGTTCCTAGTTTTAGCACAATTTCTTTCAGAGTGATTGTTGGCCATGTGTATACTTTATCGAGTTTTATAATAAGTTGTTTACCTGAAAACAAAATTATAAGTCTTATCTGTTCCATCAATTTATTAAAGTCTTCCTTAATCTTGAAGTTTAACACATTTATTCATAACCTTACACTTTCCATTTCCATTCATTTCATCCTACCCCAATCCATTTATCAGATTTTTGTTTGGTTTTGAGATTTGTTGTTGTGTTGCTTTACCAGTCAAGAGGTTCATTTAAATAATGCATTCAGCTCAAACAATCCAACACAACAACAATATCATTCTTTAATCAGTTTCAATCAACCAAACATGTTGTAGCAATTTGACAACTAGATCGAATGGCTTGGTTTCACCAATTATTTGCCTTCGCTATTTATTGAAACTTAAAGATTTCTAAGCCACTCGAACATGAAGGAAGGGAAAACAACGAGAAAAATCAAACAAAGAAAGTGAACACAAATCTTGCAAAAATTTATATTTTATTGAATTTGTCAAAGGATTTTGAGTATTTAGTTACATAAAGGAAAAAGACATGGAAGAAGCGGGATAGTTTCATTTTACTCCTTGTAGACTTTTCATAGTAACTATCTTAAGTATTCTTGACCTTCTGCGGGGTTAGTTCTCTCTTATTTCTTACACCAGGGGCTTTATTTTTAGATGGTTCCTTACAGGGTTCAGAAGGTCTTTCTTTATCTAGATTTGTGTTTAAGAAAGGTAGTACTGGATTTGTTTCTCCTGAAGGGACTATTGTGTATGGCACACAATCTGAGATCTTGATTTGTGGCAATGACACTTTCTTTTTGTTCGAGACTGTCTTCATAGCCCAATCCAAAATTTTCGCATTGCTCTCTGTCAGTTTTCTCTGCCTTTTAGCCAATGATTCAAGGAATGCTTTGTTGTTGACTTGCTCATAAGTCATTAATCGAAAGCTTTGCTTGGAATGTGCAATACTATTCAACCAGTGCTAGTCCATTTTTTCTAATTCAACTCTCCATTCTTCATCTCTTCTGTTTAAGGCATGCTCCAAATTTTGGTCCCTTCTTCTGAGCTTGACCTCCCTAAGTTGTAGATAGACCTTTAGCTAGTTGTCTCTTTCTTTCATCTCCTATTTCATTAATTTTAGCACCTCCATCAGTTCTGCATTGTTACATTGGTGCCCTGAACTTCCAACTTGTTCCTGATGGTTTCGTCTCAAATCTGAGGGTGCATTCAAGATGGGGCTTAGGCTTCCCTGAAGCTCTTGCTACCTTTGGGATGAACTCTCCTATTATTTTGAATCATAGCATCTTCCAAGTCACCTTTCTTCTTCTACCTCCTTCTCTTTCCTCTTTTCTCTGTTCCTTGAACCCTTAGTTACTCCTGTCAATGTCAGAGGGGATGCCCTGGGGTATGTTTCTTCTTTTTCCCATTCTTCTTCAACTCCCTCAAGAAGGCATAAGTTGGTTATAGTGGCTGGGTGAGGAATCAATCCCTTGTAATTGCTGCCGGAGTAGCTCAAGATGGAATTTTCAATTATTTTCCCCACATTTATCTTGTACCCCTTTATTTTTAATTATTGCTTCATCTTTTCTCACTGTGCTGAGGTGCTTTGATGGCAAAAGGATAGAACTAATGAAATAGAACCATACCTTCGCCTCTTCAGTTAAGTCTCCTCTAGAAATGGATTTGTATAGGGTTTTCTTTGTTCCCTTCCACTTTCCTTTTCCCACACAACAGTCTACTATATTCCGTAACTGCCTTTAGTAATTTCTTGAACTTTAAGCCATCCTTCTGCACCTTCAAGTTGAACAACATATTTATCCTTTCTTTGCTGAAGTCCATCCAATGTCCTCTGACATAAACTTTCTTCCCTTCCTCTTCTACCATATTAGCAAAGAATTCCTTCACTCATAGCAAATAAGACCCAGTTCCTCAGGTCAGCCACGTTCTCACATTCTATTCTCAAGCATTTCAACAAAAGGAGATAAGCTTTTTTGAAACCTCTTTCAAAGAATGAACCTCTTTCCTTCGCACTTTTCTCCAAGCGTGACTGGCTATTCTCGAGATAAAGTTTCTTTCTTTTTTCGTACTTCTCTCGCTCGCCGATTTCTTCGCTTCCTCTTCCTTTTTCTTAATTATTCCTCTATCGGTTCAAACATTCTATTTACCTCGTCCCTTTCTTCATCTTGCGATGTTACTGCTTGAGTGGCTTGAAGCATCTCATTCTCTCACTCAACATACTCTTCCATGATTTCATTGAGGTTCGGGAACCGTGTTCGCCTGTATTAATCGCGGAGAGAGAGGCTGTGGCTTTGAGCCTCTAGGTTTTCTTAAGGTAAGATGAGAGAGATTTGAGTGTGGAAGCTGAAAGGGTTGATGATTTATGATAAAGGTGGCCCTTTAGTTTTCAAAAAATTTCTATTTATAAGCTAACTGTTTTGTTGTGTCTTCATTAAATGTCGCGACAGCAACCTCCTAGGGTTAGTTCCATTTCTAATACGATGTCGCGACAAACATAAATAATTGTTGCGACAAAGTTTTGGAATTTTTAGAACCGGGCCACTCAAATGTCACAACATTAAGAAAAATGTTGCGACTTTCTCTTTAGTGCATCTTTTGAATCTATGTCGCGACACAATGAAAATATGTGTCACGACATAAACTTGCCTTTCCAACTTGAGTCCAAAATCAATTATGTCGAGACACAAAGAAAGTATGTTGCAACATTTTACCAACATTTTCTAGACTTGCTTCTTCCCAGTTTTTCACTCAAGTCACATTCAAAGCAAGGTGTATTCACTCATATCCAATTGAACATACTTGTAAAAATTGATTGAATCATCAAAAAACTCTCAATTCAAGCACAAAAAACAACATTTCATTTCTTTATTTAAGATAATCTGTAAGGCTGATGTTCAAGCTAAAAATTTTGAAAACAACAAAGCTATCATTCATTTTCTACATTTTAAACTAAACTCACATTCCTTCAAACTGCAATTATGCATTATCATTAAGAACAAATTGAAGGAAATAGAAATACTCCTCAGGGAGCTATTTCTTTCCGTAAATTTCGAGACAAGAAGCCTACTAAAATTCATCTTTAATATAACTTCATTGTCTTGAAAAATAATCAACAACTAAAAATAAAACATCCAACATAATTAACACTAAATCAAAAACACAAAATTTAACTACATTAATCTAACTATTAAAAATTAAAATCCTGCTTGGGTTGCCTCCTAAGAAGCTGCTTAGTTTACTCTCTTTAGCTAGACATTGCTGATAAATTCTTCATTTTCAGCACTCTTTGTATGCTCCTCTAGTTTGAGTCATTTCACTCATCTCCCTTCCCATGTCCCGTTTCATCTGATCTCTATTTTCTCAGAATCAATACTCACCTGTTGTGCGTATTTAAACTGATCATCTCTGGTCATCAAAACATTCCTTGGATTGTCTGCATATTGTCATCCGCCCACCTGAGTCTCCCAAAGCCCTTAATGGAAGATTATATTTGCTCGGTCACGCGCCAGCCCATTTAGCCCTCAAGTTCAAAAATCTTTTCTCATGCATATCGAGAATTCTTTTGTTTGATATGAACCGGCAAAGATCTCGATCTTCTTCAAATGATTGAGTCCTTTTCGACTCCCGATATCTCTCTTATTCTTTGCCGCTCTCGAACCCGGCTGAACATAAGTCCGATGGTACTTTATTTTGTGTCTGTGTGGCCCAAATTTCTGTTCCTCCACCATATGAAAGGTTTTCATGGTTCCTTAGTGCTGGTGTATAGTGTGTAGCCAAGTCGTGGGGTTAGCTGAAGTGATAACTTCTTTTCGCTTTCACTCATATTTGGCCCCTCAACTTGGTAGGGCTCTTATTCAACTGGTCCCTCAACATTGCTTCTAATTCCTTCTTTTACTGCTCCCACTTCATGTGCATTATGCATTCTCCTTTCATTGCTTTCTAGTTTGTTCATCACTACATCCAGCTTTGCTTCTATGGCGCCATAATGATTCCAAATTAATCAAACCATTTCCTCTCAACTCGCACCCTCGAAGTTTCCCGTGATGGAGCCTTGTAGTTACATTTGGCAAGGTCTTCAATCAGTCACGGCCTCCTCCGCACTTCTTCTTGAAATTTTCCCATAACAGGATGCACTCACTATACCCTTGGGGAGGCATAATTCATGGCATGATAGAATATATCCATCTCGAGTGGTCGTATCTATTCCATGCATAGGGCCATCTTAACAGCCTCTTAAATATTTCCATGCATTGAAGAGACTTTCGTTTCCTCCGGTCAAGACAATGATTTACCTCTTCTCAAATGTTAGAGTTGGAGGAAAAAATATGCTCATATAGGCCTCCACCAACTCTTCCCAATGTTCACTGATCCAACTAGCAATGAATCAAACCATGTTGTTGCCACATCTCTCAGTGAAAAGAGAAAGAGCTGCAGTTTGATTACTCATGGTCTCACCTCATTCAGTTTGATTGTGTTAGCCATCCTCATGAATCTTCCCATATGCTCATTGGGATCTTCAAAGGGATGACTAGTGAACTCAAAGCCTGCACCATGGTAATCACGCCGGCTTCAAATTTCTCAAAATTGCTTGGCTTCTGTTAGTTGTCTTAATTGTAGAGTACCCTCTTCAATAATAGCCTCCAAAAGTCCCCTCCTCCATAGTATTAGGCCTCCGAAGCTCTCTCTCGCTTCTTCTTCTAGAATAGCTTGCAGTCTTTCTCTTTGATTTTCCATACTTCTAGATTCTGCAACTGTGATCTTCCTCAGATTCTTTAGTGTTATCTCAATTTTAGTGTCCAGAGGCAGCAAATTTTCTTCTGGTTTTCTATGCACTTAAAATCTTCCTGAAATAGAAACACACTAAGATCAAATGAATTATATGGGAAACAGTTATATCCATTTAAGCTCATAGAAACATGTCAGTAGCTTCTTCATCTACTATCATTAAAATTGTTTTTGTGATTTTCTGAAAAATAATATCAAAAAGAAAAATGTCCAAATTAGTAAATCCCTCTTTGGTTAGAATATTGATCTTTAAATTTATCATTTCTATCCCCGTAAATGGCGCCAAAAGCTTGATTAGACCAAATGATATATACAAATTTCTGACACTACTACGAAAGGACTATTATCTAATCCCCGGCAACGGTGCCAAAAACTTGTTAAGACCAAACTGTATGATGTGATCAATGTATGCCAATCTTCTGGTACTGCCACACAAGAACTTTTTAGTCCATGGCAACAATGCCATAAACTTGTTAAGACCATTTTTCATATGTATAAAAAAATGGAATCGTTATTTCTTGTAAAATTACTCGTTTAAAATTGCGGTGTGGTCTAGACCACTGCGGCGCAAAAAGTTGCACAAGTAATAAAATCGGATATTTGAAGTCCGTATTATCGCACTCCAATTTATGAAAAGATGATAAATAAAAAGATCTAACTACCCCAACTACTCAAGATCATTATTTGAACTATTAATCGTTATGATGATAAGAGGACTAAAAAATATAGTCCTTAAACTCCAACTTTATATTCAAAAGTAAAGTTTACTAAAATTTAGTGGTCAGAATTCATCGAGCGAGACAAATCGACATGCATCAATTATAATATTCACTTTATGCATCTTACGATTCATAGCTCAAATCCATAAATTGGAAAACTCGAATTTGTCAACAAAGATGTAGGTAACTAAATTTGAATTTCTCATCGCCATTACGCTTTTCACCGATTAAGGTTTCATATTCATTTATAGAGACATGATTCTGTCAGTTACTTGTAATATGGCCTCTGCAGATTTAGTATTTTTCTTTTTCAATGTTTGTCTTGTTTTTGTAGTTCATATCAGACTAAACCTAAAGTGTATAATTGAACCTTAAACTCATCTGTGCATCTATGTTAATTGGATAGACTTGCTTTCTTTGGAATAAGTTCCTTTTGTGTGAGATTCAAGGTACAGGTTTAGTTGTGACACATATTGCAAGTGCCATGGTCATACAAGTAGTAAGGGTGGATGTCATTCAGGATATCATTCCTGATTGACAAGGGTGAAATCCAGCTACTGACTACTAGGAGTCCTTTTCTTTGAACTTAAATGGATGAGCAGGGTTTAATCTAGGAACTAATAATCTTCGACTATAAACAATTATGTGAAATTGAGGTAAATGCTAGCGACTAAAAAATAAGATCAAAATTCTTATTTGAATCAATTTCCTGGCGAAATGGACGGCATCAGAAATGCGTGGCTTGTTAATTCTACTGCATTAAAATGCATTGCTCACATTCTGCCTTGAATGGTTTGGATTTGTCGAGTTGCTATGTCTGTTAGTTTCTCCATGTTCAGCACGGTTAAGGGTCTCTGGCACTCTGTAAGACAAGATTTCTTAGCTCGCAGCCCTATGCAAGATGCAGGTATTTTCTTTCCAATGCCTATACCCACATTCGCAGGCTATGAGATCTTTTCGCCTGAGTTCTTGCAAAACTTCTACCATCAATTGATGACTCATCTTTAAATCTAATGGTTCTTCCATTCTCTTGATCAGATCTCAGCTAACACGAGGTTGGGAATTCCCTTTAGATTAAGGTGAAATCTCGTTATTTGTATTGATAAATGCTCCCTCGACATCAATTATGAGTGAAAAGGGAATTTATCGAAATGAACCCTCAGAGCTTAGTAGTTCATCAATGGTAGTCTAACATACCCACAAGTGAATGCTCCAAGCTCTCAGGAATCTCCAACTCTGTGTCACGCAGAGGGCCTCCTGGAAATCAGAGCAAGAAACACTCCTTGAACTAGTATTACGAGAATGCTTATCTGTTGGGAGCGATGGTTCGAACAACATCAAATCAAATAAATCAAATCCAGTATTTCTCTCTAAATTAAGTATGAAAATGTTGTAACTAACGATAAATCAATCCAGCGAAGAACTGCGTTCTAAATCTTGCATTACAACCCGATAATAGATGATTGATCGAGATACACCTTGATTGTAATATACAGGAAAAAACAATTCAGAAAATTTATGCAGATCCATTAATTGACCGACATTTATTAATTTTAAAAAAAAAAAAAAGAAATGAAATTAAATCCAGCTTCAGCATTTCTACACGGTTCACGAATTCAGATCTAGAAAAAGAAAAGAAAATAAAAGAAAATAAAAATCTACTCTAAAATATATAATGAGTCCCTCGCTTTCCCGATTATGGGTATATCGAAGTGAGCTACTTTACTATTCTCAAAAGTCTATTTATAGCTGTCAAAAGAAAATGGGCCTAATTCCAAAAAAACTCGAATTAAGTTTACTAAAAGAAAAAGCTAGTCTGGGCTCATCTCGCGACCTGAGTGATGTCGCGACTGGAATTTCTCATTTGCACTCGTTCAGTTGCGACCTGATAACCCGATCGTGACTTGGTTCCTTGCAGCTGCTTTGAGTAGTGGTCGCGACATCAATTATAGTTGCGACCTTGTTGGCTTAGTTATTTTCAAAAATTGATGTCGCGACCATAGTTCTATGTCGCGACCTCGTTCCTCCTTCCTTTCTACTGCATTCTGCATCACAACCTCGGTTTTTGGTTGCGACCCTGTTTTTGTTGTCATCATGTCAGTTCTGAGTTAGGACTTCTTTTCCTTGTTGCATTGTACGTCGCGACCTCAGTTTTAGGTCGGGACCACATTTACTGTTCCTCTTGCCTTAACTTTTGGAGTCTGACTTCCTTTTACAGTTTGACACGGATTTTTACTTCTCGGTGTTTCTTAGTTATGACTTGAATGATTAGTCGCGACCTCGCTATTGTGGTTTTACTGCCTTCACATGTTAGAATAGAAATTCGAATACTAATAATTGGGTAAAAGCGACGCTTTGATATTCCTTGCCTTTCTTCTGGTCGCAACCTCAACTCTTAGTTGCAACTAGTTTCTTCATTCCACCCTCTATTTTAGGTCACGACCTCAAGATGATGTCGCGACCTCATGGTTACTCTGTTTCTAGTTGTATTTGGTCCCAGTTTCTCAAACGTAGTTGTGACCTGGATTTTTACTTCTTAGTGTTTCTTGAATTGCGACTGAATGATTGAATCACGACCTCAGCTGAGTCCTTGACCAAATAAGTGAAATCATAACTTTAATTTTCTTGCGGGGACTTTGTTTAGCTCGGCTTCATGTTCTGACCTCAAACCCATGTTGTGACTCAGTCAGTTTCATGTGTGACACGAGCGACCTGCGTCAGCGATCTCAGTTGAGTCCTTCATTTAAGAGCTAGTTGCAACTGGAATTTTCTTGCAAGACCTCATTTGTATTCATCAAGCGGATCATGCGTCGCGACCTTAGATTGGGCGTCCGACCTCGAGTTGTCTTCAATTGGCGTCGCGACCTCGATTGTGGTGTCGTGACCTGGATTCTACCTTGAATATTTACGTGAGTCTCGGCCACTATTTCTTGGTAAGCAACTACAATCTTGGCCCTTGGTACTTCTGGTCATAGCCTCAATTTCCGATTTTCTGACTAGTTTGATAAACCTTCAGCTCTCTCTAGGAACTAGTCTTGGTGATGTCGTGACCTAGAAATAACCCAGGCCAGTGAGGCTTCTTGTTCACGACTCAATTTAAGGGTCACGGCCTCATTTACGCCTTT
Organism: Tetrastigma voinierianum; assembly: GCA_016808115.1. NCBI lineage: Eukaryota > Viridiplantae > Streptophyta > Magnoliopsida > Vitales > Vitaceae > Tetrastigma > Tetrastigma voinierianum. The sequence continues at coordinate 5,284,677 of JAEQBH010000173.1, read as the reverse complement.
TGAGACTACTTTTCTTACAGTTTCTCTTGGGACCTTTGATTATCTTTGTAATTTTTGCAAATTTAATTTGAAGTAAAAGATATCCATGTTTACTTGCATATGAATCAATACTTATCTTTCAACCATAATTCCAGAAAAATGGATTAAAATCAAATGAGTTTTGGACTCATCAAATTCTCCCCCAAACTTAAATTTTCTTGTCTGACTTAAAAGAAGAAATAATTGTTTGTCCTCAAATAATTGAGCTTTATTTTTAAGGACATTTTTCCGATTCAAACCACAACTTTATCCCACCTTGTAATCTGAAAGAGGAGATAGCAAGATCCTTTAAACTTTCATTCTTCACCTCGAGGAAAAGGAATGGTTTCAACTTCTATCACAAATACAATGATGAATTCGTGATTTACACAATCCAACAATGTGATCTACTGTGAGTATGTGTGTCTTCAACTTCTTTTCATCTTCTTGTTGAATTAGTTAATCTTCTGGGAATCTCCTTAGAAAAACTAGTCAAAGTCCCATAGGCTTGTTTTTCATATTGATCTCCACTAATGTAGGTAAATTCAACTTTCAAGATCAAAGTTATATCTTTTCTGTGTTTGTATTATTAGCTTTGTGTAATTAGGTAGATAATTGGAAAATTTTGTTGCAAATTACCCAGATTCCACTCTTCCTTTCTATCTAATTGCCTTCAGCTTTCATCCTTTTTCTTCCTTGTAATGTAAGTTTTCACCCTTTGTCCGTACATCTTTAATGGCGCTTTGATTTACCACCTCGCACCTTATCGTGCAAGTCTCTTTCCGACTCCTTTTTCTTTTGCTCTCTTTCTTCAGAACGGAATAGTGCAACAAGTTTTGTCTTCTTAGGCTTCTATCACTCTTAGAGAACTTTGGGCAGTAAACTCCATACCAGTTGGCATTAGGGTACTAGCTGCTGAAACAACCTTATGGTTTAATTGTTCAAGGATATAGCCACTGATTAGCACCCAACAGGCAATTTTGCCTTGTTTATAGCAGGTTTTAAACACTTTTTGTGTACTAATCAACTTAAATAACCTAATTGATGCATTGAGGTCCTGGCTTGGCTACTGATCACATTTTATAGCTCTATTGTTGTAGTTTTGCAGGACAAATACCTCTTTATCTTCAATCCGACTCAAACACGATGAACCCGAGCCGAATTCGAAGATGCATGATCGAATTAGAGGAGTTTTAGAGCAAAAATGTTGAAGAGAAAGATGGCAGGGCAAATTTTACATGTTATGAATTTTGTGTTGCGAATTTTTCGTAGGTTAGGAATTTCGCAACATTGCTCACCTCAAGGCCGCTGCTGATTGCTTTTGACTCGCTATTGCCATAATTAACCTACCCTGATGTAATTTTGGTTCATTTGCACATTTTTGTAATTTCCTTATACTGAGCACCTATATAAGCTTAGTTTTGCTTGTAAATCAATCAACCTTCACTCCATCAATCGATCAATAAAGTTGGGCACGAAGCTTCCTCCCCCGGGGCTGGTTTGTGATTTTCTCTCCCTCTCCTTCATTTTCTTGCATTTTCTCACTAACCAAACACCCCTTGATGATGAAAAATCAAGGGATGCTCGGCTAAAACCCCATCCTTGAAGGGAACACCGGGTGTTGGTTTTGAGGCAAGCCGATGTTCTCATGCTTTCACGTATGTATTTCTAAGGGCATTTGTGTTCTCGTTTCACCTTAGTTTAAATCTCTTAGGCACATGCTCTCCCTACGTATTTGGCAAGCTTTTCGGTTCAAGGGATACTTATCACTAGATCCACCGATGCCCAGCTAGTTGTCTCTATTAGTTATTGGAAGGGTAGGTTTAGGAGGTGTGTTCTCATCAAGCTGGGGGAGCATTTCGCTTCATTAATACCATCTGAAAAGGAAAACTTTTAGGGTTTAGGTTTTAAAGCTAAATGAAGATCCGGTTCGGGAAATGACTATATGTCATGCTCCCCAACGCGAGGAAAAAGACCCGAGGACATGTCGGTTAACTTAAAACCCTAAACCTAGTGGCCCGAGACTTCAAGGAATTCTCTCTTAACTTTTTACTTCAAGTTATTTCCAGTTTCCAACCATTCACCCTCACTGTTTTCCACAAACCCTTAAAAATCCAACGAAACACCTACTAATACATCGCAACTCTTCTCTCACGAAGAAAACCATCCCCTGTTCGACCCTAGAGCCACTATACGCAAAGAGTTTGCTACGCCAAGATAGAACTAGATACAAATTTTGTCGATTCAACTACTGTGGCCTAACGAATCAAATGGCGTTGTTGCTCCGGGATGGTGCCCTAGTGAAAGAGAAGGTTATGAACTTGTGATTCACATCACAAGCATTGGTGAATTTCATTTCTTTACTCATTTTTTCCCCACTTGCGCTTCACTCAAGGGAGTTTGAAAATTCCACTGCACTGCTTTTCCCCTCGTTTTGACCACATAACTATCCTTTAACCCTTTCGTAGCCTTGTTTTTGTTATTTGTTTGTGTCAGGTTCAGAGTGCCTATGCAGTGAATGTAAAACCCCACAGAAGATCGAGACTTAGTGATCCAGTTAATGTATCGTGAAGTTAGCCTTCACAGCAATTAGATGGAGACCCCACCTGAAGAGCAGTAGAGCCAACAGGGGGTTCAAAGGGATCCAAATGCCTACAGGTCAATGAGGGATCACATACACCCACCAAGGGTGAGTGCACCCTCATATATTATACCCCCTGCTGAGGATGTGGTAGTGAGGCCTTATCTGGTCCCCTTGCTCCCGACTTTTCATGGCATGGAAAACGAAAATCCATACACACACATACGGGATTTTGAGGAAGTTTGCACAACTTTCAAAGAGGGTGCAATTGATATGGAGATGTTAAAGTTGAAAGCTTTCCCATTGATCCTCAAAGACAAAGCTAAATTTTGGCTTAATTCACTATGTCACACTGTCAGATCAAGAGCCAGTGTGAATTTTTGAAGAAGTTCTTCACACAAGACCAACAATTTGAAGAGGCAAATCTACACCTTGTACCGCGACAATGAGAAATGCATCAAGGTCAGTACTTGAAACCATCAATACATGCCCACACCATGGCTTCGATACATGGATGTTGGTCAACCATTTTTATGATGGAATGTCCCCCTCCGTGAAACAACTCTTAGAAACCATGTGTGGAGGGACTTCCTCAGCAAAAATCCAGATGAAGCCATGGATTTCCTCAACTATGTTGGGCCGACCTCCAAAGCTTATAACCAAATCCTGTTTAAATTGACAGACATAGGGCGCACAAAGGAACAAAGGAGGCATTGAGCTCACCGTCGAGATGGGAAATGAAAGCTGTTATCTTTTTATCAGAAGATCAAAGAGCTGTGAAATGCGAACCGCACGAGGTATAAAGTGAACTCGAAACGCCTGTAATTTCCAACCCGGCTTTAATTTCCAATCCACTAGTCACCAAGGAGATCACTGTTCAATTGTTCCTGGGTTGGGATTTTGATGCAAGAGAAACATAGTGGATCAAAGTAGCACCCAATAAGTGCTCCATATGGAACACCTACAATCCAAATCGAGGAACCATCCTAATTTATCATGGAAGCCAAAACCCCAAATTTTATACTCCCACAAACCACAACAAAGAACAACCCCACCCTCGTCCCTCTCAGAGAGCAAGCCATTGTAATCTTTCTGAGCAAGGCAGTGGGTCACTGCGGGAAGAACAAGACGTTGAATGCTCACCACATAGAAAATCGAAAGCCGGAAGGCACTCTCAATAAAAAATAGATGACCCGGGCAGCATCGTCCGTGCTGACTAGCCGCCAGCTAGATAAAAGAAAAGTGGGAAAATTTCCCTCTCAGACACAACCAAACCCCAGGGGACTACATGAAGTGAGCTCCTCCAGTGATCCGAATTCCAAATTGAATGAGGTCAAGGCAATCATCACACTGAGGAATGGCAAAGAGCTTACAAAGCCATCACCCAAGGCAATAAACCCAGGGCAGGAAGCTATGGAGACTGACCCAGAGGAGGTAGTGATCAAGCAGACTGTTGAGAAAAATAAGCCATCCCCACTCTTCCCTCAATCGTTACAAACTAAAAAGAAGGCCATTAATAAGGCCGAAATTTTAGAAGTGTTGAGGCAAGTAAAGGTCAACATTCCCCTACTTGATATGATCAAGCAAGTCCCTACCTATGCAAAATTTTTAAAGGACTTGTGCATAGTGAAAAGAGGGTTAAATGTTGACAAGAGCTCGAACAACAAGTCGCTATCCAATGCAAGACTCCAAAGAAATATAAAGATCCGGTTGTTCACCATCTCGCGACATAGGAGGCACTCCTGCGTGGAAAAGCACCGCTGATCCGGGAGCAAGTGAATCTCCTCCCTTATTCGATGTATAAGCAACTTGGCTTCGGGGAGCTAAGCCCACCTCCATCACACTCAAGGCTCTGTCGAGCAGGCTCAATCAAAATAATCAAGGGGACAAAGGAAGATGTCCCGACACAAGTGGACAAGTTCTACTATCCAAAGGGACTTTGTTGTACTTGACACAGTAAACTGAAAACAAAGAGCAGCCAATTATGTACCCATCATCTTAGGAGACCATTCTTGGCCACCTCTAATGCAATTATCAATTGCAGAAATGGTGTCATGCAACTCACCTTCGGAAACATGACCCTAGAGCTCAACATCTTCCACCTAAGTAAAAAGCACATGCAATCAGTGGAAGATGTCCCAGAAGAAGTATGCATCATTGACACCATCTTGGAGGAACAAGTCGATCGCAAGGTATGCTGGATATACTAAATGAAGAGCTGTCTTATGTGCGTAAGAGCTACGTAGTTACATGAAATCCGCAAGCAGGACATTGAGAAGAAGTGATTCGTGCCACTGGCGGGTTAAGAATCAACGTACCTATAACCTAACATTCCTACCAGAAGATAAATTACCCCAAAGATAATGCTCTGTGGATCGAACACAAGGCTGGGTTTTCTTCATACTAAACATTTTATAGTAGGCTCAAAATGGTGAATTTGTTTTGATTTGATTTGGGTGTAAAAAGTGTGTGGAGTCGATGCTGGAAATTGAAAACAAACCAAATAAAACTAAACAAAGGTAAAAAGAAATCAAGTGTCATTGCCAGTTGGGTTTGATGTGGTTACAAAGAAGTCCTCGGGTTGATTTCCTCGCTTGGGGAGGATGACCTATAGTCAATCCCCGAACCGGATCTTCATTTAGCTTTAAAAACTAAACCCTAATAATTTTCCTTTTGATAGAAAGCATTTATTTAGAATTTATGGTTCCTACAAGAAATCTATCAATTAATCATCCTACAATGATTCGTAAGGAACAATAATCTTGATCTAATAATAAGTATCCATCAACCCTAAAAGATTACCAAGTAGCTGATCAATGAGGATGCATCTACATAAGAAAATATAACCCCTTAACCTACCTCCAGTTGGCTCTCAGAATAGCAACTACGGATATCAAGTATCTAAAGCCAAGAATACACCTAACCCTAAAAGCTTGCCAAGCATTGGCCAAAGAAAGTACATCAAAGAGCTTAAACCTAGAGTTGTAAATTTTGGGAACCAAAATTATCAAACCTCGCTACATGAAACAGGGGAACAAATGCAACCTTACTTCCTTAAAGCCTAACAACCCTTTCTTCAAGGTTTAGAGGCTTTAGCCAAACATCCTTGAGTTGTCATCCTCAAAGGGTGTGTTTCAGCTGCTTCAGAAAGTGAGAGAAAGAGGAAAGAGAAGAGAGAACGTGAAGGCCAAAAACAGGGGCTCGTACTGGAGAATGCCTCGAATTAAAGTTAGGTTACAAATTGTTCAAGAAATGACTTATATAGCCTTACAAACAGGTGAAAATACCATTCTAACCTAAATAGTATAATTATAGTTAGGGTAGAAATGAAATTAACCAAAACGGGGTCGTTTGTACACAAAACAGGAGCGTAGAATTCCTACAAGTGAAATTTTGATATGTAGCGTACCTCATATGTAGCGAATTTTCCAAATTAGGCAAAATGTCAGTTATTCAAGACTGCTCATCACTATTTCATGGCTACTGTTCATACTGCACTATTCATCTGATTCATGCTATTTTTGCTTTCTTTTCCTTTTTCTGATATTCTTTTCTTATGATTTTTGATCTGTAATGCTGAGTTCGACCAGAATTCTTCATGCTTGGAATGACTCGACAAACTTGGTATTAAAAGCTTGCAAAAACTACAAAATTAGCCACAAATATGATCAAGAGTACACAGGACCCCTGATATGTCAATTGGGTTAATTGTAACAATTAGTACACAAAAAGCGCTCTAAACCTATTAAAAATAGGGTTCAAAATAGCACTTTTTGGGCACTAATCAAGAAGACATGAAATTTTGCCGTGGTGACCGGAGAGGAAATCAGTGAGCCCCAGAAAATAGAGCTCCGCTCGCCCCGTGGAGCCGGGCATGCTTATTTGGAAGACCATGAGCAATGTCCAATGGTCATTCTCAACCTTACCTCAAAGAATCGCACAGATAGCCTCACAGTCCTCAAACGTATCAAGCAAGCTCCTGGGTGGAAAATTGCCGATTCAAGGCATTAGCCTAGCAAGAAAACAAACACATCTACTTAGAGGAGGAGGCAAAGTTAAGGAGGCAACCACAAAGCAAGGCCGAACCCAGTACATGCAAAGAAGTGGTTAGGAGGTGAAGTCTTAAAGTTGCTTTAAGCCGCATCATATACCTATACCACAAGACTGGTGAGTCCAACCTGTGCAGGTACCTAAGAAATCAACCACTATGAAGAATGAAAAGGAGAGATACCCACCGCCTTACCATGGGTGGAGGGTATGCATTGATTATCGTTGTGCTAATGAAGTAACACGGAAAGATCACTTTCCTCTCTTCCGTCTCCAAGTGGATCAACCCGCTTGAGAGGATTTCGCGCCCCCTTCTATTGCTCGGATGGCTATTCAGGATATTTCCAAATTGAGATTACTGCAGAGGACCAGGAAAAGACAACTTTCACATGCCCATTTGGCACGTATGCATACAGGAGGATGCCCTTTGGACTTTTTAATGCCCCTGCCACATTTCAACGATGTATGCTCAGCATTTTCAGCGATTTGGTAGAACGCATTATGGAGGTTTACATGGACGTATATTGCGCCTATGGAGGGAGTTTTGATATGCCTAATCAACCCGAAACCATACGTTACTGTGCATAGAGAAAACCTAGTGTCGAATCGAGAAATGCCATTTTATGGTCAGCCAGGGCATTGTATTGGGGCATATCATTTCAGAGAAAGGAATTGAAGTTGATAAAGCAAAAGTTGACTTGATTTCCAAATTGCCTCCACCCACAAATGTTAAGACTGTGAGGCAATTTTTGGGGCATGTGCTTTGCCAGAGGTTCATACAGACTTCTCAAAATTAAGCACAAGCCACTTTATAAGCTTCTAGAAAAAGATGCTAAGTTTGAATGGGATTCAAAATTCCAACAAAGGTTTGAAGAACTCAAGGCTTATTTAACCACTACACTAATAGTGAGGGCCCCTAATTGGCAGTTGCCTTTCGAGGTTATGTGCGATGCAAGTGACCTCGATGTCGGAGCAGTCCTTGGACAAAGAGCAGAGGGAAAACCGTATGTGGTTTCCTATGCTAGTAAAACACTGAATGAAGCCCAGAGAAATTACACTACCACCGAAATACCATCGCAGTAGTTTATGCCCTGGACAAGTTTCGTGCTTATTTGATAGGGGCAGATATAATTATCTTCACAGATCATTCATCTTTGAAATGACCGTCACTAAGCAAATGGCTAAGTTATCAGTGGGTCCTCTTACTACATGTGAATTAACCTTGTGATTCGGATAAGAAGGATAGGAAATGTTGTTGCCGATCACCGCCTACAGTACTCAACCATACATTTAACACCCATAACCCCCCAATCTATGACGAATTCCCAGAGGAGTCTCTACTCACTATGGACAAGGTTCTTGCGCCCGCTTCACATCACAACTTTTAGTAATGTGTGGAGTTGCCAACTAATGGAAAGCACATGACAAGAAGTTCTTTCATGCAAAAAGTCCATCTCATTAGGAAGAACCCTATTTGTTCAAATATCAGGTTGATCAAATAATCAAAAAGGTGTGTTTAAGAGAACAACTCAGGATACTCGCCCACCGCTGATAGTGCCCGGGAGGTCATTTCGCTTCCTTAAAATAGCAACGGCTGTGTCGTGTGGTTTCTATTGGCCATCTTTGTTTAAGGACGCCTATACCATATGCAAACAATGCGACAAATGCCAAAGGTTAGGAAAAATCTCTCGCCATCATATGATGCCACTGAATCCTATTCTAGTTGTGGAGTTATTTGACATTTGGGGCATCGACTTCATGGGACCATTTCCTACTTCTTTCGGATATACTACATCCTGGCTGACTATGTGTCAGCGAGGGAAGCAAGGTCAGAGCAAACAGACCACAAGACCATATTGAAATTTTAAAGGAGAACATTTTCTCTAGACTGGGTTCCTAAAGCCATAATCGCTGATGGTTCACATTTTGCAACAAACTTTTGAGAATCTCCTATCCAAGCATAGTGTCACATAAAGTGGCCACCCTTATCATCCCTAGACCAAGGGCCAGCAGAAATGTCAACAGTGGAAACTGGGCACTCATATTGATGAAAGCAGTGAACTCAAAACAAGGAAGGATTGGTCTCTGCTTGACCTTTGTGGGCAGGCACAAAGATGCACACTCATCCTTATAATGTCCCCTATCGCCTAGTTTATGGCAAGGCATGTCACCTGCCGGTGGAAATTGAATACAAGGCATGTAAGGGCAATAAAGAATTGAATCCGACATGGGAAGAGTTTGGCCTTATGAGACTCTTGATCTCAATGAGTTATAGGAGCTAGGACGACTTTTACTTCAATTCAAAATGCAAGGGACAAATTAAAGAAGTGGCATGATTTAACCCTAAGAACTTCAACCAAAATTTAAGTCCTACTCTATGATTCCAAACTCCACCTTTTCCGTGTAAGCTCAAATCAAGATGGATCGACCATTCATCGCTCATCAATCAGTACCTCAATGGTTCAAGACCCGTCAATCCAAATGATAATAGAAAAGTTCAAGGTCAATGGACAAGAGTGAAGTCTTGTGTTGTGCAAAGAGATCGCAAACAGGAGGAGATTCTCGAACCCTCCATGAGACCCTCTAGCTAAGACATTTGGGAGTTGGCTTCGCAGATCTCGTGCTTCACCAATTTAATTGCTTAGTCTTGCTAAGTTTAGTTTTGTTAATAATCTTATTGTCAATGGGTCAGGTGACTTTTTCTTTCTCAAGGAAGCAAAAGAGTTAAAGATTAGCCACTTTCCAAAGCAGCACTTCACCGTCCAGTCGAGGATGATTCTTCATCAGCCACCCACTAAGGAGGTACCACTTCCTCTACTAACTTTCTGACCTACACCCCATTGCAGATGATGCCATACTTGGTTGGGGGAAGGGGGGGGAAGTTAGTGTTGGAAGTGAAGTTCATACTGATGATTACAGTTTTTCTTGTACCACATGCTCAGCAAAGCCCCTTTTTGTATGATTAATGGTCATTAGATATTTTTTTGCAAAGCTGAAAATTTTGTGAAATACACCTGTATATATATAATACAACCCTATTTTTCACAGCTTTGCATCTCATTTTGCCCCTATATTTTGTTTTGTTATGCCTTTCCCGTGAATCAAAAGTTGAAGATCAGATGCTTCCATCATCGCTAGACTAGTTCCATGCTCGATTGAAGGTCAAGAAGAAGACCCCGGTAACTAACTTTGTCTTCCAATTATCTAGCCACACACACAGTGCACATTAGTTTTCGTCTATAGGATGAGAAGCTGCATACCCCATTTTACTTTGCAAAACCGACCTTAGTTTCGTTGACGCCCTTTAATAGGTTAGAGTTCCCCAAGAATGAAGGCCAATGTGTCTTCTAAAAGAAAAAGAAAAGACAAAGAAAAAAAAAAGAAAAAAAAAAGAATAGAAAAGCCAGGTGTTAGCCTTGGAAACTCGAGCAATGTCCAGGGTATATGGCGAAAAGCCTCTAAAGCCTCAGCCCTAAGCCAACTAGCCGGGAGCCACCGACTTAGTGTCACATGGTGGATAGTGGAGCTTAAGAGTCAAAGTTGATTCAGAGCAGTCAGTCCGGGTGAAACCCAGAGTTAGTGGTCAAAGATCCTTTTGACTAGATGCCCTAAACCTTAGTCGGGTCAGAGTCATCTGCGGATCCGCTACACCTGACTTCGTGAAGTCGATTTTTCGCACAAAACCATAATGCAACAGAAGTGTGCAATAAGAGCCGAACCGACCCATTTAGGATGGTCACACCTAAGGCATTGCGTAGTTTAGTTGGGGGAGGGAGGGATGGGAGGGGGAGAGAGCTTAGTAGCCTTATTTGCGACAACTCGATCACCAAAACACCTAGATTTTAGTGGAAGTTCAGATGATTTTGAATGAACATTGCTCAAACTTTTCCGTATGGCACTTATTCCAAGTCGGTTTTTGCGTTGTCCTAAAGTTTTCATACTCGAAGGCAAGGCCTCGCTTTATACACACTTTTTGAAAAGAAAATCCCTTTTGCAATCATATAGCCCATGATCTTCCTTCTTTTATCATTACAAGATTAGTAATGTCAGAGTTGGGGGAGTGATTAGCACCAAATAGTGCAATTTTGAGCCTTGTTTTTAGTGTGTTTTAAAACACTTTTGTGTACTAATCAAACTTACATAATCTCAATTGATGCATTGAGGTTCTGGCTTACATTTACCATCACATTTTGTAGCTCTCATCATAGTTTTGCAGATAAAAATACTTCTCATTCAATCCGCACTCAAACACGATGAACCCGATCCGACCTCAAGATGCATGATCAGAATCAGAGGATTTTTAGAGCAAAAATGTTGAAGAGAAAGAAGGTGTGAAAATTTTGCAGAGCAATTTTTCTGAACTCAGAATTTTCAAGAATCACACTGCAGTCATAAATTTCTTAACATCGCTTCCCTCGCACCTGCCGTTGACTGCTTTTTAACCCGCTGTTTGGCTTTAAATAATCACCTTGATGTAATTTTGGTCTATTTGCACATTTTTGTAATTTCGGTACGGCATTCCATATAAGCCTCGCCTTGCTTGTAACCAATCAACCTTCACTCCATCAATCAATCAATAAAGTTGCTCATTAAATACCATATTTCAAGAGGAAAACTTTTAGGGTTTAGGTTTTAAAGCTAAATGAAGATCCGGTTCGGGAAATGACTATATGTCATGCTCCCCAACGCGAGGAAAAAGACCCGAGGACATGTCGGTTAACTTAGAACCCTAACCCCAGTGGTCTGAGACTTCAAGGAATTCCTCTTAACTTTACTCAAGTTATTTCCGCTTCCAACCATTCACCCTCACTGCTTTCCACAAACCCTTAAAATCCAACAAGAAAACACCCATTTTCAATACACTGCAATCCTTATCTCATGAAGAAACCCATCCTCGTGAGTTCGACTTAGAGCCACTATAACAAGAAAGAGTTTACTTACATTAGTAGGAATCCTAAGATATAAATTTTGTTGATTCCGAACACCTACTTGGCCTAAACGAATTAGCCACAAGACAAAACTTATTCCTCTTTTCAATCTCTGCTTCTTTTTCTCTAGTTCTTCAAGTTGTTTCTTCTCCTCCTTCCTTGTAATGTAAGGAAATATATTCCCCAAACTTACTTTTCTTTTACAACAAACATTTTTGTTCAAAACTAGATAATTCGGGGGTATTTTTATCGTGCACTACTTCAAGGGAGGGACTCGTGTTTCTAATCACGCTAATTGAAGAAATAAGGCTTTTTTTTTTAGCTCAACTCGTGGACTAGAGGTATGCCTTAAGGTATAGTGAGGTAGGCTTCGAAAGGCTCAAACTTCCAAAGATGGCCTCTATCACTTCACGCTTGTTTTACCTAGGATTTCGCCTCAACCAATAATCTCACAAGTTTTAGGACCCTGTATCCTAAATTGTGAATCCCCAGAAGATGTTACCAATCCTTTTCAAGGTTCCAAGAATTTTATGGACCATGTGTACTGTTCTTTCAAGACTTGTATTGACTAACCGTTTATATACAAAGCTTCAATCATTTTATTTGTTCCTTCAGTAATATACCTCTTCCTATTTCTACAATTTAAACTTGATTTCAAGTAATGCTGCAACTCCTAAATTCATTTTATTGATGTCTGCCCTTATTTTTCTTTCATTGTTGTTCTTGGATAAACATCAGTCATTTGGCTTTCCATGGTACAGACAAGGCTCAAAATATAGCACTCTCTTGCGGACCAATGAATGACACAAACAACAATAATTCATCATATCACTGTGAAACCCAAAACAATCACTCTCATATAACTGAATATTATTTTTATTTCAATAAATTCAAATATCAAACTCTCAATGCTGCACAATCTGATTTCTCTATCTATACAAAAACATCCAAAGGAAAATTCTCTATTTCTTGATCTAAAACCCTATGCCTTCCTCCTAAAGGCTGTAGCTCCTGCTTTATCAGTTCCCCTTGTCATGAATGTGCCCAGGAAGAAAGGGGTTGATAATGGAGCAGTCCCAACAAGGTAAGCCTTTTCCTTGCCTCCTCTGTCTGAGTTCCTCTGGATGATGGGAGTTCTGGCTAACCCTTCTTCCAATTCCCTTCCCATCATCCATTTTCTTAATGATAGAGCGTCTTTTGGAATCATGACTGGAATTGGTTTGTTTTCCAACTCCATTCATTCCATACGCTCTGCATTTGCACTCTTGGAACTCATCTTTTTCCTCATCCTCCTCTTTCTTCATTTTCATTGTTCATTCTATCTGTGTCTTCCCATCCTTTTATAGTGACCTTAATCCTCAGGGTAATGAAGAAGCTCTTAATTCTCTTTTTAATATTCCCAATGAATGAATTAAGTGGAATTTTCCGGATCCGAGCGCCCTGATTATTTCCATCAGGAGATTTTTAAGAAAGAAGGGGGAAAACCTTAAGGAAGTTTAATCGTTTTTCTTTGAGAGGCATTGAATTTCTTTTGAATTCCTCTTTCAAAAATACGTGACCTAAACTGGTTCCTTTAATTTCGGCTGGGTTTCTGGTTATGTTATTAATAACACTTCGTCGAGGTTCCAAATGAAACTTTTCAGCTTGACCTACTAATGTTAATATCATTAATCATTTCATTAAGATCCGAGAATTCGTCTGATTCACGCCATGAGTGAAGATTTTGAGGGCACCGGGTTCACTGGTTTTAGGCTAGATTCAAAACAATGGACGCGGTATGGGAAAAGTTGGAATGAATTAAAGATGAATGGAAGTTGGAATGGAAGTCAGCTCAATGTCAGGCGATTTGCGACATGGGGAGTCGTGACATTGTAATTTCAGCCCCCACTAATGATTTTCACTAAATGTCAGGACGTTTCCAAATGAAAGGTTTAAACCTAATTTTATTAAGATTTGGACACTCTCGTCACACCAAAAGTTTTGTCGCTAATTCGAGATGGTCACGACAGAGGAATTGATGTCACGACCTGTTCTTTTCTTTCCTTAGTTATTTTTGTTGCGACCTCAATCTCACTGTCATAATTGCTCTCCAACTCGATAAGCGAATGTCCAAATTTGGTCGCGCCCTATGAATTGATGTTGCGAATTAAGTCTCAGATAAGCTCTAAAAATCTATGTTGCGACTCGAAATTTTCTCATCATAATTTTATCCATCTTCTATCCCGGGTTATGCATCAGACAGCGACATGTACTCAAGAAAATTTCCGTGTCTCCTTGAAGACCAATTTCAAAGAAGTCAATTCTTAATAAACTAATCAAAAACAAGTACAATTCAATTCATATTCATCATTCAAATATTCAACAAATCCATTCAACTATGCATCAGATTCAAAATTGAAGCAAAAAAATTAAACAAAAAATTCCCCCAAACTTTCAATCATGCTATATCGGAGACAAAATTCAATAAATCAGAGAAGAGTATACTGGCCCCTTTTGTCCTTTGTGCAGATTGGAAGTTTGAATGTAGAGATTCCTCTTTGTTAACACTCTTATTGTCCTGCAAAAAAAAAAACATACTTAATTTAAAGCAATAGTAATAAAATCACACAAAACTATTGAACAACTCTAGTACAAAAAGAATAAAAACTTAAAAAATTGCGGATGTGGATCATTCTTCCACAAAGCCGCTTCAATTTTGAGTCTTTAGCTGACTTGCTGTTATGAGATTTTGTTTCTCCATATTTTTCTCTAATGTAACTAGGAGTCGCTTTGCACTGAATTCCTCCCAAGCATGCTCAATCTCCGACCATTAACTTTGAATTCCTCTGATTAATGGGTTCTAAATGTCACGCCCCAAAGCACAGACTTGATACTAATTGTGATATGGTCTACTCCGTTTTGATTTGCTTTCCTTGGAAAGAGTTTTAGTCCGAGTTGAATGTCAGACTTGGATCTCCCGCTTTTAAATTCTCTCCTCAAGATCTTTTGATCATGTCATTTCTTCGTTTTATCTTTGTAGATTTTGGCATTATCATAAGCTTCATCTTCAACTCTTCCAATTCATTTTTAAATTCTGAGTAGCCTTTCTTTCTTAGCAGCCTTGAAAGTCACCACTTTGATTGTCCACATAGCTTTATATTCTAATTAAGAGGAATGTATGTTATTTACAAAGACAATCCCGTATGGGACATTCCCAATGGGAGTTTTATAAGCGTACCCGTATGCCCATAGTGCATCATCAAGTTTTAGAGACCAGTCTCTTCTGCTATAGCTTACAGCCTTTTCAAGGATTTTCTTTATCTCCTTGGAAATCTCAGCTGTCTATTTGTTTGAGGTGATTATAAGCTAAGCCTATAATGTGTTTGATTCCCCATATCTACCCATAAGTTTATCAAACACTCTTATTTGCGAAATGGCTTCCTCCATCACCGATGATAGCTCGGTGCCCCAAATCTCGTCTGCTATAATATTCTTTGTAAAATCCCAACAATCAGATAACATCATTTTGGGACAAGTCGCTGCCTCAACCCATTTGATACATAATCCACAGCTAGGAGTATGTATAAATTTCCAAATGAAGATGGAAAAGGCCCCATAAAATCTATCCCCTATACATAAAACAACTGCACCACCAGATAATTTTGTAGGGACATTTCATGCCTTTGGTCGATATTTCCCATTCATACATTGATCACACAGCCACCCATTCAAACAATCCTGGAAAATAGTAGGCCACAAAATCTTGATCGGAGGATTTTCAAGGGCGCTTTGTCTCCCGCAAAGTGTCCTCCATATGGTGATGGGCGACATTTTATGTAAGATCTGCCTGTCACTTTAGTACACACCTCTGACATTATATCAGCCTTCTTTTAAACAATATGGGTCATCCTAGATGTAAAACTTGCCGCGCCCTAATTTTTCTTTGTCAGTAGTCGAGTTCGTGGCATAATTCCACATGCTAAAAAGTTCACAATATCAGCATACCAAGGTGATTGGAGTGGCAGTTGGAATAACTGCTCATTTAGAAAATATTCTGCTATTTCCTTCTCTTCCTTTTATACAGTAGCTGGATCCCCAGATTCAAATTCCCGCACAATGGGCATTCCACCCGATCAGTCTGCTTTGCTTTTCTTTGCCATCGATATTTAATCGCAAAGATGACTGTGAATAATGATATGAGACCCCAATATGTATGGTCAAAATTTCACATGCAAAACACTATCACGCATCTCCTTTTTAGTAGTAGAGCAATTTTCAGCTTCATTGAAGTCTTTTTTTTTTTTTTTTTACCGCCATAGTATATGGCCCCTAACACCTTGTCGCCATTCCAATACGCTCCCATCGATAATCACCGGAATCACACATGATTTCACCCTTATTCCACATGATTTCACATGACGGAGCTTCAACCAATCTTGATTTGATTCTCTAAAAGTATGATCTCTCGACATGACTCATCAAATTTGAACTTGTATCCTTCCAATAATCTACATAATGGCCAGCAAACTTGGAGGTCCCGATAAATCTTCATAAACCCAAAGATGTCCTAGAAAACTTCTATTCCCTCGATCAATGTGGGTGGCATAAGATTCTTTATAATTGAAACCTTTTCCTTGTCTACTCTGAGCCCCCCGCCGAGAAATCATGTGCCCTAGGACAATTCCTTCTGTAACCATAAAGTGGCATTTTTCCCAATCTGTAGCTAGATTCTGTCCCGCACCTATGAAGTAATCAGTCTCCCAAATTATGCAGTAATTTTCAAATCGATCCATAATCGTGAAATCATCCATGAAGATCTCCATAACTCTTCCGCCCAAATCTCGAGAATATGGACATCATGCACCTTTGGAATGTGCAAGAGCATTACACAAACCAAAATGGTATCTTCTAAATGCAAAAGTACCAAATGGCATAAAAGTGGTTTTCTCCCGGTCTTCGTGTGCAATGACAATTTGTCAGATCTTAATATCCTCCATCAAGAAAATGTGAAGTGAGGGTGTCCCCGCTAACCTATCCAACATTCATCAATGAAGGGCAAGGGAAAATGATCCTCTGCCAGTGTTCCGGCTTCCTAGTTTATAATACCTCCATCCCGTCACAGCTTTTGAGAGGAATCAATTCATTCTTTTCTATTTCTCGACACAAAGAATCCACCCTTCTTGGGAACCACATGGACTGGGCTCACTTAAGAGTTATCTGATATTGCATATATAAAACCTGCATTCAACCATTTCAGCACCTCTTTTTTGATAACATCTTTCATCACAGGATTCAGCCTCCTTTGGTGTTCAATAGAAGTTCTTGCATCATCATTCAACAATATCTTGTGCATGCAAATGGAGTGATTGATACCGCAGATCCTCGATTGACCAAGCAAGAGCTTCATGTACTTCTCAAATTTTTAGCAACTTTTTGTTTCTTAATTTTAGTGATAGTTGATATGATTCTTAGTTTTCCCTTTTTTGAGGTTCTAAGAAAGCATAACGAATGGTAGGCGAGATTCCTTCAATATTAACCCTTACTGCCATTTAATCTCTTGTTGGTAACTTTGTTCCCTTCTTTGGCTATGCTCTGACTATTTTCATTCAAGCTGAAGCTGTTTCTTTGTTTTTACCAAGCTGAAGGCAATAATTCATAATCAATCTTGTCGAGATCTTTGGTCATCTCTCAATTTCATTTGATAGAATGTTGAAGATTACAATCGAATTCAATTCAGCACTAATATGACTCGCATTTCTATAGCCATACAACTTCCTGCATCAACATTAGGTTGTTCCAAACCCTTGTTAAGGTTAAAGTGCACTGCTTCCTCCCCTACCCTTAAGGTCAATTCACCCTTTTACACATCTGCTCAGGCGACTCAGGTTGCTAGAGAAGGGTCTTATAGCGTGAAAAGGAACTTGGGTATCATATAACTATCTTCATGATCCACAAAAATCCACGGGGGAAAGATAAAATTCCCCACTTTGACAAGCATCTTCTAGAACACCTTACAGTTTGTGCCATGGATCTGTCGTATACCATGATGTGATTCTTTGTTGGGGTGAGTTCCCGAGCTCGTCTCTTCCTCTGCATAGCAGCGAGACATCAGTTTATCTGCACCGAGTCACATAAGGCCTTCTTGAATTCATATTTCCCTATAGACGATGATTCGTACCCACGAGTAGAACTATGGAATCAACAAAATTTATATCCTAGGTGTCCTGCTGTGTAGAGAATCTTCAGTCATAGTGTCTGATTGAACAGGGATGAGGTTTTCTTCATTGAAATGAGAAGTCTGGAGTTGGAGTTGAAAATGGGTATTTCTTTTTGGATTTTAAGGTTTTGTTGTTAGCAGGTGAGTTGGATAGTTTGTAAACCACAAATAGATTAGGAAAATTAGAAGAGCTTCTTTAAAGTCTTGGGTCTGGATTGGATTTTTAGGTGTATTCATGCCCTCGGGTTTGTTTCCTGTTGGGGATAATGACATAGTCTTTTCCCCAAGCTAGGACTGGAACTTATAAACCTAAACCTAAATTACTTCCTCACTTTGAGATATGGCATTCATTGAGCATTCAAGTCCCTTCTGATTGTGCATGTGGCCTCAAAAAAGAGGCAACCTCGATAACTAACCAGGAACAACTAAGTGGATGTGGTGGATCTAGATTAAAGCATCCCGCTGTGACCCTGAAGACACCCAAAATACACATTAGTGAAATTTGGATCTAAGAGGTTTCAACCTAGGGGTGATACGGGGAGCTTAAATGCTTTCTCCATAAATGCGGTGTGATAAATGAGGGGCATGGCTTACCTCCAAACCTCCACCAGTTTACCTCCCTTCAAAGGAGAGGGGCTTAGCGAGCATCCCTTGTGAGTTGTGTCTCATCCTCAAAGGGGTGTGTTTAGCGACTGAAAATGAGAGAAGAAGAGAAGAGAGCAAGCGCAACCTAAAACAAAATGTGGCTGTTATTTGAAGAAAATGAAGTTAGGGTTGAGATTTATAAGGTGAAGCCCCACCATAGCCTTCAGCGAATGTGTGAAATACCAAAAGTGCCTAAAATATTGAAAGCACATAAAGAGGCCAAAATGGTAATACATAAAAGCAGGGTTGTTGGGATCAAAGAATACCACCAAAATCCTGCAGGCTGACAGTTTCGCTGTCTGCGGGATTTAAGCTAGCATAAGCGAAAATTTAAGCAACCTAAGCGGGGAATTCTAAGAATGAGATTGAAATTCATTGTCGATAATTAATTTAAATAGCTGGTGAAAACTATTAACAGAGAAATTTGTGTGAGTGCGAGTGGGAATTCATGAGCCGTTAGAATTTAAGCTGCTGTGAAATTACAAGCTGAAGTCTATCATTATTCAGTTAAATTTGCAGCTCATGATTAAATTTGTGATCCTAATGAGTGTAATCTTAGCGAAAATTCTGCTTTGCCTCTTCAAATCGACTTTCTCTTTACGTCCCATTTTGTCTCCTTCTTAAAATCCACTTCATATATTCCTTCATTTTGATCGTTATTATTGTAAAATCCTCCAAGCATTGACACACAACATTATCGACTTATTACAATGGTGAGTGCATAAAGATTTGCAAAATCACCCGAAAACAAAATTGGGATAAGCTGATGGAGACTAAAGTGGACTGAACACATCAATTGGCCAATTAGTGTGATGCTGATCGCAAAGAACAAGCTTTATCTTGAATGCGAAACCAAATAACATTTTGTTGCACTAATCACACCCCCAGCCCCAGGCACGTTAACTAGTCCCTTAGCAATTCTAAAAACAATAATGGGATGCATGCCGTAAATTTTACAAAATATATCATGGTTTCAAGAAAATTGTATGTACAGGTAAGCCTTACCTTTAGCATGAATAATTTACATCCTGTATGAAAGCAGGCATGAGAGAACATAAACCATACAGAAGCAGAGTTTTAGAGGTAATGCCAGAATTTAAGTAAATCTTTGGTCTGCAAATCAGTGTTCTGGTAACTTGAGTTGAGCCAATAACTTGCAAAGCTATTCCCTCCCTAATCTAGCTCTTTATATGGCCTTAAAGCTGTAGACAACCCTAAAATAGGACTAAGCTACCTCTTATTTCTTTGATTGTATTTGCAGGTGCGATGCTAAAAACTTCGACTGTAAGTAGTACAATGGGAGTCCCATAGATGACTCCCGACCAATTAAGGTTTAGGGCATCGAAGCGAAAGGATCAGTTGACCACAAACTCTGACCACACCCAGGACATGAATGACTTGAGAATCAAGCACCTACAATTCGCTCAAAGCTCTACCCATCCACGAACTATATGAACCTTGTAAAGTGATGACTCCCAACCAATTAAGGATTTGAAGACACCCAGGAGCTTTAAAGGCTTTTTGTATATACCCTCCAGGCCGTGTTCGGGTTTCAAAACAAGCGAATCCTTCACTTTGTTCTCTTTTCTTCATTTCCTTTTTCGTTTTGCTTTTTCTTTTCTTTTTCATTTGGAAGACACGTGAGTCTTCATAATATCATTTCTAAGCCTATTATGGGTTGTCAACCAAATCAGGCCGGCTTTGCAAAGTGGGAAAGAGGTGTATAGCTTCTCAACCTATTGATAAAGCGATGTGCCCAGCATGTGATTAGCTTTGAGGGGATGTACGGGTTGAATACATTGGGACTTGATGGCTAAAACTTAATCATGCATGGAATTGTTCTAATATTATGGTAAGATCACAAGGGCTTCAATTTTTTTGCTTTCAAGGCAGAGATTCAGACTGACAATGTAGACACAAAAATGATTTGCAAAAGTGTAGAAAAATGTAGTTGCATGGTACCTCCAATAGAAGAAAGCTGAGCAGCTTGAACAGGAGAATGGCATGGCTCAGCAGTGCACACCTTTGCAATGCGGGAGAAAATGAGATTCTCCCTGCCTTTGCAACTCTGCTGACATTTCAAAACCGAAAATTGTGATAAGCTAAGCTTGTAAATGCGAAAATATTTGAAAGAATAGGTAAGTGGTGGCACCACTAGAAACCCAAATTAAGACTTAAAATAATATAAAGTAAAAAGTACAGCAATTTGAGTGGTCTCGGGTTCCTGGGGAACACTCGATTAACCATTGGATCTCGGAAGTGCAGGAGGCTCCTGCAGCGTACGATGGTGTGTCGCTGCGAGGTGCCTTCATGCTCGACTCCATTGTTTTGGGCAATCGGTCTCTACGGTGGCGGTGGGGTGATTGTTGCGGGAAAATGGTGGATTACATTAAGCGCTTCATTATTCTCCATCGATTCTTCCCTCTTTTGTTTTTGTTAATATCATGCCTTATACAGTGTACCGCTCGAGGCAAACTTCGTAGATTTGCTCCCCTCATCCTCAGTGGTTTGCTTATTGCTCAGAGTGATATTTGAGCTCCAGTGTGTCATGTTGCCAAATGTAGGCTGCATGACCCCCATTGACAATTGATAATGGCATTTGATGTTGCGGAAATGGCCCTTCCCAATATAATGGGCGCGATTGGTACCCTATCGGACGCATGTAAAGAACCACGAAATCCCACTGGATAGTAGAGACTTATCTACTTTTACCACCAACATCCTCCACTATCCCTTTTGGTGACATTTTCGAGCGATCGGCTAAAGATAGGGTTGATGTTGGTTGGTTTCAACTCTCTGAGCTAGGTACTTTATCTGTGAGTATGGCGGTGGAGTTGACTCTTGGCACACCCCAGTCGCAGGTGCTGTCAATGGGTTCCTCCAATGTTAACTGAGATAGTTGGGGTCCCTGGATCCTTGTATTTCACCATTGTCTTGCATTGGATGATGGAGCTAACTTGTTTAGTTAAGAATGCTTTTTTTTCAATGCCCAACCCCTTTTTGATTGTACAGAGATCTTTCAAAAACTTTGCATAGGCAGGGACTTGTTTGATGATGTCGAAAGGGAATGTTGACCTTCACTGCCTTAGGACTTCTAGGATGCACCCTTTCTTGGGGATGCCTTCTTCTTACTTCTTAATGCTTAGAGGAAATGGAGGTGGCATGCAGTCTTCCATTGAGTCCTCCTTGAAAATGTGTTACAGCTCCAATTCTTCCGCACTATTTGGTTTCCTCAACAGGCTTGGGCATTGTTGATCAACCTCTTTTCCACTTCTTAAGGTAATGACGGCTTTGACTTCATCCATTTTTGGGGAGGTTCCTTTGGAATAGCTCGGTTATGGACTCCCCTTGGTTGGCGATTAATTTGAGAAGGGAACACCTGCCTCTTCTTCGATGATTTCCATTCTTTATTATGGATGCACTGCGTTTGTCAATTCTTCGGTTAAAAATTTTCCGACCCATCTATTCTCTTGTTCAAGGCTTTCTACATTTTCAATTTTTTGTTCAACTAAGCATTAATGCCTTTTGCTCCTCCACAAAATTTCCGCTACCTTGCTCAGATTCGATGGCTTTCAGCGGGAGAGGAGGTGGGTGCTTGATAGCTAATGAAGTGGATGTAGAATCGCAACTGCATGCTCCTGGGGTACATATACGAGGAGGTTGAGGTTTCGGAAAGGTTAGGAGTGACCCCTCAATTAGGGTTGTAAGTGTTGCCATATGGAGCATTTGTTTGTGGCTTGTTTGGCCCATACATTGCATCCTCAAAATGGGGTCGGACATGGTTCTCTGGGTGGTCGGTGGTGGCGGTTGAAACGATTTTAACTGTGCGTAAGCACTCGATCCTTTGCACACCTCATGGACTCTTTTTCTTTCTAATTCCTCCAATCTTCTAGCCAAGATAGATACCTTAGCTTTCAGCTCCATATCTTGGAGAGGGCGTACATGCCTCCTCTTTGGTTCAGTGGCTTGGTCTATGCCTTCTCTTGGGTTTTGGCTCCATCTGACCCTTGGAGGTCGACCACATAGTGAGGAAGTCAAATTTGCCTCATCGGGATTTTTACTCAAGAAATCTCCTCCACACATAGTTCAAATAATTGTTTCATGGAAGGGGACATTCCGTCATAAAAATGGTTACGACATCCATGTATCAAACCCATGGTGTGGCATACCTTGATAGTCTCCATAAATCTCTCCCGGCCTTTGGTAGAACCTCTCACCATCATGAAATACAACGAATGTGTAAATTTGCCTATTCAAGTTGTTTGTCTTGTGAGCGAAGAATTTTTTTAGAGATTCTGCCTGCAGCTCTCCCCAATTCCTTATGGTTCTTGGTCTTAATGCATTTAGCCAAATTTTCCTTAAATCCTTTAGGGTCGATGGAAGGCTTTCAACAGGGAGCTCCGTGTCCCTTTGCACCTTCTTTGAAGGTGGTGCATACTTCCTCAAACTCCCTTATGTGATTGTAAGGTTTTCATTCTCCATGCAATGGAATGTAGAGTAGGGGCACGAATAGGGTCTCACGCCACCTCCTCGCGAAATTATGCATGAGGTGCACTCACCTAGGTAGATTGTATGTGATCCCTCATGGATGATGTACATTGGGCTCCTAGGCTCTTTGGCTTTCTTTGTTCATCTGTGGAGGATCCATTTGAAACCTTTGTGAGGATCAATTTGATAATTCTGTACGGCCAGTCACCTCAAGCCTGCATGAGTGTTTCCTATCCTTGCATCAAACAGCTCACACGCACACTTCACAATCAACGGAAAACAACCAAAACAAAACTAACAAAAGGGTTAAGGTTAGCTAAAATTCGCTGGCTGAATGTCTTTGAAAATTTAAAATCCTTGCGGAGTGAGCTGCCAGTGGAAAAATGATAAAATTAAAGGGAATGAGATTTTGCAAAACTTGTGATATGAATCACAAGTTCAAGCGACTTCTTATCTCGCTGGGGCACCGTCCTTGGCAGCGCCATTTGATTCATACCCACAGTGAGGCATAGGAATCAAAATTTATATCCTAGGTGTCCCTACTGGTAGCGAGGAAGCTCTTTGCGGAAAGATGATGATCTAGAATTGAGCAAGGGATGGGTTTTCTTCGTGAAATGAAGTGCGGTTAAGGTTGAAAATGGTATTTCTCTTTGGATTTTAAGGTTTTGTTCAAAAACAGTGAGTTGGATGGTTGTAAATTGCAAATAAATTAAAGGAAAATTTAGAAAAGAAGACTCCTTGAAGTCTTGGGTCACTGGATTGGATTTTTAAGGTGTATTCATGCCCTCGGGTTTGTTTCCTCGCGTTGGGATAATGACCTATAGTCTTTTCCCAAGCCGGACATGATTTAGCCTTAAAACCTAAACCACAAATTACTCCTCACATGAGATATAACATTCATTGAGCATTCAAGTCCCCTACAGTGTGCATATGGCCTCAAAGAGGCAACTCTGGCAGCTAATAGGAGGCTTGACTAAGTGGATGACGGTGGATCTAGATTAAGCATCACTACTGACCCGCAAGCTAGCTAAATACACATTAGGCGAAATTTGGATCTGGAGGTTTCAGCTAGGAATTGAGATCTGAGGGGAGCTTAAATGCTCATAAATGCGGAGTCATGATAAATGAGAGGGGCATGAAAACACCTCCCAAACCTCCACGGTGACCCTCCCTTCAAGGAAAGGGCTTAGTAACATCCCTTGAGTTGTCATCCTCGAGGGTGTGTTTGGCTAGAAAATGAGAGAAAGAAGAGAGAGAAGAGAGCAAAGCTGACCTAAAACAAAGGCTACTTATTTGAAAGCTTAGCATTTGAAAATGAAGTTAGGGTTCTGAAAGTTATAAGGTGGCTTATATAGCCAACGAATGTGTGAAATACCAAAATGCCTAAAATATTGGCTTACATAAGGCAAATGGTAATACATAAAAGCAGGGTTGTTTAGGATCAAGAATACCAAAATCTTAGGGGCAACAATTTAAGCTATGCGGGAATTTAAGCTAGCATAAGCGAAAATTTCAACTAACCTAGCGGAAATTCAGAGAATAGCAAAATTGAAATTTAAGCTATCAACGTTAATTCGCTAGC
This sequence comes from Tetrastigma voinierianum, assembly GCA_016808115.1. NCBI lineage: Eukaryota > Viridiplantae > Streptophyta > Magnoliopsida > Vitales > Vitaceae > Tetrastigma > Tetrastigma voinierianum. The sequence continues at coordinate 5,260,192 of JAEQBH010000173.1, read as the reverse complement.
TAGCGAAGATTCACTAACTAAATTTGTGTGAATCTTGAAATTGGGAATTTTCGCTAGGCACGATGAAATTTATTAATACTGCGAAATTTAGCTAACCTAAATGAATTTCGCTTAACTGGCAAGTCTCAGTTTATTGGGATTGAAATTTTTAAGCTATGATTATGAAATTTTACCGCAATCCTAGCGAAGAAAATTTGCAATCATAGCTAAAATTCATTTCCCTCTTGCATCCCCCTTGCATCCTCCTTATTCAAAATCACTTCATATATTCCTTCATTTTGATGGTTGAAAACATTGTAAATCCTCATGATCCGGCTTCTGACTTGTCATCAAACTTGAACATAATAAGGTACAAGTGCATGAACTGAAATCACCAAAAACAAAATCGGAATGGCATCAATGGAACTAAGTGGACCTGAACACATCAATTGGCTTAATTGATATGATGAGTGCGCAAAAAGCACTCAAAACCTATCTTGAATAGGGCTCAAAATATCCTTTTGTGCGCTAATCAAGCGAGGAATAATTAGGCTGCACAGGTCCTTCATTTTTAAGGGAGCTTTGCTAGATCGCCCATAACATAGGTGGCGGTCGGGTTCACAATTCCTTACATCGACAATCTTCCTTTTCTTTCGATTATCTCCTTTAGAAATTTTGCATAATTTGACATTTGATTGGTGCCTCTTGCAAAAGGGATATTGATTTCTATTTTCTTGAAGATGTCAGAATTTGAAAATTTTCTTCCCTCATACCTTCTGAAACCTATGAAATGGCACTTCAGGTGTGTAAGCTTGTGCTTTTTCCTTCTGTTTCTGCTCATAGCTTGTGCTTGATCTGTTTCCTTCTGTTCCTTGCTTTTGTAATTTTCTCTGGCATGTTCTTCATTTGTTCCTTTCCAGTTTCTTCTTGTTCTTCCTCAGTCCCTTCCTTCCTTTCTTTTCTACTGCTGTTCCCCACTTATTTCCCACTTCTCAACTGAACTGCCATGCAGTCCTTTGGGTTCTTTTGGGTGTCACTTGGGAATGCACCGCGATGCAGGTCTTCATATTAGTACAGCTACCACTACTTGTGTTTCGAGTTTTCGGTGAGGCGCAGCATTCTTAAGAAAAATCGGGGAGCAGTTGAAAACTTCATCCAGGATAATTTACGATTTCATGGAGTGCTTGACCTCTTATTGTCCCCCGTAGGCGCAACATTTGATCTTGAAAATTTGGGTCCTTCTCACAGACCACGATAGTCATTCACATTTTCTCCGCATTCTTGTTGTTGTTGGAACCTGGAGTGGTGGATATCCTTGTTGGGGATTACGCCCTTGTCTTTGACCTATTAATATTCCCTCCACCATATGAGGAAGTTCTTATGGTTCCTCGATCTTTGGATTGTAGTGTGTAGGCGGGTTGGGATTTGCCTTGAAATGGTAGCTTCTTGGATTCGTTTCATGTACTTAGCCTCACCGGCCCAGCAGGAATCCTCCTCGGTTGGCACCTCAACGCTTCTCATTCCCCTCTCTTTCCCTTTGCTCGATTTCATGAGTAGAGTGCAATTTTCTTTCCTGTTTGTCCATCCTGTGCATGATTACATCTAGCTTTGCTTCCATAGCGATCATTTGTTTAGCTCGATGACCCAACTTCCCTCTCTTTACTCTGGCTGTTGCTCACTGATTTCGAGAGGGACGCTACATGTGCATTTTGCTAGATCTTGAGTGGATCTCTTACTGCTCTACACTTTTCCTCTTGAATGCTCCACAGCAAGAAGCATCGATGATACCTTTTGAAGTATCATTAAGAGAATTATAGACTATGTCCATTTGAGTATTCAAATCGATCCCATGCATTGGACATCTCTTCAACAGCCTCTTGAATCTTTCCCAGGCAATGTATAAGCTCTCATCTTCCCCTTGTTGAAATACTATGATTTCCTTTCTTCTTCGAGTAAGGATGGAGGAAAGAACACAGCAGAATGCCTTCCACCAACTCTTCCCGGGTATCTTGAACCGTATAGGTAATGACTCATACCATGTGGGTGCAATATCTCTTAAGGAAAAAGGAAAGAGATACAGCTTTATCACCTCTGGCCTCACACTATTGACTACTTGTATTGCCATCTGAGTAATCTACCCGAGGTGCTCATTGGGGTCTTGATTAGGATGGCAATTAAAGCGGTCCTATTTTCATAAACGGTCGTGGTTTCAGTTCAAAGTTATTGGCATCTGATGTTTGTCTGATTAAAGTATTCCTTCTTGAATGATAGGCCTCCAGAAATCCTCCATTGTATCTTGTAAATGAGGCCTTCCTGTTGCTGTCCTTTGTTCAATTGTCTGGTCATTTCTTTCATCTGCCATGGTTGCTCTCTCTGCTCTTTTAGTCTTCCTTAAGCTTCTTAGTGTTCATTCCAATTCAGTATCTGCTGGAAACAGGTCTGAGTCTTGCTTCTTGTGTATTAAAGAACCTCCTGAAATTGAAATACACTTAGCTTAATGAAACCAGTGGAACTAGAAATATTTTCAATATGGCTTTCTAAAGATCAGTAGCTTGTACAGCCACTGCCTGTAAAACTGTTTATGGTCTTTTCTTTTACAAAATTTAAGAAAAATGTCCAAAGTAGCATTTCCCTCTTTTGTCAGAATATTGATCTATTCAATCTTTTCAATCCCCGGCAACGGCGCCATAAAACTTGTTTGCCTTTGATTATATAGACTAAAACCCCTCAAAATTAACATAATTATAAGAGCCTTAAACTTATCTTGCATCTATGTTAAAATTGGATAGACTTGCTTTAACGGAATAAAAGTTCCTTTGTGTCAGGATTCAAGTGCATAGGTAATACAAGTAGTAAAAATTGGATGTAAGTCCAGATATCATTCACACAGAGATTAACAAGAATTGGAAATCAACTACCCCAACTACTTAAGGTCCTTATTATTTGAACTTAAAATGGATAGTGAGAGTTTAATCTAGGAACTAATAATCATCGACTGTAAACAATTATGTAAAATGGAAGTAAATGCTCATGACTAAAAATAAGATCAAAATTACTTTGGAATTTGAATCGGTTTCTATGAGAAATGACACTATCGAAACTACAATGGAAACAGCCAATTCACGCATTAAAATGCATTGCTGCATTCTCTTGAATGGTTTGAATTTGTCAAGATTGCTAACAATGCAATTAGTTTCTACATATTCCTTTGGTTAAGGGTCTCTGCTTTTCTCAAAGACAAGGATTTAACATTTACTTGTTGCAGGCTTCTTGCAAGATACGGTATTTTTCTTTCTCAATACTTCATACCCATTTCTTGAGACTACATATCTTTTGCTTCCTCTCTCAAGGTTACTGCAAAACTTCTACCATCTAATTGATGACTCATCCTTTAAATCTAATGGTTCTCCCCTTCCCTTGACCAGATCTCAACTAACACGAGGTTGGGAATTCCCCTTTAGATTAAGGTGAAATCTCTGATTATTTATATTGATAAATGCTCCCCTCCAACATCAATTATGAGTGAAAAGGGAATTTATCGAAATGAACCCTCAGAGCTTAGTAGTTCATCAATGGTAGTCTAACATACCCGCAGTGAATGCTCCGAAGCTCTCAAGAGATCTCAAACTGTAATCACCTTGAGGAGCCTCAAATCGAGCAAGAAACACTCCTTGAATTGGTATTCGGTACTATCATTGGGAACTGATAGGTTCAAGAACAACATCAATCAAATAATCCCAATCCAAGTATTTCCTGCTCTCTAATTCTGCGGAAAATATTGTAACTAGCGATGAAATCGATCTAGTGAAGTTTGCGTTCTAAATGCATTACAACCCGAGCTATTAGATCATTGATAAGATACACCTACTGTAATTGTAATATACTGAGAAAAACGAATTCTAGAAATTTGTTTAGAATCCATTAATTTCAGGCAGCATTTGTATTAAGAAAATCAGAAATTCAATCCAGCTTCAGCATTTCTACGATTGTAGTTCGAGATCGAGAAAAATAAAAGAAAATAAAAATAAAAATCTACTCTAAAATATATAATGAGTCATACTCCTTTCCCAGTGCAGGTATCGAAGACAGGCTTCTTTCTTATTCTCAAAAAGTCTATTTATAACTCTCAAAAGAAAATGGGCTTAATTCCAAAAAAAACTCCAGGTGGATTTCACTAAAGAAAAAGCCTAGTCTACTGTCTCTTGTCGTAACCTCAAACTAATGTCGCGACCTAGATTTCTGTCATTTGCACTCGTTCAGTTGCGACCTTATAACTTCAGTTGTGACTTGGTTCCTTATAGCTGCTTTGAGTAGTGGTTGCGACATCAATTATAGTCGCGACCTTGTTGGCTTAGTTATTTTCAAAAATTGATGTCGCGACCATAGTTCCATGTCGTAACCTCGTTCCTCCTTCCTTTTTACTGCATTCTGCGTCACAACCTCAGTTTTTGGTTGCGACCCTATTTTTGTTGTCACCATTTCAGTTCTGAGTTAGGACTTCTTTTCCTTGTTGCATTATACGTCGCCACCTCAGCTTTAGGTCGCGACCACATTTCTCTTTCTACTGCCTTAACTCTAGGTCGTTGACTTATTTTCTAGTTGTGGTTTGCTTCTGGTGTTTCTTCAGAGTCGCGACTGAATGATTGATAGCGACCTCCTTTGTTAGTTTTAACCTTCACATGTTTGAATCGAGGATTCGCGACCTTAATAATTGGTCGCGACCGCTTTTGATATTCCTTGCCTTTCTTACGGTCTGACCTCGACTCTTAGTTGTGATTTCTTCATTCCCACCCTCTATTCCCGAGGTCACGACCTCAAGATGATCTTCGCGACCTCGCTGTTTTCTGTTTCTAGTTGCATTTGGTCAGTTGCTTAAGCGTGGGTTGTGACTGGATTTTCACTTCTTAGTGTTTCTTCAGGTCGCGACCTGAATGATTGGTCGTGACCTCCTTTGGGAGTCATGACGGAAAATAGTGGTCCTTGACTTCAATTTTCTTGTAGGGACTTTGTTTGGCTCGGCTTCATGTGCAACCTGACTTAGTATTTGTGACTCTCAATCCCGGTTTCATGTGAGCACGAGCGACGCGTCAGCGACCTCAAGTTGAGTCCTATATTTAAGAACTAGTTGCAACTTCAAATTTTCTTCTAGAGATCTCATTTGTGGCTTCATCAATGTATCAACGTCGCAACCTCAGATTGGCGTCACGACCTCAGTTGTCTTCAATTGGCGTCGCGACCTCAGTGTGGTGTCTCGACCTAAGATTCTACCTTGAATATTTCTGTCGTCTCAGCCACTATTTCTTAGTCGTAACTTCTATTACTAAATTTGCCTTAGTACTTAGTCGTAGCCTCCAATTTCGATCCACGACTAGTTTGATAAAGCCTTATTTCTCTCGAAGACTAGTCTTGGTGATGTCGTGACCTGGAAATAACTAAACTAACAAGCTTCTTGTTGCGACTCCAATTTTAAGTTGCGACCTCATTTCTGCTTTGAGACTGCTTTCTTTTGGTTTTGATCGGACCTTCGATTCTGTTGTAATTTTCTGCAAAATTGAATTTGAGTAAGATATCCATGTTTCTGCATATGAATCAATACTTATCTTGCAAAATACTTCAGAAAAATGGATTAAAATCAAATGAGTTTTTTGGACTCATCGCATACTCAGATCTTAGGACTAAAGAATTCTTGCCCCCATAGACAGGATATTGCAAGTCTTCTCCAATTTGATTGACACCTCATCCTACACTTCCGATGAAAATTTTCATCTCCTTGATTAGATCTCAGCTAACACGAGATCAGAATCAATTCAACAAAAAGAGGAGAGACCTCTAAGTGAATAAACAAATACTTCATTCAACCATCCTCAACTTATAAGTAAGTTGGTGATCTCTATGAGTTATCCTTCAAAGTTCATTAGTTCCATAGTATTAGTCCTACCCGTACCACGAGCGCTTTACACTCTCAGGGTTCTCATCTGCAATGTCGCTCAGAGAGGCCTCTTGGAAATCGGAATGAGATGCAGTACCTAGCATTAGATCTGAATCTTAATGCGAGAACAAGAGTAAATTTATAAACAATACTAAATCAAGATAAATTCAGAATTATAATTAAAGCTTTCTTAGCCTTATGCGAGAAAAATAACTATCATCGATGACCCATTTCTATTGGCTCAACTTTTCAAAAATTGGTTAAAACCAAAATCAGTGACTAATGATCGGAAAATTCAACTGAAATCATGAAACGGCCAGAAATAAATGAACTCCATAAACTTTCCATCATCCATTTAAATCAAACAGTAAATGAAAAGAAGAATTTATATGGAAATACCTGCTCAAAGTTGCACTTCAGTACAATACCCAAATCCAAAAATTAAAGGAAAACTAAAAAATTAAAACTATACTAAGCTAAATCTACTAAAATGGAAAAAAATAAAAATAAAAATAAAAATATACAAGAGTCTTCAACATGGAAATCCTGGAGTTAAGAAAGTTCTTGCATTGCCACTAGCGTGTGTATTTATAGGCTTTCGAATGTTGGGCCTCACTTCAATAATTGCATTGTGGATCCCCGAAATTATGGCTAATTTGAGTCTCTTTTAATAGCCGACAAGCTTTCAATCTTTATGCTACCTCTGCAACTTCTTGTTTCTATGCATAGCTTCAATTTCTTTGGGCTTGCTCTTGGATTGTGTCGTGACATACTTTGATAACGTTGTGACATAATTTGTATTCAGCAGTCATGTTCTTGTCGTGACAGGACTGCCTTGTATCATGGCACCAAACCTGTTTGCAACCAGCTTCTCCTGTACTTGTTCTTCTTGAATCTATCGTGACATAATTTTCTTTGTTGCGACAAACATTTTCCTCTTCAGCCTATCAATTCTGTTGCGACAGAGTTTTCTTTGTCGCGATAGAATTTCTTTAAGTCCTGAGCAATTTATGTCGCGATAAGAAACTCCTTGGTCACGACAGACTTTTCTTCTCTGATTCTTGTTGCTTGCTGAGCTGTTTGTCGCAACATAGAATTATATGTTGCGTCACAATTGCCTTGGCCATTCTCAATTCTTCTTCAATTTCTATCGCGACATACTTTTTCTTTGTCATCGTTCCATAGCTTTTATTGTCGCGACAGAAGATTTCTTTATCGCGACACAGGTTTTACCTTCAACTCTTGATTATGTCACAACAAGAATTTCATTGTTGTAATGGCCGATTCTCGCCAGTGGCTTGATCTTGAAAACTTTGTGTGACATAAAAACACTTATGCAAGTTGACTTGTTTCTTGTGCAATCCTTTCTGTCGCTGACCTGGTGTCTTTGACTGCGGCGAGTTCATGTATTCCCCAGTCTTGACTTTTTGCTCCCGCCGTGGCGAAATTATATTGTCAGCGAAAAAGCATTGCATATCTATTTTTAATCTTTGTCGCGACAAAGTCAATAATGTTGCGACATAAAACTCTTTGTCGCGACAAAATTTCTCTTTCAGCCATTGAGTTATGTCTGAGCTTTGTTGCGACATTTCGTTACTGGCTATGACATAGTTCCCTTAGCCTGCTTGAATTTTGTGCCGCGACATACGAAAAATACGTCGCGACACGATTCTTTGCATTTCCACTTTTGTTTTCTTGTTTTCTATCCTTTTTCAATTAACACTTTAAAACACAAGAGCAAATTGAATATTCCATAATTTGGCATAAAAATAGATCTAAAATTGTTAAAAACATGCTAGAAAAATGGATTAAAAATAGATGAGTTTTAGACTCATCAAGAATGAAAAATGAGAAGCCTCAAGTTTGCTAAGGCGAAGGCTAACCTTCAACGAGGCGAAGGAGTTTGCTGCTATGAAGAAAGGAGTTCGTTGTAGCGAAGGAGCAAACAAAGTTTAAGAGAAGTTTCTAGTTCGCCAAGGCAAAGCAAGCCTTGGCTGTAGCGAAGTCTTCACTAAGGCGAAGCCAGCCTTCGCCTAGGAGAAGGGAGACTATGCAGAATGAAGACATTTGCCTTCGCTAAGGTGAAGAGTGTCGGGTTGGGACAAAGATACTCCTATTTTTAGCCCAATCATTAGCCCATTTGATTTGCGTGTGCTTATGTAGCCTGTAGGGTATTCTGAATAAAAAATATTTATAACCTAACACCTCGTACTAACGTAGTATTGCTACTATAGTAGTTGATTCCTACGTGGATGATCCACGAGGATGGGTTTTCTTCATGGAAATGGCTAATCACGGAAGTTACCTTTGGTTATTAATGTTTGGATGTTGGGATTAGATAAAAGAGTGAGTAACTAGTAGAGTCACCTTGCAGTGAAGTAAAATATAGAAAGAATTCCCTTGAAGTGTTAGGTCACCGGGCTTGGGTCCTTAGGGCAAATGAGGGGTTCTCAGGGTCTTTTCCTTGCATTGGGGATAGTAATATATAGTTACTTCCCGAATCGGATCTTGGTTTAATTATAAAACTTGACCCTCAATAACTAACCTTTGCAAATGGCATTCAATGTCCATTAATGTTCTTAGTCGATTCGAAACCCACTGTCTCACCAGTCAACATTCAATGGCTCATAATGATAACTAATGAGCGTCATTGGATCTGTGATAAACATCTGATGAGCTTCAAAAACTGCCAGTGTATGCTAACGTTTCAAGGGTGAGGATGAAGGGATGAAACTAAAAGTTGGAGGAAGAGCATCGTGAAAGAGAGAATATGCGTTGAAAACATAGGGAATTTATTTTAGCACGAGGTTCCCTTGCTTGATTGCCTTATACTTCAAGGAAGGAGGGGGTTTAACCGCTCATCCTCTGATTTTTCATCCTCAGAGGGTGTTTAGCTAGTTAGAAGTGAAGGGAAATGAAAGAAAATGCAAGAGAGAAAAAAACATGAGGCTTCTCCAAGAAGCTTTTTGTAACACCCGAAGAATATACCTATTAGTTTCATTTATGTTTAGAATATTTGTAAGTATAATTTATTTGTTGATCAGAGTTAAATCATGTAAAGCAGAGCAGGCAGGAAAGTTACAAAACAGGATAAAATTGTGTTGTCAAGGGGAGCTTAAAGGGAGAAGTCACTGATTGTGTGAAAATAGAGGCCCATTAAATATTGGAAAGTTTAGAGAGAATTCAAATAGCTTTAGAAGATGGAGGATTCTTTTTAGAAATAATGAAACTGGCAAAAGTAGGGTTTTTTGAGACAGAAACATGGCCTTGAAAACATGGATTAAAGATAAATTTAGTCTAAATTGGGAGGCAGTGAGAAAGAAGAAGAGGGGAGAAGAAGAGGAAGGAGAAGAAGAGAAGAAAGAGGAAGAAGATGGAGGAGCCAAAAAGGTAGCGGAACTACGACATGAGTATGGAACTTTAGTTTTTCATGGAAACTAACCAGAATCCTTGGAGTGGAATGGATTCTATTGAACTTTAAGGCTTTATATGATTAGGAGTTTATCTCCAAATCTAGAGGTTTTGAAGTAAATTGCATTCTAACCTTAGATTTCTTGAATTTGGGATTAGTAGCCATATGTACAAGAAGCTCATGAAATCCTCTCTTTAAAGTTGATCATGGTTTAATGGAGAAGTAATTAGGTCAGGGTTTGAATATAGCCCCTAACTAATCCTCATATTTTGTTTGTGTATGGAGTTCTATGTTATATTATGAATTTTGGAAGAAATTCATGATGGATTTTGAAGAAATATGTAAATTGAAGAAATTGAGTAGAAAAGAGATTCCAAGGTAGATTTGAATTGTTTTAGTGTGTTTAGTATGAAGTGATTAGAGGATCAAAGTATGGAAAAATGCAGAAGAAAACACACATTGTATGACATTCCAGTGACATGCGGTACAACTTATGTCTGGTCATTTTTGACCAGTTAATGCCGGTGTAAACATCTTGGTACAACTTGTTGCAGTTTTCTGTTCTGACCAGTTTTGTATTTTGGCCATAACTTACTCATTTCTTGTCGATTTAGAGGTGATTCAAGTGGCCAATTAAATAGACTTCAAGGAAAACCATCCATATGAAATAAGACATCGTCAAGTATGACTCTAAGTGGCCCAAAATCCACTCGAAGTGGGACCATGTACAAACCAAATTCTGGTTTGAGTGTTGAACATAAAGAAGTCAGGGTTGTTTGGACGTAACTTGAGATTCAGTGCTCGAGAGTAGGTGATTCGATTGGAATGAACCCTTAAAACCTTAGATTTCGTGATTACAGACCTAAGTGTCAAAATGAAGTTAAGACCCCGGAAAAATGGAAATGTATAATAGTCCCGAGGTGTCAGTGTGACTAGTTGGCATGAAAATACCTGCTAGTTTGGATGATCAGGTGGATTGGATCTACTTCTAAGTAAAGTAGATATAGAGGATTAAGAATATATGAATGAGGTGTGATTCCATACATCATACTTCACAAGAATATGAAGTGCCATATGTAATAGGCATGAGCAAGAAATATGAAAATGAAAAATGTAAAAGATGTGTTCATGAAAAATGAAAATGAAAACGAGGTGAAACATAATTGTGGAACATGAAGGCAATATTCATGAACACAATGGTTAAGTGATATATGATTATTATCACATATAACGAAAATGATAACAAATGATAGAATTATACGTGAATGAATATGTGAATGAGTGTATGAATGAAATATACGTGAATAATTATACGTAAATGGGTATGAATGAATATACATGAATGAATATGTGAATGAGTGTATGAATAAGTATACGTGAATAAGTATACGTAAATGAAATTATGAATGAGTATACATAAATGAGTATACGTGAGCAGTATATAAGCGGTATGCGTAAATGAGTGTATGAAATGTGTACATAGACAGGTATATCTTTGAAAGATGAGTAATATTGGAATTGAAATACGGTGTGATCGGTTATAAGATGCTAATTGTGAAATATATATATAAGCATATATATATTGATTTGAATGATTATTTGAAATGTTTGTCATATAAATGATATGAAGACAAAAAATCACGATTGTGATCGGTTATGAATGCTAATTGTAAAATATATATATATATATATAAGTATATATATATTGATTTGAATGATTATTGTCGAAATGCTTGTCACCCACGCGTATGCATGTGTGCATGGTGAGCGATAAGCGAAATTACTACATAAGTAAATTGATTTGAAATGTATCATTGAATGGCCAGACATGTGGGATTCACATTGGTCGTCATGAGTGTAGTAATTGTTAAATCACGAAATCACATTGCTCTTGAATGAATGACGAGCGAGTTATGGCCGAATGCATGCATTGAATGTTGAATTCCATAGCGGGCTTGAGCGGTGATATTGGATGTGGGATCACATTGCTGCGAATGACAACGAGACGAGTTCGACAGCGAATCTTGTCATGAATGTCAATTCTATAAATTTAAAAAATGAATCATATTGTTAAATCTGAAATCACATTCTTTACTGATGACAAGCGAGACGAGTTAATGGCCCGAATCTGTCGTGAATGTCGAGTCCCCCTTAGCGAATGTGAGGCGGTGATATTGAATGTGAGATCCACATTGCTCTTGAATGACAAGCGGTGAGTTCGACGGCTGAATGTCATGAATCAATTCTATAGTTAAAGTGAATCCATATTGTTAAATGCGAAATCACATTGCCTCTTGAGATAATGAAGCGAAGGATTGACAAGCGAGATCTATCGTGAATGTCGGGTCATAGCGAATGTGAGGCGGTGATATTGAATGTGAGATCACATTGCTGCGAGATGACAAGCGGACGAGTTCGGCAAAGCTGAATACGTCATGAATCATCAATTACATAGTTAAAGTGAATCATATTGTTAAATCTGAAATCCGCATTGCTCTTTGAATGAATGACGGAGGATTGACAAGCTGAATGCATCGTGAATATCGAATTCTATAGCCAAATGTGAGGCGGTGATATTGAATGTGTGATCACATTGCTCTTGAATGACAAGCGAGGATAGGATTAAACAGGCGAATCGTCATGTGAATCCATTCTATAGTTAAAGTGAATCCTTGTTAAATCACGAGAATCACATTGCTCTTGAATGACAAGCGAGCTGATTAAACAAGCGAATGCATCGTGAATGTCGAATTCTATAGCCAAATGTGAAGGCGGTGATATTGAATGTGTGATCACATTGCTGCGAATGACAAGCGGAAGGGATTCGACAGCGAATGCATGCGCGGAATATCAATTCTATAGTTAAAGTGAATCATATTGTTAAATCTGCGAAATCACATTGCTGCGAGATGACAATGACTGATTCAACAAGCGAATGCAGCCATTAGTCAATTCTATAGTCAAAGTGAATCAGTGATATTGAATGTGAGATCACATTGCTATTGAATGAGAAACGAGCCCGAGTTAAACCAGCTGAATCATCCGCGAATCAATTCTATAGTTAAAAGTGAATCATACGCCAAAATGTAGAAATCTGTGCTATTGAATGACAAACGAGGCGGGATTCCCCCAGAGTGGTCCCCATGCGTGAATGTCTACTTCTATAGCTATATGTGAAATCACAAATCGATAAGCGAAAAATGACATTAAAATTTGTATTGTTTAAGTATTCTTTACATTACGGACATAGTAAAAGGCATCTACATTTTGTAAATGTTTTTGTTGAATGTAAAATGTTAAAAGGTCTTTTGAAATTATAAGTGTTTATGGGATTGCCCGAAAGAGTGCTTTCATGTAATTAAAAAGTCTAAAATGGAATAACATAAACAAATGTTTTGGAAAAATAATTGAAAATGTCGAATGCATAGGAGCTCGGCTTAGATCACCTTAGCCGAGTCAGTAGAGGGGATTCGGGCCGAACACTTTTGAAAGAAAAAATTTAATAAGGCGAAATAAATGTTTTGATTGAAACGTCAGATGCTTAGGGCTCAGCTTGGATGATCCCTTGTCCGGTCGAAGTGCGGGATTCGGGTCGCGACACTTTTGAAAAATGAAAATTTATAAAGCGAAAACTAAAAGTTTGCCGGGCATGCAGGATCACGATGTAATTTAAGGGGAGTTGATTAATGGCCCCGGTCGTGGTAGATAAGGAGTCTAATATGTATTGGTATTAGTACGGTTGAACCTGTATGAAATTGATATGATTTGATTTGTTACGAATTGCCATTGTATCGTATAAGTTTACTTTGAATATGATTTGATCTATCATACATGTAGTAGATATGAGTTACAACTACCTTAAAATAGATGACACGGGAAAGTAATATGAACAAGATAATGATAAGGAATCGAAAGATAAAATCTACATGTATAATATGAGATGAGTTAGAAGTCACATAAGAATAGGCTTAGTTATATGCATAGTAAATGTAAAGATAGTAGCGATTAATGTTATTACAATTAATTCTGTCTATATTTCCCTTTCATGAAACAGCAAAGTGTTAATCAGTGTAGATGCGAAAGAGAGAAGTCCCAGAAGGCAGGGACATTCACGGTATCTGGGCCATCTCGAGCAGTGCTCACAGCCAGCACATTCCGCGATCTCGATGTTGTATTAGATATGTATATGTATGTCTTTTTGTATAGAATGGGACTTAGTATATGTGTATAAATTTTAATATATACCACTCAGATTAGTGTAGTTCATTTGTAAATGTAAATGATTGGTTGCAAAAAAAAAAAAAAAGTAAAGAAGTCCCGAGTATATGGTTTTTCGCACTGAAACCAGTTCGGTCATGTCCAGATTCGGACCGAGAAGGGATCGGGCGTGACAATTAAGTGGTATCGAGCCTAGGTTTAGGCGTTTTACGGAAAACCTATTTTTAGGCGATTCTAGATAGAGTATAAGATAAAAGCTTGATAGAAAGAATATGTATAGAAACGTGTTGGCCTTGTGTGGATGTCCTTGTGTTTGTATAGTTGGATCGTCCTCCGGATCCAGTTGAAGAAGCTATTGAAAGTCTTCTTAGGAACGAGGTTACTAGCCCCACAATCCTTAGGAATCATTCAAAAGTGAAGTCACGTTCTAAATGAGCTAAATGAAAGAAAGAAGGACTTGACATAGAGCAGAGACAAAGCGCATAATATGAATTTCGAGGGTGAAATTCTTATAAAGAGGGAGAATTGTAACATACAGAAATATACCCTAGTAGTTTCGACATGTTTAGAATTTTGTAAGCATAATTTGTTGTTTCGGTAGGTTAAATACGAAACTTAGGAGCAGAGACTAGAAAAGTTACAAAACTTAAGTACAAAATTGTAATTTATTGTCCAAAGGGGCTTAAAGTCATAGTTGATGAGAATAGAGGCCCAAATAAAATATTGGAAAGTTAGAAATTCAAATAGCGAGATGGAGGGACCTTTTAGAAATAATGAAACTTAACCCAAAATGGGTTTTAGAGACCGAACATGGCCTTAGAAAACATGGATTAAAAGACCAAATTTGGTCTCAAATTGGGGAAGACAGTAGAGAAGAAAGAGGAGAAGAAGAGGAAGAGGAAGAAGAAAGAAGAAGAAGAGGGAAAGAAGATGGAGGAGCGAAAAGGTATGGAACTCACCTTTTAGTATGGAACTTTGGTTTTTTTAGGGAAATAACCTAGATCATGGAATTGAATGGATCATAGAACTTTAAGGCTTGATATGGTTAATATTTTATCTCCAAATCTAGGGTTTTGATAATTGCATTCTAACCTTAGATTTCTTGAATTTTAGGTTGGTAAAACCCCATATGTATAGCTCATGAAATCCTCTCTTTAGGATGAATCCATGGTTAATGGAAGTTAATTGAAGTTAGGGCTTAGAATAAACCCTAACTAACTTCCTCATGTTTTGTTTGTGTATGGGTTATAACCCCATATTAGAAGGGTTTTGAAGAAATTCAGATGGATTTTTGGAAGAAATATATGAAATTGAAAGAGAAATTGAGTAGAAAAGAGATTCCATGTGAATTTGGAATCGCTTTTATGTGTGTTTGAAGTATAGAAGTGGTTGAGATCAAAAGTGTGGAAAAATCTGAGAAAACACACATTATGGGCATTCCCGAGTGACTTGTACCGGTACAACTTGTATTACAGTCATTTTGGCCAAGTTGTCGCACATTCTACTGACGAATATACCGGTACAAGCACATTTACGGTTTTCTGTTCGGCAGTTTTTGTATTTTGGCCCTTGCTCATTTCTTATCGATTTGGGTGATTCAAGTGGCCAATTAAAATAGACTTCAAGGAAAAGCCATCCATATATACAAATAGACATCGTAAAATTATGACTCTAGTAATGAAATCCTCGAAGTGGGACCATGTGCAAACCAAATTCTGGTTTTGATGTTGAACATAAGAAATTAGGGTTGTTTGAGGACCAGCTCAACTTGAGTTCAGTGCTCCGAATTGGGTGATTCAGTTGGAATAGACCAGCAAACCTTAGATTTAAATGATTACAAGGACCCTAGTGTCAAAATATGATTGGAACTGAAATGATAATACCAATAGTCTAGGGTAATGTGCATGAGCTTCGTTAACGCTGAAAATTGCCCACCTTTAGTTTGGGATAGATCCGATTGGGTTGGATTCACTTCTAAGTAAAGTAGATACATAGAGGATTAATAAATATATGAATGAGTGTAGTTCTACATACATGTCATACTTCACAAGAATATGAAATTGCCATATGTAATAGGCATGAAACAAGAAAAATGTAGAAAATGAAAATGTAAAGATGTGTTCATGAAAATGAAATGAAAGCAATTGAAACATAATTGAGACATGAGGCAATATTTCATGAACACATAATATGATTAAGTGATATATAGATTATTATCACATATAACGAAAATGATAACAAATGATAGGAGTATACATATGATGAATATAGCAGAATGGAACATGAAGATAGTATACGTGAATAAGTATACGTAAATGATTTATGAATGAATATACATGAATGAATGGCAGATGGAGTGTATGAATAAGTATACGTGAATAAGTATACGTAAATAATTGAATGAGTATACATAAATGAGTATACGTGAAGCAGTATATAAGCAGTATCGTAAATAATTATATGAAATGTGTACATAAGGTGAGTATATCTTTGAAAGATATCTGAAAGTAATATTGGAATGAAATACGGTGTGATGGGTTCATGAATACTAATTATGAAATATATATATATAAGCATATATATATTGATTTGAATCAATTGTTGCTGAAATGTTTGTCATATAATGATAGAAGACAAAAAATCGATTACACATGATAGGTTATGAATGCTAATTGTAAAATATATATATATACAGTATATATATATTGATTTGAATGATTGTTACTCGCAAATATATGTCCTGCGTATGCATGTGTGTATGGTGAACGATAAAGCGAAATTACGCAAAGTAAATGATTTGAAATGTATCATTGAATGGCCAGAAACATGTGGGATTCCTGTGAATTACCGTCATGAAGGTAGTGTGGTAAATGCGAAATCACATTGCTGCGAATGACAAGCAGACGAGGATTCAACAAGCGAATCACATCGTGAATATTTGAATTATAGCCAAATGTGAGCGGTGATATGTGAGATCACGCTCTGGATAATAACCAGAGACGAGATTCAACATGGCCCCGAATGTCGTGAATGTCAGTCTATAGTTAAAATGAATCATATTATTAATCAGAAATCACGGCTGCTACTAAATGACCAGCAGACGGATTTAACAAGCGAATCTGGCATTGAATGTAATAAATTCTATAGCCAAATGTGAGACGGTGATATTGAACGAGATGCATTTTGCTGAGATGACCAAACAGGGCGAGTTAATGGCAGATCTGTCGCAGATATCAATTCACTTGATTCTAGAAGTGAATATATTGTTAAATGCGAGAATCCATTAGCCACGAATGACAAGCGGGGCCCGAGGGATTCAACAAGCTGAATCTGTCGGTAGATATAGAGATTCTATGGCCAAATGTGGGGCCGGTGATATTGAATGTGAGATCTGCCTTGCTCTTGGAATGAATAAACGAGGGCGATTCAACCGCCCAGTCACGTGCAGATATCAGTTCTATGGTTAAAGTGAATCATATGGTAAATGCGAAATCGCATTGCTCTTGAATGACAAGCAGGACCAGGATTCAACAGAATGCATGCGTGAATGTCGATTCTATAGCCAAATGTGAGGCGATATTGAATGTGGGGATCATTTATCTTGGGCGACAAACGACGAGATCCGAAACGGCCCCAGTCACATGAATGTCAATTTATAGTGCAAAGTGAATCCTGTATTGTTAAATGCGAAATCACAGCTACTCTTTTGGACAAACCAGCAGACGGATTCAGCTTTCAATGAATCTTTCGTAGATGTAAATTCTCCATAGCCCAAATGTGAGCGGGTGATATTGAATGTAGAATCCACCATTTACTCTTGAGATAATAACGAGCGAGGATTCAACAAGCGATCTGTGCAGATAATAATTCTATAGATTAAATCAGAATCATCTTGTAAAATGTGAAATCACATTGCTCTTGGAATGACAAACGAGGCGGGATTCCCAGTGAATGCATTAGTGAGATATGGAGCTTACATGGCTATATGTGAAATCAATAGATAAGCGAAAAATGACATTAAAATTTGTATTGTTTAAGAGTATTCTTTGCATTACACGGACACTTAGTAAAAGGCATCATTTGTAAATGCATTTTGTTGAATGTAAATGTTAAGGGTCTTGAAATTATAAGTGTTTATGGGATTGCCCGAAAAAGTGCTTTCGTGTAATTAAAAAGAGTCTAGAATGGAATAACATAGGCAATGTTTTGGAAAAGATAATTGAAAATGTCGAATGCATAGGGCTCCATCTTGGATCTACTAACTGGTCAAGTCAGAGTTCGAGACGCGACCTTTTTGAAGAAAAAATTGCAAGACCATCATCGTTTGGTTAAACGTCGGAGTAAGCTAGGACTCTGGCTTTGGATCATGATCGGTCAGTATGAAAGGGTTCGAATTAGCGACACTTTTGAAAATGAAAATTTATAAAGCCTATGAAAGCTAAAAGGATTTAACGGGCATCCCGGATCACGAAATGCTGTTTCTAAAGGGGAGTTGATTAACAAGCCGGTGTGATAGTGATAAGGAGTCTAATATGTATTGAATATTGATACGATTTGAACACATGAAGTGATATGATTTGATTTGTTACGAATTGCCATTGTATACGTATAAGTTTACTTTGAATATGATTTGATATCCCATACATATATAGTAGATATGAGTTACAACTGTAAAATACATGACACAAGAAAGTAATATGAACAAGATAATGATAAGGAATGCGAAAAGAATAAAATCTACATAACTAAGCTAGGATGAGTTAAGTCCACATAAGAATGAGCTTAGTTATATGCATAAGTAAATGTAAAAAGATAGTGGCGTGATTAATGTTGTTGAGTGAATTCTTGTCTATGTTCCCACTAAGTAAAGCTTAGCACGAGGTGTTCAATCCGTGCCTTAGATGTGAAGAGAGGAGATAAAGAGACAGGGACATTCCACCCATTTATGCAGACACGTCTAGAGAGCGAGTGCTCACCGGCTTATTCCCGCCGATCTCGATGTGTATTTAGATATCACATATGTATGTGTTTTGTATAGAATGGGACTTAGTATATGTGTATAAATTTTAATATATACCACTCAGATGACATTCATTTAACATCTTCGTTGTGGTGGTTATAAAAAAAAAAAAAAGTAAAGTCCCGATTATGGTTTGCCCCAGCAAGTTCGGTTCCATGATCGGGTCGAATGGGATCGGGAATGTGAACACTATAATTTCAATGAATGAATGATTACAAAGTCTTGTCTATGGCATATATGCCATACTGCAAATACAATTTACCAAAATATTAAAAGATAATTACTATTAAATAGGGAAAAATTTGGAAGAGATAGAAAATAGTACAAAAAAAGCCAACGAGACTGACTAAATTTGCAAATTGCGAAAAATTCATGACCTAGGAAATTACCAGGTTGCTTATTTTTCTTTGCGCCTCTTCTTCAATTTTGATCTACGCTCTATTTCAACTTGAATTCTTCGTGATTGAAATTTATTTCATAATAGCATAAGCGCTGTAACTAAAATTCGCCATAAAAAATTATCAATAGCATAGCTAGGTCCTTAACTTTAGCCGTTGATTCGTGCCACGGTGGTAGGGTGCGGAATCAACAATATTTATATCTAAATTCCTTCTACTTGGTAGTCAAACTCACTACTTGATATAGACTCTAGAAGTGGGAACTGGGGATGGGTTTTCTTTGTGCAAATGGAGTTGCGAGTGGAGTTCAAAGCGGTGAATTAAATTTGGATTTCGGGTTTTGGTCAAAGCAGGGGGGAGTTGGATGGATTTCACATACTGAAACTAAAATAAGAAAAAATAAATAAAATAGAACCCTTTGAAGTGTCGGACCCTTTGGTTTTAGGGTTTTAAGGCGTGACATGTCCTCGGGTCTTTTTCCTAGCGTTGGGGAGGATGACATATAATCATTTCCCGAACTGATCTTCATTTTGGCTTTAAAACCTAGACCCTAGAGTTTCCTTTTGAAGATGGCATTTGATTCAGAAACATGGTGTGTCTGCTTGGTGAAAACATCTCGAAAACACTACCTACGATAACTAATGAGAACTGACTATTTGAAATTTCAGTGGATCTAGTGAAAGTATCTTGAACTTAAAAAAGCTTGCCAAATACACATTAAAGAGAGCATGTTTAAGAGATTTTAACATGGTGAAAGCGGGAGCGTAAACAACCATAAGTAAATGCGTTAAAAACGGGGGAGCCGTGAGTTGCCTCACGCTTCTTGACAACCCTGCCTCTTTAAGAGGAGGGAAGAGGTCCTAGCCAACTATCCTCACGAGTTGTCATCCTCGAGGAGTGTTGGTAAGCTAGAAAGGGAGAGAAAAGGAAGAAAATGGGAGAAAAGAGACGGTAGTGACGCCTCAAGCTCAACTATGCTCCTTGAAGTGGGAGTTTTGAGTTTACGGATGGGGCTTATATAAGTGCTTTCCGATGTATACCAAAGTACAAAAAAAAACAAAACAAAAAGCTATTACAAGAGTTCAAAATAGGAAGAAACAAAAAATGTCTTTCAGCAGGCGTGAAATGCGGGAGGCAGACTCTTGAAGGAACTGTCTTGCAGGATGCACGGTACTGTGATCTGTAGAAAGCACTCTATGTGCTCCATTTTCTTCACATTTGCTCTTCTTTCTTTTGATCTTTGATTTGCAATCTTGAGTTTGACTTGAATTCTTCGTGCTTGAATCAACTCAACAATTTTGGCATGATGGCTTCGCAAAAAGCGCAAAATTTGCCACAAATGCGATCAGTAGAATAGTAAAGGAACGCTAATGTATGCCAATCGGGGTTAATTAGAATGATGAGTACACAACACTCAAAACCTATATCGTATGGGGTTCAAATAGCACTTTTGGGCATAATCCATAGGGTTAAGTGGAGTTGATTTTTCGCAAAAAATGCCTGAAACTGTAATGTAAAGTGTAAAACAACACTGTTTGGGTAGTAATCACCATTTCCCAAGGATACAAATACCATACTTGTAATAGCTTTTAGGGTAACTTAAAGAAGACTTGGAGGTGGAACATTTTCCCATATATAGGGTTTTCTCTCTAGGTTTAGATTTTTAGGGTTTTTAGATTTTATTGAGTTTAACCTTATTTTTGGAGCTGATTTTGAAGAATTAGCTACTAAAGGATCTCTTGCAACTGTAAAGCAGAGTTTGAGATGAATTTCATCTCTCATTTGTTTTGTATCACTAAACTTTACTCTCTTCATTAATCTTTCATCATTATGCATATGTTAAACATAGTTTTGTTAGTTTCTTGGTTTTAATAGGTATAGCTAAACTCTACTCTTCAGGGTTGATTATTGAAGTTGATGCTTGATTTGCCTGCACTTTTAAAACGGTTTTGTGAATTTATTCTTATGTTGATGTTAGTTGGTGTATAGTTAATGAATTTACTATGGGACTTTCATTGATTTATATTTAGGAGATGTAGTTTAGACCTAGTGCACAAGGGTTTCCAAAGTGACAGGTTGGAAATATACCCTTAGGCGTGACCTTTACCCCCAGATAACACCGATTGTGAAATCAACTAACCTAGTGAAAGAAGTTTAGGAAATTAGGAATGCCTAGTACTAAATGGATTTCATTAGGAGTAACACCATCTCAACATTATGTGAGGATAATATGGACCGAGAGAGGACCAATAGGATTCCCAAGGAAAGTATTGCCTTCTAAAAGTGTCACATTTCATGACCTAGATGGACCAAAAGGAGAATAGGGAGTGGGTGTGAGAAATCGAGGGGAGACTATAAGGACCAAATGATGTATATATGAAAATATGGCCAAGGAAGTGAATGTGGTGAATACTCAAAAATTGATTTGAAACAAAGTAGTGTACTGAGGCTTCGAATGAGAAAATTGTGCAAGCACTTTCATCCTTACAGTAAAGTGGACTCTAGAAGTTCGAATATTGTACCGACGAGGATCGGAGGTTCTCTCTAATTGGAATTTGAGCACCCCAGATTACAAGGGCTCTTCACTATTTAGGCGACTAAATATGATGCAGATTAAAATCAATTTAACTGAAATAAAAACTAATTTAAAACTAATCCTAAAATCTACCAAACAAACAACTACTTAAGTCTAAAATGTATGAAGAGAAACATTAGGAATGGGGATAATTATTTAACAATCAATTTGCATTGCCTTGAAAGTGCAACATTTGTGAGTTGAATGTTGGATTTGTCTAAGAGCAATGTAGTAGCAAAATTTGTGAGTTGAATGTTGGATTTGTCCAAGAGCAATGTAGTATAGCCTTGGAATACCTCTTGACACTATACATTTCACTACTTAGATAACCATATTTCAGCCAGGTCTCAGTGGTCTAAATAACTACTTCCAGGTTGAATCCTTTTTTGATTTAGATTTTCTAAACCGAGTCTTCACAGCCATTTCTTAAGTATGAAAGCGCTTGCCTGCTTAGACATGATAGTCTGAAGCCTTTTCCAATGCTATTTGGTACGATGAACTTAAAGTCATCTATTTTAGTCCGTTTTACATTGATTTAATGGCAAAAGGAATAATTAAGATCACGAAATATGAGAGAAACTCACCCAAATTTGTTAATTGCGGGAAGTATAAAAGAAAGAAGAAAATGCGGTGGAAAAATACGTGCTTGGCGGAGTAAAATCACGAGAAAATAGCGAGGCGAAGTGCAGCAGCCCAGAGGGAACTAATCTGTGACTTTTGGGGGTTACACAAATCGATTCACGAGTCGATATCGAGGAAAAATTGAAGGAAATTTAGTCAGAGGTCGCGTGAGGGGATCACAAGATGGCGGCGAGGATTGAGGCGAAACATAAAAGTGATGTCGCGACAACCTTAAGTAAAGTCGCAACAAAGGTTGATGTCGCGACGAGGGATGAAAGTCTGTGTGAGAATCGACTTGAAGCGTATGACATGTTTGGAAGGATGGCGAGTTAAGCCCAGTGTTGTCGCGACCAGGGGGACTGAAGTCAGCGCGACAGAGCGCGAGGCCTCAGCATAGGCGATGTGCGGCCAGTGAATCGGGGTGTGACATGAGACTTGCTGGGTTAAAATTTGTAAAGAAATGAAGCTGGCCTTGACCCGTGAGATTGATCTCTGTGACATGGGAACCCGATTGAAACCTCAGGAATTAAGGCGATGTCGACGTAGGATCGATGCTCCCGCGCCACTCACGGAAGGAGACTGTTGAGGCTGCGGAGCCATGAAGTGATCTCGCGTGAGATATTGATGTCGCGACATGAGGAACGAGCACAATTGAGGACACGTGTGAGTCGCCATAGGCTGATTTGACAAGGGATGGATGTCCGCGACGGCGGGAACCATCAGGAGATAAAGCCTCGAAACATAAGGCGATATCGCGACCAAAGTTGATAATCGCGACATCAAGAGCAATCAATTGAAGCTTGTAAGTTCTTAGGCGATATCTATGACAACGAAACGGCAATTGGAAGAATCTAGTGGCGAGCTTAAAGGCATCGAGTGATCGGTTGGTGCATCCGCGACAATATAGGTTGTTGTTGCGAAATAAGAAAACTCGATTAGAATTTACAGAATAGGAGTTGATCATGTGACCGAGAGATTGATGTAGCGACACGAAGACAAGTTGAATCTTTGCGAAGACATGAGTTGAGAATTAACGACAACATAGCGATGTCGCGACATCGGAGAGACGATTAAGAGCACAGCATAGTGAATCGCGGCGTGAGATCGAGGTCTGACATCGAAATCATCGATTCGAAACATGCAAAGGGCAAGAAGTAATGTCAGCGGCGATGAGATTGATCTGTGACGTCGGGAACCTGGGTGTTCTACCGAGACTTACTGGCGATGTCGCGACGTGGGATCGATGTCGCGACATGGATGATGTCGCGACTTTGAACATTAACATGGGCTAACCGCCGGAAATCCACAAAAGCTGCATTGGGATTAGGGGTGACTGAAACCCTATAATCGCCTTCTGACTCATAAAATAACGGCGGTGACCACGGGCGAGAAAGTCTGGGTGGCGGAAAGCTCATTTTCTGTGCTGTTTTCTTTCTTTTACTTTTCTTACTCTTCAATGTTGATAAGTTCGAGAATTATTTGGGTATCGTTTTAGTTTTCATTTAGTTTAAGGTGGATATTATGTTTGAGATGAAGCTGAATGCGAGGAAATTTCATTCTTTTCAAATTTTCTTTTTTTTTGGAATCTTTGAAGTTGAAGTTGATTTACGGAATTGAATTTCCCGATTTCCATTTACGATTATTCTTATGATGGAGGAATGGCATTGGGTGTAATTCAGTAATTAAGAGATCCGACTTCCATAAGTGGATATTATAGTCAGAAATTATCTCTTCACGTAGTCGTTTCAATGACTCTTGAATTTGATTTATGGATGTATACAGTGTTGGGTTCTTGTTTTGATCTGAATATCAGTTTCTTATACCAGATCTAGATTTGTCTCATTTCTCTGATTTCAAGGAGGCCCTACGGTGACCGCAGAGAAATGGAGTCCTAAAGTTATGAACAATTGCTTGAAGGTATATTAACCTGCTATTTGAGATCTAATGAGCTTTACAAGGATTTACTTGATAAATCTCTTCTCACTTGAAATGAAACAAGGATTGAATGAGTTATCAATTTAAACAAGCGAAGGTCACCTGATTGATGAAGTGAGGCAGATCAAAGTGTTGTTTGAGGTTCACAATCAGGAGGATGATCTATCTAATTTTGAAGAGCATCTGGAAGTTGTATATCCTTGCTTGACCCAGATAACTTGGGAGCTAAGGTTTCTGATCCGTAAAATGGGTACGAAGTATTGCGAAAAGAAAAATACCTAGATTAAGGAAGTCCTTTTTAAAAATGGGTTATCTCATTCCCTTTGTCTTGAAAGAATCGGAAAAATTAGATAATAAAATGTGGGTGTGGAGAATCGGCTTTCTTACTTCTTGAATGAGATTTCCCGAAATAAAAATATTGAAGTTTTGCTCAGTCTTAACTCACGATTGATACCGCATTAGCATTAATACTTGATGTGTCCTCTGAAAGATAATTATTCAGTTTCCATTTGTTTTCTTAACTATTCTTTATTCTTTATTCTTTATATTCAGTTTATTTGTTGCTCATTTACTTTACTCGTGTTAGTATAATTTCTAGCTATACTATTTGATTCAATATCATTTATAGTCGAATAGTATGGAGCTTGGTAGTCAGGCAGTTGATCGAGAATTCTTGGATCTACGTGTGATCGATCTCTTGGACTTAAATCAATTATTACTTATCAGGCACATTGCACTGCGATATATTAGGCCAAAACCAATATTGAAAATGATTTAATAAGGTGTTTTGGACCCAGTCAGCCGGAAGTTTTTATGGCGTTCAAATGATCGAAAGAATTCGAGTAAATCAATATTGAGTTGAAAGAAGGAAATACACTAATTTAATTTTAAGAAAAGAACAAAATAGTTTTCCAGCGGTGGTTATTTTAGCCACTAAGCTTCAATGAACCATAATGAAAATATTTGTTGACGAACTAATCATTAATGTAAGTGTGATGTTTTGATTTCGGGGCCAATTTTTAATGCATAGAAAGCAGAACAACGATCGATTCAGGCAGCCTGAAATAGAGAGGACACTCGAAGCAGAAAGACAAAAGAGGCGAGAAAACTCAGCCATGGCGGACGAAGGCGGGATCGGGATCAGAGTGCATACGGAGAAGGCGAATACCTCAATCGGTGTCTGATGGGGAGGGGCTCCAAGGCTTGATTATCTGAATGAATACTCGGCAATCGAACTGTGAGCTGCAGTTGATGCTAATAATTTGAATGAAACCTTGTATGATTGTGGTCCAGCGCCAAGTTTCTTGGTCATCCCACTTGAAGAATCCAGCGACACACAGGAAGATTCCTCGGGATGGCTAATCGCGGTGAAGTTGAATGGGGTGAGACCCGAGGAGGGTATAAGCGCACCTATTCATTCTCTCTAAGAGATACCATATTTACATGGTATGAATCTTTACCACTTATAGTTACGTTGATACTTGGGAGGAGTTAGTAGAGAGCCTACTTGGGAAGATTCTTTCCCCGACCCTCACCCACGAAGAAGGAGGAAATCATTGTGTTTCGGGGAAGCTTGTATGTAACTTTGAGAAAGGTGTGAGTTCTTGAGAAGATGTCCAATGCATGGGATGCGATCCCGAGAACTCGAGATGGACATTGTATATATCATGCCTTGAATGATATATATCAAAGGGATCGTGATGCTTCATCTTGCGTGGAGCATTCAAAGCGAAAAAGTCTTGAAGAAGCCGAGAAGCTGATTGAAGACTTGGCTAAATGTATGAAACTCCTTAGGAGCTTTCAGAGAGCTTGACGGAGGAAAGGGGATCATGGGTGAAACCAAGATATGGCAGCCATGGAAGCCCAGGATTGGATGCCATTATGCACGGGTTGGACAAGCAAGAGAAAGACACACCTTTGCTCATGAAATCGAACCTTGAATTGAAAGAGGATATGAGGAAGTGCGAGAAGACAGAAGAGCGATTCTGCTGATCTTGAAGGGTTAATTATTTGGGTGAGCTAAGAGCTTACCATTTCAAACCCAACACTAACACACCGGCCCCATTACCACGTGGCTGAGGAACCATGAGAATTTCCTCTTTATGGTGGAGGGGGCTTCATGAGCCAGGCATGGACGGAGACCCTCCGGCGGGATTTATCACGACCCACAGTTCCGTGTGTGTGAGGAATGAACAGAGTGAACATCGAGAGATTGAGAGGAGGGCTGATCTTTTGAAGAGCAGTCTTTGCCGGTTCATGGGGACAATAAAGGCCCAATTTAACCTCCATGAGCAAAAGTTTCGAGTTAGGAAGCAAGCTGCTTGCAATTCTGAATTTTTAAAAATACCACGATGCATCCTGAAGAACACAGGAGACACAAGTAGAGTATTTGTGGCCTAACCACCTCAAAGCAGAGGAGAATCATTTCCCAGAGTGACACAAAGGAAGGCAGGCGCATGTTTATCAGGCTTAGGAGTGGAAGGAGTTAGAGATGAAAGAAAGATGGCGATAACAAAGTAGCAAGACCAGAAAGGAAGAATTTGGAGAATGAAAAAGAAGAAATAGAAAGGAAGAACATCAAGAATCAAAACTACTAGTCCCATTTACAAAAGCTACTTGAAGTCAAAGGATCGGAGGCTTGATTTAGAGAAAGGTTCTTGAAAACCTTTGAAGCTGGAGATAAATATAACTTTACTAAGTGGTAACTCCAAATGCCACTCAATGCAAAGGAATTTACGAAGGACATGTGACGAAGAAAAATAGTAGAGGAAGGAATAGTGAATCTCACTTTGCCACTTGCGGTCGATGTCAGAAAGGAACTACCCGAGTAAAGGTAGAAGGACCCGGGAGTTTCACAATTCACTTTAATATTATTGGAGAATTGAATTCCCGAAGCTCTGCAGCTGACTGAGGAGCTAAGTATCAATTTGATGCCTCTTACGTTGCCAGAAGCAAAGTTTAGAACTACTCCCTCTTTGTTACTCTTCAAATGAGCGAGCCGGTCGATGGTAAAAACCTGAAGGTCATTGAAGATGTCTTGGTCACTGTTGGGAGGATTTGTTTCCAGTAGATTTCCATCATTCTGGGCATGGAAGAGAAGATTCTCAAGTACGCACAACTGTTGGGGAGACCATTCCTAAGCTCTCTTTTGGAGGCACTTTGATTGACATGCAAGGAAGTTCTTACATTGAGGTTGGAGGAAGAAACCATTTATTTTAACGATAAAAGGTACTTGAAAAATATAGACGAGGCTGGAAAGTTACAAATGTAGGTGATTTAGTCTATACCTCGATCTGATGTTAACAATGATTGTAACACTCCGGTTTTATCAATGAAAAGGGGTAATTTCAGTATAAGACCTCTAATCTGAAGATTTCCATACAATAGTTTAATTCTATAGAAAGCTGTGATTTGAGCGAAGCAAAGCGAAGCGATGTGAGAAATATTGAAAGGAATTCATCAAGAAACTTGATCTGAAGGACTAGTTTTGAAAAGTTGCCATATCATTTTAAAAAGTATACTTGCCAAGAACTCAGGAAAGAGACCGGTCAGTCATTTCAGCCGAGACTCGGTGATGAACAAAGATTCTTGAAAATAGGGAAGCATAAGGAATCGCTAGCAGTGGTGAGAAGCTGAGAAGGGTGTCAGTCCATCAATTTGCGTAAATGGATACGCTGAAAGACGAAACCATGCATGGAACACCAAAGGCTGAATCCGATTGATGAAGAGTAGTCGAGAAAGGAATCACTGGTGTGGAATCTTTGGCGTTTTATCATGCTATTTGAGGCCGGTTCTTGATGAGAAGCCCGGTCCATGGTTCCAAAGAAGGGGTTTCTGCGGTAGAGGAAGGAAAATGAGAAAGCAAATTGATTCAACAAGAGCGGTAAACTGGGGATGGAGGGTATGCATTGATTAGGAAAATTTGAACATTGCGAGAAAGATCATTTCCACTTTGCCGCCCGTTGATCGGATGTTGGGCCGGGTTAGCGAGGACACCCTGGCTTTTGTTTGGATGCGTGTCGAGGATACAATCGGATTGCTATTGCACTGAGGATGAAGACCACATTCCACATGCCCTTATGGAGTACGCCACGACTGAAGGATCTGTTTAGAACATGTAATCTCCGGCCCCACATTCGAGGAGGTGTATGATGTCCGTATTCTCGAGATTTGGTTGAAAGTGATGGAAATTTTCATGGATGACTCATTGTATGGATCCGGCTTTGATCAGTAACCAGCAATCCAGAAAGCAATTTACTTGAAGATGCAGGAACAAACGACTAGAATTGGGAAAAATGCCATTTATGGTGGCGGAAGGAATTGTTCTTGGGCATAAAATTTACGCTATTTGGACTAGAAGTTGACCGGAGTCAGTATCCATTATCAAAACTCTTGCACCCTTACTACAGTAAAAGGAGTAAGGAAGCTTCTTGGGCATCTTTGGATTTCTAGGAGATTTCATAGAACTTTCAAAATAGCTGAGCCATACTGGGATTGCGGAAAGATACAAGGTTCAGTTTTGATGACTCTGTGGGATCTTTTGACAGAAATCAAAGTTAAATTAGTGAAACTCCTATAATAATTTGCACAGAATGGGATCGAGTTTAAAAATAATGTGGTGCAGTGATTTTGCTATGGGAGGCGTGTTGGGAGCGAAAAGAAAGAGAGAGTATTCGAGGCCATATACTATGCTAGTAAGACCTTAAATGAAGCCACGAAGAACTACTCAACAGGCGAAAAGGAGATGCTAGCCATAGTATTTGCTTGTGAAAAATTGTGATACATTTTAGGATCCCATGTAGTAATTCCTGCGATCATGCAAACAATCAAATACTTGATGTCGAAAAGGAAGCTAAGCCAAGATTGATAAGGTGGGTCTTTAACATTTGCGGGGAGTTTGATCTGGAAATCAGGATAAGGGATGTGATAATCTGATAGGCGATCACTTGTCAGTAGAAAGAGCGATGATGAAGAAGAAAATGTAATTACGCAGAGAACTTCGGATGAGCAATTGTTTAGGTTTCCTTCTTCCATAGGTATCTTGATATTGTGAATTATCGGCTTGTGGGTAAATACCTTGAGTGACCTGCGAAGGAAACTCAGGCGGCAGTGATATTATATTTAGGATGACCTTTATTATTCAAAGAGATCGCGACATGAGTAATAAGAAGATGTGTGCTGAAGAAGTGAATAGGCAACATTTTAAATAGATACCATGCATCACCATATGGGGACATTTTTACAGAGAAAGAGCGGCTCACAAGATACTCAGTCGGGATTTTATTGTACCAATCTTGAAGGAATTGTCTTGAGTGAGTTAAATTGTGTGATAGATGCCAAAAGTTGGAAATATCAACAGCGAGGAATGAAATGCCTAAAGTATTATGGTGATACAAATTTTGATGTATGGGAATAGATTTTATGGACCCTTTTCCACATCATTTAGAAGCCTACATCATATCTTGCTAGAATTAATTCACGATTCCAAATGGAGTGACGATAGCTTGTCAAGGAATGATGCTAATACAGTTTTGAGTTTCTTGCAAAAGAATATTTTGAAGCGATTTGGAACACCGAGGCTATCATTAGTGATGGGGAGACCCCTTGCAAACAAAATCTTTGCAAAACTCCTTGAGCGGGTATGGGATCGAAGCATGTAATGAGTTTAGTTTATCATCCAGAACCCAGTGAATGACGAAATTTCGACCAGGGAGATCAAAGATAGCGAAAAGGTATGAGTTCCAGCGAGGAAGGTTGGTCTTCCAAACTTGATGATACTTTGGGCTTACGAATTGCACAAAACCCCGTTGGAATGTCCCCACTCTGAGAGTTGTTTTTGTGAAACCATGTCGTCTACTCTTGAATTATAATCTGGCTTGATATGGGCCATAAAGAAGTTAAACTTCGATTTTGGAATTGCAAGGAAGAAAGATTACTCAAGCGTAGAGAAATTTGGAAGAACGAGAAATACCAAACCTATGATAATGCTAGAATATACAAAAGTGAGAATGAAATGGCATGATCAGAGAATTTTTGAAAAAGAGTTCGGAGAAGGGGAGCAGGTTGGTGTTAATTCTAGGCTAAATTGTTTCGAAATTAAAATCAAGTGAGTGGGCCATACACATTGGTGTCAGTACTACATTTGGGCAGGTGACTAGCGAGGGCTGCTCTTGTGAAGGTGTGGGAATTCGATGGACCAAGGTTAAAGTATTATCACTAAGCAGGGAAGAGGAAAATGAAGAACTCAAGCCCAGTTGCGAGGAAAGAAGAATACCTTGTGACAAGTCTAGTAAGGACTCAAAAGCGAAGCGGCCTATTAGGACAACCCATAAGGATTTAGATTCTGGTTTTTAAGTTTTGAATTATTCTTTTCTCTTTTAGTTGCTTAAATAGGTCGATTTGTTTATAAGGGATAGAATTAATTTTTAGAAATGGGTTGTAGTTTAATTAGTTTTTCTTGGATATTCCGTGGCTTACGCAAAGTTCAAGGACATGAATGGCAAGGCAATCACAGGGAACATTTCCGTGACTTCTGGGAAAGTCGCTGACATGGAAAGGGAGTAACCTTAACCTTAGCACGATTCTGTAGATATACTTAGATTGTTTGTTAAATCTTTGCTTGGAGATGCCAGAAGTAATGTCTAAAAGGGTTAGGAGCAATAAGAAAAAAAAGGTTCTTGAGGTCATTGAGTTGAGGCTGGAGTGCGGCAGGAGAGGTCATTTCAAAATGGAAAGGATGTCTCAGCCAGGCAATTCCTAGAAGACCTTGTGTTGTCGCGACATCTAAGTGTGTCGCGACATAAAGAAATCAAGCAGTGCCAACACTCACTTTAAAAGCCCTAAATTCAATGACAGCCTCGAATAAAAGACGAAAATTGAGTATGACGTGTTTTTAATGGCGTGATGTGCAAACATTGATTGAGATTACTTATTTGTTAAAACTTTTCTCATTCCTCGACCCACATAGCTATTCACCTTCTTCTCCTTACGAGATCTCTTTGAAAACCCTAGCTTTCCAAACATACAGAAAAAAGTTTGTCCTTGGTTGATGGTGAAATTCCCTGACCTAATCCTAACACAGGCGAGATTATGAGGAGCATTGAACAGCAGGAAGAGAGCTCGCGAAACGGTTAGATGAGATTCGTCGGAAGAACAAACGGGAGAGGGCCGTAGAAACTTTTAGAAGCTCCGTGACTTCACTGAAAGGCAAAAGGAAAGGGAAAGATGAGAAAGAAGAAGAAGTGAAGATTTCGTGTCGGACAGAAGCGCTCCCCGATGGAAGAAATATTATCTTTAACGAGGGGTTTATCGAGAGGAGATTCAAAAACCACATTCTTTCAAGGAGATGATAGAAAGGTAGAGGATGGGAGAGCCTCACAAGACACCAAAATCGTGGTATACAAAGACTGTAAGAGAGTTTTATCTAAATTTGTAGGAAGGGAAAGGATGGATGGGTTTATGCTAGAGGAGTCCGGTTTCATATGAAGCTAAGGCCACCAACGAGGCCTACGGGTAAGAAGGCATAAACATGGTTCCAAACCAAGAAACTTTGGGAAAAACCAGATTTTGAGAAGATTTCCAAGAAGCTCACTAACGGTAAGGTGCAGCTAAACCAAGGAGAAGGAATGCCAAGATCATTGAACAGGGGAAGCCTTACTGAAGAGGCTAAGGTATGGTTTTACTTCCTACCGCTTTCACCCAACAAACATGTGTAAATAAAGGAGAGAACAAGAAGTTGTGTTGTCAGATGCCATCCTAAAAGGATACAAGATCATATAGAGTTTCATAGAGAATTCCATCATGAGGTATCATGAAGGGAACAAAAGAGGTCTTATTCTCACCCAAAGAACAGAATCACCGCTCTATGCTCTCAAGGTCGTGAAAGGAATCAGGAATCGTAAGAAGAAATACCTGTAGCTTCACCACTCTTCATGTGAGTTAGCAAAGGACCAAGAAACCGTAAGAAACGGGAGACCGTGTGAAGAACAGAGATAGTCCAAGTCGAAGAACCGTAAAAGGAGACTCAGAGTGGTTACTCGATCAAGGAGCGAGCACCCAAAACTCACCCGACGACAATGATTATACATGTTTGCGTACACCGAAGGTCAAGATGAAGGCAGCCCAATAGACTTCTCCATCCCCTTAGCCGCCTGCAGAATTAAACTTCCAACCTGGAGAAAGCTCAAGGGGAGCACAAGAGAACAAGCTGACATGGAAGCTCTCAATGCCATGCAGAAGAGAATAGATGAAAGAGAGAAGGAGTGGAAACTACAACAGGAATTCAGAGAAAACATTTAGGAAAAAGAATTGAAAAGAAGAGACCAAAGAAGGAAGAAGAGCCGAATGTAAAAGAGGAATGTGATGGGAAAAATTTCAAGCAAGAAGTGGGAAGAGTTTAAGAAAGAAATGAAGGAAAGAGA
Organism: Tetrastigma voinierianum; assembly: GCA_016808115.1. Classification (NCBI taxonomy): domain Eukaryota; kingdom Viridiplantae; phylum Streptophyta; class Magnoliopsida; order Vitales; family Vitaceae; genus Tetrastigma; species Tetrastigma voinierianum. The sequence goes on along the minus strand of JAEQBH010000173.1, from coordinate 5,227,685 downwards.
TCAACTCGCTATTAAACTCAAACTCAACATGAAGTCTTTTATAACAACCAGCTTGAAAGGTGATTCTCAACCTTAAAACCGAGAAGAAAGAGATACGTAATTGTGAAGCCAAATTGGGGAGTAAATCAAAGGATTCAAGTTTTATACAAGTCTCACAGAAAGATTTCTGAGAATAGATCGAATGATGTAGACAAGAAGAAAAGATACGTAATCCTGGCAAAGAATGGTTGGAAAACTGATCCTGACACACACCTTACAAATTCCTAGAGGTTATGACTGAAAAATGAGAATACAATGAATGGCTTGGGAAAGAGGCGTGATGAGTTGAACAAAAGGTTGATCTCTAATGAGATTTTCATTGAAGAACAAATGGAGAAGGAAACCAAGAAGAGAAAGAAAGAAGAGAAAATGAAAATTCCCGAATCTCTGTACTTCCATTTAGGTACATTAGACCTAGATTCCCCAACATCTTTGCTCCTGGCTATTTCAAAAGAAAAATAGACCTTTCCTCGCCTAACTTTCTCTATTACCATCCTTATCCCATACTGTGGTATCCAACTCCGCCGGCACTGAATCAAGAATAAATGAGAAATTTGCTGAATTGTTGTGTGCTATTTTTAAATTTGTTTGATTTAATGTTGTGTTGCTTTATGGTTGCATGATTAGAAATGTTAGAAAATTTAATCTGTAATAAAACCATTGAAGTTACAATGAGCCGATTAAATGGAAGCAGCGCTTAGATTTAGGAAATGATTCAAATGTAGAATAAGAGCCAAATGAATACAAATGATTGAAACACAAGGTGCAAAAGTTACTTAAGTCTAACTGATAAGTTCAGAATTGAGGAAGGTAATACAATAGAAGGAACAAAACATATTTTTGAGTTTGTGGTATGAACAATAAGTCAAGGAACCTGTTGAATATCGATTAATTTAAGTACTCGCCAACAAAAATGAGTCAAGGTACTCCCTATGGTTAGTCACAACTGTTCAAACCAAATTCTAGAATTTGTTAGATTATTGGTTGAGGCGAAATCCTAGGTGATACAGCTGACAAGAGATGATGCAAAGCATTCGGATAGTTTGAGCCATCTTAGCCATCCCTACTCATATATCGCCGATATACTTAGTTCCAGAAATTGTTCAACAAGCTTATTATTCAAAAAAAAGTTTAACCAATGGAAACCTAGTAAACCCATTCTCGTAAAATCAATCCTTCAATAAAGAACCTATGATTACCCAGGAATTCAAAGAGGAAGAAAGAACTGAAGTTTGGGGGAGTATATGTTTTTGAGGAACTCAAAAAGGGAATGAAAAGAAAAAGGCAAAGAGCAGAAAATGCAATAGAAAAGAACGCTTATAGGGATAAGTTTTATCTTGTGGCCTAACTCTCTTGAACAATTAAGTTCTTAGGGGTGTTTTAACAATCAAAATTCTAATGCCATCCGGTATGGGAGCTACTAACCCAAAGTTCACAAGAGTGTTAGAAAGCCTAAAAGCAAAACATTGCACTATCCCCGGGATCAGGACAAATAAAGGAAATTTCCCAAAGAGGAATTGCAAGTGAGAAATAAGGGCATACACTCAATTGAAGAAATTAAGAGATGTCCCAAACATGAAGTTTGGGGAGTTTATTAGAGAAACCACAAGAAAGAAAGGGCTAAGAGGAGAGAAAGGGTTCAGGTAATCTTAACCTAAAATTCCTTCCATCCCACCCATTACCCAGCCTAACAAAGATAAACCAAAAGACTCACGACTAAAGGCTGAAATCACCTACATTAGTGGAGATCAATATGAAAAACAAACTTATGGAATTTGGAAATATAAAAGCAATTAAAACTGTGAAGGACTTTAGGGAGTTAAATGACTCAGTATAAAAAAAAAGAGAAAGGAAAATAATCTATTATTCAACAGGATCCAATGATTATGTTGTTTGTAAAACAATTTCAACAGTTTAGTTTTGTATAGTATAAAGAGAACCAACCTTGAACCTGACTTAAAGCTAGATGTACAAATAATGCATACCTTGTATTTCAATTAAATCAATGCCACTGCAGAACTTAAAATGTCCTTAAAATTCTTATTTGGCCCCGAGGACAAACAATTCTTTCTTTTTCTTTGCTTGGAGGACAAGCAAACTTTAAGTTTGGGGGAGTTTGATGAGCTTAAAGTCATCATTTTAGTCCATTTTTCTCGTTGATTTTAATGTAAAAAGTGAATAACAAGATGTGTAAATACAAGAAACTCACCAAATTTGTTAATTGCAGAAGAAAGCAGAATGCAAAAGGGAAATGCAAGAACCCGGCGAAGTAAAATGCGTAAAATAGCGGTAAGGTAAAGAAAGCAATCGGCGAACTAATGCCGCACTTTCGGGGTTACACAATCCGGCCATACGAGGTCACATATCGTGAAAATCAAGGAAATTTGATGGTCATAGCATCACAAGATAGCAAATTTGAGGATTGAGCAGAACATAAGAAGTGATGTCGCTGATTAACATAGTAAAGTCGCAACAAAGGTTGATGTCGCGACAAGGGATAGAGGTCGTGACAAGAGAATCGAATTTCAAGCTGCGACATGTTCGGGAAGGATGAGCTGAAGACCTAAGTCATTGTCGACAGAGACTCAAGTCGCGACAATCGAAAGTACAAGTGAGGCCTCCAAAGCATAAGCCGATGTCGCGACGCGGGAGATCGAGGTCGCGATACGAGACTCGCCGCTGAAAGTCAGAAAGAAATGAACCGGTTGTCACGACGCGGAGATTGATGTCGATACATCGAAACCCTGGGCTGAAACCTCCAGAATAAAGCTGATGTCCCGACATGAGATCACGGTCGCGACACTACGAAGGACCCGTTTCAAAGTCAGCAGAGCCATGAAGTGATGTCACACAAGATATTATCGCACATCGTGAACGAACAATTGAGACCGGAGTCATGAGCTGATTCGACAAGGGATGCATGTGTCACGTACAACAAACCACTTCAAGTGAAAACTTTAAACATAAGCCGATGTCACACAAGAGATTGATGTCGACATCAAGAGCACCAATTGAAGCTTGTAAGTTCTTAGACTGATGTCGCAACAACAAGAGCAACCAATCAAAGATTACAAGCGGCGATAAACTTCAAGCATGCAGTGATCAGCTTGATGTCCCACAATAGTCGGTCACGTAAATAAGAAAACTCACTTGAAATTTACAAGAATAGGAGTTGATGTCGCGACAAGAGATTGACAACGCGACACCCAAGACAAGTTGAATGCTGCAGAAGACATGAGCTGAGGTCGCGATAACATAACGATGTCGCAACATCAGGAGAGACCAATTGAAACTCGCGAAAGCATGTCGGTGGTCGACGTGCGGAGATCGAGGTCACGGCTATCGTAAATCATCGCTTGAAACATGCAAGGCAAGAAGTACGTCGCTGACGCGGAGATTGATGTCGCGACGTCAGGAACACCAATTGAAGGCTACCGAAGACTTAAGCTGATGTCGCGACGTTGAGATCGGCGTCTACGGGCTGATGCCGCACCGAATACACATGGGCAAACCAATTTGAACCACAAAACCGCATTGGGATTTTACAGCCCAACCAGAAACCCCATAAATACGCTAGAATATCACTCTATAAAGTAGCTGAAGGCAACACGCACGAGAGGTAACCGGGGTAGTCAAGGCTCATTTTTCTTTTATTTTTAGTTTTCTTTTCTTTTGCTTTTTCTTTTTCTTCAATGCTGATAGCGAGATTATTTTAGATTTATCGCTTGCTTTGCTTTGCACTTCTGAACTGGATATTGTTGGTTTCTGAGTGGTTTAATGCAGAATTTCTGTTTTTCAAATTACTACATCTGAACTGCCTCGTGTATACAATTTTCGAATTAATTTCCCAGTTTCCATTTGCGCTATTCTTATAATCGAGGGAATCAAGTGGGGTGTAACGAGAATTAAGGAATCCAAATTTTCCATTGCGAATGCTATAGTCGAAATTGATTCTTTCCTAGGTCGCTTTCCAACAAATTCTTGAATTTCATGCATGAATTTACTGTGTCGGGTTTACTGTTTTCGACCGAACACGCTATACCCAAGAGGCAGATTTGTCTCATTTCTATGATTTCAAGGAGGCCCTTCAGAGGGACACGTAGAAGGCAAATTCTAAGAGTTATGAACAATTGCTGAAGGTATATTAACCTCGCTATTTGAGATCTAATGAGCTTTGCAAGTTTATTTATAAATCTCTTCATTTGAAATCAAGCAAGAGTTGTCGAGTTATCAATTTAAACAAGGTAGAGTTCACCCTGACCAATAGTGAGGGGGCCAATCCCGTGTTAGGCCGAGTTCTAATCAAGGAGAGGATGATCTATTCCTAATTTTGAGGAAGAGATCCCGGGAAGTTGTATATCCTTGCTTGGTTCATAACTGGTCATATTTATGTACTATAAAATGGGTATGAAGTGGTTGCAAAAAGAAAAATACCCAGATTAAGTGTCCTTTTAAAAGTAGTTATCTCATTCCCTGCCTTCAAGAACCCAGAAAAATTAGAGATACTGAAATGTGGAGTGTGAGAGATCCAAATTTTTACCTGCGAACGCCTTGACAAGACATTTTAAAATCCGAAATATTCAAGAAGTTTTATCGGGCTCTTAACTACAGTGAATTGATACTGCAATAGCATTAATACTTGATGTGTCCTCCGAAAGATAATTATTCCAGCTTCCATTTGTTTTTTAACTATTCTTATTCTTATTCACATTCAGCTATTTGTTGCTCATTTACTTTACTCGTGTTAGTATAATTTCTAGTTTGTCGGATTCCAAATATCATTTTATAGTCCAAATAGTATGGAGCTTGAGTAGTCAGGTAGTTGATCCACTTTGAGATCTCTCGTGGGATCGATATCTGGACTTAAATCCAATTTATTACTTGTCGACCTGTGCACTTGTAGTATATTAGGCCAAAACCAATATTGAAAATGACTTATTCTAGGAGGTGTTTTGGTCTAGTCAACAGTACCTCAATATGCAATTCATTAGAATTCTCTATTTCCTTGATTAGAATCTAAGCTAGCATAGGATCAAGATTATTCTAGAAAATTGAGATGAAACCTCTAAACATTAAATTGATAGATCGGTAGGTGCTCATACAAAGGTTAGAACATCACTAGTGATTTATCTGAGTGATATTTAAAGTTCATTAGTTCTAACAATATCAGTCCAGCATACCCCAAGTTACTGCTCTATAATATCAAGAATCTTCATATATGTGTCACTCAGAGGGCCTCCTGTAAATCAGAGCACAAATACAACTCTTTCTAGGTATAAAATACTGATATTCAAAACAATACCGATTGTATAAATTTAGTTTTCAAACCCACAAAATAAACCATAAATATGCAAATCTGAATGTTTAAAAATTAATCCCCACCCCTAGAGGTTGTTTAATGTTCCATTACTGGATTCCAATTATTACCAATCAAGCAACAAGTAAGAAAATGAAGAAAGAAATCAAGAGATAAGGAGTGAGAGAACAAATCGTGATTTGAGCTTCAATCTTTGTCTCAACAATAATGAAATTTGAATGTTTGAATACAACACTGAAATATCTTCAATACAAATAAAAATCAACTCTATAACTACTCTAAGATCTACTAAAAATCAAAACCCTAAGATAAACTGAAAAATAGGAAGGTTTTAGAGAGAGAACTTAATGAGGTTTTCTCCTTACCCTCCTCTTACCTCTAAAAATAAAAATGAGTATTTATAGTCCTCAGTGAAAATGGAAGTTTGAAAACAAAATAAAATAGCAATTTTGGGCTTTCTGTTTGTTTTTTTTCAAAGACTTGAGTTTACAACATCAAACACATTTGAGTCTATTATTAATAAAACTTTGTCGGGAAAAAGTTTGTATTCCAGCTTTGTTGTGACAAATTTTGTCTTATGGCTTTGTTGGGACATAATATAACTTTGTCATAACAAAATTTCTCTTTCAGCCAATGAGTTTTGTCTTAGCTTTGTTCCGACATTTGTCGGGCTGCGAGTAGTTCCCTTTGGCTCGTTAGATTTTGTGTCACGACATACGAAACAGGCCGTGACATTGCATCAGCCGTGATTCCACTTTTTTTGCTTCTTTTCTCTTATTTTTCAATTAACACCTGCAAAACACAACGTAAGTGAATATTCCATAATTTGACATAAAAATAGATCTAAAATTGTTAAAAACATGCTAGAAAATGGATTAAAAATAGATTTGTTTTAGACTCATCAAAAATCAACCAATAGCTTGATTGTCCTTGTTGAATGGTTGTGTGGAAATTTCAGCAATAGTATGGATCAGTGCTTACTTAATTAAATTGAAAAATCTGAAATGTTACTGTTTTTGTTTAAATTGAGGTCCTTCAACATCTTTAAACTTATATTCACAAACATGAATTGGAATTGTAGACACCAAAAAAAAAAAAAAAAGGGAAAATACAATGCTTTCGCAGTACAACATTTATTCAATGTCATACATTAATAAAATGTCGCGACCCAAGCTTCGTGTTTCCAATGTCGCAACATCATCGTGACATTACCTCAATGTCGCAACATCAGATTTCAAATTTCGCGACATCGCAAATATACAAGAGCATATTGAGCCAATGTTGCAACATCAGAATTGTCAATGTCGCGACATCACATTAATAGATGAACAACACTGCTTCAATGTCGAGACATCAACATTTCAATGTCACAACATTGCAAAGATACAAGAGCTACAATAAGATTGACTTCAAAGCAATGTCGCGAGATTGCTGCGACATCAAGTTGATGTCGCAACATTACATTTTCAATGTCACGACATCCATTAAAACCAAACAGAAAATCTAAATAGTGTCACGACATCGCCATGACAATGCCGTGACATCAAATCATTGTCGCGACATCAGAAAGTCATTGTCACGACATAGCAGTTAGGGCAAATCTCCTTTAAAGGAAGACTTTGAGAAAATTTCATTGTCACATCAATCTTTCCATACTTTCGAACCTTAGCCTTTTCAAAACCTCACACTGATGAGTCCAAAAACTCATTAGATTTTTAATCCATTTTTATGAGCATATTACAAGATAAATGTTGATTTGTATGCAGAAATGTGGATATTTTACTCAAATTTAATCTCAGCAGAAAATACAAAGCAGGCTTAAATCTCAAAGAAAAATCTAAGAAACCACCTATAGCACTAAAGTCGCAACTGAAAATCGAGTCGCGACAGGAAGCTTAGTTGTCAGTCATTTCTAAGTCACGACATCACCAAATTCAGCTTTGAGGAAGAAATAGAAGACCTTAACAAGTGAAGTCGTGACTTGAAGAAAGAGGTTGCGACAAAGGAAATGTGGTCGAGATTAAAGGAAATATCCAAATGAAGAATCTTCATGTCGCGACACCACTCTGATGTCGTGACACCAACTGAATACAACTGAGGTCGCGACATCACTCCGATGTCGCGACTTGGATCCGTCAATGAAAGCCATAAGAGAGGTCTTTGCAAGTAAACAAAGTTGAAACTAGTTTTAATGAAAGGCTCCTTTTGAGGTCGATATCGCTCACCCGCGACATAAAAACAGAACCGGAGTCTCAACAAAAAAGCCGGTTGAAACCACATTAAGAGTTTAAGAAACGTAAAAGGAGGTCGCAACTCCGAACAAAAAGAGGAAAGGAGGAAATTGGTTGCAAATAAAGACCGAGGCGTACCGCAAGAGTAAGAAACACGCAAAAGAGGTCGCGACATCACCTTGAGGTCGCGACATAAAATTGAAACCTGTGAAAGCAGAAGACCACCAACACAATCGCGACCAAGAAAAGAAAGTCACAACATGAAGTCATCCTACAAACAGAAAGGTGGTCGCAACCTAAAACTGTTGTCGCAACTCATAAGTTAGAAGAAAAGAAAGACAACGATGTCGCGACATGAAACTGTGGTCGCGACATCAACTCTGGAGAAATATTGAGCAAATGAAGTTACAACTACAAACGAGGTCGCGACAATTGATCCACGCAGTCATAAGAAAAATGGTCGTAACAGAAGTAAAGAAGTCGCGACTGAACTGAAGCAAAGAAGAGAAATCCATGTCGCGACATCAACTTGAGGTCGCCACATGTGACAAATGAAGCCGGGCTTTTCGGGAATTTCCACCTAGAACTTTTTGGGATTCGGCCCACTTCCTTCCTTACAGTATAAATAGACCATGTTAGGAATAGTAAAGTAGCTTTCTTTCTTCACACCCGTAAAGGAAAGGAGAGGAACCTGTATAGTTTAGAGTAGATTTATTTTATTTTCTTTATTTTATTTTTAGTTTATTTATTTTCTAGTTTTGAATCTGCGAATCGTGCGTAGACGAGTGTAGCTCGACATTTTAATGTTATTTTTCTAGAATTATCAATAAAATTTATGAAATCTAGAATAAATTTCGAATTCATTTCTTCTCGCTTTATTGCAATTACGTTATTGTAATGTGATCGGTGCTCCATTTTTAATTGCACACAAGACCTGATACGCCGCCGGATTTGATCTACATTTAGTTACGCTTCCTGCACAATTATTGAGAATTAATTTGGGTTCAGTTTTTACTTAATTGCTGTCGTTTTGAATGGATAAGGATTCGCAAGCTACGTAGGATGATCCGAATCAACAAAATTTATATCCGTTCCTCCTACTGCCGTAGTCAAGCTTACCGCAGTACAGCCGGGTCTGGCTCTAACACATGGATGGGTTTTCTGCATTAAATGATTTGAGAAGTCAAAATTATGAATTTTTAAGGTTTGGGTAAAAAATGTGGGGTGGTTGGTTGCAACCAAAATAAATAAAATAAATGTAAAATAGAACTCCTTGAAACATTGGGCCACTTGTTTAGGGTTCAGCATTCAACATGTCCTCTGCCTTTTTTCCTCACGGGGAGGATGACATATAGTCATTTCCCGAACCGGCTCTTCATTTGGCATTAAAACCTAAACCCTAAAATCATTTCTTCTAATGTATAGCATTTGTTACCCCTTAATGTTTCAAAACAGTTAAAACCATCACTAGATTTAACCTGCAGGAGCTCATAAATGATAACTAAATGGGCATCAGTGGATCTAACAGTAAGCATCCACTGAACCTTGAAAGCTTGGCAAGTGCTGGTCACTCATGGTACATCACAGTGATTCAAACCTAAAACGTGAGATACAGAAACAGAAAAAGGGAATAAATGCTTGCGTGAAAACATGAAGACAGTGTTTTTACCTTAAAACATTCACCCAATGGTCCTCCTCTTTTGCTGGTGAAAGAAAGTTCTAATAAACATCCTCCTCGAGTTGACATCCTCGAGGAGTGTTTGTAGCCGAAATGAGAGAACGTAGGAGAGAAGAGAGAAAACCGAACCTAAAACAAAAGCCGCGTGCAATCGAAAGATTAAAAGTTAGGGTTACAAAAGCTATAAGTCGCTTATATAGCCATACAAGAGGTGCGAAATACCAAAATACAAAAATATAAGATTACAATAGGGACAAATGGGAATTACACAAAACGAGGTCGTTTGGAACCAAAACACAGGGGGTAAATTTTCGCTATGCACAGTGATTTTCGCTATCATAGCTTAAATTCTCGCTATGATACGGTACCCTCTATCATAGTGAAAATACAGGCATACGAAAAATCAAACTTTCGCTATGCACAAGATTTCGCTATCATAGCGAAAATTGGCTTATGATAGCCACCGCTTATCATAGCGAAAATTCGCTATCATAGCGAAATTCGCTATGATAGCGAATCATCCAAATGTAGCGAATTTCACTCACTGCTCCATTGTTCTGCTCTATCAGACCGTTCCATTTCTTCAAGCATTGATATTCTTCATTCCCTAGCTTGTTGAAATTGATAGAAGACCATATGAAATTGATGGAAATCAACCCGATTTTGTTATGATTGGATTGACACGATAATTTGGCTTCCAATTCCTGCAAAAAAGTACAAAAACAACCCTAGAATGCGATCAGAAGTGCAATAGGGACCCGAACATGTCAATTGGGTTAATTATAACACTAGTACACAAAAAGGCCAAACCTATTAAAATAGTGGTTCAAAATAACACTTTTGGTAATCCCTCAACTCCACACATCGCTAGTCCCTTAGCAATGCAAGGAAAATAAAGAGACAAAGATTCAAAATGATAACAAAATAATGTTCACAAAAATTACATTTCAAAAAGGCTGTGAATGAGTAATGCCTAACCCTAAGTAAGAATAATCAATGTCAGGTCCAATAACTATCATGAGAGAATGAATGTTATGCACAAAAATTGAGTATCAAAAGAGTCTCCATCTCGAATCAAACTTAAACTTCCACCAAAATCTAAGTGTTTATTTGATTAGCTCTCAACAATAAACCTAAACTCCACTCCTCCCCCAACCTAGCTACTACCAATGACTCAGCATGCTAACCAACCTAAATAGATCAAGACCACTCTATTCCACAATTCTTTATGCTAGGGAGGGTGCAATGCTGAGGAATCGACCTCACCAAAGTCCATGTAGCGGGGATCTACCGATGACTCCCAACCACTTAAGGCTTAGGCACCAAGTCATAAGGATCTTTCGACCACAAACTCTTCTGATTTCACCCCGGACTTCGAATGATTTCAAGACTCCAGCACCTACAACTTTCTAAACTCCACCCATCCACCCATGTAACGAACACTAAGTCAGTGACTACCAACCAGTGAAGGTTTAGGGCACCGGGCTTTAAAGGCTTTCGCCATATACCCCTCGGACCGTGCTCTCTAAGCCAAGGCAAAGCATCGTAATATTTATTATTTTTCTTTTCTTTTTATTTTCTTTTTCTCTTTTTTTTTTTTCGAAGACGCATTACCTCTTTTTCCACATGGTCTAACTCTATTAAAGGCGGTCAATGAAACTTAGGTAGGCTATACAAAGTAAAGGAGGTTGCACGCTTTTCAGCCTATCATTGAAACCTATCAGGTTCGGTGTGTGGTTAGCTAATGGTGGAAGAAAAGGTCGAATCAAAAAGAATTCAACTAATCATTCACTCAACTAGGCATGGAACCAATCTAACATCAATAGAATTGGACAAAGTTTCAATTTTCCAACTATGGCTAGGCACAACACACAAAAATTTTTGGTTGCAAAATGGGTCCAAATTTTGAAAAAGTAAGTCGTATTGTATAACAGCTTTATAGAAAGGGAACCCAACAAGCCACTGAATATCAAAAAATGGGCTTGCACAAAATTGTACAAAAGAATAAATACAAAAGCCACTTCCTTCACTAACTCTCCCCCCAACCCAAACATCTCGGTATCCGAAATGGGGCTCGGATTAGAAAATTAGAGAAGGAAGTGTTACCTCCTTGATGAGATGTGATCATTACTGGATAGGAGACTTCGCAATCTTTCCATCGACACCTTATTCACTCCGTTTGGGCTTCAAATAAACAAGTTAGGAGAAGAAAAGAGAGGAAAAAAGTGACCAGTTGGAGAATTTTGAAAATTACACATTCATAAAAATTTCAAAAGTGTACTTTCTAGTCATATTTGGATTCTACACTCTCTAAGCTTTTCAACGGTACCAAGAACGCCTAAAACGGAGTTCGGATTAAAAAGTTATGAGGGAAACAAAATTGGAGGTCAAAAGTGGGGCCCATAGCGAAAAATTTTCGCTAAGCTAGCGAATTTTGCTAGCCAAAATTATCAGAAGAAACTTTATTTTTAAACAAAAATAAAATAATTACAAATAAAAATAAAATAATAAAAAAAAATTTTTTTTTCGAGAGACAAATTTTTTTAATATATATATATATATATATATATATATATAAAATAATAATTTTTTTAATTTAATTTTTTAAATAGAAAAATAATATATAAAGAACAACAAACATTTTTTTAATATATAAAATATAAAAATAAAATAAAATAAAATAAAATAAAATGGAAACATTGTGCGCTGTTTTGTCTTATAGTGGAAGGTATTTTTCGCGGCTTTCATTAGCTTCTCGGCATGCTAGCGAAAATTCACTCACTGCACGGCGCCCATTTGGATTCAGGCTACGCAGGGTGATCCCGAATCAACAAAATCTATATCCTAAGTTCCTACTGAATGCAAATGCCTACTACGCATGTACCATCACTGGCCGAACACGCATGAGTTCTCTCAGACAAATGACGGAGGAAGTCAAAATTGGTGAATTAAATTTGGATTTTGCCTGGGTGAAACAGGGGAATGGTTGGTTGCAACCTAAAATAAATAAAATAAAATGTAAAATAGAACTCCTCAAGATCGTGGGGTCACCTAAGCAGGCTCTAAGGCATTCAACATGTCCCTGTCTTTTTCTCAAGGCTGGGAGGATGACATAGTCATTTCCCAAACCGGCTCTTCATTTGGCATTAAAACCTAAACCCTAAAATTATTTCTTCTAATGTATAGCATTTGTTACCCCTTAATGTTTCAAAACAGTTAAAACCATCACTGGATTTAACCTACAGGAGCTCATAAATGACAACTAAATGGGCATCAATGGATCTAACAAGAAGATCCACCGAACTCGGGTCTTTGCTGGGCACCTGGCCACCTGTGTGGTACATCACATGCTGATTCAAACCAAACGTGAGATACAAAAACAGAAAAGGAATAAATGTCATAGTGAAAACATGAGGACAAAGTGTTTTTACCTTTAAAACATTCGGCTCAAAGGCCTCCTCCTTCAAGGAGGAAGAGGGTCTAGCCAAACATCCTCAGGAGGAGTGTTTGGTAGCCGGAAATGAGAAAGAGGAGAGAGAAGAGAGAAAAACCTAACCTAAAACAAAAGTCGCGTGTACCGAAAGATTAAAAGTTAGGTTACAAAGCAAGTAAGTCGCTTGCTAGCCAAAGCAGGTGTGAAATACCAAAAATACCAAAATATAAGATTGCCAATAGGGACAAATGGGGAATTACACAAAAACGAGGTCGCTTGGAACCAAACACAGGGGGCAAATTTCGCTATGCACGCGATTTTCGCTATCCATAGCTACCTCGCTATGATAGTTAAAATTGCCATCATAGCTGTGTAAATACGTGCATAGCGAAATTGAAATTTTCGCTTATGCACGCATTCTTCGCTATCATAGCCAAATCACTTCAGCGAGCCGCAATTTCACCACCGCTCCTCGCACTGCTCCATTGCTCCTCGCTCCCACCGCATCTCCATTTCTTCAAGCATTGATATTCTTCATTCCCTGCTTGTTGAAATTGATAGGAAGACCATATGAAATTGATGGAAATCAACCCGATTTTGTTATGATTAGGATTGGCCACTGATAATTTGGCTTCCAATTCCTGCAAAAAAAGTACAAAAACAACCCCGGAATGCGATCGGTGCAATAGGACCGAACATGTCATCAAGTACTGATAATACTAGTATTAATAAAGGCCAAAACCTATTAAAAATAGGGTTCAAAATAGCACTCTTTTGGGCATTCAATAAATAAGTTCCCAATAGTAATAACTTGACACCGTTGAGGGAATTTATCTTGTTCTACTCAGATGCCTCGCTGTGACATAGAGACGAGATTCCCGAGAGTCGAGAAATTATTTTCTTCTCGTATGCTCGACTACCATTGATGAACTGCTGAGCTCTAAGAGTTCATTTTGATAAATCCCCCATTCGCTCATAATTGAAGTTGGAGGGGTGTATTTAACAATACCCAGAGAAGGAAATGCAAAAGGTCTACCGTCAACAGGAAATGGGTGTGAAGTATTGAGAAAGAAAAATACTTAGATTTTGCAAGAGAATTTGGAATACAGGTAGCTAGTTTGATCTTGTCTTCGAGAGAAGCAAGGGTATCCAACCGGTGAATATGGAGAAATCCAATTCCAACAATGAGGAAATCTTGGACAAAAACATATCCATACACAGAACAGAGCAATGTGCTTTAGTGCTGGAATTGACTGTTTCATTGTATTTCACTGAGAGTTTTCGTTTCTCATAGGAAACTGATTCAATCCATTCCTATAGTTACAATTTATTTTTATTCATTTACTTTTATTTTATCTTAGTTTGATAATATTCAATAGTCTATGATCTTTAATTTTTTTTCTTCTGTAGTTTAGATAAACCTTTCACTATGTGTTCTTAGTCCAAATAGTATGGAAATTTAGTAGTCAGTAGTTGGATCTTTTAATTTGTTGCCAACTGTGGGAATGATAATTGACTTACATTCAGATTTTTACTTATTTGTATGACCTGCAATTTATAAAGGTTTTATAGACTTGGCCCTTATTTTTAAATCATGAACATTAAGAAATAGTTATTTTATCACAAATTTATCCAAAGTGACATAGATGCAAGAGAAGTGTAAGGCTCTTGTAATTATGTTAATTTGAGGGGTTTTTAGTCTATATAGAAAAAGGCAAACAAGTTTTTATGGCGCCGTTGCCGGGGATTGAAATAATTAAATATATCAATATTCTGATAAAAGATGGAAATGCTAATTTGGACATTTAAAAAAAAAGAACAAAAATAGTTTTTTCAAGCAGTGGCTACACCAACCACTGATCTTTAACAAGCCATGTTGAAAATATTTTTTTTAGTTTGACTAATCCTATTAATCTGAGTGTGTTTTTATTTCAGGAAATCCTTTAATGCATATGAAATCGTGATTCGATACATGATTCCAAAGAGACACCGACCTGGGTTAAGAACACCTGCTTAAGAAAGACAAAAAGCGTAAATGCAAATACGGCAGACGGAGAGACATGACTGTGACAGAGGAACGTAGGACAACAAAATGTATGGCCCCTATTCACCGACACAATAGAGGATTTCGAGGCCTATTATCTGCGGAGAATATTATAATCGTATTAGCCTACCGTGGATGCCAATAACTTCAACCAACCAAATTCCTGATAACAATGGTGCAAGAAGATCGCTCACCGGGTCACCCCACCAAAGACCCAAATGAGCACCTGGGTAGATTTCTCAGGATGGAAAATACAGTGAAGCTGAATAATGTGAGGCCAGAGGTGATAAAGCTTCATCTCTTCCCATTCTCCTTACGAGATATAGCAGCCACTTGGTATGAATCATTACCATATGGTTCCTGGGCTTGATAATTAGAAGAGCTGAGTGTGGCTATTACCAAGTACTCTTTCCCCCATCTCTCACCTCAGAGAGAAGAAGAGAGATAATAGTGTTCCAACAAGGGGAAGATGAGAGCCTATATATAGCTTGGGAGAGATTCAAGAGGTTTCTGAAGAGGTGCCCTATGCATGGAATTGATTTAAAAACCCAGATGGATATAGTGTATCATGCTTTAAATTATACATCTAAAGGCATTATCGATGCTTCTTGCTGTGGAGCATTCAAAAGAAAAAGTGCTGATGAGGCTAGAGATCTGATAGAAGACCTGGCCAAATGCAATATGAAAAGCTCCATCCGCGTGGGTACTATGTAGGAAAAGTGGGTCATGGAGTTGAGCAAATGATGTTGATGGAGGCAAGGTTAGATGCCATCATGCATAGGATGGACAAACAAGAAAGAAGGTATACCGTCATGAAATAGGAGCAAGTGGGAAGAGAACAAAATGAGAAGAAGCGTTGATACCAAATGTAAGAAGATTCTTATGGTGTCGAGGAGGTTAAGTACGTGAATGAACCAAGAAATTACCATATTTCAAGCCAAACTTAACTCGCTCTACATATTACGCCCAAAGATCGAGAACCATGAGAATTTCATATGGTGGGAGGGCATTACAAGGCCTAAGGCATGGACGTAATCCTCAACAGGATATTAGCAACCACCAAGGTTCTAGCAGCTACAAAGATCAAGGGTGAAGAAATGAATATCGTGATCAAAGGAGGACTCCAACCATTCAACAAATGTTGCGCTCATGGGGACAATAAGAGACTTATACACTTCCATGAACAGAAACTGTCTGACTTTGAAGCTTGTTCAACACCTGCGTTTCGTAAGAATACAAGTGACTCATTGAAAACTTGGAGACACAAGTAGCAATCAACTTGAATATGCCAAATCGTGAAAGCAAGGGTACATTCCCGCTGACACTCGCCAAAAGATTCCAAAAGATCGCATGGCAATTCGCTTAAGAAGGGAAAGAAGTGAGCAACAACAAAAGGGAAAGAAAGGAAAGAAGAGACTCGAGGCGTAACAAGAAGAGACTGGAAAGGAAGGAGTAAGAGCACAGACCGAACAACCCGAAGGAAGAATGAGCGTAAATGTAATAAGGAGTACCAGCCTTTATACACCTACAAAGGCTATTTCCCCAGAGGTCAGACAAGAAAAGGGAAGAGTAGTTTTCTAGATTCTTGGACATTTTCAAGAAAATAGAAATCAATATCCCATTTGCAGAGGTAATCTACCAAATGCCTATTTATGCAAAATTTTTGAAGAGATATATCGAAGCAAGAAAATAAGATACCGAGGTAATATGAATCTCGATCAAGTATTTCTCATAGCGCTTATCCAAAGAAAAGATCCCAAAGAAATGAAGACCTGGCAGCCACACCCCCCGCTCCATAGGGAAATATGAATTCAAGAAGGTTTTATGATTTCAAAAGCCGTATAAATTTGATGCCTCTATTAGTTGTGTAAAGACTTAGTTTGGGGAAACTTACCACAACCGCAATTGGCTAATCGCAAATGGTCGATGTATTAATGGCACAACCTCGTAAGGTATTCTTGAAGATGTACTTGTCAAGGCTGGGGTTCATCTTCCCAGTAGATTTTGTTTTCATGAAGATGGAGGAAGATACCCAAGTTCCTTTGTTGCTAGGAAGACCTTTCTTAGCAACTGGAGCTGCCATGATAGATGTACAGAAAGGTGAATTGACGCTAAAGGTGGGAAATGAAGCAGTGCACTTTAATCATAATAGGAGTTTGGAACATCTTGATGTAGATGCAGAAAGTTGTATGGCTGTAGAAAACAATAGTCTTCTCGTTGGAATTGAATCGGGATCAGACTTTCAACATTCTATCAATGAAATTAGATGAATTTTCAAAGATTCTCGAGAGTCTTGATCATGAAATACCGCCTTCAAATTTGTTTAACAAAGAAATGCTTCAAGCATAAATAAAAACAAAGCCAAGATGAAGTATGTAGCCGTAAAATGTAAAACTCACGAGCAGAAACCAGCGCAGAAGGGTTAACATTGGTTAATTGCCCGGGCCATTTAGCCATGAGTTCCAGAACCAGAAAAGAGAAAACCAAGCCACCATATCACCGTGACGGGATCGTCAAGAACGTAGGTTGCTGAAAATTTTGAGAAAATACAAGGAAGCTATTGCTTGGTCAATTGAGATCTCCAAGGGTATCGGGTCCCTCCATTCAGATGCACAAAATATCGCTGGAATGAGAATGCAAAACTTATATCGGGTGCATCAAAGGAGGGTCGAACCCAAAGGCGATTTAAAGAAGTCACGGCAAGAAGTTCGAAATGGTTAAATGCGTGTTTTATATATGCTATATCGATAGTTCTTGGGTGAGCTCTGGGCGGCATGTGGTTCCTAAGAAAGGTGGATTCACCGTGATCATAAAATGAAAGAATGAATCGATTCCTTCACAAGAACTCTGGGATGTGATGGAGGGTGTGTATTGACTATAAAACTCGAATACAAAGAACAAGAAAGGATCATTTTCCCCCGCTCTTTCATTGATCGATGTCGGATAGGATTGGCGTGACACCTCACTTTTGTTTTCTTGATGGATACTCGATATAACCAAATTGCCATTGCACCCGAGGGATCGAGAAAACCACTTTACATGCCCATTTGGTACTTTTGCTTTAGAGAATGCCATTTGGTTTATGTAATGCTCTGTACCTTCCAAAGATGCATGATGCTCATATTTTCCGGGATGAAGCGCGTATAGTTATGGAGATCTGGCGGATGATTTTACAAGGTATGGATACGCTTTTGACGCGCTCGCATAACTCGGGACAAGTGATTTCCAAAGGTGTGCGACAAGAATCTATCAATTGTGAAATGCCATTTTATGGTTACAGAAGGAATTGTCTTGCGGCACATGATTTCTGCAGCAGAGCTTGAGGTAGACCAAGAAAAAGTTTCAATTATAAGAAATTTGATGCCACCCACTACAGTCAAGGGAATTAGAAGTATCTTAGGACATGTTGGATTTACGTAAGATTTATCAAGATTTCAAAATTGCTAGACCATTATGCGATGGTCGAAAAGGATACTAAGTTATGTTTTACGAATCACGTAATTCTTTGAAGAAATCAAATCCAGACTAGTTGAAGCTCCCATCATGGCAAAACCAGATTGGAACAAAGAATTTGAAATCATGTGTGATGCCAGTGATTTTGCAATGGGAGCTGTATTGGGACAGAGAGATGAAAAAGTGTTCAAGGCCATATACTATGCCAGCAAAACCTTCAACGAAGCTCAGGAAAATTATTCTACTACTAAAAAGGAGATGCTGGCAATAGTATTTGCATGTGAAAAATTTAGGCTATACATTTTGGGGTCCCATGTTATTATACACACTTATCATGCAGCAATCAAGTATTTAATGGCAAAGAAAGAAGCAGTTAAGACTGACGTGGGTATTGTTATCAAGTAGAATTTGATTTAGAAATAAAAGACAAGAGAGGTTGTGACAATGTGATAGCTTATCACTTGTCAAGAGTGGAGAAACTTGTAGTACAAGAAGAAGAAAGAGAAATAGCAGAAAATTTTCCAGATGAGCAGTTATTCCAGTTGTCACTCCAAACACCTTGGTATGCTGATATCAGGAACTTCTAGTCAGGGAATTATGCCACCAGAATTCAGCTACCAGCAGAGAAAAAAGCTAAGGACTGACAACAGATACTACATCTGGGATGATCCATTATTGTTTAAAAGAGGAGCTGATATGATTATAAGGAGATGTGTACCAGAAGGTGAGTAAAGCAAGATTTTACAAGAATGTCATGCATCACCATATGGAGGACATTTGTAGAGATAAACAACCTGACAAAATTCTCCATCGTGGATTTTACCCGCCTACTATTTTTAAGGATTGTTTTGAATGGGTGAAGTTATGTGATCAATGCCAAAGAATGGGAAATGTCAGCAAAAGGCATGAAATGCCCCTGCAAGGTATCTTGGTGGTGCTATTGTTTGATGTATGGGGAATGGATTTCATGGGGCCTTTTCAAGCTTCATTTGGAAATATATACATACTTCTAGCTATGGATTATGTATCAAAATGGGTTGAGGCAGCAACTTGTCCCAAGAATGATGCCAATACAGTTGTGGGATTTTTACAAAGAAATATTCTCAGTAGATTTGGGACACCCAGAACTATAATCGTTGACGGAGGGGAGCCATTTTGCAACAAGGTGTTTCAATAAACTCATGGGCATATATGGTATCAAACACATTATGAGTCAGCTTTATCACCTCGAAACAAACGGGCAAGTCAATGCAATGTGGAGATAAAGAAAATTCTGAAAAGACCTGTAGTTCCAGATAAGAGATCGGGTTCAAGCTCGATGACGCACTCCCGCATGCGACCGCTTAAAACTCCATTGGAATGTCCCCATTACAGGTTTATCTCAGAAACCATGTCATCTACCTCTCGAAGAATATAAAGCTATGTGGGCCATCAAGAAGCTAAATTTTTGATTTCAAGGTCATAAAGAAGAGAGGCTACCCAAGCAGAATGAATTGGAAGAGTTGAGAATGAAGCATATGATGCTGCTGCACTACAAAGATAAAAACAAAGAAATACAATCAATCTAATTTCGAGGATGGAATTCAAGGCGTGAGATCAGTCCCTGTTATTCAACTCCGCACTAAGACTCTCTTTCCAGAAAGCTTAAATCCAAAATGGAGCCGACCATATACAAGAAATTTCAAGCACTGACACCTGGGGCAGTGGCACTTAGAACTAGCAATTATGAGGAATTCAAAATTAATGGTCAGAGATTAAAGCACTACCTTGGGATAAAGCAATTGGAAGAATAACCCTTAGTTCTGAATGAGAAAAATTGAAGAAACAGAACAATGGTAGCAAAGAAGTCCAAATAAAAGACTACAAATTGAGCAGCTTTGTGGAAAGCAATCCACATCAGTTTGTTTTAAGTTTTTCTTGTTAAATTTTTTTTTTTGATGTTTAAATTTCTAATAGCTTTGTGTAATTTGATTCATATTTGATTGAAAAGTAGGTAAATATTTTTGTTAGTTTTGCAGAACAATGAAAGATGTGCAAAAGGGGGAGCATCTACAATCAAGCTTCCAATCTGCATCAGAGACAAAAAGGGGCAGTATACTCTTCTTGATTTTAAATTTTGTCTTTTATATGGCATGATTGAAAGTTTGGCTAATTTTTAATTTGTTAAGGTGGTTAAATTTTGAAGGTGTGATGGTTAGTGGATGATTTTGTTGAATATTTGCATGAGGAAGATGAATTGAGTTGCTGTCTTGATTGGATTTGAATAAATTGAAATTGATGTGAATTTGATTGTCAGAAGACCTAAAAATTTTCTCGGTCGCAACACTAATCCAAAAAGTCATGAAACCAAGAATGCCGGGATGTGGGAAAACAAATAAATAGAAAAGGAAGTCCAAACAAAGGGAAACTAAGGTCACAATTAAAATAAGGGCGAGATTAGTAAACCGGAAATTAGGAATACAAACAGCATTGTTTAAATTCAGTTTAGTTTGCAAAAATTGAAAAAATGGTTATTGCTGATGGAATAAAATACTTGGTTGAAATAATGTAAGTAGACAGTAAATAAGTACAAGTCTTGAAGAAATAATACACTTGGGTCAACTAAACTCATGAAACTTTGAGAGGAATTAGGAACATCTTCTGGGAAATTCATGATTGAGAGTCCAGAGTCCTAGAACTTGTTAGAATATTGATTGAGGCGAAATTGCAAAACACCAACAAGAAGCGACGGAGGCCATCCGCAGCTTGAGCTTTTCTAAGCCTACCTCAATATATGCTAAAGCATATTCTAGTTCCTTAATTTGAGCTAAATAAGCCTTATTTCTTCAATAAACAACAATCGAAAAACCTAAATTCCCTTCCTTGCAATAACCCTGCAGCAAAGAGCCCAAATTATCCGGGGCCTGGGGCCTTAAAAGTCTACTATAAATAAGAACAAGTTTGGGGGAAAATATTTCCAAATGTTACGAGGTATGAGGAGAAGAAGTAAAGATGCGTAAATTAATAAAAAGTGGAATAAGTTTTGTCTTGTGGCCTATTTCCTTGGAACAATTAAGTCAGAGGGGTGTTTTAACACCTAGCACCCTAATACCAACTGCATGGAGTTACTTAGCCCAAAGTTCTAAGAGCGATAAAAGCCTAAGAAGACAAAACATTGCACTATTCCCAACCTTAGAAAAACAAAAGCAAAAGAGTTCAAGAACAAAGGAACTGGCCTGAATAAAGTGCATATGGAAATTGAAATTCCATAAAAAGAATTTAAAAAGATGAATCAAGCCAATATTGAGGAGAATCAACAAGTACAAAGAAGAAAAAGCGGAAAGTCAAGGCAACAAGCAGAGAAAGGTGGAAACTGGGTGATTTGCAACTTAAAATTTTCCCAGTATCTACCTAATCACCTAAGCCCAACATTACAAGCATGAAAGACCTCATTGATCTTGAAGGTTGAATTTACCTACATTAGTGGAGATCAATATGAAAAACAAGCCTATGGGACTTTGACCAACAGTCCAAGAAAACTCCCAGAAGATAAACTAAATTCAACATGAAAATGAAAAGCATTGAAGACATGCACACACACACAGAACAAGACTTGTTGAATAAACTATTTAAATACATTAGTTCATCAAGAAATTTGTGATAGAAGTATACCATTTATTATTCTTGAATCGAAACTAAAATTTAAAATGATGCTGGTATCTCTTATTTCTAGTTAGAAACTGGAATAAGAAAGACTGTGGTATGAATAAGAAAAATGTCCTTAAAAATTTTTAAGCTTATTTGTTTGAGGACAAACAATTCTTTATTTTCTTTGCTTGGGGATAAGCAAAATTTTAAGTTTGGGGGAATTTGATGAGTCCAAAAACTCATTAGATTTTTAATCCATTTTTCTGAGCATATTACAAGATAAATGTTGATCAGATGCAAGAATGTGATGATTTATCAAATTAATTTGTAGGAAAATACAAAGCAGTAACTCAAATCTCAACAAAATAAGAAGAAACCAAATTCTTGCCAAGCAGACTGCTGAAGTCGCAATCGAAAATCTGAGGTCGCGGGACAGAAGCTTGATTCGGCTCCATCTAGGTGATCCCGAATCAACAATATTTGTTTCCTATATTCCCTCCCACCACGTAGTCAAGCTACCGCAGAGATGAGGTTCAGGGTCGAACACGGATGGGTTTTCATCCCACCGAATGATTCGCATTAATGTTTGAAATGGTGAGACTTTGTTTGATTTTTCTTGGATTTGCTAAAAAATGAGTTGGTTGTTCACTGATAACTAAAATAGTTTAAACCGAAGTGTGAAATGGTAACCTCAAGGCTCGGGTCACTAGCTTGGTAACATGGGCTAAAGTGTCCCCGGGTTATTTCTCTCGCATTAGGGCTACAATGACATATAGTCAAAGCCAAAACTGACATTTGTTTAGCTATAAAACCTAACCTCTAGAACCACTCCTATTTGAGTCAAATCAAATACTAAGCATTCAATGTCCCATTCGCTTGAAACTTAGCATTTAACCTCATTTCAATGGCTTGTAAATGACATCTAGCGAATGTCAAAGGCATCTACCATTAAGAATGCACTGAACCTAAAGCATGACAAGTATTGACCAAAAGAAAGACATTAAAATGGCATTAAACCCTAGTTTGAAATGGGAACCATACGCGCACTGTGACATTTAAAGATGATGGCACCCGCAAAGAGTCTCAAAACCAAGCTAGCAACCCTCCTCTTCAAGGCTTTGAGGCTTAGCCAAGCATCCCTTGAGTTGTCATCCTCAAGGGGTGTGTTTGGCAGCCGAGAAAATGAGAGAAAGAGGAGAGAGAAGAGAGCAAAATAAAACCTAAAAACTAAAGCTGCGGGAAACTTGCATAAAATGGAAAAGTTAGGGTTACAAAGCCAGGAGCTTATATAGCCAACCCCAAGGTGTGAAATGACAAAAATGAATAAAAAATGAAATTACAATAGGGACAAAATGGTAATTAATCAAAACATGGTCGTTTGGAATCAAAAATATCAAAAACATAGGGGCAAAAGAATTATGAGGTGGAATTTCACATGTTAGCTAAATTTCGCTAGCCTAGCTAAAATCATTAAGAGATAGAGAAAATCGT
Organism: Tetrastigma voinierianum; assembly: GCA_016808115.1. Taxonomy (NCBI): domain Eukaryota; kingdom Viridiplantae; phylum Streptophyta; class Magnoliopsida; order Vitales; family Vitaceae; genus Tetrastigma; species Tetrastigma voinierianum. The sequence goes on along the minus strand of JAEQBH010000173.1, from coordinate 5,204,372 downwards.
ACTTTCGCTATGAACAAAGAATTTTCGCTTGTGGTTGGGCTAAATTTGGGCTAGCTTAGCTTGGGTGGCCTTGCTTAGCTTAGTACTCTAATAGGATTAAGTAAATTTTCAATCCCAAATAAATTTTCATAATGCATGCCAAAACTCGCTTTCCTCCTGTTTTGCCAATGCATCATCCTTCCATCAATTCCACTTCACATTTCTTCATTTTATTGATGAACCACCGGTGAATCCCCGCATCTCAAGACCAACTTGACATCAAACTTGAAAATTATTGGTCGAGGCATGCAAAACTTTCAAAATTACCAAAAACAAACTCGAATGGGATCAAGGGTACTAAGTGGACTCCGCACATGTCAATTGGCCTAATTAATATGATTAGTGCAAAAAGCACCTCAAACCCATCTTGAATGGCTCAAAATAATGCTTTTAAGCACTAATCAAAGCTTAGTTGTCAATATTTCTAAGTCACGCCATCACCAAATTCACCTTTGGAGGAAGAAATAGAAGACCTTAAAAAGTGAAGTCGTGACTTAAAGAAAGAGGTTGCGACAAAGGAAATGTGGTCGAGACTAAAGGAAATATCCAAAAGAAGAATCTTCATGTCGCGACACACTGGCTGTCGCGACACCAACCGGGACATAACCGTACGCGACATCACTCCAATGTTGCGACGTGAATCCATCAATGAAAGCTACAAGAGAGGTCTTTTCAAGTAAACAAAGTTAAACTAGTTTTTAGCCGAAAGGCTCCATTTTGAGGTCGCATAAAAACAGGAACTCGGAGTCTCAAATGTAAAGCAAGTCAGAACCACATTAAGAGTTTAAGAATAGTAAAAGGAGGTCGCAACCGGAACAAAAGAGGAAAGGGAGGAAAGTGGTTGCAACAAGAACTCGAGGTTACACTTCGTAAGAGAAGAAATGGTCAAAGAAAAGAGGTCGCGACATCACCTTGAGGTCGCGATACATAAAAATTGAAACCCCGTGGAAAGCAAAGACCACCAACACACCGCGACTAAGAAAAGAAAGTCACAACATGAAGTCATCTTACAAATAAAGGTGGTCGCAACCTAAACTCCGCCGGGTCAGAATCAAGCCGTAAGAAGAGAAAAGACAACGATGTCGCGACATGAAACCGTGGTCGCACATCAACTCGAGAAATATCGGTTAAATGAAGTCAATGGTGACTACAAACGAGGCCGCCGATAATTGGATCTCAAGCAAATATAAGAAAAATGGTCGCAATCGGTAAGCAACGGGCTCGAACGAATCGAGCAAAAGAAGAGAAATCCATGTCGCGACATCAACTTGAGGTCATGACATAGGACATTGAGCTGGGCTTTTTCTTTCGGGAATTCCACCTCGAACTCACCCGGCCCACTTCCTTTACAAAGATAAATAGACCATGCTAGAATAGCAAAGAAGCTTTCTGCCTTCACTACCTAGAAAAAGTGGGAAAAAGGAGTAGAACTCGTTGTATAGTTTAGAGTAGATTTTTATTTTATTTTCTTTATTTTTAGTTTTAGTTTATTTCTTTTCTAATTTTGAATCTGCGAACTGTGCAGAGACGAGTAGAGCTAGATATTTTTTTTCTATTATTTTTCTTAGAATTACTGCCTGAAAATTTATGAAATCTAGACAAATTTCTGGAATTCATTTCTTCTTAGTTTTATTACAATTATGTTGGTTAGAGCGTGATCGGTGCCCATTTCTTAATTTGCACACAAGTATCGGAGCACAAACTTTGCCGGATTTGATCTACATTTAGTTACGCCTTCCCGTACAATCAGTGGAGAATTCCACCTGTCTCTGGGCTGCTTAATTGGTGTTGTTTTTTGAAGATAAGTTCCCAGTAGCACCAAATAATTGCCGAGGGAATTTATCTTGCTCATTTGCGGATGCCCTCTACGTGGACACACGTAGACTGAGATTCCCGAGAGCTTCTAGAAAATTCTTTTCTGGGTATGCTTGACTACCATTGATGAACTCCACGAGCTCGAGAGTTCTATTTTGATAAATCCCCCATTCGCCGCACTGAAGTTGGAGGTATTTAACAACATAAATAATCAGGGAGAGTTCACCTAATCTAAAGGTAAGTTCCTAACCGTTAGCCGAGATCTAATCAAGGGAAAGGACAAACCCACGTATCTTCGAGGTCGAGCCACCAATTAAGGGTAGAAACTTTGCGTAAAATCTCGAGAAGGAAATGCAAAAGGTATGCCACAACAAAAGAAATGGATGTGAAGTATTCAGGTGCCAAAAATCCTGTATTTTGCAAGAGAATTTGAATACAAAATGGGCTTTGGATCTTGGTCTTCGAGAAGCGGCAGAATCCAACCTGAATACGGAGAGAAATCTAATTCCAACAATGAGGAAATCTTGGACAAAAAATGCATCCATACACGTAATGCAGCAATAAAAGTTTTAGTACCGGAATTGACTGCTTCTACTGTGGCTTCATTGAGAGTTGCTTTCTCACAGGAAATTGATTCAATCCATTCCAATAGTTACAATTAATTTTATTTTATCTTAGTTTGATAATATTCAATAGTCTATGATCTTTAATATTTTTTTTCTCGTAGGTTTAGGATAAACCTTTCAATTATGGTGTTCTTAGTCCAAATAGTATAGAAAAATTTAGTAGTCAGTAGTTGATCTTTAATTTGTCACACCTGGGAATGTGATACTGACTTACATTCATATTTTACTTACTTCAGGAGGACTCGGTGCACTTGCGCGGTCATAGACTTGACCCTTATTTTTAAATCATGAACATTAAGAAAAAGTTATTTTATCAAGCAAATTTATCCAAAGTGACATAGATGCAAGAGAAGTGTAAGGCTCTTGTAATTATGTTAATTTGAGGGGGTTTTAGTCTATATAGAAAAAGGCAAACACACACACATCCAAACCATGTTGAATCCAAGCTCTCCAATCCTCGACGAAGTTATAGGAGGTGTAGTGGAGGAGATTTTACAAGAAAGAGCGGATGAAGTTGGGAAAGAAATGGTAGGGACAGTAAGCAAGCTAATGCCCTCAAGTCGTGCCTCCGAAGAGATTGGGGCTGTGGTGAGGAAGTTGGCAAGTAAGAGCCTTCTACACCCAAAAAGGAGCATAAGTGTTCCATAAGCATCTAACAAAGGTTAAGCTTGTAGAAGAAAGGGTTTTAAGGAGCTGGTGTCGCCGTTTAAGGAGGAAATTGAGCGACGAGGCTGGGAAAGGTTAAGCCAACATAGGGAGCCGGGAGTACGGGCCCTAGTGAAAGAGTTTTACGCTAATCTGGTCGAGCAAAGGAACACGACGTGCTATATAATGGGGAGGTGGATTCCTTTTGAGGAGAGGACCATCTCCCAACTCCCAATGAGGTCAGAATGACTCCAAGGAGTACGAACAGCCTGTGGGAACCCCTAGTCTCGAAGATCGTAAAGGAGTTGATTGCATCTGGCCTAGTGGGTATGGCAAAGGACCAAAACCATCTGCAACGCCTATATCGACTGAGGCGACTTGTCGGAAGCAATAAAGGTATGGTTTCACTTCATCAACTCCGTTCTCACCCACTCAAAGCACGTCTCCGTAGTGAGACAAGACTGTGCCACACTTTTATATGCATTGGTCAAGGGGTTTAACCTCACATGGGGAAGGGGAAGATGGTGGAGCAACATCTCGACTACCTCGAGAACAATTCCGTGAATATCTCACCATGCTCCTCACCACTTCCATATCGCGGGATGTAACATCTGCTGAGACGAGGAGAAAATGCCTAAGATTCAATTCACACCACTGGAGTCCTAAAAGCCCAAAAGATAGGTGAGGAGGTTGAGATAAAGAAGGAAGAGGAAAATGGCAACCACAGACCGCAAGGGAGAGGGCGGGCCGGCAGCCTAAAGAAAGACTAGAGACAAAGAAATGGGAATTAGGTGACCCACTAACTAAAGACTCGTAATACAAGACAATACCTACTTATAACAAAGCAGAAAGAGGGAGTAGGATAACAGAAGGGCAAGAGAGCAGTATAGAAACACTGTTCTCCTTGTTAACAGATATGAGAGAAGAAATGAAAAGGAGAGATGAGCAGTTCAGGGAAGAACTGAGGTAGAGAGGTGAAGCAATGGCTGCAGAGAATAAAAAAAAAAGAAAAAAAGAAAACCTAGCAACAGAGCTCTAATAGAGGGATGAGGAGTGGAAAGAAGAGCTATCAAACAGGGACAAGGCATTAAGGGTTGAACTTACAGAAAGAGAAAGAGAAAAGGCATTTGTGTAGGATCTTCTGAAGAGGGATCAAGAGTTGATCAGAAGTTTGATGAGGTCAGTGGAGAAGAAAATGAAAGTATAATCCTGTTTTAGAAGGCTAAAGACCTGGGTATCTTTATATGAAACACCGTGAAAGAAATCAGAAAACTATACAAAAGAGGGATGGGAAGAGTTAAAGTCCAACTCGACCACAGAGAAGTTATGGACGTGAGAGCATAGATCCTGTGAACCAAAACCTTGGCTGTAAAGATGTATCAAGCTCCAAGGTGAATTTGAGTGCCCTTGAACTCCATAGGTTAAAGTGAGCTCATCAAGCAAAAACATAAGGATGCAAGAGTGGAGCCCTATAATGTGTATGGAGGGCTCAACTCAAACCAGAACATTTCATTCTTGAGTTCACACCCTCCAATGCAAGTTACAAGTTTGAAGCAGTGAACCTCAAGCCCTCAAGATCTCAATCACATAGGAAAAAGAGATAGCTCTTCCTATCCCTCATTCTCTCTTTCTCTTCTCTTCTCTATCATTATTTTTGTCCGGTAAATAACATGATGTAATTGTTCACTCTTTCTAATAAAAGAGCAGTTTCTTAAATTTTTGTGCATAGAATTTTCTTATTTGTTATTTACCTTTTAATTTCAAAATCTTGGGAATGTTAATAAAAATCTGGAACTTGTGTTTGTTGGTGAATAAAGGAGAATTCAGAATTTTGATTGTATGAAAGCTGCATGTTGAAAAGTGTTGGATGACATGGCATATTTTATGAGTAAATGTTTTATTGGCTTGTTTGAAAACTTTAAGAAAATTGATGGAATGTTGGTGTTATTGTGGTCCACCTAATGAACTGAATGACTCAATCATAATGAAATGTAAAGTGAACAATAACACAACAAATTGTTGTAAAACAGAACAGGCTAAAGTCTTAATTGCAAATAAGATAAGTTGTGATGTTAATAATAAAGAAGCTAAACTTTCAGATTACTGAAAACTGAAATTGAAATCAAGGTTAATGAAGCTAGTAATTCTAGTAAAATTGAACAATACAGTCCTGAAAATGACTACACTACCACATTGGTCAAAAGTACATCAAAAACTGGTTTTGCTTGGGTTAGGAAGACCTTATGGGGCTTATTATTAGAAATCTTTAAAAGAGTCCTAGAACTTGTTGCATTATTTTTCAAGGTGAAATCCTAGACATCACAACCAGCACAAGATGATTTAGGCCATCCTTAGACAGTTTGAGACTTTCAAAAGCCTACCCTTGATATGCTATGAGCATATACCTTAGTACCTACTTTGAACCTAATGCCTATTTCATTATCACAACCAAAAAGAAGAGCCTTCACCCTTCCTTAAATTCTATCTTACAATAAAGAACCCTTAAATTACCCAAAACTTCAAATTAGTGCAAAAGAAATGAAAAGGGGGATAAGTTTGGGGGAGTGCAAGTTTGAATTGAAAAGAAATAGGAGAATAAAGGATGAGAAAGGAGAACAGTTAAGAAAAAGTTGTAATATAAGAGGTGCGAAACAAAAAACTGAGAAGCTGACAAAGAAGAAAGTTACAAGGAGTGAGTTTTACCCTATAGCATACTAACCTTGAGCAATTAAGTCCTTAGGGGTGTTCTACACCTAGTACCCTAATGCCAACTAGTGGTGAGAGTTACAACCCCAAAGCTTGCCAAAGGCAGAAAGCAAAAGGTAAAACATTACACCACTCCAAATCTGAAACAAAATAATAGAAAGAAGCTTCCGGAGCAAAATCGAAAATAACAATGGAATAGAAAATGTTCAAACAGTTTCGCAGGGGAGGTGCAAAGATGAACCGTAACTGCTCTGGGTAGTTCAAGGGCTTGTTCAGAAAAATGGTGACGAGCAATGGCGAAAGAAGTTGAGGAGAAGTTGAAATGAATGCAGTTTGGGTAAACTTGAGCCTAAAATGTCTAGTTGTCTGCAAGTACCTAGCCCGTTCATTGCAAACTCAGACTATTTGATTATGAGGGGTGTGTTATGTCTACATTAGTTGAGAATAATATGACCAACAAACCTATGGGACTTAAAAATACTTGATTAGTGCCCAAATAGTGCTATTTTGAACCTTATTTATTGGAGGTTTTGAGCACTTTTTGTGTACTAATCAACTTAATTAACCCGATTTGCACATTAAGGTCCCGCTTGAGCCTATCAGACGTATTTATGGCTATATTTTGTAGTTTTTATAAGCTGAACCCCAAAATTATTGAGTCAACTCAAGCAATCGAAGAATCCGAGTTGAACTTAGTGATTGTGAGAATTGAACCAGAGAAAGCAAAGCAAAATGTGAGGAAATGAGTTAATCAGAATGGCAGTTGCGAAAATCTCGCAACCTACGTATCTCACACAGTCGGAAATTAAAACCTATTTCTAAATCTTGACCAGCTTGACCCCTGCTGACCTCTTTTATGATTTTTTCTAAAATACCCTTCATAATAGTGGTATTCCATGTATTTTGCAATTTTGCTTGATTCGGGGCTATATAAGCCTATTTAATTTTCTTACCATCAGAAGCCAACTTTTCATTTTACATCCCTAATACAGAGACTGGGCGGGAGTTTTCCCACTTCTTTCCTTTTCACTCATTTTCTCATTTTTTCTCTAATTTTCTCACTTGCCAAATACCCCCTGAGGATGACAACTTAGAGGATGGTTGGCTAAACCCCCTTTATCCTTGAAGAGGAGGGCTACTAGGCTTTGAATCTAAGGTAAATTGTTGGTTCTCATGTTTTTAACGCAAGAATTTATTGCCATTTATGTTTCTGACTTCACTAGGCTAAAATTCTCGATGCCTTGATTGACCAGTGATTGCAATCTTAGTGGTTCAAGTGAATGTTATCAATGATCCACCGATTCACAGTTTCCATTTATTTGTTACCAGAAGTAGATCAAGAGATGAATTTTAATCCGCCTTGATATTTTATTTATCCCCAATAAATGCTATTTCTTGCACAGGCCTAGAGTTCAATTTTAGTGTCAACTAAGATCCTGGCTGAAATGACTATAGGTCACCTCTCATCGCACAAAGTGGACCCCAGGACCCCCGCTCATCTTAGATTTCAAACCCAGTGGCCCGATGCTTCAAGGAGTTCTTTTTATATTTTTTTTCACCTTGTTTTCAATTTCCAACCATTGAAACCCACTGTTTTTACAAAACCCTGAAATCCAAATTGAATTCACCAGTTTGAGCCAACTATTAATCATTTGTGCGAAGAAAACCCATCCCTATGTTCGACCCTAGAGCCACCATACGCTAAAGATATGCTGCTTTAGTATAGGCTTATAAAGTTGGTAAATTTATTGGATTTCAGATACCATCACATACCACGAATCAATACTCCGAGATGAAGGGCAATTTGCAAAGTAAACTTATAAAGCTACCTAATTTGCAAAAAGCCAATATGAAGGGAAGATCAACACACACCACACATAGTCATGACTATATTTGTTTATTAACTGAAAGTAAATTATATGTTATATTAAATTGATTTGAATCACAATTTACAAAATTTCAACATGAAGCTGGATTAGAATTGTATGTCACAACCGGAATGTAGATAACTTCAAAGTTTCCAATGCTGGTAAGATTATAAGATAATTAATTGAAAATGATCTCAAAAATTGATTTTATTGTTTGGAGTAACAACAAATATCTTTTTTCTTTCGCTTCGAGGACAATCAAGACTCTTAAGTTTGGGGAAGTTTGACGAGTCTTAAAACCCATCTATTTTTAAGTCCGCTTTTTCAAAATATTTTTATTGAAAGTTCGCTTTGATGATTTATGAACTTTCACCCAAATTTACTGCTTTTGGCGTAAACTTAAAGGAAATAAGCGCAGTCCAAGAGAAAATGAGTAAAAATCAGCATAGTGCAAAGAAGGGGCCAATGTCGCAACATTACTTTAGCAAATTTCCAATGTTGCGACATACTATGGAGAAAGTCTTGAAAATATGGTAATGTCGCGACATTAGCTAGAGAAGGGAAATCACTTATGTAGAAATGTCACGACATCACAAACAACTCCAACTGACAAATTATGTTTTCCATCCATGTTGTTGGTAGATATCACAAATGGGGTTATGGAGTTGCGAGCATCGCTGAGGAAGGGAAGAACTACACTGTTTAAATGTCGAAACAAGAGGTCGTTGCACATTAGCTAAAGCCAATGCATCGCGATCATCACATTCAATGTCACATCGGATAGGAAAGTCGTCAGCGAAATTAAATCAAGGTAGCCTAAGTAAGCCGAGACAAGTCAAATGTCGGATATAGAATAAATGTCGCTGACATCAACTAAAGACTCGCGGTGAGGATCAGTAACCGACTAATGTCGTGATGATGAGCATCACGGAGATCGCTAGTGACTAACACGCCAATGTCGCGACATCGCTTTGGCACCGATTAGAGAAACACCGCGTTAGCGCCACCTAACAAATGTCGCGACATCGGGGTCCGAGACAGACCGTGGTCACGTAAGATACAATGCCTAACATCACAACAATGGCGGCGGACACCAGATGATCACAGCGACTTAAATGATCACGTCGCGAGATCCATTCTAGCAATATCGCCGGCATTAGTGCAAGTATGTACGCTAAGGTCTTCAGCTCCAGCGAATGTCGCGAACACCAACTAAAATGTCGCTGATGACTTAATTAGCTATGCAACACATCTCCATGTCGCGATATCATCACGACATGGACTCAACACTGGAAATGAGAAGTGTCAAACATATTTCTTTGATGTCGTGACATTAGCTGCAACCACGACATCAACAACTACGATATCGCAACATCATTACGACATCCCTAAACAGCAGCAACTAGGGTAGGAATTTTAGGCTTTTCGAAGTGTGTGATTCTCGCCTTTTTTTTAAGGCCCAAGACCTGAGCCTATAAATAGAAGCTTTTGGGGAGTAGTGCACAGCTTTCAACGACTTTCATCAAGTCTTTGTGCTTTTTGGGAAAGCTGAAGTCTCATTGTATATATATATATTTTTTTATTTTTTTTTCTTGTTGAAGTTGTTTTCTTGATTCAGATTAGTTTAGATTAGAGCAATAATCAAACTAATTCGAAGGTGTTCATGCAAATCTATTTTCAATATATTCCTGATTTGAATGAATCGAATTATTCAGAACTGACGGCGCCGCTTCATCGTAATCTAATGAATTTATTAATCTGTCCTTGGGGTTTATCGTGATTTGTGATCCATATTTGAAAGGATAAGCTCTTTTTGGGAAAAATAATTTGTTGGGATTATTGTTTGTAAGATTTAATGTTGTTTTGGGTGAGAAAATGAGTTCTTAATCGAGTATTACCTATAAGAATGAAGTTATTCACACTGTTGTTTGTGGATCTTAAAGAAATGTAGGTCATTGTTCTAATTTCTAGAATCCATTAGAGTGGACACGTAGATGAGACTACTTGAGAACAAATGGAGCAACACTTCGTGTGATACATTTACACTAATATTATATGAACTAATGGACTTTTGGGATTACCTTGATATTGTTGGACATGGTGCCCTAAAAGCAAGTAATTTGTATTGCTTCATGAAAACCATTTTCTATATTTGATTCTTTATACATATGTTGTATAATTGAGTAAATATCATAAAATCCCAAGTTTATTAATGTAACGGCAATCTGGTATATAAATAAAGTCTATATAAGGAGATCAAGATTATAGATAATAAACTAAACCTGGCTCGTAGTAAATCAAAGTAGGATCTGATCTATAATACTACTAGTACGATCCAATCGAACATTAAGAATGCAAGTAATCTTGATATGGATTAATATGTAGTACATTAAAATGGGAGGTGCTTTATAATCTGATTACATAAGACGTGACCAGATATGGATTAAACTTTAAATAATATACCTATAATTAAGAGTTTAAATTGTGTCACTAGATGATCATATGATTGATCTAATCTTGAGTAGCTATGACTCTCGGCTTCATTTCTAATAGGCCTTTGATTCAAAGTTACTACCGTCTCTAGATGTGCCCAATACTTATGCGTCTTAGAGGCCCATTGAGATAGGGTGGCTGGAACATGTCGCATGTGATATGGAATCCAAACCCTACTGAGGGAAGCGATAATTGGTTCCTTTGCTACTAATTCTAGAATCGAACAAATAGTTTACTTATAAATGTTATAAACTAACTCCATAGAAAATTAATGGAACTTAAGGATAAAGATATCACCAGAGGGGTAAAAACGGTAATTTCAATCTAACTCTAATGACGGACCACCTTTGGAGGATTGAATTGCATGTAATGATCATATCAATGGATCAGTTTCAGTATCACTAATGGAATTATCTCAGAATACAAGAGTTCAGGGCCGTGATTTTTAGTGGAATAATGTTAGAACTAATAAATTAGATTAATTGATTGTTATTTAATTAATTATCAAATATATTTAGTTTTGAAATTATGTGTCCATAAAGGTCCCTGTGCCGCTTCAGAAACATCAGATATAAGATTAAATTAACAAAGAAAACCCCCTTAGAGGGGCATAGCTAAAAGAAACTGCTTCATAGCAAATCTTTATGTAGTGGCTTATTGGATAATTAAATGTTACCACCTACCTATTGGGTTCTAATTACCTAATAGTAATTAATATATGGATAAACGGTTAATTTGAGAATTAATAACACAATTAATTATTTAATTAATAATTAATAGGTAATATTAGTGTGATGAAACTCACATTCTGGAGAAATTAATCCTATTTAATTTATCACTTCACTGAATTGACTTAATTCAATATTTAAATATGCCAGTTTGACCAATTGTTGAGACATCACCCAGCCATTATAAATAAACCCTAGGCGTGAAGATGTAAGGGAAAATGAGAGGCAATTGAGAAAGATCATTTTTTGCCCATCTAACCCTCTCTTGATCTCATGTGCCGGTAATATCAAGCAGCCTAGAAACAAAACCTTTTTTTTAATCAGATGCTCACGCACTCGGGAGCGAAGAGGAACTATTGAAGATTCAGGAAAACATGGAAAAAGAAAAAGAATCTTGAGTTGTCAACCCTAATACTTGCCGTAAAATTTCCACTGATTTATAATTCTTTATTGTTTTAAGGATTAGTATGTATGTACCATAGGATCAAAGATTTTTTACACTTTAAAATGGTCGACCAAACTTGGTGTTGTAAACCTTGTTTTAACTTAAAAACCTTCTCAAGAGAGAGTCACTAATGATGATCTCAACATTCGGCTCAAGGCTCTCTCGGGTGACAACAAAGAACGTGTGCCCGAGGCATAAAGACTGATTGTTTGATCTAGCACCCACTAAGAGGTTTCACCGATTTGGGAGGAATTCAACCCAATGTTAGTTGAGATTATAATCAAGGGAAGAAGAAATTTTTATCTAATTGATGGTTGAAGCGTCTTTTATTTTGGAGAGAGCTTGCATAATCCTATCCATGGGAGCAATTAATTTCCAGTCCTAATAAATGACTGTGAAGTACCGAGGAGGTGCAAAAGAGTCAAATCTTAGTGATGAATAAATACTGGCGCAAGCAACTTTTCGCACCCATCATTCAGAGATAGAATGTGGGTAATCTGGAAGAGTAAAATGTGATAGAAATAAGAGATAGCCATTTCTATACTAATTTATTCTTGGACAACTCCATGGTTCACATTCATTACATTAGTTTAATTGGAACTTGAAAAGTGATGACCACAACACTTTTTTTCCCCATATGTTTCAGTTCATATTAGCTCTCTAATCATGTAGTTTAGAAATTTCATTTATGATTTGTTCCTTCATTTTTACTTAAAAATGTTAAATCTATCTTTAGAATCAGGAAATTCAAATAGTAAGAGTCTTTAGTATGGCGTAGCACTTGAAAATTTCTAATTGATCCTCATGGGAATGATATCCGACTTAAAACCATTGTATTATTTAGGCGACTTCAGGCACTTGCAAGAGATCTCGACCAACCTAATTTTCATAAATGAGACAATTTACATGCAAAGCAGCCAGCAAACATGTTAGACTTATCATTAACAGATACTTATTATAATTTTATGCGACTATTGACGACATCGATTATGCATTGATTTGCGACGATTTACTTGCTATCTTTGCGAGGTTCATATCGAGTCTTATTTCAACGGTCGGTGTTTGAGCGATTTTTGCGATTATTTGACTTGCAATCGACGATCGACATTATTATTGCACGATCCCGATCATACGTTTGCAGAATATAAAGGAAAATCAAGCAAAGTGATGGAAGAAATCAAGTGAAGAGAAAGTTGCTGATTTACAGTACACTTCCCTGCGGTGACGAGGTTCACCAAGGCGAAGAGGAAGCTTCATTGACATGAAAAACAGTAAACTGCAGATGAAAACTAGAAGACTCTCTGGTCTATTAGCAGAGCCAACCTTCACTCTAGGCGAAGAGGCTATCTAGGCAGTAGCTTTAATTCAGCACCGCATACTAGGAATCACTCCTGTTCGCCTAGTAAACTTCCAACCCCTCGCCTAGGCGAAGGGCCACTACATCAGGAAAAGACACGTGTCTTCTCCTAGGTGAAGTTCAGTTCGCCTAAGCGAATAACTACGGGCTGGATCAACAAACCTTGAGTTTTGAGCCCATCATTGGCCCATTTTCCAAAGCCTATAAATATATGTATTTTAGACTTGATTAGGGTTCATTTTTTTTAAGGAGAACACCCTCCTTAGGGTTTCTCCTCTCTTCTTCTTGAGCCACTTAAGGTTTTTGATTTTCTTTAATTTTACTTTGTTTTTTGAGCTGATTTTAAAGAATCTGACTTTAAGAGAGCTCGTTAACCGTGGGAGCAGAGTTTGGAGATGAATGTCATCGTCATTTTTTTATGATCTCTAACTTGACTTATTAATTTTTCTACATAGTGTTTATAAAGTCTATGGTTTTAGTGATTTCTTAAGGCTAAAATGAGTGGCAAACTCTCCTCTAGGTTTGATTATTGAGGTTGATGTTGATTGCATTTCTTAGAATGCTATTTTGTGGAATTTATTCTTGCTTTGATGTTAGCAGGTAGCTGATATTTATTATGTGTTTCTGCTTAATCGATTTATGTTGGAAGTGAGTTTAAGACCCAATGCACAAAGGGTTTGCAAAGTGACAATTTGGAAAATACTCGAGGCTCTCATCTTTACTCCCAAATGGTCTCTAATTGACAAAATCAACTCACCTAGCCAAAGATCATAATTAGAATGTTTAGTACTAGATGATTTAATAGGAGAGGATCATCTAGCATTATGAGACTCAGAGGATTCAGGAGGTGATCGATCCGCTGAATCGGGTAATGCCCTATCAGATGACCGAGAGTGCACGCCAATGGGATTCCCAAGGAAAGCGTTGTCTTATAAAAGTACCATACTTAATGACTTAGAAGGGACCTAGTGCTTTATAGTTAGAGGGTGAGAAATTGAGGAAAGACACAAAAGTGCAAACTCATACCTTATTTCTCGATGCAAACACAAAGAGATTTTCAGTTAGTCCAAGATTTCATGAATATAAATCAAGGTTCTAGCCAACTGGATATAATCAGCAGCCCTAATATCCTTCCCCACAACTTTTCTTTAAAATCAACCCATTTACTTGTGAATCTTATAAAATCAATTTTAGATTTGTTTTGTTTTTAGTTTAGTTTAGGGAACTCATCTTTTCACCAAGTCATCGAAGTTGCTTTATAGTGAACGACTTCTCACTAGTTCGGGTACTCAACTTCTAAACCACACCTTCCCTCTAGGATCAATATTTGGACTTGTTAGTCCAATGTATTACTTGTGCGACCCATGCGCTTACGGGTTTTGGCTGATTTTTACCAAACTTTTATATAATACAAAAATCACCGAACATTTTGTTGCAACATTGTAAATTGTGTCATGATATTTTCCATTCTTGCTTTAGCCATTTTTTGCTACTTTTTCCACTATTTTCACTTCTTTTGCATTAAAACCCTACAAAACATAAATTCAGTGAATGATTCCATAATCTAACACAAATAGACCTTGAACTCCTCAAAGATAAGGAAAATGGGTCAAAGATTTGAGTTTGACTCATCATTAATCCTGTCTGTAAAGAGTAACATGTTGATTTAATGAATGAGAACTCTTTTGAAGACTACATCTTGTCTTCATTCTATAATGATGAATTTGAGAAGAAAGAGCTAATTGTAGAAATTGTTCTGAGCTTAAATGAATAAAGTACAAACAGTCTAAAAAATGAAGAAAAATTCTAGGTGGAAGAAAAGAGCTTTGAAAGTCTTGTCCTAAAAGAGTTGCCAAAACACCTGAAGTATGCATTCCTTGGTGAAGAAAGGTCTAAACCTGTAATATTAGTAGTTGATTTAACTGTAGAGAAAGAGCAGAAAGCGGTGGAAATTCTAAGGAAGCATCATGAAGTTATTTCATCGTTAGTAGAAGATCTAAAGGGGATCAACCCATCAGTATACATGGATAAAATCCTATTGAAAGAGAATGCAAAGACTTCAATTGAACATTAAGGGAGGCTAAATCTAGTCACGAAAGAGGTAGTGAAGAAAGAAGTTCTTAAATGGCTAAATGCAGGCTTTATATATTCAATATCAGCTAGTCCTTGGGTAAGCCCAGTTCATGTAGTTCCCGAAAAGAGGGGATGACAGTGATAAGAAATGAGAAAAATGAGCTGATAACCACTAGGACTGTGATTGGATGAAGAGTCTTCATTGATAACAGAAAGCTAAACACTGCTACCAGGAAGGATCATTATCCTTTGCCATTCATTGACTAGATGTTGTACAAGTTAGAAGGACACTCACACTACTGTTTTCTAGATGGATATTCTGGCTACAATCAGATAGCCATAGCACCTAAGGATAAAGATAAGACCACATTTACAAGTCCCTATGAGAATCTATGCTTAGAAGAATCACGATTTGTGTAATGCACCATACCTTCCCGTAGATAAGATGTCCATCTTCGTGACGAAATGTAGGAGG
Source organism: Tetrastigma voinierianum (assembly GCA_016808115.1). Classification (NCBI taxonomy): domain Eukaryota; kingdom Viridiplantae; phylum Streptophyta; class Magnoliopsida; order Vitales; family Vitaceae; genus Tetrastigma; species Tetrastigma voinierianum. The sequence goes on along the minus strand of JAEQBH010000173.1, from coordinate 5,189,102 downwards.
TAATGAAATTCTTTGATGATTTCTTTCGTACGGGTCAAGCTGTGAGATGTTTAGAAAATTGAGTCCTGTGGTTCTGTAAGTGTAAGATAAGAACCCAGCCTAAATCAGAGAAGTGCCATTTTATGGTGACATGTAAGATATAGTTTTAGGCATGTAATTTATGCAACAGTCTTGGAAGTTAACCAAGCCAAGATTTCTTTCGATCAAACTCGATTCCACCAACCTCCGCAGCTAAGGAAATTAGGAGTTTTCTGGCATTTTGCGATTTCTCAAAATCAGAAGACCCATCAGGTGACCTGGAGAAGGGATGCAAAGTTTGACTTGATGAAGTACGCTTCCGCATTTGAGGAGATTGAAGCAATTGGTCATATTCCATCATGGTTATACTGCATCGAGAAAACTCAATTATGTGTGATGCTAGTGACTATGCAATGGGAGCTGTTTTGGGACAAATAAAATAGAAGATTTTTAGAGCCATCTATTATGCCAGCAAGACATTTAATGAGGCTCAAGAAAAATATTCAACAATTGAAAAGGAGATGCTGGCAATGGTCTTTGCTTATGAGAAGTTCAGGCCATATATATTGGGATCTCATGTACATATCATGTAGTAATCAAATACCTGATGGCAAAGAAGGATGTTAAACCAAGATTGATCATATGGGTATTATTGCCGCAGGAATTTGACATAGAGATCAAGGACAAAAGGGCAGTGATAATGTGATAGTTGATCACTTATCCAGAATAGAGAAGCCTACTGAATATGAAAAAGGGACTGAAATAGAAGAGTAATGAGAAGGTCATTCCAATTAACAATTCAAGCATCTCCGGTATATCGATCTAGTGAATTACTTATCTTATGGAATTGCGCTTGCATCAAAACTGACTGAGGCAAATAGGAAGCAGTAATATGTTAGATTCTACTTTGATAACCCATTGTTCTTAAGAGGGGCAACCAAAGCGCACTGTATGATGTGTACCAAGAAAGGTAGGCTTCAAATTTTTAGACAAATGTCATTATCATATGGAGGCCACGCTGTTAAGGATAGATCTCATAAAATTCTCCAATCAGGATTCTACTGGCTAATATTATTCAAAAGACAGCTTCAATGGTGTTATTGTGGATAGATGTGCTAGAGAATGGCAATGTAAACAAAAAAAAATTAGATACCTGGTAAGTGGACCTGTGGTACAAATTTTATGTATAGTATAGACTTCATGGGACCCTTCCCAATCTTCATTTGGAACTACACAGTCTTCTAGCTATGGGACAGGACCTAAATGGAAGGAAGTCATAACTTGTCCCATAAATGATGCAAACATTGGGGCTTGTGGTTTGTTCAAAGAAACATATTTGAAAGGATATATGGAGCCCCAAGGGACAATCATTAGTGGATGAGGATGCCATTTGCAAACAAGTTGTTTGTAAAACCCTAAGGAAGAGAGAGCAGACAGCGGTGCAGGATTGGCTTATCACCCTCAATCAAATGTATGGCAGCCGAGATATCCATTGAGAGAGTCAAGGAACATAATGGGAGAAAATGTTGAATACCATAGCAAAGAAAAGACCGCCATGAGTTTTGGAGTTGATGATTGTGAAGCTTTATAGATTTTATAAGACTCATATTAATTGTTGAAAGCCTATTACTCCTCTGAGCTGAATGAAGCCATGTAGGCAATCAAGAAGCTTAATCGTGATTTCCTAGCTGCTAAAGAGAGGAGACTTCTTCAGTTGAATGAACTGGAAGAGCTGAGAAATGAAGCTTATAATAATGCCAGGATCTACAAGGAAAACACTAAGAAATGGCATAATCAGGAGAATTCCCTGAGTGAAAAGTTCCAAGGTATGAGAGTTTAGTCCTACCAGATAAACTCTGTGCTCATACTATTCTGTGGGAAACGGTCAAGGCAGTATCCTTATGTAATTGCAGTTTCAACCTTTGAAGTAGTGACATTGAGAATAGATTCAGGGAATAAGTTCAAAGCGAATGGTCAAAGACTGAAACATTATCTTGGAGGAATTCAAAATGAAGAACAACCTTAGATAAAGAGTGTTGAAGAAATTGTTGAATAGAGAACACATGACAACAATGTCTTCAGTCAAGGATGATTAAATTTTGATATGGTTACCTGGAGGCACCCGTGATTGCTGGTTATCATTAAGGTAATGCAATGGAATATTCTTTAGTATGAGGAAGGGCTAGTCAAACCAAGATGAATTTAATTTGAGCTTCAATGAAATCTCTGTGAGAATTTTCTAATTGCTTTCTTTAAATTTATTAACATATTTCTTCATCAAGCTTATTTTGTGTTTCAATTTTTGCTCGATTGATCGCCTTGATTTTTCTTGGGCTTAGTTAACAAAGCAACCTATAGGTTCCAGAGAAAGCACAGCTTCCTGTGAACTGGCCTTGAAACAAAGTTACGCCTCCATAATGGGCAGTACTCACCGGGGAACTCTACCATATCGATTTCCCTTGTTCTGCAAGGCTCGGGGCCTGGTGGTCAAACTAAGCCTAGTGGGGCCTAATCGAAGTGCACTTCCAGGGTAACTACGACCGCCAAGTGAGCCGTAAGAAAGGAAAGACCCATATTCTAACTGATATCATCAATTGGGCGGTTAAAGGATCCCCCTACCTTCCATTATGGCCTTCTTAATTATCCTCTAAATATTCGATTAACAATAAGGGAAGAAAGATCCTCTACTTAATGGGAGGATGTCGTATCACCATCCGCCAACAAGAAAGTCATCCTATAAATTAATCAAGCAATCCCACCAAAGAAAGGTATGCAATTATATCGCCATCAACAATTGAATTCTTTCCTTTCCGTAAGAAAGAAACTGACTTAGCATCGGGTGAGCCTGGTAGCGATCCTCGTTTAATTTCATCCTTCGTTGTAGGTCAGAGGTTGGTCTCTGCGATCCATCCAACAACTGGCCCTTAATAACCCCTATAGGCTCCACTCTAAGATCGGTTAGAAAAAGCATCATCAGTAATATTTAATACTTTGACCCTATTATATAGATTATATAGTTATATTTAACATTTTGATTTTGATTTTGATTATGGTAGTTAATAATGTTTTGATTCTTATTATGGTAGTACAATATGTAATATTCTGATTATTTATAATATTTTAATATCCTAATCTTGGTAATTTAATATTTTGGTTACTCTCTTATTATTGTAATATAATATTTAATATTTATCTATAACATTGAATATTCATTTATGTAGTTGCTAATTGAGGCCTTTCACCAACCCATTTTCCCATTTAACCTCTTAGATCAACCCCCATAGACCTAGTCAATCAACTCCATCCCACTTCCTTTTGACCAACCCATTAGGACCAATTTGTCTACCATAGGTCTGGTCCATTTGTTTATACCCAACACATTATGATTCATTGTCATGTCACTACCCACCTTATCTCTTGAACCCTAAACCTTGTGTTCATGAGAATAATATCTATTTCAAAATCTTTTTCTTTTCTTTTTTAATTATTATTATTTCTTATTACTACTTTTTTTTGTTAAGATTAGATTCTGTTTTAATTATTTAGCTTCTTCGATTAAAAGTATTTCTTTCAAAATTTCATGTCAAAATCTAATTCTCGAAATTACTAAAACAAAATTCTCACCTTCTTTAAACTTTTATTAGAAAAATTTGAAACACATTTTTTTTAATTTCTAAAAAAGAAAAAAAATCATTTTTAACTCTTTAAACTAAAAATTACTGATTTGAACAACTTGAGAATTAAAAATTCATACTTTTAATTTATGGAAATAAAATAGTTTTCTTTTAATTTAAAAAAATTATCTTTTAATTTCAAAAAATTATAATCATTTTCTCAAGATTAAAAATTCAAAAATCATTTTCTTTAATTTCTAAAAAAAAAATTCTTAATTTCCAAAAGAATAAAAAAAACCATATTCTTTTAATTAAAAAGATCTTTAAAATCAAAATCATTCTTTTAATTTCAAATTTTCTTTAAAGTTTATTTTCTTTATACAAATTGTTTTAATTTCACAAAATCAAAATTCAATTTCTTTCAATTCCCCAAGTCAAAATCTCATTTTCAAATATTCAAACTTCAAATATCTCTTTCTAATTTTCTCAAAGTGATATTTTTTTTTCTCAAATTCCAAATCAAATTTCCATTTTCCAAAATTCTTTTTCAACTTGATTTTCAAAATTTCAAATGCACGACTTACTCTATAATTCTAATAAAATGGAACCGCATGGAGTTGACTAGCGTGCTAAATAAATTAGCCTTGGTGGGGGCCCAACATCTCAAGTATCTTTTATTTAATAATTTAACACTTGACTTATAACGCGATTTTCTAATATAATCATGAATGTTTCTATATATAAAGAACAGTTAACTATGTTTTATATTGATAATGGACACACCAAAAGTGCCTATTTTACACCTTATTAATACCCAGTTTTGAGCACTTTTGTGTACTAACTGTGCCTTTTGTCTGAACTAATTGGCATATTATTATTCAGCAAAAAGTTACCAATCAAATTATGGCAAGTTTTGTTGTTTCCTATGTGCTTTTTATACTCTCCCCCAGATAGGGGATTCAATCCAACCATGGAGAATCCAAGTTCAACCTGCATACCGTAATCAAAACCAGAAGAAAAGAGAAGTAAAGCAAAGCAGAAGAAATGGAGCAGGATTGCGAAATTTCACAATCCAATGGAAAATTTCAAGCAGCCTTACGAATTTTCACCCTCGTGCTAATCGCTCACTTGTCCCGCTTATTTTGACTTTTTAATTTTTGTCACTTTTAGCTTTCTTCCTAATTTGCCCTACTGTAATAGTATTTGTTTTGTTTTTTTTTTTTTTGGTATTTTGTAAAGGCTCACATGTGCCCCAACCATCACTATAACGAGACCTTTTCCATGAATGTGGCCCTCTAGGCGGAACCTTGCGCCTCGCTCTTCTTAATTTCTCTCATTTTCCTCTCTCCCTTTCATCAGCCAAACACCCTCCGAGGATGAGGCTAGAAACCTTCCTCCTTGAAGAGCAAAGGCCCAAAGTGTGGATCTCGAAGGCAACCTGGAGGGGTTCCACATGCCTTTCACGCAGGTACTCACTAGCAGCTTTTGTGTTTCTCTTCTAACTTTAGGTTTTGATCCCTTCGACCTCCAATGGTTATTTGGTAAGCTTTTAGAGTTCAAAGGATGCTTATTGCTAGATCCACTCGAGATTCACGAAGTACTTCTATGATCCATTGGAAGGTGAGTCAAGGAGACTTATTTTCCACTGTCGGTGACCACTGATGCTTAGTGAATACCATTTTTCAAAGGATAATTATTAAGGGTTAGGTCTTATAGCTAAATGAAGATTCGATTCGGGAAATGACTATAGGTCATCCTCCCCAACGCGAGGAAAGGACCCTGAAAACCCTCAGGTGCCTTATGAATCTAACCCTAGTGACCTGACACTTCAAGGAGTTCTATTTTACATTTTTTTAACTCACTCTATTTTTAGTTTCCAACCATTAAAACCCACTGTTTTTACCAAAACCTTAAAATCCAAACAAATTCACCATTTTGAACCTCATTGTAAGTCATTTGTACGAAGAAAACTCATCCCTCAGTTCGACCATGTACCTAATTATACTACAAATGTCACAAGGTAGTAGGAGGAATGAATTTATAATTTGTTGATTCAACAACCCTACTAGCACATGAATCAAATGGCGCTGTTGTCAGGGATGGTGCCTAAGTGCAAATGATAGATATTTAAACGACTTGTGATCCCTTAACACAAGTTCAGTAATTTTTCTATCATTCTTTTAGTATTTTTCTATCGCTTTTTTAGTTTCATTTCACCGTAAAATAAAAATAAAAAAATAAGCTAACACCTTGTGTAGATTGTTTCCTCGTTGTTCGTGTTTCCTATTTTCCATCAGGTATGTTACAAGGTTAGAAAACTCAAGGCAGATTGGTGAGAATCAGTATTCCACAAGGAGCATATTCAACTCTCAAGCCCCTCGAATAGATCAAACGTGGAGCCTGGCCAGAAGAACAACAGAGCCAACAGGAGCGGAGAGGGTCCATAATGCATATAAGTCCACGAGGGACATACAGACATCTCCACGGGTGAGTGCACCCTCTTACATCGCGCTCCAACATCCCAAATTTCTGCAGTTAAGACCTCCACAAAGAGGCTTCCAGATCCACAAGCTGAAGATCCTTCTAACTCCCTTAAATATCACAATCACCATGTTATCCCTTCACGGACGCACATCAGCTCGAGCAAATTGGGCGGGTACTTTATATGGGAGCGTAAAGTGGTGAATCTCCAAATAAATCAAATAATTGATACTATGGAGAGAGCTCTTCGAACTAAAATTGATGGGCTTCAAAGTGACTTTGATCATGTAAACAACATTCTGCAAGATTCCATTTCAAGGCTCACCAATCGCAGCATGTTCATTCGTATGAGGAGAATCCAGAGGGAAGAGTGTTTGATTGATTAATTCACGTTGAGGAGCATTGTAAACAGCAAAATGAAGCAATCTCCCTATTGTTGATTGAGGAAGGCAGTGGGAAGGAAGTAGTGGAAGAGCCTCAAAAGCCTATTCTTAAACCACTTCCCCTTTATTCACTGCCAGCAACACTCTCTCCTGACCCAATGCACACCCTGCCTAAACTTGCATCACATGAAACACATGGAACACCTACTACTAAGGCCATCCCATCTGCACTGCCTATGCATTACTTTAGGAAGTTAGTGGCCTATGTTCAAACTTTTGCCACTACATCAAAGAAATTGACAACTGCTCATGTTGCATGGCACGACATATGGCTCATACCAAAACTGTCTTGGTTCAGATTTGGAGCACCTAAACCTTAGTATTCTGATCATTTCCACTCGCTCCGCTGAATTCCAAAGGCTTGAGAATCGGTTAGGGGACCCAAACTCCCCACTTTTTGTTTTGATTTGTTTGTGTTATTTTATTTTATTTTATTTTGATTTATTTAGTTTTTCTCTTTAAATTATCTCTAATTTTAAGTTAATCTTTGTTTCTAGCTGAATTTTCAATTTTCTGCAATTTTTTTTAATTTTTCCTGTGTTTATTCTTGAGCTCAGGTCAAATTTTAAGTAGCAGGGAGTTCTAGAGTTCACAGGAGTCCAAGAATTTTCGCAACTTGCGAAAAAAATTTCATAACCTGCGAAATTTAGCAGTTGCGGTTTACATGTTACAAATTCTTTCAACCACATCAGAGCAATTTTTGTCTTTTATGTTATTTTTTTATTTAAAAGTTTTCTTATTTATATATTTAATAGAGAGAGAGAGTATATATATATATATATATATATATATATATATATATATAAGTTGTTCTGAAAAAAAATTATTAAAAAAAAATTATTGTATTTTAAAAAAAAAAATTGCACGTAAGGCTGCTAAATTCAAGAACCTACTAATTTTTCGCAACCTCCCTTTCAGCACCCTTTATTTTCTTTGCCCATAACTTTTTCATCCGACATCCGTTTTTGGTAATTTTAGTACCGTTGGAAAGATTAGAGAGTGTAGAATCCAAATATAGCTAGAAAGAACACTTTTGAAATTAAGATGAAGGTGTAATTTTCAAAATGCTCCAACTGGTAACTTTTTTCCTCTCTTTTCTTCTTCCAACTTGTTTATTTGAAGCCCAAATGGAGTGAATGCGTCCCTGTGAGCTTTCAAAAAGTCTCCTATCCAACAGAATTCGGTACATTTCATCAAGGAGGTATCACTTCCTCCTTAAATTTTATTTCATAGCCAAGATTGAGGTCAATGTTGGATTTGGTTGGGGGAGAGTTAAGGAAGTTATTTTATGTTTTTGAGCAAGACTTTTTGTTTAGTTGAATGGCTTGCTAGTTAGTTTGTTTTTTTTTTAACAATATAGTTCATGTTTTTAGTTTCTAGTTCATGCTTTCAGTTTCTGATTTTCATAAATTTTTTTATTTTTTGTAATGCCCAACTTGCAATATGAGAAATTGAAATTTTGTTCCAATGATTGTTGATGTTAGAATGGTTTTATGCTTAGTTGAGTTGATAACATGTTGAAACTCTTATGGTATTCGACCTTTTTTGAAAGATCCCAACCCGGATTAACCTCATGAACCCGAGGGGACCTCCCGGCACTCCAATGGATATAGAAACTTTTCCTCAAAACAATCAAATAAAATCCATCCCTTTACAATCCCTAACATATCTTTAGAAAATAATGCGGAAGCGAAGTGGTAAATTTTTTTTTTCTTATCTTTCTTTTTCAAACACTTAGATTTTTCGTGAAAATCGCCGTAGTTTCTCCGCTTGATTTCCAAATTTACAAATTCATTTTTCGAGTTTCTCTCAAGTTAACTTCCGCTGGACTCAGTCCACAACTCAATCAAGCACAATATATACACATATACTTTTATTCACTTAAATCGTCAAAACATTCAAAACTTCTTCAATTCCATGCACATTTTGATAAAAAGATTAGGCTTGAGCCGGACTTAAGCCGACCGCCTACATACCTCGTCCACTGAGGATCAAAGCCCACGTAGTTCCTTTTCAAAATATATACATATATACATATATACATGGCAAAATATTCAACATATACAATATGCAAAATATATACAATGTACACAGCGTTTGTTCTCGATGGCTCACTCATCATGTTAGGGGATGCTTTATCTACACCCGTTCGGTCCTGAAATGTTTTTGAAACATACGGAAAAGAGTGAGCTAAAGGAGCTCAGTGAGTGTACATTTTCATTAAGACAACATTTTCAGTATGTATATCAAAGTAATAAATACTTATACAACAAAAATCAATTCTATGCTTTTAAACTTTCTTCTAATGGAACCTAGGGGTAAACACACCGAACAGCTTTCCTAAGCATCGACTGGTGAGGGAGCGCCTCTCAATCCAAATATAACCACTCACGCGGAGAAACTCACGCCTACGCATAGGGTTCCAATCATAGCACCCATCACGTGCAAGGATATTACGCTAAAAATCTATTCTCCCGCCAGTAACCCACCTATAACTATTCCCCAATCCTTACACGTTTAAGGTAATCAAGCAATGATATCACCATAATAAATATAATGGGTTGTGGTCTTCTAAAATACATTTATAAATTCATTTAAATCCTTTACTTTATCATTAAAACACATATGCATTCTTTACAATTTTTAAACTTTCCTAATGCCTTAACATATGCATACATATTTAATATACATATATAAACATTTACATTAAACTTTTCATTTTAACATTAAAAAAAAACCTTTCACTTTTAAATTAATTTTCAAAAAATCGCTTTACACTCCACCGCTCACCGCTCAATCCCGCTTGCTTCCCCGTCCACTCGTTTCCCGTCCGATAGTCCTTTTCACCTTTTTCAAGAAAACCACGACTAAACATTAATCATACTTCCATTTTAATCCACCATACACATTCATTTTCACCCAACCACATCACATTCACTTTAAGACCATTGAACCACACTTAAAAAAAAATACATAACCTAGGAAATGACCAAATTCATCTCTTTTCTTTTACAAAATGACCTTAATGCCCTCAATTCAAATCCTTTTATTTCTAACCACTTCCAATGCATTTCTAGGGTTAATATCACCCTAAAACACATGAAAATTACCAACTACATTTGACCCCTCTCATTTTCATTTTGGTCGAAATATGCACAAGCCAAATTCAATTTTTTTTTTCTTCTATTTTCTTCACTCTAACCACTCCAATCTAATGCCTTATACCTCAATTTCACTCATCCCTAAATCAATTTCTGGCCATACCACACAAAATGCACTATCAAACCCTAACCAATCACTCACTTTATTTTTCAAACCCTAACCTAATCCATTTCTTTCTCCATTTATATCCAAATCATCATGATTCAACCTTAAATACCACAATTCTAACATCCATATAAGAAAATCAAAGCATTAGGCATGAAAAACATTAAAATCCAACTTTCCCACCATTAGAAACTTACTTGTTCTTGGTTTTCTTTGGCTTTCCTTGATACCACTTCGAGATCACTTGAGAGCTTCAAGGAGAAGAAAATCACATCTCCCCACCTTGCTCCACCTTGGCCTCTTTCTCTTTCTTTCTTCCTTTCTCTCCCTCTCTTTTCTTCTCTCTCTTCTCTCATGGTCGCCCAAGCCTCCTCTTGTCGTGAGAAGTCACTTATTGAATTTTAGATTTTAACCTACACTTTGCCAAAATTGCACTTGAGCCCAAGAATCTCATTGGTCCATTCTCATGAGACCAAGCCACTAACCTATTATTTTAATCATAACTTAGCCATTAAGAAAGGTTTTGATTGGCTCTCACAAGAAAATATCTCCTTATATCATACTTTTATTCATTTTCGCATTATACGCTTTATACCGATTAAACGTCAAAAATATTCTATGGTCGCTCAAACTTAAAATTGAACATGAAATATACCCAATTGGGGTCCTTCAAAGTGGATTCCAGGCTCAAATCACCGAACCCGATTAAAATCGTTAAAATCGGAAATCCCACAATAGCGTATTATTATCCCGACCACGCTCGGATCGCCCTAAAACTATCCAAACGGACTCCGCTTTCAGTTTCGTTAGACTCTATGATTAATTCGACATTTTCGCATTTTCGCCCACTTCCGAAAAATTTCCAACGTAGGTTTTAATTCTCAAATCAAAATCACTATTCACTTAAATTTTACCCCTTTAAATATCAATTCAAAGTCATAGAACCGAAATTCTCTAAAATTCCTCCGCAACCCCTCCATCCTGGGATATAATAAGAAGAATTACTATTCATTAGGGCATCCTAAGTGAAAATTTAAAATCTCACTTTATGCCCAAATGACGCCCGTAGCTGCCTAAATTCTCACCTACCTCGCTTCACTATTGGACCTCTAATCAAGCCTCAACAACTACCATTATAACATTAAATAAGGTTGGGGTTTTACATTTTTTTCTTCCACATTGAACTAACCACACACTATGCACATTAGATTTCATGATAGTCGAAAAACGCTTCTTGCCTTATAAGCCCCGCAGTGTCCTGCCTTAGTACTTTGACCACCTTTAGCCAGGTCGGACCCCTGAATAAAAAGACCAATGAATCTTTCAAAAAAAAAAAAAGGAAAAGAAAAAGAAAATAAAAGAAAAATCGTGACGCTTTGCCTTGAAACGCGAGCACGGTCCAAAGGGTATATGGAGAAAGTCTTTAAACCTGGTGCCCTAAGACAACTGGTTGGGAGCCACCGTGTAGACCCTCAATTTTGTCCCTCAACACATACATTTTATCCTATGGGTGTCATGCTCACCTATCGTTCTCATATGGCACTGTTAGGGCCCCATTTAACCTTAGTTGGTTTTCGAGCCTCAAGTGGGCTTGTATGTGGTCCAATGAATGCATATGTAGTTCACTTCAGAGTGCCATCGTGGCAAATTTTTTTTATTGGCATCATGCCATAGGAAGAAAGTGGGCCCCCTCGAGGTTTTAGCTAAATTGGAGTTTATTGGAGTATGTCAAATTCGGAGCACTGGAGCTTGTTTCGATTGTATCTCCCTTGTCCAAACTCGGAATTGTGCACCGTTTGTTTTTTTGGATTCCTTATTCACCAAGGAGGTTTATGTTAAAAATTTATAATTTTTTTCAACCGCCAATAATCGGTTTGACTTGTCTGGTCGCACGCATACAACACTGTTTTTTGGGTGATTTTGAAAAGTACTCCTCCTTGTTTCGATCATATCTCCCTCATCCGAACTTGTAATTGTGCACCATTTTTTTTTTGCTCTCCTTATTTTGCAGGAACATTATGTCAAAATTTCATAATTTTCCTCAACTGGTTCGACTGGTTGGCATCCGGTTCAACCGGTTCGTCGGACCAGCTTGTGTGGAGCACTGATTTTTGTGATTTTGGAGCCCAAATCCCATATGGATCATGCCCATATGCTCCTGTGACGTCTTCGGGCAGCATTTTGGGTCCATTTTGGGCTTTGGATTAAGAGTGCAGCCCACCATGAATCCATGTGGATATTTGTGCTAAGTCAAAACTTAGATAGCCATCAGCATGGAAACGGTGAGGGAGCTTGCGAAGTCGGTCGAGATCGATTGAGCTTTTTCCAAAGCTTGAAGGAGAGAAAAACTAGGTAGGCTCAGAGGCTGAGGAGGAGAATCAATATAAAAGGGAAGAAAGATCAGAGTGGAAGAGACCTTTGGGGCACTTTTCCGGGCTCGAATGCACATTTGCTGATTTTTTCGGATGCTTAACTTGGATTTTTTTCTGCGTTTTGTGGAAAATGTGAGAAATAGACCCTGGCTCCACTCTATTATTTAAGGGATATTCTAACCAAATTTGAGGTTTTTCCTCAACCATTTGAACCGGTTTTCATGCTCATACGTGAGAGCCTACTCAATAAGCCACAAAGTACCCTGCATGAAAACAACTGATTGAGCTCTAGTTGGTTCACCATCCGGAGCAGAGAATCATGCACCATTCATTTTTAGTTTATTCTTAAGGGATATTCTCACCAAATTTTTAGGTTTTTCCTCAACCATTCGAATCCGCGACTCATACATGAGAGCCTGCTCAACAGCTTTATGATGGGCGCCTGCTTTAGAAAAACAACATATTGTTTTGTTGGTTCTCACTATCCAAGCCGAGAATCAATCACCGCTTTGTTTTGTTAGATTCCTGACCTGGGCGTTCTGACCAATTTGAGAATTTTTCCTAATCAAATAACTGGTTGGGAACCGACAAGTTGGTTCATGGTAGTTCCGCCTTCTAGAATAGCAATTAGGGCATGTTGCTTTGTTTGGATTGGTTCTCACTCATCCGAGATGAAAATCAATCACCGTTTGTTTTTCTAGATTCCTGACTCCTTTAGGAAGGTTCTAACCAATTTTTAGAATTGTTCCCAACCAGCTCAACTGGTTAGGAAACCGGATCAATTGGTTCATGAAGTTCAGTTTTCTAGAACAGCAGTTAGGGCACTTTTCCTTTTTTGGATCGGTTCTCACTCATCCGAGCTGAGAATCAATCACCGTTTATTTTTTTAGATTCTTGACTCTGTGAGGAAGGTTCTGACAAGTTTTAAGATCTTTTATCAACTGGCTTGACTGGTTGGGAAAGCGAACCAGCCGGTTCATTGGATTCTGTTTACCGGAACATTAGTTTGGGTACTTTGTTTGTGTCGGTTCTTGGTCATTCGAAGTCGAAATTGCACTCCGTTTGTTTTTTTGGATTCTTGACTGTGTCAGGAAGATTCTGAAAAGTTTTGAGAACTTTTCTCAACCAGTTGGACTGGTTGGGAAACCGAACCAATGGCGTGCTCATCGGGTTCTATCTCATTTGAATAAAATGTTTAGTACTTTGCTTTTGTTTGTGTTCATTTAGTCATTCGGAGTCGGAATTGCACTTCGTTTGTTTTTTTGAATTCCTGACTATGTAAGGAAGGTTTTGGAAAATTTTGAGAACTTCTCTCAATCGGGCCGTACTTCTGCTGGAAAACCCATTCCATCGGCCAGGTTCTTTAGAAATACAGTTAAGGTAATTTGCATTGTTTGGGTTAGATCTCATTCATTCGGTGTTGTAATTGTACACCGTTTATTTTTTTGGTTTCCTTACACTGTAAGGAATGTTATGAAAAAATTTCATAATTTTTCTCAATTGGATCGATTGGTTAGGGAACTGGATCAGCGCTTTGTCTGGTTTTGTGGGTCGCCCGATTAGCTTTTAATTGAAGCCCGTGACCTTTGTGAGTCTAGCCCATTCACTCCAAATCAATGTAGGGCTATGTTTAGGGTCTAAAATGGGGTTTAGTTCAGGTTAATGTGGTTCCATTTTGGATTCCTAAGAATTAGGCCCATGGCTTCGAAGGGTGGTTAGTTACAATAGTAGTTTGTTTTGGTTTCAGATCGATTCTTTGAGATGAATAGACTTGTTTATAATCGACATGTTGTAGCATCAATGAGTATTGAGATGCAATGTATGGTTTCTCCTAGCTCGCTTTGCTTTTGATATTTAATTCTGAGAACAAGATGCCTAAACGTATGCATCACTAACCTTTCCCCAACAACACTTTGCTAGGGACCACAGGTATGTGGTTTAATGTTGGGTAATGAATTTCACATGGATGCTTTGTGTTTGAGTGTCATGCATGATTCCTATGTTTTTTGGCTAACCTTTGATGTAGCACATGGCTAGGGACCATAGGTACGTGCCATTTTCCCTTTTGGTTGAGTGTTCTTAAGCATGCTAGATACCAATTAGGTTGGTGTGATCCAAGTTGTATGTTTATCCTAGAAGACTATTTGATCTTTGACCCATATGCTCCCACATACCCATTTCACTAGTAGAGACCGAGTTCCGAGCCTAAAGGGGTGCTACCTTATATGAGGTACCTTCCCGAAAGGTAATCTGATCCCTGGACCCATAATCTAGTTTTCGCAGACCCTTTTTTTTTTTCATACTGGAGTCCTTAGGGGTTTTTTGTTCTTACTTGATTTTCCCCTTTATAAAATAAAAATAAAAAGTAAGTGGAGACTGCAAAGAAAAACCATTCCTCCTCGGGGATGGATTTTCCAAAACTCGAAAATCAACCCACATTTTCTTTTCATTTAAAAGCGAGTCGCCCGGCCCATGGACCGGGTAGGGTCCACAAATTGGCGACTCCGTTGGGGATCGAACCCAGAATCTAGTTTCATAAGAGGATCAAGCTTGAACTTGAGTTGGGTATACTAGAACACATGGTTTTTTGATCAGTAGGCTCTTGGGCTACATAGATGACTGATGATCACACACTTGATTAGTATTTGTCTTGCATTTGTGATTTGTTGATGCTTGTGTGTTCACCTATTATTATAGCATTCTTTCTCATTATTGATTGGTATCTAGCTATGACATCTGGGATTAAGCTTAGAGGATCAGAATGTGTGTAGATTTTGTGGTAAGCTTGCTCTTTTTGAATGATTGTTTGCTGCATGACTACTTGCCGCTTGTGTTTGTGGGGGCAATGTGTGTATTCCTCACTTCAATCACTAGCTCTGCTCACCATTCCTCGCGGATTACTTATGTTGTTCGGGGAATCATTCCTAATTATTTGCCTTCTCGACCAACCAGTAGGGGTCAACAAGGGGCTAGAATAAGGGCAATATCGATGTTCGGGGATAATCTGCTGACACCTGACGTCCGAGCAATGAAGACCTGTATAGCCCCGAGCTAGATTTCATGGATACCTGCGTGGCCAATGTGTCACTTTGATTGTTGATTGATTGTTGGTTAGGATCTTAGGCTGCGTATCCCTGTGGGTACGATCATCTAGCCTTTTAGGACTTGCCTTTGCTCTTTGTCGCTTCGCCACCTTATCTTTAAGGTATTACTCACGTTAGAATCCCGCTCTCGCATGTGAACACGACAATGGCCGATGTCACATGTCACCATTCCCTGTAGAGGATTTTATCAGGATTGCATTCATCGATTGATTTCCTGATTGATAGCCACAGGACCGAATTACCCTTTCCTTTCGTAGTATTGTTGATCGAGACCAACTCGTTCCCAAGCTTAATCTGAACGAAGGTAGACTTTGTTGAGGATCGTGATCAATAATCGCTAGGAGCAGAGACGATCATGAGATATGGACCTCGCACGCCATCAAGGACGAGTTGGCTGAGATTACCAATACCATGGCATCTCTCTGGGATGCCATATTGGGACTAGGACAAAGGATTGATGGGCATCAAGCCTAACCATTGCTAATTTTAGGGAGCACATCGCATGACTCTACTCCACCTCCAGCACCACCACCACCATCTGAACCCACTATACAAAGAAAAAGACTATACGCTTCCTCCACCATCACCACTTGTTCGGGCCACCCATAGGTCGGAGTATTTGTACCGCATGTATCAACCGAGACCACACATTCTCGCTTGCGGGCCCCCGGTGACTCCATTATTGATGACACTTGTGCCAGATTTGATGGGGATCGAGTAGAGGATCAGGTCTCTACATGTTTTTGATGGAGTTATAGGTTAGGATGGATACGATGACCTTCAAATGGCAGCTTTTCCAGTTGAGTTCCGCATGCCGGACATTGAGAGGTACAAGGAGATAGGGTGCCCCCGTATTCACTACAAGCCAGGCACTAATAAGTATAAAAGGGCATGATCGATGAGGCAATGCATGATCATATCTTTTTCTATCAAGTGAGGTGCCACTCAAAGACAGCTGCATCATTAGACCCTTCGAGGCGAGGACATAGGCCGATTTGGGATAGGAGCTTATCGGCGCATTATTTTAATATTGTATGACATATCCCGAAGAGTCGAGGCCATCAGCAGAGGCTAGAGATAATCATTACTTCATTCATATCCCGTTGGAGGGAGAATATTGCACAAATTATAGATAGACCCTCAAAGCGCGATCAGATCAACATGATTATGAGTAGTCTTCAACCCCGCTTTGATGACATCTCATAGGCTTCCCACAGATAGACTTTGGATCATTGGTTCAAGCCCTCTATGGAATTGAGGAGGGTATATTCACAGTGATTACGTATGTACTCTTCCCTTCGTACCAAAGGGAAAAGCTAGGTCGGGACCTGCATCATTAGATGTTGGTGCTGATTACACGATAGGACAAGAGGTCCCTTTACCGCCACCTCCGTCGCAGGCGCTTTTCGTACACTCTACCAAATGATACAGCGAGATCGCATGCACTGCCTACTTTTCCAGCCGGCCAGCCTACTTATCTAAATCGCCACCACAGCCAAGATATGCTACAAAGGTGCTCTTAGAGGCCACACATGTAGTACTATCGCAAAGATGTAGCACCGTTTCCACCGAGTCATAGGCGCTTATTAATAACCCGAGATGCCACTGAGCCGAGCATTTTAAAGATTTGTTGAAGGGGGTTTGATTGTTCCACTACCACCCAGCCTACTGCACCCGAATTCAAGGCAGATCTTCACTGTGCCTATCATCAGAGAGTGGGTAATGATACAAATAGTTGTGCAGCATTGAGGCATGCTATTTAGGACTTGATTGATAAGGGTTTGGTTGATTTGGGATGCCTTGGAGTGATATGTACCCCACTCCTACCATGACACTAAAGTCGCACTCCACCCCTGGTGGTATACATCTTTACTGAGCTAGGAGATGAGAGATATTCATGATGTGATGGGATGGAGAGGCTCTTTAGCCAATCTGTTTGTATGCAAACTCAGACTTTAGTGGACACACCCATGGTCAAACAGTTCCAAGCCATTTAGGATTGATTCCAGATGATGTTCCTCGACGCATAACGCATCGCCAAGATATTTCCAGAGCATGTCTCCGCTCCATGACACCCTTCATTCTGTTCCCCGAGGAGTATGGGCTAGGACATAGAGATGTTCAGATTATTACAAGGAGTAGGAGGGTAGCTCAGCCCCCACCTGTTGATAGACTTCTTGCTAGCACCAATGCTAGAGATGAGATTCAAAGGGAGGATGATGAGATTTTGCTCCAGCTGTGCACCACTTAGGCCCGCATTTCCATTTGAAGCTTATTGGCTTCATCCAGCTCACATAGGGAGACGCATTGATCAAAGCTCTCAATCAGATTAGAGTTGATATTGCTACTACCCTAGGAAGACTGATCCACTTTCTGACAGCGGATAGGGTTACATGCATAGTGTTTTCTGACAATGATTTACCACCTGAGGGATTAGACCATGTTCGTTCTTTGTTCATCGATGTTGCTTGTTCAGGTCGTAGGGTGTCGTCTGTCTTGTTGAATAATGGCTCTGCCCTAAACATTTGTCCATTGGTTACTACCATTGCCTTAGGATTTTCACCATCCGATTTTCACCATCCAGTCAATGCATCGCTGAGCTATGACGGACTCCTCCAAAGGATGCTTATGGGTACTCTCACTACACATGTCATGATAGGGCCAATAAGATATTCTGTGTTTTTCCAGGTTCTAAGGATTCAGTCATTCTTTAACCTACTTTTGGGCCGCCCCTTGACTGACAGAGCGACATTTGATGTTCATCTTCACTTCCATCGTATGCGAAGTTCACACGAGGGCGCATTATCACGATAATAACTGACAAAGATATTGTTACTCTTTTCGAGCCAAGAGCAAATCACCATAATGAGGACGACTTCAGACTTAATCGGTTTTGTTTTTGATGAGGTCCAGCAGCGCTTTTAGATGATGACAATAGAGAAATGGTACCTATGTCTTTTGATCAACACAACAACACTTTGGTACTCAATATGATGAAAGGCATGTCCTATATGCATGGATTGGAATTTTCACCGCCAGCAAGGGACGCATGAGTTTGCTTTCATAATTGATCACGAAATACCATATGGTTGGGTTACACTTCTTCTGAGGATGATCTACGACACATGGCGATGCTGCGTCGAGATAGGGCGAGAGCTCGCTTGTTCAGGGTCCTATTCGATTACCCCCTTTGCCCATACACTTTTCAGTTGGTTGACTATTTTACCAGAGGATCAGAGCATGCACCCCACATAGAAGGAGTTGACCATGTTTCAGGGATGGTTGAGATTCGAGGCATTCAGCAAGCCCTAGGACAGATGTGTTTGAGTTTTAAGACCACCAAGCCACCCAAGGCCGTGATAGTTGCACCCCCATCACCGGATCGAGCTAGTGTGTTTTTCGTGTGCTTTCTTGAGGAGGTCCCTGACTATGATCTACCTATGGATTTGGGGGATGATGCTGATGGAGTAACTCTTCCTGATACTTACATGGACGAGATGGACATGATCTACACTAGTCGTATCCTTGACACTGCCCCGCGTGGGCCCAATTTTGCTTTTGACATGTTTGGAGTTTCTATGATTAATACTCGATGTCAGACACTTTATGACGCTTAATCGGGACAAGATTGGACATGATCGGCACCGCCGCACTCGATGCTTCCCCACCCGGGCCTCGATTCGCTTTTGATGTGTTTGGAATTTCTATGCTTGAGTTTGATGGTAATGGACTTGTTGCTACTGATATTACTCATGATACTGTTTCTATTGAGGGAGCGTCCGACTTTGTGGACCCACCTCTTTCTTTTGACACTATGTCCAGGTTTGTCACCCGCTTTGATGACTTTTCTGATGATAATAATGACATGAGTATTTTCGAGTATTTTCCTATGTCACAACATTTTTCTTTGATTGCACCACCAGCTCCAGCAGCACATGTATGCGATGTTAATGATGTGGAAGACACAGATGGCCCACTGGGTGGTTAGTCAGAGTGTGATTATGATATAGAGGATAGGAAAGTTACACCCATTCCTGGTAGCACAGAGTTGATAGATTTTGGTGTACCAGATCAGTCCAAGGAGATTAGGATTAGCTCTTCCCTATCTCCTGATGAGAGGAGTAGATTGATTGACTACTCAGGTCATACTTGGATGTATTTGCATGGTCGTATGAGGACATGCTCCGCTCGAATCCCACTATAAGCCAAGATCACCGCCTATTTTGCCACATGCCAGCCAATTGGGCGTAAATCGGCAGACTACACCACGCTGAGTTTGCGTACAAGGAGGAAATCTATAAGCAATCCCTGCTGGGCCTCGCCGTTTGAGTATCCCGAGTGGTTGGCTAATGTCGGCCCCGTTCCCAAAAAGGACTAAAGTTGGAGCTCAGGTTAATTTCGAGATTTGAATAAGGCTAACCCTAAGGATGATTTTCCCCTCCCACACATCCATATGTTAGTTGACAGCATTGTAGGGTACCTTATGTTGTCCTTCATGGATGGGTTTTCTGGGTATAATCAGATTTTAATGGCTCCAGAGGATATGGAGAAGACTTCCTTCATCACTGAATGAGGTACTTACTGCTACCAGGTTATGCCATTTGGGTTGAAAAATGTAGGGGCCACCTATCAAAGGGCCGCTACTACTCTATTCCATGACATGATGCATAGAGATGTTGAGGTATGCGTGGATGACATGATAGTGAAGTCCCAAGGCAAGGCAGATCACCTAGCAGCCTTACAGAGATTGAGATTGAATCTCAAGAAGTGCACCTTTGGGGTAATTTCTAGGAAATTAAGAAATAAGTATTGTTAGTGAGCGCTTGATGTAGGTTGATCTAGAAAAGATCAAGGCCATACTTGACATGCTTGCTCCGAGGACTGAGAAAGAGATCAGAGGCTTTTTAGGCAGACGGCAGTATCGCCTTTCATTGCTAGATCGATGCATATGTGAGCCTATATCTTTCATCTTTCTGAAAGAAACTAGCCTTACTGCTTGAATAATGACGATCACAAAGATTTTTGAGAAGATTAAGAGTGCTACTTTCTCCCCCGCTTAGTGGCCTCCCATCTGGGCGACCGTCATTTGCCTCATTCGCACATAGCTCTGGGGTGCATGTTAGCCTCAAATTTCAATGATTTAAGAAAGGAGCGACCCATTTATTATCTGAGTAAGAGGATGTCGGAATATGAGCTTAAATACATTATGATTGAGCACTCAGCATTGCCTGGGCCACCAAGAGATTTAGTACTGCACAGAGTATTCCATACTTTTAGTCTCAATTGGATCCATTGGAGATATTTGTTTGATCGACCGTTTAACCGTAGACTCATGAGATGGTTATATTGAAGTTTGATGCACTGATATTCAGTGATGTCACACGTAAATCAAGAAAGGGAAGCATTGTTGCGCATCATCCGGCTTTGCCGCAGATCTCGATGATAGACCAATTGATGATGATTTCCCTGATGAGCAATTTTTTCAATAAATCAAAGATTACAGATGGCAACTGTATTTTTGATGGTGCCGCCAATAAGTCGGGGTTTGGTATTGGTATCTTATTGATATTACCATAGGGTGATCACATTCCCAAATCAGTTCGATTAGTATTTTCTGGTCATCAGTGGTTGACGAATAACATTGTTGAGTACGAGGCATGCATTACAGGTCTAGAGACCGTGTTGGATCTTAGCATTAGACAGTTGGAGATCCATAGGGATTCCAACTTAGTTATACAGCAAACCTAGGGTATCTGGAGGACTCGAGATGAGAAGCTGAAGCCCTACCAAGCTTACTTAGACCTACTAGTTGCCAGATTTGATGAGTTGAGATATACTTACTAGGTAGAGAATCGCTTGTTGATGCTAGCCACCTTAGCTTCGTGGTCGAGGATTCCTACGGAGTGATTATGCGATCACCGATGATCGAGACCAAACCGCACTCCACTTACTATTATTTGATTGAGATATTGAGAATCATGACGAGCTACCATGGTATCATGATATTTATCGCTTCATTATGTATCCACTCTGAAAGCCACATCCAAGGATGTGAAAGCATTGAGACAAAATGGCCACCGTGATTTATATGGGATGCGCTTATGGGAGATCACCCGATGGCCTATTATTATTATGTCCGACCGCCTTGCAAAATTGCCATGAGAGGTTCATGAAGAGTCTCGTGCCCACACAGGTACACATGCTAGCGCGTAAGGTCATGAGGATTGGTTACTTTTGGTTGACTATGGAAACAGATTGTTGCCAGTTTGTACAGAGATGTCTAGAGTGTCAGATGCACGGGGACTTGATACACGTGCCACCTTCTAAGCTGCATGTACTCACATTCCCTTGGCCGTTTTCAGTATTGGGGTATTGATATTATTGGAAAGATCTCACTAGTTCCTAAAGGGCAGGAGCACATCCGTTGCTATTGATTATTTCACCAAGTGGGTGGAAGCTACTTCTACCCAATTGACAAGCATGTGGTGGCCAAGTTTATCGGGGACACACATTATCTCGCGATATAACCCCGCTTTGTCGGGATTTATGATGTAGGGGTGCATTTTGTACAGTGGACATATTGGTTCAGAAGTATAGCATTCAACATCATAGATCATCGGCATATATTCCACATTCTAATTAGGCAGTTGAGACCGCGAATAAGAATATCAAGAGGATTTTGAGAAAGAAGGTTGAGACTTCAAGGGATTGGTCAGAGAAGCTCCCTTTCGCATTGTGGGCTTATCGTACATCTTTTTTTACCTCTACTAGGGCTATACCTTACTCTTTGGCATATGGCATGGAGGCAGTGCTACCTGTTGAAATTGAGATGGGATCCTTGAGAGTAGCATTAGAGCATCAGATATATGAGACTGAGTGGGCTCAGTCTTGTTATGACCAGCTTAGCCTTCTTTACGAGAGGAGATTGAGGGCAATAGATCATGTTCAAGCTTATCAGAGGAAAATGACACGTGCATTCGGAAAGAGGGTTAGGCCCAGGAAATTCCAAAGAGGTGACCTAGTCTTGAAAGTCCTTAGGCGATTGATCAACGACCCTAGAGGCAAGTTTAGACCGAGTTAGAGGGAGCCTTATGTCATCCGTGATCTTACTCGAGAGGGAGCTGTCTAGTTGGTAGATCTAGATGGAAATCAGTTTACGGAGCCAGTCAATGTGGATCAGCTGAAGAGGTTTTACACATGAGATCATGGTTAGAGAATGGGTGGCTATCATTTGAGGTCATATTCTCATTGCACACCTACATATCGATATATCCGACATAGCCCTTAAGCCTCACACGGTTTATTATGGCCTATTCTTTCATTTAGCCTTGCATACTTTTCCTGACCTGGGTTAGGGGGGCTTGCCCCTGTGCGCTTTTTACTTATTAATTGGATATGTGAGCATTATGAGCATTGTGTCATTCTTTGTTTGTTCTTTTTTGCATCATTGCTTGTTTCTTTTCTTCTCCATTTTGCATCTTCACACCATCTGCCTTTGAGTCTATTTTCTATCATCTCTATTTGTTTCACTTTTATCTCCTTTTGTGTGATGATGACGTGCTCTCATCCTGCAGCTACTAAATAAAGCTCATTACAACTTTCGCCTCCGCCTATAGGTTTCGATCCTGATTCTTAGGTCGAGGGAACCATTTGGATAGTAGGTTTAAGGTTCTTTGGTTGGATTGTGCTAGTATGGCACGGCCTACTCGGCTTGTTCCGCGCAAAAAACAAAAAAAGAAACAAAAATAAAAAATAAAAAATAAAATAAAATAATAATAATAATAATTGTTTGCTTGGTATTCGTTAATATATCTGGGATCATCAAAGGTCATTTGGGTTTGAGAGATTTATTATTCCTCTGAAATTTGGGTGAGAGCATTGTAAGATCTTTCTCCATGGATCTAGGTAACACATTGGGAATGAGGTTTGGATTGCTTCGCACTAGGTCCCTGGATCATTACTTGCATTACCACTCCCATCTTATAGTGACTTGCTTTGACTTGGTGTTCCTGGGATGAGTTGTTTGTCATGGTCACTTGTTGTTTGACATTGTTCATTCAGATGTTTGTTGATTCACCTTGCTCACATGATTCTTTGATATTTAACATTGCGCGTACAGGGGTTTGGTAGTATTTATTGGGTATTTAGGCCTTGTTTCCCATCATGTCATTCACCTTTCACCCCTGGCCTACATTACGGTCCGAGTCGTAAGACCACCCTGAGACCATGAGATCTCGTGTTTGCTTCTCACATTTTATATGGACAGTTCTCGTTTCATCGATTGAGTAATGTGATGTTGATGTGTCTCTGCCTTCTGGGAGAATGAGGGTCACATATTGCTTCCATTCAAGCTTATTTAATTGTGTCCATGATTAAGGCAGATGATAATGTAGACCGGAACAGCTTGATGTTCTTAGCTTCGATGCTTCACACATTCATTACTCAGTAAGGCTCCCCATCCTTTCATGTCGTCTTTGTCTCTTACGCATGTACACTAGCAGCCCATTTCGCCTAGAGATATTTTGGCATCAAAGTTTGAATATGCTCCACATGCAATGTTTCTTCATACAAATTGAAGTGCGATGCCCAAGATGGGGGTCGATTCAGCATAGCCTCACAACTCAGGGATGTTTAAAGCATCGCCGCGCACACCCTATATGTTGTCTTGTTCACTTGTTCGACGATTGTCTTCGTAAATTTATTTCGCAGTCTTTTCATCGAGGCACTCAGATATCGATGTGCACACTAGGGCATACCCTATACTCGGGCTATATACTGATGTCAGGAATAAAATGGATGATTTTTCATGAATGAATGAATTTGATGTTTTGACCACATGTGCAGTTATGGGATTTTGACATGGCATTGATACCCTAGACTGGGGCATAGCCCTTTCCTTTCACATTTGGTCACATTTGTGAGATTGTTCTACAGGGGCGTACTTCATTCTTTTTCCATCTTAGTGGTGTTTAGATTTTCGCTTGTCATTTTACGGCACTCGACGTGATGCCGCATACCCTTTGTCACTGGCCGGCGATCTAAGCGGTTGCATCCTCGAGTCTCCTAGCATTTTGCTCTAGGGTTTTGCTTCTTAGGCATCCCATTCGGGCCTTAGGGGCGTCTAGAGCCTTATTTTTGGCATCCCCTATTCCTTTTTAGTTAGGTGGTTCTTCGGCACTCGCCCGGATTCTACCCTTTTCGGTACTTGCCCGGATTCTACCCTTTCCTCGTACTCACCCAGACCCTTCTTCGGCACTGGCCGGATTTGCACCCTTCCGCACTGTCCGTATTCCCACCCTTCCCACTCGCCCTGGGACTCCACATTTCGACACTCGCCCCGGGATTCCCACCCTTTCTGTGACTCAACTTGACCTGTCTTTCCAAAGATTGGCCCGGATTTCACCCTTTCCGATACTTGCTCGAATTCCACATACTCACCCGAGCCCTTCTCGGTGTCGCTGGGTCGACATTTCGGCGCTTCGCCCGATTCTACCCTTTTTGATACTCACCTAGACCCTTCTCGGTACTGCTTGATTCCACCTTTCGGTACTAGCGATTTTCACTTTTCCAGGCGCCCGAGATTCTACACTTTTAGATACTTCGCTCAGTTCTACTTTTCCCAACACTGCCCAAATTCTACCTTTTAGGTACTATCTCGGATCAACCTTCTTCCTACTTTGCTTTCGAATTCAACTTTTGATACTATGGATCCACCCTTCTCCGGTGCGCCTAAATTCCATTCCGTTACTCACCCAGGACCCTTCTTGATGCTTTCTCTGAATTCCACCTTTCCGGCGCTCGCCGGGGATTCTACCTTTTTTGGTACTCACTCGGATCCAACCTTTTCCGATGCTTGCCCGAACCCTTATCATGAGCTTGCCCGGATTTCATTATCTTTTAAGCATCATGTCAGGTTCCTCGTCTTCTCGGCATGCGCCCTCGGGATATCATTATCTTTTTCGACGTGTGCCCAGGATCACTCATCTTCCAAGACATCGTGCCTAGTTTTATTTAAGTCCTTCAATCGGAGCGACTCTATTCCGTTAGCCTTCAATACTAGGTAAGGGGACAAAATTGTTGGTCATCACCGGTTCTTGAAGCTGAGTTCCATTCACTCTTATCGCTTGCACTTAACACGATTCACTCGTTCATCCACTATAGAGAACACATTTGTGCCTCAATTTTGTCGCTCAACACATTTTTATCCTATGGATTGTCATTGCTCTCACCTGTGTTCACATATGTATGGGGCCCGTTTAACTGTAGTCGGTTTCTAAGCCTCAAGTGGGCTTGAATGTGGTCCATTGAATGCGTATGTAGTTCACTTCGGAGTGCCATCATGGCAATTTTTTTTATTGGCATCGTGTCATAGGAAGCAAGTGTCCCCTTCCCAGGTTTAGCCTATGTCGGAGTTTATTGGGTATGCCAAATTCGAGCACTTAGGAGCTTGTTTCGATTATCTCCCTTTTTCGAACAGAATCATGGCAATGCTGTTTGTTGGATTCCTTATTCACAAGGAGTTTCTTTTAAAATTATAATTTTGTCAGCCGTTTGACGATCGGTTTGACCTAGTTCGTCGAGGGTGGTAATGTATCTGACCACATTTTTGGGTGATTTTGGTGAGCACTCCTCCTTGTTTCAATCATATCTCCCTCATCTGATCTTGGAATTGTGCACCATTTTTTTTGTTGGTCACCTTATTTTTCAGGGAACATTTTGTCAAAATTTCATAATTTTCCTAAAGCCAAGCTCGGCGGATTGTCGATTCTTGGGACCGGCTGTGTGAAGGCGGCGCTTTGTGATTTTGGAGCCCAAATCCCATATGAATCGTGCCCATATGCTCCAGATCGATCTTAGGCAGTATTTTGGGTCCATTTTGGGCTTTGGCTTAAGTTACATGCAGCCCACCACGAATACCTATGGATGCTTGGTGGTGAAGCAAGCTGAAAACTTATGATTGTCAACTTGCATGGAAAATGAGGAGGAGAGTTAATGGGGAAGCTGATTCCGAGACTGATTGGGCTCTTTCCAAAGCTTGAAGGAAAGAAAAACTAGGTAGGCTCAGAGGCTGAGGAGTAGAATCAGTATAAAAGGAGAGAAAGATCAGAGTGGAAGAGACCTTTGGGGCACTACGGGCTCGGATGCACATTTCTTGATTTTTCGGATGCTTGAAACTGGATTTTTCTTCATTTTTGTGGAAGGGTGAGAAATGAACCCTAGCTCCACTCTATTATTTAAGGGATATTCTGACCAAATTTTGAGGTTTTCCTCGACCATTTGTTTCGATTTTCATGCTAAATGCAAAAATGGGTTGACAATATACAAAGCGGTCGATTTTAGAAAACAACAGATTGTTTCAGTTGGTTCTCACTCATCCAAGTTGAGAATCATGCACCGTTTGTTTTTTTAGTTTTCCTATTCATTAAGGGATATTCTGACCAAATTTTAGATTTTTCCTCAACCATTTGAACCGGTTTTCACGCTCACTGCGTGAGAGCTGATTCCAACATAGTTTCCTCTTGGGCGATCCCTGTTTTAGAAACAACGGTGTTTTGGTTGGTTCTCACTCTGTCAAGGCGAGAATCCGATCACCCGTTGTTTTTAGATTCTTAACTCGCGAGGGAAGGTTCTGTAATTTGAGAATTGTTCCCAATCGGCTCAACTGGTTGGGAAACTAGATCAGTTGGTTCATGAAGTCCAGTTCTTTAGAACAATAGTTAGGGCACTTTGCTTTGTTTGGATCGGTTCTCACTTATCCAAGATGAAAATCAATCACCGTTTGTTTTGTTAAATTCCTAACTCCTTGAGGAAGGTTCTGACCAATTTTTTGAATTATTCCCAACCGGATCAACTAGTTAGGAAACCGGATCAGTTGGTTTATGAAGTTCAGTTTTCTAGAATAGCAGTTAGGGCACTTTGCTTTGTTTGGATCAGTTCTCACTCATCTGAGCTGAGAATCAATCGCCGTTTATTTTTTTGGATTCCTAAATCTATAAGGAAGGTTCTGACAAGTTTTGAGATCTTTTCTCAACCAAATGCACTGGTTGGGAAACCGAACCAGTCGGTTTATTGGGTTCTGTTTACCGGAACAGCAATTTGGGTACTTTCCTTTATTTGTGTCAGTTCTTAGCCATTTCGAGTCGAAATTGCACTTTGTTTTTGGTTCACGATTATGGGAAGGTTACGGAGAATTTTGAGAACTTCTCTCAGCAGGCTGGA
This sequence comes from Tetrastigma voinierianum, assembly GCA_016808115.1. Taxonomy (NCBI): domain Eukaryota; kingdom Viridiplantae; phylum Streptophyta; class Magnoliopsida; order Vitales; family Vitaceae; genus Tetrastigma; species Tetrastigma voinierianum. The sequence continues at coordinate 5,161,584 of JAEQBH010000173.1, read as the reverse complement.
GAATAGGATCTGTAGGTTCATTAGGTTCTATTTTTAGAAATAGTTAAATTTTTGCATTATTTAGGTTAGATCTCATTCATTCGATTGTCAAAATTACATACCACCAGTTTGTTTTGGTTTCCTTACTCTGTAAAGGAATGTTCCTTCAAATTTTTCAAAATTGTTCTCAGCAGTCGGCCCGGATTTGGGGGTGAATCGACGATTTGTCGGGTTTTATGGGGTCGTCCAGATTTAGGTTTAGTGAAGCGAAGTGACACTTTGTGAGTCAGCCATTCACTCAGATAGTGTAGAGACTATTTTAGGAGTCACAATGGAGTTTAGATTCAGATTAATGTGGTTTCCATTTTGATTCTAAATTAGGAATACGAGGTCCAAGGGTGGTTAGTTAAGCAATAGTAGTCTAGTGTTTTGTCATGACCTATTCTTTGAGATGAATAGACTTGTTTATATAGCTGGACAAGTGTTGTAGCATCAATGAGTGGCTGAGATGCAATGTATGGTTTCTCCTGGCTTGCTTTGCTTTTGATATTTAATTTTGAGAACAGTATGCCCAAAACGTGCGACTAATCTTCCCCTACAACAATTGGCTAGGGACCACATGTATGTGCTTTAATGTTGGGTAATGAATTTCACATGGATGCTTTGTGTTTGAGTGTCATGCATGCTTGCTATGTTTGTTGGCTAACCTTTGATGTAGCACGTGGCTAGGGACCATAGGTACGCACCATTTTCCCTTTTGGTTGAGTGTTCTTAAGCATGCTAGATACCAATTAGGTTGGTGTGATCCAAGTTGTATGTTTAGCCTAGGAGACTATCTGATCTTTGACCCATATGCTCCCACATACCCAATTTACTAGTAGAGACCGGGTTTCGAGCCCAGTGGGGTGCAACCTCATATGAGGTACCTTCCCGATAGGTAATCTGATCCCCGGACCTAGAATCTAGTTTTTGCAAACCCTTTTTTTTTTTTTTCATACTGGAGTCCTTAGGGGTTTTTTGTTCTTACTTGATTTTCCCCATTATAAAATAAAAATAAAAAGTAAGTAGCGACTCCAAAGCAAAACCGTTCCTCCTCGGGGACGGATTTCCAAAACTCGAAAATCAACCCACATTTTCTTTTCATTTAAAAGCGAGTCGCGCTGGCCCGTGGATCGAGTAGGGTCCACACACCAACTTTGTGCTCGTTACATGGGTGGAGAATGGCGGGTTTATCAAGAATTTTAGGTGCTGGAGTTTTGAACTCATTAAGAGTCAATTGAAACTTGAAGAGTTAGTGGTGAAAGATCCTTATGACTTGATTCATAAGCCTTAATTGGTTTGAGTCATCGGTGGACCAGTTACATGGACACTTGTTAGTTGATACCCTCGGCATTGCACCTACAACAAAAAAGGAGTTGTGGAATAAAAGTGGGTCACGATCTGAGGTTGAGGATTTGATGCGCTGGAGTTTGAACCCGAAAGCTGGTTGGGGGAGGAAACGGTTCAAGCCAGTTTATTTTTAAACCTAATCAAATCAAACACTTAGATTTTTGGAAGGTGTCAGCTTGGTTCTCTAGGAGTTGACACTGTTTTGATACTTGATTTTGCATAGCACTTACTCTTCTTGAGACAGTCATTGGGTAGGATTTTGATGACTCATGTTGAAGGTTGGGCATTATCACGTCATGTTTTTGAAACATCATTTATATATATATATATATATATATATATATATATATGCTCATATATAAGCTTAAATCTTGCTTTTGATTGCTTCCTCTTCTTTCATTGCTAAGGGACCCCAGCAATGTGTCGGTGCCCAGGGGTGTGATTACTGAAGTGTTATTTTGCACCCACTTATTAAGCCTCCTACAGTTTTGTTGCACACGTGGCCCACAAATGACCTAATTAACAGTAGCATGTTAAGGACACCCCAAGCAAAGCTACTAATCAAATTTTGTGGAAAGTTTTGTTGTTTTTGCAGGCTTTTTATATTGTAGATAGGGATTCAACTCAACCATGGAGAATCCAAGTTCAACTCATAGCTGCAAATCAAAAACCAGAAGAAAAGAGAAGCATAAAGCAAAGTAGAAGAAATGGAGCAGGATTGCGAAATTTTGCAACCTGCAAAAATTTGTGCTGCTGAGTCCCACTCACACATTGCCTTGTTAGCATCTGCTATTTTGACTTTTGACTTCTTTGTCATTTTTAGCTTTTTCCTAATTTCCCCCATTGTAATAGTATTTGTTTTGGTTTTTGGTATTTTGTAAGGGGTTTTGTGCATTGAGCCGTCAACGTAAGAGACCCTTTCTTTGATGAATAAAAATTTCTGGGCGGAACCTTTCGAAATTCCGGCTCTTTCTCATTTCTCTCATTTTCCCTCTCACTTTCTCTCCATTTCTCTTCAACCAAACACCCTCAGGGATGACAACTGGGAGGATGGCTGTAGAAACCTTTCCTCCTTGAAGGAGAGAAATTTCTTTGGGTCGCGAATCCGAAGCTTATTTGGAGGGGTTCCATGTTCTTCAGCGAGTACTCAACGGCGGTTTGTGTTTCCTTTCTAACTTTAGGTTTGATCCTTCGAATCTCCTTGAATGGATTTATTGGCTGGCTAGCTTTTAGGGTTCGTGGATGCTTATTGCTAAATCCATTGAGCTTCATTAGTTACCTTCTATATGATCGACTGGAAGATGGTCGAGAGACTATTTCAAGCGTCGGTGACCAACGTGCTCTGTGAATACCATTTTTCAAAAGGATAGTTATTTAAGGGTTGGAGTTTTATAGCTAAATATGAGTCGGTTCGGGAAACGCGACTATAGGGCATCCTCCTGCGAGGGAAAGGACCTTAGAAACCCTCGATTGCAGAGATGAATACAACCTGACTGACACTTGAGGAGTTCTATTATACATTTTTTTTAACTCACTCTGTTTTTAGTTTCCAACCATTAAAACCCACAGTTTTTACCAAAAAATCCAAACAAATTCACCATTTTGAACCTCATTATAAGCCATTTGTGCGAAGAAAACCCATCCCTGTGTTCGACCCTAGAGCCATTATACTGCAGTACCCATGCTATGGCAATAGGAGGAATTAGGTTTATAAATTTTGTTGATTCCGGACCACCCTACTGGCACACGAATCAATAGCGCTTGCAATTCGCCATCAAGGTACATATTATTTCTCTATTTGATTTTTTTTTTTTACTCATTTATTTGTTATATTATTGGTGTGTTCTCATGTCCTGATTGTTGTTTATTTCTTGACATCCGTAATTAATCAAGTGATTGTCATAGTTTCCCAAGCTTGATTAGTAGAGACCCGACTTTAGGGGCTTAGAGGGGTGTTACGGCTCACTACCGTAACTTCCCAATAGGTAACATGACCTCTAAATTTCGACTCAGTGTTTCATAGACTTGTCTTTTCTAAAAAAGGAATCACACTAGGGTTTTATTTCTTATTTTGTTTTCCCTTTAAAAAATATAAACAAAAATAAGTGGTGACTCCAAACCGCTTTCTAAATGATTTTTCAAAAATAGAAAAATGAGTCTCACCTTTTAGTGGGAAACACATTATAGCCAAAATGAAGTGTCCACAAAATGGCGACTCCGCTGGGCATTTTAGTGGGTTAAGCTTGAACGTAAATTAGGGAAAGTGTGGCAATTGATTGGTTGATTGGTTGTTACCTTCTCTTTATGCTTTTTGTATGTTGCTAGCACATTGAGACTTTTTTATTTGTTTATTTATTTTATTAATTTACTTCATCTTGATTTATTCTTATTATATATTTTCTATATTTTGATATGTTGATTGTATATATTATGCTTAGTTTGCGTGTAGATTTGGATGATATATCTGCTTATTGCTTGATTGTTTGTTGCATGAGTACCCTACTCTTGCTTGATTGCATGTTGTCTATTGATGTGGGACACACATGTATCCTCTTATCTCTAACTCCCTAGTCTCGGTCGACTCTGTTTCTTTTGTTATTGTGTTTGATGTTTGGTTGGAGACTTGTTGCTCCTTATTTGCTTTTTAACCGGGCTAGTGATTAGAAGTAAGGTCTAGTAATGGGCTATATCTTTGTTTATGAGCATTATGGAGGTGGTCGACATATTGATGTTGTTTGGAGTCCGATCTTTGAATACTTGTATAACCAAGAGCTAAATTTCAGGATATTTATGTGGCTAGTGTGCTCTTCTTTGTGTTAGATTTATTAAGTTTTTTGGATGCACCCACATATTCACTGTACACTTAGTTTCTTGCTGGGTGCTGAGAGTAGTGAGAGTCTTCACCATAGGAAACCCTCTGGAATGTCGAGGTAGTACATGTGTGGAGGTAATGACTACCTTACATGGAAGCACCCCGTCTCTTCAAAAGCGTGTAAGAGGTTGCGTACCACTGGAGGGTACGGTCGCTCGTACTAAATACCCCTTCAAAAATCCACCTTTTTTTTTTTAGAGCCACATTGACCTTATAGGTTGAGCTTAGATCATTTTTTTTTTTTTTTAGAATTTCCCAATCCTGCACGTGGGTGCATCTATGAGCCATTAGGGCCAATTCAATCATGATTTGGATTTAGAGCTCTCCATTTTAGTTTCCTCTCGAGGGTATACAGAGATTGATCAAAGTTTGGGTTTTAATGGGACAATTTCCTACATAGTGTTGGCTTATCTCTTTCAGTTTCAGTTGAGCATTCACTTATTGATTGTGCTCAGCTCGAGTAGCATTTTAGTCGCTTCTGCTACATTTTAAAGGCTCGTTTTGGTGATACAATCTAAGATCGAGTTATTGGGATATAGGTCAGGGCAGATTGGTTCATACGATAAATCAGAAAAATATGGACTCATAGTTGGTTACAGCTGATCAGTTTGCCTCAACAATAGTCTCAATTTAGGACTCCATGGCTAGACTTGGGTAGAGGATAGAGGAGAAACAGGCCCCACATGATTAGTTTTAGAATGAAGCTCATAATGATCCTACAACACCACCACCTCCACCTTCCATTCAGCAGACAACTTGTGCCACTAGTTCTTCATGGTCAAGTAAAGATGACCCCACCATCGGCTAAAGTGCCTACTCAATCCATAGATGATACGCACGCGCTTATAGATAGGTTAGAGTAGCGCGTTAGACAAACGAAAGCCTCTAATGGTGTTACCAATTGGGATGAATTTGATAGTACACCTGTGACTAGATTACTGTATGATTTTAAGATGTTAGAAATTGAGAGATATACTGGCAGGGGTTGCCCTCTCATCCACTTGAGATTGTACATTATTGTCATGAGGGCTTATAGACATGATGAGGCTCAAATGCTTATGTTATTCCCTATGTCCCTGAGTGGTGTTTCACAGAGTTGGTATGCTTCCTTAGATGCTTCTCGTTGTCGAACTTGGGAGTATTTGACCTAGGAGCTTGTGAGACATTTCGCTTTCAACACAGTGGTCAACTTCTCAAGGAAAGAGTTAGAGGCTATGAGGCAGGAGTTAGAGGAGATAGTGACTTCCTTTATCTCCCATTTGAGGGCGAAGAGTGTTCAGATGGTATGTCACCCGTAAGAAATATAGCAAATCAGTTTGCTTATGGGGGGTTTACAGCCTAAGTATACTAAGCATTTGATGGGTTTTCCACAAACAAATATTAGATCATTGATTGAGGCATTATATGGTATCAAGGATGGTATAGCATGTGGTTTATGGTCTAGCTCTCCCCTTTTGATAATAAGCGGAAGAAGCCATCTAGACCAAATAGATCAGAGGAGGTAGGAGCCATTAGTTCATTTAGACAGAGGCCACCCAAACCTCAGCATGTATATATCCTGCTGCTCAGGACTCCCTATGCACAAAGTTCATTTTAGTATAGACTTTCTCTACTAGTTCAACCTCTCAGGTTCTCAACTCTGTATACTCCACCACACCCACTTTTTCAACATAGGTTGTCGAGAGACCACCTATATCGGGGCACCTATAGTTCCTACACAATAGCCTAGACAATTCAAACAGTTTACACCGTTAGGCATGCCTTTGAGAGACGTCTTACAGGCATTGATGATTATTGGATTGTTCAGTCCATTAGTGTCGAGGCCATTGTCGTAAGATGTTCACCTTGACTTTCGGTTGGACCTACACTGCACCTATCATCAAGGGCCTGGACATACTACAGATAAGTGCACAACTTTGAGGCATGTCATTCAAGACTTGATCGATTAGGGAATTGTGTAGTTTTGACAGCCTAGAGTCAATTATGACCCCTTGCCTACATACTCGACACATGCAGTTTCTCCTCTAGCGAGTGGTATTCATTCCATTGACTTTGCCAAGTCAGACGACGTCATCCATATGTTATTCTAGGATGATCAAGGGCTAGAGTCGTTAGTATTTGATGATGATTATGAGGTTATTGGTGGGGTTATGTCGCTTGATGATTATTCTATTGAGCTACTTCAAATGGACATCAGTCAGTTTAAGGTTATGGTTATTCCTAAGATAGATTCTGCGCTTGACTATTCTTATGTGCTTACTATGTGAGATGACGAGGATGCTCCTTATGTTCCAGCTTCTGATGTGACTACGGACCTTTTTATTTCTAATGTTATGTCTCTTGATATTTTAGGTCATGTTGTGGAAGAGTCCAATTCTGTGGACCCACCACTTTCTTTTGATATTTTGTCGGGATTTCTCTTCCATTTTGACGATGCACTAGCTTTCTCATCTATGGATTTGAACTTTTATTTTGAGTATTCATCTACCTCTTCTATTGATGATATTGATGTATGTGCACCTCATTCACCCATAACACAGATCCATTACATTGATGTTTAATAACCAAGATTTGGACGAAAGGTATGAGTCTAACTCTAATCATAGTTTTACTTATGAGAGAGTTTCGCATGCTTATGATGATCCTAAGACAATCAACCTTGGTACAATGATTGGTCTAGAGAGTTGAGTTTTGGTTTAGCACTTTCTACATACAAGAGAGACAAACTGCTTCGCTTGCTCAAATTATACATGGATGTTTTTGTATGGTCTTGTGGAGATATGCTAGAGCTCTCCTTTATTGCTCATTATTTGTTGTTGGTGCCACATACTAGACCATTACAATGAGCTAATTTGGTTTTGAGAGTCCTTAGAGGATTGAGCAATGACTTTAAGGGAGTTCAGACCTAACTAGAGTAGACCATACAGTGTTAGAGAGTTGACCTCAGATAAAGTTGCATGATTGATGGACTTAGATGGAAACGAATTCTCATAGCCAACCAATGTGGACTAGCTGAAGAAGTTTTATGTTTGAGACCATGGTCGCATAATGGGTGGCCATCATTTCGGTTACCTTCTCACCTTTTATTGATATATATGTATATATATACCATTTCTAACCCTTTGAGCATCACACGTATGTTACATATGTTATGACCTTTTCTTTCTTATAGCTTTGCTTACCTTTTTGACACTAGGGTAGAGGCCCTTTGATGTATATGTATATTTTGTTGAGATTCTCATGAGCTTTGCACTTATAGGCATATCTTCCTTATCCTTGTTATTTTCATCCCACCCCCTTGTTGGGTTATACTTCATTATCATCACCTTTGTTCTTTCCCCTCCGTATTTTCGTTGTTGCTTACCTTATTCTTTCTATTACCTGTATTAATTATTCTTCACATTTTGGTGCATAGAGGGTAGTTATGTCACTCCCTTCACTCCACCTTTGGCATTGATTCAAAGGTTTTGGCTTGATAGGTTACTTTGTGGGAGGGGGGGTTCAAACATTCTCTAGTGATTGGGGAGCGTTATTTCATTCTTTATATTCCTTGGGATTGAGTTGTTGATGATCGGATTCAAAAAAATAAAAAGAGAAAAAAAATGGAAAAAAAGAAAACAAGAAAAAAAATGGGAAAAGGGAAAAAAGAATAAAGAAGTGTAATGGGCCATTTCTGTATATTATCTTTTTGTATTGGGTGTATATCGACTTTTGAGAGTTATTTGTTGGGTGTCTTTATTATTGGGAATTTATGCGAGATTTCTATGAGGGTTTTCTTTCCTTGGGCCACTTTTTCTATTTATTTTGAGTGTCGAGAGTTTAAATAAAGTTTTATGAGATCCCTTACTTCTTGGATTGTTGTTGATACCTCTTGTGAAGAGCGTGAGTGTTTGAGTGACCTTATCATTGGGATCTCTGGATCATTGTCTTGGTTATTCATTCCATCATTAGTGAAGTGAATTTCCCTCTAATATCTTATTGGTATGGGTCAATCATCATTCATATTGTTTCTCCTCTTCTATTCTTGTTTTGTCACCACTCTTTTCTTGATTCTTCACCCAACCTTATATTCCCTCCCCACATTGATATGTGCCCTAGACCTAGCTCCTTCACTCTTCTTTTGTGATTTATTACCAGCTTAACCTCTTCTCATTTATCTACTCCTTTCATCAGGGCTTTTATTTGTTACCTTTGAGTCAATTGCTCATGAGATTTTTCCACACATCATCTTGTACACGAGGGTATGATTTTGATTATTGGGTGTTTGAGCCTAATTTCTCTTCATTTCTTTTACGTTACCACCCCAAGCTTACATTATGGTCCATGTCGTAAAACCACCATGAGGCCATGGGATTAGATGTTTTCTTCGACATCCTCTACTTGGATAGGTATTTTAGACTTAGTTGATATCTAAACATTATCATGTTGCTTTTTCTAGGAGATGGCTTACTAGTGTTTGGATTTGTTTCTAGTTGCGGTTTTGGATGATCTGAGGATCACTCTTTTTACTATTGGATGCATGAGTTTTGATTGATTTCTCGACACTATGGAGCATTAGATGCCATACTGGGGCCTATCCCATATCTATCGGGATCATCTGGAGTTAGTTGGTTTGTACACAGAGTTCTTGTTGGGATGTTGAACCATGTTTTGATATTTTGAGATTTTATTACGTCTCCATTAGATGCCATACTAGGGCATATTCCCTATTTGTCGGGATCCTTTGGAGTTTGTTGGTTTGTATACACATTTCTTGCAAAGATGTTGATCTATGCTTTGACATTGTGAGATTTCATTACGTCTCCATTAGATGTTGTACTTGGGCATATCCCTTATCTGTCAAGATAATACAGAGTTTGTTTTTTTGAGCAGACAATCCTTATCGAGAGGATGAGCCTTTTTATGACATTTTTTGGATTTCATCATGTTTTGTTAAACGTCACAATAGGGCATATCCCCTATTTGTCGAGATGATCTAGAGTTTTTTGGTTTGTGTTGACAGTTCTTATTGAGAATATGAGCCTTATTATGACATTTTTGGACTTCATCATGTTTAATTTAGATGTCATACTAGGGCATACCCCTTGGTTATTGGGACCATCTAGAGGTAGTTGGTTTGTGCAAACAATTTTCATTGAGAGGATGAACCTTATTATGGCTTTTCTGGAAAATGTCATCCTAAAGCATATTCCCTCATTTGTTGAGATTATATAGTCTTTTGAGATGTGTAGATGTTTTTTTTTTTTTTTTTTTTAATGAGGATGATCTTCATTTAGTCATTTTTGCTTCAGAATTGTTATTCAGTGGATCTTTGTTGGGTCATGCTAGTTAGTAGACATTTCTTGGATATTGTTTCTTCATCCTTTGTTTAAGTTGATGGTAGGAATTACTCCTTTTGGATGTATTGGGCATATTTTGAGTTCTCATTGGGCCTTCATGATAGATACGCATGCTCATACTATTTCTAATGATATGTATAGTTTGACTTTTGAGCATAGTGTTAACTATGCAAAAGCACTTTGGATATCCACTAGGTAGCAATGTTCTTGAGATACACAGAGTCATGCATATATCATTTGGCCTTTTACATATATTTGTACTAGATGAGGATTTGACAACAGAGTGTTTAGAAGTTCGAGGATTTGGCACACTACGCTATATTTGTCTCATGGATTTTAGGCGTTCAGACTTTGCCTCTACCCTCTTCATTTTTGGATTGTGGGCGTCCAAACTTCGCCTTTTCTATCTTTATTTTGGATTCAGGAGTTTAGACTTCGCCTTTTCTTTCTCCTTCCTGGATTATAGGCATTCAGACTTCGCCTTTGCTATCTTCAATTCATATTTCAATCGTTTAGACTTTTCCTTTGCTTTCTTTATTTTGGGTTTTAGGCATTCAAACTTCGCCTTTGCTAACTTCATTTTTAGACTGCCCGCACTTCACCTGCTTTCCTGTATTAGCTTCGACTTCGCCTATGCCTTCATTTTTGACGTATATTTAGGACTTCACTTTTCCTTTAGGTTTCACAGAATATCTCAAATTATACCCCGATAGTTTTATAAATATTTAGGGTATAAAATAAGTTAAATCTGAATTTTTTCGAAAAATAAATATTAAGTGAGAAAAAAAGATAAAATCGGGATTAATACAAGAGTGAAGAGTAAAATAGAAAAATGTCACATTAAGGACTCAAGGGTCATAAAGTTAGAAGAATACATGTTAAAGTTGAATATGTGATAAATGAATTGCAAATATAAATGGAATGAAAGACTTTAATGGAAAACTTAAGCAAAAATGAGATTTTCCAAACAAGGCCTTATACATGAAATGAGATCATACCAAATTTGGTCTTAGAATTGGGCATTTCACACTTTAGGAGCTAGGGTTCACGTGAAGGAGAAGAGAAGTCAATTGAGGGTTTTCTATCCCTCCATTTAGTTCAAGGTTTTGATTGATTAAGAGAAGAAAATGAAGATAGGTCCAAGTATTTCAAGGAAATCAAGGTTAGGAAACCATCCTAACTCCCTATTTGTTCATGTTTGAGGTTAGGAAGAACCCTAATTCTTCTCATTCATGTGTTATACTTGTTAGAGTTAAGTAGATGTTTGTTTTGATTTGGATTTGGGTTGTATGGATTCTCCCTTTTGATTGTTAGGAAAGTCTTAACTCATTTTCATTTTTGTGCTTAGGGAGAACCTAACTCTTCCAACTTTGGGTAATTTGTTTTTAAATTAGAGTTGTATTGCTTTTTGTTGGTTTTTTTGGCTTGTGGGGTTTTAAAGACCAAGAAGTGTAAAAAAAAGATATGTGTAGGTTTTGAAGGGAATTACTGTCAAAGTTTTTTTTTAAAAACCCATGTTTTTGTTTTGGCCATAACTTGGCCTCTTGACCTCCAAATTGGATTATTCCAATTGTAGATGGTGCATATGACTCATGGATGAAAATGTCTAGAAGAAACAAAGACCTAAAGCAGTCCAAAAATAGCAGCCATGTTGGTGTTCCCTAGATGAACCAAAACATAGTCTAGAAACAAAAAAATTTATGGGTTGTGTCATGTTTTTGTTTTGGCCATAACTTGGCCATTAGTCATCTAAATTGAGTGATTCCAGTTGGGAAAGAACCCTAAGAGGTAGACCTACAAAATTATAGAAGGTACTAAGAAGCAAACCTGACCTTAAGTCCCCTTATTTTGAGACTGAAGTGAAAATATGGGTAAGCTGGGCTATCCTCCTGCTTTTGTACGCTTTTGTGTTTTCGCCATGTTGTTGTAATGATCCAAATGAGATGATTCCAATTTCTACTGAAAATAGACTCATAGAGATATCATTTTCTTAAAGGAAGTTTGGGTAAACTATGGCTCAATTGTTCCCAGAAAAATTTTCAATTGAAGGTGTATTGGGTAGAAATTAACCCTAACCAGAAACCCAAGCATGCACGACTGATTTTTCTTTTTTGGTTCTTTGATTGTGACGTATTTGTGATGGATTAGGGGCTGGTGATGATAAAACCTGAGCTAAGATCGGGATTCAAGGAATAGGAGTCAAGAATCGACAACCCTTTTGTTTTGAACCATAGATGAATTGTTTTAGGTTTAGTTAATTGAATTCAAGTGGATTACCAAGAAATCTGCATGTGTGTTCTAGTTTGAACCATAAATAAATTGGTTTGAGTGTTATGTAATTGAGTATTGATGAATCTTAAACTCATCTATTTTTAATCCATTTTTCTGGCATGTTTTTAACAGTTTTTGATATATTTTTATGCCAAATTATGGATTATTCACCAACTTTGTGTTTTGCAGGTGATAATTGAAAAATGAGAGAAAAGAAGTAAAATGAAAATGCAATCTCTCTGTCAGGACATAGTTTTTGTATGTCATGACACAATTTCAAACAGCTAAAAGAACTCATAAGGAAAACAAATAGAAATATATGTCGTAATAAAGTCTAGGCTAACCAGTAAAAATAGAATCTTATATACAAAGAGTTATATGTCGCGACATTGCTAAAGAAGAATGAAGAGAAGACTATCGCGATAATCCTTAACTCTGTCGTGACAATGATCAAAGCAAATACGAAAGGAGCTGTGTCACGACAATATTTCCTATGTCACAACATAAAAGGCTGAAGACTAATAAATGAACTCTGTCAAGACATAAGACAATTCTGTCACGATAGAAAATGGCAAGAATATAACACAAATCAGTTGAGACAAGTGTTTTTATGTTGCGACAAAGTTTTCAGCATCAAGCCAACTCAAGGAGGAATTTCTGTCACAATAAAGAAAATCCTGTCACGACATAACATTTAGAATTCACAACCAAGAGCAACAAAATCTATGTCGCGATAAACAAAACATGAAGGAGGTGAATTCTCTGTCGCGACAAGAAGTTGAAGAGCAAAACAAAAGAAGTGGCGACAAAGAAATTATGTTACGACATAGTAAATAATTGAAGGCAACATCTATGTCGTGACAAAGAAATTTTCTATCACAACAATAAAAGCTATGGAATGAAAGAATTTTGTCGCGACAGAATAAAATTAGGCCACAACAAAAATTGAAGGAGAACTAAGTTTAGCCAAGTCAAGCGTGTCGCAACAAAGATTTCTATGTCACAACAAATAGCTCAGCAATTGACAAGAATCGTAGGAAGAAAGTCTCTGTCAGGACCAGTGATACTTCCCCTCGTCAGAATGTAAATTGCTAAGGACTCAAAGAAATCTTGTCGCGACAGAGTTGACAGGATGAAGAGGAAAATGTTTGTCACGACAAGGAAAATTATGTCACGACAGATTCCAGAAGCAGAAGGACATGAGAAGCTGGTTGCAAACAGGTTTGGTGTCGTGACACAAGACATGTAGCGACCCCAGCTCGCCCTATCTGACAGCGCATCCCTAATAAACCCTGGAAGCTCTACTGGGCTTACTAATCAAATCCATTTATCAAATACATTTCATTAATATAAGCATTTCAGTTTCCTCTCAAATATTTCCATAAGCCGGGCTTCGATTTAGGGTAAGCCCATAATAATTTACAATTCAATGCAATTCCTTTACAAAATATGCATTTAACCAAAATGCTTTCTATGCCGGCTACAACATATCCAAAATCAGATTCAGATATAGTACAAAATAATTTTGGAGTTGAACTCCTTTTGTTTAAAAAATGTCTATGCTAAAAATGAGGAGGATGCATGTAGTGGCACACTCCATGAACTTTCGAATGACTCGAGCCTCTCGACCTCGGGGTCTGCCAATCACCGCCTATCACTCTCCCACCGCTGCATCGATAAAACAATACGCTAAGCATTTCATACTTAAGTGGGTTCTATACAGCCTCTATTCCATTTCCCGCTTTAATACAAATCATGCATTTATCAAAGCCAATGCCTTTATTATTAAATGTCTACGTGTAATGTAAAAGATACTTATAAGCAAATAATTTTTAATATCATTCTTCACTTTTTGGTTTATGCATTTCACATATGGACTCATCGTCAACATTCACGATAGATTCGGGCTGGGTGAATCCTCGCCCCGTTTGTCATTCAAAGAGCAATGTGATTTCACATCCAATATTACAATCTCACATAATGATTATAGAAGTCGTGACACTACGACAGATTCAACCGTGAATCCCCGTCCCATTTTATCATTCTCAAGAGCAAATGGTTTCACATTGAACAAATACGGTTATCTTCATGACGAATTCAGTTGATGAATCCCGTCATGTTGGTCATTCAATAATACATTTCAAATCAATTTACTCACATGCAATAATTTCACTTATAGTTCAAATACACGTGCACATGCAGATATTTGATAAACATTTCGAATATTAATAATCCAAATCAATATATATTTCACAAATAGAACTTGAAATGGAATCGAGTCACAGAGAACAGAACATACCAATTTATCGATCCCTTATCTCTTTCGATACCAGTCCTAGGTCAGGTTGTCGTCTTCACCCGCACCTAGTCAAATACAAATTATTCACTCTTAGTGGTTGAACAATTAATCGTACTAAACGAATATCGTAGAGCCGAAGCAAAGCTTCGCCGAGGTGGCAAGGTACGGTATGTTTTTCATTTATTTTTATCCTTATTTGAACCCCCATTAATCATTTATTAGGGTCCTTAAACTATCGGTGTACGAATACGAGGTGTTAAGAAACAAAATTCCGAAATTTGTTCACTGTGAACAGTGTCTACGCCGCAGCGTAGGCCTTCGCCGTGGCGTACTTGAGGGGTGCCATTTTGGCCTCTCAGCCTCGCTGCAGCGAGGCATCCCATGTTGAGGCGTAGACCTACGCCGCGACGTGGGTTCCTTATGCTATGGCGTAGGAGCCCGTTTTGCCCAGATTTTTCCAGTTTTCACTTTTGTGATTTTTCTCCAAAAATCCTCAAAAACCCAAACAAATCATGGGAATCACTCCCAATAACATCCTAATATCATCCTAAACCAACCATGAGCAAAACCCAATTTATTGATTAGGGTTTTTCTAACCCAAATATCATTTAAAGAAATATAGGGTTTGGTTCTTACCTTAAATCCCTTTGAATCCTCTTCACCCAAGATGCTTGATCACTTAGAAGCAAGGAATGAGGATGATCTCCCACCAAAAATCACTTCTTCTTGCAAACCCTAGCTTTCCTCTCAATTCTTTCTCAAAAAACGTTTTTGCATAAATGCAATAAATGTGCTCTTCTAAGACCACATTTAGTCTAAATTCTCATTTTAAGTGTAAGGCTGCTCGCTTACACCCAAATTCCATTTCTCATTTTTCTCCTTTTTGGTCTTCATTTCACTTTCATTTATCATTTAATTCACTTTAGCATTTAAGCTTATTATTTAACCATCGAGTCCTCATTTTACAAATTTCCGAATTTTCCCTTTTTCACTTGGATTTATTTCCGGGTTCAATCAATTTCTCATTTTAGCATATAATATTTAATCATATGCTCACATATTCATTTCACTTTTCACAATTTAACAAATTATCGCTTTTCCTGAAAAACCCAAGTTTGGCCTAATTTGTTCCAAAATATATAATAAAATTCATTATAGAAATTCAGGGTATTTTACAAGTATAAGACATTCCCTGCTATGACAAGAAGAACAAGACTACTATACCAAAATTCTATCACGACATTATCAAAGTTTTTCGCGACATAATCCAAGAAAGAGCTCAAAAATCAAGTCGTGATAGAGAACAACAGGCTACGACATAGGCCAACGACAAAGACTAAAAACTCTATCGCGACAGAGTGACCAATTTAGGCCAGAATTTTGGGGATCCACAACGCAATTATTGAAGTGCGGCCCAACATTGGAAAGTCTATAAATAGATTCGATTCAAAAGGTTCATGTATACCTTCCGTAACTCCGTGACGTCAGTAGTCAAGACTCTTTTATATTTTTATTTTTCTTTATTTTTTTCTTTCTTTTTATTTTTTTCCATTTTAGTAGATTTAGTTTCAGTAGAATTTCAGTGTAGATTTTAGTTAGTTTTCTTTTAGATTTCTGGATTTGAGTAATGAACTGAAGTGTAGCTTCGACCTAGAATTTTATTGATAAAATCTTCTTTCTCATTACTATATGATTTAAATGGAGGATGAAAATTTTCTGGAGTTCATTTATTTAAGCTCGTTTACAATTTCAGTGAATTTACCTAATCAATTAGTCACTGATATGAGTGAATCAGTTTTGAAAAGTTGAGCTCTCTGGAAATGGGTTAATGATAGTCATTTTTCTGCACAAGGTGGAAGAATGTCGTAATTAGAATTCTTGAATTTATTTGATCAATATTGTTTTGAATTTATTTGTTCCCAGTACTAGTACCGTGTAACCAAGCAAGGTACTGTATCTCACTCTGATTTCTAAAAGGCCCTCTAAGTGACACAGAGATGGATAATTCTGAGAGCATAGAGCAGTTCATTGTAGGTATGGTAGACTAATACTATGGAACTAATGAACTTTGATTGGTTACTCAAATAGATCACCAACTTACTCATAAATTAAGGATAGTTGATTGAAGTATCAGTTTAATCACTCGGAGGTCTCTACTCTTTCTGATGAATCGATCATGATCCCGTGTTAGAAAAGATCTAATCAAGGTGATGGAAATTTTCATCAGAAATTAAGGATGAGGTGTCAATCAAATTGGAGAAGGCTTGCAATATCCTATCTATGGGGGCAAGAATTTTTCAATCCTAAAATTTGGGTATGTAAGTACTAAAAAGAAAATATACCCAGATCTTATAAAGAGGGTTATATTTTACAAGTAGCTGATTAGACTCATGCTTCAAAAATGAACATGAACCTCTAATCACTGAAAAGTACGGTGAAGGGAGAAATCCAAACTATACTATCACGATCTGACAAACTCAGCTTCCAATTTATGGTCGGTTGAATCGATATGATGCAGAAATTGATTATTACTCATTAATCTAGGATTCGCTTTGTCTCACTCAAATAATTTCTCAAACCATTTCTATTAAATGATTATGTATATTAAACAAATCAATATAGGATTAAAATTCTTGTTAGACATCTCATCATCATAACAGTAGAGTTCAAATAGTAATGATCTTGAGTAGATGGGGTAGTTAATCTTTTGATTTATCATCAGTCCTCGTGGGAACGATATCTAGACTTTAAATATCCACTTTTATTACTTGTACAACATGTGCACTTGCAGTGATCAAGACTAACTCAAATTTTACAAAAAGAACAAATAAATCTTTTTATCTATACAAGCGTTTGGTCATTAACAAGTTTTTAGTGTCGTTGTCAGGGATTAGATAATAGTCCTTTGGTGGTTGTGTCTGAAATTTGATCAACAAGTTTTTGGTGATGTTGCTGGGGATTGAATAGTTCTTAGATGGCCGTACTAGAAGTTTTGCATACACTAATCACACCATATATATATATATATATATATATATATATATATGTATATATATATATATATATAGTTTGGTCTTAACAAGTATCAACTTGTGTTATTGTAAATTGTGTGTTTAATTACCTCTAATGTGTGGAAAGATCATTACTAAATGATCTAATCAATGGAAAACATAATTCGAATACAAGTATGTACAAACGAATTCGTTGAATATGTGAATCGTATTGTGAAAATGTGAATATAGGGGAATAGAGAATAAAATCTTGTAACTATTATGATAAATTATTAATGCCCTTAAGAGAATGTTAGCCGTCATATTCGAGTTAGGGATAGATTGGTATACTAATAAGGATAAATGTAGCAGTACTGCGAATGATATGATTGATAGTGACATTATCGATTCGTAGCCCAGTGGGACAATATCAGTATTGTACATAAAAATGCAAATGTAAAAACAACCAGTCCGTAACCCAGCAGGACAGTATTGAGTTATTAAAAGTGTTAAACCGACCAATGCCCAAACTGGATCAGGTTTCAGATTCCAGTACTCTACGCAGACCGAAAATTTCTATTTAGATTCGCTTTAAGGGGGAAAATGGTTAACAAATGTACCAGGAATTGAGTCAGACAAAAATACTAGTATAAGTAAAACATGAAAGTGTGAATCATTGTGTTATTATATGCAAGATAAAATGAATGTATGTTAAACTATTATAAAATCATATATATATATATATATATATATATATATATATATATATATATATATATATATATATATATATATTGCAAGGATCACATGAACAAACTCCGAAATGTTGTTCGAAAATAAACATATTGAGATGATTAATTGATGCATATGGTTGTTAAGACCAAATAATATATACAAATTTACGACATTGCTACCAAATGACTATTACCTAATCTCCAGCAACGGCACCAAAAACTTGTTAAGACCAAATGATATATACAAATTTATGACACTACTACCAAAGGACTATTACCTAATCCCCGACAACGGCACCAAAAACTTGTTAAGACCCAACTATGTGATGTGATCAGTATATGCCAATCTTCTGGTACTACCACACAAGAACTTTTCAATCCATGATAATGTTTGCCTTTTTCTATATAGACTAAAACCCCTCAAATTAACATAATTACAAGGGCCTTACACTTCTCTTGCATCCATGTTACTTTGGATAATTTTACTTGATAAATAATTTTCTAAATGTTCAAGTGATTTAAAATAAGGTCCAAAGCCATGAAACTGCAAGTGCACAGTCATACAAGTAGTAAAATCGAATGTAAGTCCGTATCATTCCCACAGTAGATCGATAGCGACTACAACAACTACTCCCAACTACTAAAAATTCCATACTATTTGAACTCAAAACTCACAAAGGTAGATTTTATCTAAACAACAAAAATTAAAAAATCCTATAATATTGAATAATGTCAAACTAAGCTTAAACAAACATAATCAAGAAAATAAATTGCATATATAAAATGGATTAAACTTCAGCCCGTGAGAAACGAAACTATCAATGAAATACAATGAAACAAATAATTCCGTGCCAGCTATGCATTGCTTGCTCTCTATATATACGGATCCGGTTATCATTCAAGATTTCCTAATTTTGGAATCGATTTCTCCATATTCACTGGGATAGGATATCCTTGCTTCTCTCAAGACAATATCAAACCAAATTTCTACCCGTATTCCAAATTCCTCTTGCAAGATCTCAGGTATTTTTCTTTCTCACACAACAAACAAAATCATCATCAATCCATGTTATTTATTTCACATTAACATTTCCTCACACCCATTTCCTATCGACACAGCATGGCTTTTCCTTCTAAGGATTTTTGTAAAGTTTCTACCACTTAATTGGTGGCTCAACCTCCGTGATCTACGGGTTTATCCCTTTCCCTCGATTGTATCTAAGCTACACTGGGATTGGAACTTACCTTAGATATTAAGGTGAACTCTCTGATTATTTATATTGTTAAATACACCCTCCAACTTCAATTATGAGCGAATGGGGAATTTATCAAAATGAACTCGTATTCGAATTGGCCAATGGTAGTCTAAATATACCTTAAAAGAATGCCTTCAGCTCGTGAATTCCGTCTCGTGTCACGCAGAGGCATCCGATATCGAAAAGATACATTCCCAACCGGTATTAGGTACTACTATCGGGAACTATCCATTCAAACGACAAAGAATTGGCAAACCAACCTACCACTCCTCCTAATTGTGTAGGAAAGACTGTAACTAAATGTAAATCAAATCCAGCAGAGCTGCGCTCTAATTATTGCATTGCGAATTAAGAAATGGAGCACCGATCACGCACAACCACTGTAATTGCAATAAAACTGAGAAAAAATGAATTCCAGAAATTCATCTAGATTTCATAAATTTTCAGGCAGTAATACTTAAGAAAAATAATAGAACTAAAATCCAAATTTCTACTGCCTCTGCATCACAGATTCAAACCAAAATGAAACTAAAAATAAAAAAATAAAATCTACTCTAAAATATACACTCGGGGTTCCTCTTATTTTCCTTTCTCGGGTAGTGAAGACTCTAAACTACTTTACTCTTCTAAAGCTATCTATTTATACTGTAAAAATGAATTTGGGCTGAATCCCTAAAATGCTCCAGGTGGAACTCCAAAGAAAAAGCCCAGCTCACTGTCCTATGTCGCGACCTCAAGTTGATGTCGCCATGGACTCTTAATTGTCGATCACCGCTACTTCTTTCTTTAAGTTATGTCCGCTTTGTCCCGCGAATCGTTTTGATCGGTCGCGACATCGCTTGTGGTCGCGACCTCATTTTCAGTGCCCGCGTTGATGTCGCGACTCAACTACATGTCGCGACATCATCGCTTCTATCTCTTCCAGCCTTCGAGTCATGTAAGACCGCTCAGTGTCAAGGGACCACTCTTCAAGGTTTGTACGGATGACCCCCATGTTGTGACTTTGATTTCTTGGTCGCACTTGTAAGCCAAGTGGTCTTCGCCTTCATATGTTTCCACTCTATGTCACCATGGTGATGTCGCGACCTCTTTCAGCTCCTCCCATTTCTTTTTCTTCCGTTGCAACCCCATTTCTTCAAGCAAACTTCCTCCTTCCCACCTATTTCCGTGTCACCTCAAGGTGGTGGTCGTAACCTTAATTCTTTCCCGTCACTTCTTCTTCAGGTCACACTCAATGTGAGGGTCGCGAAATCATTTATAATCCTTGATTTGTGTGTCACAGTTCCAGCCTCGCAAGTGCTTCTATTTGGCTACAAAGTTGCGAATTCCTCCTTTCAAACTCGTATTTTTGGTTGCACTTTGAATCTTCTCCGCTTTTATGTCACATATCATAAGCAGGTCGCGACATGAAATGATCCAAATTTAAAAACTAGTTGCAACCTCTTTCTTTTTGCAAAGACCTCTCTCGTGGCTTCATAGACGAGTCCTTGTCGCGACCTCGAGTGGTGTCGCGATCATTCATATTCAAGGCCATACATCAAAGTGATGTTATGAAGAATTTCTTCCTTGATTATTTCCTTTAGGCTTGACCATGTTTTCGTTGTCGCAACCTCCTTCTTCAAGTCATGACTTCACTAGTTCCAGTTTTCTATTTCTTCTTCAAAGCCGAATTTGTTGATGTCGTGACTTGGTATGACTGGAAATTGAGCCTTCTTTCATAATTTAAATTTTCGCTAGACCTCAATTCCACAAGCAGGCCGGTTTCTTTTCCGATTTTGCTAAGATTTGAGCTTCGGCCAGATTTTCATGCAAAATGAAATTTGAGTAAAATATCCACATTTCAACAAATCAATACTTATCTCAGACATACTCGCCGTGGTGGATTGTAAATCTAATGAGTTTTCGGACTCATCAAATTCCCCAAACTTAAAAATTTTGCTTGTCCCTGCCAAAGAGAAGAAAGAATTGCTCATCCTCAAAACAAATAAGCTTAGTGGAGCATTTTAAGGACATTTTTCTCGATTCATACCACATTTTCTTATTCCACCTTCTCGATCTTGAATTAAGAGATTTTCAAAGATCATTTTAAATTTCAATTGATTCAAGAATAAGACATGGTATACTTCTATCACAAATTTCTTTAATGAACTAATGTATTTAAACAAATGATTCAACAAGCTTGTTCCGTGTGTGTGCAGGTCTTCAACTCTTTCATCTTCATGTTGAATGTAGTAAATCTTCCGGGAGTTTTCTTAGACCTGCTTCTTGTCAAAGTCCCATAGGCTTGTTTTTCATATCATCTCCACTAATGTTGGTAAATTCAACCTTCAAACTAATGAGGTCTTTAGCTCAGAATGTCGGGCTCTGTAATGGGTAGATAATGGAAAATTTAAGTTGTAAATCACCCAAGCTTCCACCTTTTCTCTATACTTGTCGTCTTCCAACTTTCACCATTTTCTTTGTTCTTGCCGATTCTCTTCAATCTTAGCCCGATTCATCTTCATGTTGAATTCTTTTAGAAACTCTACCTATATGCACTTTATTCAGCGCCTTTGAACTCTTTTGCTTTTTGTTTTTCTAGTGGATTCGTGCCACGGTGTAGTGATCCGAATCACAAATTTGTTTCCTATTTTCCTCCTATCGTCAGAGTTGCCATCGCAAAGATAGCCATTTCAGGGATGAACACGGATTTGGTTTTCATCTTACAAATGATGTGTATCATGGTTCAAAATGGTGAGGCTTATTTGGATTTTTGGATTAGCATTGAAAAAGCGTGGGTGTTGTTGTCACTAGTTAACCCGAAATGTATTTTAAAATAAGGTGTGGAATAGAGACCTGGTTGCTCAATAATTAGCTTGATAAAATGAGGTTATAAAGGTGTCCTCAAGTTATTTCATATCAAGATTAAAGAAATGACATATAGTCAATACAAACCGAATCTTTGTTTAGCTTTAAAACGTAACCCTTAAAACATTCCTAGTCAACCATAGCATTTACTGAACATTTAATGTTTCTGCAGTTAAAAACCAAGCATTTAACCTACTTTTAGTGGCTCGTAAATGACATCTAATGGATGTCAGTGTATCTACCATTAAGAATACACTGAACGCTGAAGCATGCCAAGTATTGACCAAAAGGAAATACATTAAATAGCATTAAACCCTAGTTTGGAAAGTTTGAACACATAAATGCAAGACTAAGCCATTTAAAACAGAGGAAACACCCCAACCACCATTAACTAACCTAGCAAACCCTCCTCTTTCTGGGTTTTGATGCTAAAATGCCTAAACATCCCTTGTGTTGTCATCCTCAAAGGGGTGTGGCTCAAGTACGAGAAAATGAGAGAAAGAAGAGAGAGAAGGGGAGAAACTATAACCTAAAATGAAAAGTCGCTGTGATCAAGGTTAGCAGGTTGTGGTTGCAAATTGTTATAAGGTGGCTTATATAGCTCACAAGGGATGTGAAATACCAAAATAACCAAAATAATATGATTACATTGCAAAATGGGAATTGACAAACCCAGGTCGTTTGATCAAAATGAGGGCAAAGAATTTCGCTATGCATAGTGAATTTCAAGCATCATAGCGAATTGCAAAGATAATAAATTGAATTTCAAGCACATTTAATTTCTCATCACATATTATTTCACATGATAAATAAGAAACTTATCAATAGAGAAAATTGTCAATAGCTCGCCAGATTTGCCAAACCTTTCTGCTACTCATTGTTTAGGTCTCATGTCAGAATCTCCATTCTGCAGATTGCATCCCAGACTAGTCCCACCCCAGAGCCTTCTCATTTCCAAATTTTTGGATATTTCTTCATCCCGACTTGATGAACCTGGCCGAGAATCCATACGAACTCGCATAAAACATCACAATTACGATGCCAAGCTTGATATGATGGCTTCAGGTTCCCAAAAAACCCACGCAAAACTACCAAAACAACCTCTAAACAAAATCAAGAAGACTAAACTGACCAAGTGTCAATCTAAGATAATTAATATGATTTAAGACACAAAAAGCACTCAAACCTATTCCTAAATAGACTCAAAATAATACTGGTACTAATCACACCCCTACCGACACGCTAGTCCCTAGCAATGCTAAAAACAATCAAGGGTATGCGTGCTACAAGCTTTTGCAAAAAGAGTATGCTATACAAAAGTGTGGTGTACAAGGAGGGCTTAACTTTTAGTATGAAAAACTTGTGACTTCATACAAAACCATCATGAGAGAACAAATGCTATATAGGAACAAGTTTCGTATAACATCAATTCCGTGAGAAGTCAACTCTAAACTTCCACCAATCTATGTTTCAAGGTAACCATGAACTAATAAGTTGCAAGCCATTCCTCCCCAACCAAGCTACCGCCGACTCAAATGAAGCCCAACCTAAATAGATTCAAGCATACACTCTTATTTCATACTTCGAATGTATTGTAGGATGTACGAAACTCGACTTCACCAAAGTCCGCGGTAATCTGGGTCCACCGATGACTCCCAACCAATTAAGGCTTGTGGCATCGCTTCAAAAGGATTCACCGACCACAAACTCTACAGTTTCACCCCAAACTCGAATAACTTCGAGAATCCAAAGACCTACAACTCGCTAAACCTCTACCCATCCACTGCAATCGAACACAAAGTCGATGACTCCCCAACCATCAAGGTTTAGTGGCGCGACCGGGCTGAAGGCTTTCGCCATATACCCTGGGGACTCGTGGTTCTGCTTCAAGGCAAAGCGTCACGCTTTCAATTCTCTTTTTTCTTCTTCTTTCTTTGCTTTTTCTTTCTTTTTTCATTTGGAAGACTTCTATTAGTCTTCTCAGGTAACACAAACCTATTACAGGTCACACAGATCTGCCATTTTGCAAAGTGAAAAGAGGT
The DNA here is from genome assembly GCA_016808115.1 of Tetrastigma voinierianum. Lineage (NCBI taxonomy): Eukaryota > Viridiplantae > Streptophyta > Magnoliopsida > Vitales > Vitaceae > Tetrastigma > Tetrastigma voinierianum. Next base: position 5,137,566 of record JAEQBH010000173.1, on the reverse strand, counting down.
ATATACCACAACCTATCAAAACTGATGTGCAATCAAGCAAGCATGATTACTTAAAGGTGGATATACAAGGTTGAATACTGAACTTCACCGACCAAAACTTAATCATGCATGGAACTGTTCTAACATTATGGTGGCATATAGGGCTTCAATTCCTCAACTTAAGGCAAGAGTAGAAACACAAAGATATAGGAACGAACAATGATTTGCAAAAGTGTAGAAAATAAGTAAATATTACTATAAAGCTTTTGATATAACCAAAGTGGCTAATACAAGCTTAACATATCTACTATCAACAAAATATCACGCCTTACTATCTGGCTAATACATGCATCCTATAACTTATACAAAATAAGCAGCTGATAAAGCTAAAAACAAGACAAATGCGGATAGAAGACACTTCCAACTCTAACTTTTCCCCAACCAAAGTATAAACATGTTCCACCAGGATCTGGAAGCTAGAGAAGGAGTGCGACCACCTCACTCTCGTGGTGGCGGATGCCTGGGTGGATCTCGAAGCCGCCGCACTACGCTACGATATCCAAGGAGGTCGCTACTGCACTGATCTCGGGTTTCTGGCCGTGCGCTCCGTCTCACTAACCGAAGTGGAGACCGAGCGGCTCATGATCCGAGGAAGCATGGCGTGATTCGTGAGAGTGACTCCTGGCCGCCACTACCGTCTAATCACGCCTGTAGTAGCAAAAGTGCGCAAACAAGATTTGGCAAGCAAAGGAAGAAGCTCCTGTAATCGAGTACGGATATGCCTGAGACTGGCCAGGTATGTGATGGGCCAAGAAGTGTCGCAGGCCGAGGCGTGAGGGGAGGTGGAGCCGGAGGAGATGAATCCGAACCTGGGATCCTCTCCACCTCCACCTCCACTCCGAACAGATGCTTTCCCCTGGGTGGGTCCTCGCCACATCATCCGCTCCTTACCGCCGGAGAATGGAGATCGGCATGTATGGAGATCGCTTCGTGGATAAGACCTAAGTACAACTGATCCGCCGCTCTATATGTGGCTCGTGGAACCCTGTGATGCTCCAGATGGCTTAGCAATCTCGTGATCGCAAAGGAGTCTCCGCCGAGCCAGGTCCCGCGTGGACCTTCTCCTCAAAATGTAGTAGAGAAGCTCATGATCAACAGCTCTGAGGACCGAATCCAGAACTCTGAGATCCCAGATAGAGCCTCGAGCATACTCCCCTATCGCACATAGTCAGCGTAAATAGGTCGGTCCGGAGCACATGGTCCCATACGAGAGCATCTGTCATCGAGGAAGCCGCCACCGGACAAGATAGCCCAAATTAGGGGTATCCCCAAGAAGACAGTTTAACCATCTCGGGCCGTGATGGTCGAGGCCACTCACGCCAGAATCGCGGGAATTCGCGTAACTACCGGGCAGCCCAAGGCAAAACAATATCCGCGGCCGGAGTACCCCGGGCTGGGCTATCGATGTCGAACTCGATTCCAATGGACTAGGCACTCCCCGATGTCATAAAGGTGATGTAACCTAAGCATCACCTGTGCGGATAAAAGAACCGCCTCATTTAACTGAGAAGTGAATATCAGCTTGATCAACTCTATCGAGTCTCTAAATCACTGATCCGCAGTCAATGCTGGTATATCGTAATACGACTCCATATGGAAATCCCGGGCACGAAGATCTACGTTCCCTGGGATCGGATCACAACTGTACATCGGTCGCCTGATCCTCGAAGCCGGGCGATAGCCAAGACGAACTCTCATCACCTGAGAGCGACCCACGGCACCAGCACTCACCCGGCCCGATGTCCGGCCTCGCTGAAGGCGAGCCCGGCCAAGTGGTCTCGATGTACCGGGAGAGGCCCGAGTCCCACCCGGTCCGATATCGCTTGGGGTAGGGGCCTGCTTCGAAATCTCATCTCATATAAGCAAGAGCCCGCAGGTGTCTCGTGGCGTGGCCCAAGCCCGAAAGTGAGCATCCACACTCGAGGTGCCTCGTGATCGTCTCTCCTTTGGGTACCGAACAGACCCCGGGCTCAGAATCGATTGACCACCACTGTACGAACCACTAGCCAGGTCCAAAGCAGAAATGGCAGAGCAAGGCCTGAAGTGGTGTAAGCTTGGCGACAATGGATCGCCGTGTGCAGGAGCTTGGACTGTGGCTCTATGGCAAACAGCCATCGAAAGCAATGCAAGAAGGCTCGCGAGCAGGTGGCGCGACCAGGGCTCAAGGCAAGAACGGGCCTGCCAGCGGCGGGCCGTGGCACTCCGGGTCGCACATGCGCGGCCGACCGCCGGGGGTTCATACGTGGCTCAGGGCACGGACACAGCGCTAAAGGCAAGGACTAGTGGCTCCTGCCCAGCTCTCGTGGCATGGACGGTAAGGGGACTGTGAGGGAGGCTCAACACATTGGCAGCTCAAAGGGGGAATGTGACTTTAATTTCAATGAAAATGAAATCTGGGGCCTCTTTATAAAACAAATAAGTAACCGAAAGGTCGAGGGAAGTTTAAGAGCACGCTGTGCATGAATTTCACGATTATCACAAATTCATGCCCCGTCTCCAATTTCCAACCCGTTGTATCAACAAAATTTTGATTTAGGTAAATTAAAATAAAATAAAAGTAAAGTAAAAATAAAATAAAAATAAAATAAAATACTTAAAAAATTAAAATTTTTATATTTAGTTAAAAATAAAATAAGAAAAATTACTAAAAATAGAATAAACTCAAAATTGACCAATTTAAGTAATCAAAATTTTTGAGCTGCAACTGTCTCGTGAAGACCAAACCAGCTCTCACTACACCTGGCCCATTCACGGAGGATCCAGGAGAAGGAGCTCCTTCACCCTCGTGAATGATGTGTGCTACATGCCTCCATGTCTCTAGCCCTTCAGGTCGTTTCTTTCACTTGGTGATGTCAAGTAGATCATCGTTCTCAGGAGGATCAGCCCATTCTCCACCAATTTTCTATTTTTTATGCACCAATTCCGCCTACGCTTATGAGCTGCTTTCTCGCACTCGACCAACTGAAAGCACTTCTCGCATCCTTGCATGTCATCTTCTTCTAGCTCTCAGGCTTGTTACTTCAAGTGAAAAATATTGAGCTCCAATGTCATGTCGCTAAATGTGAGCCGCATGACTCCATTCCCGAGAATTGATTATCGATCGAAGTGGCCAAAATGGTCTTCTCCTGTGATAATCAAGTAGACATGGTTAAGCCCACTTGCTATCGATTCGGTATCAAGCACTACAAAGTCCACTGGGTAGTAGAATTTGTCCACCTTCACCAACAAATCCTCTACTATTCCCTTAGGAATTTTTACCGATCGATCAGCTAATGATAGAGTGATGTTGGTAGGCTTAAGCTCCCCTAAACCTAACTGCTTATATACTGAATATGGCAGTAGGTTTACACTGGCCCCCAAGTCTAACAATGCTTTGTCTATGCAAGTCCCTCCAATGTTGACTAATATTGTGGGGGATCCTGGATCCTTGTATTTCACTGGGGTCTCACTTTGAATGATAGCACCGACTCGCTCGTTAGGAAGGCTTTTCAATGCCCAACCCTCTCTCGACCGCAATGTGTCCTTCAAAATTTTGGGTACAAGGTCGGGACTCCGCTTAATCATGTCAAGCAAAGGATATTTACCTTCACTTGCCTTAGCACCTCCTAGATTTCCAAATTTGGTTTCAGGATTTTTCTCGCCTCTAAGTGCTTCGAGGAAATGGAGGGGGGCACGTTTTTTCTTCATTGAATCTTCGATTATTATTCTCTCAAAGTTCAACTTCCTTTTCCTTCTGCTTTTTAAGAATATGGGCACTCGGTTGCTCAATTTCTTTTCCACTTCAAAGTGATAATAGCCTTTACTTCATCCATCCTCGAGTCATTGGAAGAACCTATTTCATGGATTCCTTCGATTTGGCAAAGGTTCGGGAAGGAATCTTCCTTTCCCTGCACTTCCAAAGAAATCGTTAATCCTAGCAATGGAACACCGTAGATTATCAATCTTCGATTAAGGTTGCTTTCTGAAGCCCATCTATTCTCTTCTCAGGTGCTTTCCACAAAGATTCATTCTTCGAAGTCAATTGTACATTGATTCCCTTTTGCTCTTCCATTGTACCGCCTACCACCTTGCCTTAAATTTAGAATTGCCCTCGTCAATGTGAGAAGAAGGTGGTCAGGGCTGAGGTGAGAACCAAATTGTTGTTCGGGCACCAAAGTACATATGCAGGGGGTTAGGTTTCAAGAGAGATTAGGTGATTCCTCCACTGGAATTATATGTATTACCATATGGGGCCTTTGGTCAGGGTTCAGATTGCCCACTCCAGATTGCATAAGTTCACATCAAATTTCTCACCGAGGGAGCAATTTGACAAGGTTCTTCCGTGGCCACGGATTGGCAATTAATGCATGGGTCAGTCTGCGGTGTGGTTTTCAATCACCGCCGCACTCTATGTAGCCTTTTCCTTTCCTTAACTCTTCCACTTTCCTCGCTAAGGTAGATATCTTGCTTTCATTTCCACGTCTTCGTAAAGTGCATAAATGCCTCCCTGGGTGGGTCAAGGCTCTTACCCTTTCGCCTTCCTTGATTCGGCTCATCCCATGCCTTGGAAGTTTCAGCCATAATTCAAAAGTCCATGGCTTTATCCGGGTTTTTGATCAGAAAGTCACCCCCACACATGGTTTCCAGCAGTTGCTTCATAGCTGGAGACATGCCATCATAGAAATGATTCACTAGCATCCATGTATCAAAACCATGGTGTGGACATGCACTGATGGTCTCCATGAACCTCTCCCAACACTGATAAAACTTCTCATTGTCATAGGCCGAGTAAGTGTAGATTTGCCTCTTCAAACTGTCAGGTCTTGGTCAGATCAAGAATTTCTTCAAAATTCAGCTCAAGATCGCCCACCTCTCTACTGTTCTCGGCCCTGAATCGGTGTTTTGCCATTTTGGCTATTCTGAGGGTTAACCCGAATGCCTTCCAACTTCAACAAATCCATATCTGCTTATACCCTCTTAAAAGTTATGCATACTCAAAAATCACGATCAGTGCGTGATGGATTTTCATTTTCCATACCATGAAAAGCTGAAGTAGGGCACCGATAGTCTTATCACCACATCCTCAAACAGGTGGTATGATTTTGTGAAGGAGCACTAACTCTGTGAGGGTGCAGCGTGGTCCCTCATCGACCTATATGCCGTTGATTCATCGGAGTCGCTTGCTGACTTTGTCGTTCCTCAGGTAGAGGATCCATTTGCTCACTGTGCACACTGACTTCACAACTTTGCTCAATTGGTGCACTAACTCTTTGCAGTCTACCTGATATCCCTCTATCCCAATGATGCATAAACACCTGTAACACAAAATGAGACAAAGCAAAGAACAACAAAAAGGCTTGCCAAAAAGGATCAGTGTTAGCCAAAATATAAAATGACTGTAATGGTAAAAACAAATTTCTACAAAGGATCGGGCCGAGTAAAAACTAAAATTTAAAACAATGAAAATCGTAAGGTTTAAAAGGTCACCAATACTTCGTAATGAGGATTACAAGTAATATCTCAACTCATCATCCGTAGTTCGGGCACCATCCCCTAGCAACGACGCCATTTGATTCAAGTGCTACTAGCAGGTGACTTAATCAACAAAATTTGTTTCCTATTTTCCTCCTATCGCCGAGTCGCTACTGCAACATACGTCTAGTATCGAACACTGGACGGGTTTTCATCTTGCATAAATGATGTGTATCATGGTTCAAATGGTGAGGCTTTCATTTGATTTTTGATTAGCATTGAAAAGTGGGTGTTATTGGCTACTAGGTTAATCAAAACAAGAAAATAAGGTGTGGAATGGAGACCTTGAAGGCTTCAGTCATTAGCTTGATAAAATGATTATAGCGTAAGTCCTGTTATTTCTCGTATTGCAAATGACATATTTAGTCATTGCCAAAACCTGATCTTTTGTTTAAATTTTTAAAAACTAACCCTTAAAAACATTCCACAACCATAGCATTTATCGAACATTTAATGTTTCAGCTTAAAAACCAAACATTTAACCTACTTTCGGGCTCTAAATGACATCTAATGGATGTCGTTGTATCTACCATTAAGAATACACCGAACGTCGAAGCATGCCATATTGGACCAAAAGGAAATACATTAAATAGCATTAAACCCTAGTTTGGAAAGTTTGAAACAAATAAATGCAAAGACTGGCTTCATTTAAAACAAGAGGAACACCTGCCAACCACCATTAACCAACCTAGCAACCCTCCTCTTCAAGGTTTTGAGGCTTAGCCAAACATCCCTTGAGTTGTCATCCTCAAAGGGGTGTGTTTGGCAGCCGAGAAAATGAGAGAAAGAAGAGAGAGAAGGGAGAAAACTGTAACCTAAAATGAAAAGCTGCGTGGATTGAAGGTTAGCAAAAGTTAGGGTTACAAATTGTTATAAGGTGGCTTATATAGCCTTACAAGGGATGTGAAATACCAAAATAACCAAAATAATATGATTACATTGAGGGCAAAATGGGAATTACACAAAACGGGGTCGTTTGTATAAAAACGTAGGGCAACACTTTCTATTATAGCGAAAATTAATTTCGCTATGCATGACTGCTATATAGCTTAAATTTCGCTATGATACGAATTTCACTATCATACAAAATCAGAGCGGCGTAACTAATTCTCGTCATGCACGTAATTTTCGCTTATGATAGCTAAATTTCACATCATAGCGAAATTTGGCCATACGAACTCTCGGCAGTGATCGAAATTTAAGCAATTATCACAAATTCGCAATCCTCGCGGGAATTCTCGCTATGCCATAAATAAATTCCCGATCTCCTCGTGACATCCCGCATCAATTCAAATTCGCATTTCTTCATTTCCAGCTTGACATTTCTTCATCCCGGCTTGATGAAATCACTGAGAATCCATACGAACTCAGCATAAAACATCACAATTACGATGCCAAGCTTGATATGATGGCTGAGGTTCCCAAAAACCTGCAAAACTACCAAAAACAACCTTGAAACAAAATCAATAGTACTAAACGGACCTGCACATGTCAATCGACTTAATTAATATGATTAGTACGCAAAAAGCACTCAAAACCTATCTTAAATAGGACTCAAAATAACACTTTTTAGGTACTAATCATCTAGGATTGGGAATAGTGCAATGTTTTGTCTTCTTAGGCTTTTTATTACTCTTAGAGAACTTTGGGCTAGGAACTCCCATACCAGCTGGTATTAGGTACTAGGTGTTAAACACCCTCACGAGCTTTTAATTCTGTTCATGGGAAATAAAGCACAAGACAAAATTTATTCCTTATTTCACTAGCTTTTTCTTCTTTACTTCTTCACTTCCTTTATTGTAAAAAATTTGGAAATATTTTTCCCCAAACTTGTTTCTTTCTTTTGCAATAAACTTTTTCGAACTGAAATCGGATAATTCGGGGCTTTTGCCGCAGTTTACTGCAAGGAAGGGAATTTAGGGTTTTCTCTGCTGCTATTTATTGAAGAAATGCGCTTATTCGCTCAAATCAAGGAATCCAGAGAATATGTTGAAGCATATATCGAGGGTAGGCTTAGAAACCTCAATTTGTCAAGGATGGCCTCATTACTTTCTTGCTGGCTGTTTTCACCTAAGATTTACCAATCATTAATCTAACAAGTTCTAGGACTATGGACTCTTAGTTTTGAATTTCCTAAAAGATGTTCCTAATTCCTCTCAAAGTTTCATAAGTTTTGTTGACCTAAGTGTATTATTTCTTCAAGACTTGTATTTATTTACTGTCTACTTACATTATTTCAACCAAGTATTTTGTTCCATCATCAATAACCAAATTTCAAATTTTTGCAATATATACTGAAATTAAACAATGTAGGTACACTTAATTCCAGCTTAATCATTCACGCTCGGTTCTTCCCCTGGAATTGTCGTTTCGAAAGAACATAATTATTTATTTGATTCTCGCATTAAAAGGCATTTATTTATTTATCATGCTAAACGTAAAATGACACAAAACAAAATTTCATATATATCATGTTCATCAATTCAGAGATCATCTAATTATCCACAATCAAATTCTCATTCAACAAGTGAAAAGCAATCCAACAAGCAAACAAAAAGTAACTATAAAATGAAAATTCAATCAAACAAGGGACAGTTAGGATGAACCAAATTGATTTCCATTGAAATGAATATATTGACAACATGCTAAAAACAAGAAACAAACTTTCAATTACCCTTTCTTCTTTTGTAGGCCTTTTTAGGTATTATGTTGGGAGGATCTACATCAAAACTGGCCTCGCTGGGATTAAACTTAGGGAATTTTATTTCAGCTTTTTTGCCTTTCTAAGGCAGGGAAATTCCTTCATTCACAGATATTTCATCGTTTAGCCGCACCGCACGAATGAGCGTGTCTCGCCTCTCCCACCCGATTAACTATCTCTTCCACCTCGTAGATACATCGTAAGATTGATAAGTTCTCGATTGATCAAGTCCATACTTTCCAACCATGTTTTCCTTCTCTATACTCATCATTATCTTCCAACTACTGATCTCTTTCTTTCATTAAATTTCTCAAACTCCTCGAACAGCCTTTATATATACGCCAACCCATCAATCTTCCTTAAGATGTTATTCTCCATTTCTATCTCCTTCTCCTTCATGATGTTCAGCAATTCGGCATCCCTTTTGAATTGATTATTGTAAAAAGCTTGCATGCTTATCTTTATTCTTCCCATCATTTTTTCTTCTTGTTTCTTCACCCTCGTTGCGGTTCTTCTTCTCTGATTCTCCAGTTTTCTTCCCATATATGCTCTTCTTTTCCTGGGCTAGCCCATAAATTCTTCTTGATCCGTTGTCGCCTTCCCATTTGGGTTCTCTCTCCTCCATTTCTTTTCATCAGTTTTAGCATTCCATGATTTCAAGATTTCCTTCTCTCATTGCTTCTCGTGATCCTTCTACTCGAAAGGTGCACTGCTCCTCGTACTTCAAATAAAGGATAAGAAGCCACCTGAGAGGTTCTCTTCAAGCTCCGAAAGGACTCGTCTCGCACCTCCCTCCATTTCCTATCGCTTTCATTCGTCTCCCGCTCCGTTTCTCGCATCTAACACCGCGCATTTCTTGCTCCTTCCTTTAGAACCCTTTGTCACCCCCGTTAGGGTTAGAAGGGAAACCCGAGAGGACATCTTTCTTCTTCCTCCCACTTCCTTCACCCCGCCCCAAAACAAAGTCTAGTAATAGTGCCAGCGTAGGATCAACCCTCTTTATTACTAGCTGCAGGTACCTGATTGATTCTTCTGACGCAATGCCCATGTTCATTATGTATCCTTTTAAAAAGGCATACAATAGGATGGCCTCTTGCTCTCTGACTGTGCAAAGGTGTTTAGTAGGCACTATTACAGAACATATGAAATACAACCAAACCTTTGCCTCTTCTGTAAGAGATCCCCTTATGGCATGGGGCGAGGGTTCTTCTTCACACTTCCCATTTCCCTTTTCCTCCAAATAAACGATTCACTATTTTTTCATAATTGGGTTTTCCAACAACTTCTCAGATTTCTCGACCCATGCTCAAATCTCTCAATTTAAAACACTTCATTTATTCTTCTATCATCGAAGGGCACCCAAACCTCTTTTACATAAACAGAATTATCCTTCATTCCCACCATATTTGCATAGAATTCCCTTGCAAGAGCTGAAAACCCTGGTGCTTTGTGCTCACAAAAGAACTCCCAACCTCTTTTTTCTATTACTTCAGAAAATGGGGAAATTAATTTGCTAAAACTCCTTTCAAGCAGATAAATTCCTGTTTAACATCAATTGCTCCACAATTCTTAGCTTCTTCCTGAAATGAAGTCTTTTTTCTTCTTCAGCATTTCTCTCTGTGGCTCCATCCTCCTGCTGGTCTCCTTTTCAACATTTACTTCTTCCTCCGATTGATTTTCCGACTGAACTTCTTCTACTACTTCGACATTTTCGCGCATGATTTCGTCGATCAGTTTGTTGAGATTAGCCATTTCATCTCTGGGCTCAAGGCCATGATCAAGGATTGCGAGGGTATCATGAGTCAGTTCTGTGGTTTCAAGATTTAGAAGTATGGATGTGGAAGTGGAGAGTTTGGGATGAATTGCAGTTTAATGGAATTTGAAGTGGAATAGACAAATAGTCAAATGTCATGACAAATGATGATGAGTCGCGACATTAAGTATCGAGCCTCTAAATTAATGATTTTCAATGAATTTAATTTTTTTAATCATTGACGCCCAAAATGAGAGGTTTTAAAATCCACTTTTATTAACTTTTGGACTATTTTGGTCGCAACTTCAAAATTTTGGTTGTGACCTGAAATGTGGTCACGACAGGGAATTCGATGTCGCAACATAAAAATGTTCTTTCCCTTATTTAATCTCAACAGGACTCGCTTCATTACTAATTTTCTTCCACTTTTATTTTCACATCCAAAGATTCTTGGCTGCAACTTTTGGATTAATGTTGCGACCAAAACATAAACATCTCCAAATTCACAAAGAATTTCAATTTATTCCACCTAATCAAACAACTACAACTCAATTCCATCTCATCATGCAAAAATTCAACAACTTCCACTACGCATCACATTCAAAATTTAAGCACCAAACAAGATAAAATTCCCCCAAACTTTCAATCATGCTATCAAAGACAAATTTAAAATCAAATCAAGAAGAATATATCGCCCCTTTTGGTCTCTTACGCCGATTGAAGTTTGATTGCATAAGTCTCTCTCGCACAATCTTCATTGTCCTCCAGAAACTAAAAAAATATATTTACCTACTCTTCAATCAATAATGAATAAAATCAATAATATTCTATTAGAAATTTAAACACATAATTTTAAACTATAACATGAAAAATTAAAAAACAAACTCGGTGTGGATCGCCTTCCACAAAGTCGCCAATTTTTGCCTTTACCGGACTTTCAGCCGCTTATCGTTCTTCATCAATTTCCTCGTTTCAAAACTAAGTGGTTACTCTTTCAATTGCTTTCTCCCAAGGCAAGGCTTTAATCTCGAATTAATAACTTCAACTCCTCATGATTGCCGGGTTCTAAGTGTCACGCCCCAACCGTGTGCTCGATACCACCGAATGGTCCACTCCATTCGATTTCACTTTCCCTGAAATAGTCTTGGGCCGAGTCGAATAACAATACCTAATCTCCCCGCCCAATTCTCCTCAAAATTCTGATCATGCCATTTTTTGTTTTATCCTTGTAGATCTCCGCACTATCATAGCTTCATTTCTCAACTCTTCCAATTCATTTAACTGAGTAGCCTATCTTCCTTAGCGCCTTAAATCAAAAATTAAGCTTCGATGTGGCCCACATAGCTTTATATTCTACCAGAGGTAGCGATAAGGCTCTTCAAAGACAAGCTCAGATGGGACATTCCACGGAGTTTTAAAAGCGCCATGTGGCGCCCGCAGTGCATCATCGCTTCAACGACCACTTCTTCCTCATTGAACTCACGGTCTTTTCCGTAATTCTCTTTATCTCCTCGTTTGGAAATTTCAAATTACATTTGTTTAAGGATGATAAGCCAAGCTCATACATGCTTCGATAATTATATCTCGCCAGCGAAGCCTTGTCAAACACCTTATTTGAAAATGGCCCTCCATCACTAATTATAGTTCCGTGTCCTAAATCCGAGAATATTTTTCGTAAAATCCCACAACCGTATCGCATCATTCTCGACAAGTCGCTCAACCCATTTTGAAACATAATCCACAAATCAGAGTATGTATATATTTCCAAATGAAACCTGATATGCCCCATAAAACCATTCTCCATACATCAAACAATCGACCATCAGATACCTCGCAGGCATCTCATGCCTTTGTCGATATTTCACTCTTTTCGCATTGATCACATAACTCACCCATTCAAAATTTTAAAAATAAGAGGCCAAGAAACTGTGACCGGAGAATTTCATGGTCGTTTTATCTCCCGCAAAAATGTCCCTCCATACGCGATGCATGATTATTCTCAGAAAATCTCGCTTACTAATCTTCCGATACATCTCCTTATAATCGATCACTCTCCTCTTTAAACAATAATGTCATCCTAAATGTAGTAATTCGCCGTCACCCTAGCTTTTTTTCTTCTCGGGCTGTAAATCTGAATTCTGGCATAATTCCACAAGCAAAGAAGTTCACAATATCGCATACCGTAAGGATCGAGGACAACCTGGAATAACTCAGCCATCCGGAAAATTTCTACTATTTCTCTTCCTTCCTCTCATTAAAGGTTTCACTCGACAAGTGATCGCCTATCACATCATTACAACCCTTCTCGCTCTTTATTTCTCAAATCAAATTCCTCGCAATAATAGTACCCACCCGATCGCCTAGGGCTTTGCTTCTTTGTCATTTCATTAGATACTTAATTGTCGTATGATCGTGTATAACAACATGGGACCCCAAAATATATGGCCTAAATTTTCACATGCAAATACTATTGCCAAGATTCCTTTTCAATAGTGTAGTAATTTTCTTGAAATTTCATTAAAGGTTTTGTTTAGCATAGTGTATTTGGCCTAACACTTTTTTTCATCTTTATACCTAACATGTACCCTATCGTAAAATCACTAAAGATCACACATGATTTCAAATTCTCTCGTCTAACTGGTTTTGCCACGATAGAGCTTCAACTAGTATGGATTTGATTTCTTCAACGCATTATGGCGGATTCATCAAAAATGTAACTTAAGATCTTTTTTCCAAAGAATCGCATAGCGGTCTAGCAATTCTTGAGAAATCTCTGATAAATCTTCTATAAAATCCAACATGTCCTAAGAAACTTCTAATTCCCTTGACTGTAGTGGGTGGCATTAGATTTCTTATAATTGAAACTTTTGCCTGGTCTACCTCAAACCCTACTACAAAAATCATGTGCCCCAAGACAATTCCTTTTGTAACCATAAAATGACATTTTTCCCAATTCAGAGCTAGGTTCTCGCTTCAGACTCTCAAGTAATTGGTCCCTCAGTGTTATGCAGTAATCGTTTCAAAAATCGGATCCATACACCGTAAAATCATCCATGAAGATCTCCATAACTTCTTCTCGCTAGATCAGAAAATATGTGATATCATGCATCTTTGGAAGGTACTGTGAGCATTACACAAACCAAATGGCATTCCTAAAAGCAAAAGTACCAAATGGGCATGTAAAAGTGGTTTTCCCGATCTTCGAAAGTGCAATAGAAATTTGGTTATATCCAGTGCATCCATCAAGAAACAAAATGAGGGTGTCCCGCCAACCTATCCAAAGATCTCGATCAATGAAAGGTAGGGAAAATGATCCTTTCGGTTGCAAAGATTCAATTCTTCTGTGAGTCACACACCCTCCATCCTATCACGCTTCAGAGGAATCCGCCATTCTTTCATTTCGAATACGTTGAATCCACCTTTCTCGGGGAACCACATGCACCGGGCTTACCACCCAAGAACCACATCCTCGATATAGCATATATAAAACCCGCATTTAACCATTTCGGTAACTTCTTTCCCGACAACTTCTTTCATCACTCGGGTTCAAATCACCTTGATGCTCAATAAAAGCTTTTGTGATTATCATCCGAAGAATATTTTCAGGCATGCAAATGGAGGGGCTAATACCCTTCAGATCCTCAATTAACCAAGCAATTGCTTCCTTGTATTTTCTCTTTTCTGGTTCTAAAAACTCATATTTTAAATGACTGGCAATTTTCAATGTTAAATTCTTCGGCGACTAGTTTCAAGCCATGAGTTTGTTTGTTTATGACTACATACTTCATCTCGACCGCTTTCATTTATACTCGAGATCGCTTCCTTGTTAAACAAATTCGCGTGCAACTTCACAACCAAGTCTCAAGATATCGAAAATTCAATCTCACCTCTATCGGGATAGAGTGTCAAGGATACAATCGTAATTCAATTCAACATCGAAGGCTATTGCTCTCATGTACCCATAACTCGGTCTGCATCTACATCAGATGTTCCACTCCCATTATTAAATGCACCGCCCTCATTTCCCCAACCCGAGTGCCGCTCACCTTTCAGACATCTATCAAGCAGTGTACCCGCTGCTAAGAAAGGTCTTCCCAAAGAACAAAGGAACTCGTACTTCCTCCATCCGCATGATAACAAAATCCACTGGAATATGAATTTAACCTGGACAAGTACATCTTCAAGAATGCCTCGTCAGGCTTATCGATCTATCGCCCATCCGCAATGTAATCAGCCGTCAGTGTTCCCCCAAATTAAGTCTCGCACAACCGCATGAGGCATCAAATTTATACTAGCGCCAGAATCACATAAAGCTAATCTATATCCCTACGGAGCGTGGGAATGGTGAACCGCCAGGTCCTTCATTCGCTAGAGCTACCGGATAATGGCATCATTTGTGCAAGAGAATCAAATTTACTATTCCCTCCTCAGCTATCTTCCTTTCTTGCCCAAAAGATCTCCTTCGTAAATTTTGCATAAAGAGGCATTCGGGCCGACACTGCAATGGGATATTTATTTCATTTTCTTGAAATGTCCAAGAATTTAGAAATTGTTCTCTCTTCGACTTCAAGTCTCTGTGGAAATGGCACTAAAGGTGTATAAGCTGGTACTCCTTCCTTCTTTTCCGTCATTACTCCTTTCAATGCTCAACTGTGTGCTCTTCCTTCCTTTAGTCTCTTTCTTTTTCCGCCTGCCTCTTCTTTCCTTTACGCCCTTGTCAGCTTTCTCAAATCCTTCCCACTCTTTAATTAAATCGCCATGCAACAGTTCTTCGAGTGTCACTAGGGAATGTACCCTTGCTCTGATTTGGCATATTCAAGGCCAGTTGCCCTACTTGTGTCTCCAAATTTTTCAACGAGGCACTAGCATTCTTCTGAAACATTTGAGTATCAGACTTGAAAGCTTCCAAGTCGACGCTCGCTCATGGAATCAGACAATTTCATTGCTTCCCATGAGTCAGTAACATTTGTTCTTCAAATGGTTGAGTACCGATCTCCGGGAGTATTCATTTCGTTTCACCTCCTTGATGTCGAACTCGTGGTCGCCGATATCCTTGCTGAGGATGTCATTCCATGCTTGGGCTCAGAACGCCTTCACTCATGAGAAATTCTCAGCCTTGCCCCTTAAATACCGGATTGTGAGTGTGTGGGCAAGTTAGGATTTGGGCTTGAAATGGTAATTTCTGGCTCGTTCACGCATTTAACCTCCTCATAACCATAAGAATCTCTTCTCGCTAAGTACATCAACACTTTTCCTCATAAGTTCTCTTTCCCCACGGCTTCTATTTCACGAGCAAAGGTGCATCTTTCTCGCTTGTCCATCCTATGCATTATGGCATCCAACTTTGCCTCTATGGCTGTCATCTTGCTCAGCTCCATGACCCCTTTTCCCCTATTGTTTCCCCTTGAAAACTCAGATGGAGCTTTCATATTGCATTTTGCCAAGTCTTCCATCAAATCTTCGCTCTTCAAAGATTTTTAAGCCAATGCTCCATTGGAAGATGAAGCATCGATAATGCCCTTAGATGTATAATTTAAAGCATGATACACTATGTCCATCTGGGTCTTCAAATCTATTCCATGCATCGGCACCTCTTCAGCAACCTCAATCTTCCTAAGCTACATATAGCCTCTCATCTTCCTCAGTTGAATACTATTATCTCTCTTCTTCTCTCTAAAGTGAGATAGGGAAAGAATCGCCAAGTAGGCTTCTAACAACTCTTCCTTAAGTATCAACCGAACCATATGGTAAATGATTCATACCATGTGGTCGCTTATCTCTCAAAGAAAATGGGAAGAGATGCAACTTTATCACCTCCGGTGTCACACCATTCAAATTTTCAATCAGATTCGCTATCCTAGAAATCTTCCAAGTGCTCAAGCCAGGGTCTTCTGGGATGACTCCGCAAATTGATGTTGCTAAACCATTGTAATCAAGGTCAGGCTTTAGTTCGAAATTACTCAGATCCATAGTAGGTCATTCTGATCAGCAGAGTACTCTTCCCCGAATAATAGCCTCCGTAAACTTCCATCGTGTCAAGAATGGAGGCCTTCTAGGTCGTCATTCCTCTCGTTCCGCTGTCTGGTCATGTATCTCATCTTCCATAGTTGCATTTTCTGCTCTTTTTGTCTTTCTTAAGCTCCTAAGTGTTCTCTCCAATTCAGTGTCTACTGGAATCAGGTCAGAATCCTGTTTCCTGTGCATTAAATGTTTTCCTGAAATAAAAACACACTCAAATTAATAGGATTAGTCAAACTAAACAAATATTTTCAACATGGCTTGTTTAAGATTAGTGGCTGATGTAGCCACCGCCAAAAGCTATTTTTGTTCTTTTTCGCTTATAAATGTCAAAATTACATTTCCTTCTTTTCACGACATCGATCTAATTAATTCTTTCAATCACTAAGAATCGCGCCATAAAAACTTGTTTTCCTTTTCTATATAGACTAAAACTCCCTCAAATTAACATAATTACAAGAGCCTTACACTTTCTCGCATCCATGTTACTTTTTGATAATTTTCGCTTGATAAAATAATTTTCTAAATGTTCATGATTTAAAATAAGGGTTCAAATTCCTTAAGACACTGCAAGTACACGTCATACAAGTAGTAAAATCGAATAAGTCCAAGTATCATTCCCCTACGTAGATTGGATAAATGAATTACGCATCAACCAATTTAACTACTAAAATTCCATACTATTCAACTCAAAACTCACAAATAAGATTTTATCTAAACAACAAAATTAAAAATCCTATAATATTGTAATAATGTCAAACTAAGCTTAAAACAAACGTAGAATCAAGAAAAATAAATTGCATATATAAAAATGGATTAAATCCGCTCCGTGAGAACCGAAACTATCAATGAAATACAATGAAACAACCAATTCCGTGCCAGCTACATCGCTTGCTCTATACGGATTCAGTTATTTTCCAAGATTTCCTAATTTTCGAATCGATTTCTCCATATTCACCGATTAGATATCCTTGCTTCTCTCAAGACAAGATCAAACTAAATTTCCACCAGATTCCAAATTCTCTTGCAAGATTCCGGTATTTTTCTTTCAATACTTCACCCATTTCCCGTCGACAATCTTTGCTTCTTCTATGTGGATTTTCGTAAAGTTTCTACCACTTAATCGGGTGGCTCAACCTGTGATCTATGGGTTTATCCCTTCCCTTGATTAGATCTTAAGCTAACACGGACTGAACTTACCTTTAGATTAAGGTGAACTCTCCGATTATTTATATTGTTAAATACACCCTAACTTCAATTATGAGTGAACGGGGATTTATCAAATGAACTCTCGCAGCTTAGTCATTGCAATGGTAGTCTAACATACCTTAAAAGAATGCTCTCACTTCCAGAATTGCCTCGTGTCACGCAGGTGGGCATCCCCGGATATCGTAGTAAGATACATTCCTCAACCGGTATTAGGTACTACTTATCGACTTTATCCATTCAAATGACACAAATTAAGTAAAAACCGAACCCAAATTAATTTCTCCTTAATTGTGCAGAAAGATCAGAATCTAAATGTAATTAATCCAATAGAGCAAGGCCTGACATCGTGATTGCGAATTAAGAAATGGAGCACCAATCACGCACAACCACTGTAATTGCAATAAAACTGAGATGAAATGAATTCCAGAAATTTATCTAGATTTGCAAAATCTTCAAGCAAAGAATACTTAAGAAAATAATAGAACTAAAAATCCAAATTTCTACTGCCTCTCCTATTAGTCACAGATTCAAACTGTAAAATGAAACTAAAAAAAATATATATATATATATATATATATACTCTAAAATATACATCGATCTCTCTTCTTTTCCTCTTTTCTCGGGTAGTGAAGACGGAAACTACTTTACTTCTTCTAAAGTTATCTATTTATATCAGAAAAGAATTTGGGCCTAATCCCTAAAATGCTCCATAACTCCGTTAAAAAGCCTGTACCACCGTCCTATGTCGCTACCTCAAGTCATGTCGCATGGACTTCTCTCGATCGCCGATCAATCGCGACTTCTTTCTTTAAGTTGCAATCCATTTTTGTCCTCGCAACCTTTGATCGGTCGCGACATCGCTTGTGGTCGCACTTCATTTGCTCAATGTTCCTTCCGTTGATGTCGCGACTCGCCATGTCGTGACAACATCGCTCTTCATCTATTCTCCGTACCGAGCTGCGACATTAGTTTCAGTCACAATTAATTTTTCGCTTGCAAAGGATGACTTCATGTTGTGACTTTGATTTCGGGTCGCAATTGTGTTGGTGGTCTTCTTGCCTTCATATGTTTGTTTTATGTCGCAATTTACTATGATGTCACGACTTTCTATTCCCATTTCTTTCTCTCCTCCGTCAGAACTCATTTCTTCGTTGCAACAAATTTCCTCCTTCCCACCTATTTTCTAGGTCACGACCTCAAGGTGGTGTCGCAACCTTAATTTCTTCTACTCAGCTCTTCTTCAGGTCGCGACCTTAATGAGTGGTCTCGACATCATTTATAATCCTCGACGAAAAGGTCGCAAGTTCCAGCCTGCAAGTGCTTCTATTTGGCCATAGTTGAGACCCTTTCAACTCTATTTTTGGTTGCACTTCAGATTGCTTTTATGTCGCGACATCATAGTGGTGTCGCGACATGAAATGGATCTCGTATTTAAAACTAGTCAGAACCTCTTCTTTTCGCAAAACCTCTGCGGGCTTCATAGACGGTTCCTTGTCGCGACCTCAGAGTGGTGTCGTGACATCATTCATATCCTTTTGGCGTCGCGACATGAATTTCTTCCTTGATTATTTCCTTTAGTCTCGACCAAGTTTTCGTTGTCGCAACCTCCTTCTTCAAGTCACGACTTCACTTGTTCTAGTTTTCTATTTCTTCTTCAAAGCCGAATTATTGATGCGTCGTGACTCGTATGACTGCAATCGAGCTTCTCGGCTGTGACTTAAATTTTTAGTTGTGACCTCAATTTGTCGCAAATGGGTTTTTTCCGATTTTGCTAAGATTCAGCTCACAGATTTTCATGCAAAAATGAATTCGAGTAAAATATCAACATTTCAAACAAATCAACATTTATCCTCGTGAATATACTCTAAAATGGATTAAAATCTAATGAGTTTTTGACTCATCGATAACAAAGACTAAAACTTGTCAAGACCATTTCATGTGTATGAAAAGATGGAATTCTTCTTTCTTTTCAAATAACTCATTTAAAATTTGTGTCAGGGTCTAGATCACTGCAAGTGCACAGGTTGTACAAGTAATAAAAGTGGATATTTGTGTCTAGATATTTCATTCTATGAGAAGATGATAAATCAAAAGACTAACTACCTCAATTACTCAAGATCATTACTATTTGAACTCCACTGATATGATGATAAGAAGACTAAAATGTAGTCTTAGATTGAAATCTTGCATGTACAAAATTAAAGTTTAATAAAATTTGGGTTGAGGATTCACTGAGTGAGGCAAAACTGGACATGGATCAATTAATAATAACAATTTTTGCATCATTTCAATTCATAGCTCAACCATCAATTGGAAAACTGAGTTTGTCAAAGATGCAAGGTAGTATAGTTTGGATTTCTCCCTTAACCATATTGGTCTCTGATTAAAGGTTCATATTCATTTCTGAGACATGATTCTAATCGGTTACTTATAATATATAACCCTCTTTCTAAGATTTAAGTATTTTTCCTTTTCGTACTTCATACTCGTATCTTAGACTAAAGAATTCGCCCCATAGACGTGGATATTGCAAGTCTTCTCTAATTGATTGACACCTCATCCTACACTTCTGATGTAAATTTCGATCTCCTTGATTAGATAATAGCTAACATATGATCAAAATCAATTCATCAGAAAGAGGAGAGACATCTGAGTGATTAAACAGATACTTCATTCAACCTATCTCAACTTATAAGTAAGTTGGTGTTCTATCTGAGTAATCCTTCAAAGTTCATTAGTTCCATAGTATTAGTCTACCATACCCACAAGGAACTCCTCTACACTCTCAGGATTCTCCATCTCTGTATCACTTAGAGGGCCTTTTGGAAATCAAAGTGAGATAAAGTACCTTGCATTGGCTACACGGTACTAGTACTAAAAACAAGTAAATTTATAAACAATACCAATCAAATAAATTCAAGAATTCTAATTAAAGCTTTCTTCCACCTTTTTGCAGCAAAATGATTATCATCAATGACCCATTTCCAGTGAGCTCAACTTTTCAAGACTGGTTTACTCATATCAATGACTAACTGATCAGGAAAATTCACTGAAATTATAAACAAAATGAAATAAATGAACTCCGTGAACCTCTTACATCCATTTAAATCAAACAGTAAATTAAAAGAAGAATTTATAAAGAAATACCAGCTCGAAGTTGCACTTCAGAACAATACCCAAATCCAGAAAATTAACAAAATAAAACAATACTGATCTAAATCTACTAAAATGGAAAATAAAATAAATAAATAAAAATGTATAAGAGTCTTCAACCACCCAGAAATCCTGGAGTCGCCGAAAAGTCTACCACACCCTTGTGAGGCGTGTATTTTATAGGTCGCACCGTTGGGCCTCACTACATTAATTGCGTTGTGGACTCCCAAAATTTTGGCCCAATTTGGTCTCTTTGTCGTGACATAGAAAGGTGTGTAACGACAGAGCTTTCGGTCTTTGTCTATAGCACCCCTTTCCGGCCCGACTCTATTGGCGGGTCCGAACCGAATCCGGGATGCTTGATTACCACTATACCACTTTATCAAAAACGTATGGAAGCGATTTCAATTTAGGGCAAGCCCATAATCATTTACAAATTCAATGCAATTCTTTTACAAAATATGTATTTAACCAAAAATGGCATTTTATGCCGCTACAATACACATCCAAAATCATATTCAGATATAGGTACAAAAATAATTTCGGAGTTGAACTCATTTTGTTTACAAAAGGAGTGTCATGCTAAAAAATGGTGAGGATGCATGTGATGGAGCATACTCCGTGAACCTTCTGAATTACTCTAAGCTCCTCGACCTTGGGCCCACTTTCAATCACTATCAATCACTCGGTACATGCGCATTGATAAAAACAATACGCTAAGAATTTTCATGCTTAGTGGTTCTATACAATTCCATTCTTTTGTTTCAGTTTAAGTCAAATCATGAAATTTTACTTAACAAAACTTTCAAATCTTTTTAGATGATCAATGTCAATACAATACATATACTTATTTCATATACAGTCATTTATGGTTCATTTATCATCCCAAATATACACTTTCATATGCAATAATTCATTTATAACCAATTCATGCATTTAACAATGCTCTTTTCATTTCAATTTGCAATCATGCTTTTCAATTCCAATATGTCGACAATCTCAAATCAATTTAGTTCTGCCCTTAACGAATTTAACCTATGTTTTCGGTATACAGGATATCTGAATCATCAGTAGGGTCCCCCTAGGCTACAAGCCGGTATAAAAACATTTTGTTTATAACACGTCTGGTCCGCTAGAGCTGGCGGTAGTTTATTAAAAATCTGAACCGTGAACACTCACAGATATTGTCACCGCTAGGCTACGGATCGAGTGTCATCAATGTCGTTTGTTCATTAGTCTTTGCTAATTTGACACTATTGGTATACCAATCTATCCTTATCTCTGTAGTGCATGGTTAACATTCTATCAGGGCTTTCAAATCAACTATAGAAAAATACAATACAATATGTACATTTGTATAAACAGTTCATTTCAATACTCATGCAATTTTCATATGCAAACATTTCACAATCAATTGCCTCGAATCAATTAAAACAAATCAATATGCTTTTCTTATACATTTAGAACAAACATTTCAAATATTGAAACAAGAATAGGAGAATATAGAACAAACCAATCTATCAATTTCTTTTTGGCTTGCCGTCAATCTTGATCCTAGGTTAGGTGATCCTCACTAGCCCCTAGCAAATCACACACATCACATTTAGTGAACTAGTACTAATCACACTTAACGAATATCGTTGAGGCGAAGCTTCGCTTTGCCTCGGTGGCGAGGTACAGTACGTTTTTCATTAGTTTTATACTTATTCGAACCCCCATTAATCATTTATTAGGGTTCCTAAACAATCGGTGTACGAATACTAGACTTTCGGAACAAAATCCAAAAATTTGCTCTTAGTGAACAGTGTCTACGCCGCAGCGTAGCACTCCGCTACGGCGTAGCAAAGCTACGTCGTAGTGTACTCGAGGGGTGCCCTTTTGGGCTCCTCAGCCTCGCCTCGACGAGGCATCCCACGCTGCGGCATAGCCCTACACCGCAGCGTGGGTTCCCTACGCTATGGCGTAGGAGCCCGTTTTGCCCAGATTTTTATGGTTTTCTCTTTTGCGATTTTTCACCAAAAGTCACCCCAAAATCCAAATGAAACTCTAGAAATCACTCCCAAAGGGATTTTAATATCATCCTAAGCCAACCATGAGCAAAACCCATGGATGGATTAGGGTTTTTCTAACCCAAACATCATTTAAAGAAATCTAAGGTTTGTGTCATACCTTGAAATCTCTTATCCTTTGAAGCCCTTGCCTTCTTCTTCAAAAATATTGAAAAATCTTGCACAAACATGGAGAGATTCACACCAATCTCCAACTATTTCCAAACCCTAGCTCTTCTCTCTCTCTCTTGTCTCCAAAACGTTTTTGGCTCAAATCAGCCTTCTAAGACCACATTTGGTCTTATTTCCCATTTTAAGTGTAAGGCCATGTTTGGCTTACACACAAATTTCCATTTCTCATTTTTCTCCTTTTTGGTCTTCATTTCACTTCCATTTATCATTTAATTCACTTTTGCATTTAAGCTTATTCTATTCTTGACCCTTAGGTCCTTACTTTGCCAAATTCCAAATTTGCCCTCTTTCACTAGGGTTTATTTCTGGGTTCAATCAATTTCTCATTTTAGCGTATAATATTTAATCATATGCTCACATATTCATTTCACTTTTCACAATCTAACAATTTATCGGTTTTCCCGGAAAAACCCAAGTTTAGCTCAATTCATACCCGAAATATACAATAAAATTATTATAAAAGTTTTAGGGTATTTTTAGGGCGTTACATTGTCATTGTCTCTGTCGTAGCTTCTTGTATTCTGTCGCAACCTATTCTCTGGGCTTGCCCTTGAATTGTGTCGCGACATACTTTGATAATGTCGCAACATAAATTGTGTTCAGCAGTCTTGTTCTTATCACGACAGGAATGCCTTATGTCGCCACACCAAATCTGTTCACACCCAGCTTCTCCTGTTTATGTTCTTCTAGAGTTTGTCACGACATAATTTTCTTTGTCGCGACAAACAATTGCTTTTCAGCCTGGCAACTCTGTCGCGATAGGATTTCTTTAAGTCCTTAGCAATTTCTGTCGAGACAAGAAACTCTTTGGTCCCAACAGACTTTTCTTCTATGATTCTTGTCGCTTGCTGAGTTGTTTGTTGTGACATAGAATTATATGTTGTGACACAGTTGCCGTGGCCATTCTCAAGTCTTCTTCAATTTCTATCGCGACTTACTTTTCTCTATCGCGATAGAATTTTATCATTTCTTAGCTATTATTGTCGCGACAAAAAACTTCTTTGTTGCGACACCGATTTTTCCTTCAACTCTTGATTATGTCGCAACAAGAATTTCTTTGTCGCCATTCTTCTTGTGTTTCTCTTCAGCTTCTTGTAGCGACAAGGAATTCACCTCCTTCATGTTTTGTTTGTCGCGGCAGAAATAATCTTTGTCGCGACAGAGATTGTGTTGCTCTTGGTTGTAAATTCTGATTGCTATATCCCGACAGGATTTTCTTTGTTGCAACAACAATTCTTCCTTGAGTTGGCTTGATGTTGAGAACTTTGTCACAACATATAAAAACTTGTCTTAGTTGACTTGTGTTGTAATCTGAGCAATTTATGTGCATCTGTTGGCCTTCAACTTTTTATGTTGCGACATAAATTATATTGTCGCGACACAGCTTCTTTGCTCTCTGTTTTAATCTTTGTCACAATAGAGTAAAGGATTGTCGCGACAGTTTCCTTTATAATTCTCTTCAACAATGTCGTGACAAAAAAATTCTTTGTCGCGACAAAATTTCTCCTTCAACATTTGAGTTTTGTTTGAGCTTTGTTGCAACATTTAGTGGTTAGCTGCGACATAGTTTCTTTGGCCTGCTTAAATTTTGTGTCGTGACATACAAAACTTATGTCGCAACACGTACTAATCGTGATTTTCCACCTTTTGCTTCTTTTCTCGCTTGTTTTCTTCTTTCCAATTACCACATGCAAAATAAAAAGTTGGTGAATATTCCATAATCAGGGCATACAAACAGATCTACTATTGTTAAAAAACATTCGAAAATGGATTAAAAATGTGATTTGAGTTTAAGACTCATCAAATTCCCTAAACTAAGGTTTTCTGTCCCTGCCAGAAAAGAAATTTTGTTTGTCCTCAAACAATTTAGCTTTTTATTTTTAAGGATATTTTTATGTTTAAAGCTCAATTGGGCAAGAAACATAAGTCAGTTGTAGAATTACTTCTAAACATGTTTCCAATCTATAATCAGGAAGATTTTCAATTAAGTTCATTAAACCAACCAATAATTCATAGTTTGTAACAATTTAATCATTCAATCTTGATTTTTGTGTGTGTGCTGGTCTTTACTCTTTTTTTTTTTAAGTGCATCAATCTAATCTTCCGATAATACTCATTAGCATACTTTTATTTTACGCCTCATCAGAATGCCTCGTCCCGAAGGGTGTACGGTACATGTAACCGTATGGTCGTATATGTGCACCAAGGGCTTCCCTTAAGGAAGTTGGGCGCCATAGTAGTATTTTTTAAAGTTGTTTTTAAGGATGAAATTGTAAAGTTTTCAAAGAATTGTGACACTTTTGCAATTAAGGAAAGTGGAGGGGTGAAAGTATAAATCATGGAAACTTTAATTAGTTAAAGGATAATAATAATAATACATTGTCATAATGGTTCAAGGAAGCTTAGAAAATTCTCTAAATCTCAGATGATGAAACAAACTGCATCATTAAATTCGTCTCGCGAAATCTAGTAACCCAGAAAAGTTTCGTTGAATTCTAAGATAGTCGGAATATTTTACGATTTTCTAAGTGATAAGTCGTCAGTGACTTCAAGGTCGAGATTTTTACGAAAATCTCGGAAGTCAGGAAATGGCTTGAGTTAAGTTCATTTAAAACAAATTGAACTGAAAAGAAATAAATTGTTTTGAGGCAGAAACGAACCCGAATGAGGCAATATGAATCATATATCCAAATAATAATAGAAAAAAAGAATATAAAATCAAAAAGGGAAAGGCAATTGTTGGGAGAGAGAGAGAGGTCGTGAAGAGAGAGATTTTTATTTCTTTCTTTTCTTTGCTTATCTCTAAGATCTACTAAATCGTGACCGTAGGTTTTTTTGTCGAGCAAAGGCAAAGTCAAGTTCCACGCGACGAGAGCTACACGTGAGCACCAAAATCTTAGCGTTTCATCAAATTCCAAGAGGTAGGTAATTTTCCTACTTCTGTTATTTCTATCCTAAAGGTCATTTAATGGCTTGGGATTTGTTTAGAGGCCGTAAAATTCAGTCCCAAAATTTTCGGACCGAGTTTAAGAATTTTTAGGAATTTTCGGGGACTATTTTCTACAATCTTGACCGAATTTCGAATGTTTTTGACAAATCAGTTCAAATTGGGATTGTTTTTAATGTACCCGCATGTGATTATCATAACTGCTGCGTTCTGACTCTACGTAAAGCCCCCTCAGTCTAGACCAGCCATATGCCCGTGGAATTTAAGTATCTGGGGACCCAATGGCTATTTTGAAAAATTTAATTATAGCACCAAGTGTGCAAGTTGCTTGGTTGTGATGATGCGTGTGGTTTAATACATTGAATGTGTAGGTTAAAAGCGGAAGTGGAGAAATTGTGAAGTCGTGCTCGAATATTGTAAACTGAAAGTGAGTGTTCTAAACTTTATTTTTCAATACCAGTGTATTGTTTATAAATTGTTTTACGATTTGTATGTTATGGTTTTGATTTGTTAAACCATATTTTATAAAGCAAGCAATATGCTTTATTAAGCAAGCAAGTTTAAAGCTTATGGTTTTGATTTGTTAAACCATATTTTATAAAGCAATATGCTTTATAAAGTAAGCAAGTTTAAAGCTTATGGTTTTGATTTGTTAAACCATATTTTATAAAGCAAGAAATATGCTTTATTAAGCAAGCAAGCAAGTAAACTTATATTTTATAAGTTAAGCCTTAATAAATCCCTAGTCTTAAGCAAGCATTACCAGTCAAAGGTATTCCGTGGCACATATTGTAGTATATTTGCCTAATCGGCAAACTTAGCTCATGCATTATGGCATATTAGAGGAGGACCATGGCACGTACTGTAGTATATAGGGTTAGCACGCTAGCTTATTATGTGGTGATGGAGAATTCCACCATATTTACCAGGATAGGTGATGTGGGACAGCCAGGTCCTGATTAGTGCCTGCAAGTGCTATTTGAAAGCCCCCGTGGGTTATTGCGTGTTTTGAGCACTTTTGTGTACTAATCAGCGACTAACCTAATTGGCACATTAAGGTCCCAGTTTATACTACTGAACAATACATTTTGTGACTAATTTTGTAGTTTTGCAAGTTATTTATGCCAAAATTTCTGAGTCGATCCAAGCACGAAGAATTCGAGTCGAACTCGCATCAGAGATCGTAACCAAAAGGAAAAAAAAGAGCAAAAGCATGGAAAATTGGAGCTATAGGAAATTTAAGTGTGGCTGCAAATTCGCAGACCTCGTAGTAAAATCTCGCAGGCTGCGAATTGCCTTCGCCACTGCTCACCGCTTTGCCACTATTCATCCCCACTTTGAATTCCTCGCCCGCTTTCTCATTCTTCACTCTTTTGTCAACTTTTGTTTTTCTTCCTTTTTTACCCCCATTGTAATAGTGTTTGCTATGTTATTTTGGTAATTTGTAAAGGGGTTTTGGCTATAAAAAGCCCCAAGATAAGCACTGTAAAAAAAAAATCTTCTCCATTAATAAAATTTTGATGTGCGGGAAACTTTCAACTCTTCCCGCTCTTTTCCAGTTTCTCTCTTTTTCTCCCTTTTTCTCTCATTTTCTAGGCAGCCAAACACCCTCCAAGGATGACAACTTGGAGGATGAGGGCCGTAAACCTTCCTCCTCGCGGGAAGGTTGTCAAAGTGATCCAAAGGCAACTGGAGGGGTTCCATGTTCTTCACGCAGGTACTCACTGGCAGTTTTGTGTTTCCTTTCTAACTTTAGGTTTTGATCCCTTCGAATCTCCTTGAATGATTATTATTAGGTAAGATTTTAGGGTTCAGTGGATGCTTATTGCTAGATCCACTGAGATTCATTAGTTACCTTCTATGATCCATTGAAAGGTGAGTCAAGGAGACTTATTTTCCACTATCGATGACCACTGATGCTCAGTGAATGCCATTTTCCAAAGGATAGTTATTAAGGGTTAGGTTTTATAGCTAAATGAAGATCCGATTCGGGAAATGACTATAGGTCATCCTCCCGACGCGAGGATAGGACCCTGGAAACCCTCAGTTTCCATAGGAATCTAACCCTAGCGACCTAACACTTCAAGGAGTTCTATTTTACATTTTAACTTGTTTTAAAAAAAAATCCCCAAATCCAAATTGAAATTCACCAATCTGAGACAATTGCAAATCATTTGTCCAAAGAAAACCCATCCCTGAGTTCGACCCTAGAGTCGCTATACTACAGTAGATAGGCTACAGCAATAGAAGGTATAGGTTTACAAATTTTGTTGGTTCAGAGCTGCCTAGCTACACGTTTACGTGCGAATCAAATGGCGCCGTTACCGGGGATGGTGCCTAAGTACAAATGATGATATACTGAACACTTGTGATCCTCACCACATGTTCTGGTGAATTATCTTTTATCATTTTACTATCAATTTTTTTTAGTTCATTTTATTGTTAAAAATAAAAAAATAAAGTTAAGAGACGCCTTGTCTGGTTTCGTGCTTGCCTCTTGCTCTTATCAGAGTACATGTTCTAGTGGGCTTGAATTGTGATCAAATGGAACCCCCACATGAAGAGCAGCACAATCAGTATCTAGTGGAGGGAGACCCTAATGCATTTAGGTCCATGAGGGACTATAGAAACCCTCCATGGGTGAGTGCACCCTCCTACATGGTGCCTCCAACAAATTCACCATATGGAAATGTTTACAACCCTAGTTGGAGGAACCACCTAAACCTCTCATGGGGACCAGAACCTATGCAATATGCACCTCCTCCAAATCCACAGTATGCTTCTTCATCTCAGCCTCAACCACCACAGTCAACCTCTCCAAGCTAGTGGGTGACTTTGTGGAAGAGCAGAAGACATTCAATGCCCAATTAAGTCAAAGAACTCATACTGTGGAGAACTCTCTGAACCAAAAATTAGATGGGCTTCAAAGTGAAATGGAGCATAAATTTGACAACTTGTAGTACTCCATTTCAAGGCTCACCAATCAGCAGCATGTTCACCAAGAGGAAGTGAATCCAAAAGAAGAGTGCCTGATTGACACCACAGTGGAGAAGCAATAAACAAAGAAACGGCTAATCTCCCTTATTTCGACCGAGGAGGGCAAGGGAAAGGAAGCAAGGGGAAGAGTCCCAAAAGCTTATCCTTCAACTAATCCCCTATAAATTTGGATCTCAGTGCCACTCCGGGTCTAACCCAAAATAAATTTCACCCGCTAGACCACATCCCGCCTACACCCGACCATATGCAACACCCGAAATACCCATCGCAGTTGGGTCATCCTATCTCCACCGCTCTATGCAAAACTTTAGGAAGTTAGTGGCCTCTGATCAAACCTTCGTCACTACATCACAAATGTTTGCAGCTGCTCATATTGCATGGCACAAAATGGATGGTTTGAAGCTCATTCAGTTTGAGCACCCGATCTTAGCATTTCTATTAGCTCCACTGTAGCTTCGTGCTTCCAAAGGCTTGAGAAATCGGGGTTTTCTCAGGCCCGTATCCCCATTTTTTGTTTTAATTTTCCTACTTTATTTTATTTTATTTTGGCTTATTTGTTTTTTCTTTAGATTTCCCTCCAATTTAATTTAATCTTTTGTTTCTAGCTTATTTTTATTTTTTTGCATATTTTCTAATTTTTCCGTGTTTATTTTCATAAATGGGGTCAAATTTTGAAGCATGAGAGACGAGAGTTAAAGAGCAAAACCTGCGAATTTTCAATAGGTTAAGTAAACTCGCAACTATGTGCGAAATTTCATAAAAGCATTGTAGCAGTGCATACGGAGGAACCAACAAGACAAAAATGCACAAGATTTTCCAAAATAAAAATAAAATAAATAATACACACACAATATTATTATTATTTAATCTTATATATTTATTAAAAAAAATTGTCTTTGAAAATATTTTTATAAAATAAAAAAAAATTGTCTTTGAAAAAATTATTTATAAAAATAAAATAAAATTCGCAACTTGTGAAATTTCGCAGGTCGCGAATTTTCGCAACCTCCTCCAGTTCGCAACCCAATTTTGTTTTGATCATAATTTTTTCATCCGAACTCTGTTTTGGGTAATCTTGGTACTGTTGGAAATCTTAGAGAGTGTAGAATCTAAATCTAGTTGGGAAAAACACTTTTGAAATTTTTATAAAGGCGAAATTTTCAAAATGCTCCAACTGGTCACTTTTTTTCTCTCTTTTCTTCTTCTAACACGTTCATTTGAAGCCCAAATGGAATGAATAAGGTCTCGGTGGAAAGCTTGTGAAGTCTCCTATCCATAAATCCTAGTACATCTCACTAGAGGTAACACTTTTCCTATATTTCAATCCAAGCCCCATTGCGACAATGAGACATCGGTCGGGGAGAGTTAGCGAAGGAAGTGGCATTTATTTTGTGTTTGTTTCCATTTTGAGTAAGCCTATTTTGTTAAGTTTAAATGACTTGCTATTTAATTTCTTGTATAGTTGTTTGTTTTGTTTGTGAAGTTTAGTTTGTTTTTGGAAAAGCCTTCTAAAATATAGTCATTTTTTTTATATATAATACACACTTTACAGCTTGCACTTGCAGTTTTCAAAAATTACACCCATTTTTTTTGTGTTTTGCCTAGCCTGTAGTTTGAAAAATTGAAACTTTGTCCAATTCCGTTGATGTTAGATTGATTTCATGCTACTCAAGTGGATGATCGCTGAATTTTGTTGTTTTCTCTTAATCTTTTCTTTCCACCTCTAGCTAACCACACACTGTGCACATTAGGTTTCAACATTAGGTTTCAACACCCCCAAACTTGAAGTTTTGCTTGTCCTCAAGCAAAGAAAAAAAATAAGTTGCTTGTCCCTGGCTAAATAAAGAGAAGAGTTCATTTCAATCTTTATTTAACCAAACCGAGTAATCAAGCTTTCATAAGGTAATGTGATATGTGTCTCAAGAATCACCTTACAAGGAATATAGAAAAGAAGGATCAAGATAATTTATTCATTTCTGAGCAGTGAATTAATCTCATAATAGACAAATTTAGATCATGGTTCTCACTAGTGTGTGGTCTTCCCTATCCAAACAATTGCAAGCTAGATGGAGTTTATGAGAATCGAGACAAGTATGTGGATCTCCAAGATAATTTTAAAGATATATACAAATTTATGACACTATTAATAAAAGGACTATTGTCTAATCCCGCAATGAAGCTTCAAAACTTTGTAAAGTGACCAATTTGATGTATATGTGAAAATATGGCCAAGGGAGGAATGTGGTAAATACTCAAAAATCGATGAAAAACAAAAGCAAGTATACTCAAAACTCGAAATGAAAAGTATACTAACACTCAACCCTTCCGCAAGTGCACGGGTCATAAGTAATAAAGTGGATCTAGAACTGATATCGCATCTAATGCAGGATTGAGGTGCCTTCTAATTGGAATTTGATCACCCCTGGACATAAAGGCTCTTCACTATTTAGGCTTACCAAGTAGGATGTCGAATAAAATCAATTTGATTGAAACAAAAATTGATTTAAAAACGAATCCTAAAATCTACCAAATAAAACAAATCTACTTAATTCTAAAAGGTATGAAGAGAGTCAGGATGGGGATAATTATTTACAAAAACAAATTTTGCATTTCCTTTGAAAGTGCAACATTGGTGAGTTGGAATGCTGATTTGTCCAAGAGCAAATGTAAGATAGCTCGATTTTCCATACACCATACATTTCCACTATCTAAATACACCATATTCCTTTTCGTGACAAATGGGTCTAAATAGCTACTTGTAAAATTTGGCACTTTTAAGATTTGATTGTTTTTTCTTTTCAATACTTCACAACTATTTTCTTAGGATCAAGAATTCTCGCTCTCCCATGCATGTGATAATGCAAGCCTTCTCCAATGTAATCGTATCTCGCCCTTCAAATCTAATAAAATTTTCTATCTCCTTGATTAGATCTTTGCTAACACGGATCAAGATCCTTTCATTAGACTAAGGAGAAACCTCTCGACGTTCAAATTGATACATCATGTAATTAATCCTCAGCCACCATGAGTAAATTAGTGATCTATCAAAGTAGTAATTTTTCGTGAGTTCAGTTCCAAGATATTAGTCTAATATACCCTAAGTTACCGCTCTTACTCGTGAATCTCCATCTCTCGTGGTTACCGTAGGGCTCTCCCGAAATCGCAGCAAAGATATGCTGGGTATAAGCTACTAATATTCCGAACACCATTATATGAACAAAGCACTTCAATTATATAAATTCAAAGATTCAAACCCTACAAAATAACTCAAAACTCCAGAACCAATGTTCAACAATTAAACCCCAACCCTAGAGGGTGTTTAATGTTCCATTACTCGGATTCCAATCATCACTAATCAAACAAAAAGTAAGAAAATGGCAGCAAATCAAGAGAAAGAAGAGAAAATCCGCATTTGAGCTTTAAATCTTCTCAACAAGAAATAAATTGAATATCCGAGTACAAGACCGAAATCTCTTCAATAGAAATAAAAATCAGCTTCAAGATCTATTAAAAATAAAATCAGCAGCAAAAACTAAGAAAATGCGCTTTAGAGAGAGAAACCCATGAGAGAAAATACAAGATTTAGCTTCAATCTTGTCGAACCTTAGAAATCTGAATCTCTATTATACAAAGACCGAAATCTCTTCAATAGAAATAAAAATCGCTCTAAAACTACTCTAAAATCTAAAACAACTTCAAAATCTGCAGAAAACTGGAAAATGGGCGCCTAGAGAGAGAAACCCTACAGAGAGGTCCACCAATGTTCCCTTCGCTTTCTTGCCTCTCTTTTTTTAAATTTAAAAAACGAGTATATATGGTCCCTAGGTGAAATGGGTTTGAAATTAGGTCAAAATATCACCCTCGCCTTTTTTGTGGTTTCTGAATTTTTTGGTCGCGACACGTGCCTTCTATCGCGACACCATTTCCGCCGGGCGACATTTCCGCCGCGTACACCATTTTCTCGTCATACATCATTTCACGACACTATTACTCGTCACATACTCCATTTTCTCGCTTCGCGACACCATTTTCTCGTCAGCGACATTCACTTCCGCCGCGACACTACTCCTCGCCGCTGGCTAATTCATTTCCCCGACAAAGAACCTCGCTTTTTCTTCTTCAACTTGTTCAGGGCCATAACTTCTTCATTTTAACTCGACTCAAGGCAGAGTACTCGTCGGAAAGATTCGAATGTAGAATGCAGCCATGAGGGAATTTCAACCATTTGATGTTCCAGATATATTAGAAAATTAATCTTCCCAGTAGCACGTGAGACTCCTGACTCCTCTTTAAAATATATTGCTCATTTCTTGCCAAATCACTTTTCTTCATCATCCTACAAAACCAAGTTTAGAGGAAATTTATGAGTTTCATTTATCATGGATATTAAATGCACAAACAGCATGAAATGAACTCAAACATGATGAAAGCCAGACTCATCAAACACCCCCAACTGAAGCTCTTTCGTTGTCCTAAGTAAAGAAAAGAGCAAGCCGCTTGTCCCCTAAAGAAACAGGTGAAGAGTTCATTTCTCACCTTTATTTTTAACTAACCCAGCAATCAAGCTTGCAAGGTATGTGGATATGTGTCTCAAGAATCACTCCCTTCATAAAGAGGAAGAGACTAAGATAATTTATTCATTTGATTAGAGTGAATTAATCTCATATTAGGTGCATCGGATCATGGTTCCCTACTAGTGTGTGTGGTCCCCATCCAACACCAAGCTAGATGAGCTCATGAGAACTGAGAGATAAGTACTGCAATTCCTGATACCTCCCATTTAGGTTCCATAGGCCTGTTGTCTTATCACCTCCACTCAATGGTGGGCAACACAACCCCAAGATCAAGCAGTCTCTTATAAGCTTGTAATGTAAGGTTTGCAGGTAGAAGTTGAGTAGTCATTTTAGGCTGAAACTTACCCAAACATACATATATTTCTTTTCTCGCATTGACAAATTTCTCCCCATCTATATCTTTGTTTTTACCATCAAAGATAGTGACACCTCAAACACTCCCAAAATCGTTTAGGCATCCTTCCATACTCTCATATCACTTTCCTACAAATTCTTGCATTCTTCAACAAACACCAGCGTTTTCCTTTCTTTAAGAGACAAGGTTAGAGTGGTGGAATGTCAAAACCCCTGTTTTCTACCAACCTCCTTAGCGAGCTTAAATCAATAGCTCCAGACCACACTGGCCTTAGGTACTAGGTGCTGAGACACCCCTTAGGATTTACTTGCTCAGGGAAGGAAGGCTAATACACTCACTCCTCCTTGACTTTTTATTGTATTGCTTCTTACACTTGATCTTTTCTGTTTTTTTTTTTTTTTAGCTGAACTTTGATTTTCTCAACTTAACCCATTTCAACTAATTTGAGTTATTTTTTCCATAGGAAAATAACTCCCAACTCTCCTCACTCACTACTTCCTCTAGCACTAGTGCCCAAATCCTCATGCTAAGGGGTGAGTTTGTCTTCAGCTGAGGGATAGTGATGTATATGAAGGTTATTGGCTTTAAACTGGTTTTTTTTATAAAACAAATTACTTTAAGGCTCAATATTTTCAAGACTAGAGGAATACATACATATTAATATCATCAGTTAGCTTGAAAAGGCACAATCTTTCCAAGGGACAGCCCATCATTTCAATTGTTGCTGCCTAGATTTCGCCTCAAGACACATAGAATGTTCTAGAACCTATGAGATCAAAATTAGATGGATTCTCATAACCTTCTCAACCTACAAAAAATTGTTTTCAAGGGTATCTTAGTGACCACGCATGAATTTGGAGAAACTAATGACTAAATAGTTTGCTGAAGATAATCACATTAAGTCCATTATCTCTAATATTGTCCATATGCCAAGGGTTCACGGTGGTCCTTGGCTGATCACAAATAACCCAAGCAAAACTCAATCGCACTAATAAACTCTTAACCAAAAAAATATATACCAAACAGAGATGTTAGGAAGCATCAAACAAAGTCACTATCCGTAAAAGCACCAGAAAATTTCATCTTCAAAGTTACTTGTAACACATTGGGTGATATGATAAACTAACAAAAAACAACACCTCCAAACTTTAGATTGAACACATCCAAATGTCTGAAGTAAATTGTTTTTTCTGTTAAGACAAAGTAAAAGTGGCATTAGTATGAGAGTTGGGAAAAGTGAACCCCCTTGTAGTCTTAGCCACTTTGAATAGGAACCTTGATGATTTTCAGACATTTATAATGTACACCCCTTGATATACTTTGTTTCTGTTTCTTGAAAGTGGCTTGCATTTTCTAACACTTCAGTGCACCAACTTCCTACCTCAAAATGAGTGAGTTCTTGATTCTTCAAAACTCCTCTTCTACATAAATCACTCCATACAATCAACATGATCTACAAAGAACCCAAAACAAACAATCTGAAGCACTGTTTTCTTCCATTGTAAATTCTTCTTGATGCTGGATGGAAAATTAGGTCTACCAAAGGTAAGGTTGTGGGTCAGGATGGCTTTAAGTTTGAAGGATGGAGATGGATTGGGAGGAACAAATTTAGATTTGAGTGGATGGGAACAATTTGAAAGTGGTTGAAGTTGCAAGGGTTGAGAAAGAGATGGTAAGATAGAGAGTGTGCTGAGAAAGAATGGGTTTTAGTAGTTAAAAGCCTTTGTTTTTTTTGACTGTGGTAAGCAGTCATTTTTCAATTCGCCAAAGACTCTGCTTTTATCCAACTTGTTATACTACATCTCATTTTAGTCTGAATTGATTGTAAGGACTCGTTGGAAAGCTCTTTTCAATTTAGAATATAAAAAGCTGAGAAAAACAGTGAACCATTGGAGCCTAACCAAAATCAGAATGTTGTCGCCCACAGGATGATTTCTGACCCTTGTACCTTGCTTGTCTCTGCCCACATCACTTGTCTTCAAAAGTCCTTCATGCTATATTCTCTCAAAATTCCCCAGTAGCAACCTCACGTTTATCCATGCGAAATCATCGCTTGTCTTCAATTCTCCTCACATGATCATGAACCTAACTCATATTTCGGGCCACTTCTTTTCTATCCAAACCTCGAATGACAACATTCCCCACCCATTTTTTCACACTTCAAGCACTGTGGGAATATATCAACCACTTTCTTCTAACTTGCCTTCTTCTGCAAACTAGTCATGACAACATGAGTTTCAAACTTATCTTATTCTCAAACACTAAATAAATAAAGAAAACACCACTGAATTTATCCCAGCATTAAAAAAAAAACATCAACAACAAAATAACTAAAAAAATAGGAAAAGAAAGAGAATGATAGAATCCTTCTATGGCCAGCTGAAGCGCTTCCCAAGAAGCTTCTGCTTTTAGAGTCCAAATGTAATTCCACAAAAGTACTAGTTTCCATTCATCAATCATTCATCTTGGAAAAGCTCATAACCATTCAAACAAAGGATGTTTCTTCTACTTGAAGAGGAAAGAAATCCCTCAAACTTTAATTACGGCTGGTGGTTCAGCCACAATTTTCCTTTTCAAAATACTCTCTATGTGAAGTAGATAACATATTTATGCTTGCTAAGGGGGATCATGTGCCCTTTTGATTGAAGCAAGCCAAGTAATTTTCTCTACATGACTTTTCGTCCATCAGGTGGTTGCGAAGATTGAACTTCTCCTCACCTACAAGGCGTGAGCCTCTTTGTCAATCCATGTTTGGCTCTGAGTAAAGAAGTGGTCTCCTTCTTAGTATTTGAGAATTTTGTAGATCCCTCTCAATGCCCAAGTCAAATCGATGGGGAAAGTGAATGTGTCAATCTTCAGTGCCTTTGAACAGCCATTACTTGACTCTCTTCTTCAAATTTCCAGCTTTATCCACTAATGGCTCCTTTCATCCGTTGTTTAGGAGTGTCTTGTTCTCACTCCAGCTCATTTTCTACCTTCCAACACTGCATTTGATATGAAATTCTGCACATTGCTCAAATGATGATCCAGAAAATTCAATGGGATTTTTCAAAAGGGCATATTGAGAGAGGTCCGAAAAAATTGATCCTTGAATGCTGGACTTTAAGTGTCTAATTTGACCCTATTTTTTCTAACTGCACTAGTGTTTGATTTGAAGGTGTAACTGAATTTCGCTCAGTGAAGACTACTCATCTTCTTGTTCTCATCCATGTCGGTAAAATTAGTTTCCTAGCAAGAAACAACTCTTTTTCTTTTGAAATGCGCTGATTCTTGATAAGGCAATACTCCTTGTCTGTACGAGTGGGTCATTCTGAATTTTGATTCAAATGATGAATAAGGAAGTCATATTTCATGTGAGGAAATTCCATCTTCACTTGAATATTCCTCCATGATACCCCTTACAAATAAGAATAGAAAAACAAAGAAAGAAAGCACAAAATACTAATAGTAAAATAAAATAAAAATAATAAAATAAAAAACGTAAGAAATAACTCAACCCAAAATAAAATAAAAAATTTGTCAAATTAGCAAATAAACTGATCTGCTCAAAATGTCAATAACTTCCAATGAGAGAAGTGGAACTCGCGCCAATCCCTGCAGCAATCCGCCGCACTGTAAGGACCAATTCGACATATACAAATTTATGGACACTGAAGCCACTTCTGTATGGACTATTGAACTAATCCCGACAACGCGCCAAAACTTGTTAAGAGACCAAATGATGATATGTGAAATATGGTCAAGGGAGTGAATGCGTGGGGTAAACACCAAAAACTGATTTGAAACAAAAGGCATACTCAAAAACTGAAATGAAAAGTATTATCAACACTCAACTCTCTCCGCAAGTGCACCAGTCATAATAGCGGACTCTGTGGTCCGGATATCGACTAACGATCTGAGGTCTTCTTAATTGAATTTGATCACCCCGATTCATAGTGGCTCTTCTACTATTTAGGCGATCAAGTAGGATGCCTATCAAAATCAATTCTAATTGAAACAAAAACTGATTTAAAACTAATCCTAAAAAATCTACCAAATAAACAACTACTTAATTCTAAAAGGTAATGAAGAGAAATCACTAGTGGACGTGGGATAATTGTTTTTATTAAATGGGCTTGCATTTCCTTGAAAGTGCAACATCGTGAGTTGAAATTCGGATTTGTCCAAGATAATGGAAGATAGCTTGATATCTCTTGACACCATGTACATTTCACTAGTTAGAGATCCATATCTTTCAAGATGTCTGTCTAAATAGCTACTTGTAAAATTCTGCACTCTTTAA
This sequence comes from Tetrastigma voinierianum, assembly GCA_016808115.1. Lineage (NCBI taxonomy): Eukaryota > Viridiplantae > Streptophyta > Magnoliopsida > Vitales > Vitaceae > Tetrastigma > Tetrastigma voinierianum. The sequence goes on along the minus strand of JAEQBH010000173.1, from coordinate 5,099,787 downwards.
GATTTTGATTGTTTTCTTTTTTCAATACTTTACAAACTATATTTTAGGACTCAAGAATTTTTGCTCTCATAGACAAGTGGATAATGCAAGCCTTCTCCAATGTAATTGTATTTCGCCCTTCACCCACAAATTTTCATCTCCTTGATTAGGATCTTGTTAACACGTGGATCAAGATCCTTTCATCGTAGATTAAGAGAAACTTCGATTAACTAAATTGATACATCATCTAATTGTCCTCACACTATGAGTAAATTATGATCTATCAAAGTAATTTTTCAGAGTTCATTAGTTCCAAGATATTAGTCTAGCATACCCCTAAAGCACGCTTTACTCTCGTGAATCCATCTCCTGTGTTACCCAGGGGGCTTCCTGAAATTCTGTGAGCAAAGATACAAATTTTCTTGTGGGTATATAAGCTACGAACATTATTCCAATAATTCATTATATATATAATCCATAAAATTAATTATGGTAAATCAGTTTTCAAACCCAACCCAAAATCGCAGAAATCCAGTTGTTCCACTTCAATCCCAACCCTAGAAAAAGGCTTAATGTTCACACATCGGATTTCAATCACTAATAATCAAACAAAAAGTGAGAAAATGGAAGAAAGAATCAAGAGAAAGAAGAGAAAACCTATAGATTTGAGCTTTAAATTCCTACCTCAATGCAGAAATAAATTGAATATCGAAAAGTAAGCCAAACATCAAATCTCTTCTTAATAGAAATAAAAATCTGCTCGAAAAACCATTCTAAGATCTATTAAAAATAAAAAACTGTGAAAAACTAAGAAAATGGAGTTGCTTGAGAGAGGAACTCCATGAGAGGAGGAGAATATCCGTATTTCTAGCTTCAATCTTTGGCTGAACCTTAGTGAAACTGAATCTCATTATACAAAGACTCGAAATATCTTCACAATAGAAACAAAATCTGGGTTTAAACTTTCTCAATCTTAAAAAATCAAAACTATAGAAAATGGAAAATGGGCAAATGGAGAGAACTCATGAGGCTCAATCTTCCCTCATTCGCCTCTTGCCTAAAAACGAGTATATATGGTCCTAGGGTAGGGTTGGAATTAGGTCAAAACTCACGCTCTTTCAGCTGGGCAGCCAGCGTCAGTCACGTGATATGTGTCTTTCTGTCACATACTTATTTCCCCTGTCACATGTCAACTTTCTCTGCGATACACCATCTTCTCGTCACATACTGATCTTCAAGGCTGCATGTGATTTCTATGTCGTGAACACTAATTCTTCGATGTAGAATCAAGGTTTTTCTTCTCTTAACTTGTCTGGGCCATAAATTTCTTCTTATTTAACCCATTTAATGTGGTACTGTTAAGTGATATTTGAATGAATGCAGAATGAGGGAATTTGAAACTGATTGATGCTTCCTGGATGGTATAGAAAACACCTTCCTGAAAGGCTAGAGACTTTCTACCACTTCTTGAAAGAGATGTTTGTTTCATGCTAACTACTTTTCATCAATAACTACAAACCAAGTTTAAAGGAAATTTCATGAGTTTTTACTTGAATATGGATGTTAAATGCAAAAATAGCATGTGAAATGAATCAAAACATATGATGAGTTTTTGCACTCACTGTTAACACACTGCAAGGGCCATTAGGTTTCAACAATAGGCTTCAAGAACTTCCAACCTCCTTAAACTTTAAAACTCACCTCCAGTTTCACTACACTTTAATAGTGTTATGACCATCGTTAGTGTTAGCAATGTGTTCCTCTCCAAAATCAAAAGAAGTGGGAAAAGAAAAAAAGAAAAAGAAAAAAGAAAAAGAAAAGAAAAAGAAAAGAAAAAGAAAAGAAGAAAATTCTTTGCAACTTGAAACCCGAAAGATATGGTCCGAGGGGTATGGCGAAAAGTCTTAAAGCCTCAGCCCTAAGCCAATCGGGTCTGAGTTGATGAGTGCAAAACCTGATCATGGTTTCTTTGAGTTCACTTACATGTTATTTTGTGCATTTTATATCCATATTCATGTAAAACTCATATAAAATTTTCTTTAAACTTGGTTTTGTAGGATTATTGATAGAAACAAGATTTGGAAAGAAATGAGCAATATATTTTCAAAAGAAGAGTCAACCGAGAGTGCTGATGGAGCCAATTCGAAAGATGAATTTTTCTGTACCATATGGAACACAAAATGGTTCAAATTCCCTTATGGCTGCATTCACATTCTCAAAGATCTTCCAACGGAAGATCAAGACGCCAAACTGGAAGTAAATAAAAGTTATGTGGCTCACAAGTTGGAGAAGAAAACCGCTGTCAGTCTGTGAACTTCTGGTCGCGACTTCAGAAATGTGTCCCGACTAAAAACTTGGTCGCGACTAGAAATTGTGTCATGGTCATGAACTTGTCGTGCGACCTAAATAAATTTGTATAACTGTTATTGCTTACACCAAAACTGTAGAAACTTAAAAGGTCAAAAGTGATATTTTGACCTATTTTGAAGCCCATTTCACCTTAGGACCATATATATACTCATTTTCTAGGTAATAAAGCTAAGGGAAGACTGAGAGCTCTTCATGGGGTTCTTCTAGACCGCTGATATTTTTCAAAGTTTACAGATTTTGATTTGTTTAGATCTAGAGTAGTTTTGTGACAAGATTTTTATTTCTATTGATGATATTTCGTGTCAGATAACAGATTCCATTTCACTTTCAAGAATGGGATGAAGATTGAAGCTAAAAATCTAGATTTCGTGGTTTTCTTCTAAACCCATTTTCTTAGTTTTTGTTGCGATTTTTAATATTTCTTTAATAGATCTTAGAGCAGTTTTAGAGTGTGATTTTTATTTCTATTGAAGAGATTTTGGTGCTGCACTTATTATTCAATTTATTTACTGCTGAGATGGCATCATTGAAGCTCAAATCTCGATTTTCTTCTGTCTCTTGGATTTTTCTTTTCATTTTCTTACTTTTGTTTGATTTGTGACACTTGAATCTAAAGAATGGAACATTAAACACCCTCTAGGGTTGGGATTACTGTTGAATCATTCGTATTTGCAAATTTTTCATTTATTTTGTGGGTTTGAAAACTAAATTTATAATTGGTGATAGATCTCATATAAGAACTGCTCTGAATATTAGTGCAGCTTATACCTTACAAAAAGATAGATGATTTTGCTTCCGATTTCCAGAGCCTCCGGAGTGACACAGATGCAGGAGACTCCCTAGAGTAAAGAGCGGTAACTTAGGGTATGTTAGACTATCTTGGAACTAATAAACTCAAAAGTTTCTTGATAGATCACTTAATTTACTCATGGTGTGGAGGATTAATTAGATGACATTTAACAATTTAGTTGATCGTGAGGTTTCCTCCCAAACTGATAAAAATGATTTTGATCCCAGCTTACAAAGATCCCACAGATGTACAGAAAAATTTTATATAGATTTGAAGACTAGGATACCACCTGAATGAGAAGGCTTTGGCTTTTTCTCTATGTGTGTAAGAATTCTTCACCAAGAAATGGTCAGAAGTATTAAAAGAAAAACAATCAAATCTTAAAGAGGCCAAATTACAAGAAGTTATTAATTATTATCCTAAAAATGATTACACATAGATGAAAGACTGATATGAGTGGAGAATCGTAAGCTATAATGCATTGCTCTGACAATCTAGCATCTAACCTCACAAATGTGAGACTTTCAAGAAATACAAACTTATTTTGTAAATAATTATCCCCATCCCTAGTGACTCTCTTTATACTTTAGAATTAAGTAGTTGTTTATTTGTAGATTTTTAGGGGATTAGTTTTAAATCAATTTTTTTTTGTTTCCACTAATTGATTTTATTCCACATCCTATTTGATCACTAAATAAATAAGAGCCCTTGTAATCGGGTGATCAAATTCCAATTAGAGAACTCCAATCCTCTGGTATGATATCCCGACTCTAGTGAGTCCTGACATTCTTGTAAGGACCCGTGCACTTGCGGAAGGGTTGAGTATTGCAATACTTTCTTTCATTCTTACTGAGTACACTTCATTTTTCGCTTCAAATTAGTTTTCAGCATTTACCACATTCACTCCTCGCCATATTTCTCACATATACATCATTCAAGGTCTCTTGGTTTCTAACGCTGCCTGGGATTGAGCTGCCTCACTTTCTCATTGAAGCTGACATTTCCTGAAGAACTATGATTTGTTATCTTATAATTTTTAATTTTTATTTTTATCTTTTTATTGTGATTTATTTTTAGTTAATTTTTATATTAGTATTTTTGTAATTTATTTTCTTTTGTTTTCTTCATTTGTGTTGTTACTTATGAGTAAACATTCATTAGAAGATAGATTTGCTCATAGAAGCTGCAAGCTTCTGAACTACTCTTTCACAATTCACAATGACTCACCTCATGAATAAGGGAGTATTGCCTTTAATAAGGAGTTCAAATCCCATTACTCAAGAGAGAGGAAGAAGAGTTGTTCCCTATGAGCATTTCTATCTATACGGAAGGGAAACAAGAAGATGATTAATCTCTCATGAGCAGAAATTTCTAGATTTAGATGCCTCTGGTCACTAGTGCTAGATTGAAAATAGAAGTTTCAAATAGACACTTCGGGTCCAAGCATTGGCTGAAAATTCTCTTCTAGGACTTCCTAGTAACACTTCAAACCCAATGAATGCATTATAATACTGAGTACAGGCAAAATTTCCTATCTCAACTGGAAGAAGGTGAAAATGAGTCGGGAATTGAGAACAAGGCATTCTCAAAAACAACAACTTAATATGGAAGAGTCATTACTGATAAACTGAAATTTGTAAGTGTCAAGAATGTATATTGAAAACATTTCAGTGAAGATCGACATTTACCTTCCCCATGGATTTTGTGACTGGGTACTAAGGATTTACAAAATTCTCATATACTATGAAGACCACTTCTTTCCTCAAGCCACATGGATTGACATCAACAAGGGAGCCCACCTGTCAGAGGTGATGGAAAGCAAAAGTTCAATCTTCACTAACCACCCTTGATGGAGCAAGAAAGAGCCACAAAGTAAAATTCTGCTGTACCTTTGCTCTAACTGCAAGGCACACATATTGAACTGTCCCCTTAAGCATAAATGCTTTAGCATCTACTCACATAGAGGGAGCTTTTGAAGAATTGTGTGGCTGGAAATCAACATGGTACTTCATGGGATTTGAGTTTCTTCCCCCTTCAGTCCAAAGAAAACATCCCTGAGCTGAATGGTTATGAAGAGGAAGTGTTTCCAAAGGTTACGAATGATTGGTCAAATGGAAGCACTAGTACTTCCAATGAGTCTAGCTGACTCTAAAAATGGAGCAGCTTCTAGAGGCAACCACAAGTAATAAGGATTCTATCCATTCTTTTTCTTTTCTATTTTAGTTATTTTATTTGCTGTTTTTTTTTTTACCAATGGATGAAAATTCCAAAGAAGGTTTTAACTTTTACTGAATAGTGTTTTCGTAATAAGAGGTTTGAAGCCTGGCCATGTTGTCATGACTAGTCATAAGAGCGGCGTAAGAAGTTGGAAAGTGCTGATGTAAATTATAGCATTTGAAGTGTGGAAAAAATGGAGGGAGATGTTCATCACCCTTCTGTGCGTTTTTGAGATGAAAAGAACCAAATTGGAACTGAAATATAAAGCCATTGAAGGTTCACAGATCATGCTTGAGGAGAATCTGGAAGATAAGAGATGATTTTAAGATACGAATGAAAGCATTATGCTGTTACTTCGGAGGAATTTTGAGAGAATATATAAGCACAAGGACCTTTGAAGGATAAAGTGACACGGGGGCAAGAGACAAAGCAAGAGAACTCCAGGACGCAGGAAAACATCAGTTAATCTATAGCATTGAACATTCTGATTTTTTCAGCCAGGTATTGATTGAGGCTCCAAATGGTTCACCTCAGCCAGAGCACATTCTACATTGAAAGGCTTTCCAAATCCAGTCCTTACACATCCACCTCGAGCTAAAATGAAAGAGAGATATGAGTATGGCTAAACAAATTGATAAAAATGTGGGTGCCAGCAGACTCTGCCATGACCAGCACCAGCAAATAATAAAAACAGAGGCTTAACCCTTAAACCCATTTTTCCTTCCTACTTTATACTCCATTCTGCCATACTTCTTTCCCTCCAACCCTTGGTAATCTTCTAACCACACTTTCAACACCATCTCCGATCCATCAAATCTCACAAATCACATCTCTCCCCAATCCATCTCCCATCAAGCTTCAAACCCATCACAAACCCACACAACTTACTCTTTTGTTTAACCTCTGTCATCCATCATTCCAAGCACTCATAGAGTTAATGGAAGAAAATTTTTTTGTAAATTTTTTGCTTGGTTGTTTGTTTGGGTTCTTTGTGATCATTGTTGATTGTGGAGTGATTTGTATGTATTGGAAGGAGGTTTAAAGAATCAAAACTCACTGCTTAGTGAAGTCGTGCACACCAGTGTTTGAGAAAATGCCAAAGCCACTGCATTCCAAAGAAGCAAAAGAGTGTATCAAGGGGTACAACAAATGTCAATGTCCGAAAATCATCAAGGTTCCTATTCAAAGTGGCCAAGACTACAAAGGGGGAGTTCACTTTTCCCAACTCTTTATTACTTCTTTACTTTATTGCTTCCTTTGCTCATTGCTAGACATTTAGGATTAAATTTCTCAATCATCTTTAAAGTTTGGGGTGTTTATTTTTGTTAGTTTATCATGTCACACCCTACAGTGCAAATGACAACTTTGAGGATGAAATTTTCCGGTGCTTTTCCTCGATAATGACTTTGTTTGATGCTTCCTAACTTACATCTTAGTTTGGTATATTTTTTTTATTTAGAGTTTATTGAGTTAATTGAGTTTTGCTTGGAGTTGTTGTGATGTCAATAAGGACCATAAATGAACCCTTGGCATATGGACAATATTAAAGATAATAGTACTTAATGCTTAATGAGTTATCTCTTTAATAGGCTATTTAGTCATTGGTTTCTCAAAATCCATGCACGTGGTGGTCACTAAGTACCCTTGAAAAGCAGTTTTTGCTTGGGTTAGAGAAGGTTTATGAGAATCCATCTAATTTTGATCTCCATAGGTTCTGGAACTTATTCTATTATCGCTTGAGACGAAATCCTAGGCAACACAACAATTGAGAAATGATATAGGCCATCCTTGAAAGATCAGGCCTTTCAAGCTAACTCCTATTAATATGCATATGCATATTCCTAGTACCAAGATGTTGAGCCTTAAAGAGCCAAAATTTCGTTTATAAAAAAAGGAATCAAGTTTGAAGCCAATAACCTTCTATATACATCACTATCCCTCTCAATAGCGCATTAAGAACCAAACTCACCCATAACATGAGGATTTGAAACATAATTGAGAAATGTGGTGAGGAAAGAGGTTGGGGGGGGGAGTTATTTTTCCATAGGAAAATAACCCAAATTGCTGAAGGAGTTGTTGAAAATCAAAAGAGGCTACAAAAAAAAATTAAAATATCAAGTGTAAAAGAAGGACAAATACAATAAAAAGTCAAGGAGGAGTGAGTCTAGCTCGTGAGCCTTCCTTCCCTAGGAGCAAGTAAATCCTAAGGTGTCTCAACACCTAGTACCCTAAGGCCAATTGGTCCGGGAGCTATTAAATTTAAAACTCATAAGGGTTGGTAGAAATCTTAAGGGGGTTTTGACATTGCACCACTCTAATAACCTTGTCTTAAAGCAAAAGGCTTTTGGTGTTTGTTGGAAAGAATGCGTAATTTGTGCAGTAAAAGTGATATGAGAGTTTGGAAGGATGCACCTAAACAGAGACTCAGTGCTCGAGAGTGTCACTATGCCGATGGTAAGAATCGTGATGGAGCAGAGCCGGTCACGTAAAAATATATATGTTCGGGTAAGTTTCAAATTTAAAATGACTACTCAACTACCCCTACCCAAGCCTTTACATTTACAAGCTTATGAAAGCACTCCACTTGATCTCGAGTCAGGTGTGCCTACATTAGTGGAGAGTGATAAGAACAAATGCTTCATGGAACCTAAATAATTATCTAGAGATTCGCATTTATCTCACTCCTATAAACTCATCTAGCTTTGCAATTGTTTGGATAGGGGAAGACTACACACACACACACTAGTGAGAACTATGATCTAAATTTGTCTATTATGAGATTAATTCACTATTAAAATGAATAAATTATCTTGATCATATTTTCTATATTCTTGTGGGCGTGTGATTCTTGAGACACATATCACATACCCTTGCAAAGCTTGATTACTCGGCTTTTGGTTAAATAAAATGGTGAAATGAACTCTTCTTCATTTTTTGGGACAAGCAACTTCTTCTTTTCTTTCACAGGACAAGCAAAACTTCAAGTTCGGGGGGGCTTGATGAGTGCAAACTCATCTATGTTTTGAGTTCACTTACATGTTATTTTGTGCATTTTATATCCATATTCATGTAAAAACTCATAAAATCTCCTCTCTAAACTTGGTTATTTTGTGGTGATTATTGATGAAAAGCAAGTGATTTGGAAAGAAATGAGCAATATATTTTCCAAAGAAAAGTCAACCGAGAGTATCATAGCGCGCCACTGGAAAGATGAATTTTTCTGTACCATATGGAACAAAAAAATGGTTCAAATTCCCTCATGGTTGCATTCTACATTCAAAGAGCTTTCCAACGAGTACTCGCACGCCCAAATCCGAGTTAAAACGAAGAAGTTATGGCCAATACAAGTTAGAGAAGAAAAAACAGCTTGTTGTCCGTAAAACTGGTCGCTACTCAGAAATCAGTCCCGACTTCGTAAAACTCTGGCCGTGACTAGAAATTGTGTTGCGACTAGGAACTTGGTCACGACCTAAATAAATTTGTGGCGACCGCTTTGGTTGCTTTGCATCAAAAACGCCGCCTAGAACCTAAAAAGGCCGAAAAGTGATATTTTGACCTATTTTGAAGCCCATTTCACCTTAGGACCATATATATACTCATTTTCTAGGTAAATAAAGCAAGGGGAAGATTGGAGATCCTCTCTCATGGTGTTTCTCTCTCTAGACTGCCCATTTTTCCAGTTTTTCTACAGATTTTGATTTGTTTTAGATCTTAGAGTAGTTTTAGAGCAGATTTTTATTTCTATTGAAGATATTTCGGTGCTGTATAATAGAGATTCAGATTTTACTAAGGTTCAGACAAAGATTGAAGCTAAAATCCGGATTTTCTCTCTCATGGGTTTTCTCTCTAAACCCGCCCATTTTCTTAGTTTTGTCAAGATTTTTATTTTTAATAGATCTTAGAGTAGTTTTAGAGTAGATTTTTATTTCTATCAAGAGATTTTGGTGTCAGATCAGATATTCAATTTATTTACTTGTTGAGGCGAAGATTGAATCTCAAATCGATTTTTCTTCTTTGCCTCTAGATTTCTTTCTTCATTTTCTTACTTTTGTTTGATTGATGATGATTGGAATCTCAAAGAATGAACATTAAACACCCTCTAGGGTTGGGGATTAATTGTTGAACATTCGGGATTTGCAAAGCCAGCTTATTTTCATGGTTTGAAAACTAAAATTTTATAATTGGTATTATTCATAATGAACCGCTGAATATTAGTAGCTTATTATACCCTAATAAAGAGTTGTATCTTACTCCGATTTCCAGAGGCCCTCCAGTGACACAGTAGGATGGAGATTCCGAGAGTAAAGAGCTGTGAACTTAGGGGTATGTTAGACTAATATCTTGGAATCCACGAACTCAAAATTACTTGATAGATCAATATTTTACTCATGGTGTGAGGGATTAATTAGATGATGTATCAATCTAGTTGATCGAGGTTTCCTCCTTAGTCTCGATAAAGATCTTGATCCCGTGTTAGCAAAGATCTAATCAAGAAGATAGAAAATTTTATTAGATTTGAAGGACTAGATACCACTACATTGGAGAAGGCTTACATTTTCCTTTCTATGGGGCAAGAATTTCCAATTCCGAGAAATGGTCAGGAAGTATTGAAAAGAAAAACAATCAAATCTTAAAGAGTGCCAAATTTTACAAGTAGCTATTTAGACCCATTTGTCCTGAAAAGGAATATGGTGTGTTAGATAGTGAATTGTATGGTGTATGGTGAAATTCAAGCTATACTACATTACTCTTGGACAAATCTAGCATTCAACTCACAAATGTTGCACTTTCAAAGAAATGCAAACTGTTTTGTAAATAATTATCCCCATTCCTAGTGACTCTCTTCATACCTTTTAGAATTAAGTAGTTGTTTATTTGGTAGATTTTTAGGATTAGTTTTAAATCAGTTTTTTTGTTTCAATTTAATTGATTTTATTCCACATCCTATTTGATCGCCTAAATAGTGAAGCATTCTTGAATCTGGGGTGATCAAATCTAAATTGGGAGAACCTCCAATCCGTAAGAGATATCCTAATTCTAGAGTCCACTTTATTACTTGTATGACCTCGTGTACTCATGAAAGGGTTGAGTAAGCGTAATACTTTTCATTTCAATTTTTGGTTACACTTACTTTTATTTCAAATAAGTTTTTGAGTATTTACCACATTCACTCCCTTGGCCATATTTTCACATATACATCATTTGGTCTCTTTACAGGAGTCACCGACTTTGTGCTCGCTACACGGGTGGATGGGTGGAGTTTAGCAAGTTGTAGGTGCTGGAGTCTCAAAATCATTCAAAGTCCGGGGTGAAACCTGAAGAGTTAGTGGTCGAAAGATCCTTATGACTCGTGCCCTAAGCCCACCTGACGGGATTCATTAGTAGATCCCTGTTACATGGACTTTGGTGAGGTCGATTCCTCAGCATTGCACCCCTACAACGCAAAAAGAGTTATGGAATAAGAGTGGGTCCTGATCTATTTAGGTTGGTTAGTGTCCTAGGTGGAGGCAATAGCTTGGTTGGGGGGAGAGTGCAATTTAGCAGTTTATTGTTGAGAACTGATCAAATAAACACTTAGGTTTTTGTGGAAGTCTCTGGTTGATTCACCAAGAGGGAGGCTCTTTTGATACTCAATTCTATATGACATTCATTCTCTCGAGATAGCTATTAAGCAAGGGTTTTGGTGATTCTTACTGAGGGTTAGGCATTACTCATTCACAACCTTTTTGAAATACCATTTTTGTGAACATAATTTTAATATTGTTTTGATTGCTCTCTCCTTCTTTCTTTCATTGCTAAGAGACTAGCAATGCGTAGGTTGGGGGGTGTGATTAGTGCTCAAAAAGTGCTATTTTGAGCCCTAGTTATTGCAGGTTTTGAGCCTTTTTGTGTACTAATTAGCGTAATTAACCCAATTGGCACATTAAGGTCCCGGCTATACTACTAATCACATTTTGTGGCTAATTTTGTAGTTTTTGCAAGCTATTTATGCCAAAGTTGTTGAGTCGATCCAAGCACGAAGAATTCGAGTCGAATCTCAAAGATTGCAGACGAACCGTATGAAAGAAAAGCATAAAATGCATGGAAATTGGAGTAATAGAAAATTTGGCAGGGTTACGAAATTTTCGCAACCTACAAAATCTCGCAGGTTGCGAAATTGCCTCCTGCTGCCACTATTCACTAGTTTTGCCACTATTCATCATGCACTTTTGAATTCCTGCTGCTCGTTTGCCCTTTTTGACTCTTTTGTCACCTTTTGGTTTTCTTCCTTTTTTGCCCCCATTGTAATTGTGTTTGTTATGTTATTTTGGTAATTTGTAAAGGGGTTTGGCTATAAAAAGTCTGTATTGCTAATCGTAAAAAATTTTCTTCACTAATAAATATATCATGTAGCCTTTAAGCTCTTCCCACTCTTTTCTAGTTTCTCTCTTTTCCTCCCATTTTCTCTCATTTTCTAGGAAACCAAACACCCTCCAAGGATGACAACTTGGAGGATGAGTGGGTAGAAACCTTTCCTCCTTGAAAGGGAAGGTTGCTAAGTGCAGGATCCAAAGGCAACTGAAGGGGTTCCATGTTCTTCACGCTGGTACTCACTGCCAGTTTTGTGCTTCCTTTCTAACTTTAGGTTTTGATCCCTTCGAATCTCCTTGAATGGTTAGCTATTTGTGTTTTTTAGGGTTCAAAGGATGCTTATTGTTAGATCCACCTGAGATTCATTAGTTAATTTCTACGATCCATTGGAAGGTGAGTCAAGGAGACTATTTTCCATTGTCTAAGTGACCACCGATGCTCAATAATGCAATTTCTTCAAAGGATACATAAGGGTTAGGTTTTATAGCTAAATGAAGATCCGGCTTGGGAAATGACTATAGGTCATCCTCCCCGGCGAGAAAGGACCCCGAAACCCTCGCTGCTATAGAATCCAAACTCCCAGTTGACCTAACACTTCTAGGAGTTCTATTTTACATTTTAACTTGTTTTATTTTCAATTTGTAACCCATTCACCTCACTGTTTTTTTTACAAAATCCCTAAATCCAAATTGAAATTCACCAATCTGAGACAATTGCAAATCATTTGTCCGAAGAAAACCCATCCCTGAGTTCGACCCTAGAGCCGCTATACTGCAGTAGATAGGCTACAGCAGTAGAAGGTATAGGTTTACAAATTTTGTTGGTTCGGAGCTGCCTAGCTACACGTTTACGTATGAATTAGTCCTTCCACCTACCTTATTATGTGGTGATGGAGCATTCCACCATATTTACTGGACTAGGTGATGTGGACACGAGGTCCTTCCACCGCCTACTCGCAGGCAATGTGCTCTATGTTTACTGTGTGGTACTTCAAGATGTACACAAGGTCCTTCCACCACACGCAGAGACATTGTGCCTCCCGTGCTTACCAGGGTACTTTGGGTGAAGTAATATCGGTGGGTCCTTCCACCGCACAAGAGAGACAGCTCTCCCGTGTTTACCGTGGTACTGGGTGATGTGGACACGAGGTCCTTCCACCTAAGAAGGCAGAGAGACACAGTTCGTGTTTGGTCATGTACTTCAAGGATGTGGACACGAGGTCCTTCCACCAGCATGATAGATACACAAGTTTCCTATGTTTACCAGGGTACTTGGGTGATGTGGACACGAGGTCTTTCCACCGGCACGGTAGAGACACAAGTTTCCCGTGTTTACCAGGGTACTTGGGTGATGTGGACACGAGATCCTTCCAATCGACACCCAGAGAGAGACAATGTGCTCCCGTGTTTACCAAAGGTACGAAAGACCAGAGAGACATAGGTTTCCCATGTTTACTAGAGTACTTGGGTGATGTGGACACGAGGTCCTTCTATTGACACGGTAAAGACACAGGTTTCCCATGTTTACTAGGGTACAGCAAGCAAGAAAGGCTTCCAAGGGTTGATCATTATATTTATAAGCATTTTACATATAGCTTAAAAATCGACCATTGATAAGCAAGCAAGCATTTTAAGAAAAGTTTTAGAAACTTTTATAGCAAAGCAAGGTTTTCTGAAAGTGTTTTGTAAAAGATTGTTTTTACAGTTTTGAGACATTAAAAAAAAAAAACAAGAAATTTATAAATCATACACTCACTGAGCTCTTTTAGCTCATTATTTTCCTGTTTTAAAACTTATCTTCCAGGTACAGGTACGTCGGGCACTGGAACATATCAGGGTCCTCCTAACTTCTAATTATATGTGTTGTATTTACTCAACTGTAACTAACTTTTATTAGAAACGCTTTGCACTTGTATAGTTGTGTATATGTATGTACATAGTTTTGTTTTATGAAAATATGATGAGCTTGAGGCTCTTTTGAAGAAATGTTGTTGGTTGCCATATTTTAGAAGTGTAAATTGTATTTATAGGTTTTAGAACATGTCCTATATGCAACTGTTATGCTGTCAAAATTTTATAAAATCACAAGTTTAGAAAAGAAAATTTTTTATACATGTTTTCAGCAAGCAACACGGCTTAACTTCACAGGATTCTCTAATCATTGGAAGTATCGGCTGGGAGTTCTGTAGGGTTGCTAGCACATCGCCTGCTAGTAGGGGTGGGGGTGTGTATCTCATATGCTTGTTTATCATATTAATCTCCTCTAATGTAGGCATAACACCACCTTTAGAATCAAATAGGTCTTTTAGGCTTGTAATGTGTGGCTTGGATAATGAGGTAGGTAATTAGACATTTTAGGCTCAATTTAACCCAGACTTCATTGACAATTTACACTCGTGCCTTCTTGATCCATACTTGATTTCTCTTTATTGTAAGTTTCCAACCCTCCCATCAGGTTTTTGCATATTTCTGCATATTTTTCATTGTGGTGCCTTTTTCTCTTTTCCTTTCCCACACACAGAGGATAACATCTCCTTCTTATTCTAGAAGCTTTTTCACTTTTCATTTTCTCCAAGTTTATGGAATAAAGGCAATGTTTGTCTTTTAAGCTTTCTACCACCCTTAACAAATTTTGGGTCAATAATTCCCATACTCGCTGGTATTTAAGTATTAGGGTGTTGAACACCCCTAAGACTTAATTGTTCAAGGGAGGAAGGCTACAAGACTGAGTCCTGCCTCTCTCTCTCTCCTTGATCTTTTTCTTTTCACAGCTTCTTTCACAATCCTCTTCATCTTTGAATTGTTTTTCTCAACCCTTATCATCCTTTTCCACAACTTGAAATAATATTCCCCCAAACTTGTCCTCTTCTGTCCTTGATGTACTTTGTCTGATGATTTGGGAAAATAAGGGTTCTTTACTGGAAGATTATGTGTAAGGGAGGAATTTGGCTTCTTATTTGTTGGTTGATGATGAAATTGGCTATAGGCTCAAATTAGGAACTAGTGTATATGCATATGCATATGAAAGGGTAGGCTTCGAAAGGCTCAAACTTCCAAGGATGGCCTAAATCATTTCCCGCAAGGGTATCGCCTATGATTCTCGCTCGACTAATAATCCAACAAGTTCTAGACATCAGTTGTTTCACTGATGGATCCCAGAAGATGTTCCCAATCTTGGCACAATTTCTTTCAGAGTTACTGTTGACCATGTGTAAGGTTTATGTTAAGACCAAAACGTGTTGCACATTTATGCATTAGTTATGCATGCAAGATTATGACGTTATTACCAAAGGACTATTGTCTAATCCCCGGCAACGGCGCCATAAAACTTGTTAAGACCAAAACGTGTTGCACATTTATGCATTAGTTATGCATGCAAGATTATGACGTTATTACCAAAGGACTATTGTCTAATCCTTAACTTGGCGCCATAAAAAACTTGTTAAGACCAAAACGTGCTGCACATTTTATGCATTAGTTATGCATGCAAGATTATGACGTTATTACCAGCGACTATTGTCTAACTTCGCAACGGCGCCATAAAACTTGTTAACATTATACTATATAAAACCACCAACTTTAGAGTAAATCATTCTTTCAAAGTTGGTTTTGGTCCGATATTCTACAAGTGCAATGTGCCGACAAGTAATAAAATGGATTTAAGTCCGAGTATCGATCCTACGTAGATCTCAAGAATTTTAAATCAACTACCCTACTACTACTCTATACTATTTAATTCACAAAATGATAGTAGGATCCAAAGATTAAGGTGCCGGGAAAATTAAACGAACAAGAGGAAATTAACCGAATCTATCCAACATACTCGGAAAATAAAGATTAAAGAATAAAGAATTTCTATAAAGAACCGGGAATATCAATAGTTATCCTCGTGAGGACACATCAATAGGAAATGCTGATAGTGAACTATCGATTCCCTCGTAGTTACCTCGATAAAATTTCTTGATTAATTCCAGCCAAAAACTGGCTCCAAGGCGTTAGTGCAACCGATCTCTCCACACTCCACACACACTCATTATCTAATTTATGACCCGATTCTCTCTGGTCACAGGAATTAGATAACTACTTTTAAAAGTGGACTCTTAACTGATATTTTTCTTTTCAATACTATACCCATTTTATGGACTGTAAACCTTAGCTCCAAGTTATCTGGCCAAGCAAGGATATACAACTCGCATTGCTCCTCCGAAATTAGAATAGATCAACCTTTCCTTGATTAGATCACACGAACACGGATTAGTCTCTACTCATCCGAATTGAGGTGAACTCTTGTTGCTTAAATAGATAACTCATTCAACTCGCTCTTGGATTTCAAGTGAGAAGAGGATTTATCTAAGTGAACTTACAAAGCTCAAAAGATCCCTAATAAAGGTGTTACCTTTCAAAGAAATGTACATTACTCTCGTGAATGTCTTCCCCCAGGTCACTCGTAGAGGGACTCCTTGAAATCGCAGCAATGACGTTAAATCTTAACGTATAAGAAACTCGATATTCGCATCCCAAGACAATAAACCCACAAACTTAAATAAATTCATTAACCGAAATTAACAAGTCACGTAAACAATCTACAAAGATAAATTCGACTATCATGTTCACTAATGGAGTTTGATCTCACTACCGATCACACTGATACGAAAGATTCCTCTAATCATAAGAATGACTCCGCAATGGAAACTGGAACAATCGAATTTTAATTTGTCCGAAATTCCATACGCTCCGTGTAGTAACTTGAAAAGAAATTGATTTTAAAGATTCAAATTTTCAAATTTAACGAGCAACATTCGTGATCCAAACAAACAAAACGAAAAAGAAAAGAAAAGAAAATACGAGAAACAATCTGCTCTAAAATGACGAAAATGAAAAATAAAAGAAAATAAAAGAAAAAAATAAAGAAAATGAGCTGTGCCTATCCGTGACTCACCGTGGTCGCTGCCGCTTCAATGAGCCGGATAGCCGCAGATTTATAGGTTTTCTACCGGGCCCTAATCCCAATATAAACTGCTGTGGATTTTAAAGTAACCAGACCCAAGTCACTGTTCAAGTCGCGACTCGCCCTTGTCGTGACACATCGATGTCACATGATCAATCTCACGCGACATCAACTTACTCCATGTTACCTTGATTTATCATCTGCGATGTCACAATTTCTATATCTCTGGTCGTGACATCTTCTCATACATCTCGTCGGGTTCACTTCACCTCTCCTCGATGTCGCTGGATGCCTATATCTTGTCGCGGACCTCAAATTTCAAGTCATCCGCAGTTTTAATCGATCTTCGGATGTCGCGACATCAATCTCCTGTCACGACATCGTCTTAAGAAACTGTAAGCTTCAACTGGTCGCTCCTGTTGTCGCGACATCAGATTGATGTCGCGACATCGCTTTATACTCTGCAGCTTTGATCTAGTCGTTCCTGATGTCACGACATCGATATCTTGTCGCGACCTCACTTTATGAAACTTCAACCTTCAACTGAGCAGGTCCTATGTCGCGACTTCGATCTTATGTCGGCATCGCCTTCCGCTTTCGCCTTTCACTTGATGGCTTTGATGTCGTGACTTCCGCCTCTTCGCCGCGGATGCTAGCTCATTTCCTTCTGGGCTGATCCGATGGTTCCCGATGTCGCGACATCAATCTCTCGTCGCGATATCTTGTCACGCCTTTTGCGCATTTCAATCGTCTTTGATGTCGCGGACTTCAGTTTCCTTGTCGCGGACATCATCATCAATGTCACGACATCAATCTCACGCCGACATCGACTTAAGTTCCGTGAGCTTCCATCACCCTCAACCTCTTCATATTGGTACAGCCGTCGCCAATCTTCATCCTCTTCGCCACGTTATACCAATTTAACACCAGACGCCATTGCGACGTTGTCTCCTTAGCTCCCGACACCCTTCAAACAATAATTTCAGATTTGATCGTCGCTACTCGCATCAAATTCCTTTAATTTTTCTGGGTGTCACGACCTCGTAATCTGATCAGGTCAACCCTAAAATCGCATCAATGAATCAGCCATTCTTTTCATTTCGCTCGCCATTCGACCATTCTCTTTCTTCCACTTTAATGTCGTGATTTTTCTACTTTCTTTCTCTCTTCCCGCTAATAACAATTTGGTGAGTTTCATATTTCCTCGTATATTAATTATTCATTTCTAGATGAAAATAGAACGTAAAATGGACTAAAAATAGATGACTTATCAAACTCCCCAAACTTAAAGTTTACTTTGTCCTCAAGCAAAGAAAAGAAAGAATTGTTTCTGTCCTCAAACAAAATAATTTTTAAGGACATTTTTCCATGGATTTGTCTCTCAAGTAGCTTTCATTCAATTTAATTGCAATGCAAGGTATGCAAATTCTTCAGACATTTAGCTTCAAGTCCAACATTCAAGGTTGGTCTCTTACTCTTTATGTTATGCAAACGACATGTTGAAATTGTTTTTTTACAAACAATATACTCATTGGATCCTCGTTGAATAATGAATTAAATTCCTTTCTCAATTTATGGCCGAGTCATTTAACTCCCTAAAGTTCTTTCACAATTTTGATTGCTTCTTTCTTCCAAATTCCATAGGCTTGTTTTTCATTGATCTCAACACTGTGTGTGAATTCAAACTTTCCAGATCAACTGTGTCTTTGGGCTTATATTGTGAGGCTTGGGGTAATGGTAGATGGAAGGAATTTTAGGTTAAGACCAATTCCCGAACATTTTCTCTTCTACCACTTCTTTTCTTATAGTTTCTTCTAGTAAACTCCCTAAACTTCAAGTGTTTGGGGATATCTTTGATTTCTTTCAAGCCGTGAATCAGATTCTATTTTACTCTTATAATTTCACCGAGGAATTTCCTTAGTTTGCTACCACTATGGAGAGGCAATGTTTTAACTTTTTAGGCTTAACACTCTGAATAACTTTTTGGGTTTAATAACTCCATACCGTATGGTATTAGGTACTAGGTGTCAAAACACCCCTAAGAACTTAATTTACTCAAGAGAGTTAGGCCACAAGATAAAACTTATCCCTAGAAGCCTTCTTTCCGCCGCATTTTCGCTTCCTTGCTTTTCTTTCATTCCCTTTTGAGTTCCTCAAAAAATATAAACTCCCAAACTTCATTTCTTTCTTCTTTTGAATTCTGCAATCGGGAGGTTCTTTAACAAGGATTGATGTCTTAAGATGAGTCAGTTTCCATCGTCTATTTTTGAAAAATAAGCTTGTTGGCTCAATTTCTCTGAACTACTGTGATATGTCAAGATATGAATAGGGATGGCTAGTATGGCTCAAACTATCCAAGAATGGCTCAGACATCTCTTTTTGTCACCGAATCACCTAGATTTCACTTCAATCAATAATCTAACAAATCTTAGAACTGGATTTATCAGCCGTACCAACTATATGAGCATTCGACCCATTTTTATTTATGAGTAGTTAAGTTAATTGATATTCAACAAATTCCTTGACTTATCGTTCATACTACAAACTCAAAAATATGTTTATTCCATCTGTTGTATTACCTTCCTCTAATCTGGACTTATCAGTTAAATATAAGTAATTTTTTTACCTTGTTTTTCAATTAAACTAGATGCATTTTGTCCTTATTCTGCAATTTTTCCTTTCATTATTCTGCTTACTTAAACATTCCTGGTTATCCCCCCTAAATTGATGTCATGTCCCAAGACCAATCAGACAAACCGATTAACAACATGTTTCAGTCATTCAATGTCACTCAAAACAATTATACACAATTTATTTTTATCATGAATGAACCATTCCTCCCATTCACTAGTTAAGCATTCAAAGACATGATAAAAATAAATTTCCAAACTTGCACCCTACTACTATATATAATATCCTAACTCAATTATTCCAGCTAAAATGCGATTGAAATTTAATACTTATAGAAAGAGTGAGAAACTCCCTTTGTTTCCAAATTATATACTCAAACAGCCCTCAAATATAATTTCAGAGGTTCTTCTTCTCGTATGGCCACTTCACTCTTTTCACTATGCTTCTTCATTGTCACTCAAAGGAGCTTCCTCGTATTCATTAATAAATCGATCCATCCAGCTTCGGGGCCTTATTGTCATGGCCTGTCCACCATTCATTCTACTCCCTTCAGCTTCTTTGACACTTTTCCTCAGAGATCCGGGATATAGACCAATGTTGTTCTCAAAGAAGATTCTTCCGAAGCAAAGATAAATATTCTCATTTCTTCTATGTTTGAATTGGTGATTTCTCTTTCTTGTTCAGAAGGAAGAGACGGAACATAGAATTTGTTGAAATAAGCACTCCACGCCTCCTCCTGTGTGTTACAGATTCGAGTGGTAGGGAGTTAAACCAAGTTATAGCCATATCTCTCAAGGAGAATGGAAACAACTCGCAATCGAATAGCTTCCTGCTTCACCATTCAATTTGATTGAATTTGTTATCTCAGAAATCGCCCCAAGTGTCTGTTGGGATTTTCAGTGAATACCCAAAGTGAATTGATTCTGTTGAATCATGGCTATAAATGCTGGTTCGAGCTCATAATCATTAGCATCGATTGCTAGCTGTGCTATTGCTGAGTATTTATTGTGGATGAATGAATTCCATAAATTCTCCATAGTGTCATGCTCCTCGAAGACTTTTGATGAACATTCCTGACTGTCCATGTTCCACCTCTGACCATTATACCAGATGAATGTTTTCCGAAATCAACGTACGCCGTATTATCAGTTTAGTCTAATCAAATATCTTCAACTTGATTTGTTAAACGTTATGGCGTGACTACACCGCTTGAAAAGCTATTTTTGTCTTTTTTTTCTTTTTAAAAATGTCCAAATTAGTATTTCCTTCTTTCATCGACATTGATTTACTTAAATTCTTCGATCCTAGCAACGCGCCCATAAAACTTGTTAAGACTAAAACGTGTTGCACATTTATGCATTAGTTATGCATGCAATATGACGTTATTACTAAAGGACTATTGTCTAACACTTAAGAACGGCGCCATAAAAACTTGTTAAGACCAAAACGTGTTGCACATTTATGCATTAGTTATGATGCAAGATTACACGTTATTACCAAAGGACTATTTGCCTAATCAAGAATCCGCGCCATAAAACTTGTTAAGACCAAACGTGAGCACATTTATGCATTAGTTATGATGCAAGATTATGACGTGCTACTAAAGGACTATTGTCTAATCCTCGCACGGCGCCAGTATAAAACTTGTTAACATTATACTATAAACCACTCAATCTCTGTATAAATCATTTTTCCAGTTGGTTTCGTCCAAGACTCAAGTGCACAGCTCAGCAAGTAATAAATGGATTTATGTCCAGATATCGATCCTACGTAGATCTCAAGAATTTTAAATCAACTACCTCGACTACTCAATTTCCATACTATTTGACCACAAATGATAGTAGATCCAAGATTAAGGTGCCGGAAAATTAAACGAACAAGAGGAAACTAACCGAACTATCCAACATAATGAAAATAAAGATGATTAAAAAATAAAGAATTTCTATAAAAGAACTGAACATCGGCAGTTATCCCCGCAGGACACATCAATAGAAACAGCTTGATAGTGAACTATCGATTCCTCAGTTACTCCCGATAAAATTTCGATTAATTCCGCTTCAAAATCGGCCCAAGGCTTGCAGGCAACCGGATCTTCCATTACCTACATGATCATTATCTAATTTATGACCTCGATTCTCTCGAATACGTGGAATTAGCTAACTACTTTAAAAGGGACTCCTTAATCCGGATATTTTCTTTTCAATACTTCATACCCATTTTACGGACCTGTGAACCTTAGCTCCTGCTATCTACAAGCAAGGATACAACTTCCAAGATTGCCCTCGAAATTAGAATAGATCAACCTTTCCTTGATTAGATCACGCCTAACACGGATTAAATTTCACTATCCGACCGAGGTGAACTTCTTTGTTTGTTTAAATAGATAACTTATTCAACTCGTTCTTGATTTCAAGTGAGAAGAGGATTTATCTAAGTGAACTTACAAAGCTCAAAAGATCCCTAATAGCAGGTTAATATACCTTCAAAGAAATGTACATTACTCTCAGGAATGTCTTCCCTGTGTCACTCAGAGGACCTCCTGGAAATCAGAGCAACGACGCAAATCTTAACCCGTATAAGAAACCGATATTCGTATCCTGCAAGACATAAACCCACAACCGTAAATAAATTCATTAATCGAATTTAATAAGTCGCCAGAAAACAATCTACGAAAGATAAATCACTATCATGTTCACTTAATGGAAGCCGGATTCTCAATTACCGAATCACACGATACAAAGATTCCTTCCGATCATAAGAATGGATCAGAATAGAAATCGGAACAATCGAATTTCGTAATTTGTCCAAATTCCATAATGCCTTGTGCAGTAACTTAAAAGAATTGATTTCAAAGATTCGGGCCACTTAACGATAACATTAAGATCCAAACAAAACAAAACGAAAAAGAAAAGAAAAAGAAAAATACGAGAAACAACTGCTCTAAATGACGAAATGAAAATAAAGAAAAATAAAAGAAAATAAAGAAAAAATAAAGAAAATGAGAAGCCAACATCCGCACTTCGTTCAGGCCGCTAAGTCGGCCAATGAGCCGATACCGCAGATTTATGTACTAGTCGCCCTAATCCCAATATAAACCGCCAGGATTTTAAAGTAACCAGCCCAAGTCATCGCTCGCTGCGGATTTCGCTTCTTGTCGTGGACATCATCGGCGTCGCGACATCAACTACCACGTTACTCGATTTGTCATTCGCGATGTCGCTAATTTATATCTTGTCGTGACATCTTCTCACGCTCGTCGGGTCTCAATTTCACCTCTCCGCGTCACGTTTATCTATCGCACTACCAAGTCATCCGCAGCCTTTAATCGACGCCGCATGTCGCACATCAATCTCCGGGTCACGACATCGCCTTAAGAAACTCGTAGTTTCAATCGTCGTTTGTCGCGCGACATCGATTGATGTCGCCGACACGCTTTATACTCGCAAATGACTAGTCGCTCCGATGTCACGACATCGATATCTTGTCACGACCTCAATTTTATGAAACTTCAACCTTCAATCGAAAGCAGTCCTATGTCGTGGACTTCGATCTTATGTCGCGACATCGCCTTCCGCTACTTCACTTGATGGCTACGTCGCGGACTTCGGCCTCGGCTCGCGGACAGCCAGCTTCATTTCCCTTTGGCCTTTAACTGATGGTTCCTGATGTCGCGACACCAATCTCTTGTCGCGACATCTTGTCACGCTCTTGCGTATTTCAACCGGGTCTTTGATGTCGCGGATCAAATTTCTCTTTTGTCGTGACATCATCAATGTTGCGAAGATCAATCTCACGCCGCGACATCGACTTAGGTTCCAGAGCTTTTACTACCCAAACCTCATAAGCTTTCAAAAGGTGTTTCGCTTGCCGCGAATTCTCATCCTCGCCACGACATCAATTGCTGCTGTCGCGACTTCGACGCCGCCGCGACGTCGCTCTCTTACCCTCGACACTCTTCACCACAGGACCAGACGATCACGCTTACCCGCATCAAATTCCTTTTAATTCTTTGGTGTCACGACTTAATTTGACTGGTGGTCAACCCCAAACTCGCATCAATGAACTGCCCAGCTTCATTTCGCTTCCGCCATTCGACCGCACTTTTCTTCCACTTATCAGATTTTCTACTTTCTTTCTCTCTTCCCGCTTAATAACACCTTGGGTGAGTTTCTTCATATCAGATATTAATTATTCATTTCTAGATGAAAATAGAACAGAAAAATGGACTAAAAATAGATGACTTTTAAGCTCATCAGTTTATCAGGACTTTGTAATCAAACTGTTTACATAAACATAATTATAGGTCTTATATGTTCCATCAATTTTTTAAAGTCTTCCTTAATCTTTAATTTCAACACATTTATTCATAATCTTACTACTTTCCATTTCCATTCATTTCATCCTACCCCAATGCGTCTATCAGATTTTTATTTGGTTTTGAGATTTGTTTTTTTGCTGCTTTACCAGTAAAAATGTTCATTTAAATCATGCATTCAGCTCAAATAATCCAACACGATCACAATGTCATTCTTTACTCAGTTCCAATCAACTAAACATATTGCAGCATTTTAGCATTTTGATCTAAATATCTAGTTTCTCAATTATTTCAACTAAACTATTTATCACAAGTCAAAGATTTCTTACTATTAAACATAAAGGAAATTAAACAAACAAGAAAAATCAAACAAAATGTACAATGTAATCCGTAAAGAATTTCATTTTATCGGATGCTCTGCTATGATATTAGGTACAAAGAGAGAGAAGAGATGGAAGAGCAGGGTGAGCTATTTTCTTTTTCTTTCATGCTTATGGGAGGATGGTAGGTTAACTAGATCTAACTTATACCTAGCTACATAAGGTGAACTCAGGGATTTGGACTTGTGGCTGTATTGATTTACTGCCTTCTCCACTTCTTTTCAGTACAGACCACTCCATGGTTAGGGCTAGTTGCTTGATCATATAATTTTGTCTCTACCCAATAGAATTCAGGGTTCCCTCAAACTCACCCTGGGCATAATACATCTTAATCAGGTTCTTGTTGATCATATCTAAGCTTTTTTTCCAACACTTCTCCCTGTAATTCAGGGTGCCCTCCAATTCCTTGTCCCTTTTTTCAATTAAAGATCTGATTTCCTTCTAATGTTCTTTGTATAGATACCCAAAGGCATCTGCCTTCTACAACAAATTCTTTTCCATAGCATCCTCCCTTTCCTTCATGATCTTGAATAACTTACTCTCTCTTGTTAGCTGCTGAAAGAATAAGGCATCTTCTCATGCCTTCAATTCTGCACTTAGCTCTTGTTCCCTTTGTTCCCATCTACTTTTCCATTCTTCATCCCTCTGCTTTAGGGCCTCTTCCAAGTTTTGATCCCTCCTTTTCAACTCACCCTCCATATACTCATCCTTGAGTTGTAGTTGGAGCTTCAGCTACTTATCCCTCTCTTCCATTTCTTGTCTCATGGTCTATAGCAAGGTTAGCACTACATTGCTACTTAGGGGCTCTGAGCCTTTACCCTAGTCTAGTTGGGCTTGTCTCACTTCAGGGGAGAAAGTCAGTACTAGGCTCACACTTCTCTGCCCTTATTAGAGTTCTGGTGCTTCATCTTTAGGCTGAGGCTATTGTATTTCCATTGGTTCTTTTTCTTTCCTTACAGCTTTCACCTGTCTTCCCATGTTTCTATTTTTGGGCCCCTTTATGATTCTAGTTAATGTCAAGGGTGATGTCTTGAGGCTCCTCTTCCCAGTTTCTCCCGATACCTAAATATGCAAAGTCTTTGAAATCAAGTGGTTGCGAAGGGATCAACCTTGCAACCTCCCTCCGTAATAACTTTAGAATCTGAGTTTCTAATATCTTCCTACACCGAATTTGTAGCCCTTGGAGGATGGCATATATAATATCGCTCTTTCTTCTCTCGATCAGGTATAAAATGTTTCAGGCTAGCATGATTGAACATAAAAAATAAAACCACACCTTTGTTGGTTCAATCAGTGCTCCTTTGGTGATGGACTCGTGAGGGTTCTTCCTACTTGCATTCCACTTCCCTTTTCCATCTGTTAGTAGGTCCACAATCTTCTAGTGGTCAGTTTTTTCCACTATTCTCTTGAATTTTGACCCATTCCTCCTTTCCTGAAGATTGTACGTCTAGTCAATCCGTTCTCTTCTGAACGGTATCCATTTCCCTCTTACGTAGATAGCCTTATCTTTCATCCCCACCATGTTGGCGTAGAACTCTTTTACCACATCCACAAATCCAGGAGCTTTATGTTCATGCAACAAAATGCCATCCCTACTTTCTACTAGCTTTCGAATGGAGAAACCATTTGTCAAGCGCCTCTCGATGAAGTCTATGTGCTGTAGCTTGTCTCTCCAAGCAATATACGCCATGTCAAAGACCCAATCACTCGCCTTTTGTCTGGTCATTCTCTCGCTTCATTTCCCTCTTTCCTTCCTAGATGATGAGCAAAACTCATCTATGTTTCAGCCATTTCACATGTTATTTTCAAGGTGATTTTATATCCATATTCATGTAAAACTCATAAAATTTCCTCTAAACTTGGTTTTGTAGGATTATTGATGAAAAACAAGTGATTTGGAAAGAAATGAGCAATATATTTTCAAAAGAAGAGTCAACCGAGAGTATCATAGCGCGCCACTGGAAAGATGAATTTTTCTGTACCATATGGAACAAAAAATGGTTCAAATTCCCTCATGTTTTCATTCTACATTCAAAGATCTTTCCAACGAGTACTCACACGCCCAAATCCGAGTTAAAACGAATAAGCATGGCCCCGATGTTGAGAAGAAAAACCAGCTATGTCCAGTAAACTGGTCGCGACCAGAAATTGTGTCCCCAATTT
This sequence comes from Tetrastigma voinierianum, assembly GCA_016808115.1. Lineage (NCBI taxonomy): Eukaryota > Viridiplantae > Streptophyta > Magnoliopsida > Vitales > Vitaceae > Tetrastigma > Tetrastigma voinierianum. Next base: position 5,073,644 of record JAEQBH010000173.1, on the reverse strand, counting down.
AAAACCTGGTCTGTGACCAGGAAATCAGGTCGCGGCCGAGAACTCGTCACACTCAAATAACTCCAGGGCGCACTGGGCCATTGCTTTGCAACCAAAAACGCCAGAATCCCAAATGGCCAAAAGTGATATTTGACCTATTTTGAAGCCCATTTCACCCTAGACCATATAAATACCGCTTTCTAAGTAAATGTATGACTGAACACTGAGAGCCTCTCTCATGGGGTTTCTCTCTAGACCCATTTTTCCAGCTTTTTCAAATAGATATTGATTTGTTTTAGATCTTAGAGTAGTTTTATTTATTTTATTTCATTTAAGATATTTCTTTGCCAGATAATGTAGGATTCGTATTTCACTAAGGTTCAGACAAAGATTGAAGCTAAAAATCTGAATTTTCTCTCTCATGGGTTTTCTCTCTCTAAACTGCCAATTTTCTTAGTTTTTGCTGCAGATTTTTATTTTTAATAGATCTTAGAGTAGTTTTATAGCAGATTTTCATTTCTATTGAAGAGATTTCGGTACTGTACTCAGATATTCAATTTATTTATCATTAGGGCTTAAGATCAAGCTCAAATCTGATTTTTCTTCTTGTTCTTGATTTTCTTCATTTTCTTACTTTTTGTTTGATTGGTGATGATTGAACTACAAAGAATGAACATTAAACACCCTCTAGTGGCTGGGGATTAATTGTTGAACATTCGGGATTAAGTAGCTTTTCATTATTTTGTGGGTTTGAAAACTAAATTTATATAATTGGTATTATTCATATAATGAACTGTTCGGAATATTAGTAGCTTATACCCACAAAAGAGATGTATCTTTGTTCTGATTTCCAGGAGGCCCTCTGAGTGACACAGAGATGGAGATTCCCGAGTAAAGAATCTGCAATCAGTGGGTATGTTAGACTAATATCTTGGAACTAATGAACTCGAAAAATTACTTTGATAGATCACTAATTTACTCATGTAGTGTGAGGATTAATTAGAGATGTATCAATCTTCATTGATCGTATACTCTCCTTAGTCCGATAAAAGGATCTTGATCCCGTGTTAGCAAAGATCTAATCAAGGAGATTGAAAATTTTATTAGATTTAAAGGACGAGATACCAATTACAATGGAGAAGGCTTGCATTTTCCTTTCTATGGGGGCAAGAATTCTTCAGTCCTGAGAAATGGTTGTTAAGTATTGAAAAAGAAAAAAAATCAAATCTTAAAGAGTGCCAAATTTTACAAGTAGCTATTTAGACCCATTTGTCCTGAAAAGGAATATGGTGAGTTAGATAGTGAAATGTATGTGGTGTATGGAGGAACTAAGCTATACTACATTGCTCTTGACAACCAGCATTCAACCTACAAATGCTAAATTCTTCAAAGAAATGCAAATCGTTGTAAATAATTATCCCCATCCCTGTTTAATTTCTCTTCATACCTTTAGAATTAAGTAGTTGCTTATTTGTAGATTTTTGTGATTAGTTTTAAAACCAGTTTTTGTTTCAATTTAATTGATTTTATTCCACATCCTATTTGATCGCCTAAATAGTGAAGAGCCTCAGACTGGGGAATAAATTCCAATTAGAGAGAACCTCCAATCCTCACGGGCACGATATCCTGACTTGTGAGTCCACTTTATTACTTGTATGACCCGTGCACTCATGAAGGAGTGTTGGTAATACTTTTCATTTCAAAATGAGTATTAATTTCTACTTTGTTTCAAATCAGTTTTTGAGTATTTACCACATTCACTCCCTTGGCCATATTTTCACATATACATCATTTGGTCTTTACACTAGACTCTTCCATTGTCTGCTCAAGTTCATTGTTTACCTCATATCTTTCTTCACCTTGCCTAGTTACTACCTGAGTGGCTTGAATTGTTTCATTCTCTAGCTCATCATACTCTTCCATGATTTCGTTGAGGTTTGGAACCAGGTTTTGGGGCTCAAACATTGTGAGAGATAAGTTTACGGATCTAGGGTTTTTAATGAGTAAAAGAGAATCGGTGAGAAAGACTAAATGGTTTGAAGGTTATGAGGCAAATGACTCTTCAGTCTTTGAACTTTTCTATTTATAGGCCAAGAATTGATGTGCTTACTTAATTGTCGCAACATTATTTTGACCTAAAGTGTGCCCTTTTTTAACTTGGTGTCGCGACATAGAGAAGTGATGTCACGACATAAATTTTGTACTTAAGTTTAGACTAGGGCAATTCTTTGTCATGACCAAGAAAAAAATTATCGCGACACAATTTTATCTATGCTCCAATTGAATTATGTCACGACATACTGAAATTTTGTCACGACATGTTTTCTGAGGCCTAAGTTTGTTATTTGTTGTGACATAGAGAAAATATGTCGCGACAAACTTTTACTTTCTTATCTATTTTAGTTAATCTACTTTGTAGCAACAAAAGAAACTCAAGCATAAAGCTCGTTTCATTAAAAAGACTAAAATATCAAATCCTCAATGTCGCAACATAACAATTTCTATTGTGACTAAATTTTATTTTTCTTCACATTCTTTGCTTAATTTCTTGCTTTCAACCATTCAAACTATTTGGTAATAGTCAATAAAGTCTTCCACTTAATTCATACTTGAGAAAACACATATTTCTTCAAACAATCTCCACTCAATTAAATACAACAATTCTCTTTCTTCATTCAATATCATCCATCTAGATTTTTAACAAGGTATTCAAGCATCTGGCTAAAGAAAGTTGTCTAGCAATTTATGCTCTACAAATCATCAAATTCCCCCAAACTTCAACTATGCATTCTCATTAAGAACAAATTGAAGGAAAGAGAAATACTCCCCCTTGTAGCTATTTTATGCACATTTAGTTTAGAAAGTGTGCTTCCCAATAATATCTCTTTCCAGTTGATCTTCCTTGTTAAGAAAAAATTTAGCAATCTATTACACTTCCTAAAAAAAAAAAAAAAATTTCAAAAATTAAAATTTAAACTTCAAACTCATAAAAGTAATCAACACAAATCAAACTATTAAAATGAATTCTACTGGTCGCTCCCAAGAAGTCGCTCGCTTAATGTCCTAAACAGATAATTTGCCGTGTAATGACTTCATTTTAGCAAAACTCTTTCCCTTTTTCACAATTTGGATATACTCCATTTATGCTTCCTCCAAGATAATGCTCGGGCCTCGACTACTTGGGCCAATTCACTTTAAGATTCATCCTTTAGTGTTACTGCTCCAAAGGGGGTACTTGTTACCACTATGTAAGGGTCACTCCATCTTTACTTCAATTTCCCTGGAAATAGCTTGAGTCTAGAATTGTATAAGTGGACTCAGTTCCTAAATTTTTGAATTCCCTCCTTATAATCCTTTGATCATGCCATATCTTGGTCTTTTCTTTGTAAATTCTGGGATTATCATAAGCTTCATTTCTCAACTTTTCTAGTTCATTCATTTTGAGTAGTCTCTTTTCCTTGGCAGCTTGAAAGTTACAATTTAACTTCTTGATGGCCCACATAGCTTTGTATTCTAGTTCTAAAGGAAGATGACAAGGTTTTCCAAATACTATTCTGTATGAGGACATTCTAATGGGAGTTTTTTAAGCAGTTCTATAAGCCTATAATGCATCATCTAACTTGATAGACCGCCTCCTTCGGCCAGATTTCTCTGCTTTCTCTTAGAATTTTCTTTATTTCCATGTTGGAAATTTCTACTTGCCCATTTAACTAAGGGTGATATGCCAAACCCATCACATGTTTGATTCCATATCTGCTCATGAGTTTTTCAAAAAATTTATTTTCAAAATGGCTTCCCTCATCACTAATGATCGCTCCTCGGTGCTCCAAATCGTCAGCCAGATAAATCCCACCACTATGTCGGGCATTATTTCTGGGACAAGTTGATGCTTCCAATCTACTGATACATAATCCACAAATAGAGAATGTATATGTTACCAATGATGATGGAAAGTGTCCATGAAGTCTATTCCCCAAACATAAAAATCTCAAGACCACCGTATCTCATAGGGGCATTTCATTTCTTCTACTTATGTTGTCCATTCTCTAACAATTATTACAATGTTTTACCCACTCAAAAAGTCTCGAATGTGGTAGCCAATGTTCCGACTGTAGAAACTTTCTAGCTCGGCTTTCTATTCTCGCAAAGTGTCCTTTATACGGTGATGCATGACATTTCTCCATAATACCACCTTGTTCTGTTTCTGGAACACATCTCCTTATGAACATATTTGGGCTCATCTTCTATAAAGTAGTGGGTCATCCCAAATATAGAATCGCGAATCGCTTCACTTTCTTCTCGTTGTAGCTAAATTCAGGTGGCACAACTCCACAAGCTAAGTAATTGACAATATCAGCATACCAGGGTGTTTGAACTGACAACAAAAACAGTTGCTCATCAAGAAAATTTTCTTCTATTTCGATTCCTTTTTCATTTGCAGTAGTCATTTCTAATCTAGATAAGTGATCTGCTATCACATTATCACTACCCTTTTTGTCCTTGATCTCAAGATCAAATTCCTGTAGCAGCAATACCCATCTGATCAATCTTGGTTTAGCTTCCTTCTTTTCCATTAGATATCTAATTGTTGCACGATCAATGTGTACTATAACATGAGACCCCAATATCTAAGGATTGAATTTTTCACAAGCAAACACCATTTCCAGCATCTTCTTTTTTGTGGTGGAGTAGTTTTCTTATGCTTCATTAAAGGTTTTACTGGCATGATATGGCCTCAATATCTTTTCAGCTTCTGTCCCAACATACCTATCGTATAATCACTCAATCACACATAATTTCAAAAATCATTATTCCAATCGGTGTCAACATGATGGGAGCTATCACTAACTGGGATTTGATTTCCTCTCAAACGCAGATCCGCATGATTCATCAAAATCAAATTTTCAGATCTTTTCAAGAATATACATAATGATCCTGAGATTGGTGAAGTCCCTTAGCAATCTCTGCAAAAACCAAAGATGTCCATGGAAGCTTTATCCCCTTACCGTCAGAGGTGGCATAAGAGTTTTAATAACGACAACTTTTTCTTGGTCTACTTCCAATCCAGCAGTAGAAATCTTATGTCCCAAGACAATACCTTCTGTCACCATAAAATGGCATTTCTCCCAATTCAGAGCTAGATTTTTGTCTTATCACTTCTGAAGTACTGTTTCTAAATTTTCCTCACAATGCTCAAAACTGGATCCATATACTAAGAAGTCATCCATAAAGATCTCCATAGCCTCTTCCACCAAATCAGAAAACATAGACATCATACATCTTTGAAATGTGGCAGGAGCATTACATAATCCAAAAGCCATCCTTCTAAAAGCAAAGGTGCCATAAGGACATGTAAATGTAGTTTTCCCCGATCCTCGGGGCTATAAGAATCGTTATATCCAGTAATATCCATCAAGAAAACAAGTAATGAGTGCCCTCGCTAACTCGGTCTCAAAGATTTCGTCAATGAAAGGTGTAATGAATGGTCCCTTCCTAGGTGTTAAGTTTTCTATAGTATATACACACTCTCCATCCTGTCATAGTTCTTGTAGAAATCAATTCATTCTTCTCATTCCTAATCACAGTGAATCCTCCCTTCTTTGGAACCACATGAACTGGGCTTACCCAAGGGTTGTCTGAGATTGCATATATGAAGCCTGCATTTAGCCACTTCAGTACTTCATTTCTAACTACTGCTTTCATGACTGGATTCAACCTTCTCTGATATTCTATAGAGGTGTTTGCCTGTGATTATATAGACTAAAACCTTCAAATTAACATAGTTACAAGAGCCTTACAATTCTCTTTGCATCTTTTGTCTACTTGGAATTACTCTGATATAACTAATAAAATTACTTTTATATCGCTTTAATTTGAAAATGGTTTTAATCTAAGACACCAGTAAGTGCACGATCATACAAGTAGTAAAACTGGATGTAAGTCCGTATATCATTCTACGGTGGATTGACAAGAATCGGAATCAACTACTCCAACTATTTCTAAGGTCCACACTATTCAACTTCAAGTGAATAGTGATTAGTTTAATCTAGAAGATAATAAATTTGTGACGATACACGAATATAAAAGGAAATTAAATGCTACAAAAAAATAAAAATAAAGAACAACATCGGATCGAATCAAGCCATGAGAAATGAACATCATGAGGTACTCAGATCGTACCCAATTCCTCGCATTAATATGCATTACCTATTCCGCTGGTCGCGGATGTGGATCATCTTAAGAAGATGCCTTACAATGCAATTGGATTTCCATATTCACCGGTTGAGGCCCCGCTTTTCTCAAAAGATAAGGATCTAACCAACTACTTCAGGTTTTTTACCTTCGAAGATTCGTATTTTTCTTCTCAATATCACACCCATTTCGAGACTGGCAGATTAGCTTTCCCTTCTCGTGGTTAACGTAAAACTTCTACAACCCAATTGATGGCTCGCCCTTAAATCTAATGGTTCTTCCCTTCCTTGATTAGATTTCGCTAACACAGGTTAGGAACTTCCCCTGGGGATACAGAGATCTCGATTATTTAAATTGATAAATATTCCCTCCAACATCAATTATGAGTGAAAAGGGAATTTATCGAGGTGAACTTTGTGAGCTTAGTAGTTCATCAATGGTACTATCATACCCACAAGTGGAATGTCTCTGAATCTCTCAGAATCCACCCTCACTGCCAGGGCCCCTGAAATCGTATAAGAAACAACTTTCAAATGGTATCATATGCTACCATCGGGAAATGGTCGCATTCAATAACATCAATCAAATAAATCTAATCCAAGTATTTCTATCTAAATGACGGTAAAAAAAGACTCAGAATTCAATCTGGCATCTCCAATCTGAAACTGCCTCTAAATACCGCAATACAATCGAAACGGATCATCGATCAAGTACAACCCACCGTAATCATAAACCTAGTTAACTAATTCCATAAATTTGTCCGTACTCCATTAATTTCACGCAGCACTGTAAGAGAAAATCGAAATTAAATCCACTTTCATCGTTTCTACACAAGTCAACGGTTCAAATCCGTAAAAGAAAAATAAAAGAAAAGAAATAAAAAAATCTATTCTAAAAATATACGCTGAGTCCTTTCTCCTCTTCCCGCTTCCGTATCAAGACGGAGATGCTTTACTAAAACTTATAAGGGCTATTTATAACTGTCCAAAATTAGGCATGATTCCAAGCTTTAGATGGATTTCCTAAAAGAAAAGCCCAGTTTGATGTTTTCAAGTCACGACCTCAAGATGGAGTCGCGACCTGAATTCTCTCTATTTCAGACTGCTCAAATACACCGACTCTTCCGGGCCAGACTAGATTCCCACACCGCCTCGATCGCTGGTCGCGACCTTAAATGGAGTCGCGACCGGCTCTTTCACTTCCACAGATTCCGTGATCGCGACTCCTCTATTTCAGTTGCAACCACATTTCCTCGTGGCCATGTTCCTCGCCTCTAGGTCATGACTTCTTTCTGGCTACGACTTCTTTCTTGCTTGAGCTTCGTCCTCATACACGCTGCTCAAGCCATGATGCCGATAACAAAGTCGCGACTAAGTAATTTCTTCTTATCACAGCCTTTTCCCGCCGCGAATTCTCAAAAGCACATCGTAACTCAATTCTTTTTACATTTAGTTTCAACCTCAACATTTTGTCATAACAGGTCCTTCTTAGTTCTGTCGATGTTCTTGGTCGCAACCTTAGAAGCACGCCGCGACCTCTTTGTTACCTCACGACCCTTTGTCTTTGTCTCGCCATATATACTCTACGCGACACCGATCATCTCTGTAGCGACCTTCTATCCTCATTAGTACTGAATTTTTAGTCAAGAGCAAAAAATTAGGTCGCGACCTCAATTGATATTCCTTGCCTTCCTTCTGGTCGCAGCCCCTATTTTTTTTAGTTGCAATCATTTTTTATTTTTTTTTTTGCTTCAGCCTCTATTTCAGGTCGCGACCACAAAATGGTGTCGCGACCTTATGGTTGCTCTTTATCTGACAGGTTTTTGTCCCAATTTCTTAAATGTAGTTACGACCTGAATGATTGGTCGCGACCTCCCTTTGTTTCTTAAACTTACATTTAGTCGCAACCTGAAAACCCTCCATGTAGAGACCCTTTGTCTTCGTTTCATGTCGCGACCTCAAGTTTATGTTGCGACCTGTGTTGTCTTCATTTGGCGTCACGACCTCAAATTGGTGTCGCGACCTCAAATTCTTCCTTGAATGTTCCCCGTCCCGCATCCTTCCTCGGGTCGCAACGCTCATTGTCGGTGCTTTGGTATTTTTAATGCGAACCTCACTTTCCTATCGCAACTCGTTCACGCAAATTTTCCATTTCTCCCTTAAGACTAGTCTCGGTGGTGTCGTGACCTGGAATTAATTGAACTGAAGAGTTCCTTGTTGCGACTTCAATTCTCAATTGCGACTTCACCCCTGCTATTAGACTGGTTTCTTCTGGTTCTTGCTGTGAGCTGATCATTGTAATTTCTACAAAATTATATTTCAGTAAAATATCCATATTTCTCGCATATTAATCAAAGATTCATATTGTAATATAAATTAGAAAATGGATTAAAATCCAATGAGTTTTTGACTCATCAAATTTCCAAATTTAAAATCTTGTTTCGTTCCTACAAATAAAAGAAAGAATTGTTTCATTCTAAAACAGTTTTATTTTTAAGTGACATTTTTCGATTTAAACCACAATCTTTCTTATTTTACCATTTGACTCAACAAGAAGGTTGAGATATCTCAAATTATCATCAATTGAGAAAAGGAAATGTTTCCTACCTTCATCATAAATAAGCCGATGAAATTTGCATGTAAACAAACTTCATCAAAAATAAATCTTGCTCGTGAGCGTACAGTCTTCCTATTCATCTTTTCGTGGAAATTTAGTTAATCTTCTAGAATTCTCCTTAGAAACTAATTTAAGTCCCATAGGCTTGTTTTTCATATTGATCTCCACTAATGTAGGTAAACTCAACCTTCAAGATCGAAAAGGTATTTTTGCTTGTAATGTGCCAGTTTCTGGGTAATTAGGTGGATAAATTGAAAATTTTAGACAAATTACCCGCATTCCACTTTTCTTCAGATAATGGCCTTCAAATTTTCATCCTTTTATTTCTTCTTCTGTAAACTCTCCCACCTTCAACTTATCGTACCGGTTTCTTTTATCGAACTCGCCTCAAAGAATCGAATAGTGCAATGTTTGGCCTTATTGTGCTTTCATCACCTAAAGAATCTCAAGCCAGCAACTCCCATACCGCCTGGCATTAGGGCAATTAGGTGTTGAAACACCCCTACAAACTTAATTGTTCAAGAGAGATAGGCCACAAGACAAAATTTATTCTTTTTTTTTTAAATAAATTTATTTTTCTTGATCTACAGTTCTTCAATTTATTTTTCCTTCTTCATCCTTGTAATCCAAAAGAAATATTTTCCCCCAAACTTGTTCTTTTCTGCATAATAAACTTTCCTTTTCTGAAAATTGGGTAATTTTTAGGGTTCTTTCTGTGGTATTAATTCTAAGAAGGGAATTGAGGTCTTCAATTGCTTCTATTTAAAGAAATACCAGCTTAGCTCAATCATGGAACTAGAGTGGTATGCTTTGCATATAATAATGGTAGGCTTGAAAGAGGTTCAAACTTCCAAGGATGGCCTCTATCGCTTCTTGTTAGTTGCTTCGCCTAGGATTTCTGCCTCCTCAACCAATAATCTAACAAGTTCTAGACCATATGTTGACTCGATTATTCCGTAAGATGTCCCTAATCCCTCTTAAAGTATTAAGGATTTTCCAGACCTTGTGCATCGTTTTTCCAAGATTTGTGTGGACTTAGTTGTTTACACTTAAAATTCAATCATTTTATTTGCTCTTTCAATCGTGTATTTTTCCTAATTCTACAATTTAAACCTGGTTCAAACTAAAACTGCAACCTCTTATTCAAGCCCAGTTCCCGCTTCAACTTTTCTTCTGTTGTTGTGTTCGATTCTATCAGTGGTAATTGTGTCATTGTACAAATAAAGCTCGAAGATATAGATCATTTCTTGCAAACAAATAATGAAAGACACAAACAACACAATTCACTTAATCAGTTCATGAACAATTTACATTCCGACCTTCAGGTCCCAATCAACAATTCATTTAACAACAAGATTCACACCGCAAAGATTATTCAAAATAGAAAAATCAATTATCAGCAATTAACTACTATCATTCATGCAACACACAAAACACTTTGAATGAATCAAAAGAGTATTTATTAAAGTTAAGGTAAGATGACAATTAAGGAGATTACAAAAGAATGCTTATTTTCTTCTTTTATAGGCCTTGGGAGGATCTACATCAAGGCTAGCTAGACTAGGATCAAATTTTGTGAAGGTCATCTCTCTCGATCTTTTTATCCTCACAGGTTTCCCTTCCAATATATATCGCTATCAACTCTTACCAGCTTATCGAGTGTCTCTCGCTTTAACCCTATATCCATTAAAATGAACCTTCACTCGGTATTACACTCCAACAGTTTTCGATAAAGTTCTATGTCATCAAGTCTAGGCTCCAACCAAATCTTCTTTCCGTAGGGCATCATTAAGTCTTCAAGTCGCTTATTCTCTCCTTCATCAACCTCCCAAACTCTTCAACTCCTTTCAGATAGATATTCAAGGCCTCTATTTTCAACATATTCCCTTCCATCTCTGCTTCTCTCTTTCTTAATATGGTAAGCAGTTCTTCATCTATTTTGAATTGGTTATTATAAAAGGCTTCCAAACTTGCCTTCATTCTCTCTCATTTACTTTTTTCTTTCTTCTTCTTTTAATCCTTCCTTCCATTCTTCCTCTCTCTCTTTCAAGCTTCACATTTTGTTCCCACATCGCTCTTCTTCCTTCTAAATTCTTCTCTGAATTCCTCCTCAATTTGCCTCACTCTTTTCCCATTTTTGTTCCCTCTCTTCCATGTCTTTCTCCATAGATTTGAGCATTTCCATTATCTCTGCACTCACTTCATTCCTTCAGCTGGGCTTCCGATAGAGTGGCTCCACCGGGATCATTCCGATAGTATATCTTCAAGCACTGGGCCGGGAGGAATGTCTTCTGGGACCGTCCATTTCTCTCGCTTCATTCTCCTTAGCAAAGCTCATGGCTCTACCAACCCTTTTGCTTGCCTCGGGGTCTCGATAACCCCCGTAGTGGCTCGAGGTGAAACCCGGTGACCTTGCCTCTCTCCTCCAAGCCCTCACCCCGGCCAGATACATAGTCCTAAGTGACGGCGGCGAGACGCCTTCCCTATCGCTAGGTGGTATCCTCTTATCGAGCCTTCCACCAGCCCCCAACATTCATCTTATAACCTTTACCAGTGGCATGTAGAATCATACCATGATCCTTTATCGAAAGCAATGATGTTTTGGTTGATGATGACCGAGCAGATGAAGTAAACCATACCTCGGGGCTTCTTCTCGCTGAGGGACCCCTCGCGATGGCATAGTGTGGGTTTTTCTTGTCACCTCCCATTTTCCTTTGCCTACACAACAGGTTCGTGGATTTATCGTAGTTGGTCAAGTTTGCATCATTAATTCGACCCATGCTTAAGGTCCTTCAATTTGAAGATCTCGCTGATCTCAGGCCCGAATGATGCATTCGTACCCTCTCACAAAAACTCGTATCATCATCCTCATCTCTACCATACTCAGAATTTTTCTCGCCAAAGCAAAGAAAACCTCGTAGGTTGCGGCTCGCTAAGAACTCTTACTCCCTTTCTCTATTAATTCAGAATTTGGGAAATCGGGTTTCCAAAACCCCTTTCTCCTATAAAGCCCTTTCATTAGCCGCCTGTCTACTAAATCCTTTCGAGCTTCGCAGAGACAAAAATCTTCTTTCCTTCCTCCGTTTCTCCTTATTTTCTCTCGTTTCTCCATAGCTCTTTTTCTCTCGTAGCTCTTTTCTTCTACGCCAAGCCTTCCTCTTCCGGGTCAGCTTCGGGTTCGACATTGTTATTTTTCTCGTGCCAGGTTCCAAACCTCTTCCTCCGCTCGACATACCACGATAATTGATTCGCGGACACGTAGGTGTAAATCTAATCAACAAAAATTTCAGATCATGTTCTACCGTAAGAAGCAGGCTACCGCAAAGATAAATGTGTTCAGTATCGAACACTGGGACGGGTTTTCTTCGTGAGAGAAGAATTACAAAAGTGGTTGAAAATGGTGTTTACCTTTCGATTTTAGGATTTGTGTAAAAACAAAGGTGTGAATGTTTGAAACCGAAAAACAAATTAAATAAAAGTTAAAATGAGAACTCCTCAAGTCTCTGGCCACCAGCTAGTGGTTCTACATAAGCTAACATGTGTTCGGGTCTTTTTCCTCACGTTGGGGAGGAAGACATATAGTCATTTCCCAAACCGGATCTTCATTTAGCTTTAAAATCTAAACCCTAAAAGTTTTCCTCTTGAAAAATGGCATTCAATGAGCGTAAAGCTCCCAGTTGGTAAGAACACACCTCCTAAAACCTCGCCTACAAGGACTATCAGAGATTAACTAATCGGGCATCGCTGGATCTAGTGATAAGTATCCACTCGAACCCAAAAGCCACAAATACATGCCAGTGAGATATGTCAAAGATTTAACTTTGAAGTATAAGAGAAACACAAACATACAACGTGATATATGAAAGCATAAGTAATAAATATCAAAACTTAATCTGAATGCTTCTGTTGATGATTGATTTTTGGCTCAAACATCCCCTGATTTAGTCACCATCAAGGTGTTTGGTCACAAGAAAAAAATAAAATGAAGAGGGAAAGAAAAACTTACAAACCAAACTGAGAGAGGAAGTCAGGCCTAATTTTCTAGTCATCATACTAAAGTATCATTGAATGCTCTGAATTATTTAGCACAAATATAATATTAACACAACTGCAAACAAAGAAACCTGCACTCATGATTCATATAATTTGTATGTGTTTCAATAAATAAAAGGCAATAACAAGAGGATAAGATTTGCAAATTCTTCAATATAATTATAGTCGCAATCTTTCCGAACCCCAAAAACTCCACGTTTCTTTCTTTATTTACTCCAAATCTCCTCCACCGATCACGATCTTCGACCAAGCTCCGTTCATCGTGTTTGAATCGATTGAAGACAAAGAGGTATTTCGCTCCCAAAACTACGTAAATAGCCAAATGTGATCACAGAAAAGTCGGACCTAATGTATCAATTGTTATTTAAGTTGGGATTAGTACACAAAAAGTTCTTAAAACCTGCAATAACTGGGGCTCAAAATAGCACTATTTGGGTACTAATCACTCCCCCCAACCGACACATTGCTAGTCCCTTAGCAATGATAAAAAGAAAGAAGATCATGCAGGCTATGTGTATGCAAAAAGGGATTGTCTGTTCAAAAAGTGTGTGTATAAGTAATGCCTTACCCTCAATATGAAAGATTGGGACTCTACATAAAAAACCAGCTTGGGAGAATAAATTCCATACTGTGCACAAGTTTGTGAGCAAGAGTTCATTCCAAGGAAATCATCCTGAACTTCCACCACAATCTAAGTGTTTAGTGATCACTTACTAATAAGCTACTAAGCTACTCTCTCCCCAACTGCTACCGCTAATGCTCTTGCATCATTGACCAACCTTCATAGATTCAGCCCACTCTTATTTCACACTTTATCAGATGGTACGCCGAGAACTCGACATTTCACCAAAGTCCGTAACTGGATCCACCGATGACTCCCAACCAACTAAGGTTTAGGGCATCAAGTCAAAAGGATCTTTCAACCACTAACTCTATAGGTTTCTCACCCCGCACTCGAATGATTTCGAGAATCCAAGACCTACAACTCGCGCAACTCCACCCATCCACCCATAAGAAGGTATATTGCTTTCTGGGCGGCTCCCAACCGCCTCGGTTTAGTGGCACCGTGCTTAAAGGCTTTCGTCGTAGACCCCTCGGACCATGCTTGGGTTTCAAGGCAAATCATCGTGGCTTATCTAACTTCTTTTTCTTTTTCTTTTCTTTTTCTTTTTCTTTTTCTTTTGAAAGACTTCATATCGTCTTTCAATTACTAGGAACCTTAACCCCACATAGAGGTCAACGGCTAGGCCTGCTTTTGCAAAGCAAGAAAGAGTATGCGCTTTCTCAAATTCCTTATCGACTTTAAAACCGACGGCATCGTGTGTGGTTAGCTAAAGGTGGATGAAAAAGGTTGAATTCTTGGGGACTTAAACTGACCATCTACTTAATCATGCATGTAACTATTCTAACATTGATGGTATCATATAATGCTTCAACTTTTCAACTTACTGAAAGGTGCGTAAACCACAAAATATGTGGGCAAAATGATTTGCAAAAGTGTAGAAAATGAAGTCAGATATATATGGTAAAGGTAGACATTTCACAAAATTTTCAATACCTTGCAAATGAAGTATACAAAGAAGCCACAATATACAAAAACGGGCTTTCAAGTGCTGTGTGGTACAAAAACTCGAAATGAGCAAGATAAACATCACTTCCAACACTAACTTCCCCCAACCAAGCATGGCCATCGTCTCAATGGGGTGTAGATCTGAAGTTAGTGGAGGGAGTGGTACCTCCTCAACGGGCGGTCAAGAAGAATCGCCCTCTGGGCCCCGGATGTGCTGAGGTGCCGCCGGAGGAGCGGCCGATGCCGTCAGAGATACCGTGAGAAGCCACCCCAAATGTGTAGCTTCGAGGGTTTCATTGGGGTCCGTGAGAATCCTCCTCGTTCCCGCAAAGGTGTCGCGGTAGCATGTGGCTTCACTCTCTGGCCCATCGACTCAACACTTTATTATCACCTGGGTCAGTGTGCTCCACGCACTACTGGGTATGCTTGATGAATGATGAGAATGGTCCTAATCCATCTTGGATTGAGTTTCGTCTCGAAAAAAGGTGGAGCTCATCATGAGTAGGACTCGTCCCCCGATCAAGTTCTTCTCTGGTTATGAGTCGATCATGCCACTTCTTTAATTCCGTCCTTCTCAATTTTCGAATTAAAGTAAAGGCTGCTCCTAAGCTCTTCTAACTCATCGAGATCAAGGAGTCTTTAAGGCCAACTTTCCTACGCCCGCATTCAGTCTTTATCACACCACGCCTTGTATTCAATTTCCACAAGGTGTGGCATGCTCACATAAACCAGCGATGTGGGACATTCCAAGGATTGGTCTTATATGCCGTTCAGAGGCCCATAAGGAATCCAAGCTCGAGATCAATCCTTCCTGTTGAGTTCACCACTTTCATCAATATAGTCTTGATTTCCTGTCATAGCTCTACTTAGCCACCGGTCCGAGGATGATAAGGGGTGGCCACTTTCAGGCTTCGACACCAGCGCCTGGATAGAGATTCTCAAAAGGCTCACGCGTAAATGTGAACCTTCATCATCGATTATGGTTGGGAACCTCGAACTGAGAATATGCTCTTTAAGAATTTCAATACGTATGTCTTATGGTCCTACTGCTTCTACACCGCACCGCTTCACCCGCTCCGACATAGTCAACTCCCCACGAGGATAAGTATATCCGGTTGAAGTAGAAATGGTCCCATGAAGTCGATGCCCCAATATCAAATAACTTAACAACCAGAATAGGGTTCAGTGGCATCATATGACGACGAGAGATTTTTCCCAACCTTTAGCATTTATCGCATTGTTTGCACATGGTATAGGCATCCTTAAACAAAGACGACCAATAGAAACTCCGTCGCAAAGACCTTCATATCATTTGTTTTCTCGAGTTTAAACGACTTCCTCCACGTAATCGGCCACGGGCAAGGCGAAGTATCCCGGGTTGTTCTCCTTCCCGCAGACACACTTTCTCGATTATTTGATCAAGATAATATTTGAAAACAAATAGTATTCTTCCCACAAGAGGAGTGGACTTCGCATGGTTAACTTCGTCCCGTGCTTTCCATCTCCTCTGTCACAACTCTCCTATTACTAAAAAAAGTCGCAATGTGAGCAAAACTCAAGGAGCACCGTACAAAGGAGTAGAGACTCCTCCGGGAATTCTCATAAATCGGAGGGTCAGGTGTCGTGGTGCTATGGTTAGTTTGGAAAGATGATCGCAGTCAACATTTTCCGCACCCTCTATCCCGACCTCGCAAGTCAACTCCTGTAGTAAGAGGACCCATCTGATAAGCCTAGCCTTGGCATTTTTCTTAGTGAGCAGATATTTTAAAGCGGAATGATCTGTGAAGATAATTATATCTGCCCCTATCAAATATGCACGAAACTTGTCCAGGGCATAGACTACTGCCATCAATTCTTTCTCGGTCGTAGTGTAATTCCTCCTTCGAGCTTCATTCAACGCTTCAAGATAGTAAACCACATACGGTTTTCCCTCTCGCTTCTTGTCCGAGAACTGCCTGACAAATAGGCTCAATTTCTGGTGACTGCGACATAACCTCAAAAGGCAATCGCCGCCAGGGCCCTCACTATCGTGTAAGGTTAAATAAGCTAGCTCTTCAAACTCATTGCATTCGCACCCTACTCAAACTCTCGTCATCTTTTCTAAAAAGCTTATAAAGTGGTTTAGCAATTTTTGAGAAGTCCCGTATGAATCTCCTAGAAGCCCGTACGCCCCAAAATCGCCTCACAAGCCTTGACCATGGGCAAGGCCAAATCAACTTCACTTTGCTTTATCAACTTCAATTTTCTTCAAATGATACGCCCACTACAATGCCCTGCTGACCATAAATGGCATTTTTTCCCGCTAAGCACTAGGTTTTTCTATGCACTTATGCGTGATGCCTGTGTTGATTTAGCATTCTCAAAACTCCTCCATATCGTAATGTCGTCCATGTAAACCTCCATAATGCCTCTACCAAATCGCTGAAAATGTGTCGAGCATACATCGCCGAAATGTGGCCTGCATTACAAAGTGCCAAATTGGCATCCTATAGTGCATATCGCGCTAAATGGGCATGTGAAGGTTGTCTTTTCGTCCTCTGCAAAGATCTCACTTGGGAAAGATCCCGAATAGCCATCCAGAACAATAAGGTACAATCCTCTCAAGCAATTGATCCATGAATGGCAAAGGGAAGTGATCCTTCCGTGTTACTTCATTTAGCCTTCGATAATCAATGCATACCCTCCAACCTAAGGTAAGACGATTGGCATTTCTCTCCTCTTTTCATTATAATCGTAGTTACCCCGATTTTTTAGGCACCACTGGCCTGACTCACCCAAGCATTCCATAAGGTAGCAGGATGCCGGCTTCGCAGCTTTAAGACTTCGCTCTAACCACTTCGCGATATGTGGGTTCGGGCTTTCTCTCGCGGATGCCCCCACCGACTTTGCTCCTCTTCTAAGTATATGTGGTGGGTGCACACTGCTGGGCTAATGCCCTTCAATTCGGTAATATTCCACCCTAGGGCTTACTTGTTCTCTCTGAGGATAATGTAGCAGTTACCCTCTTGCGGTAGCCACGAGCGAGGGATGAAATGACCACTGACACCGGCTTCCCGCTTCTTTCAAATAAGCGTACTTCGGGCCCACAAGCAAGGGCTCGAGTCGATTTTTCGAGGCTCATCGATTTTCCTTCGACATCAACAAAGAAATTTCTTGTTTTCTTCTCCGTTGTTCCCGCATAGTTTCATGTCACTCGTCAAGCTTTTCGCACACTCAAATTAACTCTTCACAAGGTATCTCAGATCCCTTTACTCGATTAGCTTGTTCCTCCAAGATGGTTTCAATGATGCATACTTCTTCGTGAGATCTTCCAATCGGTCGCATGTGCTTTACTCAGGAGGAAGACGCCGAGCTCTAAGGTCATACCAAGGTGAGTCAGATGACACCATTTCTAATTGATAACAGATCGAGGTGGCCAAGAATGGTCTCCCAAGATGATGTACATAATTGGCCCCTGTCGCATTAGTTCAGAAAGTCATACAAATTGCACCCACTGATAGTAGAATTTCCATTCACTCAGATCAAGACATCTTCCACTGTCCCTCGGGTATTTTTATTAACCCATCGCAAGAGACAAGCAGGACGGAGGTGGGCTTAGCCCCAACCCGAGGAGCCGCCCAGAGCATCGATCAGGGAGGAGATCCACACTTGCTCCCCGTGATCTAACAAGGCTTTCTCCACTAAGTGCCCTCCTATATTAACCGAAATGGCCTGACAACCCTGATCTTTATATTTTACTAGAGTCTCGATCGATAATGGCATTGACTCTGTTCAGTCAGAAGGCTTTATTGGCTGACATTTAAATTCCTTTTCACCCGTGCATAAGTCCTTTAAAAATTTGCATAGGTGGGGACCCGTCTTTGATCATGTGTCAAGTGGGATGTCATCTTTACTGGGCCTTAATACTTCCAACATTTCAGCCCCGATTAATGGCCTCTCTTTTAGCTTTTAATGCTCGAGGGAAGGCTGGATGCCTTATTTTTCCTCACCACCGCTGATCACCACCTCTTCCGTTCCGCCCTCTAAAGCTCCCCGCCCTGGTCTATTGCCTCGATGTCGGTCAGGTAAGCTCTTCACACCCTCGCAGATGATTTTCACCTCGACCTCATTCAGTATGGAATTCGGGTCACTGGAGGAGCTCACTTCATGCAATCCCTCGGGCTCGTCAGGTCTGAGAGGGAAATTTTCCCTTTTCTTGCACCTGCTGCTGGTTAGTTAACCTGGAAACTGAGTACTGCAGGTCATCTATTTTTTTGTTGAGAGTGCCTTCCAATGTTTCGATTTTCTAAGTGGTCTGAGCATTCACCGTCTTTTGTTCTTCCACAAAGTTACCCACAACCTTACTCAAATTTACAATGGCTTGCTCCATAAGGGATGAGGTTGGTGGTTGCTGCTGAGAGGTGGACCCATATCGTTGTCATGGTCGTGCACCCGGGGAAACAGGCCGGGGGTTTTGGGCTTCCATAATAGATTAGATGATTCCTCCAATTGGATCGTAGGTGTTCCCATATGGAGAGCTTGCTGGAGGGCCTACACCCACCATGTCGCCGGCTTCGCATCAAACCCTTAGCGAGGGTGCACTAAACGCTGATCTCCTTAGTGACCAGTGGATCGGGCAATTGAAACATGGTCGGAGGTACAGTGTTTTAGCCACGCCTCGTATCTCATGCCGATTTCACATTTCTACTTCTTCCAACCTTCTAGTCAAAGAAGATAGTCGCTTTCATTCCACATCCCTCTCGACAAAGGAATACATGCCTCCCTTTCGTTTACTATGCTTCATTCTCTCTACATCCTCAAGGGTTCTGGCCATCCCATCCCTCGAGGTTTCGCAAATCACATAATCGAGGAAGTCCGGTTTCACCGATTCTTACCGGCGGGTCCCTCCACACATGATCTCCAAGAGTTGTTTCATGGCAGGGGACATTCCATCGTAGAAGTGGTTTACTAGCATCCATGTGTCAAAACCATGGTGAGGGCAGGCACTAATGGTCTCCATATACCTTTCCCAAAGATCGTAAAATTTTCACCGCTACGAAATAAAGCGTGTAGATTTTCCTCTTCAAATCAAGTTCTCAGGTGCAATCGAAGAACTTCTTCAAAAAATTCTCGTCATGTTCTCCATTTTCTCTCAGCTCCCGATGGTCCTCACTTAGTGAATTAAGCTAAATTTTGGCTTTGTCTTTAAGGGTCAATGGGAAAGCTTTCAACTTCAGCATCTCCATATCGGTTGCACCCTCTTGAAAGTCGCGGTAAACTTCCTCAAAATCCTCGGATGTGTGTATGGATTTTGCTTTCCATGCCATGAAAAGTCAGTATGTGGGAAACTGTGATAAGGCCCACCGCCACATCCTCAACAGGCATAACGCATTTATGCGTGCCCACCCGGCCCCTTTCAACACCCCGTCAAGCCCTACTACTCTTCTCAGGGTCTCCATCCGATTATAAACTAATTTCTTTCACCTGTTCAACCGGGAGCACTTAGCCTTTCCAATCCGCCTCACAGTTGTTTCTATCCCATCGCATACGTGCTACGAATACTACACAAACAAGCAAACCAACAAAAACAAGGCTACCTAAAGGGTTAAAGTTAGCTAAAATCATAACAGGGGAAAATAGTCTCGCACAAGAAAATTTTTCAAAATCCCTCCAAGGAACCGTGCCGGGAAAATGGTAAAAATAAAAAGTAATGAGAATTCACCAATACTGCGGATGTGGATCACAAGCGCACAACTCTCTTCTCACTAGTAAGCAACATCCCTAAGAACGACGTCATTCGATTCGGTACACAAGAGGGGTGTACCGAATCAACAAAATTTGTATCCTAGGGGTTTTTACCACGTAGGCAAAGCTACTACAAAGATAGTGGTCTAGGGTCTAATACCTGGGATGGGTTTTCTCGTGAGATATAGAAGAGCTACTAAAGGATTGAAAATGGTGTTTACTGATTTTTGTGATTTGTGTAAAAACAAGGTGTGAATGTTTGAAAATCGTAAAACAAATTAAAATAAAAGCAAAGGAGAACTCCCAGTCTCGCCACCGGGGGCTTAGTGGTTCTAAGCAATAACATGTGCCTCTGCTTCTTTTTCTTGCGCCGGGAGAAATTCCATACATAGTCATTTTCCCGACCTATTCTTCATTTAGCTTTAAAATCTAAAACCCTAAAAGTTTTCCTCTTAAAAATGGAATTCAATGAGTTTAAATGCTCCTAGTCGTAAGAACACACCTTCTAAACCTACCCCATGCAAAGGATTAATAGGAGAGACAACTAACTGCATCGCGATCTAGTGATAAGTATCCACCGAACCCAAAGCTTGCCAAATACACGTTGCTAGCTAGTGGAGAGCACATGCCTAAGAGATTTAACCTAAGGTGAGAAGTGTGGAACACAAATACCCCATAGCGACATGAAAAGTATGAGAACATGCAATTTATCTCAAAACTAACACCCGCTGGCCTCTCCTCACAGGATGATGGTGTTTTGGGCCAACATCCCTCGATTTGCTCATCATCAAATAAGTGGGTGTTCGCTACCAAGAAAATGCAAGAAAATGAAGAAGAGGGAAAGAAAATCACAAAACCAAATTAAGGGAGTGATATTTGTTGCCTAATTCTTAATTGATTGATGGACTGAAAGATTTGATTGAAATTACGTTTAACCGAGCTTATAGGTGCTCAAAAGAATAAGGAAATTACAACTATGTACAATCTTAAAACCAAAAATTACATCAAGGAAAATTTGTACAAAGCCAAACAAAAAGCGGTCGTGCTAGCCAACAAGAAGTGTGGGAGCATGGTGTGCTGTTATACCTACACTCATGAATTTGTGTGCTGTTAATTTTCGCACTCTTAAAATTTCCACCGCTTCTTTATTTTGCATTTCCGCTCCAAATCTCCTCTCGATTAGATCATGCATCTTCGACCCCGGCTTCGTTCATCGTGGTTTGAATTCCGATTGAAGATAAAGAGGTGTATTTGGCCTCACAAGACGGATCAAAGAACATATGCAAATTCTATGACACTCATTACCAAAGGACTTATTGTGTATAATCCCCGCAACGGCACCATAAAAACTCTGTTGACCCACCAAAAAAGACATGGCGTATTTATAACACTATTGCCAAGACTATTGTCTAACTCCCAAAGAACGATGCCATAAAACTTGTCGATCGTATGCCTTAGCTATTTGATTAGTTCAAAGATTGTTTCCACTAAAATTGTTTACTGAAAGGGCTCTGATCCGTTATGCCGCAAAGTGCACAGTCTTGCCAAGTAGTAAATCGATTTAAGTCCGCATATCGATCCCACAGATCTCAAGAAATTCCTCTCGATCAACACCCTAACCACTCAAACTCTACACTGGCTTGGACTCGATAGACAAGTGGAATCGCCTTTGAAAGCTTAAAATAATAAAACCTAAGAAAATTGAATTAATAATGAATGAATTGAATATGGAAATATAAATAACAAATTAAGATCGAATAGCTTCCGCAAAGAGACATTAAAAAGAATGCTACCGTGGAAATATCAATTCCAAGCACGTAATCGATTGCTACTTATTGAACCGCATATTTAAAACTAGTCCAAGGAATATAATAGCGCGTGAGGTCGATTTCTCCAACCCCACACCACATTATCTAAACTTCACGCTTTCTCCTCACACGAAAGTGTTAGATAACTACTTTTTAACTGCTGCCTTGTTCAAAATATTTCTTTTTCAATGTTTCATACCCACGACATGGACTGTAAATCCGAGCCCTATGATAGTCATTATGCCAGATCTACACTATACTGTCCTTATTCCTCCAAATTAGAATAGCTCATCCTTTCTCGATTAGATTCACGCTAACACGGATCGGGATTTACTAGACCGAGGTGAACTCCCCTCAGCCCTAAATTGATAAATTGTTCCTCTCGGCTCTCGGCTCCAAGTGAGAAGAGATTTATCGATTTAATTACACAAAGCACACATTAGATCACCATACAGCTAGGTTCTCATACCTTTCAAAATTGTTCATCACTCAGAATTCCTTCTTTATGTCACCTCGCAGGGTCTCCTGAAATCGTAGTCTGTAGACAATTCCATTTACGTATGAGACACCGACATTGGGATCAAGTAGTAAAATACACAAGACTGCAAGTAGCTTCTCGCGAAATCAGAAGTTCATCGCCACTAAATAAAATTTCAAGTAGAGCATACTCTCTGAATGATAATATTAATTCAATGAAAGCCGGGTTTCTAAATCACGATTACACTATATATCGCTTCGCTGATCAATGAAGCATCAGAATCGGCACCTGAAACCCGAATTCCGTAAATTGTCCGGAATTCAAACAACTGACGCACTGGGAAGAAATATGAATCGCATTCAAATTTTTAAACTTTAACAAGAACGCTCGATCCAAATTAATGAAATACAAACTAATCTAAAAATAAAAACTAAGAAAATAAAAGAAAATTAAATACAAGGAGCCTTCAAAGAACCTGCATTCTTTAGTCGCTCCGAAATAGCGCTTCTTCAAGAGTGCCGTGTATTTATAGGGTTCCTCAAGGTTGGGCCCTAATTTCGGGCGTACCCTTGACTCGCGCGACCGGCCTGGGCTGTTATGTTACTGATGCTCGCGACATAGACTCTGTGCCGCACCTCTCTCGTTGTCTTCGGGCCATGCCATGAGTCTTTGTTTGGTCAGCGACGTGTCTTTGGTGTAGCCGATGTCGCCACAATTAAGGACGCCGCGGACTTTAACTATGTGGGATGTCGCGACAAAATTAAATGTCGGGTCGCGACCTCAATCTTTCAGGTCGCCGCGACTTCCGGACTGTCACGACCTTCCCTACCGCTGTCGCCACCGCTTAATGACGCTTGCTACCTTTAGTCTTTGTATTGATGTCGCGACAACCAAGTTGTCGCTGATCTTCTTTTTCTCATTAACCCGCTGTCGATCGGTCGATGTCGCGACCCTTTGCGTAGCTTCGATGTCTGATTCATCTCTTTAGCTCGCTGTTCGCCGACCTTAGTTTCCTTGCAAGCTTGACGTCGCTGACCGCCGATTCAAGGTCGAAGGTCGCTACCACATCCGCATGTCGCGACACACTGTTCTACCCATTGTTTATCTTCTTCGCCACGTACTTCATTAGTGTCGCACTCTCATTATCCATCAGATCAGTTTAATTTGTCGCGACTCTTCAAGGGATGTAGCGACATCATGTCTTCTTCTTCATCAATTTCGTTGCTTGACTTTGAGTTTCTTTCACTCCCAAACTGCTTTGTCTTCAATTACGCTTTCATTTAGACCGGAGCTTTGTAGTTGCAACCCGAATATTCACTTGATTTCTCGTAAAGCTTCACGACATCAAATTCCTTAATCCTTTGCGCTCCCGCCGCAACTTCCTTCCACCCAATTATATCGCATTCACTCACCCAATATTCTATTCCTTTTACTGCAAATTCCCGCTTCTTTGAATTCTCTGGCCGCACATGCCAGCTTTGGTGAAGTTTATTCCATATTCTTGCATATAAACCCCACTCTTTTTGTTATGCAATCAATCGAAAAGTGAATCGTGAAAATAGATGACTTTGCTCATCAAACTCCCCTAAACTTAAAATTTTGCTTGTCCCCAAGCAAAGAAAGAAAGATTTGTTTTGTTCCAAACAAAAGGACATTTTTCTATTCTGTTTTGCAGTTGTAACCAATTTAATTGAAAGACTAAAATTGCATTCAAGCTTCGTAGCCACTCAAGTCTAGATAAAGGTTAGTTTCATTCAATCATGTGTACATAATCTAAATTGTTGAATTTGTTTTACAAACAAAGATAGTTAATTGGATTCTCGCTCGAATGCTTGGTTTTCTTTCATTTTCTTAATGAGTCAATTAACCCTTAGAGATGTTCACGCTTTAGATCTTTCCTGATTTTCCAAATTCCATAGGCTTGTTGTTCATATTGATCTCCACTAATGTAGGCGATTACAACCTTCAGGATCAATCAAGCCTTTCTGGCTTTTAATGTTAGGCTCTCGGGGTAAGGGGTAGGATGGATGGATTTAGTTAAGATTACCAATACTCCTTTTCCCTTTACTACATACGCTCTTTTCTCCTTGCAGCTTCTTTAATAAACTCCCCCAAACTTCCTCATGCCTGGGATACCACATTTCAGATTTTCTTCTATTCGTAATCGTATGTTCCCATTTCTCATTTGTAATTCAAACTGGGGGATTTTTCTTTTTTTTCTGTCACCATTCAGGAATAGTGCAATGTTTTGTCTTTTTAGGCTTTCTAACGCTCTTAGCTAACTTTGGGTTAGTAACTCTCATACCAGATGGCATTAGGGTACTAGGTGTTGAAACACCCCTAAGAACTTAATTGTTCAAGAGAGTTAGGCCACAAGACAAAACCTATTCCTTTGGGTTTTCTTTTCATATATTTTCGATGTAGATCTTTTCTCTCTTCATTCCCTTTTTCAGCCTTTTCTTCAGTTCCTCAAAATTTACACTCCCCCAAACTTCATTTCTCTCCTCTCTCTTGAATTCTTTGCAATCACAGGTTCTTGAGGATTGATTCTTTAGGACGGGTTAGGGGTCTCCATTGGTTTATTTTGAAAATAGGGCTTGTTTTGGCTCAATTTCGTAGAACTGAAGTGTATGCATTAAAGATATGAATAGTGGATGGCTGAATGGCTCAAACTTCAAGGATGGCTCTGCATCATCTCTCGATTGTGGTCACCTAGATTTCGCCTGACTTCAATCTAACAAGTTCTAGAATTGCTGATTAATTGTGACTAACCCAGATTTCGACTCATATCGCTGGATGAGAATTTAGATTTATGTTATTTCCAATGTGTTCCTCGACTCACTAAGCTCATACCACAAACTCAAAAAAAAATTGTTTTATCCTTCAATTGTATAACCTTCCTTATCCTAGACTTATCACCAAATTGTTCAAATCGCACTTATGTTTCAATTAAAATTGCCCGTCATTTAGCCCTTATTCTCTCGTATTTTATTTTCGCTTCATCCCTATCATCTAATCAATCACCTCAACCGTCTGTATATATTATCATATGTCAAGATTTTTATTCGAGCTAAATTTACTGCGTTATTCCTCTTAATAATTAAAGCAAAGTAACACACGCTTGACTTCAAACACATCAAACAAATTCTCGTTTTATTCATAAGAATGTGCAACCTGTTGAGAACAAAAGGATAGGAATGAGGGAGGATTGACAAATCAATGGAAAGGGCTCCATTTTTTTCTTTTCTCGTTTAGGAAGTAAAGATGTAACTGGGGATCCGCATCAAGGGTAAGTAAGGTTGGGGTCGACTCGGAAATTTCATTTCCTCTTCTTTCTCTTGGCATTCTCTTTTCTATCTCGCTTCTTCCAGACTAATTCATTTGTGAGATCCACCTTGTCATTCAGCTCATCCCGTCTCATTCCTGCTGTGTTCATGTTTGCGGCCCATCAAGTCATGACTTCCAAAAATTCGCTAGATCATGTTGATCAAGTCCATTTTCCAAATTGCATTTTTCTCTTCTATAGGCATCATTGATTCAGCACTTTATCTCTATCCATCATCTTCTTCCTCGAAGTCCTTATCAATGACATATAAAAGGAACTTAAACCCTGACATATGCTCCTTTGTCCTTGCTTCTTGTTCTCTCGCATCCCTTTCTTTCTTCGATAAGCTCTCGTGGAGTCGAGAGTCTCGTTCGCATCGATTATTGTAAATGATTCACGGGGCTAAGCTTCGCCTTTTTCTGGGTGAGCTTGATCTCTTCCTCCATTTCCTTTTGAAATTTTCTTGGCTGATGGCTCCAGATCTTTTAAGCCGGCTCCTCCTTTCGCTCAATTCCTCTTCCCACTTCTGCTCTTTCTTTCAACTCGTCATACATCTCCTCCTTCTGAGTTCCTCTTCCCACTATTGATCTCTTCTTCTCAATTCGGCCTCATACACCTCTTCTCTAAATTGCTGCTGGATTCTCCATTTCTCCTCTCTTTCTTCCATACTTTTCTGCATAGAAATTAGCATCTCCATTATCTCCTTATTTCCTCGGGCCTCCCCGAACTTTCTCTTCTCCGTGCCCTTTAAACCCTCGTTTCTCACAGAGTCACAAAGGGGAGTGGTGAAGTCTATAGGACTTCTTTCATCTTCTCGCTATGTCCTCTCGCAAAACAGGTGTTCCCTTCTCGGGCCGTGTCTCCGATTTTGTTCTTCTCGCCTTCAACCATCGTGGTCCTCTCATTGCTCTCTCCTCACTCCGAACCGCCCCCCCCCCCCACGATAATCTCCTCTCTCTCTCTCCTCTTGATTTCTTGGCCCTTGCTTATCCCAAATGTGGTTAATGGTGAAGCATTAGTAAGTATTCTTCTTCTTCTCGCTCTAACTTCCTTCACACACCACTTCTTATACAGTCTCGGTGATGATTGTCGGGTGTGGAATTTAGCCCTTTATTTCCCCCTCATGGTATCCATTATTGAATTTTCAATCACCGCCTCCCCGCGTTGAGCTTGAACCCAAGATGGCATATAGCATGATGGCTTCCCTCGCTCGACGTGCATACATGCTTCAAGGTCGGGACCATACCGTGGCCAAGAAATAAACCATACCTTAGCCTCCTCCGGTCGTGCTCCCCTTGATTGTCTCAGTGCTCCTTTCTCTTGATCCCATTGTATCTTACCATCTGTCAATCTCCTGACAATCTTTCTACTCGCTTCAGTTTGGTTAATAGTTTAAATTCCGAGCCATGCCTTTGCCCCGCCATCCCGCACACCCTGCGAATGGCATTTGCTCCGTACACCCAAACCCCTCCGACGCACAGAGTTCTCCTTTTCGCCAACAAGGTTGGAGTAAAACTTCTGGGCTGCATATCCGCTTTTCATGTTCACGTAATTTCTCCCATCCTCTTTGCTCTCATCAATTCTTGAACTGAGAGACGAACTGACTGGACCCCTTTCTCCTATAAACCCCTTTCCTGCACAATGCTTCTTCCATATAGAATATGCTTCTTCTGATACAAAGTCGTCCTCTTCTTCTTCTTCTTGTCTCTCCTGTCTCTTTCTTTTCCCCTGCCTTGCAACTGGTTGAACTTCTCGGGCTTGCTCGTTGCTCCGTCCTCCCTCGTCTAAGCCATGAACCTCTTCCTTCTCGTATGGAAGCATACTCCATCATTTCTCGCTCAAGTTTGGGATTGTGGTTTCGTGTTCGGGCCGTTATAGAAATTCGCAAGGTTCGAGGAAGACGTTCGATCTGTGGCTCGTGAGAATCGGAGTTCGAGGACTTGTGAAGGTGAAAAGCAGCTAGTTTCATGGAAGAGATGATAATGGAAGGAGTTTCTGCATTAGCTTGTAATTCAATTATGATTTTGAGCTATTTATTATTTCATTTATTTTGCTTGTCATTTACTCCAATATCACAATAAATTGTGTGTCGTCATTAAATTTTTAGGGCAAAATTAAAAGCTACCCAATCGGCAAACCTTTCTTCATGTCGCGACTCCATGATCGCTTGTCGCGAACATACCAAACCGTGAGGACAAGTTATCCTCAGCCGCTACATCATCTCGTGTCATCAGTAGATGGTTGTCGCGATCACCGCAATTCTTCAAGGACTTGCTCTTTGCCGCGACCAAATATTCTGTCGCGACTCTCAATTTCTTCACAACGTAACTTTTGGTCGCGAATTCTCACCCTTTGTTCTTCCTTCAACATTTATGTTGTCACGACATCAACTTTTGTTGCGGATGATCAGCTGGCCACGACATAAGTTTTGCTTCGCAACCTAGTCTCAAGTAATTTTCATTTCAAATTTAATGAACATCATTTTTCACTATTTATCAATTTGCAAATTCCTCATCATCAAACAAACTAATTCCACACAAGAATTGAAGAATGTATTCTCCTATTCAATTTTCACAGACTTATATAGGGAAAGGAATGCCCCCTTTTCCCCACGTTCTTCGCAGTTGCCGGAGTTGTACTGAGTTTATTCTTCTCGCTCGAGAGCTATTTCTACATAATCATTCTCGCAACATTTTAAAGGATTTAATTAAAACAAAAATTAACTTCTCAAGTACTAAATTAATCATCATAAGAATTAAAGAAAAACAACATCAAGGTAAATTTAAAAAAATCTTAAGTTCTGCAATCAAAATCGACCCTCGCGCGGGTCAGCTTCCCATCACCAAGCCGCTTTGAGTCCTTAGCCGGACTTGTCAGTTTTAAGCCTTTTTCTTCCTCAATTCACCGCTATGTTCTTCTTTTTCTTTCCCCTACGAGATAATGTTTCAGTCTTGCCCATTAACCTCGAATTCTTCCCCAAAGATCGCCTCGAGTGTTACTCTATTGCCCAAAAGTAGTGCTTCGACACCACTATATATGGTCCACCCCACCTTGATTTCACCTTCCTAGAACAATCTCAACCCAGGTGCCAACAACGTAACTCTGATCCCCTCTCCTCGAACTCTTTCCTAAGAACTTTGATCATGCCATTTCTTTTGTCTTGTCTTTGTAGATCTTAGCATTGTCATAGGCTTCATTTCTTCTTCCAGCTTACTCGCCTGAATACCCTCTTCCTTTGCCATTTTGAAACTCGAAATTCAGCCTTCGACATGGCCCACATGGCCTCAGATATTCCACCCGAGAGGAAGGTGACATGGCTGCCAAATACTAATCTGTATAGGACATCCCAATGGAGTTTTGAATGTAGTCCCCGTAGCCCAGTGCATCATCAAGTTTGAAGACCAATCTCTCGCCAACTTACATAGCCTTTTCCAGATCCTTTTAACCTCCTCGCTGGAAATTTGTCATTTATTAGTTCTTGGATGATAAGCTAGCTCATTATATGTTTGAACCCATATCTTCTCATGAGCTTTGCGAAAAATTTTGTTTCTTGCAAAGTGGTTTCCCCCATCACCATGAGGGCCCTGTGGGTGTTCCAAATCTCGCTTCACATGCTTCTTTTCAGAAACTCGTCAATCGTATTAACATCATTCCTGGGCAAGCTATTGCTTCCACCCATTTAGAAACATAATCCATCGCTAGCAAGATATACAAAGCCTAAATGATTGTGGAAAGTGGTCCTATAAAATCTTCATCCCCATACATAAAAAATTAGCACCACCAATATGCCTCGTGAGGCATTTCATTTCGTCGCGATATTTCCACCGCATCATCATAATTTTGACCCATTCAAGCATGGGCTCCCCGAAAATAGCAAGCCAATAAAACTCGATTGGAATATCTTATGAGTCGTTTTCCTGAAAATGCCCCCATATGGTGATGCATGGCATTCATTCATAATTCCGCTTGTTCACCCTCCTGGCACACA
Source organism: Tetrastigma voinierianum (assembly GCA_016808115.1). Classification (NCBI taxonomy): domain Eukaryota; kingdom Viridiplantae; phylum Streptophyta; class Magnoliopsida; order Vitales; family Vitaceae; genus Tetrastigma; species Tetrastigma voinierianum. The sequence goes on along the minus strand of JAEQBH010000173.1, from coordinate 5,043,911 downwards.
TCTTCTTATAATCATATCGCTCCTCTTAAATAATAGTGTCATCCTGCATATAATACCTGGTCGCCATCCCAGCTTTCTTTTCTTCTCGTCAGGACAACTGTATGAACTACTCCACAAGCTACACTACAATATCTCGCACATCATGGCATTTGGAATGACAATTGAAATAGCTGCTCATCCGGGAAGTTCTCTAGTCTTATCTCCTCCTCTTCTCGCTTGATTTCTTTCTATTCTCGACAAGGATTAGCCACCCGCCATTGTCACATCCTTTATCTCTAATTTCCATATCAAACTCTTGCAAAAGAGTAATCTCAATCTTTTATCGCTCTCGGGCTTAGCTTCCTTTTTTGACATAAGATACTGATGGTCAGCATGGTCCAGGTGAACTAGCAACATGATCCTAGATCGTATGGTCTCGAATTTTTCTCACAAGAAAGCTTCACTATTGCTAAAGATCTCCTTTTCAGCTTATAACAGTTTTCTGTGATTCATCAGCGCTCCCGCTAGTGCTAGCAGATATGCTCCCCAATATTTTCTTTTTCTTTCGCCCCAAAATGTTTCTATCATGGGAATCACCGCACACACATCACTCGATCCTATTCTCGTGCGTGCCCATGATAGGTGCTTGAACCAATCCTTGATCTTGACTTCTTAAGGTCGCTGGCATGAATCATCAAAATTAAATTCTCAGGTCTTTCTCCAGATCCGCATGCTGGTCCGCTATTTGAGAAGCTCCTGATGAATTTCCTCAGAAACTAAAATATGCCCCAAGAAACTCCTTATCCCTTTGACGCTGGTGGAGGTGCTAGGAGTTTTGATAAATGATATCTTAGATTGGTCCACTTCTAGTCCTTCCGTGAGCGTAAATTTTATGACCAAGAACAATACTTTATAAGCTTACCATGAAATGGCATTTTTCCAATTTGCTAGCTGCTTGTCCTCAGATTCGTAAGTACCGTCCAGATTGTTCGCACATTATTCAAAACTGGATCCATACACTTTGAAGTCATCCATAAAAATTTCCATGACTTCCTCAACCAAATCTGAGAACATCGACATCATACATCTCTGGAAAGTAGCAGAAGGCATTGCATTTGTACCTCAAATGGCATCCTTCCTCAAGGCAAAGGTGCCACAGGCATGTGAATGTGGTCTTCTCGTCCTCGTGTGCAATTGCAATTTGGTTGTAGCCTGAATACCCGTCCAAGAAACAAAATGAGGATGTCCTCGAGTTAATCCAAACAATATCCGATCAATGAAGGGCAAAGGGAAGTGATTTTTCCCGGTCGGGCCGTGTTCAGCCTTCAGACCAATGCATACTTCCATCCTCACAACACCTGCTCTTGGAATTAATTCATTTATTTCCATTGCGATCACGCAAATCCACCCTTCTTTGGAACCACATGGACCTGGCCAACCTAAGGACTATCCGAAATTGCATAGATAAAACCAAAGATTTAACCATTTGAGTACCTCCTCCCGACTATTACTTCTTTCAATATCGATTAAGTCTCTCGATAATTCAACAATTGCCTTGCATTTTCTTCTGTATATTTTGTGCATGCATATTGATGGACTGATACCCTAACTCTTCAATAGACCAAGCTATAGACTCCTTATGATTTCTCTCAAAATTTCCAAAGAACCTCTGTTTCAAAGATCACTAAGTCTAGCGTAAATTATTACTCGGTTTACTCTCGGGTACCTTCAGTAAGCATTACTTTTAAAATGACTCGCAACACCTTTAAACTAGCCCTCCTTTTCACTCGTTTCTTGATGAAATTCCTTTTCTTCAATTTCGTCTTTTTTTTCACCTCATGTTCAAGACTCACTTTCGCAGAATGTAAATCGATGCGTAAAATCTCAATCAAAATCTTCAAGATACCGGGAATTCATCTCTTTTCTTACTGATTGAAAATCTGGGCATTACAATCATAGCAAAATTCAGTTGTTGACATATACATTCTGGCTGACCTTACATCTTCCCTCTCTCTATGTTCAGACTCCTCAAACTTCCGATTAAATTGAAGTCACCGCCTCTTCTCCATCCCCGCGAGAGTTGAGAATTCCCTTCTGCATATCGACAGAGTCGCTCCAATGTAAGGAAATGTCCCTTCCCAAGAAAGGTAGGGACTTGTGAATCTTCCTCCAGCAATCCACAAAGACGATGAAGTCTACTGAAAATAAAGTTCCCCACCTTACTCAGCATCTTCTATGATTCCTTCAAAGTTTTCGCTAGTGGTTCTATCCGCCATTCGAGAGTAACAAGAGCGGGAGTAAGCCCCCCCAAACTTAACTCTCGGGCAAATGTATCAGGCATTAAATCGATACTCGGCACTCGAGTCACGTGAGAGCTTTCTCGAAAAACTCAAACTCTCCTAATGGTGCAAAGGAATGGCGAAGCCTCCCGATCTTTCATCTCTTTCTCTGTAAGCCCCTCTTGATCACAAAGATTGTAAGTTGCGTCAGTTCATAATTCTTCTTCAAGAATCTTTCCTCTTTTGCTCAAGATGTCTTCAAAAATTTTGCATAAAGTGGCATCTGAGTGACCACTTCTGTGAAAGGCATGCTGATCTCCAGCTTCTGAAAGGTTTTCAAGAACCTTGCAAACCGTTCCTCTATCTTTGATTTTTGCAAATTTCCTGTGGAAATGGGACTGCAGTGATTGTTCGGGTTTTCTTCTACTTCCTTCCTCTCCTGTGACGCTTGTTCCTTCTTTTTCTTTCTTCAAGAGCCAGATTGTCTCCGGGCCTTCATCTCCCCTTTTGTTGCTTTCATCTTTTCTGTCTTCTCTTCTCCAAGTTCTTCCCCACTTCTTAGCCGCACCGCCTTATATACAATCTGATTCTTCAGGTCACCGGGAAAGGCATCTTTCATCCGATTTGCGGTGCTCTAGCCGGGCCGCTCTATCCGTGTCTCCGTGTTCTTGAGAAAAGCATTAGTGGTCTTCTCCGAAAAATTTGGAGAAATTGGCATTTGAGGCTTCCAATTTCGTAAACTTTTGTTCATGGAGGTTAATTCTTCTTGTCGTCCCCATGAATCAAGATTTGATCTTCAAATGGCGGAGCTCTCTCGACCCCCCATATTCATTTTCCCTCGCTTCTCCTTTGTCGCCGCTGTTGGAACCTTGGTGGCCGCTGATATCTTGCCGAGGATGTTGTTCATGCCTTGGCCTTGTGAGGCCCTCCACCATATGAAAATTTTCATGGTTCTCAATGCTGATGATAGTGTAGCCGGCAAAGTTAGGATTTGGTTTGAAGTGATAACTCTTGGCTCTCCCTAAGTACTTAACCTCTTCGAGATTATAAAAATCGTTTCTTCAAGGTACTCAGCACTCTCAATAGTTCCTTCAACTCCGCTCCTATTTCATGAACAAAGTAGCATCTTCCTCTCTGCTTGTCCATTCTATGCATGATGGCATCTAGCTTGCTTCCATGGTCACATCTCGTCTCACTCCATGACTCCTTCCTTCCGCTGCAATTACTCCTGAAAACTCTCGATGGAGCTTCATATTACATTTAGCCAAAGCCATCAATCAGATCTCTGCCTCTTCTAACACTCTTATGTTTGAATGCTCCACAAAGATGAAGCATCAATAATGCCCTTAGATGTATCATTCAAGGCATGATACACTATGTCCATCCGGGGTCTTCAAGTCTATCCCATGCACTCTGACATCTTTCGCCAACTTTCTTGAATCTCCATGCACATGTGCTCACTTCCTGAACACAATTATCTCCCTCCTTCTCTCTCGAGGTGAGTGACGGGGAAGAATCTACCCAAGTACTTCTACAAGCTCCTCCCAAGTATCAACGTAACCATACGGTAGAGATTCATACCATGGCCGTCAGATTCTTAGAGAAAATGGGAATAAATGCAATTTTATGACCTCTGGTCTCACCCTATCATCAGGATGACCAAAGAAATTGTTGTTGCTTCGAACTATCAGAATCGCTGGTCGGGCTTCGCTCAAAAATTATTTGCATCAACTTGTGTCGCCTAATTGGTGCAGTATTCATCCTCGAATAATGGGTCTCCAAAAAGTCCTCCATTGTATGAGTGATTGAGGTCTTCTGTCGCTGCTCTTGTCCTTCACCGTGTCCGGTCTTTCATCCGCTTATAGCCGAAGCTTTTTCACCTTTTCGCCTTCTCAAGCTTCGAGTGTTCTTTTTTTTTCTAGTTCAAAGATTCGCTGAATCGCATCGCTGTTCTCGTTTCTCATGCATTAAAATTTTCCCTAAATCAAAACACACTTCACATTAGGATTAGTCGCCAACAAATATTTCGAATATGGCTTGTTATGTCAGGCTAAAAACAATCCACTTCTTTGAAAATTATTTTTGTTCTTTCTTTTAAATGTCCAAATTAGCATTTCCTTCTTTCGTCGAATATTGATCTACTAAATTCTTTCGATCTCAAGAACGGCGCCATAAAACTTGTCAAAGACTATATGCAAATTTATGACACTATCATCAGGACCATTTATACCTCATAAATCACTAAGTAAATTGTTGACCCACCAAAACATTCATTTATAACACTATTGCCAAAAGACTATTGTCTAATCCCCCAAAGAACGATGCCATAAAACTTGTTAGCTGGACTGTATGCCTTAGCTATTTGATTAGTTCAAAAAGATTGTTTCACTGTGGGTAAATTGTTTACTTAGTGGTCTTTGATCCTTATGCCGCAAGTGCAATGTGCTCCGGGACAAGTAGTAAAATCTTGATTTAAGTCCAGATATCATCCCCACAGATCTCACTTTATCAAATACCTCGACTACTCAAACTCTACACTTATTTGGACTTGATAGACAAGTGGAATCAGCTTTGAAAAGCTTAAAATAATAAAACTCATAAAATTGAATTAATAATGAATGAATTGAATATGGAAATACAAATAAATGTAAATTAAGACCGAACAGCTTCTTCCGCAAAGAGACATTAAAAAGAATGCTACTCGTGAAACATCAATTCCGCAGAATTTCACCGATTCGTTGCTTATTGAACCGCTGCATTTAAAAACTAGTCCAAGGAATATAATAGTAGCTGGATTTCTCCAAACCCCACACCATTATTTCTAAACTTCAACGCTTCTCTCAAGACAGAGCGTTAGATAACTACTTTTAACTGGGGTTGCCTCGCTCGGGTATTTTTCTTTCTCAATATTTCATAACGTTCACATGGACTCCGTGAAATCCCAGCCCTAAGCAGTCATTGCACGCATCTACACTATACCGGTCCCTTCCTCCAAATTAGAATACCATCCTTTCCTTGATTAGATCCTCACTAACACGTGGATTACTTGATTAATCGAATGAGGTGAACTCTCGTGTGCCTAAATTAGATAAATTCTCCTCGCTCGCCTCCAAGTGAGTAAAGAGATTTATCGATTTAATTACACAGAGCACATTAGATCAACATCACAGTTCTCATACCTTTCAAAATCGTCATCACTCTCGTGAATTCCTTCTCTCGTGTCACCAAAGCGGTCTCCCGAAATCGAGCTTGAGACAATTCCATTTACTGCATGCAGGAAGACCGACATTGGGATCGCACGTAAAATACACAAGACCGCAAGTAGCTTCTCAAATTGGAGTTCATCACACTAAATAAAATTATGCAGAAAGATAATTTCGACGACATACAATTCAATGGTCGGGTTTCTAAATCACTAGATTACACCATACATTGGCTTGCCGATCAATGAAGCCATCAGAACGCAACCTGAAACCCGAATTCCGTAAATTGTTTGGAATTCAACAACCACAGCATCGAAGAAATATGAATCTACATTCACTTAAACTTTACCAAGATAAACGCTCGTATCCAAATTTGAATGAAATACAAACTAATCTAAAATAAAAACTAAGAAAAATAAAAGAAAATTAAAATACATGAGCCTTCTCAGCTGAACCTGCATCTCTCTTTTAGGTCGCTCCGAGCCGCGCTTCTTCCAAGAGCGCCGTATTTATGTGGTTCAAGTCGGGCCCTAATTTCTATGCTCCTTTCGATCGGCAGCTTAACCGGCCTGGGCCAGTTGTTGATGTCGCACATAGATACTTCTTGTCGCGACCGTCTTCACCGCGCCGTGGAGCCTTTGTTTGGTCGCGACGTGTCTTTGCGGGAGCCGATAACGCTGATACCTAAGGAAGTCGCACCTAAACTCCGGTGGTAGACATGTCGCGACAACTAAATGTCGTCGCGACCTCAATCTCTCTCGCAGTGGCCGCGCACTCCGACTGCGGTCGCCACTCTTTCCTTCGCTTCTCGCTTGTCGCACCGGCGAATGACGTCACGACTTAGTCTTTGGTTGATGTCGCGCGACAACCAGGTGTTGTCGCGACCTTCTTTTCCCACAACTGTTGTCGCTGACACCAACGCAGACGCCGCGACTTCCTCAGGTAGTTGATGTCTTGACCATCTCTTTAGCTTCTCGTTGTTGCTAATCTAGCTCTGCAGTGTCGATGTCGCAATCGGCTTCCGATTCAGCATCGATGTCGCGACCACATCCGCATGTCGACACCCTGTTCACCCATTGTTTATCTTCCGCCACTTCTACTTCCTCAGCCGGTGTCGCGACTTTTTATCCACCGTATCGGTTTAATTTCTGTCACCGCGACTCAAGGATGAAGATTATCATGTCTTCTCTTCATCACTCTCTCGTTGCTTTAATTCTTGAGTTTCTTTCACGCTCGTACTGCTTTTGTCTTTAATTACGCTTCATTTGCGACTGGAGCTTTGTAGTTGCAACCTGAATATGCATTTTGATTTCTGTAAAAGCTTCACGACATCAAATTCTTTAATCCTTTTGCGCTTCTCCTGATGCAACTTCCTTCACTCAATTATATCGCATCGCTTAGCCACATTCTCGTCTTTACTCGCAAATTCGCTTTTGAATTTGGCTCACGCCAGCTTTGTGAAGTTTATTCCATATTCTTGCATATAAATCAGTCTTTTTATATAAAAATCAATTAGAAAAATGGACTGAAAATAGATGACTTTTAAGCTCATCAAACTCCACTAATGCGTTTCATTAACTCCCCTAATAACTGTCGCTATGCCCTATTCGAAAAGTTAAGACCTAAATTCATTGGGAGTTAACCATTTCTGGTCGCGACCTACTCAGCTTTGTCGCGACCTGAGATGTGGTCTCAGCAGAAGGATTGATGTTGTGACCTGAAATTTTCTAATCCTAATTCTAACAATTCCATTTCAAACAAATTCAATTCAATAAATCCAATCAAAACAAGGACAATTCATTCTCATCATTCAGACATTCACCAAATCAACTCTATAATGCAACGGATTTAAAATTGAATCAGAAATTAAAATTTCCCCCAAAATTCAATCATGCTTTATCTGAAACAATTAGCATTAATCAGAGAAGAGTATACTGCCCCCTTTTGTCTCGTGTGCAGACTGGAAATTGGATGCAGAGATTCCTCCTTGTATACACTTTTAATGTCCTATAAAGAACATACGTACATTAAAGCAGTAATAATAAAATCACACCAAGCTTACTAAAAAAAAATTCAAAAATTCTAGCACCAAACTCAAAATTTAAAACAAAATGTAGTATGGGTTGCCTCCCAAAAAGCCGCTCAATTTTGAGTCCTTAGTTGGACTTGTTGTTCAAAACTAGGAATCATTTTGCAATCTGAATTTCTCCAAGGTAGTGCTTCAATCTCTGACCATGGACTTTGAATTCCTCTCCATTACCGTTCCGTCACTGCCTCCAAAGGTCAGATTTCGATACTCATCGTATATGGTCCACTCCATTTTGATTTTAGCTTCCCGAAAGTATTTCACTGAGTTACCAATGTGACTCGATCTCCTCGCGAAACTCTCCTCAAAATCCTCCGATCATGCCATTTCTTTTGCTTTATCTTTGTAAACTTTAGCATTATCATAGGCTTCATTCCTCGCCTCTTTCTAATTCATCCGGCCCACTGGAGTAGCCTTTCTTCTTAGCAAATTCTTGAAGTCAAAATTCAAATTCTCTTAATAGCCCACAGCTCAGATTCAATTCTAGAGTGAAGGTGACAAGGTTTACCATAGACAACTCGTATGGGGACATTCCAATGGGAGTTTTATAAGCAAATTCGTATGCCCACAAGACATCAAGTTTCAAAGACCAATCTTTTCTACTGGAGCTTACAGTTTTTTCGAGAATTTTCTTTATCTCCCTATTAGAAATCTCAGCTTGCCCATTTTTTTGAGGATGATAAGCCAAGCTCATAATGTGTTTGATTCCATATCTGTTCATGAGTCTATCAAACACCTTATTTGCAAAGTGGCTTCCTCCATCACTGATGATAGTTCTGGGCGTCCCAAATCTGCTCAAAATATTCTTTTGTAAAACCCCACAATCAGATAGCATCATTGAATGTTTTTCTCGACCCATTTGGATACATAATCCACAACTAGGAGTATGTATAAATTTCCAACTGAAGGTGGAAAGGGACCCATAAAGTTTATTCCCCAAACATCAAATAGCTGCACCACTAGGATACCTTGCAGGGGAATTTCATGCCTTTTGCTAACATTTCCCATTCTTTGGCATTGATCACAAAATTTCACCCATTGAAAACAGTCTTTGAAAATAGTAGGCCAATAAAAACCTGATTGGAGAATTTTGTGGGTTGTTTTGTCTCCTGCAAAGTGTCCTCCATATGGTGATGCATGACATTCATGTAAGATCTTGCCTTGTTCACTTTCTGGTACACACCTCCTGATTATCATATCAGCTCCTCTTTTAAACAATAGTGGGTCATCCCATATGTAAAATCATTGTCACCCTTAATTTTTTTTCTCTCAAGGTAGCTGGAGTTCTGGTGGCATAACCCCACATGCTAAGAAGTTCACAATATCAACATACCATGGTGATTGGAGTGACAATTGAAATAATTGTTCATCTGAAAATGTTCCTACTTATTTCTTTTCTTTCTTTCTCAGACAATGGGGCTTTTCAACTCTTGACAAGCGATCGCCATCACATCATTACAACTCTTTCTTTGTTCCTTGATCTCCGCATCAAATTCTCGTAATAACAATACCACCGATCGCCTTGGTTTTGCTTCTTTCTTTCACATTAGATACTTAATTGCAAAGATGATCGCATGGATAATGACACTGACCCCAATATGTACGGCCTAAAATTTTCTATTACGTAAATACTATGGCCAACATCTCCCTTTCGCTAGTCGAGTACTCCCTTCGAGCTTCATTAAAGGTTTTGCTGGCATGATATATGGCCTTAAACATCTTGTCAGTTCTCTGTCCCAATACAGCTCACATTGCATAGTCACTGGCATCACACATGATTTAAAACTCCTTGTCCCAGTCTGATTTTGCCATGATGGGAGCTTCAACTAATTTTGATATGATCTCTTCAAAAGACCTCTCGCAGGACTCATCAAACTTTAAATCCTTGGGCATCTTTTCCAAAGAATTCACATAATGGCCTTGCAATTTCAGAGAGAAGTCTCCGATAAATCTTCCTCTCAGAAAAACCAAAGATGTCCCAAGAAACTTCTTAAGTTCCCTTGATTGTCACAGGCATAAGATTTTTTATAATTGAAACCTTTGCTTGGTCTACTTCCAGCCCTGCTGCAGAAATCATGTGTCCAAGGACAATGCCTTCTGTTACCATAAAATGACATTTTTCCCAATTCGGGCTAGATTCTTGTCCTGGCACCTATGAAGCATCAGTCTACAAAATTATGCAAGAAATTTTCAAAACTCGGATCCATATGACCGTGAAATCAATCCATGAAGATTCCATAACTTCCTTTGCCACCGGTAGTCATGGACATCATGCATCTTTGGAAAGTAGCAAGAGCATTACACAAACCAAATGGCATTCTTATAAAAGCAAAAGTACCAAATGGGCATGTAAAAGTGGTTTTCTCTCCCCGGGTCCTCAGTGTGGCAATTTGATTATATCCGTAGTATCCATCAATAGAAAACATAAAGTGAGGGTGTCCTCGCACCTTATCTAACATCTTATCAATGAAAGGCAGGGGAAAATGATCCTTTCTGGTTGCATAATTCAATTTCCTATAATCTATGCACACCCTCCATCCTGTCACAGTTCTTGTAGGAATTAATTCATTTTCCTTATTTCTAATCACAATAAATCCACCCTTTTTGGGAACTAAATGGACTGGGCTCACCCAAGAGCTGTCTGATATTGCATATATAAAAACCTCGCATTCTAACCGCCATTTCCCGAAGACCTCCTTTATGACAACCCTTCATCATAGGATTCAAATTTCCTGTGTTCAATAGAAGTCTTTGCATCATCATTCAACAATATTCGTGCATGAAATCTGAGAGGGATCGATACTTTTAGATCTCAATCACTAAGCAATAGCTTCCTCAGACTTTAATTTGGCAGCAGTCTTTTGTTCTTCAATTTCAATCAATGTACCGATATGATTATCGGTTTTCCTTTTTCTATGCTCAAGAAAGCATATCTTCAAGTGATCGCAATTTCCTTTTAATATTAACCCTTTCTCGCACAAGTCTTGTTCAAAGAAATCTTCGTCCTTGCCGCATACATGTTTCGATTGTTTTACCAAGCTCAAGATTGATTTTTTGTTTTTCCAACTGGAAGGCAATAATTCATAATCAATACTCTCAAGATACTAGAAATTCATCTTAATTTCATTGATAGAATGGTGAAGATTACAATCATAATTCAGTTCAACACTGATAGGACTATTGTTTTCTACAGCCATACAAATCTCTGTATCAACATCAGGTTGTTCCAAGCTCTTGTTAAGGTTAAAGTGCATTGCTTCATCTCCTACCCTTAAGGTCACTTTCACACACCCTTTGCACATCTATCAAGGTAACCCATTTGCTAAGAAGGGTCTTCCAGCAACAGTAGGAAATCCTCGGTATCCTCTTCCATTTTCATGATCAGTTGTAAAGTCCACAGAAAGATAAATTTCCCCACCTTGACAAGCACATCTTCAAGAACACCTTCTGGTCGTGCCATGGATCTATCAGCCATCTGTAATGTAATTGTTGTTGGGATGAGTTATGATTAGTACCCAAAAAGTGATATTTTGAACCCTATTTAAGATAAGTTCTAAGTACGTTTTATGCACTAATCATATTAATTAAGCCAATTGACACGTGTAGGTCCCTTTGGTACTAATGATTGTATTTCGAGTCGCTTAGTTTCGGCAGTTTCTAGCAACCTATCCTACCATATCAAGCTAAGCATATCGGGGTTGAGCACTAACACCGGTGCTCGTATGATTTATATTCGATTGCATCAGTCAAACGGCGAAATTGAAGATGAAACAAGCCGATGCAGCCGGAATATGCAGGATGCTAGAGAAGAGGTACCTCGCTAGAATAGCAAAATTTTCGCTATGTATTGCAATTTCGCTACATAGCGAATTTTCGCTATGCTAGCAAAATTTCACTACATAGCGAAATTTTCACCTGTAGCGAAATTGTCTGCTTCGTGTTTTTGTGTACAAACGACCCCGTTTTTTGTTTTTTCCATCTCTACCCTCATTGTAATTATATTGTTTAGGATAGATTGGTATTTTCACCTTTTTGTAAGGCTATATAAGCCATTTTATGAACAATTTGTAACCTAACTATTCACGAAGCATTTTTCCATTACGGGGCCCCTGCTTTTTAAATTTCCCTCTCTGCTTCTCAGCCTTCTTTCTCTCACTTTCTAGGCAACCAAACACACCCTTTGAGGATGACAACTCAAAGGATGTTTGGCTAAAGCCCTCTAAAACTTGAAGAGGGAGGGCTTTCTAGGTTGGTTGATGAGGCTTCCAAGTGTGTGATCCTCTCGTTTCTTTCACGAAGCAATTACTGGGTATTTATGTTTCAAACTTTCAAAACTAGGTTTAAAAGCTATTTGATGTACTTTCTTCGGTCAATACTTGGCAAGCTTTTAGGGTTTAGTGTATTCTTAATGTTAGATACACTGACATCCATTAGTTGTCATTTATGAGCCATCGGGGGTAGGTTACATGCTAGATTTCAACTGCAGGAACAATTAATGCTCAGTAAATGCTATGTTTCAAAGAGGAAAGGTATTAAGGGTTGGTTTTTAAAGTTAAATAAAGATACGGTTTTGGAAATGGCTATAGGTCATTTACCCTAATGCGAGGAAATAACCCGAGGACACCTTTACAACCCTATCATATCAAACTAGTGGCCCAAAACTTCAAGGTCTTCTTTTTACATTTTATTTCGAATTACCTTTAGTTAGCATAGTGACAACAACCACACTTTTTATACAAATCCAAAATCCAAACAAAAGTCTCACCATTTTGAACCATTATATAAATCATTTGTAAGATGAAAACCCATCCCAGTGTTCGATCCTAGAGCCACTGTGCTGCAGTAGTTTTACTACGGCAGTAGGAGGAATTTAGGTATAAATTTCAAGCTGATCCGAACCCTATCGCGCATGAATCAAGTCTCTAGAGTCAATTTCGCACCATCGAGTAAAGGCATCAAGTTGATATCACTGTGGTCGCGCATAAGGCCTTCTTGAATTCATAGGCTTCCCTATGGAGTGTGGAATGGTAAAGCCGTCGGGTCCTTCATTTTTGTTGGGAGATCTCTCTCGGGATAATCGCATCGCAAGTGGCACGTTCACTATTCCTTCCTCAAGAATCTTCTTCTTACTCGCATTCCTTCGTAAATTTTGCATAATTCGGCATTTAATTGATTGCTCTCACAAAGGGAATATTGATTTCTATTTTCTCGAATATTATTTCCAAGAATTTAGGAAAACCGCTTTTCCCTCCGCCTCTCTCTAAGTCCTCGAAATGGCACCCGGTGTAAGCTCGTTTCTTTTCTTCTTCCTCGTTTTAGCTCATAACTCTTCTTAGCCGCCTCGGGCTAGCTTTTGCTTTTCTCGCATTCTGTTGTCTTCTTTTTTCTCGACATATTCTTCTTCTTCTCTTCCAGCTTTCTTTTCTCTTCATCATTGGTCTTTTTCCATTCGATCTTTCTTTCTACTCGTCGTCGCTTCACTTCCTTCCCACTTCTCAACTCGAATTGCTGCGTGCCCTGTTTTTCTCGAGTGTCACTAGGAATGCACCCCTTGTTCTCGGGTTCTACATATTCGGGGCTACCGCCTCTACTTCTGTGCGTTTCCTGTGTTCTTTAGTGAAGCACCCCCGTGTTTGCTTGAAACATATGAATGTTGGATTTGAAATTTTCTAAATTATTAAACTTCTGCTCATGGAGGTTTATCATCTTCTTTGCTATCCCCATGAATCGCAAAGATCTTCTCTTCAAAAGCCCGGGGCCCTTTGACCCTCTCGATATTCATTTTTTGCCTCTCCTTACCATTGAACCTTGTCGGGCCGGATAATTTGCTCGTACTCCCGCGCCCATGTCTTGGGCCCCGTATGCTCCCTCCGCCCATATGAGAAGTTCCTCATGGTTCCCGAGTGCCAGATTATAATGTGTGTAGGTAAGCCGAGATTAGGCTTGAAATGATAGCTCCTTGTTCATTCAAGTATTTGGCCTCTCAACCCGGTAGGGATCCCTCTTCAGCTTAGTCCTCAAAGACTTTTCTCATTCCTTCTCTCGTCTACTTGCTCCTATCTCATACGAGCACGCAACCTCTTCTTCGTCTATCCATCCAAAGCAGCATGATCGCATCTTAGCTTTGCTTCCATGGTTGTCATTTTGTTAAGTTCAATGATCCCACTCCCTTTGCTCGCCACTGCTACTCCCCAAGATCTGCATGGATTCCTGGCATATTGCACTCCAGCCTGTGTCCTCTATCGTCCCTTGCCTCCTCCGTACTTTTCTTTGGAATGTCTACAAGAAGAAGCCACAATACCCTTGTGGGAAGTATCATTCACGGATCAGAAGATATCCATTTGTGTCTTGAGATCTATGCCATGCATAGGACATCTCTTCAACAGTCTTTTGAACCTTTCCCAAGCTGTATATAGGCTTTCATCTTCCCCCTGATTGAACACACTGATCTCCTTCCTTCTCTTAGAGGTGAGAGAAGGGGGAAGAATCTGCCAAGATAAGCTTCCACCAGCTCCTCCCAAGTATTCACTGAGCCATATGGTAGAGAATCAAACCGTGTGGCTGCAATGTCTCTCAAGGAAAAGGGGAAGAGCTGTGCCTGATCACTCTCCTCGTCTTGCACCATTCAACTTACAAGATTGGTGATTCGTACACAGGTGCCTGGAATCTAATGCAATATTTATAAACCTCATTTCCTCCCCACCACAATGTTACTCAAAGATACGCTCTAGGGTCAAACACAGATGGGTTTTCAGACAAATGACTTAATAAAGAAGTCCAAAAATGGTGAATTTCTGAATTTGATTTTGGGTTATAAAAACAGGAGTTAATGGTTTTGCAACCGAAACTAAAATAATAAGAAAAAAAATGTAAAACAATCTCGTTGCCACTAAGTTTAGTGTTTGGTGCAAATTAACATGTCCCCGGTATTTCCTCCTCGCGCTGGGAGTGACAGACACATATAGCCGCTCCCTGAACCGGACTTTCATTTAGCTTTAAAATCCAAACCCTATGATTTTCTCCCTTTTGGAAACATAGCATTTAAATGGGCATAAATGTCCCTAAACATGAAAAACATCTCAAAAACTCTACTCCACGATAACTACAAGGGTGGAGACAACTAACCCGAGCCCCTACTGGATTCAGTGAGTATCCATTGAAAACCCAAAAGCTTTTCACAAACACACATTAAAGAGAGCATGCTTAAGAGATTTTAACCTAAGTGAGAAGTAGGAACGTAGTCAACCATAAACAAAGGTGCTAAAAACAAGGGAACTCGTGCGAGTTACCTCCACACCCTGGGCCTAACAGCCCCCTCTTCTGATGGGAGGAAGAGGTCAACTGCCATCCTCTGAGTCATCCTCGTGAGGTTTCTGGCAGCCGAAAGAGGAAAGAAAATGAAAGAAAATGGAGAAAGAGTCATGGGAAACCGCTCTCGCTCACCGTATTGTCAAGTGTGAAGTGTTAATTGGATTCGGTGCCTGCACAGACCGAGGCTTGCTATAGGTGCTCAATGTATATGAAATTGCTGTAAAAAAACTAAAAACTAAAGCTATTACAAGGGTTAAAATCTGAAGAAACCAAAATTGTAGCAAAAAAACAACCACGCGTGAAATGAGAACAAATGAAGGGAATATGTGCTCAGGATGCACAAGAGGAGCAGAGGCAAAAGCACTCCATGCAGTTCCATTTTTTCTTCACATTTTGTGTTCTTCTTCCTTCTGATCTTTGATTCAATGCCGAGTTTGACCCCAATCTCTTCGTGCTTCTGATCAACCTTGCTACCACTTGCAGACACTTAGTTCGCAAACTCCAAAATTTGCCACAAAATGCGATCGCAAAATAATGGGGGACCTTAATGTGCAATCGGGTTAATTAGAATGATTAGTACAATAAATAGCACTCAAAACCGAAATAAACAAGGCTTCAAATAGCACATTTTGGCACTAATCACCGGGCCATCCCGAGGAAATCACCCAAGTGCCTGCTCATTAGGGTCCTCGCAGGTGGCCGCAAATCAGATGTCAGGTTTGAACCATCGTGATCGTGCTGCTTCGGAAATAAGTCAGCGACTTCCACAAAAAGGTTGTCAACTCCACAGTATTCTCGTCGATGACGTGTCTCCAAAATCCTCCGCTAAGTACGGCGTATTTGAGTCTCTACTCATTAGTTCTTGTTTAATCCATCACTGATTAATTCTCACATCTGGGCCATAGTTGCTCACTGGCTTCTTTTTACCTTCCCCTCACCCCTCTCAGTTGTTCTTTCCGTACCAAGATCAAGAGTAGACGATCCGACTGCTTCAGGTAGCGACATACCCTTCCTAAAATGGAGATACACTAAGATTACATGAAGTTAGTGTATTCAAAGTAAATAATTTCATTAAGCTTTCTAAAATATAAGTGGCTCAGGTAACCACTACCAAGAAAACTATTTTTGTGTTTCTTTGTAAAATTCAAAGAAAAATGTCCAAATTTAGCATTTCCCTTGGTCAGAATAGATTTGTCAAATTCTTTCAATCCCTGAATTTTGATGCCATAAAACTTGTTCGTCATGATTATATAGACTAAAAACCTTCAAATTAACATATAGTTACAAGAGCCTTACAATTCTCTTGCATCTTTGTCTAATTGGAATTACTTGGATATAACTAATAAAATTACTTTATATTGCTTAATTTGAAAATGGTTTTAATCTAAGACACTGCAAGTGCACAGATCATGCAAGTAGTAAAATGGATGTAAGTCCAGATATCATTCTCATAGGGATTGACAAGAATTGGGAATCAACTACTCCAACTACTTAAGGTCCACACTATTTGAACTTCAAGTGAATAGTGATGGTTTAATCTAGAAGATAATAGTCCTAGACGATACACAGGAATATAAAAGGAAATTAAAATGTTATAAAACAAAAATAAAAAAATAATGAACAAATACTGATCGAATCGCTTCCATGAGAAATGAACATTATCAAGGAGGTACTCGTGAAATGTACCAATTCCGTATTAATATGCATTACTCTATTCTCAATAAGTGATGTGACTTGTCCATGATGCCTTACAATTTAAATTGATTTCTCCATATTCATCATGTTAGAGGCTCCCTGCTTTTCTCTCAAAGACAAGGATCTAACCAAATTGGGATTTGTGTTTTTTACCTTCTTGAAAGATTCGGGGTATTTTTCTTTCTCACTTCACACCATTTCGAGACTCATAGATCTTCTCATTCCCTTCTCTGGTTAACGCAAACTTCTACAACCCAATTGATGGTTCGTCCTTAAATCTAATGGTTCTTCTCCCTTCCCTTGATTAGATTTCCCTATAAACACAGAGCCAGTGAACTTCCCTTTAGATTAAGGTGGAGATCTTTGATTATTTAAATTGATAAATATTCCTCCAACATCAATTGTTATGAGTGAAAAGGAATTTATCGAGGTGAACCTCTGCAGCTTAGTAGTTCATCACCAGTAGTCTATCATACTCCACAAGTGGAATGTTCCTAACTCTCAGAATCTCCATCTCCGTGTCATGCAGGCCTCCTGGAAATCTCGTGAAAGAAACATCCTTCTTGAAATGGTATCATATGCTACCATCGGGTACCTGGCTTCCATCTAATAACAACATCAACCAAATAAATTCCAATCCAAGTATTTCTGCCTAAATGATGCGTAAAAGATCAGAATCAATCTGCATTCCAATCTAATGAAATCATGCTCTAAATATCAGCCATAATCGATACCTTCCTGGATCATTGATCAAGTACACCCACTGTAATTGTAATAAACTGAAAAGAACGAATTCCATAAATTTGTCCGCATTCCATTAATTTCACGCCAGTGAATTGCAAGAGAAAATCTAAATTAAATCCAACTCATCGCTTCACAGGTCACCTGCCCGATCCGTAAAAGAAAATAAAAGAAAATAAAATAAAAATTCCATAAAAATATACGCTGAGTCCTTTCCTCTTCCCGCCCGGGTATCAAGACGGAGTCGCTTTACTAAACTCTATATAAGGGCTTATTTATAATCAGTTCAAAATTGGGGCCTCGATTCTGCTCTAGTGGATTTCCTAAAAGAAAGGCCCAGTTTGTTGTTTTCAAGTCACGACCTCAAGATGGAGTCGCCTGAATTCTCTCATTTGCACTTATTCACTGCGACCGACATCTTCTGGGCTAGACTTGATTTCATCTCGTATGCCGATTAGTGGTCACGACCTCAAAATGGAGTCGCGATCTAGCTCTTTTTGCCTTCTGTTTCATTATGCGTCACGACCTCTATTTCAGGTCGCTACCACATTTCTATGGCCATGTCTTCAGTTCTAGGTCATGACTTCTTTTCACACGACTTTGTTTGAGCTTCCTCTGGTCCTCATACATGTTGCTCGTCACAACGTCGACAATGTCCGACTTCAAGTACTTCTCTTATCACAAATTTTTCCAAATGCTGGTGTCAAAAGCACGTCGCGGTCTTTCCTTACATTTAGTCTCAACCTCAACGTTATTCATATCAGTCCTTCTTAGTTCCTCGTCGATAAAAACCCCCGGTCGCAACCTTAGATGCATAAGTCGCGGATTCCTTGTTACCTCGCTGGACCCTTCATTTCTTTGTCCTGCCATATACTGAAGGTCGCGACACCGATCATCTCTGTAGCAACCTTCTATCCTCATCAGTACCGAATTTTTAGTCACGACCGGAAAACTGGGTCGCAACCTCAATTGATATTCCTTGCCTTCCTTCTGGTCGCCACCTTTATTTT
Organism: Tetrastigma voinierianum; assembly: GCA_016808115.1. Taxonomy (NCBI): domain Eukaryota; kingdom Viridiplantae; phylum Streptophyta; class Magnoliopsida; order Vitales; family Vitaceae; genus Tetrastigma; species Tetrastigma voinierianum. The sequence goes on along the minus strand of JAEQBH010000173.1, from coordinate 5,025,607 downwards.
TTTTAGTTGCAATCATTTTCCTTGCTTCAGCCCCTATTTCAGGTCGCGACCACAAAACGGTGTCGCGACCTTATGGTTGCTCTTTTTCTGGTAGGTTTTTGTCCCAGTTGCTTAAATGTAGTTACAACCTGAATGATTGGTCGTGACCTCCCTTTGTTTCTTCAACTTACATTTAGTCGCGACCTGAAAACCCTCTATGTAGAGACCCTTTGCCTTTGTTTCATGTCGCGACCTCAAGTTTATGTTGCGACCTGCGTTGTCTTCATTTGGCGTCGCGACCTCAAATTGGTGTCGCGACCTCAGATTCTTCCTTAAATGTTCCTTTTGTCTCAGCAACTCTTCCTTGGTCGCAACGTCTATTATTGGGTGCTTTGGTATTTCTAGTCGCAACCTCACTTTCCTGTCGCGACTTGGCTTGATGCAGCCTTCCATTTATCCCTCAAGACTAGTCTTGGTGGTGTCGTGACCTGGAATTAACTGAACTAAAGAGTTCCTCGTTGCGACTTCACTCTCGCTGCGACTTCACCCCCGCTTATTAGACTCGGTTTCTTCGGTTCTCGCGCTTTTGATTCTCGTTGTAATTCGTAAAATTATATTTGAGTAAAATATCCATATTTCTGCATATTAATCAGCATTCATATTGTAATATAAATTAGAAAAATGGATTAAAAATCCAATGAGTTTTTTACTCATAAAGAGGTTTTAGCATTATCCTCCAACAGGATCTTGTGCATATAAATAGAAGGATTGATTCCTTTCAAATCTTTTATGGACCAAGCTATTGCCTCTTGATATTTTCTGAGAATTTCCAGTAGATTTTATTTCTCAAGCTCAGTCAATTTAGCTGAAATGATGACTGGCTTTCCTTTTTCTGGTTACAAGAAAGCATACTCTAAATGTTCAGGTAATTCATTTAGAATTAAACCTTCTGAACTTTTGTTTATATTAGCGCCTTCCTCTAACAACCTGGATTTTTCTCAGACATCTTCTTCACTCATTGAGTACTCATTCTTTCAATGAACATTGGTTCAAATATTCACTTCAAAGACGCTAAAGATACTAGAAATTCATCTCACTCTCATTCATTGAATTCGAAAATACAATCATTATTCAATTCAAAATCGACGAACTTTTGTTTCTAAAATCTGCCACCCGCATCACTTAATTCAGTTATTTCAGTTTCTGGGATTATACTGAAATGCAGACCCGCCGAACCCCAACCCTGAGAGTTAATTCTCCTTTTTTTTCACATCGATCAAAGCTGCTCCTATTGCTAAGAAAGGTCTTCCTAACAAATGCTGGGACTCGGCTCTGCCTTTCCTCAATATCAATGACTACAAAGTCCACTGGGAAAAATGAACTTTCCCACTTTGATCAACACACATCTTCTAGAATGCCCCTTCTTAGGATGGGCCGTTGTTCGTCTACTCATTTGCAAGGTCATGGCTGTGGGAGTAAGTTCCCCCAAACTTAGCCTTTTAGCAACAAACAAAGGCATCAAGTTTATGCTAGCTCCAGAATCACACAGTGCCTTTCCTACATCAGCATGCCCAATTTTGCAAGGTATAGTGAAACTGCCAGGATCTTGCATCTTTTCTGGTAAAGAATTTTGAATTACTACACTATAGGTTGTTGTCAAGCTCACTATTCCTTCTTCAGCAATTTTTCTTTTTTTGCTCAATATCTCCTTCATAAATTTTGCATAAAGAGGCATTTTAGTCAATGCTTCTGAGAAAGGGATGTTGATCTCTATCTTCTTAAACATGTCTAAGAATCTAGAGAATTGCTCTTCAAGCCTTGATTTCTATAGCCTTTAAGGGAATGGAACTTGAGGTTCATAAGCCTTAACCTCTTTCTTTTTCCTTAGAATTTCTTTTTCCACCTGCTGCTTTGGCTGCATCCTTATTGTTTTCTATTCCTCTATAGTTTCTGAACTGTGCTTCTTAAACTCTTCTCCAAAATCAGCATACTTCTCTTCCCTTTCGCATCCTCCTTTTCACTCTTCTCTCTCATCCGCTTTTCGCTACTTCTCATAAGTCGCCATACATTCCCTTAGATCCTTCCTCAGGTCACTGAACTAAATCCTTGACCTGCTTTCTCTCGCATATTCGCAGCCGCCGCCTCTATCTCGAGTCTCTAGATTCTTCAAAGAGGCATTTGTGTTGGCCTGGAACACAATTGTGTTTGCTTGGAATCCTACTAGCTTTGCAAACTTCTGTTCATGTATGTTTAACAACCTTTTGTTTTCCCCCATAAAATGCAGCATCTGATCTTCAAATGATTTAGTCCTTTTCTAACCCTAACATTCTCCTCTATTTTCCCTCTACTGCTGTTATTCTTGGACAAGCATAAGCTTGATGGTAATTCTGTCCAAGTCTGGGGCCCTGCTATGCTTCTCCACCATATGAAAGGTTTTCATGGTTCCTTAGTGCTGGTGTATAGTGTGTAGGCAAGTGGGGGTTAGGTTTGAAGTGATAACTTCTTTACTCACTCATATACTTGGTTTCCCTCAACTCGTGGCCTCTTCTTCAACCGGTCCCTTTAGCACTCGCTTCTAGTTCCTTCATTTACTCGCTCCCACTTCACAGGCAAAGTATGCATTCTCCTTTCATTACTCCTAGTTTGTTCATCGCGCATTCGCCGCTTCATGGCGCTCATACGGTTAAGCTCAACCTCAAACCACTTCCCTCAATCTGTCAAAGTACTCCCCTAAGCTTCGTGATGGAGCTCAGAGTTGCATTTGGCAAGGTCTTCAATCACTGCCTTTGCCTCCTTTGTGAGATTTCTTCTTCTAAAAGCTCCACAAATAGATAACACCATACCCTTGCAGGCATAATTCATGGCATGATAGAATATAGTTCATCTTTAAGTGGCGATCTACTCCATGCATAAAGACATCTTTTACCGCCCCAAATCTCCCATGCGCTGTAGAGACTCTCCTCTTCTCCTCGCTTTGAAGAAGACAATTATTTATCATCTTCTCTCGCCAGCTAGAGTTTCAGGAAAAAATCATCATATAGCCTCCACCACCTCCCGCGTTCACTAATCCCATTACAAAGTGAATCAAACCATGTCACGCTACACATCTCTCATGAAAGCGGGAAGAGACGCAAGTTGATTACTCTACTCTCACCCCATTTAGTTGTTTGACTCAGTCACATCCTCATGAATTCCCCATACGCCTTTGTATCGATCTTTAGAGGATGACCAATGAACTGTGTCATTGCACATGGTAATCAATGTCGGTTGGGCTTCAAAATTATTGGCTTCTATGGCGTGTTATCTCCATCAAGCAGAGTACTCCTCTCGAATAATAGGCCTCCAAAAGTCCTCCTCCATAGTATTAGGCCTCTGAGTTCTCTCTACTTCTTTTTCTTCTTTTGGAATAACTTGCAATATTTCTCTTTGATTTGCCATACTTCTAGATTCTGTAACTGTGATCTTCCTTAGATTCTACAGTGCTCTCTCAATTTCAGTGTCTAGAGGTAGCAAATCTGTTTCTGGTTTTCTATGCATTTAAATCATCCTGAAATAGAAACACACTAAGATCAAATAAATTATGTGGGATATAGTTATATCCATTAAGCTCATAGAAAAATGTTAGTAGCTTCTTCAGCTACTGCTATTAAAATTGTTTTTGTGATTTTCTAAAAAATAATGTCAAAAAGAAAAATGTCCAAATTAGTAAATCCCTTTTTGGTTAGAATATTGATCTTTCAATTTATCATTTCTATCCCTAGCCAACGACCTAAAAACTTGTTAAGACCAAATGATATATACAAATTTATGACACTACTGTAAAATAAAAGTTATTATTACTCAATCCCCAAAGAACGGCAAATAAAAAAATTGAGTTAAGACCAAAATGATATATACACAAATTTATGACAATCGCTACCAAAGGACTATTACCTAATCCTCGGCGCCTAAAACTTGTTATAGACCCAAACTGCAAGATGTGATCAAGATATGCACCCTTCGGTACTACTAAATACAAGAACTTTTCAATCCATGGTAACACCCACAAAACTTGTCAAGACCATTTCTCATGTGTATGAAGATGGAATTATTCTTTTTGAAAATGACCATTTAAATTGTAGTTTCGTGGTATGATCAACAAGTGCACCGGTCGCATAAGTAATAAAAGTGGATATTTCAAGTCCAGATATCATGTTTCCTGTTCAGGAAGGATGATAAATCAAAGACTAACTACTCCCAATTACTCAAAATCATTACTATTTGAACTCCACCGATATGATGATAAGCAGGGTTACTAAAATGTAGTCTTAGACCTAAATCTTAAAATGTACAAAAATAAAGCTTTAATAAAATTGGGGCTGATGATTCACTCTGAGCGGTGGCAAAAACTAGACATGGATCAATTGATAATAATCAATTTTTGCATCATTTCGATTCATAGCTCAACCATCAATTGGAAAACTGAGTTTGTCAAAGATGCAAGGTAGTATAGTTTGGATTTCTCCCTTAACCATTCTTTTCATTGATTAAAGGTTCATATTCATTTCTGAGACATGATTCTAATCAGTTACTTGTAAGACAAAACCCTCTTTCCAAGATTTAAGTATTTTTCCTTTTTAGTACTTCATACTGTATCTTAGACTAAAGAATTTCGCTTCCATAGACAGATATTAAAGCCTTCTCCAATTTGATTGACACATCATCCTACACTTTTGATGTAAATTTCCACACACTTGATCTAATCAATCACCCAAGTAAAAAGAGACCTAAGGAGTGATTAAACATATACTTATTCCTGAACCCTATCTCAACTTATATAAGTCAGTGATCTATCCGAGTAATCCTTCAAGCCCATTAGTTCCATAGTATTAGTCTACCATACCCACAAGGAACTCCTCTACACTCTCAAGATTCTCCATCTCTGTGTCACACAAAGGGCCTCCTAGAAATCAGAGTGAGATACTGTAACGCCTCTTTTCTCGATAGGTAGTACGACACTTGTAATCCTAAGGTCACGTAGGTGTACCAAGGGCTTCCTTAATTATTTTAATGCCATAATAGAATTTTTTAAAGTTGTTTTTAAGGGTGAAATTGTAAAGTTTTCAAATAATTGTGGCACTTTTTCAATTAAGGAAAGTGGAGGAGTAAAAGTACAAATTTTGGAAAAAAAATTAGAAAATTTCAAAAATGGTAAAATGATAAGAAATTGTCATAATGGTTCAGGGAAGCCTAGAAAATTCTCTAGATCTCGGATGACGAAACGGACTGCGTCGTTAAACTCGTCTCACGAAATCTAGTGACCTACAAAAATCTCGGAAGTCAGCAAATGGCTTGAACTAAGTTCATTCACAATAAAGTGAACTGAAAATAAATAAACTATTTCGGGGAAGAAACGGACCCGAATGAGGCAATATAAATCATTTATCCAAATAATAATAATAGCAATAATAAAAATAATAATAATAATAATAATAAAAGATAAAATCAAAAGGGGGACGTCCGACGGATAGAGAAGAGCGTGAGGAGAGAGGAATTAAAAAAATTTTTTTCTTCTCTTCATTTCTTTCTCATCTACTAAAAACGCAATTTTTTGATAGATTTTTTTGTGGTTTTGCAGTTATGAAGGCAAAAAGTTGGTCTATGCGACGAGAGCTACGCGTAGGTACCAAAAGCTTAGCATTTCGTCAAACTCTAAGAGGTAGAGAATTTTTCTACTTAAGTTATTTTTAGCCTAAATGCTATGTAATGGCTTAAAATTTTCTTAGAGGTTGTGAAAGGTCGTATACTTCAGTCCCAAAATTTTCGACCAGTTTTGTGGAATTTTTAGGAATTTTCTGATCATGTTCTGAGATAGTCTCGGGCTGAATTCTGGGACTGCTTTCTGACGCTTGGGGTCGAATTTCAAGATTTTATTCGAACAAGCCTGACATAATTTTCTATAAATAAGCTTTTAGTGTTTTTAATCTCTAATGGAAAGTCCCTCGAGTTTAGAATCTAACCATACAAACTGTCAGTATTTGATACCCACATACTTGAAAAAATCACCTGTAGCACTGGTATGCGTCTGTGTGTCAGGCCGACAAGGTGGTCTAATACATCGAATAGTACAGTCACTTTGAAAAAAGAAGTAAACTGAGTGCTTATGGGGCATTTTATGTAAGGTGGCATTTTAATAATTTCACTTTATATTATCGATGTCCTTATTACTTGTGACTAGAAAGTAAAGTTTTTGTTAGAATCGGTTCATTTCGATATAGTCGCTTGGAAGCCCTTGTATGTTTTATGTTAAAACGTTGAACTGTATGGGCATTTTCGTAATTTGTATGGATTGTGTGTTACATTACATACTATGTCAATCTAGCTGTTGCAAGAATTGAAAGAAATTGGGTCAAGAAAAAAGGCAGTGAGTACTCAAAATCGCCAAACGAAAGTGTTTACTTTTCAAGATTTAGCGCTTTGAAAATATAATGTACTAGTAAAGCATTGTTTTTACCTCCCACTCTGTTATACTCAAGTAGAAAATTTCTCGATCAAAGACTAAGAAACACATGCCCTTAGTTTAGTAAAACCCCTAGATGGAACAAATCGCTCGCTCGATGTATCTCTGATTGTGCATGGTAGGTTAAGGGACATTATGACAACTATATCGTCAATGAAGAATCGCGTTAGATATAGTATGGCAGGTTCACAGTGAGTCGCCTCGCATTTGGGGTATATAGATAGTTAGCGCGCTGACATAATACATGGTGATGAGGTGTTAGGTTCTATGGTTCCATCACCGGCATTTTGCTATGAGGTTCCAGCATTATGTTTATAGAGATCCCTTCCGGGACCATTGGGACGTGCTGTTCCGAGGTTCACTACCGATGCTTGGTTCCGAGGTTCCATGGCACTCACGCCTAGGGTATTTTAAATGGGCCACTGGTGGTTGGTACTTTTGCTACAAGATAACACTTTCATATATTAACCACCACCAAACGCTTCATAAGAAATAGTTTCTACGCTTTTGTAGAAATGGTTTTCATAGAAAACTCGGGCTTTATCATAAAATGCTTTTTGGGTATTTGACCATTTAACAGATTTTCATATAGGGAGGTACATACAAATATATAACAACATTTAGAACTTATAGTAATTACTCAAGCCCATTTAGAGCTCATGTTTTCTCGTTAAATAATTTTCCAAGTGCAATGTCAAGGCCGGAAGTCCTTTCCAGATCCTCGCCCCAGACGCGTTGTGTTGTATTTATATATAAGATAACGTAGAATGTAAATGTAGTAAAAGTTGAAATAAGACATATTTTGTATATAAAATATCTTTCGTAAAATATGCATGTGCATGGTTTTCGAGAAAAACAGTTGCGATGAATTTATGCCTGATTTATCTCTATCTTATATTTTGATGAGGACCGTAGGTCTTTTATGTCATATGGATTTTTTAAATATTAGGAGTGTCTTTTTTTTATACAGTGATTTCGTATTTTAGGCTTGACCACCGCGCATCATATGTCGTTGGGATTTTCGTTAATCTAAAGCCAGGATTTTGATGGAAAAGTGAAAATTTATAACCCACGTTTTCCAAAGACAGCCGTAGTTTTAACCCGGGCCAGCTTCATGGTAACTTGTCAATCGAGCGAGCTTCGTCTCGATACTGAGTTGCCGACGCATTCCTCGTCAATAGGAAGGGGTCCGCTAAGTTGCACGTATGTTTTAAAGTATAGTTTGCCTCAAGCTAAGCCGTAGTATTTCCTATAGAATTGTTTTTATAATGATTTTCCTATTGCAACCTATATTGTTTTGCTAAATCCTTGCATGCATCAAATATGGTAAAGTGTCACTGAATCTTTTAACCTTGAAATTCAAAGCATTATGTCTAGACGAGGTCGTAGAGGTCGACCTAGGACTTCCACATCGAAGGCACCATCAGAGAAATGTCGTTACCACCCCGTATCTAAGATGCCCCAATGAATCACCAAAGAAAACCACATCGAGGCCTGTGCCAGGTCGTACCTTGATGATGGATCAGGTTATACATATTGTTAAAGAAGCTACCCGTCAGCCATAGGAGCCTCTAGAAGAGCAGAGGGCCATGATAAAACGCGCTCTAAAACTAGGGGCTAAAAATTATGATGGTACCGATGACCCAGAGGCAGCGTACTTATGGTTAGACAGGGTTAGTGAAATTTATGTAGTGATGGGGTGTTCAGATGAGTAGAAAGTCCTATTTTGGGTTCTGATTTGCACTGAAAATAAGGACTACTGGAGGCCCTTAAGAGGAGACACCCTACAGGAGTCACTTGGGACCAATTCTGGTAGGCATTTACAGACAGATTTTACCCACGCAATTATCAGGATGCAAAAATATAAGAATTCTTTAGGTTAGAGCAGTGATCCTTGACAAGGATGTATCATGAGCAACAGGTTTCGTAGAGTCGGTGAAATTGGAAAGTCATGATACAAGAAAATGAGGAACATAAGTGTAAGTGATTCATGGTCATTTGAACTTCTATGTTCATTCAGCCTTAGCATCTCAAAAATAAATTTGGAGAGTCGGGGTTGAGGTCGCACTAAAGGTAGAAAGGACAATTCGGGGCCTAACCCAGTACGGGCGGCTGGGACAAAGAAGAAAGGTAGTTTCCCAAGACTAGTCTACCAGCACCGCCGCCAATAGGAAAGCAGCGAAAGAAATGATTGGCTGTAGAGGCTCAGACGAGGAGCAAGATCTAGCCGTGGATCCATCCAACGCTAGCAAACACTCTAGGAGGTGGTAGGATCTTCAGGATCATCTTTTCCATTGTGCCCTACATGTTAGAGGAGGCATCTCGAAGAGTGTAGGATGAACATGACAGGATGTTTCCATTGCGAGCAGGAAGGTCACTTTATCCGAGACTGTCCATAGCTAGTAGCTATAGAGACCTCTGAGATAGGCATAGTAGCATCTTAGTAGCATTCACCCTGTGCACTGCGGGTCCCAAGCCAGTTTCAGAAGTGGTTCAGGCAAGTGGCAAGACAAAGACCGGTGTAGGTCGCTGTAGGGGTGTAGGAGGCGTGAGGCAGACCGATTGGCTTAGATTCAGAGGGACTCAGACTGTGCTCTGCATTTAGCAACTACACTCCGCAGAAAGATGCATCACTGCACGTGATTACTCGGGTATTATTTCTTAGTTTACAACTATGATGTATATGTATCGGGGTGCACTTTAAAATACCTCTATTCATTTATTCTGCATCATTCACTAAGAGGCACAGATAGAGTCCCACCTAGATGGTCGTATGGTGGTTTCCCGCACCCAATGGGGATGATACCATGATATCCCAAAGGATAGTTCCAGCAATGGGACAGGATCCAAAATAAGGATTTTCCAGCCAGACTTGATGTTGTTAGTATTCGTGATTTCGAGAGGTCTCGGTTATCCGTGCATGTGAGCCACCTTAGATTGCTATAAGAAATAAGTGAAATTGGTTCGGCCAGAGGAACCAGGCGTGATATTTCGGGGAATCATAAGAGAGATCGCCCATAGTCTCATTAATGCCATGACCGCCTGGAAAATTCTTCGGAAGGGTTGCCAGGGTTATTTGGCATTTGTGGTGGATAGGAGACAAGAGGGGACATGGTTAGAAGACATCCCCATAGTCAAAGAGTTTCCATATGATATTTCAGGTTTACCCCCGGATCTAGCAATTGAGTTTGTTATTGAATTGGTTATAGGGACTTAGCTGATATCCATTCTTCCATACAGAATGGCACCAATAGAGTTGAAAGAATTGAAGGCGCAATTAGAGGAATTGTAAAGAAAGGGCTTCATTCGACCTAGTACCTCACCGTGGGGAGCTTCAGTTCTCTTTGTAAAGAAGAAAGATGGAAGCTTACGGTTGTGTATAGACTACAGACAGCTAAATCGGGCGACAATACGCAACCAGTATCTACTTCCTCGTATACATGAGCTATTTGACCAATTGTATGGATCTCGGTATACTCTAAGATCACCTAAGGTCGCTACCATCACTGAGTCCGGGTACCGATGTTTCTAAGACTCCGCCTTCAGACTAGATACATTACCACGAGTTCCCTAGTGATGCCATTCGATCGGACTAATGCCCCCAACTCAGCACTCATGGATTTGATGAACAGATTCAGTCCGTATTTAGATAAGTTTGTGGATCGATTCATATCGATGACATTCTAGTGTACTCAGCAAATTCAGAGAACATGCAGAGTATCTCCGAACAAAAGATAAAACTTTCTCGAGAGCGCCGCTATGCTAAGTCAGTAAGTGCCAGCTGGGTTTAACAAAGTAGCTTTCTGGGTTGCGGCCATTTCGCAGAAGGTGCTAGTGGGATCCTCAAAATATCGGGCTATAGTGAACCGTGAAGCTTCGCCTACCAATGCTTCAAGTCCTAATTTCGATCGGCAGGTTATTGTGAGGAAATTTGTCAGGATTTTCAAGATAGCAAACCCCGTTGATCAATCTATTGAAAAATATCATATAAATTTGAGTGGTCGACACCGTCAAAGATAGTTTTGAGGAGCTAAGGCGTAGATTGACGATGTACTCCAAGCAGGTGCTGAAGTACTCACTGGGTCAGGAAAGGACTACATGTGGGTGTACAAAGTGATGCCTGCACAAGGGTTAGTGTTTTACGCAGTGATGGTAGAGTGGGATAGCTTATGCTTCCCATCGCGAAAGGCTACGAGCAGAACCATCCGAACGAAGGATTTAGAACCAGCAAGAGTGGCTTCGCCTAAAAATCTCGAGACTATCTATACTAAGTGGTTCCCCCGTCGATATTCAATCGATCATAAGAGCTCATAAAGATATCTTCACTTAGAAAGAGCTTAACTTAAGGCAATGCCTGTGGTTGGAGTTGATTAAGGATTATGATTGCACGATAGAGTACCATCCGGGGAAGGCCAATGTAGTGCCCGATGCCTTAAGCTGGAAACCGGAGGGTTCCTATGCTTATCTGCAGATGGTATATCTCCCATTGTTGATAGCATTGAGATCTTTGGGAGTTCGGTTGCAGGTAGCTGATACAGACACTGTTGGCATCCTTTTATGTCCGTCATCTTCTCGTGGATCAAATCAAGGAAGGTTAGAAGCAGGTTTCAGAGATGATTAAGTTAAGGGCGGAGATTGAGGGTGGTAGGAAACAGTTTCGTGATCGTAGACGACTGCATGAAGGAGGGAGTCGAATGTGTGTACTTATTTTCAGTGCCTAAAAAGTGCTATTTTGAACCCCGCTTTTATTTAAGGTTTTGAGCACTTTTGTATATCAACTGTGAATTAACCCACTTTTCACATTAAGGTCCCCGCTATTCCCACTGACGTATTTTGTATTAATTTTAGAAGTTTTCAAGAAGCTATTTTTACCAAATCGGCTGAGTCGATCAAAGAAGAATTCGAGTCAAACTCGAATTGCGTATCGAGACCATATGAAAGAAGAGCAAAATACAAATTGGAACACCCGCACCCTCGTAGTAGGTTGCAAAATTGCTTCCCGCCATCGCATCGTTTCACCATTTTTCCACCTGCTCATCCCGTCTCGCTGGATTCCCCGTCGCCTGCTTGAAGTTTTGCCTGCTCCTCTTCTTTTGGATTTCCTTCCCATTTTGTCCTTGTAATAGTTAAATGCTTTTGTTGATTTTGGTAATTTTGCTTGTCTTAGTGGCTATATAAGCCATTTGTATACACTATAAAAGGGGACTTTTTGGTCCAATGAAAATCTTTTGGCGCGAAGAGCTTCAGTTTCCCGCTTTTCTTCTTCTCTCCCATTTTCTCTCGTTTTCTTTCCACTTTCTCACTAGCCAAACACCCTCCGAGGATGACAACTCGAAGGATGAGTAGAATCTCTTGCTCCTTGAAGTAGAGGGTCACTAGGCACAGGATCTAGAGCAAAATGAGGAGTTTCCCGTCACGTTGTGCACTCACCGGTCATTCGTGTTCCTTTACTCTAGGGTTGTGATCCCTTCTGACCATGTTGAATAGTCAGTACTTGCAATCTTAGTGCTCACTTGTTTCTTATTACTAGATCTCGTGATGTTCATTAGTTACCATTTATTACCCATTGTAATGTGAGTCAAGGAGACTCGTTTGCACTGACTGAGAACATTAATGGCCAGTGAATGCCATTTTCAGAGAGATTTAATAAGGGTTAGTTTTTATAGCTACATGAAGATCCGTTCGAGACACTATAGGTCACCTCCTGTAACACGCAGGAAAGGACCCTGGAAAACCTCATTTACCCTAGAGACTTAACCCCAGTGACCCAATGCTTTAAGGAGCCTTCTATTTTACATTTTTTACTTATTTTATTTTCAGCCTGCAAACAATCAACTCTCACTGTTTTTAACAACACCCCAAATCCAAACTGAAATTCACCAGTTTCAATCAACTGTGAGTCATTTGTACGAAGAAAACTCATCCCTGAGTTTGACCCTAGGCCACTATATTGCAGTAGCTTTGCTATGGTAGTAGGAGCTTTAGGATATAAATTTTATTGATTCCTCATACCTACTGTGGCACGAATCAGTACCTGAAATAGGTTAACTAAAAAGGGAAATCATGGAAGAGGCTCACCCTTCAGCATATCGCCATGCACCCCGGGTATACTCAAGATGTATCATACTCTGAGGGAGCATTATTGGTGGAAGGGCATGAAGAAGGAAATTACAGATTTCGTATTCAGATGCCTAACCTGTCAACAAGTTAAGGCAAAGCACCAGAAGCCCACAGGAAAGATACAACCCCTTCCAATTCCTATATGGAAGTGGGATAAGATTACTATGGATTTTGTTACCGGGCTTCCTAGAACTCGGAGACAATACGATGCCATATGGGTGATACTGGATAGACTAACGAAATCCACACATTTTCTCCCAGTTAGCAATGATGACCCGTTAGACAAGTTGGCCCAATTATATATGGAGGAGGTAGATTACATGGTGTTCCTATATCGATAGTCTCAGACCGAGACCCCAGATTCACATCCAGATTTTGGTCTAGTTTACAGGATGCCATGGGGACTCGATTGCACTTTAGCACAGCTTTCCATCCTCATACTGATGGTCAGTCAGAGAGAACTATTCAGACGCAAGAGGATATGCTCAGAGCATACGTGATAATGCACTATCTCCATGGAGTTCTACCACAACAACAAATATCAATTCATCATAGGCATGGCTCCATTCTAGCTACTGTACGGCCTATGTCGTAATTCAACATGATGGGGATTGAAGTGAGAGAGGAGGTCAAGAGTCTGAGTTAGTAGTTAAATTACCTAGATAAGATCCAGACATCCGAGATAGACTCAAGACAGCCAGGGACAGACAGAAAAGTTATGCGGACAAACACCTTAGGGATCTACAGTTTAAGGTGGGCGATAGGGTCTTCCTCAAAGTTTTCCCTTGGAAAGGTGTCCTCGGATTTGGAAAGCACGGAAAGCTGAGGCCCAGATACATAGAGCCATATGAGATTATTGCCAGAGTGGGACCAATAGCATATATACAAGACCTTCCTCCAAAGTTGTCTAAGGTTCATAATGTGTTTCATGTATCCATGCTCTGCAAGTACATTCCAAATCCCTCCCATGTACTCAGAGATCAGCCAATAGAACTAAAGAATAATTTGACCTAAAAGGAGCAACACGCATAGTAGATTGCGTATAGCTTTTGCGTATCAAGGTCATTCCTTAGTCAAAGTTTTATGGGGAACTGGGATTAAAGAGGCTAGTGTGGGGAGCCGAGGCTCAGATGCCACAATATCCTCGCGAGCTTTCAGATTTTCGTGATCCTCTTTTATGTTAGTTTTTTTCATTTCGAGGATCTAAATGTTTTTGGCTAAGGAGGAGATGATTTGTAACGCTCTTTCTCGATAGGGTGGTATGGCACGTAATCCTAAGGTCACGTGAGGTGTACCAAGGGCTTCTTAATTATTTTTTAATATTATAATAGAATTTTTGAAAGTTGTTTTTATGTATGAAATTGTAAAGTTTTCAAAGAATTGTGGTACTTTGCAATTAAGGAAAGTGAAGGGTGAAAGTACAATGGAAAAAATTAGAAAATTTCAAAATGGTAAAATGATAATAAATTGCCATAATGGTCTAGTGGAAGTTTACTCCCTTTCTTAGATCTGATGACAAAACGGACCGCGCTTTAAATTGCCTCAATCTAGTGACCTGTGTTCTCGCAAACGAGACAAATGTAATATTTTTACGATTTTCCTGTGATAAGCTGCTGATTTGTGGACTAGATTTTTACAAAAATCTCGGAAGTTAGAAAATGGCTTGAACTAAGTTCATTTACAATAAAGTGAACTGAAAAGAAATAAATTGTTTCGGGAAAGAAACGGACCCAAATGAGGCAATATAAATCATTATCCAAATAATAATAATAATAATAATAATAATAATAATAATAATATTAAAAAAATGATAAAATCAAAAGGGGGACGTCCGACAGATAGAGAAGAGCGTGAGGAGAGAGGAATTTTATTTTTATTTTTATTTTTTTCTTCTCTTTGTTTCTTTCTCATATCTACAGAAATCGGACCGTAGATTTTTATCGGAGTAGAAGGCAAAGTTGGTCTACGTGACGAGAGCTACGCGTAGGTACCAAAAGCTTAGCATTTCATCAAACTCCAAGAGGTAGGGAATTTTCCTACTTGAGTTATATTTAGCCTAAATGCTATGTAATGGCTTGAAATTTTCTTAGAGGCCATAAAAGGTCGTAACTTCAGTCCCAAAATTTTTGGACTGATTTTAGGAATTTTTAGGAATTTTCAAGACTTGTTCGATACCGGGGTTGAATTTCTGGACTGCTTTCTTTTGACAAATAAGCTGAAATTTCAGATTTTATTCGATTAATCTAGACATAATTTTCGTAAATAGTTTCAAAGCATCATGGAAAGTCCCTTGAGTCTAGAATCTAACCATATGTCTGTCAATAGCATTTGGTACCCACATAATTTTTGAAAAAATTTAATTGTAACACCAAGTGTGCGAATTGCGTGGTTATGCTGTTGTGTGTGATCTAATACATCGAATAGCATAGGATCGCTTTGAAAAAGTTGCTAAAAAGAATAGTTTTTATGGGGCATTTCATGTGTAGGGGCATTTTGGTCAATTTCACTTCATATTATCAATGTCCTTATCGAATGTGACTAGTAAGTAAAGTTTTGTTAGAATCGAAGTTCGTTTACATAGTCGCTTTGAAGCCTCTGTATGTTTTATGGTTAAAACGTTAAACTCGATGGCATTTTCAGACTATATGGACGTGGGAACATTGGAGCATACAATGATAATTCAGCGCCGTGGTTTTGACAAGAATTGAAGGAAATTAATGAGAAAAAGGTGAGTATCAAATCGCTTTCAAAACGAAGTGTTTAATTTACAAGATTGTAAAGTGCTTTGAAAATAGAATGTAATTAGTAAAGCATTGTTTTTACCTCCCACTTGTTATACTCGGTAGAAAATTTCAATTTCAGTACTTAAGAAATAGTTTGGCCTAGATTAGCAAAACCCCTAGATGGCACAACTCGCTCCTACGATGTATCTCGACAGCATGGTGGGTTATAGACATTATGACTAACTATGGCCACTGGTCGGCAATCAAGTGTTGATATAGTATATATTTATATGTTGAGTCGCCTCACACATTTGGGGTATATAGATAGTTAGCGCGTTGACATAGTACATGGTGATGAGGTGTTGGTTCCGAGGTTCCATCACCGGGCATTTTGGTTCCGAGGTTCCATTATGTTTATAGAGATCCCGTCGTGTTCACCAGACCATATTAGACGGGTAGTGTTCCGAGGTTCACTACCAATGCCAGGTTCCGAGGTTCCATGGCATCACGTCTATGGTATTTCAGAAATGGGCCACAATGGTTGGTACTTGATTTATAGTATAAGCACTTTTCAGATAGCAAATCACCACCTAAACAGCTTTCACAGTAGAAATAGTTCTCACGCTCGAACAATTTTTAGAACAGCTTTAAATGGTTTTCATAACAAAAGCTCGCTTTACTTGGCAACAGCTTTTACAACCATTTATGTACAGATTTTCATATGTGGGAGGTACATGCACAACAACATTTAGAACTTATAGTACTCACCGAGTCTGCTTCACTCACACGCTTTTCTCTGCTTTTTAAATAATTTTCAAGGTGCAAAGCCTAAGCGAAAAGACCTTTCAGATCCTCAACTTAGACGCTGTTGTACTTATATAGAAGATAATGTGTAATGTAAACTTAGTAAAGTTAAAATGTGACATTTTGTATATGTAAATATCTTTGTAAAATATGAATGCATGGTTTTGAGAAAACAAGTCATATGAATTTATGTCGATTGATTCTACTCTATATTCTCAATAGAGGACCTTATGGTCAGAAGCTGATTTTTTGGAAAAATATCAGGGAATGTCTTTTTATACAAGTGATTACGTATTTCGGAAACGACCACTTAGTCGTAGATTATGCTTCGGATTTTCGTTAAATCTAAAGTTGTGATTTTGATAGAAAAGTGAAAATTTTATAACCCACGTTTTCGAAAGCAGTTTCGATGGATTTTAAGCGGCAGGTTCATGGCAACTTGTCGGTCAGCCGAGCTTGGGTACATTGAGGTTCTTTAATAGAGTTCTTAGTTAGATTCCACGTCAATAGGAAAGTGCATCGGATCTGATCCTGTGCGTTACCACGGAAATCACCCCGTGCGAGAACAAAATAAGAATTTATAAACAATACCAATCAAAATAAATTCGAAATTCTAATTAAAGCTTTTCTTCCACCTTTTTGAAAAATGACTATCATCAATAACCCATTAGTGAGCTCGACATTTCAAAATGGTTTACTTTCATGCTCCAGGTGACTAAGCGATCGAAAAATTCTTGAAATCCTGAATAGTGAAATAAATGAACTCTCGAAAACCTTCCAACATCATTGCAAATCAAATAGTAAATGAAAAGATAATTTATAAAGAAATACCCATTTCAGTTTGCCATGATCTGATGCAGTCGAGAACATTAAAGGAAAACTAACAAAATAAAACAATAATGAGCTAAATCTACTAAAATAGAAGATAAAATATAAAAAATAAAAATAAAAATAAAAATAAAAATGTGCAAGAGTCTTCCTTCACCAGAGAAATCTAGAGCGCCAGAAAAGCTGCATTTACACAAGAGATGTCTATTTATAGGCTTTCTAATGTTGGGCCTCACTTCATTAATTGCATTGTGGACTCCTAGAATTCTGGCACAATTTGGTCTCTTTGTCGCGACAAAGCTTTTAGTCTTTGTCGCTGCCTCTAGCGTAGCTTCTTGTATTTTGTTGCAACCTGTTCTTTGAGCTTGCTCTTGAATTGTGTCGCGAAATACTTTGATAATGTCGTGACATAAATTTGTTCAGTAGTCTTGTTCTTGTCGCGACAGGAATGCCTTGTGTCGCCACACCAAATCTGTTCACAACCAAGAGCAACACAATCTCTATCGCGACATAATTTTCCTTGTCGCGACAAATGGTGGCACTAGACTGGGAACTCTATGTGACAGAGTTTTCTCTATCGCCGATCGGATTTCTTTGAGATCATATGATTTAAATCGTGACAACTCTTTAGTGCCAACGGACTTTTCTTCTCTGTTTCTTGTCGCTTGCTGAGCTATTTGTCGCCACATAGAATTATTTGTTGCTATACAACTACCTTGGCCATTCTCAAGTCTTCTTCAATTTATGTCGTGACCTACTGTTATTTGTTGCGACACTGGTTTTGCCTTTAACTCTTGATTATGTTGCAACAAGAATTTATTTATCGTCATTCTTCTTATGTTACTCTTCAGCTTCTTGTCGTGATAGGGAATTCACCTCCTTCATGTTTTGATTGTCGCGACGGAAATAATCTTTGTCACGATAGAGATTGTGTTGCTCTTGGTTGTGAATTCGATTCTTATGTCGAGGCGAGTTTTCTTTGTTACATGATAGTTCCTTCCTTGAGGTTGGTTTGATGTTAGAACTTTTTGCGGCATAAAAGCGCTTGTCTTGACTTGTGTGTAATATGAGCAATTTTGTGTGACCAGTGCATCTGGTGGCCTTGACTTTTTATGTTACGTCGAGGGGTATATTGTCGCGACAATACTGTCGCGACATCGTTTCATTTCTCCGTTTTAATCTTTGTCGCGATAGATTAAAGGATTGTCGTGACAGTTTCCTTTATAATTCTCTTCAACAATGTCGCGACAGAAAAATTCTTTGTCACGATAAAATTTCTCCTTCAGCATTTAAGTTATATTGGAGCTTTGTTGCGACATTTAGTTGCTGGCTGCGACATAGTTCCTTTGGCTTACTTGAATTTTGTGTCGCGACATATAACACTTATGTCGCAACACAAACTGCTGCATTTGCCACCTTTTTGCTTCTTTTTTAATTGTTTTCTCTCTTTTTCCAATTAACACCTGCAAAACAAAAAGTTGGTGAACATTCCATAATTGGGCATACAAATAGATCTAAAATTGTTAAAAACGTGCCAGAAAAATGGATTAAAAATAGATGAGTTTAAGACTCATCAATGGCCAATGTTATTTATATGTTTATATGTGCATATATATGTTGTATTGATTGCATGAAATGAGAATAGAAACATAAAGAACCACTAAGCATGAAAATTCTTAGTGCATTGATTTTCACGCAGTGTGTACCGTAGATTAGCAAGACTCAAGATCAAGCCGAGCATGCACCCACCGGTCATACGCCTCGAGTATAAGTAAATGCTCATTTCATGGCTACTACTACATTTCATGATATCATGTAATTATTTTGTATAGAAATCAAATATGTATAAATCTTCATGGAATGTATTTAACTATTGGGGTGAAAAAGGGGTGAACTCTAATAATATTTTGTAAATGTATGTTACAAAGGCATGGAATGCCATTTTCAATATGTTGTACTAAAGAATAGATATGGACCATCTTGAAATGATATGGTGTATATTTCTCATATTAATGAATGTATTAGTAATTATATCATATATTCCTATACAAATATGTTTATATGAAATGTGTTTTGACAAATGGTTTCATGCGGTTCGTGTTTACGAAACCAGTTCACCGTCGGGTCGGGCTCGGAGGCACGACATTAGGCATTCAGACTTCGCCTTTTTCTTTTTGGATTTTTTTGCGTTTAGACTTCTCCTTTTTAGTCTTCACTTTGGATTTCAGGCATTCAAACTTCGCCTTTGCTATCTTTATTTTAGGTTTTGGGCGTTCAAACTTTGCCTTTGCTTTCCTTATTTTCGACCAGACGTTAAGACTTCACCTTTGCTTTCTTCATTTTGGGTTTCAAGCATTCAGACATCGCCTTTACTATTTTCATTTTGGATCAAGTGTTTAAACTTCACATTTTTTTCAGATTTCAAAAGTGTTCAAACTCGCCTACTATTTTCATTTTTATCAAGTGTCCGACTTCACCGCTTTCTGCATCAAGAGCCTGTGACTTGCCATTGCTTTCGATCAGATATTCGCATTTCCCTTCATTACGGATCGACGCTCAGACTTGGGCTTACATCACATTTTTCAGTATCGCAATTCAGATGTTCAAACTTCGCTTTTATATGGATCAAACGTTCATACCCCATCTGCATCACGCTTTCTACACTATATTTTAGATGTTCAGACTTTGTTTTCTACAGATCAGGCGTTCCGACTTCGCCTTTGTGTTTACTATCTTAGATCAGGCATCTAAGTTTTATCTATATCATGCCTCCACCTTAGTTTGGACACCGAGATTTCATCTTCATTATGTTATGGTCGTACCTATACATTCATTGTTGTTCATATTTCAGTGATGTTTTTATCCTCCTCATCATTGCCATTTCAAACTTCTCCTCCCTACTTGTGCCTTGTAGAGATATTGGTACCAATATTCACGGTTGCTAGCATTGCTCACCTTGATCGCTTGACTTGGTTTGATTCTCACTTACAATCCTTGCCTTACCAAACATGGTCTTACCATATTGGTCTAAGGTGAGGTAAAGACAAAAATACCCCTCCATAGGGATGGACCAAACACGTGCATCTTATGCACATAAGGTCTCTAAAGCCATGTTTGGATCACATCCAAAGCATGTCCCTCAAGCATCTTATGCACATAAGGCTTGCTTCTCATGGGCCTAAATCCCATTACCAAGCCCAAGCTCTCTAAAGCCATGTTTGGATCACATCCAAAGCATGTCCCTCAATTTGGATCAAATCCAAATCACTTTATTCCTACCTCACACTTCTAAGTGTGTGACCCATTAGGCTTCCGATTATGTTGGCCACTTGGTTCAACACTTGAATCAAGCAAGTCAAGAGCGGTATCTAGCAACACATCATGACCCCCAATTAACCAAAGATTCAGTGACCTGACTATAAACCCTTCCATAAACAACATATGCGCAATTTGTCTTTTCACCTTAGTGGACCCCATTCTTTCAAAGCATGGACAAAGTGTAGCTCCCACTAAACTAGTTACGCCACATCTAGCTCTAGTGTAATTAGTTCTTGTCACGGGACTCATTACTCATCAGTCATGCCACTGAAGACACTCTTCATGGCATATCCACTCTTGCCAGAGATTTCCAAGTAATGACCCCAACAAGAGGTCTTGGGTATACGCTCCCTCTATCAGAAGTGATGAATCCTCTATTGGCTACTCAACTACCTTCGAGCATCTCAAGGTGTACCCAATTATCACCCTATGAGCAACCTCTAAAAGACAACAAGGAATGAAATCAAAACACAGGATCGACATCCAAGATAACCTTTAGTACCTCAAGTCTAAGGATACTTACACCATTGCTATGATGAAACTATCATCTACATGAAATAGATAATCCATATGATTGTCTCATTGAGGGTCTCCAATGTACTTGACTACTCATAGCAAGCGTCCACATGTCTACTCTAATCATCACGATGATCACAGTTTATGAGACCAATTGCTTGATTAAATCAAGGAGTAAAACATGTGCTAGTATGTCCGGATCAACAATGTCTAATCTCATTGATCTTATGACTATGGATAATTTAGATACAACATAATTACACATGATAGGAATCTCATTATCATGATCACATTATGATTTTCTTCATGTTATGTAATATATCATGGACTTCATCAATTGATTTAAGATCGATATCAATTCATAGAGCAAATGAATATCAAAGTAATGAAGAAGCCTTTTTATTAATCTTAATAAGATATACAACAAGTGCTAAAGTTATCATCTTTAAAGCACTTCTTTAATAGATGATACAACATCCAGGTTAATAGTAAGAATAAACGTCTTAAGGCCTAAACAGTTGGAAATCATAAATACCTAAAATACCTAAGATTCTAGATCTGATGAAGCATACTGACGACTAGGGATTTGATATGCCTACTTTGTTTAATTGAAACAATTATGTCGTCTGAATAACCCACACAACAACCAACGAACAAATCAACCATCATATGAGGACACAACCACACGTTGCAATAAGTCGACGACAACAACACAAAAAAAAAAAAAAAAGGAAAATTGGATGGATGAAACCATTTTATTGAGAGAGAAATCCCATATCTGAATGGACAAACGATGGGAGGGGTGATTTCAAGTCAATAAAGGCAAAAAAAACCATCTCTCCTTTCTATTCTAAGAATTTCCAAAGGTAAGGAAAGGGGGTATGGATTTTCTTTCTATTCTTGCATTTAAATTTTCATGTTCTATATGAATTTTTTAAATTATTTTTAAAAATTATTATAATTTCAAAATAAGATAAAAAATAGTAGCATTTACTATTATTTTATTTAAGATTAATAACATAAAAGGTATTGAACTTTTAAAAAAATTTCTATTTTGGTACTCAACTCTTTTTGTACAATTAAGTATTTAAACTTTTTTTTTTTTTCTAATTCAGTACTTCCAGCCAATCAATGCTAAATAAGATGCTTAGTCATTAAAAATTAGATGCACAATTGATGAAATAGAAAATAATATTAATGTCCACGTGTACACAATGTTTAAAAGAACAAAATATCCTTAATTAATTTTCTATATAAAATAAGAAAGAATTAAAATAAACGAAGAAAAAAAATCTCTTCCACCGAAGAATTCGCTTCTGCAAAAAAATTAACGGTGAAGAAGAATTCTTTGATATTAGACTGAAAATCTCTTTTGCTGATTTTTTTTTCCTATGACCCGGCAAACTTGGCTTGCGAAGGCCAAAACTTGCTCAGTTTCGGTGCTAACATCATTGTAACGATTCAGTCCAACCATGTAAATATTGTCCGTGACCCAAGGGGTCCTCACTGATTTAAAACGTTTACTAAGTTAAGAGTAGCCCATACTTATAGTGCCAAAAAGTTTCTCTCCTATACGATATAGGATGTGACAATCATGGTATGCATTCCTTGGTTTCTTATCAAAATCCCTAGTTTGTTCCTCTATTTTGAAGAAAATCAATGAATACTGCATCTTTGACTTGGTTAGGTTTCTGTGGACAGGATGGGTATGATAGGGATACAGAAATGGGCCAGGCAATTCATCCGCCCGCCCAAAGGAGCGGTGAAGACCATACCCCGTCCGTGTCCTTACATAGCAGCCCGAACAAAGGCCCAGCCCGTTAGGCCCAGAAC
This sequence comes from Tetrastigma voinierianum, assembly GCA_016808115.1. NCBI lineage: Eukaryota > Viridiplantae > Streptophyta > Magnoliopsida > Vitales > Vitaceae > Tetrastigma > Tetrastigma voinierianum. Next base: position 5,002,987 of record JAEQBH010000173.1, on the reverse strand, counting down.
ATGGATTCGGAAGAATAGGAAGGCCTATACACGGCCAGCCAAACCGTATCTTTACAAATAACAGAAGATAGAATACTCCTCTAAAAGACGCCCCATTCATCTAATCAAGTCCTACAGTGGGAAGGAAAAGGCAACAGAAGACCGTTAGTCGGATACCCTCAATAAGAAAGGAGAATTACTCCAAATAAACTCCTTTGACTAATCCGTTGCTAAATCTAAGGCTGACTGCATGAGGAAACCTATCCTCCAAAGGGAAGAACCCCTAATCATCGTCCAAATTGGATGAATATCCATTATAAATACAAGGCCACTCCAACACTAAAAGGTACGCCAATACTAAGCAATAAAAAGATTCTCTCCCTCTTCTCTCGCATTAATCCGACTTTAGGCACTGAGCTTTCGCCACTGACTAAGCCCTCACAGCCCTTTCTTCCTTCCGGTTCTCAGGAGCGCCGCATCCGGACCCGCCAGAGATCGCCTTGCAAGAATCCTACCCCCAGCCTGGGTTCGTCCCAAGACTCCTTCGCCGCCTTGGCTCCTCGCCAGCCTCGTCCACCTAACGACCAACACGCTCCACTCCCGCCGCTGAAAAAGCATCATCGTAGGTTTATCGCTTTCGCTCCTTTGCTTCAGCCCGTTTAGTTTATACTTAATTTTGTTTTGCACTTTGTTTTGAAGCAGTAGAGATTGAAGTTGTCTCTTAAGACGTTTATGACAAATTATTGTGGCAATTTAATGGGCCCATATATTGGAGGAGATGACGCAACTCTTCTTGAGAGGATCATTAAGGGTGTAGAGCGTTATAGATTCGAATGCATAGGGTGGATTGAGCTTCCTCTAAAAGGTGCTGAAGGGAACACACAGTTTTCTAGTGTGCTTTATCCGAAATCCCGAGAAAATTTCAGATTAACTTCACATGAAAGAAGATGAAGAATGTATTGCAGATTAGAAGACACACCAGTGTGCAAGATGTGGTATCTCCATAGAAGAAAACCTAGTTACATTTTGAGATTTCGTGATTGCACATTTCCAGTTTTTGTTAGGGAAAGTAATTAGGTGGAAAAATGATTGTTGAATAGTTTGTAAAATGCTTTCTCTAACATAAATAGGCCTTTTTTATTTTTCCATTAAATAATTATACTTCTTTTGAAGATGTAATGAAAATTAATTTGATACTTTTTGTTGTACTTTCAAATGTTTTTAAAAAAATCTATATAGTTATTTTCAATTATTTTTATATTTGCATAATGATCTTTCAAAATAATTTTAAAAAATAGATAAACATAATTAAAATATGTTTTTGAAAAATATCTTGTTTGCGGAACTAGCTCAGTAGATAAAATTATCATTGTATTAACAAATTTCTACTTTCAATAACATATTACTGTCAAACAGTTTCCGGAATAAACTTCTCAGATTTCAAGAATTGGAAATTAAATTTTTTGAGAACATATAAGTCTGCTTGGCCAAGTTTTTGTTTTTAAAACTCATTTTTAGAATTTTACAAAAAAAATAACAAGGGAGTTTGGAAAATTGTTTCCAAAAATAAAAGACAAAAACCGTTAGAATAAGTTGTTTTTAACTTTTTATAAAAATAATTTTCCTATTTTGATTTTGTGAAATTTTCTTTAATTCAATTTACGTAATGTTCTTTGTAATCTTGAATTTCGCGAGGTCAAGATTGAGCTGGAGATGGTTAAATGGTTGTTAGTTGATGATTAATGGCCATCCTTGATAATACTTCAGTGGATTTGTTTGCTATGTTCAACAACATTTTGTTGTATATCAAGCCAGAAGAGACCTGTTGCATTACTGGATCAGGCAGTAATGCATATATATTTGTTTTATACAAAGTTTCTCTGGTAATTCATCAAGCGTTTATACCAAAAGATTCTTCATAGCCAATGTCAGGCCTTCTGCACACCTCTATACACTGCTACTACAGGTGCATATAGAAAACACTAATTGGGTGCAAATTATGTTGGATTATTTGATAGAGTTGTTGGATTATTTGATAGAGTTGTGGACCCATATGTGATTAATATGTATTGTGAACCCAAAAGATACTATTAGCCTAAATTCAAGTGATCTACTAAAATTGATTTTTTATTTATTAAAAGGCTTGTACGTATCAAAGTGCAATGTGATCCTCTAATATTTATAGAGAGACAATATTTATTTTGTTAATGAGCTGTTAAACCTTTTTTTTTTTCTTTTTTTTCTTTTTGAAAGAAACAAATCGATTTCAATACTTTAAATCGTTAGCCAGTAAATCAGTGAGGAAAGGAGGAGACTCCCTCCATTCTCTTAGATCAGACCCATAAACAAATGGCCTTGCTAGGTAATGAGCACCTGATTCGCTGACCTTCGTACATGGACTAGAGAACACCCCACCAAGTTGCGTAGGAGGCATCGACAATCAATAAGGACAAGACCCATACTAGAGTTTAGTGCAGTGGGGCTTTTGATCAATGAGACTACAATCTGGACGTCCGACTCCACAATAACATTCACCAAACCATGTTGCTAGATCCAATTGAGAGCTTCCCCACACCCTAGTGCCTCCGTAACAACCGCTTCTACCGGCCCCACCATCCTATACCATTTTTTGCTACCATGACCTCGCCTCTCTGATCCCGAATAACAAAACCAAAGCCAAGCAAATTTGAGTGGGAGGACAAAAGGCCTCACATAGCCTTTTCTATGTGGTCAAGAAATCGACATTTAGGAAAGACTCAAAATCAGGCAAAAAGGCCTCAACACTCGTGAGTTTCTCCAAGCAAGTACAAAATGGGACTGAAAGTCCTACATATCAATCCCATAGGGAATGGACAGTAGTGCTTGATTAACTAAGTACCTTAACTAATCGAACCCCTCAGTATTTAAGTTTAAAATTCATTGTCAATTAAATCTAATGATCCAATGGTCGAATTAAGAATGAAATAGGCAAAAAAATTAGTAGAAAACAAGATTGAACCACAATGGAATATGATGTTAGGTCATGATGCGCCAACATGGCTATTTTAAACCCCGGTTATTGCAAGCTGGTTAATTTCTTGCGTACTAATCAAATAAGAATTAACCCAATTCGCGGCTATTAAGGTCCCACTATACTACTCGATCGCATTTTGACTATTTTTGTAGTTTTGCAAGATAATCAAATAAAATTATCGAAGTCAATTTAAACACGAAGAACCCGAGTTGAACCCCATTGTTGCAGACGATCCTTTTGAAGGAAAGAAGAGCAAAAAGTGAAAAATGGAGCATCATAGAATTTCATGGTTATGTAAATTTTCGCAACCTACGTGATTTAGTGTCATAAACTCCATTTCCCGAACACGCTCAAGTCTTCACCATTGCTCATGTTTCTCTTTTTTACTTTTTACTTTTTACCACTTGTCAGTTTCCCGAATTGCTCCCCTATCAGATAGTATTTGTTTTGTTATTTTGGTAATATGTAAAGGGGGTTTGGCTATAAAAGCCCCAAACAAGCACTGTAACAGGATCTTCTCCATTAATAAAAGTTTCTTTTTGGTGGGAAGCTTTTGATGAGCTTAAAAGTCATCTATTTTCAGTCCATTTTTCTGATTGATTTTTATATAAAAAGACTGATTTATATGCAAGAATATGGAATAAACTTCACCAAATCATTGTGGCAAAGAGAGAATTCAAAAGAAAGCAGAATTTGCAGGAAAAAGGAGCAGAATGTGGCTGAGCAAAGACTGGCACTGGTAAAGAAGTCATGAATAGAGAAGCGCAAAAGGATTAAAGAATTTGATGTCATGAAGCTACGTAAATCAAAATGCATATTCAAAGGTAAACTACAAAGCTCCAAATAAGAAATGAAGCTGTAATTGAAGACAAACGAAATGGGCGTGAAAGAAACTCAAAGGCAAGCAAACTTAAATTGATGAAGAAGAGCACATGATGTCGCTTACATCCTTCATAGGTCATGGCTGCACTAAACCCAAAGATGTTGGATAATGAGGTCGCGACACCAGCAAGAGGTCGCTGCATTAAGATAAACAAATTGACCAACAAGTATGTCGCTGACTGGATGTGGTCGCGACATCAAGATCGAATACAAATGCGACATCGCCTTGCAAGGAAACTAAGGTCGCGACAACAAGCAGCCCAAAGAGAGATGGTCACTACATCAACTACACGTAAAGAAAGTCGCCGACATCATTCAACGACGCGACAAATGGGCCAGGAGGCAAGAAGGTCGCGATTAACACCGTTGTCGCGACATCAATTGTAAAGACTTGAGGTCACGACATCAAGAAGATGTCGCGACATCCGCTGCAAAGACCAAAGGGTCGCAACAACATCCAGAGGTCGCGACAGCCACTACAGAGAGAAGGAGGTCGCGACAACATTTAGTTGTCGCGACATCAATGCACACAGTTAAGGTCGGGACGTCCTTAAGTCAAGGCGACATCGCCTACACCAAAGACACGCCGGCGACTAAAACAAAGACTCGCACATGACCAAGACAACAGAGGTCGCGATAAGAATCGAGCGTCGCCACATCAACAACCAATCGGGCTATTTTAAACTCGCAGTTCAAAAAGAAGTGCATCAAATTGTGGCCCAACTTCGTAACCCTTAAATACGGTCGCCATCAAGGAACAGCCTCTGGGCGACGAAAGAGATCCGGTTACCAAGGCTCCCGCATTTTAATTTTCTTTTCTTTTCTTTTTCTTCGCTTTTTTTTTATTTTTAGATTAGTTTGTATTTCATTCAAATTCGATCTCGAACATTCAACGTTAAAGCTTAAGTCAATGCGCATTCATATTTCTTCAAATTATCGTTGGTTGTTTGAATTCCGCATAAATTATGGAATTCGGGTTCCCAAATTTCGTCGATTTACAACGGCTTTCGACGCCAGTTTCAATGTATGGTGTAATCTAGTGATTTAGATTCTCAAACTTCCATTGAATCGACGCGCATCGCGAAATTATCTTTCCCGCATAAATTTTATTCAAAGGTTGTCAACTCCGGGCTTGCAAAGCTACTTGCTGGTCTTGTGTATTTTTTGTTACTGATCCCAATGTCAGTGTCTCATACCCGTAAATAGAATTGTCTCAAGCTCTGATTTCCAGGAGGCCCTCTGAGTGACACAGAGAAGGAATTCCTGAGAGTAATGAATAATTTCGAAAGGTATTTAGAACCCAACAATGGTGATCTAATGTGTCTGTGTAATTAATCGATAAATCTCTCTTCTCACTTGAGACGAGAACTGAGCGGAGCAATTTATCAATTTAGGCACAATGTAGAGTTCACTCGATTCGATTAGGTAAATCCAATCCCATGTTACCGAGATCTAATCAAGGAAAGCGACTTAGCCGCTCTAATTGAGGAAGAGGAACCAAGATAAGGTAGATCCGTGCAATGACTATATCTTAGGAGTCAGCATTTACAACATTGTCGTGTGGGTATGAAGCATTGAAAAGTTAAAAATACCCGTAACAAGTAAATCCTGCATTAAAAGTAGCTTATTTAACACTGGCCTTCGAGAGAATGTGCTGAGGTTTAGATAATGAATCAGGCTCGAGAGATCCACTACACCATTATATTCCTTGGACTAGTTTTTAACATGTGGTTCAATACAAAAGATCGTTGCATTCTACCCTGAATTGATGTTTCACGTTAGCATTCTTTTCAATGTCTTTTCGCAGAACTGCTCAGCCTTAATTTGTTATTTTTGTATTTTAATATTCAATTCATTTATTATTAATTGATTTTCTTAGGTTTTATTATTTTAAGTTGTCAAAGCTAACTCCAATTGTCTACCTTAGTCCAAATAGTGTAGATTTTGGAGTAGCTCTGGGTAGTTGATCGAGAAATTTCAGATCTCTGTGGGATTTATTATCCGGACTTTAAATCCACTTACTACTTGTTCGACCCGTGCACTCAGCAAAGATGATTCGATCAAAACCACTCAAGAAACAATTTACTCCAATTGAAACATCCTTGAACTAATCAAATAGCTAAGACATACTACCAACAAGTTTTATGGCGCTGCACGTGGGATGTATTAACAATAGCCTTTCAAGAATAAATAAGTATAAATTCCAGACACGTCTTTCGGTCCACAACAAGTTTTATTGCGCCGTCACGGGACTTAAAGAATTCGTAGATCAATATTCGACGAAAGTTAAGGAAATTTAATTTGGACATTTAAAAGAAAAAGAACAAAATAGTTTTTCATGCAGGCAAAGGTTATTTTTAGCCACTAACTTTAACAAGCCATATTGAAAATATTTGTTACCGACTAATCCTATTAATGCAAGTGTGTTTTGATTTCAGAAACTTTAATGCATGTGAAACGTAACATCCGACCTCAAATAGATACCGAACTAGAAAGAACACCTGCTTGAGAAAGGCGAAAAGATCAAACTCAAATATGTAGATGAAAGGCCGACTGTAATTAAAGGACAACGAACAAGAGCGAAGGCCTCCAATCACTTATACAATGGAGACTTTGGAGACCTATTATTCAGATGACACTCAGAATCGGGACAAATTTCTACGCTTGATGTAAATACTTTGAACTAAAGCCAAAGATCGACATAATGGTTCAAAGAATACGCTTTACCGGTCATCCTACGTAAGACCTAATGAGCATCTCGAGAAGTTGTCGAATGGCAACACAAGTAAAGCCTGAATGCGGAGACTAAAGGTCATTAAATCGCATTTATTTCCATTTTCTAAGAGATACAGCAGCCACATGGTATAAATCTCACTATATAATTCTCGGCTGATACTGGGAGGAGCTTGTGGAAGCCTCACTGCAGATTCTTCCCATCACTCACCTCACGTAGACGGAGGAGATAACTGTGTCTCCAAAGCAGTGGAAGATCGGGCCTACGAGCATGGGAGATATTCAAAAGGTTACAAAAGATGTCCGATGTAATGGGATAGACTAAGACCCAGATAACATAGTGTATAATGCCTTGAATGATACATCATGGCATTATCGATGCTTAGCGCTCGTGGGAGCATTCAAACGTAAGAGGCCAAGAGGCAAGAGATCCGATCAGGACCAAGCAATGCAATATGAAAGCCCACCAGTTTTCAAGAGCACCGGGCGCAGGAAGAGGAGTCATGGAGTTGAGTAAGATGACACCATGGAGGCAAAGTTAGATGCCATCATGCATAGAATGGACAAGCAAGAGAGGAAGATGCACACTGCTCATGAAGAGAGCAAATGAGGAACTATTGAGATAAGTGCTGAGGTACCTAATCGAAGAACCGTTTTGGCGATGCCGAGGTTAAGTACTCTGAGAGCCAAGAAGTTATCAATTCAAACCAAATCCTAACTCCGCCAAAGACACTATCATCCGAAGACTGAGGAACCATGAAAATTTTTCATACGGTGGAGGGGCCTCACAAGGCCAGTTAGCATGAACAAAAGATCTCAACAAGGATATCAAGAGCCACCAAGGTTCCAACAAAGAAGAATAAAGGAGAGAAGCGTAAAATGAATATCGTGGTCGAGGAGAGTTCCACCATTTGAATATCAAATGCCGTAATTCACGGGGACAACAAGAAGTCGTTAAACTCCATGAACAAAGTTTGCACTGAAGCCTCAAATGCAAATTCTCACCCTTCGGGGAAGACTACTAATGCTTCTTCAAGACCTCGAGACACAGATAAAGGCAACCCGGTCTCTAAACCCGCAAATCGATGAAAGATGCCTTTCCCAAGGACACAAAGAAGAATCCAAAAGATCAGATGCATAAGGCAAATGTATGGGAAAGACTCGAGAATAAGACAAAAGATGAAAGCAACAAGGAGATGAAGGTCAGACAATGCAAACACCGGAGAAAGAAAGAAAGGAACGCCATCCCGAGAAGAAAGCAAGAAGAAGAAACCTTAATTAATCTCGTCAGCCCCATTTCCACAGAGGCCGCAAAAATCAAAGATAGAGGAATGGGGCCAAGAAGGTTCTCAAAACCTTCGTAAGCTGTAGATCAGCATGCCTTTCACGTAAGTCGTTACTCGATGCCACTTTATGCAAAATTTTTGGAAAGACATACTAAGCAAAAAGATAAGATTTCCTCAAGAGTGAATCAGGAACCCGACTACAACTTGCAATGCCGTGATCGTGGAGGGCTTACCGTAAAAGATGAAGGATCCAGGAGCTTCACCATTCCCCAAGACCATCGAGAGTTTGAGCCTGCAAAAGCTCTACGACTCAAAAAGCCGCATCAACGACGCCCTATCTCCGTCGCCAAGAAGTTAAGCTCAGAGCTCACTCCCACCAAGTACTCCAAATGGTAGATAGAACCCCGGCAAAAACCCGAAGGAATCATGAAGATGTGCCGGTAAAGGTGGGGAACTTATTTTTCCAAAAGACTTCCATCGCATCGGGATATGGAGGAAGATTCACAAGTCCCTCTCACCGGAAGGCCATTCCTTGTAATCCTGAAAGCAAATTTAATCGATATGCAAGTGAATTCTCACTCGAGTCGAAAAGAGACAAATTTAATTTCAATTTAATCAGAAGTTTTAGGAGTTTAGACATAGAGAGGGAAGATGTAAGGTCAATAGAAGATGTATATGTCAACAACTCTGAATTTTAATATGATTGTAATGCCCAATTTTCAATCAATGAAAAAGAGATGAATCCCAAGATTCAAGATTTTGATTCAGATTTTTCGCACATCATTTTGACATTCTACCGAGAAAGTGATGAGTCTCTGAACAAACTAAGGTGAAAAAAGAGACCAAATTGAAGAAAAAGGAATTTCATCAAGAAACCGTTGAAGGGCTAGTTTTAAAGGTGTTGCTAAGTCATTTAAAGTATGCTTAATTAAGTCGCCAAAGAGTAAACCAAGAATTTCTACTAGACTTAGCGATGCCGAGGAAACGTAGATTGTCGGAAATTCGAGAAATCATAAGGAGTCTATACTCTTGGTCTTTGAAGAGTTAAAAGGTATCAGTCCATCAATATGCATGCACAAAATACTTCTAGAAGAAATGCAAGGCCAACTGGCTGAACATCAAAGGAGACTTAATCCAAGAATGAAAGAAGTAGCCGAAGCCGAGGTACTCAAACGGCTGCACGTCGTCTTTATCTATGCAATTTCGTATAGTCCTCGGGGTTAGCCCAAATTCATGTGGTTCCAAAGAAGCGGTGGATTTATCAGAATCCAATGAAAGAAATGAATTAATTCCAACAAGAACTGATTGTAGATGGAGAGTATGCATCGATTACGTGAAGTCGAACACAAGAACCATGAAAGATCACTTCCTCGTCTCTTCATCGATCGACGTCGGGATGATTATCGTGACATCCTCATTTTGTTTCTTGACGGAAGTCTGTGCTATAACCGCATTGCAATCAGACCCGAGGACCAAGAGAAGACCACATTCACATGCCCCTACGGCACCTCGCTTCGTATGACGCCATTCAATGCGTAATGCCCTCGCTACTTTCCAGATGTATGATGTCAATGTTCTCGACTTGGTAAGAAGTTATGGAAATTTTTATGGATGACTTCACAAAGGTAATGGGTCCGCTCGGCAATTAACAAACCTCGAAACAAAGACTCAAAGATGCGACGCTCATAACAACTGGGAAAATGCCATTTCATGGTAACAGAAGGTATTGTTCTCGGGTCATAAAATTTATGCTACAGGCTAGAAGGCACCAATCCAAGATTTCATTATCAAAACCCTCGCACCTCCCACCACGCAGTGGATGCGAGCTTTCAAGATGCTGGATTTTACAGAGATTCATCAAAGACTTCTCAAAATAGCCGTAATTTCACTATGCAAAGACATCGAGAAAGACACAAAATTTAATTTTGATGATCTTCTCGCAAGGTCATTTTCAAGAAATTAAGATCAAATCGTCTACACCTGGCATACCGCACTTAATGGGATCAGAATTCAAGTAATGTGCGATGCCGTGATTTCCGCACCGGGTAAGCTTGGGCAAAGAAAAAGAGAAAATATTCATAGCCATATGCTCATGCCAGCAACCTTCAACGGGGCTACTGAAAACTATTCCACAATCAAAGCGATAGTGTTTGCTTGTGAAAAATTCGGGCCATACATTTGGGATCCGTGTTGCCAGTTCACACGGACCCGTACGGCCATCAATCTCTTATGTGAAAAGAGGCTAAGCGGGCGATGAGTGGGTGCTACTCTTGCAAAGAGTTTGATGCGGAAATTAGAGATAAAGGGATGTGACAATGTGATAAGGCGATCGAGCGTCTCCGGAATAGAAAGAAATCAAGCGAGGAAGAGGAGGAGATAAGATTAAGAGAGGCTTCCCAGGATGGCTTGGCCCAGTGATTGTCATTCGAATGCCATGGTATCTTTGATATTGTGAATTACTTGGCTTGTGGAGTAGTTCATACGGTCGACCACAGCGAGAAAAGAAAGCTCGGGGCGATAAGCGTATTATATGCGGGATGACCCCTTTATTATTTAAAGAGGCGATATGATTATAAGAAGATGTGTGCGGTATGAACAAAGCGAAATTATGAATGAATGCCGTACATCACCCATATAGAGCATTTTATGGAAAAACGACTCATAGATACTCGATCGAGTTTTATTGGCCCATTGTTTCGAGGCTATCTTGAATGGGTGAGTATGTGATAGATCACGATTAAAAATATGTGTGAAATGAAATGCCCTACGAGACATATGGTGGTACAAATTTTTATGTACATGGGGATAGATTTTTACATGGGACCCTTCCCGATCATTTGAAACTTGTATATCTTTAGCGATGGATTATGTTTCTAAATGGGTGGGGAAACTTAATAAGCTTGCCCCGAGGAATGATATTATGCGGAGTTGTGAGTTTCTGTAAAAGAACATATTGGCTTGATTTGGAACACCAAGACTATTATCAATGATGGGGAAGCCACTTTCTGAAACAAAATTTTCATGGCTTCGTACGGCAGTTCAGGATCGAACATATAGTAGACTGTATCATCCCAAGTTAATGAAGCGAAATTTCCAGCGGGAGGTTAAAGGATCTGGAAAAAGGTATAAGTTCGCGGGAAGTTAGTCTTCCAAACTTGATGATGCACTTTGGGCTGGGTTTGCGTGAAACTCCCGTTAGGATGTCATACAGTTGGTATTTGGCAGCCATATCCGCCTCCCTCTTGAATTGGAATACAAATTTATGTGGACCATCGAAGGCGGGCGATTTCAAAATGAAGGAAGAGAGATTGCTTCAAGCTGAATGAGCTGGAAGAGTAGAAATGAAACTGTGATAATGCTAAGATCTAAGTGAGAGCGAAGAAATGGCATGATCGAAAGGATTCTTAGGAAGAATTAGGAGAAGGGGATCAAGTTACATTTATTTAACTCAGTTAAGATTGTTTCGGGAAGAATTGAAATCGAGTGGAGTGGACCATATCTTGTGGTGTCAAGCACTACTTTGGGCGATAACATTCAAGTGAATCTTTGAGGGAGGAAGTTAAAGTCAATGGGCCAAAGGCGAAGCATTATCAAGCGGGGAGGAAAGAAAACTCACCAATTTGGTTCGTGAGAAAGAAAATCAAAGCAATGAGTCGACTAAGGACTGGCGTAGTGTGGGAGCGAAAGCCCATAGAGACTTTAATTTACGCTTTTAGACTTTAGTTTTTTAGAATTAACTTATGATTTTGTTTTCTCTAGTTATTATAATGATTAGTTAGTACTTAAGAAGTTAATTTTTTGTTTAATTGAATCCTTCTTGTAATGTTGCGGTACTTATGTAGAAATGGCTCGACGAAGGAATAAACTCGATGCGGCTCGGCCCAACTGCGAAGGCAATAGTGGAAAAAAGGAGTATTAACCTATATAAATTATGTAATTTCAATAGAATACATTCTTGAATTGCTGTGAAATTAGTTTGTTTGATGATGAGAATGCATTGGTGATCGAGTGAAAAGCGTGTTCGTGGTTGGTAAGTGAATTCGTTCGCGTAAAAAACTTATGTCGCAGCGGACAAGTCCTGACAAAGTTGATGTAAGTAACTTATTCAATCTTTGGAAAGGAAGAACAATTTGATCGCGGCAAAGTTACATTTGTGAAAGAAATTGAGGTCGCGGCGAGTATTTAATTTCGTGACAAGGAAATCCCTTGAGAAGAGTAGGTAGCGAAATGACTTAACAATGTGCGAGATCTGATGTGTAACCTTAGGAGGACTTGTCTCAGTTAGTATTCGCGACAAACGATAATATGTCGCGACAAGAGGGGTAAATTACCCATTTCGCGAGTTTTGATTCCCTTTAAATTTAATGACGGCGCACATTCGGCCCTAAATTTAAGTGTGACAAGCATTAATACATCAAAGTGTAAAAGCCTATGTCCTTGAATTATTGTTAGAAACTCTTTCCCTTTATTATCTTTAACTCAGCCAGTTAATGTCTTAGCGCCATTCTCTGGTTTCGATTCTTACCAAACCACAATCCCGAACTTCCTCCTAAAAACCTTTCCAATTCCTCCCAATGGTGAACTTGAGACTCTCGTCCGAATCTGAGCAATCATGGAGGAACATGCTCGGCCAGAAGGAGCGGTTCATCGGAACACGAGTCGACCGAGGTGCGAGGAACGAGCATACGAGGGAAAGACAAGGTGGTAGAAGAAGAAGAAGATGCGTTTGTGTCGAGAGGAAAATTTGGTGTCGACATGCGGAAGTATTATGCGATAAAGGGTTTGTTGGAGAGAGAGGATTCGTGACCACATTTCTGCTGAAATGATAGAACAACGAGGATGGGAAAATTGCCAAGCACGGAGGCCAGGATGTACGCGGTGGTCAGGAATTCTACTCCCCAACGGTAGGAAGAAAGGACAACTGCATGTTGTCGGGGTTTGGGTTCCATACAGGCCAGATGCCGTGAGGTGTACGGGATGGCGGAGGCGAAGGCATAGCTCGGAATTTAAGAAGAATTTGTTAGCAGGCGGCGTGGAAGTTGTCGGAAATTGACGGTCGGTAAAGTTGATGGGATCGAGAAAGGAGCGCAGGCGATCGACGGGAGACCTTACGGAGGAGGCTAAGGTATGGTTTTATTTCACGGCGTGTGTTAATTCGAAGCCCAGCATGTATGCACGAGTAAAGGGCGAAGCCATCATCCTGATATCGATATTGAAAGGGTATAAGCTGACGTAGGGCTTGAGTTCATGAAAATTCAATAATGAGATACCATGAAGCAAAAGAGTTTTGATCCCTCATCAGCGACAATGCTAGGCTTTGTTTGAAGAATTTGCGGGGTGAAGGAACATGAAGGAAAGAAGAAGAAGTTCCCAAGGCTTCACCATTAACCCATTTGGGGTAAGTAAGGGACGAGATTTGAAAAAGGGGATCATGGTGGAGGCAGTTACGGAAAAGAGAAGAGAATGAAAGACAGAAGAGGACACTCTTGAATTTGAGGATCAAAAGAGAGGAAACAAACACAAGGAACACGACGGAAGGGGTCACCTCATGTTTGCGGAAGGACTTAGGGCCGGATGGAGGCCAGTCCACATAGATTTCCCTCCACCTGCGGCCGGCTCTCCGCTGATAGAAGAGAAGGGTTTAGAGAACACAGTAAAAGCTCTAGAGGAGCCCGGGAGAGATGTCTGACTAATGGAATGCTCGTTCTTTATGCAAGGTATGGAAGAAAGAGAAAGAGATGAGGGCACTCAAACGAGCTTTAGAGAAGATGTGTATGAAGGTGAATTAAAAGAAGAGATCAGTGGGAAGAGGCTGAATAGAAAGAGGAAATATTATAGACGAGAGATGAAAAGGGAAGAAGAAATGAGCGAAAGGAACGGAGTTAAAAGATCATGGCCAGAAGAAAAGTTCGGAAAAGAAATGGAGGAATGAAGTTAAACTCTGAAAAGTTGAAGCTTAGTCATGAAGCATTCTATATGATCAATTTGATCGAGACTCGGCTCTGAGCTTATAAAGAAAGAGATCTGAGATCGAAGCGAGACCCGAGGAACAGGTTAAAGGGATTCAAATTTCTCTCTATGCAATTCTTTCAGGCTTCGAGGAAGAAGATGCGAAAGAGATAAGGTGCTTGATGGCAGCGATGCTTACGGAAGAAGATACGGCTAGAAAATTTGGATTTGATTCGTAATAATCTATCAAATTTTTAGAAATATCAGCTGACTGGGCCTTGACATGAACACACTAGGAATGAGGCGGGATGGGCGAGCGGCGAGGTGGATCTCCTGAATGAAATTGTCACGGAAGAGCATACGGAAAGAGAATGCAGAGGAAGGAGAAGAGGAAATGAAGTTTCCAGAATTCAACCCCAATCTTGCTACCCTTGATTTGGATCCCCGAGACATCTTTACTTCTAAACAGAAAAGAAAAAAATAGATCCTTCCATTTATTTGGCAAACACTCCCTCATTCCTATCCTTTGTTCTCAACATTTGCACATTCTTATGAATAAAACCAGAAATTTTATTGATAAGTTGAAACCAGTTATGTACTTGCACCTGCATAATTATTAAGAGTAACAGATAGGAATATATAACAGATAAACTCTTGACATATCTATATCTATATGATAGATTGAAATAAATGAGTAGATATAGGATGAAACAAAATAAAATACGAATAAGAGCCAAATAGCGAAATGATTTTAATTGAAACATAAATTGCGATTTAGTTTAATTTTCTTGATAAGTCGAGGATAAGGAGAGGTTATGAATTGAGAGGAACAAAACAATTTTCTTGAGTTTGTAGGTATGAACAATGAGTCAAAGGAACCTGTTAAAATAACATCATCTAAATTCTCATCCCAGCGATATGAGTCGAAAATCCTCGGGTTAGTCATAGTTAATCAACTGATTGAACTGTTAGATTAGTGATCAGGCGAAATCCTAGGTGATACAATCAACGAGGAAATGATGCGAGCCATCCTTGGAGAGTTTGAGCCATTCTAGCTATCCTGTTCATATGCTAATGCATACACTTCGGTTCGAAGTGTGAGCCCAGAAATAAGCCTATTTTCAAAATAAACCAATGGAGACCTAGCAAGTCTAAAGAATGATCCTCCGAAAGAACACCAGCGATTGCAAAGAATTGAGAGGAAGAAATGAAGTTTGAAGTGTAAATTTTTTTGAGAACTCAAGGAGAAAATACAGAAAAAGAATGAAAGAGAAAAAGATCTACATCGAAAAAGAAAGCTCGAGGGAATAGGTTTTGTCTTGTGCTTTGACTCTCTTGAGCAATTAAGTTCCTTGGGGTGTTTTGACACTGTGCCTAATGCCCATTTGAAATTTATGGGAGTTACTAACCGAAGTGTAGTGGTGAAGGCACAAAGAAGACAAAACATTGCACTATTTGAATGGTGACGAGAAAAGAAAATCCCCGGTTGAATTATGAATGAGAAATGGGAGCATACGATTTTGAATAGAAGAAAATCGAGGTGGTATGTGAACCACGAAGTTTGGGAGTTTATTAAGGAAATTAAGGAGGAAAGGGCGACGGATGATAGAAAGGAAAAGAGTATTGGTAATCTTAACCTAAAAATTCCACATCCATCCTACCCCTTATCAAGCCTAACAGCCACAAGCAAGACTGATTGATCTTGAGTTGTAATCACCTACATTGATGGAGATAATATGAACAACAAGCCTATGGAATTTGGAAAATCGGGGAAAAAGATCCTAGCTGTGGGCTTATCCTCTAAGGTTGATGAAGCTCATTGAAAATGAAAACGAACAACTTACATTTGTGAGAATCAATTAACTATCTTGTTTGACAAAACAAGTTCATGATTTCGTTATGTACACGATTGAGTAGAAATTAACGCCTTTATGCGGACTTGAAGAGTGAACTCTTATAGAAAGCGAATGCAATTTTAGTCTTTCCCGATTAAATTGGTTACAACTACAAAACGAGCGAAAAATGTCCTTTTGTTTGAGGACAAACAAATCTTTCTTTTCTTCTGGCAGGAATGAGCAAAATTTTAAGTTGGGGAGTTTGATGAGCTTAAAGTCATACATTTTTCAATCCATTTTACGATTGATTTTTATATAAAAGACTGATTTATATGCAAGAATATGGAATAAACTTCGCAGCTGGCACGTGCGTGAAGATTCAAAGAAGCGAATTTGCGATAAAAGGGCGAGAATGTGGGTGACGATGCGATATAATTGGGTGAGAAGGAAGTTGCGGCCAGGGGAGAATCGCCGAAAGAAGTTAAAATTTGATGTCATGAAGCTTTTCACAAATCAGTAATATTCGGGTTGCAGCTAAAGCTCCGGTATGAAATGAAGTGAGTGAAGAGACAAAGCGAAATTTGGGCGTAAAAGAAACTCATAGAGCGAACAACGGAAATTGATGAAGAAGAAGACATGATGTCATTTACATCCTTAGTCGCGACAGAATTAAACCGATACAATAGATAATGAGGTCGCTGACGCAGCGAGGTCGCGATAGAAGATGTGATGGACTGAACAGAGTATGCGACATCTAGATGTGGTCGCGACATCGGCCGATGAATCGACGTCGCGACATATTGAAACTGAAACTAAGGTCAAGCAACGTGACTAAAGAGATGGTCCCGCGACATCAATACGGAAAGAAAGTCGCGACATCATTCCTGATTGCGACAGCGGTTGGCGGAGAAAAGAAGGTGAAAATGACACACGGTTGTCGACATCAGTGTAAGACAGAAGTCACGACATCAAAGTATGGCGACATCGCTGCTGAACGAAGTGCGACAGCATAAAGTGACGATACTCTGAGAAGAAGGAGATTAGACAACGTTGGATTTATTAAAGCACTATCACTTTTACACGATTAAAATTAGCGTCATGGCGTCGCGACATCGGCTACGAACGCGTCGCGACCAAACAAAGACTATAGCGACATGGCGAAGACAACGAGAGGTCGACAAAGGTGTCTTAGTGACATCCAGCAACCCAGTGGGTCATTTTAAAGCTGCGAGTCCAAAAAGTGCATCGAAATTAGGGCTGACGCAGAATACATAAATACGAAGGCACTCTGGAAGGAAACGAAGCTCTTGGCGACTGAAGAGATCTTTGGGTTCTTGAAGGCTCCTATATTATTTCTTTTCTTTTCTTTTCTTCGTTTTTATTTTAGATTGGTTGTATTTCAATTCAAATTTAGATCTGAGCGTTCCTTTGATAAAGTTTAAAATTTGAATGCATATTCATATTTCTTCAAATTCTTATGCAGTTTGTTTTAAATTCGGACAAATTGCAGAGTCGGGTTCCCGATTCTTGGAATTCACGGCTCACGAAATCAATGGCTTGATGTATGGTGTAATCACAGTGATTTAGATTCAACACCATTGAATTGACACTATCGTCGAAATTATCTTTCTATAAAATTTGACCAGTCTTTGTTGAACTCAGGTTCAGCTACTTCTTGGTCTTGTGTATTTGCATTTACTAGTACGATCGGTGTCTCATGCAGTAAATAGAATTGTCTCGAAACTGCGATTTCGGGAGGCCCTCGGAGTGACACAAAGAAGAATTCACGAGGTAATAGACAATTTACGAAGTATGAGAACCTAACAATGGTGATCTAATGTGCTCATATTCAATCGATAAATCTCTTCTCACTTGGAGCGAGCGAGTGGTAATTTATCAATTTAGGCACACAGAGAGTTCACCTCTGTCGATTAGTAAATCGATCAGTGTTAAGCGGAAGTGCAATCAAGGAAAGGATGAAATTTGTTCTAATTTGGAGGAAGAAGACATTATAGTGTATATACGTGCAATAACTATATCTTAGGGCTACCAATTCACCGATCCATGTTGTGGGTATGAAGTATTGAAAGAAAAATACTTGAGCAGAGGCAACCTAGATTAAAGTAGTTATTTAACACTACGTCTTGAGAGCAGTGAGGTTTGGACAATGGGTGTGGGGTTTGGAGATCCAGCTATCCCGGCTACACTATTATATTCCTTGGACTAGTTTTTAAATTTGTGGTTGATAAGCAAAAGATCGATTGCATTCTATGGAATTGATGTTCACGGTAGCATTCTTTTCAATGTCTTTTTGCGGAAGGCTGATTCGATCTTAATTTGTTATTTTTGTATTTCAATATTCAATTCATTTATTTATTAATTGATTTTCTTAGGTTTTATTATTTTAAGTTGTCAAAGCTAATTCAATTGTCACATCGGAATCGAATAGTGTAGATTTTGAGTAAAGTCGGGGTAGTTGATTGAAATTCTTGAGATCTAGTGGGATCGATATCTGGACTTAAATCCGATTTACTGCTTGTTCGACTGTGCACTTGCGGCATGACGGATCAAAACCACTCGTGTAATTTACTCAATTGCAACAATCTTTGAACTAATCAAATAGCTAAGACATATACGGTCAACAAGTTTTATGGCGCCGTTGCCGGGGATTAGACAATAGTCTTTTGGCAATAGTGTTATAAATTTGTACATGTCTTTTGGTCCGGTCAATAGCTTTCAGCTCTCCCCCCTCTTTTCTTTTTCCTCCACTTTCTCTCATTTTCTCTCACTTTCTTGGCTGCCAAACACCCCTTGAGGATGACAACTCAAGGGATGGTTGGCTAAACCCCCTCCATCCTTGAAGAGGAGGGCTACTGGGCAACGGTGTTGAGGTAAAATTTTGGTTCTCCTATTTTTAACGCAAGAATTTATTAGCATTTATGTTTCTATCTTTCAATCTAGGTTTAAACCCTCTATAGATGCCTTGATTGACCAATATTTGGCAATCTTTTTGGGTTCAGTGGATGCTTATGGCTAGATCCGAGGAATTGATTAGTTATCTTCTATGATCAACGCCCGGGGTAGATCGGGGGACATGTTTTCAGCATCCGGGAGCATTATGCTCAATAAATGCTTTGTTTCAAAAGTAAAATTGTTAGGGTTCATATTTTAAAAGCCAAATGAAGATCCGATTCGGGAAATGACTATAGGTCATCCTCCCCAACGCGGGAAAAGGACCCGAGACTCGAATTTACCTTAGGATCTTAAACCCAGTAGCCCAATGCTTCAAGGAGTTCTTTTTCATATTTTATTTCAATTTATTTTCAATCTGCAAACCAATCACCTCCACTGTTTTACAAAATCCCAAAGTCCAAATTGAATTCACCATTTTGAACCTCACTGTAAGTCATTTGTGCGAAGAAAACCCATCCCTGAGTTTGACCCTAGAGGCGCTATACTGTAGTAGCTAGGCTATAGCAGTAGAAGGTATAGGTTTATAAATTTTGTTGGTTCGGAGCTGCCTAGCTACACATTTACGTGCGAATCAAATGGCGTCATTGTCGGGGATGGTGCCTAAGTGCAAATGATGACTTGATGAATACTTGTGATCCTCATCACAAGTCATGGTGAATTTCTTTTATCATTTTTCTTTGTATATATTTCTTTATTGGTAGCATGCTTAGTTTCAGTTCATAGTTTATTATTTTTTTAGGTAACCCTAACCTTTTAGGTAGGATTGTTTCTTGGTCGTTGGGTGTTTGCCCTGTTTTTGCTACAGGAATCCATGTTTCAATGGATTAGAAATCCAGAAGGCAAGTTGATTAAAGTCATTATTCTTCAGTAGCCTAATTCTAAATTGAATATCATTTTTAGGCCAATGGAACATCTAGAGGAAGAACAACATGTTCAGTACTCAGTGGAGAGAAATCCTAATACATATAGGTCCATGAGGGACTATAGAAACCCTCCACAAATGAGTGTGCCCTCATGCATGGTACCTCCAACAAATTCACCATATGGAAATGCTTACAACCCTAGTTGGGGGAACCACCTAAATCACTCATGGGGACAGTATGCCTCACAGCTACTCCATATTATGCTTGACTCCTCGGCCACCGGCCATATAGTCAACCTCTCCAGTTGAACAAGCCATTTTGAACCTTACCAAGCTGGTGGGTGACGTTGTGGAAGAGCAGAAGACATTCAATGCCCAATTAAGTCAAAGAATTCATGTTATGGAGAACTCTCTGAACCAAAAATTAGATGGGCTTCAAAGTGAATTTGATCAGAAATTTGATAACATGCAAAGTAAAATTGATCAGAAATTTGACAACCTGCAATACTCCATTTCAAGGCTCACCAATCAGCAGCATGTTCACGAAGTGAATCCGAGAGAAGTGCACGATTAACACCACGGTGGAGGAGCAATGTAGCAGCAAAATTAAGCAATCTCACGTGGCGGCGAAGAGGAGTGGAAAGGAGTAGTGGAAGAGCTGAAACTGTTCTTAAGCCACTTCGACAAAATTGAATCCTAGTACCTTGCGAGCCACTGACAGCCTTTGCCCGACAGCACCTCTCGACCTTGTATATCTACCTTCACCTGTAGCACATTCCAGCACAGAAGCTTGCACACCTACTACCAGAGTCGTCATCTACACTTGTCTACCACAAAAACCTCGAGATTCTTGGCCATTGTTCAAGCTTTGCCACTACATCGAACATTGGCAATTGCCCATCTTGCATGTACCAGTGGATGGTTTAGTCTTGGTTGATTTGGAGCTTTGAACCTCTCAGCAATTCCACTAGCTCCACTAATTCGATAGCCTCACAAAAATTTAGAGCGGTTTAGGGAGGCTCAGTCTCCCCCACTTTTTGTTTTGATTTTCCTGTTTTATTTTATTTTGTTTTATTCTATTTTGATTTACTTAATTTTTCTTTTCAGATTCTCTCAAATTTTAATTTAATCTTTGTTTCTAGCTTATTTTTTATTTTTCTGCATTTTTTCTAATTTTTCCTGTGTTTATTTTTGCATATATGTGCTTAATTTTTGCAGTAGGGGAATCTTGCGAGAGCCAAGGAAGTAAAACCCCCCAACAATTTTTCGCAGCAGTAAAAAATTTCGCAATTGTGAGAGATTTTCGCGGCCATATTATAGCGTGCGTGCGGAGGCTTCACACAGATGAAGGCAGAGCAGTCGCAGTTGATTAAAAAAAAAGTTTTCTTTATATATATAATAGCCCATATTTCTCGAAAAAAAAAAATGTCTTTGAAAATAAATTTTTTTCTTTAAATTTTTTTTTTTTAAATTTGTTCTTTGAAAATAATTTTCTTTAAAGAAAAATTAGGTAATTTTCAACGACACCAATTTTTTCCTTGACTCCTCTCAGATTTTCCTTGGCTCGATTTTGTTTTGACCATAACTTTTTCATCTGAACTCCGTTTTGGGTAATTTTGGGACCGTTGGAAAGCTAAGAGAGTGTATAATATAAATATAACCAAAAAGAACACTTTTGAAATTTTGATAAATGCTTAATTTTCAAAATTCTTCAACTGATCATTTTTTCCTCCCTTTTCTTCTCCTAACTTGTTCCTTTGAAGCCCAAATGGAGTGAATAAGGTCTCGATGGAAAGATTGAAAAGTCTCCTATCCAAAAATGGGTACATATCATCAAGGAGGTAACACTTCATTCTCTAACTTTCCAATCCGAGCTCCATTGGGGACAATGTGACATTTGGTTGGGGAGAGTGTTAGCGAAGGAAGTGGCTTTTACATACATGTTTTTGTACTATTTTGTACAAGCCCATTTTGTGATGTCCAATGGCTTGTTATTTATCCTTTTTGGTGAAGCTGTTAGTTTTTGTTTGTAAAGCTGAAAATTTAGTCACATTTCTTTTTATACATACCATCTGACTTATATTCTGACTTAATCACCGTTTGTTTTGTGTTTTACTGGCAGTAGTTTGAAAAATTGATATACGTCAATTCTATTGATGTTGATTGGTTCCATGCTTGATTAAGTGGATGATTAATTTGAAATCTCATTGTTTTCACCCCTTTCCTTCCACCTTTGGCTAACCACACCTGATTACTATTAGGTATCATCAATAACTTTGGCTTGCACAACCTCCTAAGCCTTATAAGAGCTTGACCTAGCTTCGTTGACTACCTGTAATAGGTTAAGGACCCCCATGAAAAGAAGGCCAATGTGTCTTCTAAAATAAAAAGAAGAGAAAAAGAAAAATAAAAAGAAAAAGAAAAAGATAAAGAAAAATAATAGAAAAGCCGCGACACTTTGCCTTGAAGCAGAACACGATCGAAATTATCACCGGTGAAAATCTTCAAAACTGTTGCCTAAACCAAGCTGGCAAGTCACTGACTTAGTGCTCGCTACATGGGTGGATGGGTGAGGTTTAACGAGTTGTAGGTGCTGGAGTTTCGAAGTCATTCGGAGTCCGGGGTGAAACCTGAAGAGTTAGTAGTCGAAAGATCCTTATGACTTGGTGCCCTAAGCCTTAATTGGTTGGGAGTCATCGGTTGATCCCCATTACATGGACTTTGGTGAGGTCAATTCCTCAGCATTGCACCCCTACAACACAAAAAGAGTTGTGGAATAAGAGTGGGTCCTGATCTATTTAGGTTGGTTAGTGTGTCTAGGTGGAGCGTTAGCTTGGTTGGGGGAGAGCGCGAGTTTGGCGGTTTATTGTTGAGAACTAGTGAAGCAAACACTTAGGTTTTGGTGGAAGTCTTTGGTTTGATTCACGGGGGAGGCTTCTTTTGGTACTGATTCTATATAGCATTCATTCTCTCGAGATAGTTATTGGGCAAGGGTTTTGGTGATTCTTACTGAGGGTTAGGCATTACTCATTCACAACCATTTTGAAATACCATTTTTGTAAACATAATTTTGATTTTGTTTTGATTGCTCTCTCTTTCTTTCATTGCTAAGGGACTAGCAATGTCTTGGTTGGGGGGTGTGATTAGTGTCCAAATAGTGCTATTTTTGAAGACCTGATTTATTACGGGTTTGAGCACTTTGTGTGTGTCAGGCGTAATTTACAATTGGCACATTAAGGTCCGACTATATTACGATCACATTTGTGGCTATTTTTTGGATTTTGCAAAGTGTCGGGCTAAAATTATCGAAGTGAGATTCAAACACGAAGAACTTGAGTTGAACTCATCGCGTTGCAAATCAGATCCCAGAAGGAAGAAAGAGGCAAAGTGAAAAAAAATGGAACCTTTATGGGGAATTACACTGCGGGGTTGCGAATTTTAGCAACCTACGAGTTTCGCGATGTTGTAACTTGCCATTTCACGCATTCAGGTCTCGACTTATTTATTCATGTTTCTGCTTTTTTACTTTACTTCTTTTGGTCACTTTTTGGTTGTCTCCTCGAATTGCCCCCATTGTAATAGTATTTGTTTTGTTATTTTGGTAATATGTAAAGGGGGTTTGGCTATAAAAGCCCCAAACAAGCATTGTAACAGGATCTTCTTCATTAATAAAAGTTTCTTTTTGGAGGGAAGCTTTCAGCTCTCCCGCCTCTTTTCTTTTTCCTCTACTTTCTCTCATTTTCTCTCACTTTCTCGGCTGCCAAACACCCCTTAAGGATAACAAATCAAGGGATGGTTGGCTAAACCCTCCCGTCCTTGAGGAGAGTACATTGAAGCGAAATGGTTTTGAGGTAAAATTTTGGTTCTCCACATTTTTAGCATGACGGTTATAAGCATTTATGTTTCTATCTTTCAATCTAGGTTTAAACCCTCTTGAGATCACCTTGATTGATCGAGTATTTGCTTAATCTTTTTGGAGTTCGAGTGGATGCTTATTGCTAAGATCAGAGATTCGATTAGTTATCTTCTAGTCCGCATGGGGTGGAATCGGGGGACATGTTTCTTGTCAGGGAGCATTTATGCTCAATAAATGCTTTTGTTTCAAAAGAAAATTGTTAGGGTTCATATTTTAAAGCCAAATGAAGAAGATTCGATTCGGGGAAATGACTATGGGTCATCCTCCCCAGCCCGAGGAAAAGGACGAGAACCTCGAATTTACCTTAGGATGTAAACCAGTAATGATGCTTTAAGGAGTTTTTCATATTTTTATTTCTTTATTTTTCAATCGCAAACCAATCACCTCCACTGTTTTACAAAATCCCAAAGTCCAAATTGAATTCACCATTTTGAACCTCCTTTGTAAGTCATTTGTCGCGAAGAAACCCATCCCATTTGAAGGTTGACCACAGGCGCATTATCTTTGCGATAGCTAGGCTCTGATAGTAAGTATAGGCTTATAAATTTTGTTGGTTCGGAGTTGCCTAACTACATGTTTATGTGCGAATCAGGTCAATTGGTGGTCCCTAATGTCAAGGATTTCCTTTTAAGCATGTATTTATGATTGATTAGTGCACATATTCGTTGGAGGGCTTAACATAATGTGACCTTAGCTTCCACTTGTTGGTCACAATTTCTTAGTCCCATAACTTAGTCCCTGTCCAGTACATGTAAGCCACTAAAAAGTGATAATATGGCAAAATTTCCCTCATATGCCTTTTATCGATCACTTGTCATAGTCCATACGATATGAATCCTAGATTATGAGGAGAACCAATCTCTGTTCGATACATATGGTCTCTTCACAATGTTACTTGGAGGTCTTGCTAATCTATTTCAGTAACATGTCAATACATTAGCTCGAAAAATCCAAAAGCATTCATTCAAATAGGTTTAGACAACAAATTTATCACAAGAACATGAGTACATGTAAAACTCATCATAAACTCATAATAGATTAGGAAACTCCTAACATTAGGTCCTAACAATCTTTCCTAAGAGTTATTTAGCAATCCAACATAAAAAACAAACCAATACAACAGATCTTCAACAAACACATGGTTCAATAAAGAAAGAGAGAGAGAGAGAGAGAGAGAGAGAGAGAGAGAGAGAGAGAGAAAAAACAAATCTAATAGAGTGATGTAGAGCTTCAATCTCCCCTCACAATAGTGAATTTGATCCTCCTAAAGCTTGTTCTTTCTTGGATTCTCCCTCTTTCAAGCCCTATTCTCCTCTTAAGCTCTTTGGGGTTTTTCCTCTTTATTTCCGGCCCCCTTTTTGACCTCCTTTTGCATTAGGGAACACTTTCCCTTATATATGGCCTTTTTAGGGATTACTTGGGGGTCAAAATAGGCCCATTTTGGGACTCTTGCTCAACCGATCAACCGTTTTAGCTCAACTAGTCGACCGGTTGTCGCATTAGTAACGAGTTTAAAACTCATCTATTTTTAAGACCATTTTTCATGCATATTTAAGGCTTAAAAGTTCAATTTAATGTAAAATTATGGAGTCTTCACCTAGATTTATGTATTGCAGGAAATTAAGGAAAATAAGCAGAAATCAATATAAAAGAAACAAAAATCGGCATTGTGCAGCAAAGGCAGCAGTGTCATGACATTGACTGAATAATATCATGACATCAACTCAATGTCGCAACATCGTGTGGAGAATGTCTTGACATGACTTCAATGTCGCGACATTAACTGAAGTGGGTAGAACAAAAATTACCAATGTCTCAACATCGCCACGACATCAGCTGCGACATCAACACTCAATGTCACGACGTTATAGTAATACTGTCACAACATTAAAAAAGGCCTAAACACTGAAGATCTCACATTGCAATGTCGCAACATCATAACTCAATGTCGCAACATCAAATTTGGGAAGCCAAGGTTGAAACATTAACCAACCAATATAGCGACATCAGATATTCAATGTCGCAACAATGACATCAAGACTCAGAATATCAACTCAATGTCGCAACATTGGTTGAAACGATCAGAACTAAATATGAAATGTTGGGACATCAAATGGTAATGTTGCGACATTAGAGTTTAGTAATATTGAGGCAATGTCAGGACACCAGATTCGATCCATGACATAGCAGCTCCGATGTCACAACATCGATACAACATTGCCCACGACATCAACACTAGGGCATAATTTTTCTTAGGCTTTTCTAAGGCTTTGATTTACGCCTCGTTTTTAGGGCCTAAAGTTTGAAGCCCTATAAATAGAAGTTCCTAGGGAGGAGTGCCTAGCTTTCAACTGTTTTTCATCCAATTTTGTGTCTTTGGAGGAGCTGAAATCTCATTGTATAAATTTTTCTTTTATTTTTAATTTATTTTTTCTTTCTTTTAGGATTTGAGTTGTGGATTTGAATTGAGATTCCGAGCTAGATTGATTGTAAATCAAGCTTCATTTATGTCTAAACTTTATTGGAATCTGGAATTCATTTTTATTCATCTTTGATTACAATTTCAATGAATTTGTTTGATCAACTAGTCATTGTTATTTGTAATTCGATAAGGGAAGGCTATGCTCCATTTGGGAAGTATTTATTGTTTTGATTGTTGTTTGTAGTATTTTAATGCTGATTTGGGAATGAAAATTGGAGTGATTCAATTGGTATTGCTCTAACATTGAGTTGTTCTGAATATCAATGTTTGGTACCCAAAAAGAGCTGTATTTGTGCTCTGATTTCTAGGATCCCCCTGGGTGACACATGGATGGACAACATGAGAGTAAAGAGTAGTCACTTGGGGGTATACGGTAGTAACATTCATTGAACTAATGCACTCTAAGGATTACTTTGATACATCAATGGTGATATTTCTAACCTCGACGAGTTCCCTCCCCAGGTGACACTTGAAGTGTGTTCCCCAGGCATAAATTAGTTGGCGATCTATCAATTTAATCCATAGAAGTTTCACCTCAATTTGGTAAAATAATCTCAATCCCGTGTTAGCCAAGATTCTAATCAAGGAGAAAGGGAATTTTAGTCGAATTGATGGCTAAGGTACCAGTTGTATTGAAGAAGGCTTGCATTATCCTGTCTATAGGGGCAAGCAATTTCCAGTTCTAATAGATGACTGTGAAGTACTGAGAAGGAAAAATAGTTAGATCTTAAAGAGGATCAAGTCCTACAAGTAGCTCTTTAGATCCATTGACCTGGTTTAGGAATATGGTCATTTAGAAAGAAAAATGTGTAGTGTTAGGAGGCATTCCAAGGCTACACTACCATGCTCTTGGACAATTCCAGAGTTCATATCCTTAACTGTATTTTCTTATGGAACATTGCAAATTGATAGTCATAACACTAATTTCATTCGATGTTATTTCGGTCACGTTGACTTACACGTAATCCATGTATTTTTAGGTGTTCTTTTCCATTCTGAACAATATATAGAAAATTCTTTCATTCAATTTATTTTAATCTCTTCTAGAAATTAGAGGTTCAAATAGTAATGATCTTGAGTAGTAGGGTAGTTGATCTTTGGATTTTCTAATCAATCCCTGTATGAATGATATCCATACTTATAAAGTCCACTAAATTACTTGTATGACCTGTGCAATTGCAGTGATTTAGACTAAAACCAATTTTTAATAGCATTACTATAAACAACAGTAGAAAACAGTTTTTATATATTTAGTGAAACAAGTTTTTGGCATAGCTGCTAAGGATTTGAAACAGTTTCTGGTATCTGAGTCTATCACTTTGTAAATTTTGGTCTATGTAAGAATAAGTCAATCAAGGTTTTGGCATCGTTGCCGGGGACTGAATTGTCCTTGGTAGCAGTGTTAAGAATGTGCTGAACATATTGTCTAGTTATGGTCTCAATCAAGTTTTTGGCACCGCTGCTGGGGATTGAAATAAAATTGATGGATCAATATTCCAACCAAAAAGAGAGTTGCTATTTTGGACATTTTTCATTTATTTTTAAAAAAAATTTAAAAAATAGTTTTAAGTGTAATAACTTGTTTCAGTTATTGATCTTTTTATTGAGCTTATCATAATACATTTCAGTTGTCTACTAATCTCACTTTTATTTTAGTGTATTATTATTTCAGGCATTCTTTCATGCATAGAAAACTAGAAGCAAAACTGTTACCTTTGGACACTGAGTTAGAAAGAACATTGAGAAACTTAAAGAAAGTGAGAATAGTAGAAGCAGTAGTGATTGCGGATGAAAGAGAAGCTAATCAGAATGTGCCAGTAGTAGTAGCTGAAAGACCTCAAATGTAGAGAACAATTGATTCGTGTTCAAACCCAGCAGGTGTTCTTAAATCAAACAATATTTATAACCTAGCACCTCATATTGGCGTAGCATAGCTAGTATAGTACAGTGGTTATAGGATTGTCCACAGAGATGGGTTTTCTTCATGTAAATGACTGACAGTGAAGTTTGAACTAGTGAATTCATTTTGGATTTTGGGTTGTTATATAAAAAAAAAGTGGATTTTTATAGTGAAAACTAAAATTAAAATGAGTTAAAATGTAAAATAGAAATCCTTAAAGTGTTAAGTCACTGGGCTTAGGTTCCCAGGGCAAATGAGGGTTTCTCGAGTCTTTTCCTTTCATTGGGGAGGATGACCTATAGTCATCTCCCAAACCGGTTCTTCATTTAGCTATAAAAGCTGACAAAAAATAACTATCCTTTGCAGTGGTATTCCGAGCATTAATGGTCTGAGCGGTAAAAACATGTCTCCTTGACTCACATTCAATAGCTCGCAATGATAACTAACGGCATCATTAGATCTAGCAATAAGCATCCCGTGAGCCTGCAAAAGCTTTGAGTACTGACCATTCAAAGGTGAAACCGAAGGTTAAACCTAGAGTTTAAGGAAAACACATAAATGTTAGTGAATACCTGCTTTTAAAACATGAGAACCCTTCATTTGCCTCAGGTTCCTTTGCCCTGTGCCCTTTACTTCAAGGAAGGAGGGGGTTTAGCCACTCATCTTCTGAGTCGTCATCCTTAGAGGGTTTTTGGCTAGTGAGAAAATGAGAGAAAATGAAAGAAAACGGGAGCTTAGACAAGCTTCCCAAAAATTCAATAAATCAAAAGTTAGATTTTACAAAGTGTTCTTTGGTATTATATACCACAAAAACAATGCAAATTACCAAAATATATAAACTAAACACTATTACATAGGGATAATTTGGGAAGAAATCACAAAAAGAGAGACAAAAGTAAAAAAAAAAATGGGGCAGGAGAAATTTTGCAGCCCTGCGAAATTTCGCAGGCAACCCTTGTGAAATTGTTCTTTGTTTTCTGCCTGCCTTCTGGTTCTGTAGCTCTAACTTCCAATTGATTTCTTCATGCTCGAACTACATACCTATCTTCAATATTTATAGTCTGTGAAAACTACAAAAAATGCCATAAAATTTGATCAAAAGCATTGCTAGGTCCTTAATGTGCCAACTAGGTCGATTTGACTTATTACTATGCACAAAGTGCTCAAAACCCGGAGTGTTAAGAGTGTGGAACAACACTATTTAGGTAGTAATCAGCAATGGAAGACTTCTGGAGACCTATCATTAAGGATGAGTATTCTAGAGTCAGATAACCTGCAATAGAAGCAAACAACTTTGAGCTGAAGCCTGCACTCACCACCATGGTTTAGCAATACCAGTTCACAAGGCGTCCTAATGAGGATCCCAATGAACATCTGGGAATATTCTTAAGGATGGAAAATACAGTGAAGTTGAATGGGGTATATCCAGATGTTATCAAGCTGCAGTTGTTCCCATTTTCACTAGGAGACATAACAACAAGTTAGTTTAAGTCCCTACCATATGGATCAGTAAACACGTGGGAAGAGCTGGTTGAAGCTTACCCGAGCAGATTTTTCCCTCCTGCTCTCACTTCAAAGAGGAAAGGATAAATCATTTCATTTTAAAAAAAAAGAAGATGAGAGTCCTTACAATGCTTAGGAGAGATACAAGTAGCTACTGAGGAGGTGCCCAATGCATGGCATAGAGTAAATGACACATATAGATATCTTTTATCATGCCATGAACTACATTTCAAAAGGTATCATTGATGCAGCTTGTTGTGGTGCATTCAAGAGGAAAAGTGATGAAGAGGCCAATAAGCTCATTGAAGATTTGGCTAAGAGTAACTATAGAGCTCTATTTGAAGCTTCAGGGAGCAACAACAGACTGAAAGGAGATGTGATTGAGCTCAATAGAATGACTACAATTGAAGCAAAGTTAGATCCATTGATGAGCAGATTAGATAACTAAGAAAGAAGAGTTCATGCAACACATGAAGTGGAAATTGTGGAATGAAGTGAGCAAAAATGCATAGCTGATAAGGGAGTTGCTCATGAGGGTCCCTATTAGGTGGAGGAAGCTCCGTATGTGAATAGCAGTAAAAGCTACAACTTCAAGCCCAACAACAACCTTCCAACCTACTACACACCTGCCTTGAGAAACCATAAGAACTTTTCTTATGGAAGTGGAGTGCAATAGGGTCCAAGACCAATATAGAACATTCAGCAACAGTATGCTACATAAGGTTTCCAAGGACAACAACATCAAAGCAACTAAAGAGTTGAAAACTAGGGCTAAAGGAAGTTCTAGTCATTTGAGGAACAAATGTTGAGCTTCATGGGTGAGAACAAGAGACTGTTGAACATATATGAGAAAAAGTTTGCTAAGCTAGCAGCATTCCAAGCAAACACAATTGTGTTTCAAGCCAATACTAATGCATCTTTGAAGAATACGGGAGACTGAAGTCTGATTTGTACCATCTGCTGCAAAATGGAGTCTAGGGATTCTTTCCCTCGTGATACCAAGAAGAATCCTAAGGACTATATGGTCATAACACTGAGGAGTGGCAGAGAGATAAAGAAAAGAGAAAAATAAGAGAGAAAACTGACTGGGAATGAAGAGCAATCTGAAACTGGCAAAGAGAACAAGCTAAATAGAACATAATTAACATAGGAAAGTGAGAAATCGAAGGTGCAGAAAGAGCAACAAACTGAGGAGGGAAAATAGAAAAAGAATGAGGAAGTGAAGACCTATCACATTCCTATTCCATTCCCTCAGAGAATGTAGAAGTCAAGGATGGATGACCAGTTTGCTAAATTCATGAACATGTTTAAGAAAATTGAGATCAACATTCCTGGCACGAAATGATAACTCAAATGCCTTATTATGCGAGTTCATGAAAAGACATGTATTGAAAAAATAAGTTTGATGAAGATGAAGTGGTCAAACCTATCCGGCGACTGCGGTCACGAATAATTCAGAAGAACTTACCACTAAAAATGCAAGATCCGGGTAGCTTCACCATTCCCTGCACCATAGGAAACTACGAATTTGGAAGTGCTTTTTGCGATTTAGGAGCAAGCATAAATCTGATGCCATCATCTGTTGTGAAAAGACTCAGTTTAGGGACACTCCTACGGCTATGACTCTGGATGGCGGATGGGAACTATGAAGCTCAGCCGTAGAGATTATCTTAGAAGATGTCTTGATTCGTGCCACGGTAGGAGATGAAATCAACAAAATTTGTATCCTAAATTCCTCCTACTATCGTAGCAAAGCTACTACAGTATAGCGACTCTAGGGTCGAACTCAGGGATGGGTTTTCTTTGTACAAATGATTTGCAGTGATTCAAAAATGGTGAATTTCAGTTTGGATTTTGGGGTTTTGGTAAAAATAGGTTGATTCGTTCCACGGTAGGGTGATCCGGAATCAACAAAATTTGTTTCCTAATTTCCTCCTACTGCCGTAGTAAAGCTACTGCAGTATAGCGGTCTAGGGTCGAACACGGGGATGGGTTTTCATCCCACAAATGATTCGTATCATGATTCAAAAAGGTGAGGCTTTTGTTTGGATTACTGGTTGCATTAAAAAGTGTGGAGTGTTGGTGTCACTTAACTAACTGAAATAGTTTAAAATGAGGTGTGAAATAGAGACCTTGAAGGCTTGGGTCACTAGCTTGATAAAATGGGGTTAATAATGTGTCCTCGGGTTATTTCCTCGCATTAGGGCAAATGACTTATAGTCATAGCCAAAACCGGATCTTTGTTTGGCTTTAAAAACTAACCCTTAAAACACTCCTATTTGAGTCAACACATGTCTTGGCGTTTAATGTTCAGGCGGTTTGAAACATAGCATTTAACACTCATTTCGGTGGCTCAAGTAAATGACATCTAAAGAATGTCAGTGCAGCTACCCATAAGAATGCATTGAACCACACAAGCGTAACAGTATTGATAAAAGAAACACATTAAATGGCATTAAACTTTAGTTTGAAAAGTTTGGAGCAAATAAATGCAGTACTGTTTCATTTAAAGCGAGGACCACACACTGAAACCGCAGTGCTTGACCTAGCAGCCCTCCTATTCAAGGTTTGAGGCTTAGCCAAACATCCCTTGGTTGTCATCCCCTCAAGGTGGTGTTTGGCTGACGAGAAAAAATGAGAGAAAGAAGAGAGAAGAAGAAAAGCGTAAACCTAAAACAAAGGCTGCGTGAATGAATGCTTGAATGAAAAGTTAGAGACTCTAGTTATAAGGTGAAGCATAATACATACGAGATGTGTGAAATACTAAAATCTATAAAATATATGATTATAATATGGACAAAATGGGAATTACACAAAACGAGGTCATTTGGAACAAAAACACAGGAGGACAAATTTCGCTATCATAGCGAAAATACAAGGCATAGCGAAAATTCAGGAATTTTCATTTATGCACGATAACTTACGCTATGATAGCGAATTTTCTCTATGATAAGCGAAATTTATTATCATAGCGAAAAAGCGTGCATAAGCGCGAATTTCGCGAGGATGCGAAATTTTCGCTATGGTTGCGGACCCGCGATCCTTGCGAGGAAATTTTCGCGTCACATAGCGAAAAGTCACACTGCTCTCATGCATCTGATTCGACCTCCATTTCTTCAATTCCATGACATCTCTTCAGCTACGGCTTGATGAAATCGCCCAGAAATTCATATGAACATGTCATAAATCGGTACCAACTTGATGCGAAGCTTGAAATGATGGTGAGGCTCTGAAGCACAATTACCAAACACACTCGAGCAACATCGATAGTACTAAGCGGGACCTACACATGTCAATCGGCGGCTTAATTCATATGATTAGTGCAAAAAGCACTCAAAACCTATCTTAAATAGGACTCGAAAATAGCACTTTTGGTGCCAATCACACTTGACAGACACGTTGCTAGTCCATGCGATGTAAAAACAATCGAGGCATGTATCTTTTGTGCTTTTGCCAAAAGTGTATGTTGTCAAGTGTGTGTACAATTAGTACCTCAGGTATAAGACAATTTAGAACGTGCAAAACCATCCACGAGAGGAACAAATGCCATATAAGAGCAGATTTAGGGCAACATATGTTCGAAAGAGTCAACATGAACTTCCACCTAAATCTAAGTGTTCTTAAGGTAACCAGTTTGAACGATAAGTTCTTGAAGCTATTCCACCACTGACGAGCTCGCTGGGTCAGTAAACTATTGACCAACCTAAATAGAATCAGTTACACTCTTATTTCTTCCTTTGATTGTATTGCTTAAGTGCCCAATCTTTTAAAAGCTTCGACTTCACGAAGTCCGTGTAGCAGGGTCACAGATGACTCCGTCAGTGGAGTTTAGAGGCGTGACGAGGATCGACTAACCATAAACTCCTCGAACCGCGGACTTGAATGGCGAGAATTAAGCACCTACAACTCGTTTATACCCTACCCATCCACATGTAGCGAACACTAAGTCGATGACTCGACCCGATTAAGGTTTGGGCAGTATTCGGGCTTTGAGCTTTAAGCCATATACCCCTCGGGCCCGTGTTGGTTTCAAGAAATGACGTCACGGCTTTCATTTTTCTTTTTCTTATTTTCTTTTTCTTTTTCCTTTTTCTTTTTGGAAGACTACATTGGTCTTCTTTTGTGGGTAACCTGAAATCTATTACAGTCAGATCAATTATAAAGTGGTTTAGCAAATGAAAAGAGGTGTAGCCTCTGACACAGTGATACTAGCGGTAATGCTTGTGTGTGATTAGCGAGGCGGATGTCAAAGGTTGAATACATTGGAACGTCAGTCGACCAAAAACTCAGTCATGCATGGAATTGTTCTAACGTTATGGTGGCTTTATAGGGCTTCAATTTTTCAACTCAGCGAGTAGAAACACTGAAATTCCATGATATGAAAATTACTCCCTGCTTGACCCGATGCGGGGTGAAAAGCTAGAGGATGGAATGGTACCTCCTTGTCATGTGGTGGCGGGGAGAGGATCATCCCGGCTTTAGGCAGAATTTGAGGTCTTTGTTGTGAAGTGGTTGATGAGAATCGCTATTTGTCAACCTGAAAGCAAAACAAAATGCTAAACACTAATTACTACAAGAATTTTTAAACAAAAAGAAACTTAATCAAAACTAAGGAATTAAATTAGTGGCTTATGAAGCGACCACCCTTAAATGTGTGGCACAGAGGGCCTCGAGAAGTCGAAGGAGAATTTCCTCCACTAGCTGTCTGCTTTGCATAACATGGGGTTTCACCCTCACGTCCATTAACTTTGATCACCACTGATATCATTTGGATTGAGTAGATTCTGCCCGAACCATTGGGGGTGTGTCTGCTAAGTATGAATGGACCGAGTCCATCGCGACGAGCTTGCCGGAAACAGATGGATTTTGGAATCATACAAGGACTTGGTCCCACTGTTGAAATTCTTACCCGGTTATCATCCCGATCATGCCATTTTTATCTTTCTTTTGCAATCTTCGAGTTAGTAGGCATCATTTATTATCTCTTCCCGACTCATTGAGATCGAGGAATCTTTTGTCCCATTACTACTTAGATCCATGTTGACTTCTTGATTGCCCACCATGCTTTATATTCGATCTCCTTTGGAAGGTGACATGCCTTACCATGAGCAATGAGGACATTCGAAATTGTTTTGAAAGCTGTGCGCCCAGGCTGTAGTGAATCAAGCGGTTGATGGACCCGATCTTTTTGTTCTTGTTCTGTAGCCATTAGAATGATGCTTTAATCTCCCTGATGTGAAGTTCTACTTGACCACTTGTTTTGAGGATGGTAGGGTGGCCTACGTGTTTCACACACCATATTTAGCCATGAGGTTTTCGAAAGGTTTGTTACAGAAATGTGAACCCCCATCACTAATAATGGCTTTTGGTACCCCGAACCAAGAACAGATGTTTGCTTTCAAGAATTTAAGCACCACCTTGTGGTCATTGGTTTTGCAAGGGATTGCCTCAACCCATTTGGACACATAGTCCACTCCCACCAATATGTATGTATGACCATAAGACGTGGGAAAGGTCGTGAAATCGATGCCCCCAGACATCAAATATATATGGCTGACCATAGAGTGGGTTCGAGGGCGTCGTATGTGGCGTGACAATTTCACAGGAGCCTTTGGCATCATCCTGCCTTTCGACACATTTGGTGTGCTTCTTTTACTAAGCGAGGAGGGCCCGATGGGAGCAGGCTGCAGCACCTTCATTATCGTTTTACGGACATGAAAGTGACCTACGAGGCACTCTCGTAGCGTGGCTCGGAATTCTGTTGTTCCTCTTAGGGCACACACTTCACGATTATCGTCTGCACGTTATTTAAGCAGAAGGGCTCTTCCAATAATAGGAATGGATCTTAGCAAAGAAGCCACTTCCCTATCTTGTTCTTTGTCAGATCAGATTTCTTTGTTGCGAGGAATTGGCAATGTGAGCATACCGGGAGCTTTCCCATTGCATTAAAGACAACCCGGGAAATTCATCATTGATGGGCGGGCTATGAGTGTCATGGGCTATTGTTAATCTTGAAAGATGGTCTGCCACCACATTCTCTACCCCCTTTTTATCCTTAATTTGCAAGTTAAATTCTTGAAGCAGAAGAAACCACCGGATAAGTCTTGCCTTGGCATTTTGCTTGGTTAGGAGATATTTCAAAGCGGAATGATCTGTAAAAATAACTATATCAGACCCAACCAAGTATGCTCGAAATTTGTCTAAGGCGTAGACCACTGCCAACAGTTCCTTCTGTGTAGTAGTATAGTTCCTTTGTGCTTCATTCAATGTTTTGCTTGCATAATAGACTACATGAGGTTTTCCATCCTCTCTTTGGCGGAAATCTTTGCTCCCGATAGCGGAATCACTTGCATCACACATCACCTGAGGCAAGCGCCAATTGGGTGCTCGTACTATTGGTGCAATGGTCAAATGGGACTTCAGCTCTTCAAAGCTTTCCTGACATTCTTTTTCCCAAAAAAATTTAGCATCCTTCTCTAGTAGCTTATAAAGGGGCTTAGCAATCTTCGAGAAGTCCTTGATGAATCTTCTGTAAAAGCCTGCATGGCCAAGGAATTGCCTAACTGTTTTTACATTTGTTGGAGATGGTAGTTTGGAAATAAGTTCAATTTTTGCCTTGTCAACTTCTATTCCTCTGCTGGAAATGACATGCCCCAGTACAATTCCTTGGTTCACCATAAAATGGCATTTCTCCCAGTTAAGCACTAGATTCTTTTCAATGCACCTTTGCAAGGCGACAAAGATTGGTCGAGACATTCTTCAGAAGTCACCTCCATAAGCGATGTCATCCATGTATGCTTCCATTATGCGCTCCACCATATCGTGAACATACTAAGCATATCTTTGAAAGGTGGCGGGGGCGTTCTGAAGACAAGAGATCCTCTGTAGCATAAGTGCCAAATGGATGTAAAGTAAAGGTAGTCTTTTCTTGATCTTACGGTGCAATCTCTATACGAGTACCACGAATACCCATCCAAAAGCAATAGAATGGGTGTCAGAAACTTTCTTTCAAGAGCGTCGATGAAGGGAAGTGGGAAGTGATCCTTTCTTGTTACTTCATTGAGCCTCCTGTAATCTATGCAAACCCTCCAACCGGTGGTAAGTCGAGTAGACAATTCCTTGCCCTTTTCGTTTTTCACAGTGGTCACCCCTGATTTCTTGGGTACTACCTGAGTTGGGCTTACCCAAGTGCTATCGGATATGGGGTAAATGATAACAGCCTGCAGTAATTTCAGGACTTCAATGTGAACTACCTCCTGCAAGTGAGGATTCAACCTCCTCTGTAACTGCCTAACAGCTTTAGCCTCTTCTTCTAAATAAATGTGGTGGGTGCAGATCGTTGGGTTTATGCCTTTTAAATCAGAAATTTTCCACCCCAGAGCTTGTTTGTTCATTTTGAGGAGATGCGATGGGTTGCTCTGTGGAAGTGGTCGGCGGTGATGATATCCTGTTGGACAGCTAGCATTTTCTTCAATGCATATTTTTAACTCAAGCGGTAGGGGTTTGAGCGAGCTACAGCTTCGTTGAGGTTCAACCTGGTTCTTCACCGGTCGGCCCGAGGTAGGATTTCCATTTTCTTTCTCGATACCCCCTGCACGAGTTCATGGATTGAGGTTCATGTTGCTCTCGAGGCACTCGGATAACTGGGAGTTAACACATCTTGCACCTCTTGCTCATTGGCACGATCGTCGAAATTGTATCTATTATGCGAGACTTCTTCTGTCGCGTACTCAGTGCGTATGCCTTTACTCAGGCCGGAAGATATTGAGCTCTAAAGTCATATTCGAGCGTTAGTTGCATAACCCCATTAGAAGCGGAGTTTATTATGGCATTCGAGTAGCCAGAATGGCCTTCGATATGATGGGTACATGGTTGGTTCCCCCTTTCTTCTTAGGCTGCATTATTAAGTCTTCTGAAAGTCCCTTTGGATAGTAGAATTTGTCCACTTGTATTAGAACATCACCAGTATTGATTACGCCGGTATTTTAATGAACCTATCATTAAAGACGATTAATGATGGAAGTGGGTTTTAGTTCTCCCAAACCGATCTACTTGTACATGGAATATTGTAGTAGGTTTAAGCTCCCAGAGTCTAATAGTGCTTTTTCTCACCTGAAGCCTCGATATTAGCGAGATTGTAGGACATTCACGGGTCCTTATGGCCTCTTTAGGATTTTGCACTCAATGTGCCTCTTGCCTGGGTCAAGGCGTCTTGTTCACGGCCAGGTACCTCTTACTGCGCATAAATCCTTCGAAACTTTGCATATGTTGGGACTTGTTTGATCATGTCGAAGAGGGATGTTGACTTTTACTTGACGTAGAACCTCTAAGATTTCAGTTTGGTTGACTTAATTTTTCTTTTCTCGAAGTGCGTGCGGGGAAATTTGCTTGGACTACCTCTTCCCCTTTTGTTGATTGTTCTTCCTCGGCGAGATCAACTCTTTTTGTAGGAGTTGTTTGGTTGGTCTTTGGGTGCTGGCCTCAGTTCTTTACCACTTCTCAGGAGTCCACTCTTGCTTTGACTTCATCAATTCTTGCATTTGGATCAACATGGCCGGAGCCTATTTCATGCACACCCTTAGGGTTTTGTTGTGTGCGGGAAGGAGATTTCCACCGAGAACCACGCTGCGGCTAGACAACCTGGTAATGGAACTTTGCAACTCAGAATGCATGTTGTCTATCTTTTGGTTGAGGGAGCTCTCTACTCTTGCAATTTTTTGATTGGTTTGGACATTCAACACCTTTTGTTCTTCCACAAACGCGCCCACCACTTTGCTTAAATTCGAGTGCACTCAACGGGGAGAAGAAGGTGGAGAAATTTCTTGCCCTCTTTTTATCTTGAAGTGGAATGGCTAACTGTATCTTTATGGGAGGGCATATGCAAGGGGTTTTGGCTTCCACGAAAGGTTTGGATGATTTCTCTAATTGGAGTTATAAGTGTTTCCATATGGAGCATTTGTGGTGGCCCCATTTGACTAAGACATGGGCATGTTCTTGCATTAAGTCTCTTGCGCGGAACCTGCGAATGATGCTCCCAATTAGTGTTGGTAGCAAATTGAAAGCGAAATTTGGGTGAGATGCAAAAGCAATTCATTCCTTTACTTGCACTTCATCGCCATTTCTCATCTCAA
The DNA here is from genome assembly GCA_016808115.1 of Tetrastigma voinierianum. Taxonomy (NCBI): domain Eukaryota; kingdom Viridiplantae; phylum Streptophyta; class Magnoliopsida; order Vitales; family Vitaceae; genus Tetrastigma; species Tetrastigma voinierianum. Next base: position 4,964,543 of record JAEQBH010000173.1, on the reverse strand, counting down.
GCTCCTCCAGTCTTCGGGTCAAAGTTGTCAGTTTCGCCTTCATCTTCGTTCCCTCAGAAAGTGCATAAATGCCTCCCCTTTGGTGGGTTGACGGCTTCATTCTTTCAGCTTCCCTTGGATTCGGTTCATCCCAAGCCTTGGAAGTTCAGCCCGCATGTGAAGTCCATGGCTTCATTTGGGTTTTTGCTCAGAAAATCACCTCTACACATGGTTTTCTAGCAGTTGCTTCATGGCTAGAGACATACATGTAAAAATGATTAAATAATCACGTATCAAAACCGTGAATTGTGGGCATGCATTGATGGTCTCCATGAACCTCTCCCAGCACTGATAAAATTTCTCATTGTCATAGGCCGAGTAAGTGTAGATCTGCCTCTTCAAACTGTTGGTCTTGGTTGTACTGAAGAATTTCTTCAAAAATTCAGCTTGAAGATCGGCCCAATTTCTAATCGTTCTCGGCCTCAGTGAATTGAGCCATATTTTGGCTTTGTCCTTGAGGGTTAACGGGAATGCCTTCAACTTCAACAATTCCATATCGGTAATACCCTCCTTAAAAGTTATGCATACTTCCTCAAAATCCCGAATGTGTGAGTATAGTTTCATTCTCCATACCATGAAATGTGGGAAGTAGGGCTTGAATAAGATCTCCTTGCTACCTCCTTAGCGGGTGGTATGATGCGGGAAGGAGCACTCACTCCTAGGAGGGTGTATGTGGTCCCTCACATTGATCGTATCTTTGTTGGATTCCTTTGGAGTGCCTTGCGACTTTGTTGTTCCTCGGTAGAGGATCCATTTGATCACTTGTGTGCAACGATCTCACGGCCTTGCTCAGGCTGAATTTGCACTCGCTCTTTGCGATCTACCTGATATCCCTCTATCCTAGTCTTTGTAAACCTCACGTAACCTGAAAGTGAGACAAAACAAGAACAACAAAAGAGCTTGCCAAAGGATTAGTGTTAGCTAAATAAGCTGGCTTTGTGAAAATAAAAACTTGACCCGAGGCCCGGAATTACGCTGGGAAAAAAACTTGAAATTCTTACAAACGAAATTCAATTAAGGGTTAAAAGGTCACCAATACTTGTAATGTGGATTACAAGTTCATATCAACTCATCATTCGTAGTTTGGCACCATCCCCGGCAACGCCATTTGATTCGTGCCACGGTAGGGTGATCCGGAATCAACAAAATTTGTTTCCTAATTTCCTCCTACTACCCAGTAGTATTTCTGCCTTAGTATATCGATCTGAGGTCGAGGAAACGGGGATGGGTTTTCATCCCACAAATGATTCGTATCATGATTCAAAATGGTGAGGCTTTTGTTTGGATTTTTGGATTTGCATTAAAAAGTGTGGGTGTTGGTGTCACTTAACTAACTGAAATAGTTTAAAATGAGGTGTGAAATAGAGACCTTGCGTGAATGAATGCTTGAATGAAAAGTTAGGGTTACAAAAAGTTATAAGGTGGCTTATATAGCCATACAAGATGTGTGAAATACCAAAAATACCTAAAATATATGATTACAATAGGGACAAAATGGGAATTACACAAAAATAGGTCGTTTGGAACAAAAACACAGGGGGATAAATTTCTCTATGCATAGTGAATTTCGCTATCATAGCGAAATTTCGCTATCATAGCGAAAATACAAGGCATAGAGAAAATTCAAATTTTCGCTATGCACAGTAACTTTCGCTATGATAGTGAATTTTCACTATGATAGCGAAATTTCGCTATCATAACGAAAAACTGTGCATAGCGAAATTTCGCAGGATTGTGAAATTTTCGCTATGGTTGCGAAATTTTCGCAATCCTTGCGAAATTTTCGCAATGCATAGCGAAAAGTCCTGCACTCTCCTGCATTCAGTTCAACCTCCATTTCTTCAATTCCACTTGACATCTCTTCAACTCGGCTTGATGAAATCGCCGAGAATTCATATGAACATGGCATAAATCGGTACCAACTTGATGCCAAGCTTGAAATGATGGCTGAGGCTCACAAAACCTGCAAAATTACCAAAAACACACTCGAAACAACATCAGTAGTACTAAACGGACCTGCACATGTCAATCGGCTTAATTCACTTATAGTTAGTGCGCAAAAGCACTCAAAACCTATCTTAAATAGGACTCAAAATAGCACTTTGGGTGCAATCATAGGAAGTGATTTAAAGCGAAAATAAAAACAAGTTAAAAATGTAAATAGAATTCTGTAGTGTTAGGTCAACAGTGAGATGCTAGGGCCTTGGCGAGGTTCTCGAGGGTCTTTTCCTCGCGTTGGGGAGGATGACCTATAGTCATCTTCAAACAGGTTCTCCATTCTTGTAAGCGACCTAATAACTATCTTTGAAAAATTGTATTTTCATCCCCATTGATGGTCGGACGGTGAGAATAACATCACCTTGACTCACTTTCCAGGTTAATAAATGATAACTATTAGATATCACTTTGCATCTAACAATAAGTATACAATAGACCCTAAAGCTTACCAAGTACTAGTCGTTTCCAGTGATCCGAAGGGATCAAACCTAAAATTTGGAGAAAATAAAATATCAGATAAGCCTTTGATAACCATAGATGTGGTAACTAACGGGTGTCAATGGATCTAACGATAAAGCATCAAAGGGGAACCCCGAAAGAAGCTTATCAAAATGAGTCTAAATTTCAAAGCAACCAAAGGGATTAAAACCTACGTTCGACTGAAACCATAAATGGTAGAAAATACCTCCGTTAAAACATGGAAAAACCCTCAGTTGCCTTCGATCCCCTGCCTAATAGCCTTTCACTCCAAGAAAAAAGGGCTTTAGCCGCTCATCCTCTGAGTTGTCATCCTCGGAGGGTGTTTGGCAGTCGAGAAAGGGAGAGAAAAGGGAAGAAAATGGAAAAAGCGGGGCTTGGAATACAGAATTTTATTCACGACAAAAAGTCTATTTTAACAATGTATACAAATGGCTTATATAGCCACCAAGACAAGTGAAAATACCAAAAACAACAAAAGCATTTAACTATTACAAGGACCAAATGGGAAGAAACAAAAAATTGTAACAAAAACAACAAAAGCGTGAAATGCAGGAGAGCAGTACATGATGAACGGTGTTGGGCGTGAGAGCAGTCTTTGCGGAACCAAATTCCATGTCTCCCATTTTCTTGTATTTTATGCTCTTCTTTCATGGTCTCGATCTTGCAATCTTGAGCTTGACTTGAATTCTTTGTGCTTGGATCGACTCAACAGTGTGGCACTATTAGCTTGCAAAAGCGCAAAATTTGCCACAAAATACGTCCATTAGGATAATAGGGACCTTAATGTGTAAATTGGGTTAATTACAATGATTAGTACACAAAAAGCACTCAAAACCTATAATAAATAGGGTTCAAAATAGCACATTTTGGGCACTAATCATGTGCTGATCAAGGTGAGAAAATTTATTTTCCTTATGGACTTTATAGCCCCCCCTTTTCGGTCCTACCTGATTGGTGGGTCCGAATCGGATCCGAGATGCTCTATTACCACTATATCACTTTATCAAAATCATTTATCAAAAACACGTGGAAGAGTTACATTTCAGTTGGCATAAAAGCCCTTTCAAATATACGAAAGCGTTTTTAAAGGGGTAGACCCATTAACATTACATTTATACAAAAGTACAATTACTATAAGGCATATCAAGCCTTTTGAAATGATTTACAAATTAGATGTTCAGAGTTCAAATTGTTTTTATAAAATATCAATGTTAAAAAAAATGGAGTGAATGCATATGTCAGAGCATACTCCGCAAATCTTTCTATATGACTCAACGCTTCTCGATCTTGCCTTTCGTTCTTGTTCAATCGGTACCTACGCATAGATAACACTACACGCTAAGCATTTTCATGCTTAGTAGTTCTATACAATTCCATTCTTCTGTTTCAGTTTAAGTCAAATCATGCAATTTTACTAAACAAAATTTTCAAATCTTTTTGGATGATCCTGTCAATCTGATACATATACTTATTTCATATACAATCATTTATGGTTCTTTGATCATTCCAAATATATACTTTCGTATGCAATAAATCATTTATAACCAAATCATGCATTTCACAATGCTCTTTTCATTTCAATTTGCAATCATGCTTTTCAATTCCAATATGTCAACAATCTCAAAATCAATTCAATTCGCATAACAAATTTAACCTATATTTGATTGCTTTATGATATAAATCAACGCTTATGATCCGTGTTGTAAGTAGATATAAAAACATTTGTTTATAACACGATTCGGTCTATCTAGAACAACGTGGTTATTAAAATTAATTCGTGAACACTACTGATACTATCCCACTGGGCTACTGATCGGAGTGACACATCAATATGTTTGTTCTCAGTACTGCTAATTTGACCCTTATTGGTATACCAATCTATCCTTAATGCGAAAGAAATGGTTAACATTCTATTAAGGGTGTTCAAATCCTTTCTAGCAAAATACAGTACAATATGTACATTTGTATAAACAGTTCATTTTCAATGCTCATGCAATTTTCATATGCAAACATTTCACAATCAATTGCCTCAATAATTAAAACAAATCAATATGTTTTTCTTATACATTTAGAACAAACATTTCCAAATATTAAGCTTGAGAATAGGAGAAGATAGAACAAACCAATCTATCTCTTTCTTTTTCCCTTGCCTTCAATCTCGGTCCTAGGTTAGGTGATCCTCTGTGACCCTGGCTTAAATCACACACATCACATTTGAAAAAGCTGGCACTACTCACACTTATCGAATATCACCAAGGCGGTGAGGTGCGGTACGTTTTTCACTTAGTTTCATTCTTATTTGAACCCCAGTCCTTTGTGGGGTTCCTATCTTTGTCGATTGTATGAATCGGGTGCTCGAAACAAAAATCAAAAACCACTGAATAGTAGCTATGCCGGCATACGAAGTGCCATTTTGGAACCTCGGCCTCATCGCGGCGAGAACATCACTCATGAGCGTATCTGGCCGCGGCGTGGTTCCCTCTGATAAAATTATAGAACGTAGCCCAGTTTTCAGTTTTCCTCTTTTTTGTGATTTCCTCCACAAATCCTCAAAATCGACAAAACATGGAATCACTTTAATAACATCCTATCATCTAAACCAGCAACGACAGACAATGGATAGTTGAGTTTCTAACCGAACATCCATCTGACTTTCTAGGGTTTGGTTCTTACCTTAAATCCCTTTGCACTTGAAGCCTTAGCCTTCTTCTTCAACAATCTTGCACAAACATGGAGAGATTCACACCGATCTCCAACTATTTCCAAAACCCTAGCTTTTTCTCCTCTCCCACTCTCTCTCAAAAACGTTTTTGCCCCAATGCACAAATGTGCTCTTGTAAGACCATATTTGGTCTTATTTCTCTATTTAAGTGTAAGGCCATGTTTGGCTTACACACAAATTTCATTTCATTTTCCTTTTTATTCTTCATTTCCTTTCATTTATCATTTAATTCACTTTTCATTTAAACTTATTCTATTCTTGACCCTTAGGTCCTCATTTTAATTCCAAATTTGCCCTTTACTTGGATTTACTAAGGTTCAATCAATTTCTCATTTAGCATATAACATTTAATCATATGCTCATGTTCATTCACATTTCAAAATTTCAGTTTTTAAAAAACCCGGGTTTTGCTCATTCATACACGGAATATATAAATAAAATTATTATAAAAATTCTAGAATTATTTTAGAAATTACGGACTGTTATGATAGATATTGAGGAAGATAAACAAATTCCACTACTGCTGGGCATGCCCTTCCTTGCCACTGGAGCAACCTTGATTAATGTGAAGAAAGGAGAACCCACTCTTAGGATGTGAGATGAAGAAATTACTTGACTATGTCAAGCTTGAAGTAGCTGCTCTTAGAAAAAGATGAATATGAGTTGTGAAAATGTAGTTCCCTACTCCCGATTACGACGATTTATGATTGTAAGATTCAGAATTCAATGAATGAGAATATGATGAATTTATAGTATATTGAGGATCTTGATTTTGAACTTCTGAATGCCAGTCTTGAATTAAAAGACAAAATACTCATTCTGAATGAAAACAGTGTAGAAAAATCAAGTAGTAGTAAAGAGAAGGTATAAGAAGTAGAAAAGAGTTCTGAAGGAATTACCCAAACATCTTAAATATGGAGCTAAAAGAGCATAGCCTGTAATTATAGCAGTTGACTTGACAGTAAAGAAGAGCAAAAACTGATTAAAATTCTCAGAAAGTATAAAGAAGCCATAGCCTGGTAAGTGGAAGACTTGAAAGGGATTAGTCCATCAATTTGCATGCATAAAATCCTCCCGAAGGAGAATGCAAAAATATAAATTGAACATCAGAGAAGACTGAACCCAGTTATGAAAGAAGTTGTCAAAAAAGAAGTGTTTAAATGGCTTAATGTAGGATTTTTTTTATGCAATTTCAGAAAGCCCTTAGGTGAGCCCAAATTATATGGTTCCAAAAAATGGTGGATTCACAGTCATCAGAAATGACAAGAATGAATTAATTCCAACAAGATCTGCGACAGCATGGAGGGTATGCATTGACTACAGAAAATTAAACACTTCTACCAAAAATGATCACTATCCTTTGCCTTTTATTGATCAAATGCTGGACATATTGGTAGGACACTCTCATTTATGCTTTTTTGATGGATATTTTGGATATAATCAGATTGCCATAGCCCTTGAGGACCAAGAGAAGACCACCTTTACATGTCCTTATGGCATAACTACTTTTAGAGAAGGATGCCGTTTAAGGATTATCTCCGACCACCTTTAAAAGGTGTATGATGTCCATGTTCTCAGATTTGGTGGAGGAGGATATGGAAATCTTCATGGATGACTTCTCAGTTTATGGATCCAGTTTTGAGAATTGCCTAGAAAATTTGACAATTGTACTTTAGGGGTGCCAAGACAAAAATCTAGCTTTGAATTGGGAATATTTTCATTTTATTATAATTGAAGGTATTGTCTTGGGGCATAAAATTTCTACAACTGAACTTGGGGTTGACCAAGAAAAGGTTTCTATTATTAAGACTCTAATGGCACCTACTATAGTCAAAGGGATTATAAGTTTTTTGGGACATGCTGATTCTATAAAAGATTTATAAAAGACTTCTCAAAATTTTCCAGACCATTATGCGCCTCTTTGGAAAAGGATGCAATTTTGATTTTGAATCTTTTGGTCTACATTTGAAGAAATAAATCAGGTTGATTATAGCTCCATCAGCAACACAGACTAGAACAAAGATTTTGAAGTCATGTGTGATGCAGGTGACTATGTAATGGGAAGCGATGTTGGAATGAGAAACAGCCAGTATATACTATGGCAAAACCTTTAATGAAGCCTGAGAGAACTATTTCAACTACAAAAAGGAAGTGCTAGCGTGGTTTTTCTTGTGAAAAATTTAGACCATATATATTGGGGTCACATTGTCATCATACACCGCGATCATGCGTGATGAGTTTCATGGCAAGAAGATGCAAAACCAAGACTAATCATATGGGTCTTATTGCTGCAAGAATTTGATTTGAAAATCAAAGACAAGAGGGGCAATGATAATGTGATAGCAGATCACTTATCCAGATTAGGAAAGCCTACTAAAAACGAAAGAGGGAATGAAATAGAATAAAATTTCCTTGATGAGTAGCTTTTTCAAGTATTAGTTCAAGTTCCATAGTATGCGGACCTTGTGAATTACCCAGCTTGTGGAATCATGCTACCATAATTCAACAACCAGCAAAAAAGAAAGTTGAGAACTAATGCCAGAGTTTATATATGAGATAACCCACTGTTATTCAGAAGAGGGGTAGATCAGATCATCAGAAGATGTGTACCAAAAGCTGAGCAAGATGAAATTTTTGATAAATACCATGCAACACCATATGGAGGACACTTTGTAGGAGATAGAACAACCTGAAAAATTCTCCAGTCAGGTTTTTACTAGCAAACTTTATTTAGAGACTGTTCTAAATGGGTTAAACATTGTGATAGATGCCAAAGAATGGGCAACATAAACAGAAGAAAGGAGATGCCTCTGCAAGGAATCCTGGTGGTGTAGATTTTTTATGTATGAGGGATAGACTTCATGGGACCTTTCCCACCCTCCTTTAGAAATCTGTACATTCTCCTTATTGTGGATTATGTATCCAAATGGGTGGAAGTCATAGCTTGTCCCCGAAATGTTGCCAACACAGTGGTAGGGTTCATTCAAAGAAACATCTTGAGCAGATTTAGAGCCCCAAGGACAATCATTAGTAATGAGGGAAGCCATTTTGAAAACAAGCTGTTTGCAAAACTTTTAAGCACATATGGAGTCAGACATGTTATGGGATTGGCTTATCACCCTCAATCAATTGGGCAAGCAAAAATTTCCAATAGGGAGATAAAGAATATATTAGAAAAGACAATAAACACAAGCAGGAAAGACTGGTCAGTAAATCTAGATGATGCATTGTGGGCTTACAGGACTACTTATAAATCTCCTATTGGAATGAACCCATACAGAATTGTATTTGGAAAACCTTGTCATCTCCCTCTTAAGCTTGAATATAAAGCTATGTGGGCATTCAAGAAGCTGAACTTTGATTTCTAAGATGTTAAGGAAAAGAGACTACTTCAAATGACTGAACCGGAAGAGCTTAGAAATGAAGCCTATGACAATGCTAGGATCTATAAAGATAAGACCAAGAAATGGCATGACCAGAGGATACAAGACAATTCAAAATAGGAGAATCAGTCCTCAGTCCTCTTGTCACTAGATACTAAGATAGAGAGAACTTTGAGAAATCTAAAAAAAGTAAGAGAAGTTGAGAAAGAAAATATGGCGAAGCAAAGAAATGAGAACCAGAATATGCTTGTAGCAGCAACAGCAGGACCTCAACAAAGGTAGAGAGCTAAGGAAGATTTATGGAGGCCAATAATCAAGGAAGAGTATTCAGCGGTTAGACAATCACCAATTGAGGCCAACAATTTTGGGCTGAAACCTGCTTTGATTACTATGGTCTAGAAAAATCAGTTCACTGGTCATCAAAGTGAGGATCCTAATGAACATCTGGGAAGATTTCTGAGGATGGAAAACATAATCAAGATGAATGGTGTCAACCCAGATGTAATCAAGCTATAACTATTCCCTTTCTCTCTGAGAGACACAGCTACTAGTTGGTTTGAATCATTACCCTATGGTTCAGTGAGGAATCAGGAAGAACTAGTAGAAGCTTATTTTTGCAATTTCTTTCCTCATGCTTTAACATTTGAGAGAAGAGGAGAAATTATTTCTTTCACGCAGAAGGAGGATAAATCACTCTTCAATGCTTAGGAGAGATACAAACAGTTGCTGAGGAGATGTCCCATGCACGGTATTGAAAAAATGACTCAAATGGACATTTTCTACCATGCTATGAACTACTCTTCAAAATGAACAGTTGATGCACCCTCTAGAGGTGCATTCAAAAGAAAAAGTGTAGAAAAAGCAACTTAGCTCATTGAAGAGCTAGCAAATAGCAATTATAGAGCTCCATCTAAAGCTTCAGGGAGCAATAGCAAATACAAAACAGGAGATGTGATAAAGCTAAACAAGATGACATATAGTGAAGCTAAACTAAATGCAATCATGACCAGAATGAAAAATCAAGAGGGGAGAAGTCATTTAGTCAATGAAGTAGGAATTGTAGATGGTGTTGAGCAGAAAAGTGTTGTTGATTAAGGGCTTGCTTAAGAAGGCCAATAACAGGTTGAGGAAGTTCAATACCTAAATGGGAATAGAAGTTACAACTTCAAACCTAACAGTAACCTACCAACCCACTACACACCAGTCCTGAGGAACCATGAGAACCTTTCTTATGGATCTGGGAGTCATCAAGGTCAAAGACCAATACAAAACTACCAGCAAAGTTATATTATATCTAGGTTCCAAGGACAACATCAAGGAATTCAAAGAGCAGATAATCAAGGACATAAGAGATCTTAATCATTTGAAAAGCATATGTTGAGCTATATGGCAGAAAACAAAAGAATAATCAACATGCATGAACAGAAATTTGTTGAACTTGTAGTTTTCTTAGCAAACACAAATTTCTTTCAAGCAAATACAAATGCCTCTTTGAAAAACTTGGAGACTCAAGTAAGGCAGCTAGCCCTTAACTTGCAAAATCAGTCTAGGGATTCTTTCCCTAGTAATACAAAGAATAATCCAAAAGACTGTATGGCCAACACACTGAGGAGTGGCAAGTTACAAAAGAGGTTGAGAAAAATCAAAATGATGATGAAGTTGAAAAAGAAGATCAAAATCAGCAGGCAATGAGAAAAAGAAAAACATAAATGAGTTAACAATTGAAAGTGAGCAGTTGAAAGTACAGGTTGAATTATCAACATCTGATACAATGCAAAAGAAGAAGAAGGAAATGAGAGCCTATCAACCTCTAATTCCATTACCTCAAAGACTGAAGTAGTCAAAATTGGATGATCAGTTTTCCAAGTTCTTGAATATGTTCAAGAAACTAGAAATAAACATTCCTTTTTTTGAGACATTAGCTAAAATGCCACATTATGCTAAGTTCATGAAAGATATAATCAATAAAAAGAGGAAACTGGATGAAAATGGGGTGGTGAGCTTATCTTCAAACTGTAGTGCTATTATCCATAAAAAGCTACCATAGAAAATGCAGGATCCAGGAAGTTTCACCATACCTTGCACTATTGGGAACCATGAATTTGGGAAGGATCTATGTGACTTTGGTTCTAGTATAAATCTGATGCCTTTATCAATAGTAAAAAGATTAAGTTTGGGGGAGTTAACTCCCACAACACTTTCCCCACAAATGGCAGACAGATTAATGACTCAATTAGACGGCATAATTGAATATGTACTTGTCAAGGTGGGGAAGTTCATTTTCCCAATGGACTTTGTGGTAATTGATATGGAAGAAGCAAATCAAGTGCCATTACTTCTTGGTAGGCCATTTCTAGCTACAAGTGCAGCCTTGATAGATGTAAAGAAATGATAGCTTACTCTAAGGGTTGGCGTAGAAGAAGTACACTTCAACCTAAATCAAAGTCTGAAACAACCTGATTTTAAAAGAGCTCAATGCATGAGGATTGATAATATAATTCCTAACATACAAGAAATGACACAAGAATTTATGAAGCAAGATCCATTAGAAGAGTGCATGATCAAATCCTTGCACAAAGAAGACCTGGATGGGGAAAAGCTAAATGCAAATGCTGAGCTAACTGAAATTGTGTTGATCTTTCGTGAAGAATGTGAAGAAACTTTAAGAAATAGTGACATAGAAGTGCAATAGGCAGAAAAGAGTTTTGAAGGGCTAATCTTGAAACATTTGCCTAAGCACTTGAAATATGCCTTCTTGGGAGAAGAGAAGTCTAAACCAGTGATCATTGTAATTGATTTAACTTTAGAGAAATAGCAAAAAGTGATAGAGACTCTAAGAAAGTGCAAGGAAGCTATTTCCTGGTCAATTGAGGATTTGAAAGGGATCAGCCCATCAATATGCATGCATAAGATCCTTATGGAGGAGAATGCAAAGACTTCCATTGAACACCAAAGGAGGCTGAACCCAGTAATGAAGGTAGTGGTAAGGATGGAAGTTCTCGAATGGCTCAATGTTGGATTCATCTATGCCATCTCAAATAGTCCTTGGGTGAGCCTAGTTCATGTGGTTCCAAGGAATGGTGGATTTACAATAATTAGGAATGAGAAGAATGAATTGATACCTACAAGGACTATTACAGAGTGGAGAGTATGCATTGACTATAGAAATTTGAACACTGCCACTAGAAATGATCATTATCCTTTACCATTTCTTGACCAAACTCTAAACAGGTTGGCAAATCACCCTCACTATTGCTTCTTGGATGGTTATTCTAGGTACAATCAGATAGCTACAGCTCTTGAGGATCAAGAGAAAAATGGCACCTTTGCTTTTAGAAGGATGTCATTTGGATTATGTAATGCTCCAGTGATTCGTGTCCAATGGGGTATGCCGGAATCAACAATATTTATAAACCTAAACCTCCTACTGCCGAGTGGCTTTAGGGTCGAACACAGGGATGGGTTTTCTTTGCACAAATGATTAACAGTTGGCTCAAAATGGTGAATTCAATTTGGATTTCAAGGTTTTGTAAAAACAGTGGGTTTCAATGGTTGCAAACTGAAAACAAGGTGAAGAAAAATATAAAAAGAACTCCTTGAAGCATTGGGCCACTGGGTTTGAAATCCTAAGGTAACTAAGGGGTTCTCGAGTCCCTTTCCTCGCATTGGGGAGGATGACCTATAGTCATTTCCCGAACCGGATCTTCATTTGACACTAAAAATTGAGCCTAATAATTTTCCTTTTGAGATATAGCATTTATTGGACATAAATGCTCCCAGGCAATTAAAATTCATCTCCTTGACCTACCTTATAATAAAAAATAAATGGCAACTAATGAATCTCAGTGGATCTAGCAATAAGCATCCACTAAACCCTAAAAGATTGTCAAGTACTGGTCAATCAAGGCACATCCAAGGGATTTAAACCTAGAGTGAGAGATAGAAACATAAATGGCAATAAATGCTTACGTTAAAAACATATAGAACCAACTTGATTTACCTCGAGATTCAAAGCGATGGCCCTCCTCTTCAAGGATAAAAGGGGTTTAGCCAACCATCCTCTGAGTTATCATCCTCAGGGGGTGTTTGACAAGCGAGAAAATGAGAGAAAAAGGGAGAAAATAAGAGAAAAGGAAAGAAGCGAGAAAACTCCTGCCCAGTCTTTGTATTAGTGATGCAGAATGGAAAAGTTACCTTTACAGTAAGTACAAATGGGCTTATATAGCCCCCAAATCAAGCAAAATTACCAAAATACATGGAATACCACTATTACATGAAGGAATTGTTCTGGAAAATCACAAAAGAGGTCAGCTAGGGGTCAATTGGGTCAACGATTTGGGCAGATTCTGAAAATTCCTCTTTGTGATTTTCCCCTAAAACTACCCTTAATGTAATGGTATTCAATATTTAACATTTGCTGCTATATTTTGGTAGCCCATTTGTACTTCTTTGTAAGGCAACTCATCATGCATCAATATCTGAGAGATTGAGTGGGGAGATTTCATTCTTCCTTTCTCTCGGTACTAAACGTAACACCCTTGAATATGACGGCTAGGAGGATGGTTGGCTGGCGCTCAGCACGAGAGAGGAGAACTACAAACGAGTGCATATTGGTTTATGTTTTCAACCTAAGCATTTATTGCCATTTATCTACTATCTGCTCCCTTGAATGTGCGCTGCAATCTTACAGGGTGAATCAGTGCTTGTTGTATTCGTGTAGTTCCATTTATTTGTTCTTGTAACGTGGGTCGAGGGATGAATTTTAACAAGAGGCATTTATGTCAATAAATGCTATATCTCAAAGGAAGGCATTATTAGGACACAGTGTCAAAATAGATCGATTTCAAAAACAGGTCATCCTCCCGACATGGTGAATTTCTGGTTGTAGGATTTCAAACCCGGTATTTATGCTGAAAGTTCTTTATATTTTCTTCTACTGATTTCTAACCATTGAAACCCCTTTGTTTGAACACGAAGCTCCCAGTGAAATGCAACAATATAAAAACCATCAGCATGTTAAACCCTACTCTCCCGATAGCTATGCTACTGAGTAAGAAGGTTTAGGTTTATAAATATTGTTGTTCTGCCTCTGAAATAATCAAATGGTGTAGTTCTTAGGATAGTGCCTTAGTGCAGTGATGAGTTGTTGAACTTGTATCCATGATGTTGGTGAACTTCATCCTTTTTGTGCTTTACTTTTATTTCTCATACAGTTCCTTTGTTAGGTTGATTCAATTTTATATTGTCCATATACAATTTCTTTTTTTTTTTTTTTTATCTTAGCTAATAGTAACCTTTTTAGTAGCCTTATGTTTGCTTCTTGTTGGTGTTTTGTGTTGTTCATATAGGGGTTTATGCACCACTGGGATAGGAGCTCTGACGACGAGGTTAGAAAGTTAGTGCTCCATAAGAACAAGGCATGAAGTGAGCTTGAATGGTGATCGGACCTCCTGAGAAGCAATGAGCCCGACATGGGGTCTGAAGATCCCGATGCATATCGGTCCATGGGGATACATTACATCCCAGGTGTACCCTCATGTATTGTGCCCCCATCGGAGGGACATGGTGCGGACCTTATTTATTTCCTTTCCCACTTTCATGGTATAGAGGTAGGAACCCTACTCACATTTGAGGTGAGAAGTCTCACCAACACCTTGAGAGGATCTTCCCGATATGGATCTAATGAAATTTGAAGTTTTTTCCTTTGACTCGATCTGAGTTGGGGCAAGTGATGGATGATCTAGAAGTTTAAGGTAAGTCAAAATATGGGTTTGGGAGTAGTTTTCTTGGGCCAAAATAGGTTATGGTGAATTGGAGATTTTCTGATTAAGAAAGATGAATTTATGGTATATAAGGGGAAAGGAATTATTTAGGAAGGTTTAGTAGTATGGAACAAGATTTGGAAGGATTTTAGGTTGAGGTTAAAAATTTAGTTGTATTTAAGAGAAAATGTAGGATGGTGATGGAAAGTAGAGTTTGCACAAGAGTGGTTACTTACCGGTTTAATGAAGCGATCCACAAGATGGATGATGAAGTGAAGGCGCCCGCAATCAACTATGGGCGGATTGATTGATAATGGAACAAAGACCGCCACCAAGGAATCCACAGTATGAGAAGCCACGAACTCGTCCCAGGGAATCCACCCAAGAGATAAGAGAACAAGAGAACTCTTAAAAAAATAAAAAATATTATTAAACTTGAGACGGTGTCAAAAGACTACATTATGAGGTATATATAGCCTGTACTTTCTAATCAACAACTTCTACTTTAACTAGGAAAAGAAACTTTCTAAATTACAAAGAACAACTTCTACTTTAGCTAGGAAAGAAATTTTCTAAGTACAAAAGCAACCTAAAGAAACTTTCTAAAATAAACAAAGCAAATCTTCTAAAATAAATAAAGCAAACTTTCTAAAATAAATAAAAGCAATCTTCGTAAAAATAAATAAAAGCAGAAACTTTAAAATTAATATAGCGGCTCCACATGGGGTTTGTCAATCGACCACGTTTTTGCCTTCCAAGGCCCAAATGAGTCCAAAAAGGAGTTTCACATGTATTCAATGCGTCTTGACCTCCCAATCCAATTCTTTAATAATTAGACTGAATTCCCAATGTTTGGTGTGTTTACAAATATGCGCATCAAACCCTATAGTTGGGAAAAAGACTTACTTGTCCTCAAGTCTTCACCATGATAAGGCCTCAAATCCTTAACCTGTAGCCAAGATATTGCAGTCACGAACAATTTAACCTTGTAAGCATTCTTTATGATCTTCTTAATAATCGGAAGAACCATCATACTTGTACACAACTTGGAACACACCTCTTTTTTTTTTGGATAAGTAGAACACCTCTCTTTTATCATGTGTAATTGAATCCATCCTCACAGGATCAAATACCCGGTCGTGATAACCTTCATATGCTTGTCTTTCATATTGTTCACTCTTTGCCCTTTGTTGAATCTTGCTTCTTCCTTGAATAAAATGTTGTTGAAAGCAGCAAGTAAACACATACTCGAATCCATCTTTTTCATGCACCAGCATAGTGGGAACCACATAGGAAGTTTCACTCTCTTGAACAAGCCCTTTGTCAAAGAAAATTATCAACTGTGTTTAAACTCTTCATGCTCCTTTAGGGCTCTTCATAGAGCTAACATTAGGAAAAAATCAAACACGGTATGGGAATACATTTGATGTTGAATACCCTCGTAGGTGGAAAGCAGGTAATTTCTTGGGCATTACGTAACAAATTCTATGTCGATTTTGCTTCGTGAGAATTCCTTTTCACTTCCGGCTTCTTCAACAACCAAAGTAGGCATCGAAACATCTTTGATTTCTAAATCAAAATTTGATGGTAGTGAACTCTTCTCCTCATCTTCTTGGATATGGTTAGATTAAACTACTTCTTCAACGTCTGATATTTTGGCGGTGATGATTTTGTTCTCATGCGTCTTCTTGGACATGGTTAGATTCGATCACTTGTTCAACATCTTCTTCCTTGGCTTCATCTTCCTCAATTAAGGCAATCGCTTTTTGGTTAGGACATTCAGAATCAATATGCTCCAACCCTTGGCACTTAAAACACGTCTTTGACTTAGAAGCCAATTCTTGTAGTGCCATCTTTTCTTGAGTGTGGGTGTTCCTACCACTAGGATTCCAATTAGAACCCTCAACAAACCCTTCATTAGCCACACTCTTGGATTGTGATAGAGTTTCCATACCTTTTTTTGTCCCAACTTTCAAAGCAAGTTTCATCATCTTGAACTATTATATGGTTGCAAAAAATGCTTCACAGCAATACTAGATCTCAAACCAGCAATGTAGTGGTGGGCTATGCATATTTCCTCGGCCTCTTGCAAATCTCCTTTGATAATCAAGTTTACAAACTTAGCCGAATACTCCTCCACACTCAAATCTCGTTGCTTAAAGTTCTGAATTTCGAGGTAGATGTCTTGGCAGTAGTTAAAGGGAAGGTACTTCTGGCACCAGTTCTTTTCTTCATCTTTCCCAGAAGTTTGAATCTTCTTTTTACCATCTCTTTCACGTTGTCTCTTCATGTTTTCCACCAAATACTTTTTTTGAGACGATTCTTGCACATCTTTGTATACAACCAACTTTTTCACGTTCGGGAATCATAATACTCAAAGACTGTTCCACCATAATGCAAGCCAATCGAAAATTCATCGAGAATCCATCCTTCCATCAGTGCGGAATGTTAAATTTTGGATTGAATCTAAACCTTCATCATAGTTACCATGCCTCTTATAGTAATCTTCATTAAATTAGTAGCAATCATACCTCCCATGATAATCATAGTCGTGCATACATGCTTTCTTGTGCCCCGAAAGCGTTGATTGACTAAGTTTGCAAAAGCTCTTCATAAAAATATATTTTCCTCCTTGGCTAGTGGTGACTCCAAACCGTATCTAGAGATCTTGTCTCTAGCATCAAACACACCAGATTTAGTTTTATGATCATGCATCGATCATGAGCTCGATACCACTTTGATGCAAGGTTGGGACCGTGATGGATGATCTAGAGTTCAAATGAAGTCAAAATATGGGTTTGAGGTAGTTTTCTTGAGCCAAAATGAGTTATGGACAATTTTGGAGATTTTCTAAGTTAAGAAAGGTGAATTTATGGTATATAGGGGAAAGGGGTATTTAGGAAGGTTTTAAGTATGGAACAAGATTTTGGAAAGTTTTTAGGTTGAGGTTGAAAATTTAGTTATGGAAATTTTAGAGAAAAATATGAGATGGTGATGGAAAGAAATGGGGATTTGCACAGAGTGGTTACTTAGGTTTAATGAAACGATCCACCACAAAGATGGATATTGAAGTGAAGGCGCCACAATCAACTATGGATTGATTGATAAAGCCCAGAACAAAGACCGCTAGAGAATCCACGAGAGTATGAGAAGCCACGAACTCGTCCTGAGGAATCCACCCAGAGATAAGAGAACAAGAGAACTCTTAAAAGAGAAATCTAAAATATTATTAAACTTGAGCCCGGATTGTCAAAAGACTACATTATGGGGTATATATAGCCTCATACTTTCCTAAATCAAAAGCGCTTCTGCTTTAACTAGGAAAAGAACTTTCTAAATTACAAAGAACAACTCACTTTAACTAGGAAAAGAAATTTTCCTAAATTACAAAGCAACTCTAAGAAGCTTTCTAAAATAAACAAAGCAAATCTTCTAAAATAAATAAAGCAAACTTTCTAAAATAAATAAAGCAAATCTTCGTAAAATAAATAAACAAACTTTCTAAATTAATATAGACGACTCCACATCGGGGGTTTGTCGAGTCGACCACGTTTTTGCGCTACCAAGGCCCAAATGAGGTCAAAAGGAGTTTTCACATGTATTCAATGCGTCTTGACCTCCCAAATCAATTCTTCAATAGTGGTGAATTCCCAATGTTTGGTGTGTTTCTGGTCTTGCATCGAGACTCTAGGATAAGGCCAAGATTTGACAACTCTCACGGTAGAGGACCATTTGGAATTAAGGCAATCTTGTTGAGTTCTTGAAGAAAATTTTCTCCACATATAGAACCAACAGTCTGAAGAGGAAGATTTACACCTTTGCGGCCCATGAAAATGAGAAATTCTACCAGTAATGGGCAAGGTACTTGGAAACCATCAATGCCTGTCCTCACCATGGCTTTGACACATGGATGCTCATCAATCATTTTTATGAGGGAATGTCCCTTACTATGACTACGAAATTTTTTGCAACCCTACAAAATTTTGCAGTTGCCCATTTTCTCCTATTTTCTGCTCCTTTTCCTGCGGTTTTTCGTCTGTATCTGGGATTCCATTCGGATTCTTCGTGCTTGAGTTGACTCAATAATTTTGGCGAGTTTAGCTTGCAAAAACTACAAAAATAGCCATAAAATGCGATTAGTAGTATAGTCGGGACCTTAATGTGCAAATTAGGTTAATTAAGTTGATTAGTACACAACAAAGTGCTCAAAACCTCCAATAACCAGGGTTCAAAATAGCACTATTTGGGCACTAATCATCCAACCACATTTCAAAGGTGCATGATGCCTATCTTCTCAGATTTGGTAGAAGAGATTATGGAGATATTCATGGATGACTTTTCTATTTATGGATTCTGTTTTGATAATTGATTACAGAATTTATATGTGGTACTTCAGAGTTGCGAAGACAAGAACCTGGCTCTTAATTAGGAAAAATGACATTTTATGGTAACAGAAGGAATAGTTTTGGGGCACAAAATTCCTACTACAGGGCTTGAAGTTCATCCAGCCAAAATTTATATGATTAAGACTTTGATGCCACCAACTACTGCGAAAGGAATTAGAAGTTTATTGAGACATGCTAGGTTCTATAGGGGATTTATTAAAGATTTCTCCATGATAGCCAAACCACTATGCAGGCTGCTGGAAAAATATGCCAAATTTGATTTTGATGATGCATGTAAGTCAGCATTTGATGAGATAAAAGCCATATTGGTAATTGCCCCTATCCTAGCAACACCAGATTGGAGCAAGAACTTTGAAATTATGTGTGATGCTAGTGATTTTTCCATGGAAGTAGTGTTGGGGCAAAAAATGGAGAAAATTTTCAGAGCAATTTACTATGCTAGTAAAACCTTCAATGAAGCTCAAGATAATTATTCAACAACAGAAAAGTTGTTAGCAGTGGTCTTCGCCTGTGAAAAATTCAAATCTTACATCTTGGGATCACATGTCATAGTACATATAGATCATGCAACCATAAAGTACTTAATGGTAAAGAAAAAGGCTAAGCCTAAGTTGATCAGATGGGTGTTGTTGCTGCAAGAATTTGACATAGAGATCAAAGATAAGAAGGACAGTGACAATGTGATAGTAGATCACTTATCCAGATTAGAAAAGCCTGCTGATGATAGAGGGGAGCTTGAAATTAAAGAAAACTTTCCTGATGAGCAATTATTTTAGGTAAACATCTAGTTACCATGGTATGCTGACTTAGTTTATTACATGGCTTGCGGTATTATACCATAAGAATTCACCTACTAGCAGAAAAAGAAGTTGAGATATGAAGCTAGATTTTATATATGGGATGACCCACTTCTATTTGGAAGGGGTGCAGATCATATTGTCAAAAGGTGTATACTTGAGACTGAGCAAGCTAAGATTCTGGACAAATGTCACTCAGCATAGTATGGAGTTCATTTTGTAGGGTAAAGAACAACTCAAAAAATCCTACAATTTGGGTTCTACTGGCTAACATCGTTCCAAGACAGTTTTGAATGGGTCAAGCAGTGTGACAGATGTCAAAGAATTAGCAACATCAATAAAAGGAATAAAATGCCTCTACAAGGAATCTTGGTAGTACAAATCTTTGATGTTTGGGGGAATAGACTTCATGGGACCTTTTTCACCATCTTTTGGAAACTTATACATTATCGTTGCTGTGGATTATGTATTCAAATGGGTAGAAGCTGTAGCTTGTCTAAAAAATGATGCCAATACAGTCGTGGTGTTTGTCCAAAGGAATATACTGAACATATATGGAGCTTAAAGAACTCATAAGTTATGAGGGAAGTAATTTTTCCAACAAGCTATTTGCAAAGCTCATGAGTAGATATGGAGTGAGACTGCAATGGGATTGGCTTATCACCCTCAATCAAATGAATGAAGATGAAATTATCGATAGAGATAAAGAATATAATGGAGAGGCCGATAAATCTGAAGGAAAAGATTGGGCGTTGAAACTAGATGATGCATTATAGGCATACAGAACTGCTTACAAATCTCCTATTGGTATGTCCCCTTATAAAGTGGTTTTTGGAAAAGCTTGTCATCTACCACTTGGCCCCGGAACATAAAGCTATGGATCGTTAAGAAGCGAACTTAGATTGCGAATCTTAGAAAAAGGCCCACTCGAGTTAAATGAATTGGAAGAACTGAGAAATGAAGCCTATGATAGTGCCAGAATTTACAAAGACAGAACCAAAAGGTGGCATGATCAGAAAATTCTTAGAAAATAGTTCAAGGAAGGAGAATTTGTCTTACTTTACAATTCAAGACTCAAGCTATTTCAAGGAAAACTAAAATCAAGAAGAATGATCTTTTAGATATATGATCATGACATTAGACAAATCAGGAAATGACTTTAAGGTGAATGGATAAAGTTGACCTTACATGGAATGAACTCACGAATGAAGAAGCGATCTAGGAAATTAGAAATTCTACGGGAAGTAGTTTGTTGAAAGCGATGCACACGGCTTTGTCAGCTAAGGGACACTAAGCGGAAGCGGCTTCTTAGGAATAGCAGTTTTTCTTTTAATCTTCCATTATAACTTATTTTAAATAGTTAAGTTTGTTGAATATTTTTTATTTTAATTTTTAAGTTGATGTTAGTTGATTTTTATGTTTTTCAGGACATAAAAGTTGATTCTTATATAGGAGTTACTATTAATTAGCAAATCTGAGAACTTAATGAAATTCTGCTAAATTGAGAGGAAATGCATGCTCAAAACTTTGGTGAGAACTTTCCAATTGGCTTTCCTAGTTGTTATTTTATTTATTTACCATTTGCATATTTTGCTGAAATAAGAACATTGAGTTGAAATGCCCATGCTTGAACTGAATTGCTTAGATCATAATCAAATTGTGTTCATAGCATGATTTTATTGAATTGTTTAATCTGAAATGATGCATGTGCCTTGATCAAAAGCTTGATGAGAACTGTTCAGCATATTGAGTTTCTAGAGTTGAAAAGAACACAATTTGTAGTGTGACATATTTAAAAAATGTCGCGACAATTTGGCTTTCAACTAGTCTTGCAAAATAAAACATTCAATGTCGCGATAGAAGATTTCTGTGTTTTGACAAGCTTTTAGCTTTCAGATGCTATCAATATTGTCATAACACAATTTTCTATGTCACGGCATCTTCTAAACTCCTAATGCATAATTCTTGGTCGCAACATAAAAATTGTTGTCGTGACACTCTCTAAGATTTTAAATCTAAATTATTTATCGCGACAATGTCAATGTTGCAACATATTCCTTTAGGTCTTTAAAAGAGAATTCAAAAGGTTAGAACTCCACTTTTGAAATTCATTTGTGTCCTAATGTTCGACTTCTAATATTAACATAGACTAAAACTGATTAATTATTGAAGACCAAATTAACCAAGTAATTAGCACTACCTCCTAAGACTATTCAGTACCCGGCAACAATGCTAAAAACTTATTAACTGACTGAATATATAAAATATGTTGTTTGCCTTGAATGAGAAGGCTTCATTTGAAAATGTGTTTTGGTCTAGTTCACTGTAAGTGCACATGTCATACAAGTAATAAAAGTGGATTTAAGTCCAGATATCGTTCCCACGAAGATTGATGAAAAATCTAAAAATCATTACCCTATCTACTTGAGATCCTTACTATTTGAACTCCAAAGTTAAAAGTGATTTGGTTTTAAACTAAAGGAAATGTAAAAAGAAAATAAAATCTTATAACTCTATATTAAGAATTTAAAATAATTTGATTGGAAAAGTTCACTGGGTAAGTTAACACTAGGAAGTAGATCAGTGTACAATCATCAATTTCTACATCATTTTATAACATGGTTCAGCCGTCAGTTGAAACCTGAACTTGTCAAAGATGCAAGGTAGTATAGTTTGGATTTCTCCATACACCATACATTCTACTAATTAGAGATCCATGTTCCTTTCAGACACATGAGTCTAATTAGTTACTTCTAGAATAGAATCCTCTTTCTAAGATCTGGGTATTTTTCCTTTTTAGTACTTCACACCCAAATCTTAGGACTAAAGAATTCTTGCCCCTATAGATAAGATAATGCAAGCCTTCTCCAATCTAATTGGTATCCCATCCATCGAATCTAATAAAATTCTCAATCTCCTTGATTAGATCTATGCTAACACGGGATCAAGATCCTTTCATTAGATAGAGGAAAAACCTCTAATCAATTAAATTGATACATCATCCAACTATTCTCACACCATGAGTAAATTAGTGATTTATCGAAGTAATCTTTTAGAGTTCACTAGTTCCATCATATTAGTCTAGCAAACCCCCAAGTAACTGCTCCATACTTTCATGATTCTCTATCTCTGTGTTATTCAGAGGGCCTCCTGTAAATTAGAGCAAGATAAAATCCTTTTCTGGGTACACGCTACTAATATTCTGAACTATTAATTTCAAGGACAACACCAATTAAATAAATTCAAGATTTCAAACTATGACGTTCTTTCAAGTTGCGTAGAAATCAATAATTAACATTGATCCATTCCCAGAGAGAGCTTAGTCTTTCAAGACTGGATTACAAATAACAGTGACTAACTAGTAGGAAAAATTCATTAATTTGCAAGTGGCTTTGAAAAAATAAACTCTAGAAATTCTCCAAATTTCATTTAATCAGAACGATAATGAAAACTAGATTTTACAATAAACCCAGACTCGAGAAAATCGCACCTGGTCTTGTTCTCAGCGAAGAAATATTAAACTAAGTGGCGTAACGAGAAAATAAAAATAAATAATATACAAAGGAGTCTCCAACTACCCAGAAGTTCTCTGGTTTGGCGGAAGCTGCGCTCAATGCCTTAGGTACTTCTATTTATATATTTTCAAATGATAGGCCGCACTTCAAGGCTGAAATTGTGGATCCCCAAAAATCTGGCTCAGTATGTTGCTCTGTCGCAACATTGAAAATTATGTCACGACATAGTTGTCATCTTTGTTCACCAGCTTTTGTCGTGGCTTACAGTTTTCTATCGCGACATAGTTTTGTGCTTTCTTCTTGAGTTCTGTCACGACAAACTTTGAAAATGTTGCGACAAAGTTCTGCTGAAGTTGTCTTGTAATTGTCGCGACATTAGTGTCTTGTGTCACGACATAAAAACTTTGTTGCAACAACGTTTCATTCTTTGCTGCTCTTGAAAAATGTCGTGACATAAAATTTCTTTGTTGTGGCAAAGCTTCTTACCCTTCAGCTTTGTTTTATGTCGCGGCATAATTTTCAAATGTCACGACATAAAATACTCTTTTGCTCACACTGTGTCGTGATAGTCTTATGTTCTTTTCCAGGCACTTCTCTTTCACTTATGTCTCGACATAGCTTTCCCCTGTCGCGACATATATTTTTGCCTTCAGCTCTTCATCTTTGTCGTGACATACATTACTGTGTTGTGACATTCTTTCTGTGGTTCTTTTCAACCTTTGTCGCGACAGTATTTTCTTTTGTCGCGACAGAGTTCCTCACAACTGCATGCTGTTGTTGTCGCGACATAAAATTTCTATGTCGCTCATAGTCTTATTGTCTTGCACTAAATCTGAACTTTACAGTTAACTCCTCCTGTAGCTGTAGTAATTGAGTTTGTTCATCCAAATCAGGCAAACTTCTTTTGGATCCTCCTCCACTTAGGGCATGTGCTTCTTGCTCAAGTGGAAAATATTGAGTTCTAGTGTCATATTCCCAAATGTTAGTTGCATAACTTCATTCCGGAAATTAATAATCGCATTTGAGGTAGCCAAGAATGGCCTTCCAAGGATGATGGGTACATAGTTAACTCCCATTGAAACCGGTTCAATGTCAAGGACAACGAAGTCCACTGGGTAATAAAATTTATCCACCTGTACCAAGAAATCTTCAACAGTGCCCTTGGGAATTTTACTTAATCTGTCTGCTAAAGATAGGGTGACGGTGGTAGGCTTCAATTCTCTGACCCGATTGCTTTAGTAAGCAAGGTAGGGTAGCCCCCGAGATCGATAAGGCTTTCTTACAAATGTTTAATATTTGAGGATGGTGGGACAACCCCGGTCTTTGTATTTCCACGGGGTTTGCATTGGATGATGGCCTTTGAGCCTATTACGTCGGAAAGCCTTCTTGTCGATATTAACCTCTTTTTACGATTACAAGTCCTTTAAGAACTTCGCATACATTAGGACTTGTTTAATCATATCCAAAAGAGGGATGTTGACCTTAACTGCCTTAATACTTCTAGAATTTCATTTTGGTTGTTCACCTTATTTTTGCCTTTTAGTGCTTGAGGAAATGGAGGAGGCATACTCTTCTTCATCATATCTTCTTTGATTACAATGCTTTCCGATTCTGCTTCCTTTTCTTTTTTAGTTTCCTCAATAGGCGTAGGCATTGGTTGCTCCACCTGTTTACCACTCCTCGGGGTGATGACTGCCTTCACTTCATCTATTCTAGGGGTGGGTTCACAGGAAGAGGTTACTTCCTGGACTCCCCTAGGGTTTGGTTGTGTCTATGAAAGGAATTTACCCTTTTCCTCCACTTGTTGTTGGTTGGTTAGCCTGGAAATTGAGTATTGCAGGTTGTCAATTTTCTGAGCAATTTCGCTTTGAAGGACTTCAATTCTCTTGTTTAAGATGCTCTCCATTGTATCAATTTTCTGATTCTCTTAAACATTCACAGCTTTTTGCTCCTCTCCAAAATTACCCACAACTTTGCTCAAGTTCAATATTGCTTGTTCAAATGGAGATGTTGATTGTGGTGGTTGTGCATGGGATGAGGAGCCATATTGTGGTTGTGCAGTAAGGGGTGCATATTGTGGAGGCTTTGGTTTCCAAGAGAGATTTAGGTGATTCCTCCAATTGGGATTGTAAGTGTTGCCATATGATGCATTGGTTGGTGGCTTGAATTGACCAACAAGCGTTAACATTAAAGCTAGCATTTCCCTCATTCTTTGGAGATAATTGGGGCATTGCTCTCCCAATGAAATGTTCGTGTGACCGTGAAACATAGCTTATCTGGCATAGGGGTCTCAGTCACTACTCGCACCTCATGCTGATTTCTCATTTCCAGCTCTTCTAACCTTCTAGCTAAGGTTGAGAACTTGGCCTTCATGTCTAAATCCTCTAGAAGGGAACACATGCCACCTCTAGTGCTGGGTTGAGGCCTCATCCTTTCTATCTCCCTTGGGTTAGGCTCATCACAACCTTTAGATGCCTCTGCCACATAATTCAAGAAATCCATGGCGTCCTTTGGATTTTTGCTCAAGAAGTCTCCTCCACACATAGTTTCCAATAATTGTTTCATGGCAGGAGACATACCATCGTAAAAATAAGCGACTAGCGACGATATCAAACCCATAGTGGACAAGCGTTAAGTGCTTCCATGTATCTTTCGGCGATGATAAAGTTTTCATTTTTCATTGGCTGAAGGTGGAGATTGCCTCTTCCTTTGTGTTCGTGTGGGTGGAAAAATTTCTTTAAAATTCCGCTTGCATCTCGGTCCAGTGCGAATGGTCCTTGGTCTAAGGAGTTGAGCCAACTTTATCCTTCAATGTCAAAGGAAAAGCTTTAGCCTCATCAAGTCAATTGGTATCCTCCTTGAAAGTGTTGCAAACCTCTTCCAAATTCACGATATTGTCAGGATTCTCACTTTCCATACCATGGAAAGTGGGAAAATGGCACCAAGTAAGGCTAACAATCATGTTCTCGATTGAGAATTTTAATGCGGAGGTGCACTCATTCGTGGAGGTGTATGTGGTCCTCGTAGACCTATAAGCATTGAGGTTCCTCTCAGCTCCACATTGACTTTCTTTGCTGTAGGGGTTCCATTTGTCCTGATTCAAGCCCAGCTTTGGTTCCTATGGAATGCGAGTTCTCACTAATGCACTTTCTTCAATATTCCTATTCCATCGAAACATAAACCCTTGACTGAAAGATAGGACAACACCAAACAAATAAAATTCTACCAAAAAGGGGTTAAGGTTAGTTTCTAAAAAAAATTAAACAGTGAAATGAAACTAAAAAAAAACTAACAGTAAAATACTAAAAAGAATGATAAAAGAAAATTCACCATAACTTGTGATGAGGATCACAAGTGTTTAGTATGTTGTCACCTAAACTTAGGCACCGTCCGGCGTGGCATGACGGTCGTTATTCTTGGTAGGGTATCTGGTCGACAAAATGTATGCTATACCTCCCTACATTGTAGCATTATCTTGCAATGTAGTGGCTCTAGGATAGATCCCGCGAGGATGGGTTTTCTTCGTGGAAATGATTAATACTAAGTCTTACTCTGTGATTATGGTTCGGATTTTGGAATTTTATAAAAATAGTGGGTTGTAATGGTTGAAAACTGAAAATAATATAAAGTATAAAAAGCCCCTTGAAGTGTCGGAACCCAGGCAGAGGCTCTTAGGGCAAATGAGGGTTCCCGAGTCTTTTCCTCGCATTGGGGAGGATGACCTATAGTCACCTCCCGAACCGGTTCTTCATTTAGCTATAAAAATTGACCCAAAACAACTATCCTTTGAAAAATGGTATTCACTGAGCATTAATGGCTCAAGACAGTAAAAACGTATCTCCTTGACCCACCTTCCAATGACTGATAAATGATAACTAATGAGTCTCAGTGGATCTAGCAAGAAGCATCCACTGAACCTTAAAAAGATTCTCAAATACGGATCATTCAAGGTGATTCGAAGGGATCTAACCTAGAGTTTAAGAAAGAGCATTAATAATAGTGAATGCCTGCGTGAAAACCATGAAACCCCTCAGCTTGCCTTAGATTCTTTGCCTAGTGGCCTTCTCTTAGGGGAAAAAGGTTACAGCCCACTCATCTCGAGTTATCATCCTGGGGAGGTTGTTTATTAGTGAAAATGAAAGTGAGAAAATGAAAGAGGCTGGCTTCCCTCCAAAGTTTATTAATTTTTACAAAGTCTTGCATGGGACTTATATAATGCCCCAACAACAAAAATTACAAAAAGGTATGAATTAGTCACTATTAAATGGGGGGCAAATTTGGGAAGAACAAAATTCGGAGTCAAAAAGTAAACAAAAAGCAACATAAAATTAGCAGCCTTGTGAATTTTGGCTTTCACAACCCCTGCGAAAATTTACAGCCTTGCGAAATTTCACAGGAGCTGCGAAAATTCACATGTAACGCCCCAAAAATACCCAAATATTTTTATAATAATTTTATTGTATATTCCGAGTATGAATTTATCCAAACTTGGGTTTTTCCGAGAAAACTGATAAATTGTTAGATTGTGAAAAGTGAAATGAATATGTGAGCATATGATTAAATATTATACGCTAAAATGAGAAGTTGATTGAACTTAGAAATGCCAGAAGTAAAAGGCAAATTTGGAATTTGGCAAAATAAGGACCTAAGGGTGGGGGCAGATAAGCTTAAATGCAAAAGTGAATTAAATGATAAATGGAGTGAAATGAAGACCAAAAGGAGAAAAATGAGAAATGGAAATTTGAGTATAAGCCAAACATGGCCTTACACTTAAAATGGGAAATAAGACCAAATGTGGTCTTAGAAGGCTCATTTGAGAAAGAGCATTAATAATAGTGAATACCTGTGTGAAAACCATTAAACCCCTCAGCTTTCCTTAGATCCTTTGCCCAGTGGCCTTCCTCTTCAAGGAAAAAGAGGTTTTAGTCACTCATCCTCTGAGTTGTCATCCTCAGAGGATGATTCGTGCCACAGTAGGTGTATTGGAATCAACAATATTTATGTCCTAAAACTCCTACGGCCATAGAAAAGCTACTGCAGTATAGTGGCTCTAGGGTCAAACTCAGGGATGGGTTTTTTCTTTGTGTAAAATGATTTACAGTTGATTGAAAATGGTGTTTTCACTTTGGATTTAGGGTTTTTGTAAAAACAGTGGAGTTGATGGTTTGGGAAACTGGAATTGCAGTGAAATAAAATGTAAAAGAACTCCTTGAAGTCTCGGGCCACTGGGCTTGGGCTCTAAGGCAACAAAAATGTCCTCGGATCCTTTTCCTCGTGTTGGGGAGGATGACCTATAGTCATTTCCCGAACCGGATCTTTGTTTAGCTATAAAAACTGAACCCTAAAAGTTTTTCTCTTAAGATACAGCATTTATGGACCATTAATGTTTCAAGGTAGTAAAAATGGGTCCTTTGACCTAACCTGCAGAGGCAAATAAATGGCAACTAAGTGAGCATCAGGGGATCTAGCAATAAGTATCCACTAAGCCCTTAAAGCTTGCCAGAAATCTTGTGTCGGGGTATCACAAGGATTTAAACCTAAAATGAGATGCAGAGACATAAATGGTAATAAATGCTTGCGTTGGTAACAGGAGGACAGTATTTTACCTCAAGATCCTTGACCTAGTGACCCTCCTCTTCAAGGATGAGGGAGGTTTAGCCAAACATCCCTTGATTTGTCATCCTCAAGGGGTGTTTGGCATGTGAGAAAATGAGGGAAAATCACCAAGGCGGGAGAGCTAAAAGCTTTGGCGCCAATTTGTGATTGATGATTGATTATTTTACGAGTTTGAGGCGGGAAGCATATCTTTGCTCGAGTCAAAGGAAATTACAAAAGTATGAAACAACAAATACATAGAGGGACCGAGTTTGGAAAATATCACAAAAGCGGTAAAAAGGTAGACGAAACGACAAGCAGGCGGGGCTGAAATTTCGCAACTGCGAGTATGAGTTGCGAAAGATTGCAACCCTGCGAATTCTTAGGTTCTGAAATTTGCAACTGCTTTGCAAAATCTGTGTGCTCCCTTCTCCCTCCTTTTTGCTCAATTTAACATGACTTGTACATGTAACCTCGAGTTCGGCTTGGGTTCTTCGCATTTGAGTCAATTCGAAGATAATGGAGTAATTGGCTGGAAAAACTACAAAAATAACCACAAAATATGATCAGTAGCATAGCCGGGACCTTAGTGTGCCAATTGGGTTATTTAAGTTGATTAGTACACAAAAAATGCCGAAACACACTAAACGAATTTCCAATGTATGACTGAGTACTAATCGGGAAGGTTGTTTAAGCGGCAGAGAAAATGAGAGAAAGTAAGAGGAAAATGAGAAAGGCAGGAGCTATTGCAAACTTCCTCAAAAAAGTACATTAATGATCAAGATTTTCTTACAATGTCTTTCATGGGACTTATATACTGCCCTAGGAACAAAAAATTACAAAAAAGGTATGAATTAGTCACTATTACATGGGGGAACAAAATTCGGAGTCAAAAAGTCAACAAAAAGCAGCACAAAATTCGTAGCTGAGAAATTTATTTTAACCCTTATCGAAGTGCCCGGTACAACCGTACACTTACGACTTCTCTTCTTCTAGTTGTCTGTGACTCGAGGTTCAACGAATTCTTCGTGATTGAGTTGACTCAATAACTTTAACATCAATGGCTTGAGAAAACAATAAAATTTGCCATAAAATGTGATTAGTAGTATAGCTAGGTCCTTGACATGTCAACTGGGGTTAATTGGACTGATTACTATGCAAAAAGTGCTCAAAATTTGTATTAATAAGGATGTAAAATAGCACTATTTAGGTAATAATCATCCCCCATTCACCTCGATCATTGGTGAAGTTTTCAGAAAAGGGAGATTCTAGTCCCAAATCACCTCAAGAAGTTCAATTAATGGCTGGGCTCAGCACTATAGTTGAAGTACTAAAGAGCAAGAGATATAAGCGTAAGGAAAATAAGATTGTCACATTGTTAGCAGCATGTAGGAGTCCATTTGTGAAAACATGAGTGGATGAATTCCAAAAGATTACCCAAGTTCATCGAACTCTCATAGACTATGCCTTAGCAGATGATGGTGACAAAAGACATTTATTAGTTTGACCGTTATAGTTAAGAATTCATAACACAATATTAAATAACATGTATTGGTCTTTATGAAACAACGAGAACCTTTGTGCTATGCTTGGGTCATTTTTGACACAAGGTGATATGAATTATATCAAAGGAAAACATTGGATTAATAATGTGGTAAGATGTACATTTTTAGCATATTTACATAACATTCCACATATATTACACGTACTTATATTGTTATAGGTTATCGGAATATGGAGCCAAGTATGCAACCCCCAACTAGGAGAGAGCCAATCATCATACTTCTTCGATCCAGGATTTGGGGTAATTAACATTCTTTGTCGAAACAAAATCTATTACATTGTACTTATTCGTATAACATTGATTTATGACACTACCTTTGTAACACCCCAAAACATACCCTAGTCGTTTTCGACATGTTTAGGGTATTTTGTAAGCCTAATTTGAATGTTTCATGAGTTAAATACGAAACATGGAAACGAGAGACCCGGAAATTTATAAAACTTAAGGACAAAATTGTAAATGGTCCAAAAAGGGGCTTAAAAGTCCTAATGTGAAAAGACTAGAGCGAAATACAATAAAAATTGAACTATAAATGGCCAAGAATTGAAGGACTATTTTGCAAATAAGAAAGTTAACCGAATGGGTTTTATTTAAGGAACGAGCATGGCCTTATCAAATCCATGGGATTTAAAGACCAATTTGGTCTCAAATTGGGAAAACCCCGAGTAGAAGAAAGAAGGGGGGAGAAGAAGGAAGAAGAGAAGAGAGAGGAAAAGGAGGATTCAAGCCAAGATCAAACCCAGGTATGGAAACTCACTGATTATGAATTCTATGTGATTATGTATGAATTTCCATGCTTGGTTGGTTAGTAGTTTTATCCCCCAGGCATGGGGTTGTGCTGGGGTTTCATCTTAACTTAAAAATGATATGGTAGGTGGGTAAAACCCCATATATAGCTCAAGAAGCTCATGAAATCCTCTCTTTGAGAATGAATTCACTTAGTTAATTGAGGAAGTAATTGAATTAGGGTTTAGAATAAATCCTAACAAATCCCATGAGTTTGATTTGTGTGAGTTATAGCCACATATTGGAATGGGTTTGAGTATTAATTCATGATAGGTCTTTGAACTAAGATAAGTATTGGAAGGAAGATTGAATAGAAGAGAGATTCCCAAGGTGAATTAGAAATGGTTTTGATGTGTGTGTTTAAAGTGTAGAGGAGTTGATTGGGTATCAAAACATGGAAAAAGGAGTGAAAAACACATTTTGGGCATTTCTGGTGACCTGCCCGGTACACTTTGAAAGTATGCAGGTACATGAGTGTGCAGTACACTTTCGGTTCTGGTCGTTTTTGGCCAAAGTGTACCGGTACACTTTAGAGGTGTATCGGTACACCCTGTTCTGGTTTTCCTATTTCGACCAGTTTTCGTATTTTGACCATAACTTGCTCATTTATTATCCGATTTGAGTGATTCAAGTGGCTACGTAAATAGACTTCAAGGAGAACAAAGCTTAAGAATAGGCATTGCCAGAATTCTGATCCTAAGTGGCCTAAAAATTCACTCAAAGTGGGACATTGTAAGTAATTCTGGTTCTGACTTTGAACATAGAAGAAGTCGGGATGTTTCGGACGTGGCTTGAGTTCCGATTGCTCGAATTGGGTGATTCCAGTTGGAATAGAACCCTTAGCACCTTAAATTTAAAGGATTACAAATATCCAGTGTCAAATATTGAGACAAGGCACTGGAAAATAAATATTTCAAACTGTCCCTCGGTAAAATCGGTAAACCGACTAGTTGGCATGAAAATGCCACAACTTGGTACAGACGATCCGATTGGATTGATTCAATTCCACAGGTAAAGTAGATTCATAGAAGAATAATAATACACATGAATAAGATTATTGTGATTACATGCTCATCATACCTTACCGGGTATATGGAGTCTGATTTGTCATGAGCGTAATGTAGTATTTAACAATGTCCTATTATAAGATAGTAAGTTATTGAACTCATATAATTGTAAAACCACCTAAGACCGGTTATTTAATGACCGGCACTCCACGTCACGATTAAACCGGTACTCTGATTAGTGCTACGGCACTCTGATTAGTGCTTCAGGCATACGATTAGTACTTGGTCCTCTGATTAGTGCTTGGCACTCTGATTAGTGCTCAGGCACTCCCGATTGAAGTACTTGGTACTCCCGTTAGTGCTACGGCACTCTGTCCACATTAAAGTGCTATGGCACTCTTTATTCCCGATATTCAGTGGAGTCTGATTTAAGGTGCTCGCTTTAGTGATATATAGTATCTTGAATGCTTGGTGTGAGTGGTAATCTACTCATTAGTATTCTTTGAGTCACAGGTAGTCAAACGGTTATATGATAGGACCACGAATAATGAATAGGTAAAGAATCTGAATGTATCTATGTATAAGTTATGTAGTACCTACGGGTACTCACATTATCTGAGTAGAAGTTACGTCTGTGTCGATTAAGTTCCATAGTACTGCTTGGTACTCTTGTATTTGATTTGGATTACGTAGTACACATGGGTACTCCTGTCTCCCGATTAACTCTGTCTACGATTAAGTCTGTAGTACCTAAGGGTACTCTTGTATCCCCGATTAAGTTAAAGTAGTACCTACGGTACTCCTGTATGTCTGAATAAGTCACGTCTCTGAATAAGTTACGTAGTACCTCTGGTACTCTGTCTACGATTAAGCTCTGTAGTACTATGGGTACTCCTGTATACAAAATGCTCTACATAGTACCTACGGGTACTCCTGTATTTAATTAAGTTACATTACGTCTCTGATTTAGTTACGTAGTACCTATGGGTACTCTGTCTACGATTAACTCTTGTCTACGATTAAGTCTGTAGTACTACGGGTACTCACGATCGATAAGTTTTAGTACTACGAAATTACTCACAGTATGCGAGTAAGTTACGTGCTTGTATCGATAAGTTACGTATCGATAAGTCAGTGTCGATAAGTCACGTATCCCGGGAATAAGTCTGGCCTCAAGGTACTCACATTATACGATAACTCCACGTATGCAGATAAGTCACAGCCCACTGCGGGTACTCTTGTATCTGATAAGTCTTGTATCTGATAAGTCCTATATATGATAAGTCCTGTATCTGATAAGTCTTGTCTCTGAATAAGTCCTGTAGTACCTATGGGTACTCCTGTCTCTGTATAAGTTATGTAGTACCTACGGGTACTCCAGTATCTGAATAAGTTCGTTTAGTTAAGCTCTACGTAACGTACGAGTCGAAGGATAATAATCCTATTATAATTGTAAGTTTTGAATAAGAATAAGCTCTGTAACTCCTACGGGAGTCCCGAATGAAAATACGTCTGTTATAAGTATAAGTTTTGCATAAGAAGAACTCTGTAACTCCTACGGGAGGTCCGAATAAGTAGAAGTCCCCGCGTACCTACGAGTACTTCCGTATAATGAATCATGATGCATTACTACGAAAGATAATGCAGATATACGTAGAAGTCTGATATGATCTTGTATCTGATCTAACCTTATGTGATATTATCGACTTTCATTCGGAGCTCATCGTACCTACAGTGCCTTACATACGAATAAGATCCCAGTAAGAGCTAGTATAAGTCCACAGTAAGACCCGAGGATATGCCGTGGGGAACAAATTATCTGATCTGAAGTACCAATATAAGTTTTGTAGTACCTACGGGTATTTCCAAATAAGGATAAGTCTACCATAAGTGTAATTCATGAGTAAACCTTAAGATCGAGGAATATGATAAGTATAAAGATGCAGCCTTAAGCCTAAGTGATTGTATAAGTCATTATGTGAATGCACGATGATACGATGCACATTCTTGTATCTGTAATTATGTTACGTATAAGAATGTTTCCCGCTAAGCGTAAAGCTTGGCACGGGTTTAATCGGGTGTAGGTACAGTGAAGGCGATGAAATGACATCCCATATAGGCGGAGCGACACACTTGCTGGGGTTCACTACATGTAGGTTCCGTGCTCTGATTTGTAATGTAAAAGTAAAGTTTTGTATTTGTAAATGGGACTCAGTTATATGTATATAATATTTTGATTCTGTTATAGGATGTGGGCCATACCCACAGGTACCGGTTGGCTTTTAAAAAAAAAAAAATTCGGTGCAAGAGTCGGTGTATGCGGTCTCGCGTCCGGACTCGGTGGATCCGGTAATAAATTCGGGCCAAGGGAATCGAGGTGTGGCTCCGAAACTTATTGAGCCGTATAATTTTTACTTTCAGCCACAATGAGAAGGCAAAAAAAAAAAGAATTAATGTCAAGGAGCCGAACATTTCTTCACCTAGACATAACTTCAGTAAATCTTGCAACATGTGATAAAGTATATCTCTTATATTAACATTAAAATATCCCTTTGTTTAAATAACTATTATAATATAGGCACCATAATTTAAATGCATACTTTTATTTCTTTTGTATAGTTCTTTATTTCTTTTGTGAGGGGAATCATTGTCATCTTCATGTGATAAATATCAGAGCTTCTCGAGTCAAGTTACTATCTTCATTACCCTAGCAAGATGTAATAAGATACCCTCAACAAACATAATGATTACTAATGCATTCGATCCATGCATGAAGGCGCATGGAATACACTTAACATACGACTATGACAAATTTGAATACATGTGTCCAATTGTTTCCCAACAAGAGAATGAGTATAGTTTATATGTCTATTAGTCATTATAATAAAATCTAGTATTTCTTTTCTCTATATGATACCTAAAATGGACATGATATATAACAATTTCATCTACCTTATTATTGTACAGTTACGATTGTGGAATGTTTGTAATCAAGTACATGGAACACTGGAATGGTTCCACTATGACGAGAACAATTGATAAGGTTTGTTGTAACTTTAATGATATCACATTATATGGTCGTTGAATTTTAATGTCTTTATTGATATTTACCTTCCTTTTTTATTTTTCAAGGAAAAATGAATTAATATCGATTAAAGCTCTTCTGTACTTTAATAAAGCATAGAGAGAACCAAGAGTGGGAAAGGATTTGAAAGACATGTGGACTTGGTTGAAGTTGGGAGCTTCATTGAAAGAAAATGTCTTAAAAAACATCATGTTTATATTTGTTGGACAAATACCTACTTGTTGATGATATATTTAAATATGACATTAGCATCATTTGTTTTTAGACAACTATTTGTAGTGCAAATTTTTCATACAGGATGGTTGGTTAACACATCTCTTTAGTATTCCAATATTTGTTTCATTTGTAGATAAATTTTAATGTTTATTACAACTTTGAAGTGAGACCAGGTGTAGCAAAATAGGTAAAATTGACCATTAAAAGGAAGCATAATTAACAAGCTATGAAAATGTGTCTAGATAATCATCTGGTACTAAGTGCATATTCGTTCAAAAGGCCATCCGAAAGCTCCAACCAAACGAAGGATTCGTACGACCATGCATCTAATTGTGGTTTATATTATATTATAGTCTAGGCAAACGCATTATAGTGTGTCTGGTATTGCATCTAAATAAATTCATAAAATTTCTAATCCAGACGAACGCATTTTAGTTCGTTCGAGTTACCTTCCAAAAGCAGTCACAAATTATTGAACGCATCCGAATGAATCTTAGTGCGTCCGAATATGCGTCTAATTCATCAAATCCCTCTTTAAAACCCCTATTTCATACTTGGCTTAACAACTTCATTACGAGTTACTTGGAGCTTCAAAGAATGGCTAGGACTTCACATTGTTCGGTTTTTCATCAACAACATCGCACGAAGAAAAGAGAGTCGTGCAGCACAAACACAAGGAAAGCGTCCATGGAGGCTCATCATCAAGAGGCTCGAACAAAGGCTAGATACGACACCAGCATATTCGATTCCATGGAAGAATAGTCACGGTAATTATCTGATTTTTCAGAGAGAAAAATAAGGGCAGGAAAATATGTAGATTTCCTTGGATTGCATTGCCTTGGTTTGACGAAACAATTCAGTCTATGATGTGGATTCCGCTCTTAACATTGTGTACCCCAATGTACATGACATTTACTCTTCTACTATAAGGCAAAGTTTTTTGAAATTGGAGCCATGACGCTTATTAAATCTTCAATTAGAGGGATAGAGATTGAGATTAATGGAACAAGATTTGTGAGATGTTAGGGATACCCCCTGTGGGAGCATGTGTTTATGACACAGATTACATACAGGTTAAGAGGGGATTTATACTAGACGAAGCGATTTCTTGATTGTAATTACCGAGAGGATGCATCTTCTTTAACTAAGCCAAATGTTGTAAGAATGACCATGTTTTCTTGGATCTTACATAATATTGTCGGTCACTTCATTATTCCGAGAGGAGGTCATAGGGATGAGGTCTCGTATATGGAGGCCTTTGTGATTGATTCCATTACAAAGGGACGCCAATTGCATATAGGCCACATGATCATTCTTGTGATTTATATTTAGCCAAGAAAAAGGTTGAATCCTACCATATGGTCACATTCTGACTTTAGTATTCCAAGCGATGGTGATTGATTTAGGCAAGTGAACGGTTACAGCAAACTATTATATAATGTGATATAGCTTTACAACCAATGAAGATCTATAAAGCGTCAAATGGGATATGGGCAACTAGTGAGGAAGCACAAAGAGATGTCAATGTTGATGATGATGATCATGTTGGTGATGATGAGGAAGCAAAGGAAGCAGATGTTAGGGACATGGAAGAGGGTGATGAACCAATGCCCAGAGGAGTAGATGAGTTTATTACTCCACACAGTGCAATAGATGAACATCAAGCTCCAAATCACATACATGCACAATCGTCTGGTTAATGCAGACATGTTCAGGCGCCATGGCTTGTTATAGAAGATCAGATTACAACAATTGCAAGTTGATTGGATCGGATTGAGCAGGTTCAGGGTGATCTTAGAGAGTTGATTAGGCATGTTATGAGTGATCTTAGCTAGTTGATTGTCAATAAGCATGAAGAGATGATGACATACATACGCTCAATCCTCCCAAATCATCCACCGTAGCCATGATCTTAGACGTATTTAAGCTTTTTTGTTTTTTGTTTTGTTTTGTTTTGTTTTTGCATTTCAAATGCTTAGATATGTTTAGAGGGAGGGAGGAAAGAATGATGAAATGTGTTTCAACTAAAGTTTCTATTTTCGTATAAGAACTTGTAAGAACATTTTGATCCGTTGTAGTATTCGAATTAATGTTGCTATTTTGGATTCGTTACTGCTTTATGTAAAGAACATTCCTCAACTCATGTATATCTAAAAAAAAATTAGCAATACAATAAATAAGTAAGAAAGTTGTCTTGAAATCGTCAATATTACATAACATTCAAATTGTCAATACAACAATGACATATTTAGCAATCATTCAAATTGTAAATTACATAACACTAAAAAGCACCTATCATACAATAAATATATAAGTTGGTCAATGTATTACAACAACTTCCAAATTACAATTAGGTACAACAATGATGTTATTGATCCAATAACAAAATATTCAAGCAATGAAAATGCAAGACCTCACATGTCCTCATGGTTGTCTTCATTTCCATATTTGGGAGGGAACAAAGCCAATGTTGCAGCTACTTCCGTTCGCTATCATCTAGGTGGATAAAGCACCCAAGCTCGGATTGCTTCATCTTGAGTCTTGTACGCTTTGTATAACCAACCTTTATAAATAAGAACCCTTCGTTGACATTGGAACCAAGAATAAAAGATTCTATTTTTCCGACCAACAAAGACAATGCAATAACTTGGCATCTTCTTTCCTGAAATGAAAAGTAATCATGGTTAGTCCTACATTATAGCTCCAAGATAAAGCAACTACAAATAATAATGGATTTGCAACTATGTTTGTTATGGTAGTAGATTTAGTATGCATTCAACCTACCAAGTGGACCATTTGTAGTTGGTTTACAATTTTTCACTATGTTAGTTGATGTAACAGTTATGGTAGTAGTTTTTAGTAGGTTATGGTAGTAGTTTAGGTAAACTATGTTTTATGTGGCTGAAATCATACATCTATTGAATGCAAGACTACCTTAACATGTATTAAGCGCCTAATAATGCATTCAACCTACCAAGTTAACCCATTTATAGTTGGTTTACAAATTTTCTGTAGCACCTCTTTCCGGTCCAACCCGAATGGCAGATTCAAACTGGTTCTGGGATGCTCGTTTAATTCTTTTTATTTATTTGTTTTTTTTTAAGTGTTGCGACCCCGAATCCACTGGCAGACGAATGGCAGTCCGGCCCGGGCGGTTTACTCCATTTATTTTCATTTATCTTATCAAAACAATTATTTATGTCATTTCATTTTAGAATTTTCAATTACGCAAAAGCATTTCAATTAGTAGGTCCATAAACATTTACTTTTATACAATACGTTTACAAAATGGCGTATCATGCCTTTACAAATGATATACAAAACACTATTTCAGAGATTAACTCTTTTGTTCACAAAATATCACATGTTCAAAAGAAATGATATGCATATGAGGGGTA
Organism: Tetrastigma voinierianum; assembly: GCA_016808115.1. Lineage (NCBI taxonomy): Eukaryota > Viridiplantae > Streptophyta > Magnoliopsida > Vitales > Vitaceae > Tetrastigma > Tetrastigma voinierianum. The sequence continues at coordinate 4,925,790 of JAEQBH010000173.1, read as the reverse complement.
TATACTTATACACCGCAACTTTCTCTATGACTCTATGCTTCTTGATCTTGCCTTCTTTCCTGTTTACTCAAAACCTGGGCATAGATAAAAACTACATGCTAAAAGCATTTTTCATGAGTGACTCTACTCTCAGTTATTCAAATTTTTAGTTTAACACGACATGCATTTATCATAAAACCATGTCTTTTATATCAAACTATACTCATGCTTATTCATTTTCACATGCTTTCACTTTACAAATCATTCATCATATCAAAATATTCATTTTCACATGCTTTCAATTTACTTAAATCAAATCATGAGATTCAAACATATACTCCCAAGGATGTATTTAGTTTACAAATCCCATTTACACTCATCAAAGTTTGTTATTGCACTTTGTCTACCACAATTCACATTTATAGCGGATTTGGGTGTGAATATACGTCCTTTTTGTCATTCGGTAATGTTGCTTACACATTTAACAATTTCGGTCTCCCATCATGATGGATGCCGATTGGTGAACCCCACCATGCAGTCATTTAAAAATGTCATACGGCATCATGACGGATGTCGATTAGTGCTTTAGCACCCCTTTTCAGTCCGACCCGATTGGCGGGTCTGAACCGGATCCAAGATGCTCTGATACCACTTAAGTGTAGCACCCCTTTTCGGTTCGACCAGATTGGCGAGTCCAAACCGGATCCGGGATGCTCTGATACCACTATATCACTTTATCAAAATCATTTATCAAAACCACTTCATTAATATAAGCGTTTTCGTTCTCAAATCTTTGTGGAAGCAATTTCAATTTGGGGCAAGCCCGTAAACATATACAAATTCAATGCAGAATTCATTCTGAAAATAATAGATTTTTTATTCCAATGGCATTTATACCTATTATAACTTATAATATCCAAAATCGTGATCGGATATAGGTCTGAAAATAATTTGAGATTGAACTCCTTTGTTTCAAAACAATGTCATGCTAAAAAATGGTGAGGATGTATGTAATGGGCATACTCGAGTGAACTTTGAATGATTTCTAAGCTCCTGACCTTGGTACGCTGTCAGCTGCTCCTCATTTGAATCGCAACGCATTGATAAAAGCAATCGCTAAGCATTTTCATGCTTAGTAAATTACATCTAAATTCCATTCTTACATTTTTAGTTTAAGTCAAATCATGCGATTTTACTTTACAAAACTTTTCAAATCTTTGGATGATCAATGTCAATATTCTGTCGTATACTTATTTCAAATACAATCATTTACATGGTTCATTGATCATTCCAAATATACACTTTCATATACGATAAATAATTTATAACCAAATCGGCCATTTCACAATGCTCTTTTCATTTCAATTTGTCGCCACTTTTCAATACCAGCCCATGTCAACAATCCCAAATCAATTGATTACGCTTATACTTGAATTTAACCTATGTTTTAATATACGAGGATATCGGAATCAGGCACGGTCCAGCTCATTGGGTGACATAGTAGAGTATAAAAACATTCGTTTTATAACATGGTGGTCCTACTAGACTCTTGGTTGGTTATTAAAAATCAATTCGTAGAACACTACCGTCTTGTCTGTTGAACTCACGATGGGAGTAACTTACATCAATCGTTTGTTACAAGTCGCGCTAATTTGACCCTTATTGGTATATCAATCTATCCTTAATATGAATTAAATGGTTCACATTCTATTAAGGGCGTTCAAATCCTTTATAGCAAAATATAGTACAATACGTACATTTGTATAAACAGTTCATTTTCAATACTCATGCAATTTTCATATGCAAACATTTCCGCGATCAATTGCCTTGATCGATTTAAATAAATCAACTAATGCTTTTATCCACGTTTACACAGACCAACATTTTTTAAATCTTGAAAACGAGAATAAGAAAACCAATCTATCTCTTTCAACGCGCCTGATCGATCGATCCTGGGTTAGGTGATCTCGCGGCCGCAACAAATCACACATATCCGCATTTACATTAGCTAGTACTGATATTCACACTTAACGTTCACTTGTGTCTTGTGATCTGATATGTTTTTCATTAAGTTTTATCCTTATTTGAACCCACATTAATCATTTATTAGGGTCCTTAAACTGTCCCGGTGTACGAAGCCAGACTTTAGGAGCAAAAATCAAAGCGCCGGGCGAGCGCGATGTGCGGCGACGCCTTAACTGCGTGGCGCTTGACCTTCGTAGCGGCGTGGCTTGCTATGCCTTGGCGTACGCTATGCAGCAAGCGTACCGCTCGCCGCGGCGTACTAGGGGTTACCATTTTGGCACTGACCTCGGCGGTGGCGGCGTCACGCCTTGGCATTGGTCTACGTCGCGGCGTGAGTTCCCTACGTTGCAGCGTAGGAGCCAGATATGCCCAGATTTCCAGTTTTTGTAATTTTGCGATTTTTCTCCAAAAATCATCAAAATCCCAAAACAAATCATGAGATACTCCGATAACATAATATCATTTAAACCAGCAAAGGTAAAGCCCGTAGGATGGATTAGGGTTATTAACGAACATCAAATACCCATTCTGGGTTTGGGTTCCATGCGCTGAATCTCTTGGAACCCTTTGCCACTAGCTTCATGCTTCCCTCCTTGATTGCTTTGGGAAACCATAAATGGGATGATCTCCCCACCAAAATCACTTCTTCTTGCAAAACCTTAGTTTTTCTCCCACACTTACTCTCAAAAACGTTTTTATCGATGAGCATTGGATTAAATGTGGTCTAATATCCTTATTCATTCTGGGACCATGTTTGGCTTGCTCTTAATCCCATTTCCATTTTTGCTTACTTAAAAAACACTAATTATCCTTATTTGCACATTCACTTATCATTTATTTCACATTAGCATTTAAGCTTATCATTTGACCCTTAGGTCCTGTCCTCATTTTACAAATTTTCAAATATGCCCTTTTTCACTTGGTTTATTTTCGGGTTCAATCAATTTAAGCGCCTAATCACGTTTAAATGTATACTCATTCCCAGATCCTTATAACATTTAACATTTCATTTAATCATTTATCGATTTGGAAAATCCCCCATTTTTAGCTCAAATTCATACCCTAAACATATAATAAAATTATTATAAAAATTCTAGGGTATTTTTGGGGCGTTACAGGTGCATCCCGCCAAGTGGGACACTTTAACAATGCCATACACCATCATGATGGATCTTGGAGTTGGTGCATCAGCCATGAGACATTGCAATTTCAATTTGCCTTCATGACGGATCTTAGATTGGTGCATCTGTAAAACAGTGAAAATTTTAAACTTAAATTTTTTTCAATTAAGGGGAAGCGTGTTCACCAAAATAGTTTGAAAAATTAAGATTTTCTAGATCTTGGATAATGACAGTTACGCAGATTGGAATCATCTCCACAAATCTAACTGGTGAATTTGTTAAATTAGAATAGTCGGAATTTCACGTATTTTGAGACAATAGGTGTCGAGGCGACACATGGCGAGAGCCATGCTGTGGATGACACATGTAGAATCAATATTGGGTGGCACATGGCAGAAGCCATGTGTCCTGTCTACATGTTAAGCCATGTGTCAGGCAGCCACGTGGCACACCCAGAAAGCTATAAATGGGGAGTTCAATTGATTTGCGGGGAAGCGATTAGATTGATTCGTAGGAAGCCGAGACGCAAGGAGGAAAGGAGGAGGAAGGGAGAAAGAAAGAGGAGGAGAAAGAAAGAGAAGAGAAAGGAAAGAAAAGAGAAGAAGGGGAGGAAGAGAGGAAAAAAGAAAGAGGAAAAGGAAGGAGTGTTACGTGGTGAAAGCCAGACGGAAAGGGCCGGAATTGCTATTTCTGAGAGGTAGGTTTCCTCTTGTTAAGTTTAATTTACCTTTCAGGGCAGGTGTGTGGCCTCTGGGTTTCCTGCATCACAGGTTTGGGACAGTGGTATGTTGTGTGTTTTTGTTTGTGATTGTGTAATGGTCAAGGCCGGGTTTCAAAAACAATAGGTTTTTGGGACTGTCCAAAATCAGAAACATTGTGTTAGGGTTGGCGAGACCAGCGACAAGCGAGAGTTGTGCCCAAATTTCCTCGCACCCTTGTGAATCGGGTACGCATCGACCGGATGGCCATAAGCGTCCGTTCGAATCCAGGTTGCGTTCTTGGACTCAGAGAGCTCGTTAGTCCCCAGAATTTAATAGAATGAAGTGCTTTCGACCCGAAATGTGGAGTAAACATTTAGGTGCAGGTCATGGACTTGATTGAGGAATGGTCTGTTTTGGTTCAAGACTTGTTGTGGAATCGGTTTGTATTTAAAAAGCTTAGGACTGTGTATGGCATGAGCAGGGAATTGTGTGTTGGATGTTTTATGTGATGTTTACAAAAACTGGACATTTTGGACTAAGTCGAGTTAATTACGAGGTCGACATGCGGATTTGCCGGCGGGAAATGGCGCAATGTCATTGTTCGTTATAGGTGGAATAACATCGCTGGAATAATATTGAGGTGTGTGATATGTGTGATAAAGATGGAAATAAATTATATTCTTGAGTTTAATATGATGAGCATACTATGTCTCGACACAGGAATATGAATTATGGCATTACCTAAGTCATTGTTGGGTCTGTTCAATGCAGCCTTGAATGAGTGTGTATTGACATGAATAGATTGAATGATAGAAAAGATGTAGTGCATGCTTATGTGATGTCGCGATTTGAATGTGGAATATTAACATGACTACATGTATGATGATGTTGAACTGAAATATAAATCATTTGCTTTATCCATTAGACATGGAGTGTTCATAGCATACACGCAATGTCACGGTGTAGAATATCCATTAGAGATTATTTATACATTAGTCATGGGTTTTGAGTGCGATGTAAGCCTGAGGTGCATTACATTGGTGTGTCGTAACACCATTCATGAGTGTGTATTATCAGTCTTGATTTATGCTGATTTGAACATAAAATCAGATGTGGGCTTAGGAATGGCGAGTCAATCGGGTTCACGGGTCTGTTAAGTGAAATGAAGCGAATGGTGGCCGGCGTGGCGGCTGGGGATAGACGCACCGGTGAAAAGCTAGCTTTGGTTGGAAACCAATGTCATCATGGTGGCTGAAAAATGTCTGGAGGTGTGAGGCGCGGTGGGATCACAGAAGTTCATTGCTGAAAGAACGCAGCAGTTAATCAAATATCACATAGACTACGGTTTGTGAGATGGGAGTCAAGAGTGACTCGATAGTGATTCCCATTGGCACTTGCATTGGGTGGTGGGTTGGAGGTTGACCCAATACATGGGGCATGTAGAGTGTCGTCTCATACATGCATGTAGTCATTTTTCCATATAAGGCAAACATGTAATACACGGGGTTGGATTTGTTCTGAGACATTTGTGCAAGTGATCATTTGCATATTACTAGGTGGGGTAGCCTTGTAAGGGTCATCCTCTCTTGGGCATTATTTCCACCCCAGTTGTGGGATGCACTTTTGGGGTGTCCGGACGGTACGAGGTCGGCCAGGCTCATAGAGCCCGGGATTATGAAGAGGGTCGACTGGCCTTGATTCATATTTGTGTATATATTAGAGCGAACCCGGTTTAATATATGTTTTGTATTAAAAGTGAATGGCAAGCAACTCTTGGATCTATAGAAATGTATGGTTTTGTAATGCAGTGATGAGTATGGATGATGGGCTTTATTAGGTCGGGTTACTCATGTAGTGCATGATATGAGACATGCGGGTTTATAGCGGGTTGAGCGGTGGTCAACGGAACCGGGTTTAAGGGGCATCACGGCGTTCCATCACATGTTGGTCGTTCGGTATATTGATTCAATTCAAGATGTCAGAAATTGACCAATTAGTTTACTCATCGATTAATTACTCACATGCAATTAATTGTCACATTTCAAATATCACATTTTCAAATCCATATGCACTTTCATAATATCATTTCAAAGATATACTCATTCCATATACTCATTTCATATTTATTTGGTAAACTACCAAAACACTTGAGAGAATAAGATCTGATTACGATGAACAAAGTACTATGATACTTGAATCAGGAATGGGGGTTTGGAAGAACTAGCAGGAAATTTGTAACACCGGAGTCCCAGAGGATTATGCGGTATGTAGCAGTATGTGCACCAAGGGCTTCTTTAATTATTTTAGTGCCGTAATAAATTTACAGATTCTGTTTGAGATTGTGGCACTTTTGCAATTAAGGAAAGTTTTGGGGTGGAATTCCAATTATGGAATTTTATGAAAATTTAAAAGGATAATAATAATAATAAATTACCAGAATGGTTCAGGGAAGCCTCGAAAATTCTCTAGATCTCGGATGACAAAACGGACTGTGTCGTTAAATTCGTCTCACGAAATCTAGTGACTCAGAAAAATTTCGTCGGATTCTGAGACAGTCAGAATATGTTACGAATTTATGGGGTGATAAATCGTCAGGGACTTCAGGAACGAGATTTTTACAAAATCTAAGAGTCGGAAAATGCTGTGAGTTAAAGTTCGATTAAAGATAAGTGGCGAAAAGGAAATAAAATTTTTGGGATAGAAATGGACGAATGAAGCTTGATAGAAATAGTTTATCCAAATAGTAGAATAATAATTAAGAAAAGAATAAAAAAAAAAAAACGAAAATCAAAAAGGATAAAAATCATAAAGGGCGTAGGACGTTCGGGAGAGATCCAGAGAGAGGCGATTTTAATTATTTTTTTTATTCTCTTTGCTTCTCCTTCAGATTCACGAAAATCGGACCGTAAACTTTCGTCGGAGCTGAAAGCAAAGTTGGACTACGTGAAGAGAGCTACACATAGGTACCAATATCTTAGCCTTTTGTCAAACTTTAAAAGGTAGAAAATTTGCCTACTTGTGTTATTTCAAGCCTAAAGGTTATGTAATGGCTTGAAATTTTCTTAAGGCAAGTAAAGGTCGTAATCTTGATTCAAATTTTTAATTTGAGTTTAGAAATTTTTAGGAATATTGGGGCCCATGTTGGATAGTCGGGGCTAAATTTTGGGGGCTGTTTTCGACGATTCGGGTTAAGAGTACGAAGTATAGTCGAGACAGTCGGACGCGGTACCGAAATGTTTGGTATTTTAGGTATATGGAAAGTCCCTTGAGTAAAAAGTTTGCTAAAACATATAGTTTTAGCAGGGCATTTAATGTGTATGGACATTTTGATCGATTTCACATCATATTATCGATGTCATGCTCGAATGGGACTAGCACGTAAAAGGATTTTCCTTGGAGTGACCGAGAGTTCGTTCGATATGGTCGGCTTTTGAAAGTACTGTGTATGTTTTATGGTTAAAACGTTAAGTGGGGGCATTACGTATTTGAATGAATTGTGTGGCGATTTGAGCATCGACGAAATCTAAAATTGACAAGATTTGAAAGAAATTAGTCGAAAAAATGTGAGTACTCGAAATCATTTTCTAAAAAAGCGAAAGTGTTTAAATTACAAGTTTGTAAAGTGCTTTGAAAATATAGATTTATAAAGCATTTTTACCCACTACAGTGTTATACTCGGCGAGAAAAGTTCGGTTCGTTATTTAAGCAGTTTGCTTTGTAGTTTGCTTAAAAACCCACTAGATGGCCTGACTTCGGTTCCGGTCGGATGTATTCGGATTATGCATCGCGATGTTATGGGATATTATGACTAACGTATTGCACAGTCGGCAATTTGGGGTTGAATCGCGTAATATATTTATATAGTGGTCGCCTCTGCACATTCGGGTATATGTATATAGTTAGCCATGACTTAGTACATAACTTAATGGTGTTAGTTCAGGGTTCCATCAGAGAGCATTTTGATTCAGGAGTTCCATTATGTTATATAGATCGAGGCGCTATAGGACCATCTTGGCCAGATGAGTATTCACAGGAGGTTGCTCTGAATCAGGGTCCCGGGTTCAGGGCATCAGCCTAGGGTGTTCGAGAATGGGCCACGATGGTTGGTACTTGATTCTGATTATAGCACTTTACAGGATATTAACCACCAGCAGAAGCGGGTTTCCAGCCCGACGAAATAGTTTTGAGCGGTTGTGGCGAGAATTAGTTCGAGCAGTTTTTCGACGAAGCGGTTTCTTGGCGAAATAGTTTTTCGAGCAGTTTTAAATGGTTTCATAGCGGCTTCGGTTTTCTCATAGCAGGGTTTTGACCATTTACGTACGGTTTTCATATTGAGAGAGTCTGGCTTGACAAGCGTACGGCATTTAGAACTTATAGTACTCCACTTTGAGAGCGGATTTGAAACGGGTTACCACGTTTTTTTAAAATATTTTTAAGTGCGGGTGCTAAAAATTAGAAGACGCTGCAGGACTATACGAATGCTTAGGCTATTTGTGATTTGTGATTATATATAAGATAGTGTAAATTAAAAATAGTAAAAGTTAAAATGTGGCGTTTGTATATGTAAATATCTTTTGTAAAATAATAAGTATGATTTTGAGAAAACGGAGTTACGATAAACTTATATTGGATTGATCCTTATCTTATATTTTGATGAGGACAGGTCTTTCATTATTATAGTTGGACATTTGGAAAACATTAGAGTGCTATATTGTTTTATCACGGTGATTTTTGTATTTTAAGACTTGTGCTGTGCGATCGTTATCTTTGCCCGTTTTTAAGCTAAATCTAAAGGTGTGATTTTGATAGAAAAGTAGAAAAATTTTATAACCCGTTTTCCACGAATACAGGTTCCAGCGATTTTAACGGCTTAGCTTCATAGTAACCTTGTATCGGTCGGCGAGCTTGGGTACGGGAAGTTCTTGTGGAGTTCTTACGGCCCGATTTCTGTCGGCTAGGAAGGAGTCTGTCGACTTGGTATCGAAGCGGTTTTAAGCGATAAATTCGCTGTTTTTCGTAGCGTTTTCCACAGAGTATTTCCTGTAAATTATTTTTATAATGGTACTATTCACCAGTAACCTACATTTCTTGATCTTTGCATGCATGAATATTGAAAGTGTCCAGCGAATCTTTTAATCTTGAAATTCACGATTATGTTTGGGCCCGAGACCGTGGGGTCGATCTAGGACTTCGCGCGGGAGGCTTTCCACCGGAGGGATTGTCGAGCACGCCTAGTCCCAAAATGTGATGTGTGACCCCTAGCAGACCTTCATGAGGCCCATGAGCCAGGTGGCTGATACCTTGTGATGGATGGGATTATAAGATTATTCACAATGACTACGTCGGGTCGCAGAGCCTCAGGAAAATGAGAAGGGCATGATAGAGCGTGCTTTCTAAATTAGGGGCTAAACTTGGTAGTGCCAGTGACCGAGGCGAGGGTACTTATGGTTAGATAGGGTTAAGTGTTCTAGCTATTATATGGTGATGCTTGAACATAAGGTCTTTCCACCATAATTGCTAGAAAAAGGTGACGTGGACACGAGGTTCTTCCATCGGCACAATAGAGACACGGGTTTCAGTGTTTACTAGAGTCTAAACCAACCATGGCTTATCGATTTTATATGAAAAGTTTGAGGCTGCACTAAAAGTAGAAAGACCGATTCCGGTTCTAACTCGGGCGACGGAGGACGGTAAGAGAGAGGTGCTTTCCGGCACTAGTCCCGGCCCGAGCAGTCGGTCCAGTAGAAGAAAGGAAAGAGTGAGGCCCGGTGGGGCTCGGGACGGAGCGGCATCTAGCGGGGATCGGATTCGATCTGGCCCGATAGGGGTGGTAGATCTTCGAGTTATAAATCTTTTCCATTGTGCCTACACATGTCGGGGCATCTCGGAGAGTGCGGGGATGAATATGACGGGATGTCGTCTTTCCATTGCGGGCGGAAGGTCCTTTATCAGGGGCTAATCCGCGGAGTTAGTAGGCTGCGAGACCTGAGGTAGGTACGGTAGCATCTACCCGGGCACCGAGTGGTCTCGATCCAATTTCAGGCAGGGTGGTTTAGGCGGAGGTGTCGTCTGACCTTTGGTGAAGGGTCGTGTGGGGGTGCGGGAGCGAGAGCGATACCGTTAGCGAGATTAATTAGTACTGTACTTTCGGGCTTAGTATTCTGATCTCCTACAGCGGGAGCGAGATGCATCACAGACGTGATGCGGTATGATTTCGGTTCACGATCATGATGCACCATATTGGTGGACCCCAAAGAGCCACTCATTCATTTATTTCGGTACCATTCACTAGAGGCACCCACGGATAGAGTCCGGCCTTTATAGATGGTCGTATGGTGGTTCAAGTACCCGATGGGGATCTTATGACATCACCCAGAAAGGATAGTTTCGAGTAGTAGATTGGTGATCGGAATATTAAGGATTTTCCGGTGATTTGATGAGTGTTAGGTATCCATGATTTCGATATAATCTTGGGTATGGGCGGTTATCCGAATAGAGCCACCTTAGATTGCTATAAGAGGAAGTAAGATTGGTTCGATTTAGAGGAACCCGGCGTGATATTCGGGAATCGGAAAGGGTAGCCCTAGTCTCATTAATGCCATGGCTAAACGAAAATGCTTTGGAAAGGTTGCGGGGGTTGACGAAAATTTGTAGTGGATAGGAGACGGGGGATACGGTGGAAGACATCCAGTAGGTCGAGTTCTGAATGTCTTTCTAGATGATATTTCGAGGTTTACCGGGATAGAGAAATTGAGTTCGTTATTGAACTAGTTCAGGGGATTTGGCGATATCATTCTCCATACGAGAATGGCGCCGGCGGGGGAGTTGAAAAGAGTGGAAGGCACAATTGGAGGGTGCTAGCGAGCCGTCAGGCACAGTACCTCAGAGTGGGGAGCTCCGGTTCTCTTAAAGCAAAGAAGAAGGGTGGAAGCTTACGGTTGTGTATAGACTATGAACAGGCGAATCGGCGCAAATGCGCAACCGATATCCGCTTCCTCGTATAGATGAGCTATTTGACCCGATTGCATGGATCTCGAGGTATATTCTAAGATTGACCCCAGGGTACATTACCATCAGGTTGAGGGTCGGAGAATGATGTTTCTAAGGCGCCTTCGGGACGAGATACGGTCACTACGAGTTCTAGTGATGCCATTGGTTATTTAATGCCCATTTGCGTTCATGTAGTTTGATGAACGGGTTATTCAAGTCCGTATTTAGATAAGTTTGTGATCGTATTCATTGATGACATTCTAGTGTACTCGAGAGGCCGATTCAGGAGAACTTATCACGAGCATCTTCGGGGCGATGTGCAGTTAGAGGCGCCGAGTTATCACGCTAAGTTTAGTAAGTGCGATTTGGTTGAATAAGTAGCTTTCTTGGGTCATGTCATTCGGCGGGAAGGTATTAGTGTGGATCCTCGAGAGGGAAGATCGGAAGCTATAGTCGAAGCCCCAGGCAGATCCTGAATGTTTACGAGTCGCGCGGAGTTTCTTGGATTAGCGAGGTTGTCTGAGGAAATTTGTTGAGAGGGATTTTTCGAAGATAGCAACCTGGATTGACGATCTATTGAGAAAGGATCGAGAGTGGGTGAATTCGGATGCACGCCGGCGCGGTTTTGAGAGGCGGGGCAGTTGACGGGCGGCTCGGTGTGCCTCTGCAGTCGGAAAGGACGGTTCATCATGGTATATAGTAATGCATCCGGACAAGGTTAGGGGTGTGTTTTGATGTAGGATGGTAGGTAGTGATAAACATGCTTCTAGTCGGTTAAACACGGCTTGATTTACCCAGGCTTGTGATTTAGAACTAGCGGCGGTGGTTTTTCGCTCTAAAGATGCGGAGACATTATCTACTCTCACGATTGTTCCACTGTCGGATATTCACCCAGATCATGAGGCTGCATGACCATATCTTACACTTTCGAAGAACCCCAGCAAAGGAATGTCTGGAGTGGTTGGAGTTGATTGGGATTATGATTGCACGATAGAGTACCATCCAGGGAAGGCCCGATGTAGTGGTAGATGCGCCTTAAGTGGAAGCTTGGGAGGGGTTCCTATGCTATCTGAGACTAGGTATATCTCCCATTGTTGATCAGTTGAGATCTTTGGGAGTTAGTTGGCGGAGTGGCGATCACGGGGACAACATTGCGGCGTAATTTATGTTAGATCCTCTTCTAGTGGATCGGATCGAGGAAGGTCGACGGGTTTTCAAAGATGATTAAGTTGAGGGGCGGAGATTGAGGGTTGGTGGGAGCCGGGTTCGGATGGAAGCTTGATGGCGTAATAGTTAGAGGGAGTCGAATGTGTGTAGTATTGCCTGGCATGGGTGAGACTAAGGAGGCTGTGGAAGGCTCGCTCTTTGGGCGCAGCATGCCATGCACTTGCTGTGCTTTTAGGAATGTATCACATACTGCGAGGGAGCATTGGCTGAGGTGGAAGGGCGTAAGAAAAAGGAAATTGCAAGAGTGCGCCATCGGTTACCTAACTATATCGGCCCGGGTAAGGCGAGACACCGAAGCATGGGGAGAGATCTGACCCCTTGGGTTTCCTGGCCTTAGGTGAGATAAGAGTTACTATCGGATTTTTGTTCTGGGGCTTCAGGTAGGCTCGAGTGTTTCTGAGTCACCATATGGTGATAAGTGGTGAACTACTTGAGAGAATCGGCGCATTTCTCCCGAGTTAGCAATGATGACCCCGTTGAATGATTGTGATGCTCTTATGCAGGAGGGGAGATAGTTAGATTACATGGTGTTCCTCAGCAGATAGTCTCGAGGCCAGAGACAGTTGTCGATTAGTGCCGGTACTGTTTTGGAACACCATTTTATTATGGGTTTGAGTGCTTTGTGTACTGTCATGCTAATTAACCGATTTGCACATTAAGGTCCCTACTATTTTAATGATGTTCGCATTTTTGTGGCAAATTTACAGTTTTCTGAAGCTAATTATGCCAAATTGTTTAGTCGATCAAACACGAGAAGAATTGAGTCAAACTGACATTGCAGTCGAAGATCGAAGGAAAGAAAAGCAAAATGTTAAAGAAGAAACACCCTTGCGGGAAAGCTGCTCACGAGAGCCTTTATTCGGCTCAGGCGCCTCCTAGCTGCCGTTCCACTGTTTTCCACGCTACCACTGTTTGCTTTGGCTTTTGGTTTTTCCATTTTCCCTATGACAATCTTGATTTTGGTTTTTGTAACTTCATACAACTAGCATCTATATAAGTCTCGGTTGGCCTGTCAATGTTTGGAATTTCGGATATCTACAGTAGCGGGAGCGGTTTCACGCATGACTTCCTTTTCCCCTTTTTCTTTCCTTTTCTTTTCCATTTTCGGGCGCGAACACTCCTGGGGATGACCTTCGAGGAGGATGTTCGAACTGGGCCTCTTCCTCCTTGAAGAGGACCCGGTTGTTAGCTAGGGTGTGGAGGTAACTCACGGTTTTGTTTTTAAGCCTTCCCGCCCCCACACCACCACCGTTTGTTATGGTTGTTTGTGTTCTTCTCATAGGTTAAAATCTCTTAGCGTGCTCTCTTTAATGTGTATTTGGCGAGCTTTTTGGGTTGATGGATACTTTAAGCTAGATCCATTGTGAGGCTCGGTTAGTTAATCTCTGCTAGTTATCGTGGAGTGGGTTTTAGAGATAATGTTTTCAGCGGTAGGGACATTTATGCCCATTTAAATGCTATGTTTCAAAAGGGAAAATCATAGGGTTTAGTTTTTTAAAGCTAAGTGAAGATCAGGATTCGGGGAAATGACTATATGTCAATCCTCCCGACTCGAGGAAAAATGCAGAAGGGGACATGTGATTTACCTTAAAACCCCTAAACAGGTGACTGACTGCACTTGAGGTTATTTTACGGGTTTTTCTTGTTTTCTTTTAGTCGTGACTTGAAAACCCCCTGTTTTTCACCCAAGCCTTAAAAATCCAATTGAATTCCACCATTTTGGCCTTCCTTTATCAAGTCCATTTGTACGAGAAGAAAAACCCATCTTGTGTTCGAGGCCCTGGGCCCATTTATCTGCCGGTAGCTTGACTACGGTAGGGAGAACAGGATACAAATTTTGTTGATTCGGGATCGCGCACTCTTGTGGCGCGAATCAAATGGGCGTGGGTGCAGGGGATGGTGCCTAAGTGCATTTATTGGTGTGGAACACTTAGCAGTCTTCATCACAAGTTATGGTGAAAATTACCTTTTTATTTTCTTGTCGGTTTGTTTTTTGTACATTTCACTATATAAAAAAAAAAAAAAAAAAAAAATTGATCTTAAGGATTAATGTGTCTTTGCCTACATTCTTCTTTGCCCGGGAGTGCATTTTGGCTTGAATTGTGGTCAAATGGAATACTTAAAGGGAGAGCAGTATAGTCAATACACTATGGAGAGAAACCACTAGAGCATACGTGACGATGAGGACTATAGGAACCTTTCATGGCGTGCGGCAACCTATAGAAAATCTGACCCATGTAGGTCATGAGGGGATTATATGAGACCCGGTGGATAGGTGCACCCTTGGTAGTGTCCCACACCTATTGCACCTCTGTTTCTCCATATTATACCTCTCGTAACCTCAATCGCACAACCCGATCTCCCGATTGAGCAGAAGCAATTCTAGACCTTACCAAGTGGTGGGTGATATTGTGGTAGAACAGGAAATTGTGCCAGTGGGCGAAAGGCTCCATCTGTGGAGAACCCCATGGAGCAAAAAGGGTAGATGGGTTTCAAAGGCTGAAGTGGGTCGACAAGTTGGAAGCAGCCTACAATGTTCAATTTCAAAGCTTGCCCAGCAGCTTGATCAAAAAGGGGAAGAGAATCCAGAGGATGAGTGCTTGGTAGGAAAGCCGATTTTTGGGTGGCGAGGCTCGGCTAGCACGACCTCGGGGAGGAATTGAAAATTGAATCGGTAGAAGCTATCTGAGGAAGCTGCGGGGATGCCCCCTGATTAGGTATAGTATATGGGCCGTGGAAAGAAGAAGAAATTCTTCCGCTTGTTGAGGTGAGGAAAGTAATGGAAAGAAGGAAGCGGAAGAGCTCAAAGCATTGAGCCACCCGATAATGCCCTTTGCCATCTCGGTGTATGCACGCCAACAACACAATTCACACGGCAACACAATTCACCCCTCGAGCACACCCGCCACAAGGCCACCCCATCACTTTGCTTGTCTTTGAAACATTAGGAAATTAGTGGCATTTGTCTTTGTTATACGCAGCTACATCAAAGACAGCATTTGCCTATTAAGTAGCACGAGTGGTTGGTTCGGTGGAGTTAAGATTTAGACATCAGAACCTCGGCATTTCTAAGCTCCCACTTTTTGTTTTAATTTTTCTTGCTTTGTTTTATTTTATCGTATTTTATTTTGATTTCGTTAATTTTTCTTCTTAGGTTTTATCTAATTTTTAGTTAATTTATGTTTTTAAATTAATTTTTTTGCTCTGCCCGATTTTCTAATTTTTCTTGTGTTAATTTTTATGGTTTATTATTGCAAATTTTGAAGCGCGGATTAAAAATCGACAAGCGTGAAAGCAAGGAATTTTTAACGATGATAGCGAAAATTTCGCAATTCTAGCGAAAATTCGCAATTCTAGTAATCACGAAAGAACCATTATATAGCTAGATTTTAAGCTGGCTAGCGAAATTTGTAGCTTAGTGAAAATCTGTGAGAGCCGGCGGGGTGAAGAATTTATTTGGAGCAGTTAAGCTAATTAAATTCAGTGAAATCAATAGTGATCGGCTAGAGACAGCTAACTAGATTATGTTCACTTTTTTATTTATTTTTATTTTGTTTTTGTTTTTTTATTTTATTATTTTATATATATATAAAAAAAAAACGTTTGTTTTTCTTTATATATTATTTTTATTTCTAAAAAAAAAAAAAAAAAAAATTTATTTTTTTTATTTTAACTTTTTTTATTTATAAAAAAAATAATATATATATATATATATATATATATATATATATATACCTCCATATATATATATATATATATATATATATATATATATATATATATCTATAAATACAGAAAAAAAAGGTTTTTTTTTTTAATATATAAAAATTTGCAAAAATTTTATTTTTATTTTAATTATTAATTATTTTATTTGAAGAAAAAACAAAAAAATTCGCTATTGAACATGGCAGAAATTTTCGCAAACATAAGCGAAAATACTTATTTTAATTTAGTTAAGCCTTTTCATTAGCTTCGCTGAAAATTTCATTTATTGTGAAAAATTTTATTTATCATGATTTTGGCATGTTTTGTTTATTTCGTAAGCTTTTTTAAATCAGAGCTAGTTTTAGTAGTTCTTGATGCGGATTGGAGCTTAGAGAGTCACAAGTCAAATAGGACCAGAAAGAACATTTTGACACTTTTACTGAAGATTGTAATTTTAAAAATGGCCAACTAGTCACTTTTCTCTCTTTCTTCCCTAACTTACATTCATTTGAAGCTGACGAATTGAATAGCGTGAGATGCGGAGGCACCAGAATGCCTGTCCAACAATGATCACATCTCATCAAGGAGGTAGCTTACTTCTGCAATTTTCAATCAGGGCCTCATTTAGGACAGGATGTTTGGGTTGGGGGAGAGAGTTAGCAAAGGGAAGTGGCTTTTGTATTATTCTTTTGTATCATTTGGAGCAAGCCCATTTGTGATGTTCAGTGAGAAACTGGCTGGGTCCTTCTGAGGCTGTTCATACTTCTGACTTACTTTTCAAAATTTGGACCGGATTTTGCAACGAAATTTTTATTGTGTTTTGCACAACACAATGGTTTTGAAAAAGTGAAACATCGATTATATTGATGTTAAGATTGGTTCATGCATAATTGAGTGAATGATTAGTTGAATTCTTTTATTTAGGCCCCTTTTCTTCACCTTTAGCCCACAACCACACACGAGCACATTAGATTTCAATGATAAATTTGGCGTGCGACCTCAGCTACTTTGCATAACCTACCCTAGTTTCATTGACCGCTTTAATAGGTTAGGACCCACGTGGAAAAAGAAAAAGAAAGAAAAAGAAAAGAAATGAAAAGAAAAGAAAAAGAAAGAAAAGAATAAAAATTTGTAACTTTGCCTTGAAGCACGAGCACGGTCAGGGTATATGGCGAGAAAGCCTTTAAAAACTGGTGCCCACTGAACGCTGTTTGGTTGGGAGCCACCAGGCTTAGTGTTAAGCTACATGGGTGGATGGGTGGAGTTTAACTTAAGTTAGTAGGTCTTGGAGTCTCGAGAATCGTCGAAGTCAGGGGTGAGGAGCACAATAGAGTTTGTGGTCGAGAAAGATCAGCATGACTTGGTGCCCACAAGGCTGTAGTGGTTGGGAGTCATCGGTAGATCCCCCGTTACATGGACTTTAGGTGAGGTGATTCCTCGACATTGCACCACCTGACGCAAAGAATTGTGGAATAAGAGGTGGATCTGATCTATTTAGGATTGGTTAGCATCTTTAGGTTGTGGTAGCCGGCCCCAGGTTGGGGGAGAGTGCGGTGTGACCAGGTTTATTGTTGAGAGCTAATCAAATAAACACACTTAGATTTTGGTGCGAGATTTACAGTTGAATTCACGAAGAAGGGAGCTCTTTTAATACTCAATTTAACATGGCCTTCATTCTCTCATGATGGTTATTGGACTTACAAACATTGATTATTCTTACTTAGGGTTAGGCATTGCTCATTCACAACCTTTTTGGGAATGACCTTTTTGTAACGTAATTTTGTTATCGTTTTTGTATGCTCTTTGCTCTTTCCTTGCATTGCTAAGGGACTAGCAATGTGTGGGTTGAGGGTGTGATTAGTGCCCAGTGCTATTTTTGAACCCTATTTATTATCTAGGTTTTGAGTGCTTTTTGTATACCAATCATGCTAATTAACCGATTTGCACATTAAGGTCCCTCTTATTTTAATGATCGCGTTTTGGCAAATTTTGCAGTTTTTGCGAGCCAATTATGCCAAAATTGTTGAGTTCGATCAAGCCACGAAGAGGTGGTGAGCTTGGCATTGCGGATCAAAGATCGGAAGAAGGAAAGAGAAAGAGCAAAATGTTAAAGAAAAACACCCGGCTGCGGAAAGCTTCTCTGCGAAACCTTTGTTTGACTCGAAGCCTTTGTTCCTCCTGTTTGCCAGTTCACCTTTTCACCTTTACGCCTGTTTGCTTTGGCTTTTGGTTTTTCCATTTTACCCCTGTAATAACCTTAGATTTTGGTTTTTTTGTAGCTTCCCTTACGAGCATACATATAAGTCTCGGTTTGTACAAATCAACATTTGGAATTTGGATATCTACGATAAGCGGGAGGCGAGTTTCCATGACTTCCTTTTCCTTTTTCTTTCCTTTTCTTTTCCATTTTCTCGGCGCTGCCAAACACTCCTCTGAGGATGACAACTGAGGAGGATGGCCCCAGAGCAGACCCTCCTTTCCTCCTTGAAGAGGACGGTTGTTAGGCTAGGGTGTGGAGGGGTAACTCACGGTTCCTACATTTTTGCCACGTATTTATGGTTGTTTGTGTTTCTGCTTCTCCTTAGGTTGAAATCTCTTAGCGTACTCTTCTTTAATATGTATTTGGCAAGCTTTTTGGGTTCAATGGATACTTTCACTAGATCCATTGAGCTCGATTAGTTGTCTTGCTAGTTATTGTGGAGTAGGGTTTTAGAGATGTGTTTTCCTTCATTAGGGACATTTATGCCCCGTTTAAATGCTATGTTTCAAAAGGGAAAATCATAGGGTTTAGTTTTAAAAGCTAAATGAAGATCCGGTTCGGGAAATGACTATATGTCATCCTCCTGACTCGAGGAAAAAAATACCGGGGACATGTGGTTACCTTAAAACCTAAACCAGTGGCCTAACACTTGAGGGGTTATTTCTGAGTTTTTCTTGTTTTCGTTTCCCGGTCAGGTGAACACCCCGAAAACCCCCTTGTTTTTACTTAAGCCTTAAAAATCCAAATTGAATTCACCATTTTGGCCTTCAACATGCAAGTCATTTGTCTGAAGAAAACCCATCGCGTGTTCGACGCAGACGACATCTTTGCGGTTGACTACGGCGTGGAGGAGAGGCTGGATACAAATTTTGTTGATTCGGGATGCCACTGCGCCCAAGCGCGAATCACATCCAGTTTTAGTCCGGTTCTGAGGATGCCATGGGGACTCGATTGCACTTTAGCGCGACTTATCTCGGTGATGATGGTCGAGAGAGAACTATTCAGACACTAGAGGATAATACCGAGCATGCGTAATAGAGTTTAAAGAGTACGGGATATGCGCATTTATCGATGGAGTTACTTCTGATAACGGTTATCAATCGGTATAGGCATGGCTCCATTTGAAACATTGTATGGCGGAAGTGTCACGTACTCCAGTATGCGGGATGAGTAGGAGAGAGCGATAGGCGGGGAGTTGGGTACGGATTACCTTAGATAAGATCCGGATTGGCGTCGGGACAGGACTCAGAGATAGTCAAAAGGCAGACCGAGAAAAGTTATGCAGGGACAAGCCCAGCAGGTAGGGATCTACGAGTTCAAAGGTGGGCGATAGGGTCTTCCTGCGAAGTTTCCCTTGGAAAGGTGTCCTGCGAAGTTTGGAAGGCAGCGGAAGTGAGGCCCGGATACATAGGCCGCGCAGTTATTGCCCGGTGGGACCCGATGCTTATATGGGTCGACTTATCGAGTTGTCTAAGGTTCATAATGTGTTTCATGCCATCCATGCTCATGAAATCATTTCTAGATCCACTCCACATGCCTTGCTCCGGAGAGATCGGCCAGATGGAACTAAGTATTAATTTGACCTATGAAGCGACCCGATGCGAGATAGTAGATGTCGCGGGGGGAAACAAATTTTGCGGAATAAGGTCATTCGGATTAATCAGAGTTTTATGGAGATCATGGGATTGGGAGGCTGTGGGGAGTCGGAGGCTCAATCTTGCTTGATCAGTATCCTCGGTTGTTTTTAGATTAAAGGTATCCTCTTTATATTAGTTTTGTTCATTTCGGGGGCGAAATGTTCTTAAGGAAAGGGAGGATTTAACACCGAGTGAAGGGTGTACGGTATGTGTCGTGTATGTGCACAGGGGCTTCTTTAATTATTTTAGTGCCATAATAGAATTTTTGAAAGTTGTTTTAAAGAATTGTGGCACTTTTGCAGATCAGGAAAGTTTTGGGGTGGAATTCAACAATGAATCATGGAATTTTATGAAAATTTAAAGGATAATAATAATAATAAATTACCGGAGATAGTTCGGGAAACTAAAGAAAATTCTCTAAGATCTCGGGATAATGAAGCGGTATCTTAGATTAAATTCGATCTGAGAATCTAGTGAGCTCGAGAAAAAATTTAATTAGATTACGAGGGCCGGTCGAATATATTCCACACAGTTACACTCTGGGGTGATAAATGGGTCGAGGACCCGGGAAGAATTTTTGCAAATCTCGGAAGTCGGAAAATGCCCTTGGAGTTAAGTTCGATTAAAATAAGTGGGCGAAAGAAATAAAATTTTTTGGGATAGAAATGGACCGAATGAAGCAATAGAAACTAGTTTATCAAATAATAAGAATAATAATTAAAGAAAAAGAATAAAAAAAACGAAAAATCAAAAAGGATAAAAATCAAAAAGGGCGTAGGACGTTCGGGAGAGATCCACTGGAGAGAGGCGATTTTTAATTTTTTTTATTCTCTTTGCTTCTCCTTCAGATTCACGAAAATTGGACCGTAAACTTTCGTCGGAGCTGAAAGCAAAGTTGGACTACGCGAAAAGAGCTACGCATAGGTACCAATATCTTAGTCTTTTGTCAAACTTTAAAAGGTAGAAAATTTGCCTACTTGTGTTGTTTAGGCGCAAAGGTTATGTAATGGCAGGGGATTTTCTTAGAAGGCCGTAAAGGTCGTAATCTTCGAGTTCAAAAATTTTTAGGCGGAGTTTAGAAATTTTAGGAATATTTAGGGCGTGTTCGGACCGGTCGGGGCTGAATTTTTGGAATTGTTTTTAAGACCGATTCGGGTTGAAATTTCGAGGGTATGGTGGACAGTGGGGGATAAAAATTTTCGGAAATGTTGGGATTTTTTTAGACTATATGGAAAGTCCCTTGAGTAAAAAGTTTCTTGGAACATATAGTTTTTATGGGGCATTTAATGTGTGTATCGGGCGTTTTGATCGATTTCACATCATATTATACGATAATCGTATCGAATGGATGTGCGCGTAAAGTTTTGTTAAGTCGGGTCGTTGATATAGTCACTTTGAAAGCCAGTGTATGTTTATGGTTAAAGCGTTAAGTGAGGGCATTTTCGTAATTTGGATAACAGATTGTGTGAAGCGGGTTTGAGCATCGGCGAGAATCTAAAGTCTTGTGAGATTTGAAAGAAATTAGTCGAGGAAAAAGGTGAAATTTTCAAAATCATTTTCTAAAACGAAGTGTTTAAATTACAAGTTTGTAAAGTGCTTTGAAAATAGATTGCCAAGCATTTTTACCTCAATTGTTATACTCAGGCGGAAAAAGTTCGATTTCGGTATTTAAGAAGCTTGATTTGGCACGGTTTCATGAAAACCCTAGATGGCGCATTTCGGAGTTCCGGTCGGATGTATTTCGGATTGTGCATGGCAATGTTATAGGATAAACCTGACTAACTATAACCATCTGATTGGTAATTTGGGGTTAAGATGGCATATATTTTATATAGTGAGTCGCCCCTCTGCACATTCGAGGTATATAGTTAAGCGCGACTTAGTACATATGATGGGGTGTTGGTTCAGGGTTCCGTCATAGAGCATTTTGGTCAGGATTTGCCCATGCTATATAGATCGTGGGTGTTCAGCAGGACCATCTTAGTCGGGTAGTGTTAAGGGGTTCACTCTGGGTGCGGGTCCAGGTTAGGGCATCCTTACCTGGGTATTTCGAAATGGGCCACGATTAGTTTGGTACTTGATTTCACGATGTAGCACTTCGGATCGTAACCACCAACTACAACCGGTTCGTGGCCCAGTAGTTTTGAGCAGTTTCGGCCAGCGGTGGATTTGAAGCGGTTTTATTGTGGCAGTTTCAGCGGCGAAATAGTTTGAGCAGGTTTTGAAATAGTTGCCATAACTCAGTTTTCTCATAAGCAGGTTTTAACCATTTATGTCTGGTTACCTCATGAAATGAAGTCTGAACCAATAAGCGGCGCATTTAGAACTTATAGTACTCTGCGAAGGCGTTTGGCTCCGCAGTTTTGTTTTTAAAATAATTTTTCGAGGTCTGCGAGTCTTTGAAGTCGAAAGACCTTTACAGGATCTCTGTCTTAGGCCCATTTGTGTTGTGTGATTATATATAGGAATCAAAATTCAATAATTCAAAAATAGTAAAAGTTAAAATGTGGCATTTGTATATGTAAATATCTTTTGTAAAATATGCATGCATGATTTTGAGAAAAACGAGGTTACGATAAACTTATATTGGATTGATCCTTATCTTATATTTGATAAAGGCCAGAGAGGTCTTTATTTATTATAGTTGGACATTTGGAAGAACATTGGGAGTGTATATTGTTTATACGAGGTGATTTTTGTATTTTGAAGCGACCCTTTGTCAGTTCATTTATCTTTGGGTTTTATTGCGAAATCTGAGGTGTGATTTTGATAGAAAAGTGAAAAATTTATAACCGTTTTCCAAATACGATTTAACCGATTTCTTGGCTTAGCTTCATGGTAACCCCATCCCGCATTCAGAAGCGAGCTTGGGTACGGGAGGTTGCATTAAGGTCTTAGGCGAGATTTCTAATCCTTAGGAAGGGGTTTGTCGGAAGCTGTGGCTCTCGTTTTCCTTCCCTTCGATCTGGTCACTGGAGTTGGGTGATCCTCCACCCACAGATCCACTGGTCCCGATAACAATTACGCCACTCTTGGTGGATAGAAACCATTATTACCACATTTTAGTGATTAATAATTAATCTTCATTAGCGGTTTTTGGGTTAAGACACTGCCCCAGAGCGAATTCGCTCCAGTAGGAGTGAACGAGGTACGATACATTTCATTAGTTTATCCTTATTTGAACCCCCCGTTAATCATTTATTAGGGTCCTTAAACTATCGATGTCTGAATAAATTGCTACGAGAACAAAAATCCAAAAATACTAGATTGTGAGCAGGTAGCTACAGAGTGAAAATATGCAGATGGAGTGCCATTTTGGCACCTTGGCGTAGGTCACATCTTGCGCGGTGTAGCTGTTCCCTCTGTTGTGGCGTAGAGGCCCCGATTTTGTCCACTCCATTTTCTGGGTTTTTCACTCATTTTTTGCGATTTCCTCACAAAATCTCAAAATCCCAAAAACAAAACATAAAGAATCACTCACGATAACATCTAATTTCATCCTAAAGAAACCATAGGCAAGAAGCATTGAATAACATTCTAGGGTTTTTCTAACCAGGCTTATCAAATAGAGCTTTATAGGGTTTAGGTTTATACCTTAAATCCCACTTTTGCACTTAAAACCACAGCCTTTTTCATCGCTTCTTGCAAGATCTTGAACGAATGGAAGGATTTACACAGCGATCCCTCTTCTCCTCCGAAAACCACAGCTTTCTCCTCCTCTCTCGTTTTGCTCAAAAATATGAATGTGCCACAGACCACATTTGATTGTATTTACTGTTCAGTGTAAGGCCGTATTTGGCTTTACACAAATTCCATTTCTCATTTTCTCTTTTTGGTCTTCGAATTTCATTTCGTTTGCTCGTTTAATTGACTTTTGCATTTAAGCTTATTCTATTCTTGACCTTTGAGTCCTTATTTTACCAATTCAAATTTTCCATTTTACACTTGGTTTATTTCAAGTTCAATCAGATTTCTCATTTTGTATATAACATTTAATCCTTGTGGCCGCATATTCATTTCACATTTCACAATTTATTAGTTTTCTCGGAAAAACCCAAGTTTGACTCAATTCATACCCGGAATATATAATAAAATTATTATAAAAATTCTAGGGTATTTTTGGGCCGTTACATTTTCACTATGTTAGTTGATGTAGCGGTTATGGTAGTAGATTTAGTATATTGTGGTAATAGATTTAGTATATTATGGTAGTAGCTTCAGTAGGTTATGGTAGTAGTTTAGGTAAACTATGTTTTATGTGCTTGAAATTAATAAATACATTGAATGTGAGAGACTAACAATAACATGTATTGAGAACCTAACAGTATTAAACCTACCAAGTGGACTTATTTGTAGTTGGTTTACAATTTTTCACTATGTTAGTCGTTATAGTAGTTATGGTAGTAGATTTAGTATATTATGACAGTAGTTTAGTTAAACTATGTATTATGTGCTTTTAAATTATCACGTGTAGCAACGTAATTAACCAGCACAAATGGATTAAAGCTACTTAGAGTCCTTAATTGTAGTTAAGTTTGAAAATCAAATTTCATTAACAATTAGCGTAGGATCATGGTATGGTCTACGGAATATGAACCATAGGTCCCATTCTCATCTTAAGAGAATTACAAAGGTGTAAGGCGTGACCATTAATTTGATCCACAATTGACTTTTTTTTTCTTAATTATTCATTGGTTGAGCATCGACTTTTATGAAATCGGGTGGAGTTATGATACCAATTTGGGTGCATAATTCCTTGAGGTTCCAAGGCTTTTGGAAACAACTACCCACCTGATCAATTACTACTTTGGGTATAAACCAAAACGAAAAATTAGCATGACTATCGTAAAGTTGCATAGCATCTAAGCCATTGGCTTGAAGCAAATGATTTTAAATCAAAGAGAAAAATACAAATAATGTATTAAAGCTTCAAATTGTAAATCTATTGAATGATATACTAACTTAACTTTGATTAAGCAACTAAATAATGTGTTAAAGCTACTTGGAGTCCTTAATTATAGTTGTTTTAGAGTTTTTCACTATGTTAGTTGATGTAACAATTATGGTAGTAGATTGACATATTAAACAGTAGTTTTCGTTAAGTTATGATAGTAGTTTAGGTGGCCCATGTATTATGTGCTTCATTATTTTATATGTTGATGGATTCACCTTAGCTTTAATTAAGCAAACTACAAATAATGGATTAAAGCTGGCAAGGTCCTTACAATTTGTAGTTGGTTTAGAAGTTTTTCCTATGATGATCAATATGGCAGTTATAGTAGTAAGATTCGGTGTTATATTATGGTAGTAGTTTCAATGAAGTTGCTTATGGTAATAGTTTGATAAAACCATGTTTATGTACTTCAATTATATCTTATGTTGAATGTTATACTATACTTTACGACACATGGATTAAGCACCTAAAAATGCATTAAACCTACTAAATGGCCTCATTTGTAGTTGGTTTACAAATTTTCACTATGGTTGTTAATGTGGCAGTTATGGGAGTAGATTCAGTAAATGATGGTAGTAGCGTTAGTAAGTTATGATAGTAGTTTAAGTAAACTATGTATAATGTTATGTAAATGAGTTTTGTATTGAATGCATTTCCTATCTTATACAGATTTGTCATATAATAATGAAATTGCAACTACTAGTGGCCATATATGTATTGGTTTTCGTGATTTGTTGTATGGTTGTATATGTATTCTGTTATGGTAGTAGTTTTAATATATTACAGTAGTAGATTTGTCTTTTATGGTAATAAATACGATTTGAGACAAATTTGAAGCTTCCATAACCCTAAATGTTCTCTAAATTTATCTTTTGATAAAGTCCCTACACTTTTTTGAAGAACTGGCCTGACTAGAAAATGCAAGCCTTCAGATTACATATTCATTATTAGCATTGTGGAAGAACTTAGGAACAACAAAAACAATTCTTCAAACGAAAAAAAATCAAAACAAATCAAAGAGAGAGTAAATAAGAACCCTTATCAACATAGAAGAAATATAAGATGAGATGATGTGATCAAATGGAAAAAAAAAAAAAAAAAATAGAGGAGACCTAAAAAATCGTACCTACCGATGAGGAAGAAGAACCCATGAAGAAGGGAGGGAGGATTAGCCAACGACGAGAGGAATGGATATTCATGAATCTGATTGAGAGAAGAAGAAGAACAAGGAGAAGAAGAAGAAAAAACAAGAAGGTGAAGAAGAAGAGGTGGAGGAAGAGGAGGATTCGAAAGGCAGACATGGAAGGGTTTAATAAGGGGTATTTTAGGATTTTTTTTTGTTGTTTGACTTTTTAACTAAAGACCAAATATATTTTCTCAGGGTGTAGTGAATACCTAAAACCCATTATGATGTGCAATAATATTTTTATGAGCCCATATAAACCTACTTTTTCCCTTATTTATAAACAAATTAGAATTGGTACAAACATGAATACTTTGGTTGTGCGGGAATCACAAAATTCCTGGATTTCAAACACCAAGGTTAGGACTAGAGAAAAATACAGGGCCAAAGAGAAGCCTGTGAAAGCTGCGGCGGTTTGAGGTGGCTTTTAAGTTACTACTACAAAGGGCTGTTTTCGGCTTCTCAGGACTAAGCATCAGAGAAGCCCAGGAGCTCGAAAAATGGATCATGGCATCTCCCAGGACAATAAGAACAACCAAATTCTCTGCCCAGTCAAACCAATCCGTTGCATCGTTAAGCTTGGTCTGTTTGATTTCACCCACCTTTTCTCATTCAACTAGTCACCTCAATTTCTCTGTATATACTTTCGTTCAGATTTCAATCCTTCCTTCATCCTTTGGTTAGCCTTTTTCTTCTTAAGTAATACTTTTATTTAATTTTTATCATGTTTACTTCCAGATTGACGAATAAAACTCATTCTGAACATCTAGCAATATTTTCCCTTCAATTAGCAGGAAACGGCTTCTTGATTTGTTATCCGTAGTAGGACACAAGAATTGTGAGCTCCGATTTGTATTTAAGTTTCTTACGGACACATTTGGCTTTTTTTTTTCTTTCGGATCATGGATCGCCTTTTATCGATCATAGAAAGGATGGCTTCAATTTTTTAGGTTTTTATAATTAAATTTCTCTTATTTTGTAAGTTAAACATTTTATTTCTTAGCTTTTTATAGAACATTATATTAATTGCAAACCATAAAGGTTGTACCCAGCTTGTAATTTTGTTTGTTTCGTGAGAATCTCCACGGAGTTGATGTAGCATGTATCAACAAATTCTGTTATTAAGGTTGAAACGTATTGATTAATTTTGCAATTTGTGGTTCAGATGTGTGTAGTTTGGTTGCAGAGAAAAATAAGTAAAGCAAAAGTTATACTTAAAATTTTAATTTCTGGTTGTTGGGAAATCAAGGGAGTTTAGACTACCTGTCAATATGTGAATTAATTTAGTTAAGCTGTTCACTTTTCTGAAAACTGAGACAACTAAGATTCATTCCTCTATTTTTCCTTGGTTTTTTAGCATCCAAAAGGAGGGTAGATGGTTTTGAGTATGGTTTGTTAACTAGAGCAATCATATAACATGAAAAAGAGTTGAAAAAGTAAATGTAAAGAAAATTTACGTATGCAAGATTAGTTCTACAAGCTTTTCTCTCTCTTGTCCAGGAGGTGCAGCAATTACCTTCAAAAATGAAATAGAGAAGATGAATGAAGAAACTCTTGCAAAAGTTTCATCACAGCTGAGGCAGGCAATGATGTCAGGGCATTCTTCTGTGAAGATTTTTGGGATGGATTGGAGCAAGCGACCTGGAATCTCTGAAGCTTCACCTACAGTGGATGATTTTAGTGATCAACCATTGTTGGACTCTAACAGATTTATTGTTGTTCATGGAGCAGGTCAGTTAATGAGCTAGAAATTCTCTTTTTGGTCAATAATATTAGAGATGTTGAATTTGAATTTGGCTAGTCGCTAATGGTTTTTCATGAGCATTGGCATTTTCTATGTGAGATGGTTGCCTTCTATTGGTGTTTTTTTGTTCCTAAGAAAACAATAGAAACTATGTAAGCTATTAGCCTCTTTGGTTTAAGATCTAATAATTGGAGCGATTCCATGGTTCTTTTTTTTACCCCCTTACTCCTCCCCCGCCCATCTCTCTCTCTCTCTCTCTCTCTCTCTCTCTCTCTCTCCTTTCAAAAGTCTGATGATTCAATTTATAGTTCTGTTATTGGTTCAGGCTCTTTTGGGCACTTTCAGGCTAGCAAATCTGGAGTTCACAAGGGAGGATTGGACCAACCTCTTGTCAAGGCTGGGTTTGTTGCTACACGCATTTCTGTAAGATTTTCTGCTTTGACCTTTTTGTTCTTCCTGATGTTCTTTTCTTAAACTTTCCGGATTATACCAAATTTTATGCTCTTGTAGGTGTTCCAATGTTTCATGGATGCAGAGTTTTAATGAACTTGTGATAGACTCACTTTAATTATAAACATGGTTTTGAGAAAAGAATGGGATAAACTGTATGATGTTAGAAAGTGGGTCCCATATTGAAATTTATTCCACTTGTTGGACTGTGAATTTTGGAAATTAGACACCTGAGTATATTATTCTACTGGCATTATTTCATCCTGCCAAGTTCTCAGGTTTATTCGTTTCAGACGCTATTATTCTTGATCAATTGAGTTATAATCTTTTTACTTTTCCTACAAGCTTGTCAACTGGTTCTTACGTATAACTGGTGTAATTGAGATCTTATTCTGGTCCATATTCATCTTTTTTCTTTGTTTCTTCTATTTCAGGTTACAACACTCAATCTTGAAATTGTTAGAGCATTGGCTAGAGGTATTGATCTAGATGCTAAATGAAACTATTCTTAAAACATTTGTAATGTGATTGTATGTTGTAGCACTTTGTCCCTGGGCAAGTATGCCTAACAGGGCAACTTGAACTCTTGTCTCAGATTACCACTGCCAAAACAATCTAGCTATTAAAGATCAAGATCAACTTGCTCAATAAACGCGAGCTTCGAACACCCTCTCACTAAAGTTAATTTATCATGTTGGATAAGTAACTTTCAAAAGATTAAGCTGTTAGGATTTGAGCTCAAGTGTATTATGCTCTCCAACAGTCCAGAGATTAAAATACAACTATTTTTGAAAATTTATTTTATCTGATTGTAAATTGTTGCAACTTTTCATTGGGCAAATAAAGTCTAACAGGGAAAGTTGACCATTGTCTTTGGAAAACACAAGGAATTAGGTCAAGCTACTGCCGAATTAAAATCCCAAAGTTGGTCATCTGATCACCAAGTCATCTGCTTATCAAAGTTATAAAACTTCAGCAATTCTTTCCTTTCTGTTTACCCTTTCCTGTTTCATTTTGTAATTCGCCTAATATTATGTTCCTACAGTTCTCCAATGTTAAAAGGGTTTTGGATAACAATTCTTGGGTTGCTTATTCTATATTTCCATTGGCCGGAGGTTCTTATTTTCACATTAAAACAGCACGATATGGCACCAAACTGCTTCAAGCTGGTGAACTCATTGACTTACTTCAGTTTGACCAAATTTTGTGTTGACTCGAGAGTTTTCGAATCGGTGATCCATGCCTTCTGCTACAAAATCTTATGAACGTTACTTTTTTTTTGCTTCTGTATATGATTATTCAGTTTTCTTTAAAATGCTCAATCACCTGATGGAAACTAGGATTAGCTGTCGCTATTGAGTGTTTAATGATATCTAGTCCCACTTTTCATCATTACTGTCTGTTTGAGAAGTATAAATAATAAATATAATATGGTTTTGGCAGAGGGTATTCCTTCTATTGGGATGTCTCCATTTTCATGTGGATGGTTAACGACTGAAAGAAATGTAAGCATCCTCAAACTGTGTTTTTTCAGATACATCAATTTTTTTTTATAGGTAAATATATGTTTTTCTCCTTTTCTGTCCACATTCGGACCTAAACCTGGAACCTCCCATATGCATCAATTATGAAGTCTTTATTTTCTTTTTCCTTCTTTCTCTTCATTTCTTTTCTGTGGGTTGGCATGCAGCTCTGCCTTAGTATCTTTTTATTCAAAACATCAAATCTTGAATGCTCCTTTCAAATCCCTGCAGATGGCCTCAGCTGATGTGTCCATGGTGGCAAATGCTATTGACTCAGGTTTTGTACCTGTAAGTTTGAATCCTTTAATGTGTAACAAGACTTGGAACTTAGCTATATCTTATACAAGTTTTTGTTCCTTTATATATTTTAGGATTGCAAATCAAGTGGATTGGGTTGAGTTGACAGTTAACTGGGCTCAACCTATACACGGAACTCTATTTCCCAAGCCTAACCCAATCCAAGGTTCTCAAACCCAAACCAAAGCAATTTTTTAAGACTTGGTTTCAAATTGAGTTAGGCTAAAGTTAGCAAAGGTGTATATTCAGATTGGCCAGTTTGAGCATTTTATAAACTCCTTATCCATGTTCTTGAGTATTTTATGAATCAACCTTTATTTACCAAATAAAAAACTATTGGTAATATTTTTTTTTATCGATAAAGAGCAGTATATTGACTAAAAAAAGAGAGTATACAAGAGAGGCTGCTGGGGCCTACAAAAAAGGCTAAAGAGAAGAAAGAAAAACATACAAACGAGCCCAAAGAAGCACCAGCCTAGGCATAGCCATAGATTCTATACAAAAGAGCACTAATAAAAGAGATATCCACATTTGGAATACAACCCGCCCATGTGAAGAGGGAACGGATAACAGAGAGCTTCAATCTC
Organism: Tetrastigma voinierianum; assembly: GCA_016808115.1. Classification (NCBI taxonomy): domain Eukaryota; kingdom Viridiplantae; phylum Streptophyta; class Magnoliopsida; order Vitales; family Vitaceae; genus Tetrastigma; species Tetrastigma voinierianum. Next base: position 4,895,407 of record JAEQBH010000173.1, on the reverse strand, counting down.
AGGGTAGAAAAGTTGGCATATTAAAAAACAATCCTATTCTTATCTTTCCAAATAACCTACAAAAGGATCAGAGGTGCTGCTCTCCAAATAACCTTGACTTTTTTCCTGACCGGGAAATGCAAAAAAAAAAACTATTGGTAATATTCATCTCATTAGAATTTTAGAACCTTTGCCAATTGTAGAAAGAAAGACAATAGAATTGGAGGAAAGAATTCCTCGTGTTTTTCATTGATCAATTGTGAATATATATATAAAAAAATCAATCTAACCTTCCTAATAGATTACAACTCTATAAGACAAGTTTCCTAATAAGTGACAACTCTATATGTAAAGTAGATATATCTTTACTTAATTTCCTCGAGTTGGGCATCAGATATTAATCATGCTAACATGTTAGATGAATAATAACTGGAGTCCCGTTTAGAGCCTTTGGGAAGATATCACCCAATTGTTTTTTAGTCTTCACATATCTTGTAAAAATCAAACTGAGTTGTATTTTCTCACGAATGAAATACAGTCTATCTCAATATGCTTAGTTCGTTCATGGAATATCGGATTAGAAGCAATATGAAGAGAGGCGACTGGATTTGTCACACCGAGTTTTCTTTGGGGCGGGCCTTCTCGTCATCGACTTCAACTAAAAGTTGATGGAGCCACATGATCTCACACGGATTGGCATGTTTGCTGCATGTTCAAACTGTGGCTGAACGAGAACAATAACGCCCCACACTTTCCATGATCTGGGTTTAAGTCGACAAAGACACGGTAACACGAGGTAGAACTCCCCATCTTCTTGACCACAACTATTCGGGTTGTTTGTGGAGTATATAAAAGTTTGGTAAAAATCAACGAAACCCATGAGTGTCTTTGGATCTGAAGTAATACGGTGGCTTTGATTAAACAGCAGATATCGAACCCGAGGAAGAGATGACTTAAGTGGGGATTAAGTACCCTGGCTACTCGAGAATTTCACTATTTAAGCGAAATAAATGATTGTGATTGATTGTTAACTAAAAATGAAACTAAGTTAAACTAAAAATCTACTCTAGAAGATTGGAAAATGATTGAATTAAGTTGTAAGAAAAACTTTAAGGAATGACACTAGGGCCGGCTGTCTCCATTGGTGCATTTATGACTTATATTCATTAAGTGCTAATTAAGTCAAGATACTCTTGTGCTTACCCAAGGAACTCTGTATGAGGTTCACTCTTTAGTCTCTCCTCGATTTCTCACCTAATCCACCATTCTCCTTTCGGTCCATCTAGAATTGAGTAATGTGATGCTTGTTCTAAGGTAAATCGATCAGGAGAGTATATTGGTCACCTCTCTGTCCATCTCAATCTGGAATTTCTGGGGTTATGTGTTGATTGTCTTACCTCTCTTGTTTGTAGTCCATCTGATCATCCGCGTAAGATTAAAATGATGTCCCTCTGGCAAAATCCTGGAGTTAGTACTAGACATTCCTAATTTCTAGACTTCTTTGATTAAGTTAAATTGATTTTATCAATTATAAGATATTTGGAAATGAAAATCAAGTCCCAAGGGTATACTTCCAGTTGTCACTTTGGAAACTCTTTGAGTTACAGGTCACCGATCTCACTACACAGCATGCAGCAAATTGAATAGCACAGGAATTCATAAAACCACATCCACGCTAAAACCTCAGCGTAAGATTCTATATTCCTAAAGAATCATTGAAATGACATATAAGAAGCTTAAACACAGCGTCGGCAACCGCCTTAGAAGGGAAGGATCTTGCAGCTCATAAGCGACCTTAAAACCCGACAAAATCGTGTTTTACCAGCGAAGCGTGTCTTGAAAAGATTAAGAGAGAGAGAAGAGTTTAGGGATATGAAACAAATATCGAGGTAGAAGTTTTCTAAAACCGCATCTCGCCATACAAAGAAGTCCTGCATGGCTAAGATCTTGCTACTTAGCTCAAAAAAACAAGCTAGAAATCTAAGAAGAAAATCTAAAAACCTAAAAATGTGAGGAGCTTAGAGAGAAACCCAAGAAATGGAATTTAATTCCGGCCTCGAAGGTCCCTCTCGAGTTTTCTAAAAATATTTTAAGTATAGTATTTATAACATTGGGAGCTGGGCCCCGAATTGGGCGGAAATGGAAGCGTGCTGTCCCATTTCGACATCCTTCACCTTGGTGAATAGTCCTTCGCCTTGGCGAAGACAGGTGTCTTCATTCCGAATGATCTTCCTTCGCCGCCGGCGAAAGGCGCCGGTCTCGGCAAGGCTGCCGTAGCAGAATTAGAACTCCATGCATCACGGGTATCCTCGCTTCTCTACAGGGGGTCTCGCGCCGTGGATTCGTGCCGCCTCGCGGCGAGGCGACGTGCAGCAGCGAACCCGGGGAGCTTCACTTTGCAATCTTCGACCGTAGCGGTGACTCTCTGCGCTGCCTTGAAGTTTGCTTGTTCTTGCGAGAAGGTATTCCTTCGCCTTGAGCGAAGTAGTGCCTTGATATCAGGGTTACGCTCTTGTCTTTTTAATACTTAATTTGCTTGATTTCTTGTCATGCTGTAGCTCAAACGAGATGAGGGTTGGTATAATGACTACGAATAAGGGTGTGGTCAGCATTTAGGTTACATAACACATGAAAAATACGCTACTCATCATGTCTGATTCCACCCCTATCACACCTTGTCGACATCTGTGAAACACCTATTTCTGTTATGCCCATGATTACTATATAGAATGCCTCGTCCCAGCTCTCCTTTTAAATAACATAGAATCTATTCTATAGCTGCCCAATGGTTGATTGTTGGAGAAGCGGAGACATATGCGACTTACTAACACTTGGCCAGTGGGCAATATCGGAAGCGAGTTCGCTACAGGTAATTCATCGGGATTGGCTCTTCACTTTATCAAACACCCTTCGACAACCAATGACTTTCTTCCCAACAGGTAAACGCACTAAATCCCAAGTATCATTATCAGTTAAGGCATCCATCTCCTTTATCATTGCACTACGCCAACCAGGATGAGTAAGGGCTTCAAAAACCTTGTGAAGCCAGTAAAGAAATAGAGTCGAGGATGCAATAAACGGGTACTAAGAATGGGATAATGAATGGATTACATAAAACAAAATGAGGAGATTGGATGAGTACACTGACGTTTACCTTTACGGAGAGCAATAGGAAGGTTATCACTATGAACTGGATTCGATGTTGAAGCAGTTGGTGGAGGGCTTGAGACTGGGGGCTGTAGGCGCCGAGCATAGAGCTGAGTGATAGGAGGCTTTGTCAAAGGTGGAATAGAAGCAAGAGTTGGCGAGGTATGAGTATAAACGAGCAAATCATCTCATCTTCCTTGTGTGGATTGGAGTTTGGAGAAAGGGTATTTTCTGAAAGGTGAGCAATTAGCGAGGGAAACCGGGTACTGCGAAGATTGGAGACGATAACACATCTCTTCGAACTTCGAGAGTAACCAAGGAAGATACACTTCAATGACTTAGGATCGGGTTTTGACACATGCAAATGAACATCCTGAACAAAACAAGTACACCAAAATACCCGAGGCTCAATGGAAAACAAAGATTTATGAGGAAAGAGGGTTTGAAACGGAGTGGCCCAATCCAAGACAAAGGAAGGCATCCGATTAATAAAAAAACAAGCGATGGAAACAACATTGGCCCAAGAATGCTTGGGCACTTGCATTTGAAAAAATGGAGCCCGAGCGGTTTTAAGAAGGTGTCTATTTTTTCTTTTAGTAACTTTCGGTCGAGGAAGGGTATCAACCTGAATGTCGATGAAGGATACCGATACGTAGCATGAATGAGCGCAATTGTTCAGGCACAAATATTCTTTAGCATTATCGCTTCGATTTGAGCAGAAACATGTAGCTTAGGGAGTGTGATTTGGCCTGAGCATGAAAATGAGAGAAAAATAACTTTCAGAGCGGTTTCATTAAATATAACCAAGTTATTTGTGAATAATCATTGATAAGCGTAACAAAATACTGAAACCCAGTTTGGGACACAATTGGACATGGACCCCACACATTTGGAATGGGTAACTTCCAAAGAAAGAGACATATTTGTGTATTGACTTCCCAGGATGAACTAAGATGATGATGTTTTCAAATTGACGGGACTCACAATCTGGGATGACAATCTTGAAAACCGGGGGATCTGATTTCTTGATAGTGGAAGAGGGGAGGCTAATTTCTGATAGTCTCCAGTGGTGTAGTAACCACGAGAAATGAAGCGATAAGGTCTCGATAACTGCGGGATCGAGAATGTAGAGACCTGCAGGCTCGTATAAACTACCGTGTCTGAACTAGATCGTAAGATCACCAGAAAGTGACCAATCGGGAAGGAAGGAGCGACGTTTAAGAGCTCAGAGTTGGTTGCTCATAGATACGAATTAAAAGGAAAATTAGGTAAACTAAAGACAGAGATGATAGGGAATAGGAGTGGGAAAAGAAATGGTGTCGAACCCGAGAAACAACGGGGCTATGTTTTGTTAATCCCGGAAAGGATATTCATAGGATATTTTCTGGTTTATTCCCTTGCTTTCTTGTATAATATTTTCTTTTTTTTTTGTACTTTATTTATTTCGTTTTTATGTCTCCCTGATGCATATAAGTAGGTAGGACCTGTACTGTTCTTTTCATCAATTCAATAAAGTAAAACACTATTTTCTTCTCTCATTTCACATGGTATTAAATGTGGAAGGCTCGAGGATAAGGTTTTAAGGTTCGAGAATCCGGCCCGACCCATCCCGAGTGGTCGTGATAGCTCACAGCCACCCACTTCATCTTTGGAATCTCGTAGTCATTAGATTAACCCAGTACGTTGGAAAAATTTACCGCGACTTTTGGTGAAAGTTTACGGTCGGCTGACCCCACGCTGGAGATCCCCTCGGCCGTCTACCCCTTGGGAGAAAAAAGAAATGTCCGTCTGGGTTTCTCTCTCTCCATGATAGCCACCACACGCGACCTTGTGGGTGATGCGACCTTCTGTCTCCCTTGAGTCATCTCTCGTGAGCCGCGTCCCTTAGTTCTTCCATCCCAAGCCTGCAAATCTTCGTGTTTTGCCCATATTTGTCTCCAGTAGTCCTCTTCTCTGGACTTTTTTGATTTGTCTTGGCTTTATCCGGAAGCCGAACACCCTCCACAGGCTTCTCTCTCACCTTCAGCAATGTGTTTAGTCCTGATACTCTTGTTTTCTTGCTAATTCAGTTGATTTTGTTGGTTTTTCACTTCTATGGCTATCAAAGGGAGCTCATCCACACCTCCGGGAGTTATTCTTACACCCAACGAGTGTAAAGAGTACATTCACCTCACTCAATTATCCAAATCTGCATCCATTTTGTCTGTTGCCGGGAGCCGTGCGTCTACACTTTTCACGATCGTGGTCCATGGATTCTTGATTTTGGAGGCTTACGATCACGCTACGGTAATAAGGATCTTTTTCTTTCTTTACTATTCTACGTCACCTTTACCCGTAGTTGCCCAGTTATGGATCTCAAACCATAGCTAAAGGAACCCGGTCCTATATGACTCTCTTTCCTTCGTACCCATATTTATGTCATTTATGTTCACGATTGTCCCTTTTAATCTAATTTTATTAGTAGTAAGTTGACTCGTGACCTCGGTGTTTAATTACCTTTCGATAACTTTGTCACATTGCGGGGCAGAAATGCAGGGAGGACAGCATGGAGTACATGAGTTTTAGGGCCCCTCTTCGTCTCGCTCCTTTCATCTTCCACTACTTGTACTTCCATGGATAGTCCTCTCCTTATTCATAATCGCCTTGGTCATCCAAATATTTCCAAGTTTTGGATAATGGTTCCTCATTTTTCTAGTTTGTCCTCAATTGAGTGTGAGTCATGTTAACTTGGGAAACATACAGGCGCATAGATCAACGGAAAAAGTCTCATTTCGAGCTTGTCCATACGTGTTTAGAGTCCTTCGGACAGTCACCTTGAGATTCGTTGCGTCCACTTTTATAGATAATTATTCTCATAGTACTTAATTTATTTTTAATGAAAATCGGCGAGTTATTGTTATTTTCAAAAGTTCCATCATGAAGTTCGAGACTGATTTAATACTTCAATTCGTCTCCTACGAAGTGATAATGCCAAGGAATATCTTCTGGACCATTCTCCTCCTTTATGTCCTCACATGAGATTCTTCATCAATCCTCTTGATAGGTGTTTTGCAAGTCATTGACAATGTCACCAAAGACTTGTTAGTCCCTGACGACGACGTCAAAAACTTGATAGGCATATTTGTGTTTTGTATTAAGACTATATGTAAAGAGTGTATAAAAAAAGCCTAATCGCGCAAGTATTCGCTTGTCAAGTAATGAAGTGTACCTAAGCATGGATATCGATCTACAGGGAAATGTGGATGCTAAGTATCAAAATTAGAATGCTTCTTTAATATCCAAATAGTCAATTGTGATGTGTTGAAAATTGCAATTAAACTAAACTAAACTAATGAAAGCTTAACCGACTAATGAATTGTGCAACAAAGGTATACGAAGAGATGATAAATTCCTAGGGTAATTGGTGTAATTGTATAATCCTATTATATCTAGTTCAAAATTCCATTATATTGTCTCTTGAGAAAGCTCTCTAAGGCGATTCTTGCTTAATTTAATTATAAGCCTCTCTCGAGGTCGAATAATCTACCAACTAATAGTAGGTTTCTTGCTTCTCAGTTCAACCCCAAGCATTAGCGATGCTTTAAGACCCAAGAATCTCACATGCCTCCTAATTACTGATAATTTCTACACTACCAGTCTAATTAGTTTAATTCATTTACGTCAAATTCCTCTTACTCCCTTCTCGAGATCTACGCGAACCACTTACCATGTTGAATTAGGTAGAAATCAGCATCTGAAATAACGCAGAATAGATAATAGATGACGATAGAAATAAGAAAATCAACTGTTAGATATAAGATTCATGTCCCAATAGACGAAACCCTAGATTACGAGAATTAGTTCCTTGATGGTGAGAATGTCTGACCAAAGAGTGAGAAAACATAAAAAAGGAAAGAAATAAATAATTGGATGATGAAAGCCCCAAATCTCCTCTTCAATCTTCTTTCTTCTTCAAATTGCTCCTCTTCAAAAAACTGTTCCCAGGGTGTTTCCACCCTAGGAAACCCACAAATTTCGTCCTCTTCATGTTTCTAGGGTTTGAGGCTTTAAAACTCTCAATTATGGGCTTAAAATGGGCTGAAAATTGACCCAAAACCAACCTTGAACGTCGCGACGTCGCTTGGCAATATCGGGTTGCAGCGTTTCTAAGCTCTCTACAACGTCGTGACGTTGGTTCTCGACGTCGCGACGTTTATGCAGCTCCCTTGTTTTTGTACTAACTTCCCGAGGCCATAACTTTGTCGTTCGAACTTTGATTTGGGTGTTCTTGGTACTGTTGGAAAACTCTTGAAGTGTAGAATCTAGATATGGCCATAAAGAACACTTTATAAAAGATGATACAGACTGAATTTACGAAATGCTCCAACTGGTCACTTTTGATCTCTCTTCTCTTCTTTCTTCAACTTCCAAGAGTCATAATTTGATTATTTGAAGTCCAAATTGAGTGAATAAGGTATCTTTGGAAAGCTTGGGAAGTCACCTATCCATCCATATAAAGATTGTAGCTATTTGGGATCATCTTGCAGTTGAAAACATCAAAATACAGTAGTTGCTGCATGTGTAATTTACTGATTTTCCTTTTTTTTTTCGCTCATTTTCGTGCAATTCCACTAAATGGTTGTCCTAATTATAAAGATGAACATTTAGAGCATTAAGACACTTATTTAACATAAACACTATTAAAAACTAAGTAAAACATAGGGCTAAAATGAGTATTTATATACTCATCACCTCTTATGCTTACACTCCTCAACAGAATGGAGTGGCTGAGCGCGAGAACCGTCATTTAGTTGAAACCATTCGCATTCTTCTACTCCATCATAAGGCTTCTCAATATTTTTTAGGGATGCTATCTTAGCTGCTTGTTATTTGATTAATCTGTGCCGTAAATCCGTCTTACTTGATAAAATCCCTCATTCCATTCTTTCCAAACCAACCTCTGCGCCTTCCCTTTGTGTCTTTGGTTGTGTTTGTTTTGTCCGATATTCTTACTCTGACGAAACCGAGAAGCTTTATTTAACCATGAAGTGTGTCTTCCTCGGTTATTCCTAGCTTCAATGAGGTTATCGTTGCTACTCTCCTAATACACATCAATACTTTGTCTCTGTCGATGTCACATTTTTTGCTAACTCTTCTATGTTTCCTACCACCTACCCTCCCAATTCCGATGTTATATCTCTACCCCTTCTTTATCCCGTCTTATATACCTCATTTATACCTCCGGCTACTCCACCTCGACCATTGCAGGTTTATAGTCGTCACCCTCGTACTAACACCGGACCTCTAGCTGACTAATCTCCTATGGCGCCCTCCTCCACGATGCCAGTCTTGCCGTCTCCCACCGATCTTCCCATTGTTGTTCGGAAATGTACTCGTTCCTCTTGTAACCCCCATCCTATTTAGAATTTCCTGACTTATCACCGCTTATCTTCACCATAGTCTGCTTTTATTTCCACCTTGTCTTCTGTTTCTCTTCCTAAAATTATGCATGAGGCCGTCTCTCATCCGGGTTGGAAATAGGCAATGGTTGAAGAAATGGTTGCTCTGCATTCTACTAGCACATGAGACCTTCCGTTGGGTTTATATTGTTAAGATTGGTTCGGATGGCGGAGTGGATCGTCTTAAGGTTCGTTTAGTTGCCAAGGGGTATACTCAGATATATGGCTCCGACTACTATGACACTTTTTCTCCGGTTGCCAAGATGGCTTCCATTCGTCTTCTCTTCTCTATGGCTGCTATGAGATCTTGACCCTTATATCAGTTGGACATCAAGAATGTATTTCTTTAGGGTGACCTCACCTAGGAGGTATATATGGAGCAACCACCTAGATTTGTTGTTCAGGGGGAGTCTGGTTTGGTATGTAGGCTACGTCGTTCCTTATATGGCCTAAAGTAGTCGCCTTAAGCCTGGTTTGGCTGCTTTAGCTTCGTGGTATAGGAGTTCGGTATGACTCAGAGTACATTAGACCACTCTGTCTTCTATCATCATACATCGTTTGGACAGTGCATCTATCTGATTGTTTATGTGGACGACATTGTTATAACACGTAGTGATCAGGATGGTAGTCGAAAACTTAAACATCTCTTCAGCCACTTTCAGACAAAAGACTTATGGAAACTCAAGTACTTTCTAGGGATTGAGATAGTGAGTCTAAGTTCGGTGTGGTTATGTCTCTCGGAAAGTAGCAGCTGGATATATTGGAGGAAATTGGTATGCTAGGCGCTAAACGCACAACAGACACTCTTAACGGATGTTTGTGTGTGATAACGCGGCCACACATTGCTTCGACGATCTTTCATGAGAGGGCCATGTAAGGAGCCAGAGTGAGTCAAAAGTCATTGGTTAATTCGAAAGAGTTAGCTGTCATTCATTTATTTCTCTGCTGTTTTTCTAGGCTTGTTTAATGTTTTGCTAAGTCCCTAGAATGTTAAATTCCCTATGTAATTTCCTATACATAGCTTCTATATAAAGCTCTGTCAAGGACCTTTCAAATACAGAGAAAAAATAAGAAAAAGAAATCTGGTCCTTCTCTTCAAAAATTGCAGGAGCACTCTGTCACTAAAGACTTCAGTAATTCTACTTCTATCTCCATTTTCCAACAAATTTGGTATCGAGCCATGTCGATCGATAAATCCTCCTCTCTTTGGAACCATGTTCAATTATTCCTAAAGCAGTACCACTTTTTTGAAGGAGAAAACTATGGAGTCTTGGGGGTGATAAATATGTTTCTTCTTTATTGCACGAAGACTTGTGGGAATTTTTTGTTGAAGAAGGATATGATGATGTCGGCAAGTGATGATTCATCCTGCAAGCGAGAAGTCTGAGAGATCTCATCTCGGGTTCTATAGAACAAAGAAAGATCGAAACAATGCCCTTGCCTTGAGTTACACCTCCATCGAATCAATAAGACCATCACGCATTTTTGGCATTAGTAAAGCTAAAGATGCATGGGAAACCTCTAAAGAAAGATTTAGGGAATAGTAAAGTTGTCTCTATTAGACTTCGGTCACTGGAAGAACTTTGATTGCTTGACAATGAAAGAATCGAAAGCATCAAGATTACTCGGGGTTCAAAATTGTAAATCAAATGAGGCTTATGGCGATCAAATTGAAGAAAAGAAGATAGTAGAGAAGATTCTTAGAAGTCTGCCACCAAAATTTGATCATGCAGCTGCAGCAATTGAAGAATCAAAAGATCTTTCAATTCTGACCATGTATGACCTCTGTGGATCCTTAGGTCAGTCCTTGGAGCAGGCATTTCAATCAAAGGTAAATTTGGGGCCAAAATTCAACGAGAAAGAGGAAGCACTTCCAGCACATTAAGATCAGTTTCAAGGTCAAAATAACCGGCCTCGAGTGGAAGAGACAGGCAGAGGCAAATGCTCAACTTGAGAACCAGCAGCCAGGGACAGAATTGCATCATATGCAAGAAGTCAATCACATATGAATGCTATTTAAGATTGTAAAGGTGTAGGATTCCAAATCATTCAGACCGAGACTACTGGCACAAGAAGAATGAAAGTTCAAAAGCTAATTTCAACAAAGAGATTGATGAAGAGCAAGTGTTTTTAACTTGTCTCAATGCTGAAGCTCAGAAAAGGACCAAATTTGGTACCTTGACAGTGGTTGCAGCAGCCATATGACAAATGACCGTGAGTTGTTTGTTAAAATTGATGAAAATTTCTCAAATTCTGTGATTCTTAGTGATGGAAAATCTGAAAGAGTTGAAGGAAAAGGAGTAATTGCATTTCAGTCCAGATCTGGTGAGCAAAAGTTCATTCATTATGTTCTTTCGTCCAAACTCTTGCTCCTGATCTCTTAAGTGTTGGGTAGCTGATTGAGAGAAAAGGATATCGGGTGGTCTTTGAAGAAAATAAGTGCAGAGTTGTCGACAAAGAAGAACCAGCTGATGGCTAAGGTTGAATGATTTCATAACAAAAGTTTTCCCTCTCCATCAACTAAGCAAGTCGGTAGCCTTGAAGGGTGAAATTTCAGGCGAATCTCAGGCATCTCCAATATGGCCATTTTTAAATCCAAAAAGGGACTCTGTAGCTGCCAAGCAAAGGATATGGTTCTTGGTGTTCCTTAAATAAATCAAATAGAAGGAGTTTGTGAGGGCTGTGTCTACGGGAAGATGCACCATCTTCCTTTCCCAAAACTTCTTGGAGGGCAAAACTCGCTGGAGCTTGTTCATGCATATATATTTGGTCCCACAAGAACTCCATCGCAGGAATAAAAGGTACTTCATCCTTTTTTGTTGATGATTATACTTTAAGAATGGTGTGGCTGTATTTTTATTCAGCAAATCAGATGCTTGTTCAAAATTTCTGAATTCAAAGCCCTTGTTGAAAGGCAAAGTGGGCTGAAAATGAAGACCTTAAGAAACTGATCGTAGGTGAATTCATCCTATCAACCATTCATGAATTATGGCAGAAAGAAGGCATTCAAAGGCAATTGGCATTGGTAGAAGCCCTCAACAAAGCAGTTTGCTGAAAGAAAAACAGAACCATTGTTGAGATGGCTCGAAGCATGTTAAAAGGTAAAAATTTCTAATTCTCTTTGGGCTGAAGCTGTATATACTACTGTTTACATCTTAAACAGGTCTCCAACAAAATCAGTACGGAACAGAACTCCTTATGAAACTTGGAGTGGGAGAAAGCTAGAAGTTAGTCATCTAAAAGTGTTTGGTTGTCCAGCCTACTCACTCAACAAGGCTCCAAATAAAGATAAGTTCAATCAGAAGGGAGAGAAGCTTCTGTTCGTTGGGCCTGGCGGTGAATCAAAGGATACAGGTTGCTCCAATCCTGTTAATAACAAGCTGACAGTGGCAAGAGATGTCATTTTTGATGAAAAGAGCGGTATGGCGGTGGAGATTTCAGTAGCCAAAATTCATCAAACATTCAGATTTTTTGCTCAGTTGAAGCATCAAGAACCCAGTCAGCTGCTGAAAGGAAACTCAAGATCCAACAACCGAAGCTGGAAATGCAGCTTAGGGCTCAAGTTCAGAATCTGAAAGTCCAGATAATGAAGGAACTTCATCTTCTTCACCTATTCTAAGAAGATCTGAAAGAAGTTAGAAAACCGAGAAGAGGTATGGTGATTTTAGAAGCTATTTTCCAATGAAAATCGCAGTTTTGCTCTTTTTCTTGTGAGCCAGAGACTTTTGAGAAGAAGTTGCAAGGATGAAAAATGGAAAAAGGCCATGGAAAGAAGCCGAACATGATTGATAAGAACACAATACTTGGAATCTTGTAGATCCTCTAAAGGCAAAGACATTATTGGTCTTAAATGGGTTTACAAGACGAGTACAGTGAGGTTCCCATTCGGCTCCTGAGCCAGGTGGTGGCTAAGCTATTCCCGACGGCTTGGGTAGATTTCAGAGACTTTTGCACCAATTGCAGGAAATTGAGACAATCCCGACTTGTTCTTGCGGTGCTTTGCCCAATGGGAAACTGAATGTGTATCAAATGGATGTCTATCAGCTTTCGCTTAATGGAGCGAAGAGAGGAAGTTTACGTGGAGTAACCACGTGGATATGAAGTCAAGGCGAGGAAGAAAAGGTCATGCCAGGCTGAACGAGGCGTTATATGGCCTTAAACAAGCTCCACGAGCTTGGAATGTGGAGTGGTCTTACTTTTAGAATTCAGGTTTTTCGAAAAAGTCCTCATGAACGACACTTTATTTTATGAAGAATAGGCAGTTTTATCATAGTTTGCTTTTATGTTGATGATTTGATTTACTTTGGAAGCGATCATCATTTGCTAACGATTTTAAGCACTTTCGATGATGAGAAACTTTGAGATGACGAACTTGAGGATCATGGAAGCTGGCCCAGGATGCAAATGAAATGAAGGAAATTTTCATTTCCCGAGAAAAATATGCGGCGACATCATGAGAATTCACGTGTGAAGTTATGCAGAACATGCAAGAAATACTCCCATGGCTTTAAATGAAAAATTGAACTCTAATGATGGAACTAGAAGGTTGATGAAAATCGGTCACGGGATACAGTTGGATCTACTTATTTACTTGACTCATACTAGACCGAGATATCACTCAAGCGGTTAGTATGTTGTCAAGATTCATGCAACCCCAGTGTGCTTCATTATCTGGCGGCAAAGAATGTGGAATTTTTAAAGGCTCATTGAGAAACTTGGTTTGAAGTATGGCAAGATTCAGGAGTTCACTTTTGGCGGTTTCTAGATAGTGATTGGTAGATCGCAGTAGAAGAAGCACATCGACCCTTATTTTTGTAATCTTGGAAAAGGGTGATTCTGGGTGCCCGCGGGTAAGGGTGATGTGGAATCAACGATATTTGTAGTCTTTAAGTTCACTCTCTTTAGGTAGTCGAAGCTCTTCTTGACATGTGATCCGGTCGAACACGAGGATGGGTTTAACCGTGAATGATTTGAGTGAAAACAGTTTGGTGAGATTAAATTTGGATTTTAAGGTGGTGATAAAAATAATTGAGGTTGGTGGGTTTGCAAGGCGAAGAAAGAAATAAAATAAAATGTAAAATAGAACTCCTTGAAGCATTGGGCCGCGAGTTTAAGATCTAGGCTTCTTGAGGTCCGGGTTAATTTCCTACGCGTTAAGGAGGAGGATGACATATAGTCATCTCGAATCGGATCTTCATTGGCGTAAAACTAAACCACTAATAATTTTCCTTTTGATAGAAAGCATTTATTTAGCACATTTATGGTCCTACCCGTTATCTATCTTGACTCATCCTACAGTGATGATTGAAGTAAAGGGTAACTAATGGTCTCGATGGATAAATAAAAGAATCGCGAACACTAAAGATTACCAGAGTATTGATCCAGGGTGGATGCACTTGCGGTGAAAGGAAACCTAGCCTTAACCTGATTCGGTGGCTCGTAAATGGCAGCTGGATATTAGTGTATCATAGCTAAATACACTTAAACCACAAAAGCTTGCCAAGTATTGGCCCAAAAAGAAAGTACATCGAGCCCAAACCTAGAAATGAAGAAAATTTGGGGGCAAATGACAAAACCTGGCTGCTTGAAAAAGCAGGGGAACCACCGGCCGACTGCGAGATCCCACACCCCGAGCGACGCTCGCTTCAGGAGGAAAGGGGTTTACCCCTCATCCCAGTTGTCATCCTTGGAGGGTGTTTGGCACCCGAGTGAAGAAAGAGGAGAGAAGAGAGAAAGCTGGAACAAAATAAAAGGCTGCGTCTTTGAAAAGATTAAAGGTTAAGTTCTAAAATCTATAAGTTGGCTTTTATAACCCAGCCCGATGTGAATGACAAAAAGACCTAAAATATAAAATTACAGTAGGGATAAAGTGGTAATTATACAAAACGAGGGTAGTTTGGAATCAAAATATCAAAATCGCAGGCGGCCATTTTTATTTATGCGAGGAATTTTAAGCTAACATAAGCGAAAGAATTTCGCTGCTTAAGCGAAATTCGTAAGCTAGCTAAAATCCTGAGAATAGCGAAAATGGAAAATTTCGTATCTACGGTAATTACCGCTAGCGAAAAACAACGATACTATGTGAAAAAATTTGCATTTTAAGCTATGCCGATCTATTCATATCATGGCGAAAATTCGGCGTAGCGAATTTGAGCTCTGTTCATCACTTGTTCCATTGATTCACGCTTCCACTGTGTTCTTTATCGCTAAATCACGGCTTCTTTGCTTGCCATTTTCTTCGAATTTTCTTCATGCTTTGAAATTCTTCATTCTGGCTTCTTGAAATTGATATGAGACCATATGAAGTGGTGAAAATCAACGGAACTTTGGTTATGATTGGATTGACACGATAATTTGGCCTCGATTCTGCGAAAACTCTGAAAACAGCCTCGAGATGCAATTAGAAGTGCGATAGGGACTCGAACATATCCAATTGGGTTAATTATAATAGTGGTACACAAAGCACTGAAACCTAATATTAAAAATAGGGGTTCAATAACTTTTGGACACTAATCTGACCTCATTGCTAGTCCCTTAGCATTGAAAGAAAGAAAGTAGTAAAATACATATAAAACTATATATAACAAAATAACGTTCACAAAAAGTAGTGCTTTCAAAGGTTGTGGAATGAGTAATCTTTAATATAAGTAAAAATCATCGGTGTCGATGACTATCATGAAAAGAATGAATGCCATAAAAATTGAGTATTAAAGAGCCTCTTTCTTGGTGATCAACGAAACTTCCACCGTCCTGTAAGTGTTTTGTTTGATCGGTCTGACAGTAAAGCGTGGCCTCTCCCCGACCTAGCTCTTGCCCTGACCTAGCACTTGTAACCAACTTAAATAGATCGAGACCCACCTCTTTATTCCTGGTATTTTGCGTTCGTGAGGTGCGTGTGATGAATCGACTCACGAAAGTCCGTGGCAATGGGGATCTGCAGATGACTCCCGACCAATTAAGGCTTGGGGCCTTAGAGTCGCAGAGATCTTTCGACCTGAGCTCTACGGGTTTCACCGGGACCGAATGATTTGGACTCCGGCCACCTGACTTGCTAAACTCCACCCATCCACCCATGTATCGAACACTAAGTCGGTGACTCCCAACCATGTATCCACCCATGTATCGAACATTTGATTCGTGCCACGGTAGGGTGAGCGGAATCAACAAAATTTGTTTCCTATATATTCCTCTATTCTTTGTAGTCGAAACTCTTTAGCGACATAGTGATCTAGGGTCGTTTACGAGGGATGGGTTTCATCGCATGAATGACTTGCATCGGTGTGAAAATGGTGAAGACTTTTGAGTTTTTGGATTTTTTGGATTTTGTTTCAAAAGCTTGTGTGAGTTGTTTATTGTGATCCAATTGTAAGCGAAAGTGGAGTGTGAAAGTTAACTTTGAAGATTTAGGTCACTAACTTGATAACATAGAGGCAATGAAATTGTCTACGGGTTTTATCCTGCGCATTATGACAAAAGCGACATGGTCAGAATAGCAGGATCTTTGTTGGCAACAAACCTAACCAGAATCACTCACATTTGGTCAACACCCGGGTAAATGCATTCTGTGCCCGGGTTTGAAACCCTAACATTCAACCTCATTTCAGTGGCTCGTAAAGGCCATCTAAGAATAGCAGTGCATCTAACAATAAGTATACCTTGTACTACTAAGCATGGTAAGTATTGGCTTGAGTAATGACATTAAATGATGACCGACCCTAGTTAGAAAATATGGGAGCCATAAATACCACTGTGTACGGCACAAAACATGAAGGCAACACAAGCTGCCTGACCAAGCTAGCTACCTTATCTTCAAGGCTATGAGGCTTAGCGAAGCATCTCTTGGTTGTCATCTCGAAGGGGTGTTTGCTTGGCTACAGAAAAGAAAGAGGAGAAGAGAGAAAAAAGCAAAAGCACAAGGCGAGCTGCGGAGATATTTACATAAATGAAAAGTTGCCAAAGATTGCTCTAAGATTGCTTTCTCTCTGTTAAAACCATGGGGGTTTATATAGACCACCCGATGTATGAAAAATACAAAGAAAAGCCCTAAAGTTTTTGGCTAAAACAAGGAGACGAAAATTAATACACCAAGCTTGGTCGGTTGGCATTAATTACACGAAAAATGACAAGGCGATTTCGCTATGCGGGGGCAGTTTCGTAGGTAGCGAAAATTTCGCTAACTGGCGAAATTTCGCTAACGAAACAGACCGAAGATAGCGAAATCCTGAAATTTAAGCATGCACGATCAATTTAAGCCCAGCCTTAAAAACTAAGCTAACTAGCGAAAATATTTTAAGACAAGCAGTAATTTCGCAGTGATTTTAGCTATATAGCGAAATTTAGCTAACTGGCGAGAATTTATTGCTTTAGCGAGGTATTTCCAATTTCGCTAGGATTACTAGCCATATGATTGCGAAATTTTATCAGCGAAGGCCCCCAGCAATCATAGCGAAATTTCACGGAATTCTTGTTGCTACGCATTACCTGTTTGCACCTCTTGCATCTCTTCTTCTTAGCTTTGCCTTCATTTCTTCATTGAATTTTATTTATGTTTGATGGTGATAATCGGTTCAATCTTCATGGTTGACATATATCTCGATATCAATATAGCAATTACATACTAAAGCTTACCGCAAAAATAACCAAAAATAACCAGCGACATAAGTGATACTAAGTGGACATGAACACCTCAATTGGCTTAGTGACATGATTAGTGCGCAAAAAGCACCAAAAACCTACATATCTCGGAATAGGGCTCAATAAGGCGCTTTTGGGTACCTAATCCACACCCCAACCGGCGTTGCTAGTCTCTTAGCAATGCAAAAGCAAGAGGAGATGCATGCGTGAATTCTCAAAAAAGTTTATGGTTAGACATATGTACATATAAACATTGCCTTTAAGGCTGAAAATTGACTGGTTGGAAATGGAGCATGAAGAACAAAACCATGCAAAACGATTTTTAGGTCATGTGGATCCATGGTTCTCAACTTTGAGATTTCCACGAAAATCACAATGATTCTAAATATAACGGTCGAGCGATAAGTTGCAAAATTATTCCACCCACTGACTGAAACTCTTGTGGCATGGCCTTAAATTTGTTGAACAACCTATATGAATAGGCTACACTTTTCTTTTTCTTTATTGACTACACATTGCTTAGATCTGATGCTTAAAACCCAGGCTTCACCAAAGAATGGGTGTGGCGGGATGCAGGTGACTCCCGACAGTGGGTTAGAACATCGAGCCAAAGGATCCCTTGACCCTGTTTCACGAGGCTTCACCCGGGACTCAAGGTGATCTCGAGAATCAAGCACTACGATTCGGTATGCCACCCGTTCACCGGGTCTTAGCGACTAAGTCGATGACTCCCCTGACGATTAAGGCTTAGGGTATAGGGCTTCAAAGGCTTCATCATACACACCCCCTCGGACCGTTCTCGGGTTTGAGAAGCGAGAGATGTCCGCAGACTTTATTTTTTCTTTTCTTATTTTTCTTTTCTTTTGCTTTCTTTTCTTTTCCTTTTGGAAAGCTACATTTGGTCTTGAATGTGGAGTAACCATGACACATCTAGGTTACTTGACATGCCCCAAAATGTTGCATTGTATGCAAAGTGAAAGGAGGCAAATAATTTGGCAGCTGATGATGCAAATCGTGTGCGGTGTGTGTGAATTAGCTTAGGGGAATGTTGAGGTTGATAATGCTTTGGAGACTATTTTGACGAAATAAGCACTTCAAACATGTGGACTTGTTCTAGCATTAGGTAACATGCAAGGTTTTAATTTTTTTGATTAGAGCAATTCAATTGTTATTAAAGCAATTCAATTGTTGATTGAAGGCAACGATTACACACGAAATGGGGACCTGAATTTGCAAAGTGAAGTAAACTATATATATAGCTGCGTATAGCTTTTGATATAGCAATGGCTAGTACATACATATCAAAGCTAAACATACAAAAAATATCCTTTACTATGGCTAATACCTTAAATCTACACAAAATTAGTAGGCGGTTGATAAAAGGCGATAACTTTAAAATCATAAAGAAATCGAACCACCTCGCTCTGTGGTGGTGGTGAGTGCCAGCTGCTATTGCTGGCTGGCATGACATATCGAAAGAAGGCTGGCTGTTGCCCGGTGGGCTTCGGCATCTCGATCGAGGAAGCGCGGAATGTGCCCGAATGTGTCATGATGCATTTGCGGCGTAGGTGACGGAGTCTCTAGAGTGGCTCCGGCTCGATCGACTTCTCCCGGTCTGTCTTTGGTAGGCGCGATGAACATATAGCATCCATCACACCTTTATCTCCCTCGGTACGGCATGAGCGTGCTTCCGGTAGATCTTTGTGATGCTTAAATGATGAACTGGAGTATCGTGCGGCTGCGAGTAGCATGTGGAGGAGGAGATGGAGAGGTTTCATATGCGGGGCTGGACTCTTCACTGGAGCTGGGGGCTTGAAGCTGTATCTTGTGAGGAATACTGCATACACTTTGATCAGGTACCTCCTCTGGTCACAGCTATTTCGGAGGAGAAAAGATAGGCATGACATCGCTGCCAATCGACGGGACTTGGGGCGGCTTTGATCCTGCACTCTCATGGGGCTCCTGGGAGGCTTGAGAATGGACATGGCTGTTAGGGAGTAGTGACGTCAGTGGGTGGGAGGCTCTTAGCTGGGGACAGGGCCTTGGTGGGACTTGCCATCACCAGGGTGACAGGAGGGGTCATCACCGGCTGGGAGGACTGGCCGATCAACTCCTGAGGATCTGAGCTCAGCCTAAGATGTGCCTGCGCCAGTGTGGGTGGGGAGGGAAAGGCTGATCACGGGAGCATGGGTGATGGATGGGGGCATATGAGGGGGCTGGGGCTCCCTGCAGAGCACTTGATGCTGTTTGGCGGTGTCTCGGGCTGGCTATGGAGACATCTCTCAGGTGGGATGAGGAGTAAGTCCACCATAACCTCTTTGGGATTGACACGCCTTTCCGGGCCGCGGTGGCCTCTCATTGCCAGTATTACTGACGTACCAGCGCTCAGGGCGTGAGTGTGGCGATCGTCAGCCGAAGCTGACCGGGGATTCAGCATCCCCGGAGAATCATCAGACAAATCAGCCCCATGACACCGGGTCAATAATCTTTTGAGGTCGTGTGGATGAGCGACGGGAGGAGTGGGTTCTGAATCGGTGCGTGAGTCCTGATCGTGAGTCGTTGTCAGTGGGGCAGTAAGTAGATGACTCCCATTAGATCTCTCAGGGTTGAGCGTGGGGATGCAGATCAGGTGCCGACGAAATCGCAGTATCGATCTGGAAATTTGGCGATATTGAGACGAGAGATGCCTCATTAATAATAATCATTGAGTGAGTGAATTGCGGATGAGGACTCGACTGCTGGTTTCTGAAGTCTGGACTAACCGGAGTGGGGCCTCACTGATCTATGTTGTGTGTGGGTGGAAGCAGGCAGGTCTGTCAGTGTCTGATCATCAGTCAGGATCACTGGGGCTCCTCCGGCCTTTGGGGCCCAGGTACTGATCTTGGGTGGGGACAGGGTGAGGCTGGGATTCATTCACCTCAAGCTGCAGGATATGGATCAGGCCGGGGTAAGGAAGGTTCAACCTATGAGTGGAACTCATGAGTATGATACAGAAACAGGAACTCTTTGAATGAACTGGTGAGAAAATGGGACGGGACACTGGAGTGCTCAGGGACAATCAGAAGGAGACCAGACTGGCGATGATCATGACTGATGTGAAGCCCTGGTGATCCGAATGACCAGTGATTGGAACTGAAACAGAGAATGACGGACTTCATTTGTCTTCTAGGGATTCTGAAACAGCGCGACAGGTGTTGTGACTAGATCATCATAGGCGATCTTCTGTGGGTGGTGGTAAAAGTGGCAGGCTGGCTGGGGAAGTAGATGAGCTGTGGTAGAGTCTTGTGGGAGGAATTTTGGGTTGATGGAAGTGCTTGAAGTGGGGAAAATCAAGACTAAATAAGGGAGGAAGGAAATGGTTGAATACGGGATGGTTCCTCCACTTCTCTCACTTTATATGGAACCCAACGGCCGGCGAAGAATCAAGCCAAACCACAATTTAAGCTGATATGCGAAATTCCTTCGCACGATTCATATGTTCGGCGATAAAATGAAAATTAAATATTACTAAAAATAAAAAATAAAATTAAAGAATTAGGATATAATATATATCTAATAATTTAATATAAGATAATATAAAATAATTACAATTTTGCTTAATAGGAAGAAGCTACTAAATTAGGAAACTTACTAAAAATAGCTAAAAATGAAATTGACTAAGTAAAATAAAAGCAAATTTATTGAGCTGGTCGGTTTTTTGAAAACACGAAAACGAGTTGATATCACGGAATTTACTCGAGGAGGGTCGAGGAGGATGATCTCCTCAGCCGTGCGGTGGCTGGCGATTCCTTGGTGTTGAATTTCCCATTGTTGACTTAGTTCTCAGATTGGTGAGCGAAATGTGGTGGCTGCGGTGAGCGCGATGGCAAAGCGCAACACACCTTCACCTTGATTTGAGTGTATCCTGCGATTCACGGACATTCGACTTCCACTGCGTCGACACCGCGAGCACACATCATTAGTCACTTGATTTTCGGTTTCCATTAATTTGTGCTTGTTCAAGTGAAATATGTTCGGTTCGATGTCGCATGCAAATGTAAGTTGCATGACTCCATTTCGGCAGTGATGATTTGCGTGGCGGTGAAAATGGTCTAGGATAATTGGCACATGGTTGAGTTCATTCTCTGGCTCATTATTCGAGCTTTTCTGAAATCTTGGGTAGTAGAATTTGTCTATTTTCACTAAGCATCTCAACTATCCCTTAGGGATCTTCACGATCTATCGACGATGAGGTGTGATATTGGTAGGTTTAAGTTCACTGAGCCTAGCGCCTGCGGAGGAGTGCGGCGGTAGGTTCTTGGCTCCCTAATCGGTGCCTTGTCTATGCTAGTCCACACATGTTGGCGAAATTGTGGAGATCCCGGGATCCTTGTATTTGTGGGTTCTTACTTTACGGATTATGGCCTTGACTTGTTCAGTTAGAAATACCTTCTTCTCGATACTAACCCGCTTTTTGATTGTGCAGATCCTTGGCTTTATAGCGAGGACTTGTTTAATGATGTCAGTATGTTAACCTTCACTTTGCCTTAGGACTTCTAAGATACACACTATTTGGGACCTTCTTCTTGCCTAAGTACTTTTGTGGAAATGGAGGTGGCATGCTATGTTTCATTGAGTCCTCTTTCAGAAAAATGTGTTCTGGCTCCATTTCTACTTCTTTCCTGGATTCCTTAACAGGCTTGGGCATGGGCTGATCAACCTCTTTTCCACTCCTCAGGGTGATTATAGCCTTGACCTCATCCATTCTGAATTTATTTGGATGAGCCTACCTCATGCACTCTTTCGGATTTAGCGTGTTTGGGAAGGAAACCTTCCTCTTTCCTGTACCTCCAGCAACTTGTTGATCTTGGTGATTAGATCTTGCGGGTTGTCAATTTTAAGTTAAGATTGCTCTCGCGCATCTATTCTCTTGTCGGTGTGCTCTCTACGATGTCGTCCTTTGTGCGAGTTGCACATTGATCCCCTTTGTTCTTCCACAAAGTTACCCACCACCTTACTCGAAATTTAAGTGAGAAGCTTGTTCTACGGGGAGAGAGGATGGTGGTTGTTGTGGACAGGTGGAACAGCTGTGGTTTGGCTTTGGGGAACATGGCGAAGTTGGGTTTCCATGAGAGGTTAAGGTGATTCCTCAAATTTGAATTGTGAGTATTACCATATGGGGCGTGGGTTGTGGTGGCTTGCTGTTGTCCTACGACATTTGCATAGTCGACATCAAATCCTTCAGAAGGGACCGCAGGACAACGTTCTTGGTGGTGGGCGGTGGATTGGAAATTGAGAGATGCGGGGATTGGCTTGTGCGGGATTTGAGTCCTTTACGCACTTCATGGAGTCTGGATTTGCCTTCAGCTCCTCTACCTTCCTAGGTAGGTTGAAATCCCCCAGCTTTCATTTCCATTTCTGTCGATTGCATACATCACCCACAGGGTTGGCTAAAAGGTCTCATTTTTTCCATATCTCTGGGGTTTGGCTCTTGACATACCAGAAGTTTCAGCCACATAATTTAAATCATGGCTCATCGGGATGCTTGCTCGAGAAAATCTCTCCCCACTTTTATGGTTTCCAATAGCTGTTTCATGGCCGGGAGACACCGCCATAGAAGTGGTTTACCGGCATCCATGTATCCAAACCCGTGGTGTGGGCATCATGATGGTCTCCATAGTCTCCGACGCGGTAGAACCTCTCGCTGGTGCAAGGTGTAAATTTGTCTCTTCAAATTGTTGGTCTTATGAGCGAAAATTTTTAAAAACTGCCTTGCTGGCTCGGCTATTTCTTATGGTTCCTAGGCCTCGGTGAGTTAAACGGAAATCTTGTCGCGCTGAGGTTAATGAAATGCTGGCAAGTAATCCATGTCCATCATACCTTTCTTAAGGTTGTGCAAGCTTCCTCAAAAATCCCTTGCTGTGTGTATGGGTTTTCATTCTTACATACCACCATGACATGTGGGAGTAGGGGTACGAAAATAGGGCCTGCTTGCCACATCTTCGGCGGAGGTGTATGATGCGAGGAAGAACCTTAGCTGCAGGAGATATGGTCCTACATCGACTGGGCTGTTAGTTCCTTTGGGGGTACAGGCGTCTGCTTGTTCCTTGGGTAGGGGATCCATTGTCTGATGGCTGCGATTTCTAACTTTGTTCAGCGGGTGTGCTTGATTCTCGTAGTCTGCTGATCTCTCTCTTTCCCGGTGGTGCGCTTACACAATTACCTGGCCAGACACAATAACCTGAGCAAACTTGCGGGGTTATTGTTAGCTAAAATAAGCGACTGTAAAAATAAAACAGATCTGGATCTTGCAGATGGTCGACTGCTGAATTCGATAATAGATAAAAAGGATAAGGTCACGCTAACGTGCGGTGTTGATCTGAAATAACTGATATCAGCGTAGTTTGGCACCATCCGGCGGCGGCGCCATTTTGATTCGTGCCGCGGTAGGGTGGCGGAATCAACGAAAATTTGTTTCCTATATTCCTCTACTTGCCGTAGTTAATTTGCTAGCGACATAGTGATCCCCGAGGTCGGGCTGCGGGGATGGGTTTTCATCATGAATGACTTGCATCAGTGTGAAAATGGTGAGACTTTTAGTTTGGATTTTTTGGATTTTGTTTCAAAAACAGTGTGAGTTGTTTATTCAGCGATCAATTGTAAAGCGAAAGTGAGTGCTGAAAAGTTAACTTTGAAGATTTGGGTCACTAACTTGATAACATAGAGGCGAAATAGTGTCCTCGGGTTTTTATCTTCGCTGTGACAAGCAACTACTATAGTCCAGAGCCTGCTTAGGATCTTTGTTTAACTAGCAAACCCTAACCACTAGAATTACTCTGTTTGGTCAAACCACCGGGTAAAATGCATTCTGACCTTCGGTTTGAAACCTGACATTGACCTCATTTCGGTGGCTCGTAAAAGTGATGCAAGAATAGCAGTGCATGGCAATAAGTAATACCTTGTATACTAAAGCATGGTAAGTATTGTGAGGTAATGGCGTTAAATGATATTCGGCCTGGTTAGAAAATATGGGAGCCATAAATACGATACACAGTAACATTTAAAACATGAAGACAACCTGCGGCCCTTGCAAACCAAACTAGCTACCTTTCTTCAAAGCTTATGAGGGCTTAGCGAGCATCTCTTGAGTTGTCATCCTCGAAGAGGGGTGTTTGGCGGCTTTAGAAAATGAAAAGAAAGAGGAGAGAGAAGAAAGAGAGAAAAGCAAAACCCCTGCTTCGAAAGGCTGCGGGAGAGAGATATTTACGTAAATGAGTTGCCAAAAGATTGCTCTACAAAGATTGCTCTCCTCACATTCTTAAAAAACCATGGGGGTTTATAGACCACCCAATGTATGAATACAAGAAAACCTAAAGTTTTAGCTAAACAAAGGAGACAGGTAATACACCAAAAGCAGGTCGGTTGGCATTAGTACACAAGAAATGAAGGCGGGGAATTTCGTATGCGCTGGACATTTTGACCAGGTAGCGAAAATTTTGCTTCTTTAGCGAAATTTCGCTAACTACTTGAGATGTGGACGAGAGATAAGCGAAATCACAAAATTTCTCTATGCCTGGAGTCAATTTATTAGCTAAATTTAAGCTAACCTAACAAAATATTTTAGAGATAAGCGAAAATGTATAATTTCGCTAGGCTGCCATTGATTTTTAAGCTATATAGCGAAATTTAGCTAACTTTTAGCGAAATTTCTGTTTATTAGGATTGCGAAATTTTAAGCTATGTTCTTATTTAGCAATCAATAATTACATGATCATGGCGAAATTTCACGGAATTCTTTGAATGCCCTGCATTGCACCTTGCCTCTTGCATCTGCTTCTTCACTTTGCCTTGTTCTTCGTTGAATTTTTGATATGTTTGATGGGTGACAAATGGGTTGTCTTCATGGTTCGGCATATATCTCGATATCAAATGGCCATTACATACAAACACCTGCCAAAATAACTAAAAATAACCTCGAAGCGGCATAAGTGATACTAAGTGGACATGAACACTCGTTGGAACTAGTGACATGATTAGTCATAAAAAGCACACCCCCAAAAACCTATCTGGAAATAGGGCTGAAAATGGCATTTTTAGTGTAATCAAAATTTTCTCATGGTGTTCACAAGCAAGCTTCTTGTTGCTTTGTCATCTACGAGACTAAATATACTTTAGCAACGAGCGCTTGTGAAGGAGTTTGGCTAAGGAAATTGCTCGATGATTTAGGACGGAACGGGAGGGTTCTCTGACTATTTATTGTGACAGTATGTAATGCAACGTTGCCACAACAATTGAGTTATTGAAGTCGGTGGTACGCAAAGCGTAAAACTTTGCTATAAGCAATTTGATATTGCACTATTTGGAGTGCTTAATCGATATTAGGACTTTGTACTATTCTTTTCATCAATTTAATAAAGAAAAACACTCTTTTCTTCTCTCATTTCACATGACCCATATGCCAAAGTGACAGTGGAAGGTGAAGGTTGTGGTTGAAAGGAAGAAAATAGATGGGAATTACTTATCATGTGATCTGTGGCTCCAGAATCAATGACCCATTCGGAGGACGAAGAAGAGACAAGGCGTGTGCTTGGGTTACTTGATTCAGCGATGTTTGTAACGGAAGTAGATGAAGGGTTTGTGATTTGCGGCCGCAGAGTGGTTTTTACCACGGCGTTATTACGCGGAGAGTGACCGTTCATTCAGGTGCCTCCAGTGAGAGGCTCGTGGCGACTGCCAAATCTTTGAGGTCTGTGGGTTGCGCAGTTTCGCGTTCAATGTCGTAATCGGACATGGCCGATATCGCCACGCGGCCCTGCCGGTGGCCCTGCGGTAGCACCTCACGGGCGACTATTCTATCTTTGTGGCTTCTTGTTGACCGATTTTGTTGACAAGGCTTCTTGTGTTTGGAAGACAGATGGAAGTAAGGCAAGATATTTTCGTGTGGTGTCACATTTGATGTTTCCCGGAAAGAAGAAATTCAGGACTGGATCAGAATCTGCGGTTCTAATAGATCATACTAGAAGGGGCGGTGAAAACCGTCAACGCAGTCATTACAGGTGAATCTTGATTGGACATCAGCATTTGGACTTCTAGGGCCCGAGCATTAGGTTTATATATCTGCTTTCATCAGTCCATGAAAGTTTAATGCGATGAATCATGTTTTCTGGAAAGCGATAAAATCATTCTGGAACTCGTTGCCAGAAATCTGAAATCTTTCACTAAATCACATAAATTGATAATTAAATTAATATAATGATTATGTGATGGATTACAATGAATGAAATTGCTTTACAACAATGGATATGATTTGAATGAGCGAACATCATGTCTAATAATGATTTATTGTCTTGAGTGAGGAGGATTCCTAAGTCAGAGGGTGATTGTATATACGATACTCTACGTAGGGGGTAGGATTGTTTTATTCCCGATCAGTAAATTGGGACTATTAGGTTTGTGCCCAGTGATTATTGGAAGACATCAGTGGGTTATTAGGAATTAGAAACAGAGCTGTATCCATGAGACTCACTCAAATTGAGAAAACCCGGAGAAAGTAGATGGAGCCAAAGTACACAAAATAAAGACAAAAAATCTTTGAGGAAGTACTGGGTAAAGAGGTTTGTCGGACTGAAACACTAAAAGTAGTGGATCAAGATCGACTCAGAAGTAAATATGTAAGGATCTTTGTGGCCGGTGGGATGGGCGGAGGAGTGGGAGGCAGAACAGTCTACGAGCCACGCAGTGGCGTATGTGGGATCTCTTTTTTGAAACTGTAATGGGGAAAAGTAGGCTTGTGACCTGGCGAAAGTGGTTTCGCCACCAAAATTTTCAATGAGTGATGGGGTGAGCGGCGATGAAACTCTCAGGGACGACGGGTGAGACCTGAGTCACCTCCTGAAACCAAGTGTTTCAACCTTGTCATGATCTCTTGGGCATGGGAAAAATGCCTAAAGAAAGCGATTAGAAAACTCTCATAATCACAGACCACTAGAGATCTGCAGATTATACATTTAAACAGAGGAGAAGGTTGGAGGAAGGAGTTGTTGTATTTTCCCATTGAGATCATCATCATATATCTATCAGAAGAGGGTTGTCTTCATACATTAATGTAGATCATCTATATTTACTATAAAATGAGGTTGCATTGTAAATGAATAATACTATTAAAGGATACAAACCAAATATATTGGGGTAATGATATGCCACTTATAATGCGGGCAGTGTGGAAAGAAGGAATAGGTGGTGTTGAAGATGTCACTTCTGCAGTGGGCTGAGCACTCATCTTAAGCTAACATATTGGTGATGTTCTAAAGTGGATAAATTCTTTTTTATTAAAACTCTTTAAATTTAAGTGCATGATAGAATCTGGGATAAAACCTTCACTTTCAATAACGATGACATCGATGAAGCTTTTTTCTTGTGCTGAAATGGGTGGCCTTGATCTCGCTGTTTCCATTGTCAATCGAAAGACCATACCTATCAGTAGCTTTACGATAATTCAGGGATGGATAGAAACTATGGGACAGTGATTATTAACAGATCAGAATCCAAGATTGTCAAAGTAAAAGAAGGTAGATGACAAATAGTTGCTTGGGACACAAAGGGACAACAGGATAGACATCAAGTGCATTGCATTCATAGAGAGTAATGGGAGGATATCATTAGAGATTTGGATAGTGGCGGATCATGTGGAAAAGCTTTATGGTATAGTTTCTAATAATCAGTGAAGACTATAATGATAGGAAACTTTGTAAAGAATTGGGATGGGGCGTTGAGATCATCTTATTGAATGAACGAATGCTTACATATATATATATACACACACACACACACACATGATAAACAAGGATAAAAAAGGAAAAGAATAAATACAGAGTAAGAAAGAATATACACACACACACACACACACACATGAGGTTTTGAACTGGTTTGAACAACTTTGATCATCTAGAAAGGGGAAGTCAGCAGAATATGCCTCTTAAAGTTGTTTGGAACTCGTACATATCCTCAAAATTTGGGTTTTTTGGCTGGGAGGTTTGGTGGGGAAAAATCCTGACTATGGAACAACTTAAAAAGAGAGGTTACCCCCTTGCAAGCAAGTGGCCTTTTTGCGGAAAGGCTGAAGAAAGGCTTGAACACTTGCTCATTCATTGTCTTAAGATCTGGGGCATTTGGTCGGTTCTGAGCACATTACTAGGAGGGGATTGGGTCTGCCCTTCTTCTGTGAATGGTTTATTTATTGGCTAGAACTCCTCCTCTCTGGGGAAAAAAGAGAATTCTTTGGAGGATAGTCCCTTTATGTCTCCATTGGTTTATCTGGAAGGAGTGAAACATAACGGTCTTTGAAAATGAGGTTTTCTCCCTAGAAAGACTGAAATCTTCCTTCCTACGTTCCTTAAGCTCTTGGACTAGTTTGATTTCCAATGTGGATCTCTCTCTTGTAAGAATTCTTTTTTGTATTTTGTAGCTTAGTTGTTGGGCCGGTAAGTTTTTGTCTTAGCCCTCTTTTGTATAGGGCTTGTGGTCTCCCTATGTATACTTCCTGTATTCACGTGGGCAGGCTACTAGGCTCTCTTCTTTTTGCTTCTTTTTGCTTAATGGTATTCTGATTTTACCGATAAAAGAAAATATATATACACACACACATGATAAACAAGGATAAAAAAGGAAAATAATAAATACAGTATAAGAAAGAATAGATACTCAATACCAGCATATTAGATTATCTTTGAACTCCCAAGAAAGAAGAAACATTGTCTAGGCAAAAATTTCTGAGCTTTATAAATAGCTAAATGGCATGTGTGAGTTCAGTGTAGATAGCATTCCAGTAGACCTGCACCAATTAGAGTGAATTTCTGTTTTTAAATAATCATTAGCTGAATGTTGTGTTATTATTACCTTTTTTATGCTCACTGGGTGTGGAATGAGATATTTTTGGAAGGCCTAGCATGTGAATATACTGTTTGTTAGTTGGTATGTGCCACTAACTAGGTATATTTCTTGCATGAAATTCCATTTTAGATATTATTGGTGTTTGAAACAAAGACACCTTGTTTTGATTCAATTTATGATAGAATTCAAGGCTTCATCTCTGAAATTTTCCATTAAAAGGTAATGCTACTATATATAGGACACTGAGAAATAAAGTTGGTTTTTAACACTTTATTTTTAGCATTAACATGTAATGATATCAAGAGCTCTATATAAAATAGGGAAAATGTTGATTTTTCATCTCTTTTCCTAGGTTCTGCATGGAGATGCGGTCCTAGATGAAGCTCAGGTATGATTTCTGCTATTAAATTTCAGTCAGGTGTCATAACCTATCAAAAAAAAAAAAATTTCAGTCAGGTGTCATTGTTAATTGGCATTGGCATGAACTTAAACCACCTTATTAATTTGGTCAGGGCTGCACCATATTGAGTGGAGATGTAATCATTCGTCATCTTGCGGAACAGCTAACGCCTGAATTTGTTGTTTTTCTTGTATCCACTATCTATGGAGTAGATCTTGTTCTTGATTTTGTATGTTGGATTTAGGCATGTGCATTACTGCCCTAATTTAAATGTTCAGTAGTCAACATATTAAGCTTGATGTAACAAACATGCATGCTGCACACAATCAAACATAAGTATTAAATTTAGTGAACTCATTTCAATGGATGACACACAACTTAATGTCCTAGATGATGACTTTATGAACTTTATGTAAATGCTGACAAAATTTGTCAAGTGCGAAATTTCTTTATGTACCACCAAGTCTGTACTTTTCTCAAATAGGTTAAAAGTATTACATCCATTTCATTTTTTTCGACATGGTCAAAATAATATTTGTTGGAAAATAATTGATTCTAACCATCTAAAAGTCAGGTACTTGTGTCTTAACCAATTCTTCAAAGTACTGATGCAGACAATTTCTAGTTCCTCTCCATTTAGGGCATTGTTTGGGATAGCATTTTCAGGAATAGAAGTCGAACTAGAAGAACTTTTATTGCATTAGATTAAATTTCTGCTTGAAAATTAGATTTTAAAACTTATTTTATTAAATATAGATTTTTTAAAATATAAAAATTTGTTTCCAGCATCATGTTTGAAGAAAAACACGAGTTTCCTTACTCGTCCAACCTTGCAGATGAGTCATCTTGGGAATTGGGAGACCTATATCTGTTAGTTCCATCCAAACACTCATAAAAATTGCATTTGCCTTCAAATGTTACATGTCGCATTTGAGAAACTTTCCTGAACAAAGCTTCATTTTCAATGAAAGACCCAAGTGAAAAGTTAATTTCCAAAGGAGAGTTGGAGATAATGTTGCCTTTAAGAAACCATAATTGTTAGAAGTAGATTTGGAGAAACATAACAATTTCCCTTGTATGGTTACATCAATGTCTCATTAACACAACTTCGTATCCCAAATTTCCTCCTATATTTGAAAAATCCTATATTCCAAGCCTAAAATTTATGATAATTCAATTTAAACTACCTTCCCTATCTGTTATATGTGAAAGGTAATTCTATTTATGTTATGTTATCCATATCATCGGGATTAAGACAGATGTTCTTGGGGTATACGACCGTCCTCCAACAGAACCTAATGCCATACTTTTAAGGGAAATTGGTGAGTACTTGGTGCACTGATGATACTGTTGTGCATTTGAGTTTGATTTGTCAAACTGGCCTGCATAACTGATTTTCTTCTACTATAACAGCTGTGGCTGAAGATGGGAGCTGGTCTGTAGTTAAACCAATACTGAAGGAGATGAATAAGCAAGGTGAGTGAAGAACACCTGAGCTTCTATTTATCATAATTTATTTATGGTATATTTGGAAATTTGAAAACTATAGCTTTGCCATTCTATGTTTGTCTCTTTACTTCTTGTTTTATTTTGAATCAATGCATTTGTGCTTCTTATAAGACAATGTTTCAAAAACTCCAGGTTACTCCGTAAATCCTCCCTCCTGCATTGGACCCCAATTTCCTCAACCACTTGAGTACATTGCATAATTATATAGGGATGAACATCCTATTATAGCTTTGTTACACACGTGCATGTGCGTACACGTGACACACATACATATATATATATATATATATATATATATATATACTCTATATATATATATATATATATATATATATATATATATATAAAATAAGCCTAAATTGAGCATAAGCCTTTTGTGATCACATAAATAATTTAATAAATATTCCTATAATATATTAAAATAAAATAAAAATATAAAACTACTTCCATAAACATAACTTATTTAAACAATAGGATACAAAAATCTTAATCCTAAAATTACACATTAGGAAACAAGTTGCCAAAAATCTTAATATAATACTAAAAAATCTTAATAGAATACTAAAAAATTTTAATTTTGAATTTTGCAAAAAATATTTTATAAGTCTTACCAAAAATCTTGCATATCAAAAAAATTCTTACCAAAAATCTTAATACTAAAATTTTTACATTAGGAAACAAGTTACCAAAAATCTTAATTTTTATAGGATATTAAAAAAAATGTTTTGAACACTAAAAAATCTTAATTTTGAATTTTACCAAAAAATATTTTATATTTCTTACCAAAAATCTTAATACTAAAATTTTTACATTAGGACACAAGTTACCAAAAATCTTAATTTTTATCCATACTAAAAAAATAGTTTGAACACTAAAAACCCTTTTTTTCAACAACTCTAAAAACTCTTAATTATGAATTTTACCAAAAAGAAATATTTTATAATTCATATAAGAGGGGAAAGGAGATTTATAAAGTGTGCCTCCTTGCCTAAAGAGGGGAAAGAATCTTAAATTACTAAGGCCTTGTCAAAGAGGGGTGATCGACCAAAGAGGGAAAAGGGGATTCAAGAAGGGGTCGATGGAAAGGGGTGGAGATTCTCAACCAGTGAGATTCAGAAAAAAAAAAAATTCAAGGGTATCGACGGAAATTCTTACTTGTAGAAAGTAGCGAGATGATGAAGAGCAATGAGAGAGGTATTAGGGGTTTTTTTTCGTTTCAAATGAGTTAAGGTTTCATTGAGAAAGGTAGGATTTTTCTGTACTTCGATTTCTTTTTATTTTTTTCAAATGCCAGATCTTCTCCATATAAGGCGTGTGCAGTTGATATTGAGGCGTACGCCTTTTACGCCTCTACAATGCGTCAACAAAGAAGGCATACGCCTTCTATGTGTTGAGCTTTTTTAGGGATGCCTTGGGATGTTTTTAGGGCAACTCGCCATGAGGCGTGCCTAGAAAACGCTTTTTAAAACACTGATTATATATATATATATATAGAAGTAAAAAAAAAAAGAAAAAAGAAAAAACTATGCTAGATAGGTGACTAAAAGACTTTATTGAATCTGGTAAACCCCCCATCCAATTCACTTATGGTCGGCGCAAAAAGCATAAGGCCTCAGAGGCTAACGTGGCGGACACAAGAGAGAATATTCCCCTACAATGCAACGGTATTTGCAAGGGGTAGTGAGGGTGGGTAGAGGCAGAGAGTTAGTGGGATGAATATTGTACTTTGGGAGAGTGGGAGCCTCTCGAATTGCTTCCCTGGTTATTTTCCTTTTTTGTTATCAACTATTTCTTCTCTAGAAAACCCTATTTGGGTTTGGAATCCTATCATCCGGTATCAGAGCCGTTCAATTTTTTTGGGGCTTATGGCAACAAAGAAAATGGAAGGTATAATTGAAATGATAGAAGAACAGATTACCAGAATCCATGGAGAAATGGCATCGACGAAGGGCGATTTGCAAAAGTTGGTCCCATTAGAAGTTAAACTGGATGACATGCTTGAGAAGCTATCTCTGTTGGGAAGAATGGAACAAATGATGCAAAAATAAAAGCTATTAGAAAAAGAGTAAAACCATAGACTCAAGAGGACCTAATTTTCACTTGGCAACAACCCCGTAAGAGGAAAACTTGATAGGAGAGTGAGGATCCACCCAGGCAAAAGGGTGTAGGAGAACCCATAACATGGAGGTAGAGTCTAGGCTTTAACTAGGCATGTGGAAATGCCTTCATGTGGAACGATTTTTTTTTATAGTGCATCGAATGTCGGAAGAGGAAAGGATGACGACGACTACTTTCAGCCTGGATTGGAAGGCTTTGACATGGTTTCAATAGGAAGAAGGTCGTCGGCCCATACGAAGTTGGGGAGAGCTCAAATCACGACTATTGGATCGCTTCAGCCAAGCTCAAGAAGTAACCCTATGCAAACAATTCTTGTATCTCAAGCAAGAAGGCTCAATTCGCGAATACCTTCGGGCCTTCGAACTCCTAGCGGCGACATTAGACAATGCGTTGAAGAATGTGCAGGAAAGCACATTTATCAGTGGCTTAAAACTAGAGATCAGGGCGAGGTACGGATGTTGAAACCAGAGGGCTTGAGGGAGGTGATGAAGTTTGGACAACACATTGAGGAGAGGACTGCTTCTAGTTGAAGCGGAAAAGGAGGCTCGTGGGTTACCCGCTCATCCAATCTAAGCCCTACCCATCAATTTCTCTTTTGGCTAAACCCATCACCAAGCCCTTTTACAACTTGGAGCTCGCTTAATAATTTTTTTGGATTTAGGCCCCCCAACCAACTACAATTTAAACCCATACCCTAGTGGGCCTCATATACGATCCAACCCACGATCCACATCACCCAACCCATAGCTCCCTTCAATCCCTAATACCCACCCCTCTTCATCAAATTGATCATTAGGGCGCAAAACTTTCTCTTCCTATAGGAAACTCACTGATGGGCAATTGAAGGAGAAGATTGAAAGGGGCCTTTGTTTCCGATGCGATGCCCAGTTTTCACCCGGCTACTGATGCAAAGACAAACAACTCCAAGTACTAGTAGTTCACTAGGAACCCCCCGACTACAACATGATGGGATCCATGAGTTTGCCAAATGGAAGAATTTGCTGAGTTATCCCTAAATTCGGTGGTCGACCTATCTACTCCCAAAACTATGACGGTGAAGGGGCAGATTGCTCAACAAGAGGTAATAACTTTGATTGATTGTGGTGATACACGTAATTTCATCTCTAACAAGGTGATTCAGAAATTGGGGTTGCCCTTGGAGGCCACGTTGGGCTATGGTGTTTTGATGGGTTCTGGTTGAGCAATAAAAGGGGAAGGTATTTGCAGGGGCGTCATTCTCACTTTACAGAATATATAGATTGTGAAATATTTTCTACCCCTTGATTTAGGCATTGCATATGTCATTCTGGGTATGAAATGGCTCTAGTCGTTAGGAGGAATGCATGTGAACTAGAAATTGCTAACTATACGGTTTAAGGTAGGTGGAAGTCTGCGAGCGGATCACGGCTGGCGCTGTGGGTGTCGGGTTTATCGGACATGCGTGGACATGGACCTGCTGGATCTGGCGTTGGATCGTGTCGGAGTATGCCCGCGTGGCGATATCATTGACCCGTATAATAGGTCAACGACTTCGGATACGGCTCAGACACGACTTGACATGGCTCGGTTGTTCTGATTAGTGATTCCAATCGGAAGCGTAGAAAAGGGGAAGGGGAGGCGGTGGAGTCCCGCTGGTTCCAGCGGAAGGGGGAAGAGGGATGAGAACAGGAGATGGGTGTTGGAGTCGGGTTGGGTGCGTGGGTGGGGGGGGGGGTGGTGGGGGGTGGTGGCAGGGGTAGGGAGTAGGGGTGGGGGGGAGGGGGGGTGCGTGGGGAGCAAAGGGGTTTGATGGGGAGTGTCAGGGAGGGAGTGTAATTCAATCTAGGAGGTGGGTTGATGGGTGAATGGAAATTTGTCGGCGGTTTCAAACGAAGAGGATATTTGGATAATTGGGTGTACAAATTCGATAATGTCTTTAATGTATGTAATTATAAGATAAACTATTTGATAAATAATTAAATTTCATTTGATAAATAATTAAATTTGATGAGAAGATAAGAATCGTATAAGTTTCAAAATTCTCTTTGTAAATACAAATAATGACATAAAAATTCATCCATTTATTATTAATTTATTATTATAATTGTTAACTCTTTGTAAGGATGATTTTTTTATTTTATCGTATTATGTATCCAGTATCCTGATTTTTGAAATTTATTAGGTAATCCCCGTGTCCGTAGGTATCGTATCCGATGGCCGTATCGGGTGTCCAGGTGCTTCTTAGGGTGAAGTCATAGTGATATTGCAAGGCGACCCATCTCTCAGCACCTCCTTGGTTAGGCAATGTGGAAAGCCTTAAGGGAACAAGGGGAAGGTATTCTGGTGGTACTCAGTCACATTGGGGTGGTCAATAATCTTGCTGACCCCAGTGCCCTTGCTTCCCTTCAACAGATACTAGACCAATTTGACTCAGTGTTTCAACCACCTACAGGGCTACCTCCTTCACTATCTCGCGACTACACCATCACACTGCACCTTGGTACTCCTCCCGTCAATGTACGACCCTTTCGCTACCAATATATTTAGAAAACGGAAATTGAACGATTAGTGAAGGAATTGTTGTCAGCAGGTATCATCCAATCCAACACCAGTCCATTTTCAAGTCTAGTACTTTTAGTTAGGAAAAAGGATGGAGGTTGGAGATTTTGTTTTGACTATCGAGTTCTCAATAAGGCCACAATTCTAGACAAGTTTCCAATTCCACTGATAGATGAGTTGTTGGACGAACTACATGGGGCCTCCATTTTCTCCAAGCTTGATCATCGCTCTGCTATCACCAAATCAGATTGCAGCTGACAGACATCCCAAAAACAACCTTTAGAACACACGAATGCCACCATGAATTTTTGGTCATGCCGGTTGGGCTTACCAACTCCCTAGCTACATTCCAATCGCTGATGAATGAAGTGCTTAAGGATTGCTTAAGAAAATTTGTTTTGGTTTTTTTGATGATATCTTAGTCTACAACCGTTCCTTGGAAGATCATCAACTTCATCTATGTAAAGTGCTACAAATTCTTTAGATTCACCAATTGTATGCCAATGCCAAAAAAAAAAAAAAAAAAAAAAATAATGCAAGTTTGGACAACCTAGCCTTGAATACTTGGGACATATAATCTCCCATCAAGGTGTAGTAGCAGGCCCCTCCAAAGTCCAGATGATGTTAAATTTGCCAATACTATAGGGATTTTTAGGTTTAACAGGCAATTATCGACGCTTTGTAGCACAATATGGTACCATTGCCTGGCCATTAATGGAACTACTAGAAAAGGATGACTTCATATGGGGGCTTGAAGTAGAGAATGCATTCCAAACTTTAAAAGCTGCCATGACCAACATTCCGACTCTAGCTCTTCTTGATTTCTCCAAACCCTTCATAGTGGAGACTAATGCCTTGGGGTGCGGCATAGGAGCAGTACTCTTACAGAATGAACGACCACTAGCCTTCTTCGCTAAGCATTGCCACCTATTGCTAGACTTAAATCGGTATATGAGCGTGAAGTGATGGATGTGGTCCGAGCTATCTACAAATGGCGCCACTACCTCCTTGGGTGTAAGTTTACTGTGCGCATAGACCAACATAGTCTCAAGTTTCTTCTACTTCACGAATGGTCAGTCTAGATTATTAGAATTGGTTGTGCAAGCTGTTGAGCTATGACTTTGATATTGAATATAAACCAGGCTTTGCTAACAAAATAGTTGATGCCTTGTCGTGGGTACCTGGTCAATCCACCCTTTTCTCCCTTTCTGTTCTTTGGGTTTTGCAATTGGTAGAATTGGATAAAGAGTTAGCTAGTGATCATGGCCTCTCACATCTCTGACAGTCTTTGTCATAGGGGCGACTCACTAAATCAGGGTATTCTCTCATCCAAGATCGGTTGTACTACAACAACAAATTAGTGCGGCCACCTACTTCCAAATTTATTCCATTATTATTGCATGAGTGTCAAGACAGCCCTGTGCGGGGACATTCTGGAGTCCTGAAAACTCTAAAAAGAGCTTATGCTTCATTGTATTGGCTTGGAATGAAGCGCCAAATTTAGTCCTATGTAGCTGCCTGCTCCGTATGTCAACAAAATAAATACTCCACCTTATCACCCAACAGACTACTCCAGACCCTACCTATATAGCACATCAGACTATGGACTTCATTGAAGGATTACCAAAATCAGTGGGATGGGACACCATTCTGGTAGTAGCAGACCGCCTGAGTAAATATGCCCATTTTATTGCCCTCAAACGCCCTTTTACAGCAGTAACTGTGGTTGTAGCTTTTGTACAAGAAATTGTCCGGCTTCATGGCGTTCCCTGCTCCATCGTATCAGACCGTGACAAGCTCTTCCTCAGTAAATTCTGGACTGAAATTTTTCGCCTGCAAGGTACAAGCCTTCGGTTCAGCACAACCTACTCAGTTCGATGGCCAAACAGAGGTACTAAATAGGTGTCTTGAAATCTACTTGTGCTGTTTTGTCACTCACAAGCCCAAATCTTGGGCTCGCTTTCTTCCTTGGGTTGAATATTGGTATAACACATCCTTCCACACAGCAGCCCAAACCACTCCATTCCGGATTGTGCATGGACGTGATCCCCCATCTCTCATAACCTATGAAGTAGGGTCTTTTGTTTTCTTGGAAGTGAACCAACAACTAATTGACTGAGATGTGGCTTTGGCTGAACTTCGTCAACACCTCCACAGGGCATAACAAAAATTAAAACCTAGGCAGATAGTAAACGAAGAGATGTTTCATTTGAGGTGGATGACCTGTACTTTTGAAGCTCAAACCTTACCACCATCACTCTCTAGCTCACAAACCTAATGAGAAACTCTCCCCCCATTTTTATGGCCCTTTCAAGATCTTAGCCAAGGTGGGACCCGTGGCCTATCGCCTATAGCTCCCAGTTGATGCTAGAATCCACCCAGTATTTCACATTTCCCAACTGAAACGCACCCCTGGTTCCTTCTCCTCCTTCCCTCCACTTCCCCCTAGCTAGATGATTCATTAGAATTTCAGCTCGAGCTTCAGGCAGTCTTAGGAATTAGGCCTAGTTCTGCATCCAACACTACTACTCAGGAGGTATTAATCAAATGGAAGGGCCTCTAGGACCATGAAGCATCTTGGGAACCAGTTGCACTAATCCAGGAGCAATTTCTAGCATTTCACCTTGTGGACAAGGTGTCTCTACACCCCAAGGGTATTGATAAACCCTCCATCCAATTCACTTATGCTCAGCGCAAAAAGCATAAGGCCCCAGAGGCTGGCGGACACAAGAGAGAATATTCCCCTATAATGCAGAAGTATTTGTAAGGGGTAGTGGGGGTGGGTAGGGGCAGAGAGTTAGGAGGATCAATATTGTACTGTGGGAGAGTGGGCTCCTCTCGAATTGCTTCCTTGGTTATTTTCCTTTTATGCTATCAGCTATTTCTTCTCTTGAAAACCACATATCAACTATTTCTTCTCTAGAAAACCCTGTTTAGGTTTGGAATCCTATCAGAATCCACTTCTACACAAAATAGTCAATAGTCCTTTAACAATAGCATAAATTTTCAGAAAAACAAGAAGTTAATCTTATCTCAACAAAATATTTGATTGAGAAAATAACATAAAAAGGATAAATTTTGGAAATCTTCTCTACCAAATGTGAATTTGAATGACTTAAAAAAACTCTGCTTTTGAATTACTTATCCATTATGTTCGTTAATTCAAATGTTCTTGAGATCCAAGTAGACTTCTTGATTTAGGGTATTTTCACTGGAAGTGCTTTTGTGAAGCTGCCTGCAATCTGGTATTGTGTATAAAAAACTTGATTTCTTCCTTTGCCACAAATCTTGAATAAAATATGTAAAAGTTAAAATGCTTGCTTCTCCCCCTATGAAAATTCAGGGTTTTTTAGGGTCATTGCAATGGTACACTTGTCACAATGCAAGCTTGTTGGTTTATCTTTTTGCTCTTTCAAATCACATAGAAATCTTCTAAGCTACATCACTTGACATGCTTGACTATTTTTACAAAATACCCTGCTTCTGAACTTAATGTGGCGATTAATTGTTTCTTGTTTGTCCCCATGAAATGACACCTAGACAAGGACATAGAGCAAACCCCGAAGTTGTTTTTGTTCATTGGTACAGCTAACCAAATCACTTGTTTTCAATATAAAATTATTAACATGGTGATTCCAAAGTCTAGGGCACCACTTGTTTATCTTAGAACCCTTTTTAGTACATAAAGATGATGCTTACTTGGGCTTGAATAAATCTTGAAAGCAAGATAATTGCCAACATTATGTAAAGCCTTAAGTGAGATAAATCAGTCCTCCCACCACATTTCTATACTCTAGATTTGGTTTCGGTTTCAACATCATCATCCACCAGAAGCTTTTCATTTATGTTCATAGGGTCCTTATTGGATTATAGTTCAACATGGCATATCTTTTCGCATAGTTGTGAAAGGCGTGCCTAGGCGTAGGCGCAGGCGAAGCACAACCATGGCGCCCCGCCTGGGCTGGGGCGAGGCCCCTTCACGCAGGTGCATGGAAAATGGAAAAGGCGCGCGCCTTCCCTGAGGCGAGAAGCTCTCCACAAGCGCGCCTCTGTGCAAGTAAGTCGTCTTCCTCAGATCCTCTTCTTCTTCCTCTTCTTCTTCATCTTCCTCTGCTTCTTCCTCTCTTTCATTTTAGTTTTCTCGGCGTTAGGAGGTGCGAGGAGCGAAAGTTCTGTTTGCGTAAACAGGACCAAAGCAGCGTTGTTTGGTATCTACGAGACATAAAGGACGTCGTTTGGATTTAAGTCACTATCAAACGGCGTCGTTTTAGATAAGTGATTTAAAAGCGGTTTGAACTGATGTCGTTTTGGATTCTTTGCCGGTCTTTAAAAAAATGTTAATGCGGCATCTAAAGCGGCATCGTTTGTGCGAGAAAGGGCAACGATGTCGTTTTAGGCTGCGAGAGACCCTAAAACTCGACATTTATACCTCGGAACCTAAAAACTCGCCATTTTTTTGCTCGACCCTCATTTTGCTCGATTTCAAACGACAAGAAGATGCAACACTTGGGCTCTTGTCTGAAGTGAGGCCAGAAAATCAACCAAGTGAAAATTGCAAGAAAATTTTGGAAAAAGGAAAAATCTCTCACTTCCATTGGTATTTGCTTACTTTCTCTACTTTTAAATTTTTTTCTTCACTTTATTGATGATATTGGTTCATGCTTAAGCTTATGTAAATGAGTAATGATTCTCATGATTCATGACTCATTTATTTTACTTTAGTAGTAAAATGACATGACTCACATGAGTCATATGACTCATTTGTTTTTTTTAATATTTTATAATATATGTCTCAATTTGTATTTTTCAATTATTATTGTGTTGTAGTTGATTTGTTTCAAGGTTGGAAGAAGGAAGAATGTATTGTAATGACAATGAAAATGAATAAGTTGGCTCTACAACTACTTGTGGAAGTGAAAGAAAAAAGGTAGGGATGGAAATACGCCGGTTACCTAATGAACAAGATTTGAATACAATTATTTGTATCTTTTGTGATAAAGTAACCAAGGGAGGCATCTATAGACACAAACAACATCTTGTTGGTGGACATAGAAATGCCAAAAAATGTACGAAATGCTCGGTTCATGTTAGACAAGAGATGGAAGAGTATATGAATGGGAAAAGAATCAAAAGGAGTAATTGAAAGTAAATGAAGATTTGTATGAGATTTTGAAGACATTGATGAAGAAGTTGAAAGAGTAGAAGAGGATTTGTATCATATTCTACGTGGAGGGAAATGTAGAAGTGAAATTAGTGTGAAAAGATCTAGAGAGGGCCGATGGATCATTTTTTCACCCCTAATGCAGAAGCGGTAGTTCAAAATAGGAGTGGGAAAATGACTCAAACTACTATGAATGACGCCTATAAGAAGGAAGCAAGGGAAAGAGCTTGCTCTCTTATTTCAAGGTGGATGTATGATGCTGCCATTCCATTTAATGCGGTCACGTATCCAAGTTTCCAACCCATGATTGAGGCTATTGGTCAATATGGTGTGGGGATGAAGGGACCAAGTATTTATGAGGTAAGGGTTACTCACCTTAAGAAAGAGTTGGAGCTTACAAAAGATTCCATGAAGGATCATGAAATGGAATGGAAAAAGAATGGATGCTCTCGATAGGAAAGAAAGAACTTTGGTGAACTTTTTAGTGAATTGTTCTAAGGGAACCATGTTCATGGAATCCGTGCAGCTTCTTAGATGATTAAGGCAAGGGAGGGAAGATGTTTGAACTACTTGACAAGTGGGTGAAGAAAATGTAGTTCAAGTTATCATAGATAGTCACTCAAGCTATAAGATGGCAGGTAATAAATACTACTCCTAGGACTTGAATAAGTAAAATTTTATTGATTTTAATATATGAATGATGTATTTTAATTTATTATATAACATG
Organism: Tetrastigma voinierianum; assembly: GCA_016808115.1. Taxonomy (NCBI): domain Eukaryota; kingdom Viridiplantae; phylum Streptophyta; class Magnoliopsida; order Vitales; family Vitaceae; genus Tetrastigma; species Tetrastigma voinierianum. The sequence continues at coordinate 4,853,888 of JAEQBH010000173.1, read as the reverse complement.
ATATAAGGAGGATGTTGCAAAAAAAGCGGCCTAATTTGTATTGGACACCATGTGCCGTACATTGCATTGACTTGATATTGGAAGACATTGGAAAGCTACCAAACATCAAGAGGACTTTGGAGAGAGCCATATCACTAAATGGCTACATTTATAACCATTCAGGGCTGCTCAACATGATGAGACATTTTATTGGACAAAGGGAACTGCTTAGGCCCGTTAAGACACAATTTGCCACTACTTTCATCACATTGTCTCGCTTACATGAGCAAAAAAATAATTTGAGGAAGATGTTCTGAAGTGCGAGTGTCGAGAAGTAGATGGAGCAAAGGACGGAAAGGGGAAGGAGAAATGTAGCTAAGACGGTCATAATGCCTTCTTTTTGGGAATACTATCATATTTTGTTTTTAAAGATTTCAAGTCCCTCTTGTTCGCATTCTTAGCTTGGTTGATGGTGAAAAAGCTCTATGGGATACATATATGTGACCACAGGCTAGAGATAAAGGAAACTATTGTAAAAAGTTTTCTTGGTAATGAAGAGAAGTACAAGGAGATATTTGAAATCATTGATAGGAGGTGGGAGATTCAGCTTCATCAGCCTTTACACGCAGCTGAGTACTTCTTGAACCCAGAAGTCTTCTATGATAAACCAGAGTTGGAGCATGATGAAGCCATTATGAGACAATTATATAAATGCATTGAAAGAATGATAAAGGATGTTGATACGAGAGAAAGGCTGTGAATGAATTAGATATATGAGGCCAGAAGGAGTATTTGGAATGGACTCGGATATTAGGAGAAGGAAAACCAAAGCACCGGGTTAGTTACTTATTTTTTTTTTAAATCTAATTTATTATATTATATTGTAGATCTTAGAAAATAGGTGAATTGTTTTAGATTTCATCACTAAATCATTTTATATCTATTATCTATGTGCAATTTGAATGGTGGACTTTATTTGGAGCTTGACTCCAATTTAGTTCTTAGTAAAGAAGTCCTTAACTTTAACATGTAGTGCGTCGGGTTGTGAAAGGTGGAAATTATCTTTGAAAACGTAAGTAATATTATGTGCTTTAAAAACATTAAAAAATAGTTTTAAGTTTAAAAAAAAAGAGTAATAAAGTATTTATGTGCTTATAAATTTTGCAGATCCATACCAAGAGGAGAAATAGATTAGAGCACCAACGTTTGAATGATTTTGTGTACATCAGAGTATGTCCCGAGCTAGCCAGAAAAAATACAATGAGCGTGATACCATTGACGATAATCTTGCAAGAAATTGATGAGGCTTGATGAGTGGTTGATAGGAAGAATGGATGATGAAGATTCTTATGATCATGTAGGCGCTAAGATGATTTGAGTGAACATTGATGATGACTTGACATGGGGTGATGTTGCTAGAGTAAGTGGTGAGGAGCCTAGATTTGATACTAGAGAGTTTAGAAGCGAAGCTCAAGTAGGTTGCCATCATCAAGGGAATAGACCACGACTTCAAGCTCACAGACTCATGCCTTCTCTTTCATTGATAGATGAAGATGAAGAAATTGATTATTGGGGAAATGAGGAGGATGAGGAAGGTTACAATGATGATGATGATCATTATGTGGATGTGGAGGATGAATGAGGATCGGTTGTTGTGGATAAATTAGTTATTTTTATGTTGTGTTTGGATGATTTATGAATTTGGACAAGGGATATGTGTTTGCATGTTGACATGTTCTATTGTCAATTTCTATGGATTTTTAGAAACTTTGCCGATGGGATTTGTTAGATTTGTTGACATGTTTTATGAATTTTTATGCTTAGAGGTATTGTTTATGTTTTAGCTGATTTGATTGATATTTTTGATGATATTTTGATGATAAATGATTGTTATAATTGATTATATTTTTAAAAATATATGTAAGTGAGTTGCACCATAAAAAGCCACGCCTTAAGGCTCTAGGAGGCCTTTGCGCCTTAGTGCGCCTTGTGCCTTTCACAACTATGTCTTTTTGGCAAGTCATGGGCATATTTTTCTTAGCACGAAAAAGTTCCATGAGAGTCTGGGATCATTTCAAGACCTAAAAATAATGCAGAAGGCCCAAGTTCGTCATTTCAGAATTTCTCATCATATTTTGCTTAAAATATTTAATCAACATTTGCAAATTTATTGTTAGATATCATATCATCAACATGGACACATCAATGAAAAAATCAGTCCTTGGGACTTCACATATAATGTACTTCCACTCTTGCTTCTCTTGAACCATGCTCTTAGAGCCTATGAAAAAGCCATAAATTTTTTTTTCCCAATTTATATACCTTTCCCTCCATCTTTTCAAAATCAAAGTCATGAGGTTGCTCAACATACAACACCTCTGATAATCATCCATTTAGGAATGTCGATTTTACATCAAATTGGTAAACCTATCATTCCTTTTGAGTTGCCAAAACTAATACTTTTCTTATGGTGTAAATCCTTGCTACTCAAAAAAATCAATACCAAGAATATAAGCATACCCCTTTGTGACTGATCGAGCTCTGTGGTTTTAGAGAGTTCCATCAAAATTAAATTTGGACTTATAGATCCACTTAAGTCCAATCGCCTCCCAATATGTGGTAGATCAACCAACTTCCATGTTTTTTAACCTTCAATTGCATTGATTTCTTCTCCAATTGTTGCCTTCCATTCTTCTTTTGGCAATACATCTTCAAACATTGTTGGTTTAAATGTAGTAAGAGAAAAGTTGCTAGATTGATAAATTTTAGCTAGATGTTAGAACTTTCTTGGAGTGCATTCTAATTGTATTTTTGAATATGATGATGAATCAAGGGCTGCTTAATTGCAAAAGATTCCACTGCTATGTCATCCCTATTTAGCATATAATTTTTTTTATTAACAATCACTTTTGGAACAACAACAATTAATCTTTCCTTGCATTATCTTTTTTATACCTCTTTGTTTCTTTGGTACAATAAATGAAAATGTACTTTTTTCTTTTATTATAAAATCTTTCTTTTTCTTTCTAATAGTAAAATATTGTATTGATAACCTGTATGTTAGTTCATATTTTTACGAATAAGTTTAGAAAGTCTATGAACTCTTTATTTGGAAATTAAGCAATAAATTTTTTAAAGAACCTTGTAGAAATCCAATTGGAAATAACAAAAACAACATTAAAAGAATGTAAAAATCAAGTAGGAAATAGTGAAGAAATAAAAAATTTAGAAAAAGTCCAAGAAAGGCAATAAAGGGCAATAAACAATTGTAATACAATTTTAGGAATTAGAAAGGAAGTTGGAAGACTTTACAAATTTTAGTTTAATTAGAAATAACTTAGATTATATAAAGGAACAATTAGTTAAAGAAGAAACATTTTGTAGAAAGGAAATAGAACAAATAAAAGTTGAATAACAAAATTTAAAGGAAATATTAGAAAAACTAAATAAAAAATTAGACTAAATCCTAGAACAATCAATTAGAAAAACAAATAAATCAGAAGAAAATAAAATAGACAATCTTTTTAAACAATTTGAAAAACTTAATTTAGGAGAAAAACCAATATCTAAAGTAGAACATAAGATTAATCCATTTAAACTAAGAAAGTTAGAAGTGAAACCATAGAAATCGTAGAAGTACTAAAACAAAAAGAAAATTTAAAAGAACTTATCAATGAATTAGATTTTGAGAGTGATTATTCAAGAGTATATAGTTTGGATGATGAAGTGGAAGAAGAAGGAATTTTAATGATTATAGAACAAGAAGAAAATAAACCTAGAAACCAACCTAGAGATAAGATCTTTTAGAATTAGAAAACTAGTTCAACCTTTAGAAAGTAAAATAAACTTGTATAATATATGGAAAGATTTGCAAACAATAACAAAGAAAAACCACTTAATAATTCAAGTACCGAAGAAACCCAAAAGGAAAAAGAACCAATAAATTCTTTAGGAACAACAATTGTAAATGCAACAAATAAGATAAAATCAATAATATTTCCAACAACAAATAAATTTAAAAAACCGAAATAAAAGTAGATGCAATGTTAGATATTGGAGCTAGTAAAAGCCTTTTAGTTGAAACTTTAGTACCTCAAGAAGATTAACAAACCTTAACTCAGCCTGTAGAATTAGTACATTATAACCAAGAAAAATTAGTACTAACCAAATATATAGTTAATGTCCCAATTATAATTAATAACATAACATTAACATTACCTCAAACCTATTTAGTTCCTAATGTAAGTTTATATCATTTTATTTTAGATTTAAATTTTGTTCATTCTTTTCAAGGAGGTGTAACAGTACTCTTAGAACAATGCAGTGGAAGGAGACTTACTTGTTTATTGCTTAACTTGGTGTCTTCAATGCTTCAAGGATGATCCAATTATCAGAACTTGAACTTTAAATCTACAAAGACGAATGATCTCTTTCTAAACCTTTATCAATAATTTGTCTAAAGGATGAAGATGGTGATAACTCCCGAGATGACAAATATTGTTAATAAGCTTTTCAATAAAAGAGTCGAACTCCAAAATCTGCTAATACAAAAACCTTATTTATAGGTTTATGCTTGGTTCCATTTTAGAGAAGAGTCATAACCCTTCTTAGGGTTATCACTGTTTGAGATGGGTCATGGGTCGGGTCAAGCTCCATAGGTGACCCAACCCATAATCCAACATCTCCCACTCGTCCATGATGGACTTGACCTCCATTTTAATCATCATCCAACCATCCCAAGAGTTTAATTCATACAGGTGAATGGACCGTGCGACCTAACTTTAGGTCATACAAAAGACATCAATCTCGCAAAGGTAAAGAAGTGCTTATTTACCCCAAGTATATTTCCCTCTCTCTCTCTTTTTTTTTTACCACAATACAATCATGTATTATCTAACTCTTAAGAATCCATACTCGATCTCTCTTACAATTACTTCCAAAGATTTTGGGTTATTCCAAGCCCTCATCAAGCTTAAATAACTCGACAGGAATATAACGAGTGTACACCAAAGAATACATTTTATTTCGCCTTCATACCAATCAGATTTGAGTTAATTCGCTTTTATAGGAATTCTCCGTTAATCGAATCTTTCATGACTATGGGATACATCCTAAGATAGCCAACATTAACTCATCACATCACGATATAGTCAAAAGTCACAAAGGGTAAAGAAAGATGAAATCCATATATAGGATTTCTGGGACTTACATAGCAAAGAAGCAGGGATTCAATCTCTTGCTTCCTAGTTGGTCATCTAGCACATGCAGTATGAAATGCATGTTATGGTGGAGCTTCTCTTTCTTATAAAAGATGAAAGAGTGTATGTCTTGCTCTAAATTGTAAAACAAATAACACCATATGAGTCTTAGTCTTGTCACTCCAAAAGCGCCAAACTTGAAACTTTTATTTCCACATTCCATGATGTTAAACAACAAGTTTCACACTCACCTTCCTCTAAATAGATACATGAATGGTAGGGTAAGACATTCAGGCATTCATGTTGATTAAAACAAAGAATCTCATCTTGATTCTCATCAAGGTGACCTAGTGATATGACCAAAGTCGCTCCTACCGCGCTCGCCTCTAAATTGGCTGGGTCTTATCTCTACTCGCCTCCCACAACGCGCAGACAATTACTCATGTGAGGGAGTCAATCAAGTCTATTGATATACATTATTTGAATAATGTTAAACAACATTTTCAACATATTCATTAAAATAAAAAAAATAAAAAAAAATAAAAAATAAACGAACCATGTGAAATGCTCTTTATCTCATTGTAAGAAGATCACAAGTATGTTGTTCTATTCAATCACATCCTACATAAGCCTAGGGATCTCACATGCCTCACAAATGCATCCCTAGCTATTGGTTTAGTAAATGAGTATGCTACCATATAGGAATGTATTTCAGAACCACTTTATTTTGCGTGATCATATCTCTAACAAAATGATATTTAATCTGGATATGTTTGGTCTTCCCATGATATTTAAGATCCTTAACATAAGCTAATGCAACCATCCTGTCACAGTAAAGAGTCATGGGCTCAAAAGTCGTTTTGAACAACCCTTGGCGGTTCTTTGTGAAAAATCTTTCTCAGCCAAACCGCCTCAGATCGACCTAGGAGCAAGCTACGTATTTTGCTTCCATCGTTGATAAGGCTATACAAGATTGTTTCTTGCTACCACATGATATTGCACAATCATTAAGCAAGAACGCATATCCAGACGTTGATTTGCGTTGATCAGGATCACCTCCCCAATCAGCATCTGTATAACCAATCAATCACAAATCTCTCCCTTGGTAGCACAACACATAATTTGCTATTCCTTTTAGATATCTCAAAATTCTCTTGATTGTCATCTAGTGTTTTATGCCTGGATTAGATTGAAATCTGCTTGCTAGCCCAACAACATAGCATATGTCTGGACGTGTGCACGTCATTGCATACATCAGACTTTTGATAGCATTGGAGTAAGGTACTTTTGACATTTGTTCTTTTTCTTCAGGCGACTTGGGACACATATCAAGACTAAGACTCAAATTTCTCTCAACATGGGTGTCTATAGGCTTGCAATTATGCATATGATAACACTGCAACATTTTCTTTATATACGTCTCTTGAGATAAACTCAGGAGGCGTTTTGAGCGATCCCTTAGGATATTAACACTAAGTACATAGCTAGCCTCCCCCATGTCTTTCATTTTCAAATTTGATGATAACCACTTCTTGGTCACATTTATCAATTTCTTATAATTTCCAGCTATTAATATGTCATTGACATATAAGGATAGAATTATGAAGTGGTTATTTGAACGTTTAATATACACACAATGATCCTCTTCCATCAATGTAAAACCATCTTTCAACATAGCTTAATGAAATTTGAGGTTCCATTGTCTTGAGGTCTGTTTAAGACCATAGATGGATCTTTTGAGCTTGCAAACTTTGCGCTTATTTCCTTTGAGCTCGAAGCTTAAAGGTTGATCCATATAGATTTTTTTATCGAGCTCTACATTAAGGAAAGCAGTCTTAACGTCAATTTGGTATAATTCTAGATACATTCTTGCCACAATAGCTAGAATAAGGCAAATTGATGTGAACTTGACCATAGGCGAGAAAGTCTCTTCATAGTCAAATCTCTCTTATTGTGTGTAACCCTTAGCTACTAATCGAGCCTAATATCTATCAATTTTCCCAAAATTCAATACAAAAACCTTATTTATAGGTTTATGATTGGTTTCATTTTAGAGAAGAGTCATAACCCTTCTCGTAGTTGTCTGCTTAGCTGGAGTCATGGCTTAGGGCCGTTCTCATAAATGACCTAACCCATAATCCAACAGGTACAAAATAATCAAGTTAGTTTTCACCCTAAATCTACTACAATTGCATATACAAATATATAAAATATATTGAACACAACCAATAATATAGCCTCCCATTAACTAATAAAATCAAAGAACTAAAAGATAGTATGGTTAATGCTATTTAGAAAACCAAAACACTTTAAATTAAAAACCTTTAGCTCGCGTAAAAAAATAAGAATGATAGGAGAAGACCCTCAAAAACACTGGAATAGGAACAAAACAATTTGTAAAATACCAATAAAAAATCCATATTTAACCATTAAAAGAGTATATATTGCATGTAATTTTGTAGATACAAAAGAATTCAAAATACAAATAGAAGAATTATTACAAAATAACCTTATTAGACCAAGCTTTAGTTCTCATAAATCATCTGCATTTTTATTTAGAAACAATAATGAAGAAAAACGAGGAAAAGCTAGGATGGTAATTATTTATAAAAGATTAAATGATAATACATATGATGATGCATATAAAATACCCAATAAAGATTCTTTAATTAATTCTATTCAAGGATGTAGATACTTTTCTCATTTACATTGTAAGAGCGGATTATGGAAAATATGTTAGATGAAGATAGCAAACCTTGGACCATGTTCTCGTTTTTGTGGATTATATGAATGGAATGTAATGTCATTTGAATTAAAGAATGCTTCTCAGATATTCCAACGAACGATGGATATAATATTTAGTAAATACTCTTTTGTTCTTGTATATATCGATGACATTCTCATATTTTTCTCAAACTTTTCAGGAACATATAAAATATTTAGAACTTGTTTTTGAAGAAATTATAAATAATGGATTAGTAGTTAGTAGAAAGAAAATAAAGTTATTTAAAAATCAAATTGAATTTTTAGGAATAGAATTAGAAAATGGTCAAGTAAAATTTCAAGAACATAGAGTACAAAAAATAAATAATTTTCGGATAAACTAGAAGATCTAAAAACCCTTCAAATTTTTTTAGGATTATTAAATTATGTTATACTTTATATTGAAAACCTAAGTCAATTAGTCAGACATTTTTATAGTAAAACCAAAAAAACATGGCAACAATATTTTAATCAGGAAGATATTAAATTAGTTCAAAAAATAAAGGAACTTGAGAAAAATCTCCCAACCTTGCACCTACCATTAGAAAATGATTATGAAATAGTCCAAACAGATGCTAGTTAAACAGATGGGGAGGAATTCTTTTAGCATTAACAAACAATGAAGAAGAAAAACTTTGTAGATATTGTAATGGAATTTTTAACGAATATCAAAATAACCTTAGTTCAACAGACTTAGAAATAGAAGCTATAATTTTAGTTTTGAAAAAATTTCAATTAGTTTTAAACCTAGAGCAATTTACTTTAAGAATCGATTGCGAAAATATTAAAAAATTATTTGAAAATAAAAATTCTTCAAAACTATCTACCAAAAGGTGGATAAAGTTTCAGAACACTTTAATTGGTTTCAAATAATTTGAACATATAAAAGGAAAGGATAATATATTAGCAGATTGGTTAAGTAGACAAATATTTATAAATGAAATAATTATTTATGACTAACTTTTGTTTTACAGGAACATGGTTCAAAGGAGAACCTCCAAACCTAGAACATTTCAATTTGGAACCATGTCTTTAAATGAAGTTTTAAACCCAAACCTTCAATTTTACTTTTTGTATTCTCAAAACCTTTTTAAAGAACATAAAATTATTGTAGATAACTTTTGGTCTTTAAAACCACAAAAATTTTATAACCACAACTTAAAATATGCTTATGGAAAAACTATCTCAGCTTTAAACATCTTCAACATTTGCAAAACCAGTTCATCGGAGTATTTCATCACTTTTACTAATGACTACTCAAGACATGAATATGTGTACCTAATGAAGAAGAAATATGAGGCCTTGGATAAATTCAAGGAATTTAAGGGTAAGTCGGAGAAACAGTTAGGAAGACACATTAAATCACTTTGTTCTGATCGAGGTGGTGAGTACATATCTATTGAATTCGTTTTTTCCTTAAGGAGCATGAGATCTTATCTCAGCATAGTGTTCCAGGAACTTTACAACAAAATGGAGGGCGGAGCAGAAGAAATCAATCTCATTAGACGTGGTGGCAATAATGAGTTTTTCCACATTACCTTTATCCTTGTGGGGATATGCCCTCGAGATAGCAACTTACATTCTGAATGCCATCAAAGTCAATACCAAAGACACCCATGGAAATGTGGACATGTCGGAAACTTAATTTAAGTCATATACGCATATGGGGTTGTCCCGCTTATGTATTAGAGCAATCATCTGACAAGTTAGATGTAAAGTCATAATTGTGTTGGTTTGTTGGATATCCAAAAGATACAAGGAGTTACTATTTTTACAGTAAATCTAATATGAAGGTATTTGTGAATACAAATGTTAAGTTCATGGAAGAAGAATACGTCATGAATCACATAATTAGGGATATGAATGAATGGACAAAAAAAGGATTGAATTCCTTAGCTTCCAAGATAATGTTGTTCTTGTTGATCTACAACCACTAATACCTGATACTGATACACCAAATGTGGTACCCCTTTCCCGGCCCGATCCGTTTTGGCGGATCCGAACCGAGTCCGGGATGCCTTGTTATCACTCAATCACTCAAAATCAAATCTTTACGGAAGCGATTTCAATTTAAGGTAAACCCATAAACATTTACATTTAACAAAATGCATTTAGAGTGAAGACATTCTATGCCTTTTCAAATTAATTTACAAAATAGATATTCAGAGTTTAAAATATTTTTACAAAATATCAAAGTTCAAAAAGAAAACATGGACTGAATGCACATGTCGGAGCATACTCCGAAATTTCCTTCTTTATTACTGACGTCGATTCGGCCCGCTGATCACTATCTATCACTCTAAGACTACGCATCGGGTAAACAATATGCTAAACATTTTCTACGCCATGCTATATACAAATCCATTCTTCGCCTCAAGAATCAAATCATGCACTTAACAATTCAAAATCATTGTACTTTATGGATGATCAATGTAAATACACATACATATACTTGTTTTATATACAATCAGTTATAGTTAATTGATCATCTTAAAAATACACTTTCATATTCAATATTTCACAATCTCAAATCAATTCAATTATGCTCACAAATTCAATTCAGTTATGCCCTTAACGAATTTAACCTATGTCTTTATATATTGTGATATCGAGTCACCGGCATCGCCTCGTCGGGTCAGAGGCTTCAGATATAAAACATGATAACACAAGACGGTCCCGCTTAGGGTCACATCAAGTATAAAAATTCAATTAGTAATTACTTCACTGATATACCCTGTTGGCACATCAAGTGAGGACACATCATCACAATCGCTTCTCGCAGATCGCTTATTTCGACCCCTATCGTATACCAATCTATCCTTAATACGAACTAAACTAAGCAACATTCTCTTCCTCTATTGGTATGTCAAATCATTTATAGCAAAGTACAGATAATATGTACATTTGTATAAATAGTTCTACTTCCAATAGTCATGTAATTTTCATATGCAAACATTTTACAATCAATTTCTTCAAATCATTTAAACAATTAAATATGCTTTTCTTATGCATTTAGAACAAGCATTTGGCCATTGAAACAAGAATAGGAAAAATGTAATCAAACACTTAAAAACTTGGAAACGAGGAATAGAAATCGGTAGAACAAACCCAAAAAGCTTTGCACTTTGATTCCAACTGAATCTCAATCTCAGCTGTTTTTCCTCCTTGTCACCCTAATTCCAAAACCATTAAAGAACAAATTATTCGCGCGCTGAAGGGTTTTGGGTAGGATTGATTTTTTTAAGTTTAATTTGAGTTCCACTTCAACAAGCTATATAGATGGATTCTGACTCAATGGCTTCCATAGAGTCCAAGAACACCGAAACGAAGCTCGGACAAGAAGTTATGACCTTCAAGTCGGAGGTCACACGTAGTCAAAACCCAAATAGCCGACCGCCGTCGAAACACCTTAATCAATGTCAGCTCAATGACCCGTCCGAGCTCACCTATTGTCCTCTACAGGCATATGAATGGCTTCTTGACTCAATAAGCTTTCCATAGAGTCAAAGAACACCCAAAAACCAAGCCGACGAGAAAATCACGACCTTCGTTGAGGTTACACGGTCAAACCCGTACCGAAATGACCCGAATCGCCGAAATGAATCGAATTGGCCCTGAGCTCACCTATTGTCCTCCATAGACATGAATGGATTCTTGACTCAATGGGTTTTCCATGTAGTCCAAGAACACTTAAACAGAGGTCGCATTTAAGAAGTTATGACCTTCCGGCTGAGGTCACACGTAGTCAAACCTAGGGCCGAAATGATTCCGAGCTGGTCGAGTCAATCTGACCCCGCCGAGCCGATCGACCCGGCCGGGAGAGGGTGCAATCGCCGAGTCGGTCATCGCCGAGGTGCACCGGTCGAGCCGCATCGCCGGTCGTGACCGGCTTCCAAGGAAAAAGGCCATAACTTAGGCTACGCAGGTCCGACCGAGAAAAATTCAAAAGCCTAACATCGTTTCACCACGTGGGCTAATTTAGACAAGACTCACCCGCCACCTTGCTTCACCCAAAACTGCCCCAAGGTCCGGCTAATGCGCAGGATCAAAATGGGGAAATTTTCTTGCCTCAAATTTCAACCAAACCTTCCCAAAACACATCAAGGTGAGCTCAGAGCTCTTCTCTCAACTCAACCCTAACAAGAACAGCCAGAGCTTCCAAACACAACCATATTACGCAAGATGGGAGGTTCAAACCATGTATCTATACGTCATACTTAAAACTAGACAAATCCATACTATCGCATAAAATCGATGACTTTTCCATTACCTAAACTTAATGTCTCTTCCTTCTTTTCTTCTCTTCTTTCTTTCTCTTTCTCTCTCTTCCCTTCTCTTTCTCTCTCTCTTCTTTTCCCTTTTCCTTTTCTTATGGATCACTCTTAATCGTATTTTAAAAGGAGGAAACTTCCTCTCTCTTTCCTACATGCCACATGCCATTTCCTTGATTTTTTTTCTTCTTTTTTCTTTATTTATTTTTGTATTTAGGTCCCTCCATTTTTCTATTATTCTTCATTTAAGTCTCCTATTATTTTCCCCTTGCTCATTTATTTCTCATAATTTCACTTAGACATATAAACTTATTTACAATTGACCCTTAGGTCCCCATCTTACCATTTCCATATTTTCTTTTCACTGGTTTATTTCCTCGATTCACTAAATTTCATTTTAGCATATAATCATTTAATCAATATTCATCTAACAATTCTTAAAATACCAAAAGTTGGCTCACTATACCTGAATATATACAATTTTTATTATAAAATCGAGTAGGGTATTTTTGGGGCATTACACCAAATATGTCTCGTCATAGTGGGAGGGTCATTAGACCACTTGTTATGCTCATGTTGATGGAAGAATCATATTTGACAATCTTAGAGTCACATGAGAATGATCCCACAAAAGTTAGCAATGGCAATTGATGATGAGGATTTCAAGTTTTTAAGAGGTTATGAAACTGTGCTGTGAATCCACACTAGTAATGTGTGGATTCTCGCTGGGATTTACTCCTATGAGCAACCCATTAGTCAGAATAAAGGTGATAAGAGAGAGAGGAGTGGATGGAAATGTTGAGACATATAAAGCCATATTGGTGGCAAAGGGTTATAGTAAAGATCGTGCTTTTAATTAGGCAAAATCCTTTTCATCAATGGTCATGACTGTCCATCATAATACTTCTATCACTGCAAAAGATACTATGATTATGAAATATGATAAATGGGTGTCAAGACAACGTTCCTTAATGGCTATCTTGAAGAGAACATCTATATGATGCAACCAGATAGTTTCATAACAGAAGGTCAATAACACATGGTATGCAAGTTGCATAAGTCCATATACGAACTTAAGCAAACATCGAGATCATGGAACAAACGTTTTGATAAGGTAATCAAATCTTTTGGTTTTGATCAAAATGAAGAGGAACCTTATGTATATAGAAAGATGCAGAATGATATAGTGGTTTTCCTGATCTTATATGTGGACGACATTTTGTTGATTGGAAACAACTTTGAGATGTTAAAGTGAATGCAAAGATCCAAGCATACCAATTCCAAATGAAGGATTCGGGAGAGGCACAATATGTTCTTAGGTATTAAGATAATACAGAAGACTAAGATTATTGCACTTTCTCAAGAAAATTATATAGATAGTATATTGTCTAAGCACAACATGCAAGATCTCCAAAAAGGTTTTTACACCTTTTAGATATAAACTCAATTTTTCAGAAAAGCATTCAAGACAATCAAGAGAAAGAACGGATGGAAGATAGTACCATGCTTCAATAGTTGGTAGTCTTATATGATGTTATGTACTAGACCAGATATATGCTATTCAAAGCTTGAATGATTTAGTAGGTATCAAGATAATCCAGTAGGGAACATTGACCAACAGGGAAGAATATACTCAATTACCTAAGGAGAACGAGGGATTATATGCTAGTTTATCATGGCAATGAGTTGGCCCCTATAGGATATACTGATTTTGTCTTTTAGTTAGATGCAGATTTAAGGAAATCCACCTCTCTAGATAGTTCTAATACGTGGCAGCTTGTTATTGGAAGAGTATCAAACAACTATGTATCAGCCGATGAATCCATTGTGTTTAAATATAAAAAACATCAGAGGCAAATAAGGACTTAGGTACAGTGGAAATTCTGCGGAATTAGAGTCATAGTTATGGTTGTTGATCCTATGATCTTGTATTGTGATAACAGTGGAGCTTTTGCTCAAGCCAAATTACCAAGGAATCATAGGAAAGACAAGCACATCGAAAGGAAGTATCACCTAGTTTGAGAGATTGTGTAGAGATGAAATATTATAGTAGAAAAAATTGCATTTGAGGATAACTCAGTAGATCCTTTTACTAAAGCACTTAAGACTAAAGTGTTTGGCTCTCATGTATACAACATAGGTCTCAGATGTGCTCTCTAGTTTTTTAGTTTGATGGTTTATAATGTAATTAGTCTGCGTTGATAAAATTGGTGTTTCGGTTAATTCATATTATTGTGTTCATTCAAGCCTAGTTCAAGCACATTGTACATGTCTGGGTGCGTGTGGATGCATAGAGTATCACGTGATATGGACCTTTTAAATATGTTGTCTATATGGTCTGCGGATGTTGGCAATCCATAAGTAGTTATGGCATGATATCTACCTAATTACAAAGTAATTTGTCACAACTACTGTATGGTCTCTAGGATATCATACCAAAAGATGTACTTAGTGCATATTGAACTATTAGGAGTAAATCACACATACTAGTTTTGGACAGTTTTCCCCTAGCTAGTATCTCACATAGGCTCTTAACCTTGAGGGTCGTTGGAGAGTTGAGGGGAGTATCTCACATAGTTGTCCCTAGCCAAGGCGACCCTACTTGAGTTTGGGGCGGACTTACAGTCATGATCAAGTCAAAGGGTAAGCTTGTAGCCTTAAGGTAAAATGGTAATTTCGATATTTTATAGTATAATGTCTAAAATTACTACTATCGATTCATGGGGAGTTAGTGTGAGTGATTATTAGGTCTTGGTAATCTTCCACAATGATATGGAATGAGAAGTTTTCAATTTTGGAGTGCAATTGGTCTACTATAATGGTCTGACTGACCAATTGTGGAATTATGTCTAATTAATTCCAAGGGAGCCAAAATTTGAAAGTTACCATGGGTCCTCGGGCAAATCCATTTGCAAGTGGTTAGTGTTATGAGTAGTAAATGATCCATACGAGTCTTCAAGTTTGCTTTAGGGCTTATGGGAGAATGTTAGAATTAAGTCAAGATAAGCAAACTAGAGTTTTAATTAAGTTGGACCATTGAACTTATATGGGCTAATTAAAAGTCAAGTAATATAGTGATGATTTCAATGACCCACTAGCTTTTTATTATAAATATAATATTATGTTTGAGTTTGGAGTGACAGTTAATTTAGAGAGAAATTTCTTTATGTCCCAAATCTGGAAAGAAAAAAGACATTGGATTGTTCTTGGAACCTACACTCTGTGGTCAAGACCTACAAATCGGTTATTGCTTGGAAGATTCACTAATCAATTCCATTCCGGTTAGTATGTATTTTACTAAGTCAATAAAATATTTTTTATTTATTTCATTGTTTATGATTTTTCTTTTATTGCGTATGAAATCATATATTTATGGAGGGATATCCTAGGACTCCAATAATATCTACTATTATTATTATTTCAATTCATTGAAAATAGTAGCTATAACCTCAAATTTGCATTCTCTTAAACCTTTTGCCTGTGTGAAAGTGCTTGGACGCGACTCTTGTTCTTTGGACAAACCTATGACTGAAAAAATGGGTTCATCAGTCTTTTTAACATACATCGAGAGAAAAGGTTATGATAGCAAGCCCCTTCTCGATCGGAGAGCCTCTAGGACAAGGGGATGGGGGTCAACCAAACTATCCACTCTTAATATTCGTATTGATCAGTCAGCCTTTGCCTCCAACTAGTTCGCTAAGTAGACTTGATCATCGATTTTTTGCTTTACTTTGCTTATATTCAATGAAAACAAATATTATAACCCAAATTCATTTCAACTAGATAATCTATGTTCGGTAAAAAAGGCATCTAAACAGAGATTATCGTAGTAAGTGGTCTGAAGGTCTTCAACTGAGATGGGTCTTCTTCCTAATTGAGAGTATGATGAAAATTAGTGAGGATAAGGATATCACACTACAAAATTGATTCAACAAAATATAAGGAAGGGATAGATTGAATAATTAACTATTGATCTTCAAGCTAGGGTAAAAGAAAATTAAATGTGGAGAACGTCTTAGAAGTTTGAGTCACTAGAAAGAGAATTCTGAGCAAATTAAGTCTTAGGGCTTTCATTCATTGCATGCAAATAAGAATCCATATCCTTTGTCACATCAAAATTAGATCTAGAATTTAATTTAGCACGGTTCATCTAAATCGGGTGAATTAATTCATTTTTTAGCTTTAGACCTCAAGATCCTTTAATCTCTTTACCATTTTCGATGGCACATGCATCAAACCTAATTGAAATCATCGAATCGAGCGATAAGCATTCAATGAATCATCAAGCTTGCAATGTATTGATCGGATAAACAAAGTTGAGAGAAAATTAGGGGAAAACATCCAAACGAAGTTGAGAGAAAATTAGGGGGAAAACATCCAAATCAACTTGTAGATTGAGTAGATTCACCTCTCCATGGAAGCACAATTGCCTAATTTGCTTCCAATACGTCTTTTAAATCATCTTCCCTTCAAGCCATGTTTGGTCAAAGAGAAAGTGTAGGAAAGTGAGGAGAAGTCATGGAAAGCTAAAGAAATTGCCAATGACAAAAGTTTTGCATACCTCTATAAAAGCCCCCATAGTAGAGCCCAACCCTATCAATAAGGCTAGCTAGCCTAGAAATGTCCAATATTGACTCCAAAATAATCCAATTTTATTTGAGATGATTTCCAAGTTTTTGTAAAGTTTAGGGGCAATTATGCTTTAGGGTTAGATGGATCCCACTATTTCATAAAGAGCCCATCAAACAACCCAAATTCAACCTAAGGACATATGTTTTAAAAAGACAAAAATACCCTCCCTTCTTTACAAACCTCAACCCCTCTCCACATGCCCACGGGCCACCCTATAATATGCACTTTTTTTTTTCTTTCCTTTTTCATATAAATCATCCTCTATTTTCCATTTTTAAATAAATTAAATTTTATGATTTTCAATATTATTCCTTATTTTATATTTATTTCTATAATATTTTATTATCTTCATACTATAATCTCATTTTTATACTTTAACATTACTGAAATTTTTGTAAACCTTTTTTTATTTGAAAAGAGAATAAATTTTGCTTCAAAATTTTCAAAAATAGAAATAAAAATGCTATCCACAAGTTAATGATTTTTGAAATAAAGATAAAAAATAATATAAATATATTAACTATTTAAAATCAAGCATAATTTATCTGTTGTGAAAAAAAATCAATTGAAAAATTTGAAAAGTGGTAGGCTTGTACATCCCTTATACATCTAGTTCATATACCTTGTACAATTAGTGTAAATACTTTGTATATTGCCTTAAATCATAAGAACATGAATTGCTAAATCCTGAGCATTGACATGTTTTCATTATTATCGTTCACAAGAAATATGAACCAAATCTATTTTTATAAGTGTGTGGATAAGTTTTATAAAATGTATATGTATGGGGTTAAAAAAAATGCATAAGATGAGTGTGGCACTAATATTTATAAGGAATATCCTACATTTTTAGCTTAAGAAAATAATCATTTTTTCATTAAAAAAAGGAAAATTAACAAAAATCTATTTTTTCATAAATTATAATTAAAGTAGTTTATAAAATTAATATGTAAGAGATTAAGAAAATGTGAGATCAAGCAATATTTATAAGGATGTTATCTATCCTTCAGTTAAAGAAATAATCATTTGAGTTTTTAAAAATCAATGAAAATCTTTGAAGAATAGTAGGCTTATACATTGTTTGTACACTTAGTTCATATACCTTGTATAGTTAGTTGAAATACCTTGTATAGTGTACCAAATCCTATAGGGCTCATAAATATGAGCATATGCATGTGTATCATTGTCATGATTTAGAAAAAAAAAATGAAATAATAAACTTAAAACCATTTTTTATCAATTATATATGTGTTTCTATTATCATTGACTTTAATATATATTTATATTTTTTGTTTATTCTAATTTTACTTTTGTAATTTGCTTGGTTTTATAAAAAAATGAGTGAAAAAATATAAAAAATAAATCATAATATGAACATTATAAATATTCTAAATAAAATTATTATAAATAGGAAAAAAAAAATAATATTCTATATAATTATGACATTTTATATTATCATTATTATTTATCATTATCATTGTTACAAGTGAATATGTTTGTATTTAATATATTGTAATTACATAAATAAAAATATAATTAAAAGAAAATTTTTTGAATAC
The DNA here is from genome assembly GCA_016808115.1 of Tetrastigma voinierianum. NCBI lineage: Eukaryota > Viridiplantae > Streptophyta > Magnoliopsida > Vitales > Vitaceae > Tetrastigma > Tetrastigma voinierianum. The sequence goes on along the minus strand of JAEQBH010000173.1, from coordinate 4,835,486 downwards.
AATGAAACTTTAAAAATAAAGGCATTTTATTAAGTAGATTTTAAATTAAAATTTATTTTAATAAAATTATTAAAATTAAATATTTAAAGATATTTAAAATTTCATTTACTAAAATTAAATATCAAATTTTTATTTTAATTTCTAATTTTTCAAAATTGTAGGTTTATAAAAATTTAAAATATAAAAGTGTAAAAAATAAGATTATAATATGAAAACTATAAATATATAAATAAAATTATTATGAAATTAATATTAAAATAAATATTATTTAAAATATTAATATTTATTAAATTATTTATTGCTATAGCCGGATGTATTTATATATTAAAAGTTAATTCATTTACTATATTTATTACACAAAGTAAAAACCTAATAAATAAAAATAAAAATAAAATAAATGAATAAATTAGAAAAATAAGAGGAACATTTGTTAAAACATATTGAACTGAAATGATGAAATATTTACTGTACTTGTTATTTTTTGTAAGATGAACTTGAGAGTATGAAACTTGTTTGTTTGAGCACTATCTATACCATATATATATATATATATATATATATATATATAACAGTAACCATATATATATATATATATAAAGCAGCAATGCTTGGTGGCCCAGCCGTGAGTGGGAGGTGAAAGAGAGGAGGGTGTGGAGGGGAGGGAAGAGACTGGATTTATGGGTGTATTGGGGAAGCTGGGCAGTTTTGGTTTTTTAAATTTTTTATATCATTGTTGTTAATTTTAGATGTTGTTATAGGTTTTAGGCTTAATTTGTATGCGTTTTTGGGCCTTTTGTTAAATAAGAGGGTTCATGAGACCTTGAAGCATAATTCCCCCTAAAGTTTAAGTGGATACAATAAAAGTTTTATTAAATGAAAAATGATTTTTTTCATGGATCAAAGTAGAGTTTGAACAAAAAACGCAATATATATATATATATATATATATATATATATATATATATATATATATATATATATATTTGATATACATATTGAGTTGAAAAACATTAAGTTTTTATAATAAAATTAGTCAAACATATATGCAAACTCTTATAATTACTTTAAAAAATGGAAAAATGACTGTGAACAGTAGATGGGAGAACTCAGTTCAATAGTGTATATTCGCCATTTCCGTTTTAAACAGGAGTCACCTCTCGTCCTTAGATTCGACTCCTTATTTTGGCTGTAATATGATATGATCAACAGTTGAGATAACTGTAGCAGCCCATGATACAACTGGAGGAATGGTAACCAAGATATGGGAAGCTGCAATGATTGCTAAACTTGGGATTGATGTCTACATTGTGAAGGTACTAGCTCAAAATGTAAATTTGCTCCTATTTTACCTTCTTAGAGCTGATAACACATTTTTGCTCGATGCAGGTTGCAACGACCGACTCTCTTAGGGCCCTCAGTGGGGAACTTAGAGGCAATGAAGTTCCTGAGGACTGGCTTGGGACTGTCATCAAAATGTTGAGATAGAAAATCTGGCCAGTTGGGAAGTATATCTAGGCACCATGCTCCTTTCTTAGTTAGAATATGATGAGCTCCTGTTTGATCCTTGAGAAGGATGAAATTGACTATTATTTTTATTGTATTAGGGGTCTTTGACAACACTTGCTTCAAAAGTGTGGTTTGCACCAGAAATTCTAGGGGATTATGCTGGGATTGCTGAAGCATTTCCTCTTTTTAACTTATCTTCCCAATCCCCTTAGGCCACGTTTGGATCATGGGAATGGGGAATGGGAATGAAGCATCCATTTCCATTCTTGTTTCCAATGAAAAGGATTGATTCAATTCCTAGTGTTTGGATTAGTTTAGGAATGTTACATGAAAATGATTGTTTTCATTCCATTGTTTAGTAATACTAGGAATTGGAATGAAAAATAAATAAATTGACTATAATACCCTATTACATGATTTTAAGTCAATTTTTTATTTTATTTTAAATAATAAAATTCTATAGTTTTTTTACCAAATAATAATGTTAGCCAAACAATAAATAATTTAAAAATAACCATACAAAATCATGTAACCCTATACACAAAAATTTAATTATTTAATCATTCATTTTATAAAAAAATTATATATGTGTGTGTGTATATATATATATATATATATATATATATATATATATATATCATATTTCTATTTTGGAAAGTACAAATTTTAAAAAAAGAAGCTAAATTTCATCAATTATTTAATAAGTATCATATCTAATAAAATACATATCACTAAAATATATCAATATTTAATTAGGAATAAAAACGCCACAAACCATATTTTAATTCTCAATATAAGCACCATTTCTATTAAAATATACATCAAGATTAAGTCAAGAAAATCATATCTACCAAACAATAAGAATTTCATATGACAATATCCAACAAAATCTAAAACTAGTGTGTTCGCCAAAATTAAGTCTACCAAATAATAAGTTCATATGAAATCGATAAAATGTTCATGGGGCTTGAAAAAGTTATTTCACCCATTCAACCTTGAGATCCTCTCCTAAATTGAATAGAAGTTTGATTTTCATTGGGTCATTCATAATAATATGGCTTAGCTTCAATATGTCCAATCTACTAAGATTGGGAAGTTTCTCCAATTCACCAACCACTCTATCTTCCCTATCTGTTTGTTGATTAAAATTGGCAAAAAGACTATCCAATGCATTGCTTGTCCTTGTCATCACATCAATTAAATCCGTGTCATCACTCTTCGCCTTTTTCTTGCGAGATTGTGATGAAGATTCCTTTCTATTTTGAATGAATGAATTTGTATGAGTGTGTGAAGTATCAACTTCTAAGTCATAAACTCCAATGTCATGCTTGCTTCATCTTGATCTAACTTCTCTAAAATATCAGTAGCTGATGAAGGGTTTCGTGGCCACATGCATTAAGCAACGGAAAACAAAAAAAAATCCCAACAAAAACCCATCCTAGGACCTCTTGTAACATCAAATTCGGTTCAAGACCAAAGAGAGGGGTGCGAGATTACCTTGTGTCGGTTCCAAAACCGCGCTAGTGGTCGAGGCAACTTTAGACTGAAGTGAACTAAGTCCTAGGTTCGCCTCCAATGGTATCCACACAAATAGTGGAGTCGACAACCTCCAATGCAACGATCTCGTAAAGGGTCTCGGTGCTAGCCAAGTCTTGATCCGAAGAAGGAGCCAAAAACCTAGGTCTCTCAAACTCTAGAACACCTTCTTGGAGACAAGAGAACCAAAATGGTTTTTCTCTTTGAAGTATTGAACTCTCTTAGGGTTTTCCATAATGTTCCTTTTATAGGAAAACCCTAACTTATGAAATGACCAAATACCCCTCACCATAAGTGATGATAGGCTACACGCATCCTTATGCATTATGGCGTGTTCCTTCACGACCCTAAGCTGAAGAACAAGCCTAAGCTTGTTATCTCTCTAAGTGAGGGATTTCAAACCGGATTATACTAATCCCGTGACATTCCATTCTCGAGAATAAACTCCCTCATATTTGGATCACATCTAAATTCGTTTCATATAAGCTCCAAATAATTCTAAGTGTGTGACCCATTAGGTTCTAGTTATGTTGGCCACTTGATTCAACTATTGAATCAAGCAAGAGTCAGTGGCATCTATGACACACCATGACCCCGTCGGCGGAGAGTTAGTGAGGTGGAGTTACTTATCCTTCCCCATAGACAAATACCGTGTAATTCGTCTTTTCACCAATCTATACCCCACTCGGTTCAGAGCATGGACAATGTGTAGCTCCCATTAGACTGGCTATGCCACATCTAATTCAAGTAATATTTGATCTTGTCCCTGGATTCATTACTCATTCGTTATGCACTTGAAGACACTTCTCGTAGCATTTCTACTATGGCTAGAGATTTCCGAGTAATGATTTCGACAAGAGGCCATAGGTATACCCTCCCTCTATTAGGAGTGGTGACTCCTTTGTTGGCTACTCAATTACCTTTGAACACCTCAGCTATACCCCGATCATCTATCTAAAGTGACCTTTAGAAGCGGGCATGGTTGAGATCAAGAAGTACATATTAAATCCACATCCGGCGGGGACCGGGATATCGCAGTGCCTCAAGTCTAGGGATCGCGTTGCGGCGGGACACGTGATGAACGTGGGCCAGATAATCCATGCCAGTTGATAATTCTGAGGTCTTAAGGTAACATAGCTGTAAGCATCACATGTCAACTCTGATCGATACTCGCGGTCGCGGTTTGCCAGCAAAATCTTTGCTTGATTCAATCAAGGGTATGATATGTGCTGAGAATGCATTCGGATCAACAATGTCAGTCTGATTGATCTATGACTGGAGATAATTTAGACACTAACATAATTGCACATGATAGGAATCTTATCATGATCCCATCATGATTTCCTTCATGCTATATTTATATATCATGGACTTGATGCATTATGATTAAAGATCTATATCCAGTTCCAACATACGAATATAAAATTAATGAAGCCGCCTTTCATATTAAATAATATAGTCGCCATTACAATAAGTGCTGTGGTGATTGCCACAGGAGAAAGCTTTCTCTAATAATTGACATGGCTCCTTTGCACATTGCTTACGATCTTTGTGAAAAACAGACTTAAATCATCAAAATATGGAAATGGTTTGAGTCTCAATCCATTAAAATTAGTCACTTTTATATTAGCATCTTTAATATAAAGTGACTAATTTAAAATAAAGTGATAATATATTGGGATACGTATAAAGTGATATGATCTATCTGATAAACAACTTGTAGTCGACCTTCAAACGTCTTGATGGACTTGTGAACTTTGCTAATGTCCCGAAAACCCCCGCGATAACAAGGGTGCGACGTATCCCGATATAGCATTAAATTGTTTTTTTAATGGTCTTCACATGGGATTCAATATGAACTAAAATAAAATGATGTAAACTAAAATAAATTGGACTGAATCAGTCCTCTGTAAAAATGAACACTAACAAGGAAATACTATGAAACAGTCAATTTCTACATTATATCCTGTTTAGACTCTATCCTGAAATTGGATATGGATTTGTCAAAGAGCCTTGATAATGAAGTTTGGATTTCTCCCCTAATTCACCAATTAGAGGTCCTTGCTTCTCTCGAAGACATGGATCTAATCAGTTACTTGTATTCTGATCATTCTTTATAAGATATGGGTATTTTTCTTTTTTCAATACTTCATACCCATTTCTTAAGACTGTAGATTTCTTGCTTCCCAAGTCAGGGTCATTACAAAATTTCTACAAAATGATTGATGACACTTCCTTTAAATCTGATGGATCTTTCACTTTCCTTGATTAGATCTCAACTAACACAGGATTGAGGTCCTTCCATTATATTAAGGTGAGATATCTAATTATTTAAATTGATAAATAATCCCCTTAAACTTCAACTATGAGTGAAATGGAAATTTATCAAGTGAACTCTCAGAGCTCAGTAGTTCTTCAATGGTAGTACAACACCCACCAAGCGAGATGTTCTAAGCTCCTCAAGAATCTCCATCTGTGTCCACACGAGAGGGCCTCCTGAATCGGAGGCGGGGAAATGATCAGCGGAAGGGTACTCGATACTACTATTGGGAACTGATCAATTTAAGAACAACATCGATCAAATAAACTGACCACACAATTCAGATTTTCTCTCTAATTTATGCGAGAAAAGACTGTAACTAATGATAAATCAAATTAATGGAAATCGTGCTTATCAAGCGCATCCTGACAAATAATGGAGCATTGATTAAGTGACACACCGTGGTAGTTGCAATAAAGCTGAAGAAACTAATTCGGGGTGAGTGAGTTCCATTAAGTTCGATGATATTGGAAAAGAGAATGAAAATTAAAACTTATTCAACATTCTAAGCGATCTTTGGTTCCAGGATCTAAAAAAGAAAAGAAAAAAGAAAAGAAAAATCTATTCTAAAGAATTGTGATTAGTCTTCTTGATCCCCCTTTGAGGATGCAGGTTGGAGGAAGAGTTGCCTCTTCTTGGCGTAGAATACCTGTGCCATTTCCGATGGTGGGCTTGATTAGAAGGCTTCAAATGGATTTCCCCAAATTGGATGGCCCGACTCATCATTGTTGGTCGCGTCCTCGAGGCTTTGTGTGGCACTTAATGGATTTGTTGTGTCCTCTACGGAAGCTTATGTGCATTTTGCCTTGTTTTAGCGATCTTAGGTAGCGACGTGTCCTCTGTGCGACATTGCTCTGCGATTTTTAAGTTGGTTGTTGCGACATGAATACTTTGTCGCGACTACTTCTTGACTCTTTTGTTTTGTCGTGTGTGTCGCGACTTAGAAATCCTGTTGTTTACTTTTACTTAGCATTTTTCCTTATAATCATCATGTTGTAGTCGCGACTTGAATTGCTGCGTCGTGACCATATTTAGTTGCTAGTAGTGATGACTCGTGTTGCGACCACATTTTCTTATTTCTAGGTATTTGTGTCGCGACCACAATTCCATGTTGCGACCTGGCTTTTTCTTCCTTTGCTGAATTATGTGTCGCGACCAAGTTTCTTTGTTGCAATACTGTTTTTGTTTCTTGCCACTTTGATTCTCGTCGCGACAACTTTTTCTAGTCTCCAAGTGTTTGTGTCGTGACCACAATTTCATGTCGCGACCTGACTGTCTTTCCTTTTATTGAATTACGTGTGGCGACGGCACTCATGTCGCGACACCATTTGTTATAAAACCAGAATTTGATCCTTAGTCACAAACCGCCTTTTCATGTTGCGACATCATTTCTTGTTTTTTGCCTTCAAGCAAGATGCGCTCAAAGCGCTGATACATTTATTTTCTTGTCGCGACATGGCGTTGTTTCTTTTCTTACTTGCAATTCTGTCATGACCTCAAAGCATGTATGACCATTGTTCGCTGCAATCTTGACTGCGACCTCATTTTGGCGATCCACCGGCGGTATCTACTCAATTCAGCTTCTTTTTCTGGTCGCGACCTAGAAAGTGTGTCACGACTGAGTGGTGGCCCTTCTTACCTTGTTCTTGTCGCAGTTGCTCAAACTTAGTCACAACATGTTTTAACTGTTCAACTCATTTTGATGTCGCGACATGAAATCCTTTTCGTGACCTCGACTGGTGTCTTCAGCTTATATTTTTGTCGCAACATTAATTTTTCTGATAGAGACCTTGTAAGCTCATCTAACCATCCATTCCTTGTCGTGACCTTAATTATACATTTGCACGATGATTCATTTTACGATGAAATTGCGAAATCAATAAAATTTATACCTAAGTTGCTCCCCTATTTGCCGTAAGCGTAACTCTTCTTGATATAGAGTTCTAGGATTGAACACAGGGATGAGTTTTCGTCTTACAAATGACTTGTATAATGATTCAAAATAGTGAGGCTTTCATTTGGATTTTCGGATTTGCATAAAAAGTGTGGTTGTTAGTGTCACTAAGCTAAGTGAAGCAGTTTAAAATAAGATGTAAAAAGAACACCTTGAAGTTTTGGGTCACTAGTTTGATATGATGGGGTTGTAGAGGTGTCCTCGGGTTATTTCCTCGCATTAGGGCAAATGACATATAGTCATTTCCAAAACCGGATCTTTGTTTAACTTTAAAAACCAATTCTTAGGAACATTCCTATTTGAACCATAGCATTTACTGAGCATTTAATGTTCCTACAATTGAAAATAAAGCATTTAACCTACTTTCAGTGGCTCGTAAATGACATCTAATGGATGTCAGTGTATCTACCATTAAGAATACTGCCCCGAACCACGAAGCACAATACCAACTAGCCAATGAAAATACATTAAATGGCATTTAAACTGGTTTGGAAAGTTTGAAACACAAATCACGCGATACTGCTTCATGAAAACGGAACACCAGCGAGCCCACATCGACCAACCTAGAAACCCTCATCTTCAAGGTTTTGAGAAGCTTAGCCAAACATCCTTTGAGTTGTCATCCCTCAAAGGGTGTGTTTGAGCGACCTAGAAAAATGAGAGAAGAGAGGAGAGAAGAGGAAAATGGGAACCAAAGCAGGGGGTCGTAAGTAGGCTATAAGTGAAATGAAAAGCTAGGTTAAAATGTTCCATGACATGGCTTATATAGCCCCCACAAACATGCGAAAATACCAAACTAACCTAAATAATATGATTACATTGAGGGTAAAAGAGGAATTAAACAAAACGGAGTTGTTTGGATCACAAAAACAGGATGTAGAATTTTCGCTATGCACAGTAATTTTCGCTATGATAGCGAAATTTCGCTATCATAGTGAAAATTCACTATAGTGAAAATTTCGCTATGCACAGTAATTTTCTCTATGATAGCGAAAATTCGCTATGATAGCAAAATTTTTCTATCATAGCGAAAATTTAGCTATAGCGAGGCCCCAGCTATCATTCGCGAGGCCATGCTGCGAGGAAATTGCGATCTTCTCTGCATCTCCTCGGCTGCACTATGCATCTTTAGACTTACTTCTATTTCTTCATCGAGGCTTGATGAAATCGACGAGAATTCCTCTGAGCTCGGCATGAATTCAGCACAATTTCGATGCACCAAGCAGTATGATGAGTGAAGGTTTGCGAAACACTGCAAAACTACCAAGAAAACAACCTCGAAACAAATCGGTAGTACTAATCGGACCTACACATGTCAATCGGATTAAATAATATAGTGAATGCAAAAAGCACTCAAAACCTATCTTAAATAGGACTCAAAATAGCACTTTTTGGGTACTAATCACACCCCCCAACCGACACATTGCTAGTCCCTTAGTAATGCTAAAAATAATAAAGTATGCATTTTATGCTTTTCTTGAAAAGAGTATTACGTTCCAAAAAGTGTGTGTACAAGTGAGGCTTTACCTTTAGTATGAAAATTTTGGGCTCTGTACAAAAACTATCATGAGAGAACAATTGCCGCTATAGGAGCAAGTTTAGGCGTATCAATTCAAGGAAGTTAACTTTGAACTTCCACGAAATCTAGAATGTATTTTTGATGCTTAGGTTTGAACGATGGTAGCTAAGCTATTCCCTCCCATTACAGCTCTTTTGGGACCTTAAGCTACGATGACCAATGACCTAAATGGATTCAGCTACACTCTTATTTCTTACTTTTTGATTGTCGCCTTGGGGTGCAATGCTAAAGCTTACGGCTTCACCCAAGTCAGTATAACGAGAGTCCTGATGGCTCCCAACCAATTAAGGTTTAGGGCATCAGTCAAAAAGGATACATCGACCACAAACCTCCGAGGAAGCCGCTTCCCGGACTTGAATGATTTCGAGAATCCGAGCACCTACAACTCGCTAAACTCCACCCATCCACCCATGCGCGAACACTAGAGTCGGTGACTCGACCCGGTTGGCAAGACACTTAGGGCTTCAGAGCTTCGCCGTATACCTCGGGCTGTGTTCGGGTTTTGAGTAAAGTGTCACGGCTTTCCATACTCTTTTTCTTCTTTCTTTTTCTTTTTGCTTTTTCTTTTTCATTTGGAAGACTTCATTGGTCTTCTTTGGTGGGTAACATAAACCTATTTTGGGTCGTCAATGAATCTAAGGCAGGTTTTGCAAAGTAAAAAGAGGTATACGACTTCTCGACTTATTAGTGAAAGCTGATGTAGCGTGTGAATAGCTAAAGGTGGAAAGGACAAAGGTTGAATGCTTTGGAAACTCAACCAACCAAATACTTGTCAGCTACACTTGGAATTATTCTAGCACCAATGGTAGCATCTGATTAGCAAATTTTCCAATTCAAGGTAAGAAGAAACACAAAAAAATATAGGAGGCAATGGTTTGCAAAAGTATAAAAAATGTAAATCTTTTGCTATAAAGCTTTTGATATAACAAAGTGGCTAAGTAAACAACACTTAGCTAAACACAGCCCATACTAAACACAAAAAAAAAAAAAAAAAAAATCCTTTGCTACTATTGGCTAATACACATACATCTGGAGCAATCTATCTGAAATAAGTAGGAGTTAATAAGTAAGCAAAACAAAATATGATGAATGACACTTCCAACTCTAACTTTTCCCCAACCAAGAGCCCACTAACCATGTCTCCCTTTGGGTAGGGATCGGAAAGTTAGAGAAGGGATGCGACCACCTCACTCGTGGTGGTGTGAAGCCGTAGATACGGCTGGCTGCGTGGCTGCCACCGAGCCCATATCAAGGAGGCTGGAAATGGATACGACGGGCGATCACGAGTAGTGGGGGTACATTGTAGGCTACATCCACTTGTTGGCGGCGGGATCTGAGGAGGCTGGCTCACAATCCGAGAAGAAGCATGGGCGTGATTCCTGCGAGTGACCCACCGGCTCGGCGAATCCAGTTTCGACGACGATGCACGAGTAGTAGCAAGTGCGCGAGGGCGGCATCCATAGCGACGGATAACTCCTAAAGCATGTTAGCGGACCAAAAGAACATATGGTACATGACACTATTACCAAAGGACTATTGTATAATCCCCGGCAACGGCGCCATAAAACTTGTTAGTAGGGCCGAGGCGGCGCAGTTGCACTTTGGCGCGAAATGACTGTCTAATCCCGGCCAGCGATGCCATAAAACTTGTTATTTGTAGTACTTAGCTATTTGATTAGTTCAAAGATTGTTTCAATTGGGGTAAATTGTTTCTTGAGTGGTTTTGATCCGTTATCTTTATGGCGCGGTCGGACAAGTAGTAAATTAGTTTAAGTCGGATACTCGATCCACGAGAGATCTTAAGGGTGCCGATCAAATACCCGAAACTACTTTCAAGCTCTACTATTTGGACTCGATAGACAAAGTGGAATCGACTTTGAAAGCTTAAAATAATAAAATCTAAGAAAATTGAATTAATAATGAATGAATTGAATATGGAAATACAAAATAACAAATCTAAGAGTGAGCAGGTTCTCTTGCAAAAGAGACATTAAAAGAATGCTCTTTGTGAAACATCAATTCAGACGGAATGCGCGATGCAATTGCTTATTGAGCCATGATTTAAAACTAGTCCAAGAATATAATAGTGTATTTAGTTTCTCGAACCCCACAATTCATTATCTAAACTTCCTTTGTTTCTCTCGAGAAGACGGAGTGTTAGATAACTACTTTTTAATCTGGGTTGCCTTGTTGGGTATTTTCTTTTCAATCGTCATACCACGACATGGTATGTCGAGCTCTAGGAGATATAGTCATGCGCGAGGATCTACACTATCTTGGTCCCTTTTCCTCCAATTAGAATAGCTCATCCTTTGTGATTAGATCTCGGCTAACACAGGGTTGGATTTACTAATGGTCGAGGTGAACTCTTTGTGTGCCTAAATTTGATAAATTTATCCTCTAGTTCTCGTCTCCGTGAGAAGAGATTTGCTCGATTTAATTACGAGAGCACATTAGATCACCATTATTAGGATTCTCATACTTTTCAAAAATTGTTCATCACTCTCGAATTCCTTCTGTGTGCTTTCGAGGTCTCACGGAAATCGGAAGCTTGAGACAATTCCATTCTGGTATGAGACGACATTGGGATAAATAACGAAAAAATACACAAGACAGCCAAGTAGCCCTTATTGGAGTTCATGGCACCTAAATAAAATTCTCGGGAAAGATAATTTACGGCGGTAAGCGTCAATTCAATGAAAGTTGGGTTTCTAAATCCCACTAGATTACACCCAGTACATTGGCTTGGCGATCAATGAAGCCAACATATTAAACAACTTGAGAAACGAAATTCATAAATTGTAAAATTAACAACAGACAGTAATTTGAAGAAATATGAATGCATTGAGACTTAAACTTTAACGATGCTTTAGGATCAATTTGAATGAAATACAAACTAATCTAAAAATAAAAACTAGAAAATAAAAGAAAATTAATCACAGGAGCCTTGACGCTCAGATCTCTCTTTTGTCGCCTCATTTGCGTTTCTTACGATGAGTTGTGTATTTATAGGGTTAAAAGTTGGGCTAATTTCGATGCACCTCTTTTTTTGGGTTATGGTGCTTGCGAGTTGGTTGTTGATGTCGGCGACATAGATTCTTGTCGCGACCTCCTTGCCTCTTCGGTCATGTCGCGGAGGGCCTTGTTGGTCACCGGCGGCTTAGGACGTCGCGACCTTCGCGTATTGCATTTGATGTGAGCAACTAAATGTTGTCGCGACCTCGAAAATCTCTACGTAGTGGTATGTGACTTACGGGCGGTGTGGCGACCTCTTTTCTACTTACATTGTCGCCCATTTGTTTAATGACATCGCGACCTCTGGTCTTGCAATTGATGTCGCGACAACGGTGTCGCGGCCTTCTTTCCCATATAGCGTATCATGATCATTTGAATGATGTGCGTGACTTCCTTTGTGTAGTTGATGTCTTTGCGCATCTATAACATTGCGTTTGTGACGGAACGCACGCTGGTGCGATGCTCCGGCGGCGCTGTGGTCGATCTTTGTGTCGCGACCCGTCGGATGTCGCGACACGCTTGTTCGATCCATTGTTTATCTTACATCCGCGACTTCGTTGGTCTTAGCGACCTCATTATCGCCTGTCACGGGTTTAATTACGCCAGCGACCTCACGAAGGATGTAAGCGACATCATCATCTTCTTCTTCATCAATTACGGCGTTGCTTGACTTTGAGTTTCTTTCCTCCGGCGTTTTGTCTTCAATTACCGGCTTCATTTGCATTTGGAGCTTTGTAGTTGCAACTTTGAATATGCATTGATTTACGTAAAGCTTCCGACATCCATTCTTTGTCCTTTTGCGCTTTCACGCTTCTGACTTTAACGACCAGACTATATGATGCTTGCTCGGCCACATTCTGCTCCTTTTATTGCAAATTATGCTTTCTTTTGAATTCCTGGCACATAGCGGTTTGGTGAGATTTATTCCATGATGACTCTTGCATATAAATGGTCTTTTTATATAAAAATCAATCCGCTAAAAATGGTGAAAGGCCAAGATATTTCAGCTAAATAAACTCCCAAACCCAAGGCCACAGCATCCCGGCAGAAAGAAAGATTTGTTTGTCCTCAAACAAAAGGACATTCACATTCACATTTTGCGAGTTATAACAATTTAATTGAAAAGACTAAGTACATTCATTTCTATATGTGACATTCGGCAGTCAGATAAGAGATTTAGTTTCTACTCAATGGAGTGTACATAAAAATTATTTGAATTTGTTTTACAAACGATATAGTTAATTGGTCTATTTGTGAAATGGGGAGGATTGGTTTTCTTTTATATACATTTTTTCTTAATGAGTCAATTAACCCTTAGAGGATATTCACAGTTTTTGATCTTTTCTGATTTCCAAAATTCATTGGCTTGTTGTTCATATTGATCCACTAATGTAGGCTGGTCCCGACACTTCGGATATTCGGGTCTTTTTTGGGCTTTTAATGTTAGGCTTGAGTAAGGGTGGGATGGATGAGAGATTTTAGGGTTAGAATTAATACTCCTTTTTCCCTTTTGCTCACATACTTTTCTCCTTGTAGTTTCTTTAATAAACTCCCCAAACTTCATGTTTTGAGATACCACAGTGATTTTCTTCTATTCGAGCTGTATGTTCCCATTTCTCATTCACTAAATTCAAAGCTGAGGGGGATTTTCTTTTTTAAATACCAGTGGGGAATAGTGCAATGTTTTTGTCTTTGGCTTTCTAACGCTCTTGCGGGCTTTGGGTTAGTAACTCCCATACGGATGGCATTAGGGTACTGGGAGTGTTGCAGAAACACTTTTAAGGCAGTATTAGAGGGTTGGGCTGCAGGAGCCATGAAACCTATTCACTAGCTTTCTTTTCTGTTGTATTTTCTGGTGTAGATCTTTTTCTCTTCATTCCCTTTTTTTTTCCTTATTTTCTCATGAGTTCTCAAGAATTTACTCCCAAACTTGATTCACTACTATCTCTTTTGAATACTTTGGTAATCCACGGGTTCTTTGGAGGATTGATTCTTTACCACAGGATGGGTTAGGGTCTCCCATTGGACATTATTTTGAAAATAGGGCTTTGTTTGGCTCAATTTTAAGGCCCGAGAATTAGTAATGCATTAGCATATGAATAGGGATAGCTAGAATGGCTCAAACTCTCAAGATTCTTTGCATCGTTTTCTACATTGATTATCTCGCTAGGATTTCGCCTTAATCACTAATCTAACAAGTTCTGGGGTGGGTTGATTGCCTTGATAACCCAGGGGATTGCTGTGACTCATATCGGTGGATAGGGAGTTTAGATAGTGTTATTTCAACGAGGTTCCTTGACTCCTTGTTCATACTACCAAACTCGAAAATTTTTTTTGTTCCTTGATCGTATAACCTTCCCATCTGGACTTATCGGCCAAATTCAAACTAAATGCAATTGTATTTCAATTAAATTTTTGTCATTTTTAGCTCTTATTACGCATTGAATAGGAGGTATTAAATTGATTCCCAATTCGAGAAACTAAAATGAAAGCAGAAATAAAATTCATATATCATGACAACTACTAATTTTACCATCGGAAAGAAATCTATTCAAATACTAGCTTATTTCGATCTATTCTGATAAAACTTTCCTTCTGAGTTACCTTTGTATCTAAGTTCAAGAAAAACCCTTTATTATTATTATTTTTTTATTTATTTTTTATTTTTTATTTTTTTATTTCCTGGAATCTTCTTCAAAAGGATTTACGACATCCTTCTGGGGTGGCTCACGGACCTTGAGCTCCTCTAAGGTGGATTCGCTCTTAATAAGGTTGTGCTACAGGTGGGTGCCTCCTCCCTTTTTCTTTGGAGCTTCTTGGTTGATGGTTCTGCTAATCTATATTTCCCTTCCATCGACATTATCTTCATTACACATTTTATGGAATAACGAATCTGGAAGATTTGTTGTTTAGGCTCCATTCATTCCATAAAACCTGTGATTTCAAACCCACATGGAGCTCTTCTTTTCTCTCATTCTCTCTTCTCTCATTCTCTTTGTTCTTAGTTCTTACATTTGTTCTCCCATCCTTTTATAGTGCTTTTAGTTCTTGGGAGGAGCAACCATTTATTCCCTTCTTTATATTTACGATGAGTGGATTAAGTGAGATTCCTCGAACACTACCTCTTGAGATGACTCCAACGAGGAGGTTAAGTGGTTTTTTGATACAAAGAATTTTGAAAGTTTTCTTGAACTTATTGTTCCCTCGGATTATTCCACCAAAGAGGCTTAGTGTATCAAACACATTGGTTCAATTAGAATTTGAAATTTTGTTTGCATTAATCAGCATTTATTACTCTGTTTTAATTTCGCTCGTCTCTTCCTTCAAGCTAGAATGTCTTACATCATTAAATTTAGGAGTAAAATTAAAAAGCGCGGTAGTAAACTTTCCTTTCATGTCGCGACATCTGATTTGCTTTTCGCGACATACTTAACGATCAGAAGACAAGTTATCCCTGGGCGCTGCGACCCTTCAGGGCATCTCGAGGTCATTGTGCATTTCTAAGTTGTAAGAGCCCGCGCTGTCCTTTTGAAGGACTTGCTCTTGTAACAACCCAAATATTCTGTCGCGACCTCAATTTCTTCACAACGAGAACTTTTTGGTTGCGAGTACGACCATGTTCTTATTGACATTTACTAAGTCACGACATCGACTTTTGTTGTGAGCACTCAGTTTATCACGACATAAGTTTTTGTGCCAACCCTATCTGAAATTTTGCCTCAAATTTAATGAACAACAACTTTTCACTATTTATCAATTTGCAAATTCTCATCATCAAACAAACCAATTCCACACAGTAATTGAAGAATGTATTCTATTCAATTTTCACAGAATTTATATAGGGAAAGGAATGCTCCCCTTTTTCCTGTCGTTCTCTTCTGCAAGTTGCTGGAGTTGTACGGGAGTTTATTCCTTCTTGCCTGAGCCATTTCTGCATAATCATTCTGCAACATTTCCAAAAAGGATTTAATTAAACAAAAATTAACTTCTCAAGTACTAACTAATCATCATAAGAATTAAAGAAAACAAAATCAAGGTAAATTCTAAAATCTAAATGCAAATCAAAGCTGAATTCCTATAGGTTGCCTCCCATCGTTTTTCGGTTTGAGTCCTTAGTTGGACTTGCTGTTTTAAGCCTTTTCTTCCTCAATTCTGCAGTTGGTGTTCTTCTTTTTCTTTCCCCCTGCTGAGATAATGTTTCAGTCTTTGCCCAGTAACCTTGAATTCTTCCCGGCATCGGTCTTGAGTATTCTTGCTCAAAAGTAGTGCTTGACACCCTTTGGCATATAGTCCACTCCACCTTGATTTCAATTTTCCTGGGAACAATTTCAATGCGGGTTAAATGCAGAACTTGATCCTTCTCTTGAACTCTTTTCCTAAAGTCTTTGATCATGCCATTTCTTTGTCTTGTCTTTGTAGATCTTACTTATTGTCATAGGCTTCATTTCTCGATTCTTCTAGTTTGCTCGGTTGAAGCAATCTCTCTTCCTTTGCCATTTTGAAATCGAATTCAGCTTCTTGATGCTTCCCATAGCCTTGTATTCAATTCGAGAGGAAGGTGACATGGCTTGCGAATACTAATTTGTATCGAGGACATCTGATGGGGTTACAGATCAGTCTGTAAATGAAGTGCATCATCAAGTTTGGAAGACCAATCCTTCCTGGCAGACTACAGTCTTTTTCAGGATCCTTTTAGCCTCCACACATTTGGAAATTTACCTTGCCCATTGATGCAGGGGATGATAAGCTGGGCTCATTTATGTTTGATCCATATGTCGCTCATGAGCTTTGCGAAAATTTTGTTTGCAAAGTGGCTTCCCCCATCACTGATGATAGTCTTGGGTGTTCCAAATCTGCTCAATATGTTCTTTTGCAGGAAACTCACAACTGTATTAACATCATTCCTTGGGCAAGCTATTGCTTCCACCCATTTAGAAACATAATCACTTTGCTAACTTAATATATCTGGAGTTTCAAATGATTGTGGAAAGGGTCCCTTAAATCTATCCCCATACATCAAAAATTTGCACCACCAATATGCCTCGTAGGCATTTCATTTCTTTGGCGATATTTCAATCTTTTGGCATCTATCACATAATTTGACCCATTGATCTGATCCACGAAAATAGTTGTGATAAAATCGATTTGGGTATCTTATGAAGTACACATTCTTTCTCGACGAAATGCACCCCCATATGGTGATATAGCATTTCATTCATAATTACACTTTGTTCACCCTACGGCACACATCTTCTTATAATCATATCAGCTTCCCTCTTAAATAATGGGTGGTCATCGGATATAATACTGTTGTCGATCCTGAGCTTTCTTTTACATTTAGAAATTGGATAAATTCGAAGAACTACTCCATGACTAAGTAATTCACAATATCTGCATACCATGGCATTTGGAATGCCAATTGAAATAGTTGTACTCATGCAGGGAAGTTCTCTGCTAGTCTTATCTCTTCCTCATACTGCTTGATTTCTTTCTATTACGGACAAGTGATCGACTATCCACATTTGTCACATCCTTTTATCTCTAATTTCGGATCAAACTCTTATGTGTGCTTTTACCTTATCGATCTTGCTTGCTTCCTTTTTAACATAAGATGTTGATGGTGTATAGTGTGTAGACTATAACATGGGATCCCGAGAATGTATGCTTTGAATTTTTTCACAAGCAAACACAATTGCTAGCATCTCCTTTTCAGTTGTGGAATAGTTTTCTTGTGATTCATTGAAGGTTATGCTAGCATAGTATATGGCTCTGAATATTTTCTCTTTTCTTTGCCCCAAAACAACTCCCATTGCGAAATCTTGTCACACATTACTTGATTCACGATCCATTACGGTGCAGCCATGATAGGTGCTTGAACAATCGATCTTAATTTCTTGGTGCGCTGAGAATCATGAATTAAATTTTGTGTCTTTATAAGTGTCTGCATGGTAGTGCGGCTATTTTGAGAATCTTTGATGAATCTCCTATAAAATCCGACATGCCCCCGAGAAACTCACGTATCCGCTTTTCTTGTGGTGGGAGGTGCTAGAGTTTTGATAATGGATATCTTAGATTGATCCACTTCTGATCCGCAGCGGCATTTTATGACCCGAGAACAATACGCCACATTACCGTGAAATGGCATTTCCCCAATTTAGTGCTGTTTGTCCTTGCATCTTTAGTCTTGTCTCAGTTATTCCCGGACATTGTTCAAGCGGATCCATACTTGTGAAGTCATCCATAAAGTTTCATGACTTCCTCAACCAAGTCACGAGCATCGAGCATCCATACATCTGCGGGAAAGTAGCGGGAGCATTGCCGCATTGAATGGCATCATACGACGAGGGTTACCATAGGGGCATGTGAATGTGGTCTTCTCTTGGTGCACCACGGGTGCAGTACAACAATTTGGTTGTAGCCTGAATACTCGTCCAAGAAACAAAATGAGGATGTCGATAATCATCTGACATGATCCAATGAAGAGCGAAGGGAAGTGATCTTTCTTGGTTCTTTGTAATTTAAGCTTCTGTAATCAATGCATACTCTCCATCTTGTCACTGTTCTTGTTGGAATTAATTCATTTCTTTCATTGCGGATCACAGTAAATCCACCCTTCTTTGGAACCACATAATTTGAGGCTAACGAATTTATCTGAAGTATATAGATAAAACCGACATTTAACCATTTGAGTACCTCCTTCTAGTACTTCTTTCATTCTGGATTAAGTCTCCTTTTGATGTTCATGATTGGCCTTGCATTTTCTTCTAGAAGTATTTTGTGCATGCACATATTGATGGACTGATACGCACACTCTTCAATGAACCAAGCTATAGACTCCTTATGATTTCTCGAGAATTTCAGCCCAACCTCTGTTCCTCGACATCACTGATCTAAGCGAAATTATTCTTGGTTTACTCTTTACTGGCGGCTTCGAATTAAGCATACTTTAAATGACTTGGCAACACCTTTAAAACTAGCCCCTTCTTCATAGGTTTCTTGTTAAAAATTCCTTTTCTTCAATTTGGTCTCTTTTTCACCTCGGTTGTTCAAGACTCATCACTTTCTCGTTAGAATGTAAAGCGTGTGCGAGAAAATCTGAATCAAAATCTTCAAGATGCGAATTCATCTCTTTTCATTGATTGAAAATTGGGCATTACAATCATAGCAAAATTCAGAGTTGTTGACATATACATCTTCGACCTTGTCTTCCCTCTCATATCTGAACTCCTCAAACTTAGATTAAATTGAAGTCGGTCATCTCTTCTCGACTGCGAGAGTGAGAATTCCCTTGTGCATATAGATTAGAGCTGCTCCAGTTGCAAGGAATGGCCTTCCCAATAGCAGAGGGACTTGTGAATCTTCCTCCATATCGATGCAGATTAAAGTCTCTTGGAAAATAAAAAGTTCCACGCCTTTACCGACCACATCTTCTATGATTCCTTCGGGTTTTTGCGGGGGTTCTATATGCCATTTGGAAGTACTTGGGTGGTAGAGATCGCTCCCCGAGCTTAACTTCTTGCGAGATGAATAGGGCATTAAATTAATGTTTTGAATCATGGAGCTTTAAAAACTCAAACTCTCCAATGGAGTGCAGGGGAATGGTGAAGCTCCTTTGGATCCTTCGTCTTTTAAGTGGCCCCTCTTGATCACGGCATTGCGAGTTGCGGTCGGGTTCACAATTCCTTCTTGATCTTCTCTTTTACACTCGAGTATGTCTTTCAAAATTTTGCATAAAGTGGCATCACAGGTGACCATACGTGAGGCATCTTTGATCTCCCCGACACGAAAGGTTTCAAGAACCTTGCAAAAGTTGTTCCTCTATCTTTGATTTATGACCTTTGTGGAAATGGATTTCGCCGAGACGGATTGTTCTGGGTTTTCTTCTTACTTCCTTCCTCTCCGGACAGCTATTCCTTCTTTCTTTCTTTCTTGATTACTACGCATTGTGCAGGCTGCATCTCCCGCCCCATTGCTTTCATCTTTTCTATCTTCTTCTCCAGTCTTTCCACTTCTTAATTTGCGTGCCATATAATCTTTTGGATTCTTCTTTGTATCCGCTAGAAGGCATCTTTCATACGATTTTGCGAGTTTTGAGGGCGATTGCCGCATCCAGTGTCTCTGGAGTTCTTGAGAGAAGCATTAGTGGTCTTAAAGAAAATTTGAGAATTGGCATTTGAGGGCTTCAATTCTCTGAGCTTTTGTTCATGGAGGTTTATGACTTCTTATTTGTCCCCATGAATTCACGACGACATTTGAGTCTTGAATGTGGAGCTCTCCTCGACCACGATATTTACGCTTCCTCCTCCTTCTTTGCTATTGGAACCTTGGTGGCTGCGATATCATGCGCAGGGATGATGTTCATGCCTTTGGCCTTGTGGGAGCCCTCCACCATATGAAAAATTTTCATGGTTCCTGGTCTTCGGATGATGTGGGTGTCTTTGGCCCAGGGTTAGGATTTGGTTTGAAGTGATAACTTCTTGGCTCTCAGTACTTAACCTCCTCGGCATCATAAAACCGTTCTTCGAGTGGGTACCTCGGCCACTTCCTCTCTAAATGAATTCCCTTTCAAGGCTGCTCTATTTCATGAGCGGTGTGCATCTTCCTCTCTTGCTTGTCCATTCTATGCATGATGGCATCTGGCTTTTGCCTCCATGGTACATCCATGCTGCTCGGCTCTGTTGAAACTCCTCTTCCTCTGCCAGTACTGGAAAAACGATGGAGCTTTCATATTACATTGCTTGGTCATCAATCGCGGATCTCTTGCCTCTTCGGCCTCTTACGTTTAGATGCTCCACGGCATGGGCTTGTCAATGTGCCCTTAGATGTGTCATTGAGCGCTGAAACACTATGTCCATACGGGTCTTCAAGTCTATCCCGCGCATCGGTTTCTTGGCCAACCTTTTGATCCCTACCTCATGCTACGCTTAAAGGCTCTCATCTTCCCCACAACTGGAACACAATTATCTCTTCTCTACGGGGTGAGTGATGGGGGAAAAATCTACACCTGAAATGAAACCTACAGAAACTCCTCCCAGTATATCAGCGAGAACCATATGGTAGAGATTCATACCATGTGGTTCTTGTATCTCTTAGAAAATGGGAATAAATGCAATTTTATGACCTCTGGGTCTCACCCCATTCAACTTTCACTATTGTTTGCCATTGCGAGAAACTGCTTCGGATGCTCATTTGGTCTTACGTGGGATGACGATGGCTATTGTTGTTGAACCATTATGTCGATCTTGGCAGTTCAAAATTATTTACCATCATTTGCCGGTGTCCCCGATTGCGGTATTCATCCTGAATAATGGGTCCAAAAGTCCTCCATTATCCCGATGTTGATCTTACATTCTTCATTCTTTGTCCGCCGATGCAGTGCAGTCTTTAAATACGCCATAGGCGAGTTTTCGACCTTTTCGCCTTTCTTAAGCTTTTGAGTGTTCTTTCTAGTTCGATGTCTGTGAATCGGATCGATGTTACATTTCCTATCGTTAAAATTTTCCCTGAAATCAAAACACTTACATTAATAGGATAAGTCGGGCCAGCCAAATATTTTCAATATGGCTTATTAAAAGTTGGTGGCTAAAAATATTGTTGCTTTAGAAAATTTATTTTTTGTTCTTACTTTCTTTTAAATGTCCAAATTAGCATTTCCTTCTTCCCCAAGTCGGAATATTGATCTACTAAATTCTTTACGATCCCGGCTTAGCGGTGCCATAAAACTTGTTGACGGACGAAAGAACATATCTGAATTTATGACCACGCTACCAAGGACTATTGTATAATCCTCGGCGCGCCATAAAACTTGTTGGCGGGACCAAAGACATGCAGTTGCAACACTATTGCCAAAAAGACTATTATCTAATCCCCGAAGCAACGATGCCATAAAACTTGTTATTTGTATGCCTTAGCTATTTGATTAGTTCAAAAGATTGTTTCAATTAGGAGGGTAAATTGTTCTTGAGTGGTTTTGATCGGGTTATGTTGGCAAGTGCCGCGGTCGAACAAGTAGTAAATTGGATTTAAGTCGGTCTCGATCCACGGAGATCTCAAGAATTCTCGATCAAATACCCCGACTACTCCAAACTCTACATTTGGACTACGATAAACAAATTTGGAATGGCTTTGAAAGCTTAAAATAATAAAACCTAAGAAAATTGAATTAATAATGAATGAATTGAATATGGAAATGCAAAATAACAAATTAAGGCCCCGAGCAGTTCTCTTGCAAAGGAGCATTAAAAAGAATATACTGTGAAACATCAATTCAGAAATGAGAATACGCGATCATTAGCATTGAGCCTTGATTTAAAACTAGTCAAAGGAATATAATAGTGTATTTGGATTTCTCCAAGCCCACAATTCATTATCTAAACCAGCGCTGCTCTCGAAGGCAGTGTCGGATAACTGCTAATCTAGGTGCGCAATGCGGGTATTTTCTTTTGATACTTCGCTGCCCGACATGGGTAATCCCGAGCGCTCCCGAGATATAGTCATTGCGCAGGTCCATATAAGTCCCTTTTCCTCCAAATTAGAATAGCTCATCCTTTCCCTTGATTAGATCTCATTAACATGGGATTGGATTTACTAATCGAATCGAGGGTGAACTCTCGTATTTACTAATTGATAAATTACATCTCTCGTTCCTATGGAAGTATCAGTGAAGAGAAAAGATTGCTCCAGTTTCAAACTCTGCTTGAGCACATTAGATCACCATTGTTAGGTTCTCATACTTTTCAAAAATTGTTCATCACTCGGGAATTCCTTCTACGTGTCACTTTCCGGAGAATTACTCTTGGAAATCGAGCTTGGAGGCAATTCCATTCTGGATATGGGAACCAAAACAGTGGATGGGAGAAATAACAAAAAATACACAAGACTTGACAAATAGCTTATGGCCCCGGAGTTCATCGGCTGCTTAAATAAAATTATAAGGAAAGATGATACCACAGCGGCCAGCGTCAATTCAATGAAATTTGGGTTTCTAAATCACTAGATTACACCATACATTGAAACTGGCTGATCAATGTTTGAAACCCTTGTAAATCCAGCGAAACCGAATTCAGAAGAAAATAACAAAGATTCAAACAACGAACAGTAATTTGAAGAAATATGGATAGTAAATTCGGCAAGCTTTTTAACGATGGCGTTCGGATCAATTTGAATGAAATAAATAATCTAAAAATAAAAACTAAGAAGAAAAATGAAGAAAGAGTTAAAATAGAACCGACGCCACGGATCTCTCTTTTAGTCGCCTCATTGCGTTTCTTAAATTACTTGTTGTGTATTTATAGGGTTACGAGTTGAGCCCAATTTCGATGCACCTCTTTTTTTTTTTTTTTTTTTAATTTCTGATTAATTAGCCCGAGTTAGTTTGTTGATGTATGACATAGATTCTTGTCGCGACCTCTGTTGTCTTCAGTCATGTCGCGGAGCCTTTGTTTTGAGTCGCGACGTGTGTCTTTCGATATGGCGATGTCGCGGCGGCAGGGCGTCGCGACCTTAGCGTAATGCATTCCGATGCCCGACAACTAAATGTTATCGCGACCTCAACATCTCTACGTAGTGGCTATCGCGACACGGGCCCGATTATCCTAACGACCTCTTTTCCACCTTACATTTATGTCAGCGGTGTTTAATGGCGTCGCGACCTCTGAATATCTTTACGAATTGATGTCGCGTGACCCGGTGTTGTCAGCGACGCCCTCCATGGCTTGACATCGCGATGGCCCCGAATGATGTCGCGACTTCCTTTTTGTGTAGTTGATGTCTTGACCATCTCTCTTTAGCTGCTTTGTTGTCGCGCGTATAGATTTCCTTACGGCGTGTCGGCGGCGCCTGATCGATCTTGATGTCACCGACCGTATCCGGATGTCGCGACACGCATTCGATCCAGTTTATCTTTTGTCACGACTTCTCGTTGGTGTCGCGACCTCATTATCACTATCTTGGGTTTAGTGCGTGTTCTCACGAAGGATGTGGCGACATCATGTCTTCTTCTTCATCAATTTACGTTTATGACTTTGAGTTTCTTTCATGCCTAGCATTTCGTTTTGTCTTTAATTACACGGCTTCATTTGCGATTGGAGCTTTAGTTTAACCTTAATATGCATTTTGATTCTGCAAAAGCTTCCACGACATCAAATTCTTTAATCCTTTTACTGCGCTTCTACTGGCACCTTCAGCCCGATGATTATATCGATCTTTGCTTTCGGCCACATTTTGCTTTCATTTTCTGCAAATTACCTTTCTTTTAGGAATTCTAACACAGAGTTGGTGAAAGTTTATTCCATATTCTTATATCATCCAGTCTTTTTATATAAAAATCAATCGGGGAAAAATGGGTAATAGATGACTTTTAAGCTCATCAAGCCCGATGAGGATATGCTCTGGTGGCATTTGTTGTGATGTGGAGGATGGGCCGAGTAGTCTCGGAAAAGTACAGGGCGGTGAGGAGGTGGGCCCCGGAGGATGAATGCGGGCGGGAGTCCTTTTCCACCTCCACCTGCAGAGCAGTGCTCCACCCCTCGGAGTTCCTCTATGATATCATCCATTTGCCTCCTTACTGGCATTGTAGAAGAATGGAGAGTGGCATATATAAAGGCAAGCTCGATGGATAAAACGTAGGACAACTCCACACTTCGCTGTCACGTAGTGGCTCCTGGGAACCGGATGCTCTAAGACTGGCTGGCAACCTCGGTATCCAACAGGGAAAGCCTTTGCAGGCGGGTCCTTAGGTGGACCTTCTCCGCGAGAAGTGTAACAAGCGCGGTCGAGGCGACTCGGAGGAGGCGGGCAGAAATCCTTAGATATCTGTCTGAGCCTCGGTATAGCTCCTTGCGTGTGCATAATCTTTGAGTAGAATGAGCGGTCGGGGCCATTGGTCCCACGAGGAGCATACGAGGGCACCGGCGGAAGAGTATAGGCCCTGAATGTGGTATCTCGGCGAGAAGCAGACATCTACGTGATATGGGGGGCCCTGCAATGGAGTAGTGCGTGGAATTTTCTAGAACCACTACTAGGGGCCTAAAGCATTTCGGGTAGGCGGCGAGTCAATACTGAATCGGATCTCCATCTGATTAGGCGCTCCTCGGGATGTCATAGTGTGATAAAACTCAAGCACCACCCGGGGATAGAAAAACTGCCTCGGTGTCATGAATGGGAGTAGTGAGTATCGCCGGATCAACTGCATCGAATCTCTGAATCACTGGTCTGCGGTCAATGCCGGTATGTCTTAGTATGGCTCTCCATGGAAGTCCCTAGCACGAAGATTGACGTTCCCTGGGATCGAATCGTAGCTACACATAGGGCGCCTGATCCTCGTAGTCGGGGATAACTGGGGCGACAAACTCTGATCAGCTGGAGGAGGCGACGGCTCGGGCCTAGACCTCAAAGACTCACCCGGGCCTGATGTCCGGGCCCGCTTGGAAGGCGGGGCCCTTCGGTGTGGTCTCGGATGCACAGGAGAAGGGGCCCGAGGTCCCACCCGGGTTTGGTATCGCCTGGATGGGGGCTCAGAAGCTGAGGGCCTCCTGGGGGAAATAGACGGGGCGGGGAGACCACGTGTCATGGGCGTGGTGGGGGCCAGTGCGGGGGTGTCTGCGCTGGCTTTCAGTGCCGGAGGTGTGGTTGCGGCTACGGATGTCTTTGGCACCGTCTCTCTCGGGTCGCGGCTGGACCACTAGGCACATAGCGATGAGCCCGCAGTGCGAGCCATGGTGAAGACTCAAGCACGGCCCGGGGAATGCGCGACGGCGGGCGCGTGGCGCGGTGCGGCTCCGGGCGGCGGCGGCTCCGGCGGGAGAGAGGAATTTGCTTGGTAGGGGCGGGTGTGTCTGCGGATGCGGCTCGAGATGCAGAAGCTGCCGGCGTGGCACATTTTGGGGGCTCGGCTAGTGGTGCGATGAGCAGCTTGAGGAAGACGAGGCGAATCTTTGGGTGTGCGGCGAGAGAGAGGCCAAATGGGAAGGGGAAGTGCAAAGGTGTTCGGCTAGGGGGAAGTGATTGAAAATGGAGGGGGGGGTTGCCTTTTTATAAGTCATTTGATGTTGTAAAGGTCCACAGTATTTGAAAAATTAAATAGGGAATAAATTTCGCTATTATTGCGAAATTTATGCCCTACACCAGCTTCCATTCTGCAAAATAAAAACAAAATCGATTTAAATAAATTAAAATAAAAAATATATAATATAAACTAGAATAAAACTAAAATAAACTAAAATAAATAAAATCTAAAAAAAAAACAAATACTAAAAATAAAATAAACAAAAAATTGTCTTTAATTAAACTAAAATCAACATTTTTGAGATGCAGTTTGGTCTAAGTGGAATACCGAGCTTCATTTCATGGAATTCGATTTCATTCATGGAGGATCAAGGAGGAGGAGCTCCTTCACGCCTGCAGTGATGTGTGCTGCAGTTGCCTTCATGCTCAGCTCCTTTGTGTTGAGCTTCTTTTCACTTAGTGGTGTTGGGGAAACGTGGCTCTTTAGGAGTGGTGATCGCAGGTCAATTCTCCATCAATTGCTTCACTTTTCTTTATCAACTCCTCCTGCAGTTTGTGAACATTTGGTCTCCCTGCACTAGGACCAATCAGGCAAACTTCATCTGAATCTTGCCTCTCATCTTCTGATGGCTTGTGCTTGTTGCTCAGGTGAAAAATGTTGAGCTCCAGTGTCATGTTGCCAAATGTGTTTGCATGACTCCATTAAAATTGATTATCGCATTTGGAAGTGGCAATGGCCTTCCGGATGATTGGCACATGATTAGGCCCAGTACGATCGGTTCGTATCAAAGCACTACAAAATCCTTTGGATAAAATGGGAATTTGTCACCTTTACCAATACATCCTCAACTATTCCCTTAGGAATTTTCTTGATCGTCGGCTAATGATAAGAGTGATGTTGGTAGGTTTAAAAGCTCCCCGAGTATTTATATATATTGAATATGGCGTTGGAGTTATAGCAGCCCCGAGTCCAGCGATTAACTTTATCTAATACAAGTCCACTCAATGTTGGCCCGATATTGTGAGGATCTTGGATGCTATATTTCTTGAGTCTTGCTGCGAATGATAACAACGACTTTGTACATTAGGAAGGCTTTCTTTTCAATGCTTGACCCTCTCTTGACCTTACTTGGGTCCTTGAAATTTTGCATATGTTAGGACACTGTAATCCGTATCAAACGGTGGGATGTTACCTTCGCTTGCCTTAACACTCTAAATTTCAGTTTGGTTTGTGATTTTTTTCTTACCTCCCCAGAGGTGGCAGGAAATGGAGACATTTCTTCATTAAATCTTCTCGATTATTATTACTCTCGAGGCTCGACTTCCTTTTCCTTTCTTTTTTCGACCAATCCCCAGAGCCTTTAGGTTGCTCGATTTCTTTTCCACTCCTCCAAAGTGATGATAGCCTTTAGCATCCATCGAGTTGCTGGAAGAACCTATTTCATGGACCCCCCTTTGGATTGGGCGTGTGCAGGAAGGGAATCTTCCTTTCTCTTGTACCTCCAGCAAATTAGTAATCCTGGTGATGGAATACTATAGATTATCAATTTTCTGATTAAGACTACTTTCAAGGCCATCTATTCTCTTGTTCAGGGTGCTTTCCACAGTATCAATTCTTTGAGCCAATTGTACATTGATTCCCTTTTGCTCTTCCACAAAATCACCTACCACCTTGCTCAAATTTAAAATAGCTTGTTCAACAGGGGATGAGGATGGTGATGGCTATGGTTGAGATGAGGAACCAAACTGTTGTTTGGCACGGGAGGCACATAAAGCGGGGATGAAGCACCGAGGAGAGATTAGAAATTAGTTCCTTCAATTAGGATTATATGTATTACCATATGGAGCATTGGGTTGTGGCTTATGTTGGCCACGGCGTTGGCATCTTCGCGTGTTAGGAAATCTCATTTGAGAGCAATTGGGCGATGTATTCTTCAGTGCCGATAGATTGGCATTGATGCATGGGTTGGCTTTGTGCGAGGGATTTGGTCCTTTATTACCTCATGTAGCCTTTTTCCTTCATTTCTTCACTTTCAGCTAAGGTTGATATCTTTGCTTTCATCTCCATATCCTCGAGAAAGTCACCAATACCTCCGCTTTTTGAGGTGGGGGTTTGAAGGCCTAATTTTCTCACACCTCCCTTGGTTTGACCAACCCGTCAGGCAGCGGCGCCATTGATTAGTGCCCACGGTGAGGTGCGGAATCAACAAAATTTATATCCTGGCTCCTGCGGTAACGGCTCTTTAGCGATTATGAGTAATTACGAGGTCGAACTTCCGAGGGGATGGGTTTTCTTCGTACAAATGACTCACATTTGATTGAAATTGGTGAATTTCAGTTTGGATTATGGGATTTTGATAAAAACAGGGGGTGTAATGGTTGGCAAACTGAAATTTAAATAAAATAAAATGTAAAAGAAGTCTCCTTAAAGTGTCATTCTTTAGTTTGAGTTCTAAAGGTCCTTGCATGAGAGGTTCTCGGGTCCATTTCTTCGCGTTGGGGAGGATGACATATAGTCATCTCCCAGGCCCGGATCTTCATTTTAGCTATAAAACCCTAACCCAAAACAATTATCCTTTTGAAGATGGTGTTTCTTGACGGCCGGTGGTACCGGCCGAAGAACAATTCTCACGCTCACCTTACCGATGATTAATGAGGTAACTGTGAATCTGGTGGGTGAGTAGCATCCACTTTGAACCTGGAATTACCAAATAAAGGTCATTCCAGGGTGAGAGTCTGAGGATTGAGCCTAGGTTCAAAACACAAAGGCGCCGGTGCGTACCTCGTGAAACGGGAACCGGCTGACCTTAGATCGCCGGCGACATACACTTGGAGAGGGATTTGGCGCTCATCTCCCAGTTGTCATCCTTGGAGGTGTTAAGTGGAAAATGAGAGAAAGTGGCGGGAAAATGGCAGCGGCGAAAAAATTTGTGCGAAGTGATTCTAAGCATCTAAGTATTGAAACCATGATGTGGGCATGCTGCTTGATGGTTTCCATAGACCTCTCGGCGGTAGAACCTTTCATTTGTCATGGCACATAAGCGATGTGGTTGCTCTCTTCCAGTGTTATTGGTCTTGTGAGGCGGCGAAAAATTTTTAAAAACTGCACTACGACTCTACCCGACTTCTTATGGTTCTTGGCCTGGTGGGTCGCATATTTTGGCTTTGTCTTTTTGAGGAGTTAATGGGGTGCACTTCAGCTTCAACAAATCCATATCCCAGTTACACCCTCTTAAAAGTTGCTGCACTTCCTCAAATCCCGGATGTGTGTGTATGGTTTTTCATTTTTCCATACAGAAAATTCAGGCCAGGGCTTTTGAATCAGGTCTCAATGCATCCTGTGAGGGTGGTATTATGCGGGAAGGAGTGCACTAACTCTAGAGGTGTGTAACTGATCTCTCCGATGAAGCCCCTGCTGCTGTTGGATTTATGGAGGCTGCTTGTGCAGCTTTGCTTCCATTCCTCGAGTAGAGGATCATTTGCTTCCACTTACATGTACCTTGACTTCAGCCTTTGTTCGGTTGGTGTCTACGAGACTCTTTGTGTCTGCGATATCTATCCAGTGATGCATAAACACCTGGCACAAAAGGGACAAACAAAGAACAACTCTGAGGCTTGCGAAAAGATTAGTGTAAAATTAAGAAGGCGCCGTGGGAAAAACAACCGGCGGTGACTGCGAGGTAAAAAAAAAAGGGCTTGAAATATTCTAAACAATGAAATTTTAAAAAGGGTTAAAGTCCACCAATACTTGTAATGAAGATTACAAGTACTCATCAACTCATCATCTGTAGTTTTGGCACCATCCGGCAGTGGCACGGTCGTGCCACGATGAAAGGTGCTGATAAACAAAATTTACACCTAAGTTGATCACCCTTGCCGTGGCGTAACTACGAGTATGGCGGTTCAAGTTGAACACGGGGATGGTTTTTCTTCTTTACAAACTAACTGTATATTGAGTTCAAAATGGTGAGGCTTCATTTTGGATTTTGGTTATAAAGTGCTTTGAGGTTGTTGAATTGTCACTAAAGCTGATGAAGTTTAAAATAAGATGTAAAAGAACACCTTGAGTTTGGGTCACTATGAGGTTTGATGTGTTGGGGTTGTAGAAGTGTCTCGGGTTGTTTTCCTGAAATTCTGGAATGATGACGCATAGTGATGAAACTTAAAACAAGGTCTTTTGTTTAACTATAAACCTGACCGCAACATTCCTATTTGAACCATGGCATTTCTTGAGCATTTAATGTTTCTCTCTACTGGGTTGAAATAAGCTTGTTTAACTTCTACTTTGAGGTGGCTAAATGAAGCTGACATCCCAATGGATGTGGGTGTATCTACACCATTAAGACCACAGGGCACCCAGAGCATGCCCAGCTTCTAGCCGGCCAAAGAAAATACATTCAAATGAAGATTTTACAACTGGTTTTGGAAGGTTTACAAACTTCAACGTGTGATACCTGCTTCCTTTAACGGAGAACACACGCAGGCCCACTTCGGCAGCCTAGCAGCCCTCCTCTTCAAGGTTTGAGGGCTGCCAAACATCCTTTGAGTTGTCATCCTCAAAGGTGTGTTTTGGCGTACTGACCTCAGGAGGAAGAGGGAGAGGAGGAAGGAGAGAGATGAGGACCAGGAAAGCAGAATTAAATAAAATGGCTAACGATGAAATGAAAAGCTGAGTTACAAAAATATTCACAACATGGCTTATATAGCCCACAAACATCTTGAAAATACCAAACTAACCCTAAAATAATAACTAATAGATTACATTGAGAAATGAAAGAGGGCAACAAAGCAGTGGTTTGGATCCACTAAGCAGGATGCAAGAAATTTTGCACTTATGCACGAGTAATTTTAAGCTATGATATGTAATTTCGCTATCATAAGCGAAAATTTCACTATAATTAAATTTAAGCTATGCCTGATGAAATTTCTCTATGATGGCGAAAATTAAGTATGATGGCAAAATTTTGCTATGTAGAAAAATTTATTATAGCGAATTTTATTATGATTAATTTTAAGCTATCATTCTTGAAGAACCCCATTATGCACTACTTGAAATTACCAATCTTCTACTGCATCCTCCAGCTGCACTATGCATCTTCCAACTTGCTATTTCTTCATCCTAGGCTTGATGAAATCGACGAATTCATACGGGCTTCGGCATAATTCAGGCACAATTTCGTGCCAAAGCAGTAAACGATGGTGAAGGTTTACGAAACCTGCAAAACTACCAAAACAACCTCGAAACAAAATCAATAGTACTAATCGGACCTACACATGTCAATCGGATTAAATAATATGATTAGTACGCAAAAAGCACTCAAAACCTATCTTAAATAGGACTCAAAATAGCACTTTTTGGGTACTAATCACATGAGTTGTATTCTTTCGATTATGGAGCCTGGAGTTAATTCGCGTGTTTATCGTTAAAATTTTCTCTCTTTGATTGATCACAGGATGTCGTATTTTTGCCAGGCCTTTGTCTTACCAGGTTGTGCATCATTATCAATTGAGTAGTGACTTGAAACTTCTTTGAAATGACAGATTCCACAATGCATGGCGACCTAGTTGTTTGGCCGTTTATCTCATTTTTTCTTTTTAGTTCTTGTTTAGGTGCAACTTCTTCTATAAAAATCTGCAAAATATAAATTTGGTAAAATCTCCACATTTCTACATAAAAATAAGTGATTACATCGTAACACTAATAAGAAAAATGGATTAAAAATCAATGAGTTTTTGACTCATCAAATTCCCCAAAACTTAAAATTTTGCTTGTCCCCAAGCAAAGAAAAGAAAGATTTGTTTGTCCTCGAACAATTGAACTTTATTTTTAAGGACATTTTTATGTTCTAACTTCACAATCTTTTCTAATTCCATGGTGGCTTGAAAATAAGTAGGTTTGCAGTATTATTTCAAACATCGGTTTTGAGCGAAGAAAAGGAATGGTTTCAACCTCTATCATAAATAAGGCTGATGAATCCTATCACCTTAACAACAGGTGTCAATCACATTTGTGCATGTGTGTTGGTCTTCTTTCCTTTTCTGCTTGTTAGATTAGTTAATCTTCTGGGATTCTCCTTGAAAGATTAGTCAAAGTCCTATAGGCTTGTTTTTCATATTGATCTCCACTAATGTAAGCAAATTCAACCTTCAAAATCAAAGAGGTCTTTCGCATGCTGTGTGGCTTGGGTAATTAGAGTAGACAATTATGGAAAATTTAAGAACGCAAATTACCCACATTCACTATTCACTTCTTGCTTAATAGCCTTCCCTCTTTCATCCCTTTCTTTCCTACTAATGTGAACTTTAATAACTCCCCCAAACTTGGCTTCGTGGCATCATCTTTAGTCACCTTATGGCTCCTGATCACACCCTCATGTTTATCACCCTAGTTCCTTTTTTCTCTCGAATTCTTTTGTTCTTTTCTCTGGTCAAAGTTTTAGGAATAGTGCAATGTTTTGTTTTTTTAGGCTTTTTATCACTCTTAGAGAACTTTGGGTTAGTAACTCCCATACTAGTTGGCATTAGGGTACTAGGTGTTGAAACACCCCTACGAACTTAATTATTCAAGAGAGATAGGCCACAAGACAAAACCTATTCCCTTTTAATTACTTCTTTTTCTCCCTCTCTAATCTTTCAATTGATTTTGTTTAATACTTCCATTCATTCTATAAGAAGTATATTCCCCCAATCTTGTTCCCTTCTACACATTAAACTTCTAGTTATGAAAACTAGGTAATTTTGGGGTTCTTTGCTGCAAGATTATTTTTGTGAGTGATTGTGTTTCTAATTGTCATGTTATTTGAAGAATTAGGGAATATTTGGCTCAAAGCTTGAACTAAGGTGTATGCATTCGTATATAATAAGGGTAAGCTAGAAAAAGGTTCAACTCTGTAAGAGGGCCTCTATCCTTTCTCTTTAGTTGTTTTCGCCTAAGATTTCTCGCTTGACTAATAATCTAACAAGTTCTAGACTCCAAAAATTGACTAATCACCCTAAAAGATGTCCCTTAATATTTTTCAATTTGTTAAGGGAATTTATTAGACTATGTGATAGTTTTTCCAGGATTTATACTGACTCAACTATTTACACAAATAGATTCAAGAGTCTCATATGTTCTTTCAATTGTTTACCTTTTCCTAATTCTGTAATTTTAACTTGATTTAAACTAAAACTGCAACTTCTTACTTCAGTTCATTGAAGCCTGCTCTCCTTTCTCTCACAATAATCACCATTAAAAACTTCAATACCATAGTCATTACTTTCAGATAAGCAAAGAAAGACACAAGCAACCTAGTTTACTCAATCAGATCACTGCATCCAAGAACAATTAACATTTTCTCAAATTCATTCAATCACCAAACTCCAATTAAGCAGTTCAACAACATACATGTTCTAATTGAAACATTATTGAGAGAAAAAAAATCAAGTCATCAAATCAGAAGAACAAATCACAAGACACTTTGATTAGTGCCTGGGTGCTATTTTGAACCTGCCATCGCAGGTTTGAGCACTCTTTAGTAATCTCGTGTAATTAACTAAATTTGTACATATGTCCCCATTATTCTACTGATAGCATTTTTAGGCTAATTTTTTAGTTTTTGCAAGTTATTATGCGAAATTTACGAGCCGATCCAAGCACCAAGAATTGTATCAAACCGCCAAGATTGCATCGGTATCAAAAGGAGTTAAGAGCGTGAAAACAATACAAAGAAAATGGAGTACAATAAAATTTTGGCAGGCCATAAATTTTCGCGAACTCCACAAATTTGCAGGTTACAAATTTCCTCGCAACCTCGTGAAATTTACTATGCGAGCAATCGCTCATACTGCAAAGACTATTCACAATTCAACCACCATTCAATTGCCCCGCTTGACGCCGTGCCCCGCTTGTTTCACTTTTGTTTCTTCCCATTTTATCTTGTAATAGCTTTTGGTTTTGTTTTTTTTAATTTCCTCGACTGACTCAGCACTATGCATAAAGCCTACCAAGCTCTGTAGTGAATCACTTAATCACTTCATGCACAAAATTATCATGAAGCCAAATGGCGCCCCGCCTTTCTCTTATGCCCAGCTTCTCTATTTTCTTTCCATTTTCTTAGGCAACTGAAACACCCTCCGAGGATGGAGCAAACTCTGAGGATGGTTGCCAAAACCCCTCGCTTTGAAGAGGGGAGGGCTACTAGGCTTTGAAGCAGGTAAATTTTGCCCTGCTTTTAACGTGCAAGATAGACTTATGAGTCATATCTTTCAATTCTAGGTTTAAATCCTCTTGAGATGCCTTGATTGACTAGTAAGTATTTGCAATCTTTTGGGGCAAGTGGATGTTTATTGCTGTATCCACTCCAGATTCGCCTAGTCGCCTTTACGAGTCACCGTAAGGTAGATCGTGGATATGTTTCATCGCCCGGGAGCATTTATGCTCACAATGCTTTGTTTCAAAAGGGAAATGTTAGGGTTCGCATTTTAAAAGCCAAATGAAGATCCGGTTCCCGTGAAAATGACTATAGGTCATCCTCCCTAACAGAAAAAGGACCCTGAACCTTTCATTTACTCTGTGGATCTCAAACCCAAGAGCTCCAATGCTTCAAGAGTCTTTCTTATTTTTCTTCATTTTATTATCAGCCCGCAACCATCCAACCCTCATCGTTTTGGTAAATTCCAAAAATCTAAATTGGAAAATTCACCATTTTGAATCACTCTGAAATCATTTTGTACGAAAGAACCCATCCCCGTGGTAGCTCGATCCTGCAGCCACTATACCGAAGTAGCTCTCTACTAAGAGGCAGTGAGAATTTCAGATATACCTTGCTGATTTCACACCTATCGTGGCACGGTAATCACACTTTCAATGAATTATACGGGCTTTACTGACGGAGTGACAAAATACAATTAGATGGAAAGTATAAGAATTCATGAGAATTCACTCTTCTTCTTATAGACGGCAGGTATTAGACATTTGCAGGATCAATGTCAAAAGCTTCAAGCAAACAGAGGAAATTGGGAATGTGATATCCGGTCTTCTTATCATGGGTTCTTCATTTCAGAGGTGCATATATATCATCAGTATCACCGTGGGTGATCAAATCCGATTCTGATTCTCACCCACTTTATTCGTCATTGCTTCTTCCAACTCAATACAACACAAGATGTTTGACAACCATTGTTTGATCAAATCCAAGCCTCATGCCATTTTCTCCTCCTATATACATCATCGTCCTCCACCTCTGTTCTTTCCTTCATTAACCTCCCAAATTCTTGAATTTCTTTATAAAGATATTTCTGAAAGCTTTCTATTTTCTTCTTGATATTGCCTTTCATTTATGCTTCTCTTTCCTCGTAGTCAAGGTTTCAATTTCGCATTCTTTAATTGATTGTTATAGAAGGCTTCCAAAACCGGATTTCATCTTTTCTTGATCCTCCTCCCCATTTTCTACCTCCTTTTCCTCTGTTCTTTCTTTCTCCTCGCTTCCACTTTTGTTCCCATTGTTGTTCTTTCCTTCTAAAATTTCACTTCCATGTATTCTCTCTCGATTTGTCGCTAAGTTCTCTTTCCCACTTCTTCTCTCTTCCAT